>CM076595.1:7827500-9250000 GCA_038430175.1 Ficus hirta | reverse complement strand
ATTTGGTTCTTCCTTTGTTAATGTATATATAATAAACATGTCTGAATTAATTAGACGCGGATGTCCTAATTTTTTCTTAACACTCTAAACAATAAAATTAATGAAAAATAAGTAAATATACAAGAACACGCAAGATTATGGTGAATTGTCTGTAATAATGTATTTTGATTATTGGAGTAATTCATAATAATGTAAAGAGAAAATCGTAACACATGTATTAATATCGTCACACGATAACTCTATATTAAGATAATGATTAGGGCTAGCTCTACACATTCAATAGACTTTCGATGTAAATGTATATATAAGTTGCATCTGTATGTCATGTGCGTGAAACTTACAATTGTAATGCACGAATAATGCTTTTCGTATGTTGAATGGTTTTGATTAAGCTTGATATATATATCATGATCACAAAGGAATCAATTCTAACAAAATCATTGATGCATATTGTACCGAAGTTTCTAGAGCGCACGGCGAATCTCATCGTTTTAGATATATAGTTTGTGTTTTGGTGTATTATTTGCACCAAAATTTGATGTTTAATGAATATTTAGGCAGAATATGCAGTAAAAGTGTCCGAGAAAATCCACTAATAAAGTGACCAACAAAAAGTTCTTTCTTTGTCGAATAATTAGTTCAACTTATTATCTTTAGACATCCGAATCTCACAACTCAAGCTTGCCCCATATATATATATATATATATATATATATAAACCACAAAAAGAAGCATAAAAAAATAATTTAATACATAAAGGAAATTTTCAAATATCCCTGCAGGGGCAAGTAAACGAGAGAGATGCAAAGTTATTTACTCAACATTTGGCCTAATTCTCAACTTTTATATTTGTTCATTATCCTTAGTTCCAAAATTAATCATTATTTAATTATTCTTGGAATAGTAGAACTTTAGCATAAATCAAAATTTATAAATATATTTGTGTGTGTGCGTGTTTTTTTTACTTGCATATTCAACGCATAAAACTTGTTTACATATGGATTGCAGACAGTAAGAAGAATAATATATAAAGATGAAATAATTTAAGAGCTCTATATATATATATATATATATATATATGAAATTGAAACAAAGAGCTCAAAAATCTCAAATTTCTTTGTCTCAAATTATCGTTTTCTTTCCATTCATAAACTAAATTGTCTCGACTCTTGAGACGAAAGCTAATTGCATTTGTACATGATATCACGCTCTCTATTTCTCTCTCTCTTCTAATTTCGTTTCTCTCCATCACCAAATTCATTAATACACTTAAAAAATATTTTCCTTTCGTATTTTGACAGTCACAATTGGAAATTAATCTGCTTTCATAAAAAAATAAATAAATGAAAATTAGTCTGCTTCATATCTGATCAGTGTGGAAGTCTTTGATAAGACATAAATGCATGCGAACACTTCTGATTAATTAATGATTAGTTGTAGTTAATCAAATTATTTCATATTCCTAAAATGATCGATTTTATTTATTCACACAACCCCACTCGCAAAGAAACTTCACATCGCGTTGAATATTAACATTAATGTCCTCTTATCCGCTCCCTCTTGCAGCTATATACGACTTGTGAGTGTTTATACATATATATATATATATATATATGTATATATATTAATTAATTTTAGCAATAATGGTAACACAGAAATCTGCTGTTGACATTACTCATCACTTCTGCTTTGTGTATTTGGTCAAAGTAAACGTATACAATTAATGAAATTAATTACCGTATTGCATCTATATCTCAAAAACCCACATTTTGTTTCTTGCTTTTATTTTTTCTTCAGATGTATCATTAAAACCCACATTATGCAGTATGGTAGACTTTTGTGTGTTTTTATAGAATATTCCTTTTTTGACCAATTCAAAACAAAAAAGAAACGAAAAATATTCAACATGAAAACGAAGAAAATTTCCAAATCCGTACATCCATAGAATTCTGAGTATTTTGTTTTTTTGTTTTCTTTTGAAAAACAAATTTTCTCTTGAAGTAATTTACACGTTACTTCCACAGACGCACAGGAAATACTCGCTAGCTAGAAAGTAACGGCTCTATATTTTTAATAATTAGGCCCATGGAAAAGTATCTAAAAATCAAATTTCTTTTAATTATAAGTTTACTTGGATCCTTACGTAATATTTTGCAGCTATACTAGATTTTCATCCCATGAAAAATACATGGAAAATGTGTCACATTGTAGAAATTATGGTCAATAAGTGACAATTAACCTTGTCATATATCGAAAAGTAAATTTTAACAGTAAATTTGAATTTTTATGAGAAAATAAATTGTAGAAAACTTTTTATATGATGTCCAAATACAATCTTAAAATGATAAATTCCAAACGGGTTTTTAGTAAAGCATCACTAGACCATTTGAAGCTAGTTACGTCAGTGCTCATGAGATCAAATTACATCTCATTTTCTTCAAGAACCATATTTTTTAGAGTCTTTCTAATTAATGTATTTTTCAGGCATTTGATGTCGATAGAAAAAAGGAACAGATTCGTTAAATTTTTAATATTGTCCGGTCCCATTTCATAAAAACAACTCAAAATCTAAGGTGCATACCAATTTGTCCGTTATCAAATTGCTTGTCTACCGACGGAGAAAAAAGTTTAGTCGTGCCAAATTAATTCTGACAGAAGTTGTAATGTGAGCTTGATTTTGTGGAAATAGTTTTTCCTCATGAGGCCTATAAAAAAAAAAAAACAAACCAAATTCGCGAAGTCACATATTGGAAATTTTTGAGTTGATTTTTTTTTTTTTTACCCTCCTTCAGTGTTGCCGACGTCCGACTTAGCAGCAGAATTAATTAAGGAATACAACGTTTGTGTCAGAAAATTTGGTCCGAAGCTACTAAATTTAGGGCGTCTTTCTTTCATTTGTTTGGAAGGAAAGAAAATTCCATATGAAAGTAGTGTTTGTTGGACTTTTATGGGAGTTTGTCTTGTTCTACGAGATTATAGTGCTAAGAGAGACATTTTTATTGGTGGTCCATATACGACACAGCTCTGAACTTAACGCGTTTTCTTTGAAAAACCTCCAAAAAAGCAATTCGCCATAAGAACCTTAGCTGCCTTTGAGATTGACCCGCCTTTATGTCATTTGCCTTGGTCAATGACGTCGGTTACCGCCTACTATTAAACCATACGTCCAATAATGAAAATAGCTTTGTTATTTCACTGAGGACGTAAACAATATTTTTTTTAATTAATATTAAATTATATCTTTGTGGTTTTTAAGAATTACCAAGTACATATACATACATATATATATATATATATAAAAGATGAATCAAAAAATATATTACAATAGCTTGTGATGAGCTTTTATACTGTAGAAGTGTTGCAAAATAACTTTTAATAGGGGCATATGTAAAGATAGTTGATTTTAAGTGTGGTTTAAAATGAAAAATCATGAAATTTTATAGGAAATTTTTTATTCTTCAAAAATTCAGTAGGGCTTCAGCCCCCACTCAATGATATGTCTCTCCGCCACTGCCATCGATGACAGTTATATCGGATTATGTTAGTTTATGTCATTTTTTTTTTAAATTTTAATCATATTTAATATTTGGAAATGTCATATTATATTGTCTGAGTTTTGAGGTTAATTATAGGAAATTGAAGAAAACACGTATACGTAATTGTTGGTAATAATATACATATATATTTTTTTGGTTTGACCTTTAAGTTTAATTTTAAGTTCAACGAAAATATAAACTTTTTTTTTTCTTCTGAAAAATGAATATCAATTAACATGTGTTTTGTGGTTCATTATTCCTGTCTTGGGATTGGATTTGATGCGATATCAGTTAATTATGACAAACAATAGTATTTTGCGGCTATTTATATATATATATCGACATAAATATACAATTTTCTTGAGACACATGATGATGGGGCAGATTCTTCTTTATCATATATAAAAGCACATAAACAAAAATACGAATATGTGTTTTCGCCTTTATTTCAGAACTCGTCACATAATGGTTCTTTTGTCCTTATTAAAACAATTTTTTTGAAGTAATTAAAACAATTCTTTTTAGATATATGCATATTTAAATTATATTTTCTTACAACTCTCTGGATTAATAATTTATATAATAAATAATTTTACTATTTCACACATCCAATAGTAAAAGAAGTGGAGCTTCCATAAAACAAATGGAGTAGAAAGTGAAACAATAGTAAAAGTGTGGCACTGTAATATTACCCTCATGGAAAGCGTATTTAAAAAAAAAAAAGAAAAAAAGAAAAGGTATCTTTGTTTCAAAACTTCAAATCATTGTTTTTCACGGCTGTAAAAAAAAAAAAAAAAAAAAAAAAAAAAAAAAAAAAAAAAACCTATAAACCAGATTGCACAAAGTAATATTTCCTTTTGGCTTAAGTTTTGCTAAAATATAATTCCTAATGATATTAATGTTGTTAAAATTACTGTCATACATAGCTATTGAATGTAAATATAAGCTGCACACTTTCTACATGAAATTGTTGAAGGAGGCACATCTCCAACGGGTCCACGACACCAATTAGTGGCGCATTACTGATTTACAGTTTTAAGTAAAAAAACTGAAGAATAACACCTTTGAGTATGGGATGGGAAATTCAGACTCGACACTTTGTGATCGAGTCAAGTGTGGAATTATCGGACTATGCCTACAACCACATGAATAAGACCTTTGAATCCTTAGCATTGAGTTTATGTCGTAAATGATTGGAAAAAAAAAAAAAAAAAAAGATAGTTAAGATGGCTATAAAATTTATGCAGCAACATAACAAGTGAAGTCTACAGCCGTAAATAACAAATTTCCTAGATAAATAATAAATAGTAGATTTAAAAAACAAATTTACTAGGTAAGCTATTTACTTTAAATCTTTTTAAAATTATGTTATTTACTTATTTAGTATCGTAAAAATGTTACTTACTACTATTGTCATAAAAAAGTATTCGATGGAAATTCCATATGTGGAAAATTATAATAAATAGCATTTTAATGAAACTAAAGGATGTAAATAATACGATTCTAAAATATTTGAGATAAATACCACTAAATAAAAAATTTATTAGCTAAATAATCTATTTATTTAAAATGATTTATTTACTAGAAGTAAATAGATTATTTACTTCGTAAACTATATTCTATAAAAGTTCCATTTTTACTTCTTTCTTCCTCATATATGCAAGTTGGGTCCACCCATCTCCTTTTGGGCTTCGGATTGAACTAGCCGGATATCAAATGTGGTTGGTTCAGCCCAGACCATTAAACGAGTTGGTTGAGCCTGTAGTCCTAGAACAGGCCAGCACATTCTGGTTCAAGTTGAGCCCATCTTACTTGGTATGGAAATTACAACATATATTCATTTTTTGAGAGGAGGAAAGTGCCGAATACCAATTTAATAGTAAATAATAACATAAAAATTTAAAAAACATAACAATTAGCATAACTAGATTTATAACACACACAATATCAAAAAAAAAATCATCATCATTCCTTTTCTCTCTCTCTAATATGAAAATATGTATATAAATCTGCTATTAAAAATCAATTGTAAATAAGTTAATTTTTAGAAAATCCAAGGATTTGTTAGAAAATCAGAGGATTAATTTGAAAATCTAGGGATTTATCAGAAAATTTATGATATTTAAAAAAATCTGTTATAAACTTTAAAAATACCAGAAATATGCTATATGCTGAAGTTTCCCTTCCTCAAAATAACCCTAAAAAGTAAAAACAAGGCGGAAATGTGGCACTTGTCTATGTTGTCGTTTATCCAAAGATAATTTGCTCAATAAATGAGGCCAAGCCCAGTGAGCCCACTATTCTAAGAGCCCCCCAGAGGCCCGACGTTCTCATTGGTTCGTTCAGAGTTCAGACAGACCAAACCCACAAAACCTGTCTCTTCCCGTTATCCTCTCTTCCCCACTCTCCACTCGAGAGAGCAGTGAAGCACACTCCTGCAGGCTAAACAGTACAGAGAGAGAGAGAGAGAATGGGATTCAGTGCTGCTCTGCCCCACGCCGTTTCTCTGCAACTCTTCTCCACCTTCCATGGCGAACTCCCTCTCACCTCCCCAAAACCAACTCCACTCCACAGCCCTCACCGTTCCCTCTCCGCCACACGGCTCGTCGTTTGGTCGAAGAGAATCTCGGGACTGGAAGAGGCCATGCGAATCACCAGGTACCGCCGCGCCAAACCTCGACTCCGGGAGAGCTTCCGATTGACCGTCGTTTTTGTTTTTTGTTTTTTTGCCTCCGTTTGATCTTTTGTGTCGTTCGTTTGCAGAGAACGGGAGCATCTGAAGACGAGAAAGGCGAGGAGGCTCCCGCCGTTGAGGCGCGGAAGAGTTTCGCCGCCTCTTCCGGTGCCGGACCACATTCCGAAGCCTCACTACGTCGGATCCTCCGACTTGCCGGAGATTTCTAAAGAGCATCAGATTCACGACGAGGAAGGCATTGCTCGCATGAGAGCCGCCGGCGAGCTCGCCGCTAGGGTTTTGGAGTTTGCGGGGACGTTGGTCAGGGTAAAGCCTTCTGAGCTTCTTTTTCTGTTTCTTATTATGTCTTCAGGTTGGTGCTTAACAATCGGCAGTGTCGGATTTTTTTGTTTTTCCATGATCATAGCTGGATTGTATTAGAATCAGGTCAATAGTGTTGGTTAAATAGCCTTCAATAGAAAGCTAATTATTCACAAAATAATTTCGGAACGATCCTCAGTGACCCTTTGTTCGTTTCATTTTGGGAGATTATCATTTTGACAAACTCCTCCTGTTGATCTTGCAGTTGAATAGGGGAAGAAAAAGCTATAGCTTTTTTCCCCCCCCCTTATTTTTGACCTTGGGAGTTGGGGATTCGAATTGTATACCTTATGGAGGAGTCAGATTACTGCTAGACTACTATGTCTGCAACCACAAAAGATATAGCTTAGTTAGTATTTGGATTAGACAAAAATGATATGTAGATTTTTCTGATAAGCAATAAGTTAAGAATGACGTGTACAAAATACTATTAAACTCGAGTACAAGTGTAAATGTAATTGACGCAATTCTAGATCATCTTTCCCATCTTTGTAGAAGAGTTTCTTTGAAGAAGCCACATTTTGTGGCTTTGACTAAAGGATGTCTTTTAAAAAGTTAACAAGACCCGAGAAGCCAACAGACAACTACTAGAAAGCAATGCCTGATAGGCTCAACTATCTTGTGCAACATATGTTTTCAATTCCCTAATTGGTGTAGCGAGTATTTCTGTTGTTAATCTTGGTGGAAGTTGTCTTCTATTCTAGCCATAATTATGCTTTTATTTTATATCATTTGCAAATCCCTTAATGTTCTGTCGGAATAGCAGTGATATGAGGACATGAAATGTCGTTAGAATTGCATTGATTCTTTGTTTATGTTATCAGCCATCGGTAACAACAAATGAAATTGACAAAGCAGTGCACCAAATGATCATCGACGCCGGTGCTTATCCATCACCTCTTGGTTATGGGAGATTTCCCAAGAGTGTTTGTACTTCTGTAAATGAGTGCATGTGCCATGGAATACCTGATTCAAGGCAGTTGCAGGTTTAATTCCTGTCATTTTCTGCTTTTCTTGTTTATATAATAAATCTTTTCTTGCTAACAATCATCGTTTCTGCAGAATGGAGACATAATAAACATTGATGTCACGGTTTACTTAAATGTAAGTTTCTTCTTGCTAATTTGTAGTTCTCATGCATATTTTTTAAAAAGTTGTTTGTTCTTGCGTCCATAATTAGTTTTATCACTTTTCAGTCGCGCAGCCTTGATTCTTTAACCACAATGAAGGTCAATGTCCAATTTTCTGGTTGTGTGATGAACTTGAGTGGCAATTGTAGACAGCATATATCCAGATTTATCTTTTGAATTTTCTTGCAAAAGATGAGCAGTGTATGAAACTATTATTAATGGCATTATACTTTTTTAACAAGAAATCCATATTTTCTTCATAATGAGACTTTTCTGTTTGTTTGGTTAGGGATATCATGGAGATACATCAAAGACGTTTCTATGTGGGGATGTCAGTAATGCAGTTAAACGTCTAGTTGAGGTGAATTATGTTCTCTCTTTACTCCTTTTCTCCAGTTTAGTATCCTTAGTTTTGGCAATTGTTACCTTAATTATTCCTAACCCGTGGAAACTGTTACTTCTATGTCATTGTGAATCTAGACTGCCCCGTTTTTAGGATATACCACAAGCTATCCTGTCCCCTACTTGGATTTGTTTTCTTTTTGATTGTTAAATTTTTTTTTTTTTTTTTTTTTTTAAAGCTTAGTAATGGTATCTTTATTCGGTTTCAGGTAACTGAAGAATGTTTGGAGAGAGGCATAGCGCTTTGCAAGGATGGGGCCAGCTTTAAGAAAATTGGAAAACGAATCAGGTATTACTTATCCTGACCATGATACGTCAAGTGAAATAAAGAACCTTCCTTTTTTTTTTTAATTAGATCTACCCTCTTTTCTGAAATTGTCTGACATGTTATTTGTGCCAATGTCAGTGAGCATGCTGAAAAATACGGCTATGGTGTAGTGGAACGTTTTGTTGGGCATGGTGTCGGAACTGTATTTCATTCTGAACCACTTATATTACATCACCGCAAGTACCTCTTCCCCCTGGCTTCAAAACATGTTACTTTTCTTGGTTTAGGAAGAAATATTCGTAGTGGTTTCTGTAAAATATTGCATTGCTGAGATATCAACAACCTCAAAATCTCATATCGCTGAAATGTTGGACCAATGTTTCCTGGTCTCTTACGTTCGATTGGATTAGTCAAGAATTGGAGAGTTTCATGGTTAATTCCAAATATCTTATAGGGAATCCAATCTTGCACTGAATCCAAAATAATTAGGATTTGATTGGAATTATAAAGAAGTGTTGAACCAAATTTCCAATTTTTGTCATGAATTTATACCGCTTCCCTTTCTTAAAGAAACCCGTTTCCTTTTGATCTTAAATTTCATGATCTCTTTGTTTTGAGAGGGAGAGGGGAGGTGGTCTATTTCTGATCTATCTCTAAGCCTTTCTAAATTTTGTGGTAGATAGATATTCTTCAAACTCTGCCACAAAGGCGTTCTATATACAGAAACTCAAGTGACTTAGAATGTGTGGTCGGTCTGAATAAACTGCATGGTTGACTGTTGTATTTCATATTTTGATTAGCCTGTTTATCAGTCTGGAATTAGCTTACCTATGATTGGTTATTTTCTCCGCAGGAAACGATGGCCCTGGCTTCATGGTTGAAGGTCAAACATTTACAATTGGTGAGTGCAAGGCCTTTACTAGACTAGAGAATAGGTAGCAGAAATAACAAGATTGTCCATCTTTATTCAGATCAGAACAAATTGGTAGCCTAACCATGTACTCGATATCCTTTGTTAACAATAATCTGTATGAATTCAGCAAAATTAAAAATATATATATATATATATATGTATCTAGATGAAAATGTTTTTCTTTATACACTTATGAAGCTAGAATATATATTTATGGATTCTGATTCTAGAAATTTCCTTTCTATTTGTTGCAGAACCAATTCTTACAATGGGAAGCACCGAATGTATAACATGGCCGGACAACTGGACAACTGTGACTGCTGATGGTAGCCCCGCTGCCCAGTTTGAGCATACCATTTTGATTACACGTACTGGTGCCAAAATTTTGACAACTTGTTAAAAGGTATTTTTTTCCTTTAGTCTGTACATATAATGATGAAATCATGTTTCTTTCATTTTTGCTAGTAGAATTGTATTGAACATTCAAAATGTCTTTAGAAAATTTGCCTTTTTCTGCATAAGAAAAAAAAAAAAAAGGCGATAAGGGCACTCTTGGAAAGAGACTAGGAATGTATTTACACAAAAAATGACATGATGGAATGTACTTTAGAAAAATAAAACTTTAGGGAAAGGTTACATATTGGCAGATTCTGCCAATCGTTTTCGAGGTCAAGCCAGAGAATAGAGACTTGGATTTTGCAATGACTTTTCATGCAAAAACAAGTAGAATGTCGGAATCACCATCGCAATTTGCTTTGGTTCTCGATTATTAATATTCGTTTCTCTCGTCTTTTTTTAGAGTTAACCCGGTTCTATACGTGTTAGAAGAATGACATTTGACTAATTCCATCTTATATTCTATCATGTTGTCTAGAATCAGCTTATTATTATTTTTTTCTTTTTTTACTTCTTTTTCATGTGCAATTTTATCGGTGGTAGAGCAATGCGTTTGTACACAGAAAAACAAACTACTTCACGCGGTTGGTGGTTCACAAGAACTTGCCTCCGACCTTCTCTTCGTAGATTTGACTGGTAAAATACAGCCACATCATCTATATCTA
The DNA here is from genome assembly GCA_038430175.1 of Ficus hirta. Taxonomy (NCBI): domain Eukaryota; kingdom Viridiplantae; phylum Streptophyta; class Magnoliopsida; order Rosales; family Moraceae; genus Ficus; species Ficus hirta. Next base: position 9,239,635 of record CM076595.1, on the reverse strand, counting down.
TATATGTACATATCAAGTTATATTATATACAACGACCTACGTTTTTCAAGTCTTCTTTCTCTATCAAAACAAAAAAGAATCAAATAAATTATCTACTATAATAAAGAGAGGCGTGTTTGGTGTGGATCTTACTTCCCAAAACGACGTAGACAGGTAGGGTCCACAGATTTCACAAGTGCAGGCCAATATCCACCCCTTCATTGTAATACCATGAGCTACGGTTGTCGACGTGTCAAAATCCCAGTGGTTGTATAGCACGATCTTTTATATATGTATAATATATACATGGACAAATTTCATATTTTCCCAACTTTGAATCTTGTATCAACAATGGACAAATTTCATATTTTCCCAACTTTGAATCTTTGTATCAAAATGCCCTATGAACTTCTATTTATGAACTTCTATTTGTAACATTCGTATCCCCCAGAATTATAAAAGTTTTTCAAATTCACCCCTTTTGTTAGTTTACAAACGGAAAAGTGCACTTTGAAAACATGGGTGCATTAATTCCGAGGATGTTATCATAAAATCATCATTTAAGGGGAATTTTATGTTTTTTTTTTGGGGGCACTTTTTGGGTGAAAGAGGGGGAAAAAATCATGGGATCTGCTTACGATTAAAAAGAAGCAAATGAGGAAAAGGCAGCCATTAATTGTTATTACAGAAAGGACAATGACCAAGCTGAAATCTGATAAGAGCAAAATCATATTAGTAAAAGCCCCTCTAAATTTTTTGTTTTTTTAAGATGAAAATCTTAAGGGGTGTTTGGTGTGTAAGTTTGAGTTAAGATTTGTAAGTTTAAATAGTAATTTTGATTGACTTTTTCAGAAAAGATAAAAAAAATTTTGAGGAAAAAGACAAAAATTGAGTTGATAGTAATGAGTTTGAACTCATCACCTAAACACCCCCTTAAAAAAAGCCCAGGGCATTGTTTTAACATTTTTCATTCATGTGTAAATTTATGTTTGTTTATAATAGAGAATTCATTGAAGAAACTGAAAAGAAAAAAGACCAAAAAAAGACAAAAAAAGATTTTAAGAGCCAGCCGGGTGGCGAAGCCCTTGCCGATTTCGTCGGTGGGGCCAGGAGCCGTACTTCTTGAGGTTCTTGGGAGGTCTGAGGAAATTGACGTAGACCCATTTGAGGGTGGAGAGAGAGAGTTTGCGAAGAGAGGAGGAGCCGAGGAAGAAGAGGCGGAGGACCCAGAAATGTTGGGCTTTGAGAGGCTCGACGAAGGGGAGCTCCATGGAAGCTTGGTTTTTGATCTGAGACGAAACAGAAGAGGCGGAGTTACCGACGAGAAGAGGAGAAGATAACAGAAGTGGGGTATGGTCAATGGTCATGTGGAGTGGTGATGAGAGAGTAATGGGTGGAGATGCGATTAGATAGAGCAATGGAGGAGAGAGAAAGGGGAGAGAGAGTGAGATTTTTTTTTGCTTTATTACTTCACACTATGGTTAAAGTATAATTGTCATTTGATTATGGGGTGTTTGGTATGTAAGTTTGAATTAAGATTTTTAAGTTTAAATAGTAAATTATGTTGACTTTTCAGAAAAGATAAAAAAATTTTTAGGAAAAAGACAAATTTTTAAGAAAAAATAAAAAAAAAAATTTAAAAATATTAGTTTAGGTTTATCAACCAAACTAAATATGTCTTTTGCTTTATATACTGACATGTGGCATTTTCCATGCACGAACTACCTGAAAGGGTGAATTTGAAAAAATTTCATTTGGGGAACCGATCTTACAATTTACAAATAGAATCGGATGACATTTTGATACAAGTTTCAAAATTTTGGGGAAAAATAGAAGATTTATCCTATATACATACGAGGTGTGACTTTCCCTTTCCTACGAACGGTCAAACTGTATAAAATTTGGGACGCCAACCATCAAAAGCACATGATAGTATGAAACAACAACGTGTGCGTATGGGCTGCTACTTCGGAGTTGACTTTGTTACAGATCAAAGTACAACAACTGATCAATGTGTAATATATTTCTTTAGTAACTTCTCTTGTGAAGCTAATTTTTTTTTTTAAAGGTCAAGATTAAATCTAAACCTAGTTTACGTTGGATTCATCGATTCGAACCTGGAACATTTTTATGTTGAAATTATTTGATTTTTCAAAAACTAGTTAAAATTTTTATTGACTTTAAAAAAAAACATAAAAAAATTGAAAATTTCAATTTAAAATGATGTAATCAGTTATTGCATTAATTAGATATTATAAATAAATTTGACTGTCCGTGATCACTTATTGCATTGGTATCAAGTCTTTTTGTATGAATTCAAATGTGTGATTGAGAAAAAAGCAAAGTGAATGTGGAGATTTTTAAAAAGTGAAAATTTAGATTTGAATTTAGGTTGACCAGGAAAATTTTGTATCCAAAATAGGATGGCGATTAGTAAAGCCTGAAAAGCCAAGAACCGACCACACGACATAAATGCAGGGTAGATTTTCCAATGAACAAAACAGGGAAAAGGGTATCCCATGTGAATGTAGGACTTATATCATTTCATTTTAATTATTATTTAGTTAAAAAAGGAGAAGAAATTGCCTTTCACATGCCGACCACCAGCACAAAACCCACATGTCAGAAACAGAAATCAATTTGGTACTCTTTTTTCATTATATAAAATCCCCCACAACAACTTTACCATAATTTCATTGTGTCTGCCCTTTTCATCATCTTCATCTCAAAGAGAACTCTCAAACTCCATCCATGGCGTCCACAATCTCTCTCAAATCCACTCCATCTCTCAGACTTCCCACCCCACTCACCTCTCCTTCAACTCTCCAATCACAGAGGCATCTGGGTTTCAACTTATCTCACTCCTTTCCCACCATTAAACTCTCACCAACCCACCAAAACTTCCCTTCTGGACACTCCAAGACCTCCTCAACCACCACAGCTTTCTTCTTCCAAAAGAAGAAATCCCCACCCCCACCTGCTGATTCTTCCAGACCCAGTAAGTAGTTTTGAAAAATCACTTCTCTGAGTTTATGGGTTTTTTTTTTTTTTTTTTTTTTTTTCTGACTTTGATTATTATGATCATGATCGACAATAGCGAAAGTCCAAGAGCTTCGGGTCTACGAGATCAACGAGCGAGACAGAGGAAGCCCAGCATTTCTTAAGCTGAGCCAGAAGCAGGTGAATTCTCTCGGCGACCTCGTGCCGTTCAGCAACAAGGTCTACTCCGGCGACTTGAAGAAGCGGCTCGGCATAACCACCGGCCTCTGCGTGCTGATCAAACACGTCCCCGAGAAGAACGGAGACCGGTACGAGGCCATGTACAGCTTCTACTTCGGCGACTACGGCCACATCTCCGTCCAAGGGCCGTACCTGACGTACCAGGACACGTACTTGGCCGTCACCGGAGGTTCCGGAATCTTCCAGGGAGTGTACGGACAGGTCAAGCTTCAGCAGCTCATCTTCCCCTTCAAGCTCTTCTACACGTTTTACCTCAAGGGTATCCCTGATTTGCCCAAGGAGCTTCTCGGCAAGCACGTGGACCCGTCCCCGGACGTCGAGCCGTCTCCGGCCGCCAAGGCGACGGAGAGCGACGCCGTCATTCCTAACTTCACTGACTGATCATAAGGAGGAAAAGTGATTAATTAGGTGAATTTTATGTGTTTATCTTCTTGAGATGTGTTTAGTGAGTTTACCTTAATTATGTTGGCTAGTAAATTGTGCAATTTCTTGTTTATGACTCAATTGAGGCCGAAAGAAAATGTTTTGAGTGTGTTTGGAGGTGAGGTAAATATATAGATTAGAGAAACTATATGTGCCTTACGAATTGTTGCAATTTGATTTGGGGTAATACTTTGAGTTGCCATCCTATTTATCAAATTTTAGTAGTTTGTTGTCTTGATTTGTAATTTACGTATTAGGACCTAGATGTAATTAATAATTGTCACAAAAGTTTTCTTTTTCTTTTTCTTTCTCTCTTTATTTTTTTTCCTGCTCAAAATTGTCGCAAAGGTTATCAAGTGGAACCAAACCCCACATCTTTAAAAAGGGTAATTGTGGGTGAATAGCTCACCTTTAGCGACCATAGGTCAATGTAGTTTGTTGTCAACTTAATGATTAATTTGTCAATTCTCTCTGAAATTGTTTTACTGAGAGTGCTTGTCATCATTAAACGTTACGTGCGTCACATAACTAACGCAAATAATTAGGATAAATAGTAAAAATAAAAACATAAAAATACCCTTGAGTGTCTCTCTCTTCTCTAGGGATGACAACGGGACAGGATGGGAACAGGAAATGTTTTTCCGTCCCCATTCCCATTTAAATAGAAGCGGAGTAAGGGATGGAGATTTTCTGTCGGAGGGGTTTTCTCCATACCTGTCATATTTTTAATCTATTATAAATATAGATTTAAAAATATAACAAAGTAAAATAAAACAATAAAGTAGAAATACATCATTAATTTAGTTCAAAATCAAATATTTCATAAACAAATCAATTTCTTAATAGATGTAAATAAAATCTTAAAAAATTAAAGCTATTAAAAGTCTCATCAAAATGTTAAAAACTTTTAAAACTAAACATTTAGAAAATACTTAAACTAAAAAAAACTTGAAATCATAAAAAATAAATATAAATTATCTTTTTTGTCTATTTCTCATAATTTCAATATTCATTTTATAGATGCATATATTTTTAAAAATAATTTTCATAATATATTACATACTTATAAATATATATATGAAATCACACATATATTATAAGTACAGGGGTGGGGTGGGGAGTGCTTTTCCCATCCTCATCCCGTAAAGCTTCAGAGATAAAATTTCATATCCATCCCCGTCCCCATCCCGTTCGGGGTAGATCCCTGCCAGGAATATTGTCATCCCTACTTCTCTCCTTTCTTTCTTCTCTGTCCGTCTGTGTCTCTCTCCTAGTTGGTCATAAATCACGACAACGATGGCGATGGCACCGGGAACAAGACGATGACATGAACCAGGATCGTGCCGGCGTCGCGATCTTCAGCATCGACTTTACAACATATCTCGCAGTGGGGATCGTAATTAGGAGGAGGCCGTGACGAATCTCGCTAGGGAGATCGTGATTCGGAGGGGTCGCGAATGATCTCGTCGTGGAGATCGCAATTGAGGAGGTCAAGATAGAAGCTTGCGATCTCGAGGCCGTTGCTGTCGAAGTCCACGCCGTTGTGTCCGTTTGTTCATCGCCGCAGGAATCGCGAGGAAAATCATGAGCCCTCGTTGCAATCGTGAGGAAAATCACTGGAAATTGCGACCTTCCGCCGTGTAAGCCGTCCTTGTTTTCGTCAACCCCGGATCTCTGGCCACCTCCCGGTGGTTTCTTCGACGGCCGCCGGATCCTTTGTCTCCGGTGGTCATGTGTTTTTTGGGTGGATTTATAAATTTTAATAAAATATAGGGTTATCATTAATTAACAATAAATGTATAATTCTTTAAAAAGAAAAAAATTCGTAAATCAATTTATTTCCAAATTAAGTATTGGTAGCACTCCCTTTGGCTCAATTTAAGTTATTTCCTTTTTTTTTTTTCTTTATAGAGTGGAGAATAGAAAAAGACAGATTTACTATTTACAAAGTAAAAAGCAGTAAATAAATTTATTTTCACATAAATATATGTATTATATAAATAGTAAATCTTAATATTTACTATTAAATTGCTAGCATTTCCTTTAACAAGCTAAATTTAAGTTATTTTCTTTTTTTTTTCCCTTGATTAATATATATATATATTATATATTAATAGTAAATCTTAATATTTACTAGTAAATCAGTAGCATTCTCTTTAGCAAGCTAAATTTAAGTCCGCCCCCCCCCCCCCCATAATGGAGAATAGAAAAGGTAAATTTACTTTTTACAAAGTAAAAAACAGTATTAAATTTATTTTCACATAAACATATGTATCATATGGAGAATAAATTTAAGTTATTTCCTTTTTTTATTTCCCCTATAATGGAGAATAGAAAAGTTAGATTTACTATTTACAAAGTAAAAAACAATAATAAATTTATTTTCACATAAATATATGTATCATATGAATAGGAAATCTTAATATTTACTGGTAAATCGGTAACATTCTCTTTAGCAAGCTAAATTTAAGTTATTTCATTTTTTTTTTCCTACAATGGAGAATAGAAGAAATAGATTTACTATTTACAAAGTAAAAAACAATAATAAATTTATTTTCACATAAATATATGTATCATATGAATAGTAAACTAAATCTTAAAATTTATTAGTAAATCTTAGCATTTACCAGTATCTATATCGTTTTAAAAATTGTCAATTCATCAAGTAAATCAAATATTAATTAGTAAATCTTAGTGTTTACATACAAATCTTGATATTTACTAATAAGTATAGTATTTATCAGTATTTACGTTATTTTAAAAGTTATCAATTTACTAATATTTGCTAATAAATCTTAGTATTTACTAATATTTACGTCATTTTAAAATTTGTAAATTTATCAAGTAAATCAAGTATTAATTAGTAATCTTTTTTTTTGTTGTGAATATTAATTAGTAAATCTTGATATTGATTAGTTAATTTAGTATTTACATTGTTGTAAAAGTTATCAATTAATCAAGTAAATCAAAATATTTTCTAGTAAATCTTAATATTTTTAATAAATATATTAATACTTAACTAGTAAACTTTTCTTGGCAAATACTTGAATTTACTAGTAAATCCATAGATTTACCAAATATTTTAATTAAATTTATTAATACTTAACTAGTAAAACTTTTCTTGGTACGTACTTGGAATTCACCGGTATAAATCAAAATATTTATTTCATTTTGAGTTTTTTCATAAAATAAAAATAATAATTTCTAGTAAACCTAATTATATATATATATTTTTAGGGACAAATATATTTACAAACTCCCAAACAAAAAGTTTGTTATTACAAAAAAAGGTCCAAAATCCCGAATCATCAAAATCTTAACCCTAACCCTAACCCAAACCACGTCGACCAACCTCACCGCCCTATTACCCACCCTTTTCGGCTAATAGAGCTGCCCACCGCTAACCCTTGGTGAAGAACCTACAAAACAAAACCCAAAAGCATCTTGCAACCACAAAGACAACAAAAAATCATCTCACAGCTCGTCGGAGAATGGAAAAAGAGAAAGTCGTCACTCACCATCTCGACACCTTCACAGCTCGCGTCGGATCTCAACCTCACCGGCAACGGAAAGACTCGCGAGTGATTACGATTGCGATTTCACCACGATTTTGACGATTCATTTTGCCATGATTCATGGCCGACGATCCCGTGGGGGAGGGAGGACGCCGCTTCTCGTCACTCGGGAAACTCCGGAGATCGCAACGGTGTCGACGACTTATTGGGCGTTTGGTGATTGAGTTTGAGTTAAGATTTTTGAGTTTCAATAGTAATTTGTATTGACTTTTTAGAAAAGACAAAAAAATTTTTCAGAAAAAACAAAAAATTTTTTCAGAAAAAGACAAAAAAAAAGTACAGTTTAACTTGAGTTAAACTTGTATGCCAAACAAGGTCTTAGCGACAATTTCCGGTAAACGAGGAAAAAGAAAGAGACATAGGAGAGCAATAGAAAAAGGGGAAAGAGAGAGAGAAGTGAGAGAAAGAGAGAAAGGTGAGAGAAAGAGAAAGAGAGAGTTAACATTAGGGGTAAAATAGAAATTTTACGTCTTTAAAAATGAGAATATGCTATAATTTAATAAAAATTCTAAAATATGCTATATATTTTAAATAGGTAACAAGATTATGCTATTTAGTATAATTCCCTTACTTATTTTTGCACCAATCCATTAATGATTGGTAAATATTGTTGTCAGAGAGTGTAAATAATAATGGGAGCGAAGTTATCAATGCCAATTATTTTACTAAACTTTCCCATTGTTCAAGGGTGAAAATTTCATTTATTCCTTATGCTTAAAAATAATAATAATAATAAATAAACGTTTGTTTGTTGAAGTGAACACAATCCGGCTGGCGCTTCATCGAGCAACATATATCTATTTGTAAATTTACTTTGAATCTGAATTTTTCAATTCAGCTCAAGTTTAAATTTTAAATTTTTTTCGCTTTTTATAAATTAGTATCACACTTATTCTTCTCTTTCAAACACATATTTGAATTCATACACTCAATATAAATATAAAAGGCTAAAAAAAATAATAATAATAAATCCAACTTTTGGTCCCTATAATAATGTTACAACACGCTAATATCTAAGCGTGCAAAATTTGTAATTAGTAATAATAGATCTACATATGAGGATAAGTAGTCCAACAAAGACAACTTTGAGATCCAAAAACATATACAACCCCTTGAGTTTTGAATATGTACATGGTATTAATTAGATGGCACATAAAAAGCAAAGCACAAATGCTTGTAGGTTACTCGTTTCCAATTTATAAAAAAAAAAAAAAAAAAAAGTTGGAGGACATCACCTTAATTAGGTTAGCATAATTAATTCTGACGATGGATCGCGTGAAACCCTGCAAGAAAAATCAAGAAAGATTTTGTATAAGTATAATTAAGAGAAAATGAGTAAAATAGCATTTTTGAAGACATAGTAAGAAATTACATAATCAAATTATGATTGGATAATATTAAAAAAAAAAAAAAAAACTCATCCTCCTTCCTCTTCTATCTCTTTTTAACATGAAACTATGCACATAAATTTGTAATTAAAAATTAATTATTAATCCAAAATTTTTTTTTTTATAAAATTCAAGGAAATATAAATATATGCTATAATTTATCATATTTTAAAAAACATGTTATAAACTTCAAAAGTACTTATAAAATATGCTATTTGCTACAATTTCCCTATAATCAATTAAGATTATTCTTATGTCCATGAATTTTAGGATCACTCTTAATTTTAATTTGAATTTGAATTTAAAAATTCTCACATTGCCTCCTGAACTTTAATTTAACTATTAAAAATGTTTTTTTTCATAGCTAGAATGAATTTAACATAAAGGACTATTTTAGTCACATTTTAATAGTTTAGGGGCATTTCAAAAAAAAAAAAAAGAATCAAGGATTAAAGTTGTATAAATCAAAAATTTAGATACTAAATAAGCAGTTTATCGAAAGAAAAAAAATTTAACATTGTCATCCTCGATAGATTGCTATAAAATTATAAATTTAAGGGATAAATTATCAAAATAAAAAAATTAATGATATATCTATAAAAATTTTTGTATTTGCGTTTATTAAGGCAGATACTTACTCTACTAACTCTACCAATGAGTTGGTTAAATTTTCAAAATAAATATCTAAATATGCATAGCACTAGTAAATTATAAGTGTGTGATAAATTTTTTGTTAAAAAAAAAAAAAAGGGAAAACTGTACAATTTACCCTAAACAATCAGTATAAAAGAGAAAACGCGAGATAAGAAAAAAAGTGGTAAAGAGAAGCACAAATTCTACTGCTAGGGGGCTAGTCAAGTCTTGTGGTCAGTCGGTCCCATAAAAAAAAAATCCCCAATGAGTCAAGGTTTGTCTTCTCTCTCGATTCTCAAACTGTGAAATTCTTCAGTTGTTTTTAAGTTGTTTTGCACTATTGTGATTTCTGCAAATTCAGAATTCGATTTCCATAATTTGGGAAAAAAATAACATATAATCTTACAGCCGAGGCTTCAGCCACTGCTCTTTCCTCCGGAATCACCATGGAAACTGAGAGCGCAGACCAAACAACGTTTCAATGGGTTCATGAAAAGACGATCTTCGCCGGCGGTTCCCTAAGGTAACTTAAATTTATATATATATATATATATATAATTTTATATATGTTTGTATATGTGTGTATATTTATATATACAAAATACATGTGATATCTGATTTTGGGATTGTTGGTATGTCAATTAGGGAAATATCGTTGTGAGAAAGAGGGATGTCCAGCAAAAAAGTTAATCGTGATGACCAAGACTCGACCCGACGGTGGAAATTTTGAGGTGAAATATTCCGGTCAGCACCAGCACTCTTAGCAGACAATGTGGTTTTTTTTTTTTTTTTTTTTTTTAATGGATTTTTATGAAATATTAGTTCAGAGTCTGGCTAGTGCTTTTAGTAGCATCCGAATTTAGTTAATCAGATGCATTATGTGAATTATCTACTAATTATCTTTGCCTCTTTGACTTAAGTGTGACCGTTCATGTCGGGTTCATGATCGTTGTTGAACAAATTCGGAGTTACGTGATTGAGGAATCATCCTTATGTGATTTCTGACCAAAAGACTATGGAAAAGGGAAGAAAATTTTCATATTAAAGAGGTAAATTTTGCAACAGATGTGTAAATATTTGTTGGTTGAAGTTGGTCATCTGATTGATGTTTTATCGATTTGATATGTGAGATCGATTGTTATGTTTTGCACCAAGATGGTGTGGCCACTGCTTTCTCTTCCAAATAATGCTTACTCTGTACATACTATATCGACCAGATTAAGGAAAACCAAGCCGCATCCAATCCGGATGCTCTGTAGCGTATAATAACTGCAAAAAAAGTTTAACTTAGTATCATAGTGATATCTCTAAGCTAGAAATGCCTGCTAGTTATTGAATTAATGTCCCGTGTGCCAATTTGAACCAACAGCATCATTCGACCACAATGCTGGCTTGAATCTTCCGATCAGTGTGTTAGATGCTGCGGCGCACTTGTTTTCCTGCTCTTGGATTCTAGCTCTAGTTGTTTATTCCATCCCTTAAAGCTCGCTTTGTCCTTTCTATTTTTCTTGAACTAGAAGAGACTTCACAATTCATCACATGTGCTGCAGCAGTAGCAGGATCTTCTTTATAGGCTGTTAGGAGTCGAATGCGTAGTCCCGTTTCCCTGGAGGCTGTCTCTTCTTCGGCAATTGTTTTCTTTTGACCCTGAAATTGGTGAATGAGCAAAATTTTAGTGAAGAACTTGTCTGAGAAAGGAGAACGTTCAAAAAACCGATACTGTGTTTGGTATGGTAACATTCTTGAATTTCCTATTCATCTGAGTGCCGCGCATAAGAGAATTTCTGTAGCTGTGTCTATACTAGCGCGAAAGAAGCTTCTTTCTTCGATAAATCTTTTTCTTGGCATTCAAGTCGGTAAAATGGATCTGCAAACTTTCACCTTTCTGAAAGATAAAGCATTAAACCATGTTGGAATTCAATGTGGAAACTAGAAATCATATGTAGAAAGGTAACAACTGTTTAAGTAACTCTTTGTTTTTTCATTTTTGGTTTGGAAAGAAAATGAACTCACTTAAAACAAAATAAATATTATTGAGACGGTAATGAAAAGGAAATCAAAACCTACATTCATCAACAGGAAGTTCAAAAGTTTCTGCACCCTCGATGTCGAATTGCTCGTCTTTCGTTCGGCACCACTAATAATGACATAACATCACAGTTGGTAGGGAAAAAGAAATTTGTAGCTTCAGCATGTACTTGCATCAACACAACATCAATGGACAGAATCGTATCAGCAGGCGGCTATCCTAAAATACCTTCGTAGATTTGTAATCTTCCGCCTTTTTTTTTTTTTTCTGCGTTAAAAATGAACACCCTTTTCGATCATAGAATTGCATCCACCACAACATATATCAAATGGCGTCTCCAACCTGAAATTGAACACAAAACTAGCAATCCAAAACCGAGACTCTCGGTTTGAATACTTGTCTGCATAGCATTACTATGAACCAGCAGCTGTAAGAGGAAATGACAAAAACCACATATAAACGTTTCTAGTACTAAATACCTAGGTAAAAAAACATATTTGGCATGCTTTGTTACCTTATGATCGAAATACCCAGGACTAATTTTCTTGCCCTGTCCCTCAGAGCATGTTGATCATGGAACTTGTTCACCTGAAATGAGAAGCAGCATAAGAATCTCGAAAACGGATCGGTCATCCATTGAGGAAAAACTAGGATACATACATACCATACAGATTGAAAGAAAAACCACAACCCGAGTTTTAACTAATGTCGACCCAGTAAAAACAAGTTTCGCAGATTTTGAAAGAAATACATAAAATTTACGAGAAAAACCAGGAACTTCAATGAAAACCACATCTGATATCAAATTCAAACATGAACAATTACACATGAAATTGAGAACCCCCTATGCATGTAATTTAAAACCATAATTCACATACACACACACACACACACACACACATATATATATATAGAGGAGTGCAAAGCAACTCCGGATGAAATCGTCAAAAGTTTATATGATACTGCTTAGATGTTCCTATCGTTGACAAGAACTTTTAAAGTTTTCTATTCATAAAACTTTCCCAGTTTCTAGCCCTTCAGGATTTAACTTGTTGGTGACTATATTTTCCTAGTCTTTGACCCCGTTTTTCAAGCATGGACTAGTAAATTCCTGGGCAAATTTTGTATCTTCACACCGTACTTAAAAATGCTCTATTATTTATTTCCGTTTATATGGATTTTTTTTTTCAATTTTACTTTAAAAAACTTTATCGGGGAGTTTGACATTTTAACTCAAACTCAAATTTTTCAACTTAGTTTTTATCTTTTTCTGAAAAAGTTTTTTGTCTTTTCTCAAAAAGTTTTTTGTCTTTTCTAAAAATTCAAAAAAAATTACTATTGAAACTTAAAAATTTCAACTCAAACTCATTCACCAAACAAATTTTTCAACTATGTTTTTGTCATTTTTCCTGTTGAAATGTATTTTTTTCTTTTTTGCTGTCAGAGTAAGCACCAAAAATTTAAAAAAAAAAAATTGAAAATAAGTGACTCTGTAACTTTGCAGCGAAGGCATGACATAATAATATCAATCAATTATATATATATGCATACAAAAAAGGGCCAAAAGAGATGCATTGTTTTCTCCTAGGAGGAAACCAAAACTGAAACCACAAATTAGACTCACAAAGTGAACCGAATTGGGTCACTTCTCATAAAATTGTAGCTGTCAAATAATTGTATGATTCTGATTTTCTGACTCCCAATCATACACACATATATGTTACATATACTTTGTAAATGTCATGGCTATAATGTGGCTACTCTTTTCTTTGTAACTGTCAGGAGATCTTCCTCATGATATGCTTATATATATATATATATATATATACATATTTGTATCGTATCTCCAATGGGCCCTTTTGCAATCATATACTGAGTCATGATTAGAGGGGAAATGATTAAAATCCCATGTTGCAATAATGGAGCTACACATAAATATTCTCCAAGCATTTGGTTCATTAGAAGCTATTTGGAAATAACTTTTACCTATATATATATATATAATATTAGAGGAAGATTTTTGGGCAGGTGATTATTATTATCGGTAGTTACTCTTCTGAATATGAGCGCCATAAGAAATCAATATTTTTGTGATAGATGGATATACAAGTGCATGGATGTGACCAAGAGTAGGGACGTAAATGGCGACGGAGCGGGTAAAAAAACCCACCCCACCCCGCACAGATGACCCGCTCCATTTAACAAGCAAGGCGGGGTGGGTCAAACCCACGTGGGTCAGTGGGTACCTGCACCCACTCCGTTTTTCCCGCTTACACTTTTTTTTTTTCCTTTCGTTTGCTTGAGTACAATTTGTCGTCTACCTGGCCATGTTTATAATTAACTCTTGCCTACAATTTGCTTCAAAAAAGAAAGAATGAAAGGGAAAAAAAAAAAAAAAAAAGTTAAGGGATGTTATAAAGCTACTCATTTGAATTTATGATAGTGTATGGTTGTGCGTCCTCACTGAGATAATAGGGTAACTCCACTGCTCATGGCACTATATGCGAACTAACAAAGAAGTATAAAACCAACTTATGATTCAACAAAATTAGAGGGGGGGAAAAAAGCAAAAAAACAAGTGGAGAAAAGAGGCAAGAACAACTTTACTTGAGTCTCAAGACCTAATTTAGTGATGCAAAAGAGCAAGTAATTAACAACAAAATCTGAGCTTTTTAATGGTAATCTTAAAATTAGCACCATAAGAAACAATTTTTTTAATAACAAAATATCGATTACTGATTCAAAGCCAAACTGATTGTATTGGATGAAAATCACTAACAGTTATTATCACAAAAACGCTTCTTAATTCTTCATGCAATTAAAGATACATAAACTCGAATTACAGAAAACGAAATTCATACCAATATTTAATGAATTTGGAAAGGACGAGTCTAATTGAGTAAAAAAAAAAAAACCCGAAATTTCATAATAATGTGCCTCAGTTGGGGAAAAATAAAGACAAAGCAAAGAGAAGAAACCCTAATTGGTGAATTACATACCATTTTCGAGGATCTGAATTGGACGATTAGGTTATGAAAAGATTAAGGGCTCGTTTAGAATTCAGTTCCAACAAGACTTTTCTTTATTCAACTTTAAAACTCTCAAATCTACACACTTTTTCTCTCTAAATTTTCATGAAATTCAAAATTTGAAAGTTAGTAACTTCCCTATTTTAAGTCGAAGTAAGACGATTGTTTTGTTAAATCGCACAGAATAATGAGAGGAATGATACAAGATCCCTATTACATTTTTTTTCCCGAACATATTCAAATTTTTACTCTTCTATATCACAATTCATTTTTAATTCATATTTCAACCAAATACATATTTCAATTCTAACCTACAAAAATCAAACTCCAACTATTGTTCCAAACGGCCCAAGATCTTGGGCCGATGTATTGCCCATCGTGTTTGCTTTCTATGTAAGTCTGCGTCTGCCGATGTTGTGTTATCGTTTAGTGTTTCTGTTACCTGTCGTTTGTGTCTTTGCTTCTACTGATTGTCGTTTGAGCCTAGACCCTTCTAATCAAAACACTCGTGTATATTGTATGCATGGGTTATAGAGAGACTTGAATATTGCCATTTCGGAAATCAAAAAGTGTTTCCTCTCCTACTCTTGAGGATCTCTCCTTTTAGTCACGGATTTGGCTGAGACGACGTTTTTTTTTTTAATTTTTTTTAAAAATTATATCATGTTTAAGTTCATGATCACCGTATTGACAAGCATGGAGCATTAACTTGAATTGGGAATGAGATTCTCTCTCTCTCTCTCTTTCTCTCAATCAATGTTAAAAAAAAAAAAAAAAAAAAAAAAACCTAGCATCCCCGCAGATTTTTAATATCTAAAATGACCTCCCGTTAATTCTATTTCATGTAATTGATGCCCTTCCCATAATCTCCTTTGTACAATATTGCTAATACAACTATAATCCTAAATAATTATTCTTTACATGGCTCATTACCAAAATCAAAAGTATATGGATCGCGGGAGAAAAATTAAAACCAAGGGTCATTCACAAATCACATGTACATCCATGTGTCAGGAAGAGATATATAGAAAACCAAAATAACCCTATTTTAATCTCCTAGAAGAGATCTTCCTTATTGTCAAATTAGTGCTCCATCAAAATTAAACATAATACCAAATAATAATGCCTTCAAAAAGTACATGATTAAGTGCCTTTGGAATTTGTTATCTAATTAGCCTGTATCAAATAAAATGGTTTCAGTGGAAACAATATTATGGATGAAGACGATTTCGACTTTATCACAAGTTAATAAGCTTTATATATACAGATATCTCTGTGTGTGTGTGTGTGTGTGTATTTTGTATGGACATTCAACACATCTAAATGACCAATGCCTTGCTTTTCTTTTTCGGGTTGAAACCTTTAGTTCGTTTCCATAGGTGATGGTAATTTTTCAAGTTTATTATTAGATATTTCATGTTTTTCCAAATTGATATATATATATATACACACACACACACACACACATGCATGAATACTTGGTTAGAAGTTCAGCTAGCTTTTGCGTCCAGTATATAAATCCACAGTTTTTTCAAACAAATGTTGTATTACACTTTTTATTCTATATCATGTTTGAAATATGGTTCTCTTGAAAAGACTATAGTAAAACCTTAAACATGTGTGTATATGTATATTACGAATCAAATTTTTCCCCCCTCAATTTCATAAGAGAAAAAGAAGCTGTGTAGAGTAGATGTCTAAATGAGAAACAGTGAGACATGGTCACATTTGACAGAATCTTGGGAATGTGAGAGGGCCTACTGATTTCTTTTATTATTTTTCCTTGGCATATATTCTAAAGACTCGAGACAGATTTTGTTTTTGTTTTTGTTTTTGTTTTTGTTTTTTTGTTTTTTTGTTTTTTTGTTTTCCTTTGGAAAACATGATTGTAAATACTAAATAGACTACTATGATAAGTTCCGTCAACGGTTAATTAAGCATATTTCCTCTTTTCACTGAAACTAAACTCTTCATACATGAATTAGCACGAGTTGACTGTGGAAAACACCGATCCGGGAATGTGAAGTTTTCTAAAATTTTTAGTACGAAGATTGAACGAGATCGAATTCGACCGTCTCTGGTTTGCATTAGTAGCGCTCATCATTTTTCCAAAACGTTAGAGGAGAATTAATATGCACACCAGTAGCCCAATCGTAAGATGCTTGTTCCAATCATTTTTCCAAAATCCTCGGCAGTACACCCCGTCAGAACCAAACCAACAATATTTACCTTTCATGTCCGGATCCACTTCCCTCCAAGTATCACTTCAGTACACTTGAGCCCTAGATATCAGGTTGTCACCTAAAGCAGAAAAAACCTTAACGAGCTTGTACTCATTAGCTTTCGGATCATACCCAAATCCAACTCCTGAAAAAAATGAATTCATGGCGGAGACATGGTGTGCGAAGAAGCTTGAATTCTCCCAATTCAATATTGCACAACACAACTGTCTCGTTATAATTGGATTTCGAATCATAAAAATGTAGCAAAATACTGAAATACATCTCTTCATTTCAACGAGATTTCCTCTAATATCTCTTGTGGCAGGTCATGGCAAAATCTCTTCATTTCAGAAGCTTCAAATAAATCGTAATTGATCATCAAATACTGAAAGTCTTGAAGCCAACATTAATAATAGTTATTATAACAATAATGAAAAATACTAGTAGTAATTTGAAAAGAAAAAAGTGAAAAAAAAAAAAGGAAGCTAATAAACCCAATTTCATTATACAACTTTCACTCGAGCTAATTACTTCTTCTTTTAATCTTGAAGTTTATTGTGATCATAAAAGCATTAGAACCGCAATGAACAGTGCAATAGCAACAAAGAGAACCACGATTTTCTTGTTTTGTGTTTTTGTTTCTTTTGTTTTTTATTTTTCCTTTAATTCACAATAACTCAGGATTTAATCCCCGCGAATAAATAATTAAGAAAATCAAAGGACTTATAAACTGAGATGATGTTTCTTGGCTGTTTAGTTAGTGGATAAGTTACAAAGGATCAAGATGTAACTGAATCAAAACCGGATCACTATCACATGTGAAGAACATTTTTTCATTAACTGTTTATGTGTCGTAAGAAATTATGGGCGGAGCAATAAAATTCCTGGAGATTTTGAAAATTTTTTTAGAGAAAAAATTTCAATTTTCGGGAAAAAAATAAATTGACATGTTAAGGCCAAAAAAAAAAAAAAGAAAAGAAAAAAAGAGGAGAAATAGCGAGCAATAGAGACTAATGTTTTGTTTGACATATTAATTTAACTCTAACCAAAGTGTATTTTTTTTTTTCTGAATTTTCATCGTTTTCTGAAAAGTCAATAAAAATTATAATTAGTTTTTAAAAGGTCAACCAACTCCAACTTAAAAATTTTAACTCTAACAAACAATCCAAATGAACGCGACATACCGATAAGGAATAACGTTATGAAATAAAAAATATGGAATAAAAACAATGTTCAAATGTTGCGCTATAGCCTAATAGACTAGAGTTAATAGAGTAGAGTTCCTAACAAGGTTGTTGTTATCTTTGTTATTGATATTTATATTACCTTAATAGAGTAGAGTTCTTAATGGATTGCTAGGCCTGCTAGGAATCTACAACACATATCATTATCAGGGGTAAAGAAAGGCAATCGGGTCCAAGTAAATCTCCTCAAGAAGGCAAGAAATCGTACTTTTAATGCTCCCAACAAAAAAACAAAAAAAAAAAAAAAAAAGGAAAAGAAATCATACTTTTAAATTAAACTTCAACAAAACAAAGTAAAAATATTAAAATTTTAAAAAGTGGTAGTAGGCATAACCTTATTATCATATCATATCATAATCTGGATTAATAAGTGAAAGAACAAAGTAGGAGAAAATGTAGAATTAATAAGGTAAGAAATAACTTTATAAAATCTGAAGTATGGAATAAAAAACGACGTTGTAGTGTTTGGCGATATAGATAGTACAGTTAAATAGGATTGCTAGTAAATTAGGGGGAAAAAAAAAAAAAAGGATTGCTTGCCGTATTAGACATTTATAAAACATATCATTATCAGAAAAAAAAAATCCTAATCTAATGCTTTATTTGGTAACAAAGTTTAACTCCAATTAAACTGTACTTTTTTATCTTAATTTTTGTCTTTTTCTGAACGGTCAACAAAATTTATAACTACTTTTTAAAAAGTCAACTCAACTCAAATTTAAAAATTTCATCTCAACTCAAACTCAACTCATTCACCAAACGGACCCTGTAAATCGTACTTTAAAGTAAAACTTCAAATAAAATAAAGTAAACTCTTAGTAAAACATAGATTTTTTTCAAGGAAAATAAAACAAAATTTTCTACACGACAAAGCTATATTTTCCAAATTTCCTAATTTTCGTAATTTTCCTAAAAAGAATGATACTGGAATGGTGAATAAGAATAAAGAAGATTTGGAATTTCAAATCCTGTTGGATTTTTTATTTTAAAATTTAGTATTTCTGACTTCAAACTAATTTTTATAAGATTTTTTTATTCCTCTAAGTTAGCAATTAGATCATGGTGAGGATTAATTGTATTAACTTTAAGTTTTGTATTGAATTTATAAATTATGTGATGTATTACTGTTGCCAAATACCATATTATTTATTAAAAAACCAGTCTATGGAGTGCTAGTACAACATACCAAACTAGCTATAAGGGATTGTATTTGTCTAATATATATTCTAATGCATACTTTATAGCTTTAATCTTTTTTTTATACATAGAATATCATGAATTAATATTAATTCAGTGTACACGTGCCCAAACTTTAGGGTATCCATGGAGTTTAGATGAAGTACTATTAACAAATTTTTGTTATTTTACATTTATACATAATATTACATTATACTAACTAAATTAGTACAAGAAAAGAATAGAAAAGAAGCGGGCACAGAAGATCCGCTCATCCTGAATTCAAATCCTGGCTTAAGTTGCCAACGGGTTGTTTGTCCATTAAAGCAGTATGTGAGTTGGCTTCAGAATATCGTGAGATCCATATTCAGTATAGGCGCTGGAGCATTGAGGGGACCTTCCTCTAATACAAGAGAACCTTTTTTCGTACCAGTCATGTAGCTAAGTTATCATACATGTACTACGTATAATAGAGAAATTATTTGGAAGGCTGCTGGCCTGCTGATTAACGAGTCCTATTTGTTTTTCTCCTAGATTTTCTAATGAGTCAAGTCAATGATAATTTATACGCACATTCTATTAGTTATGCATGATAGGTGTTAAATGGACTTTGGTAGAACTTATCTCCAAAAACTAGCTAAAGAGGAGAGAGAGAGAGAGCCAAAAACACATATAAACATCATGACAGCACCCAGTAACTAATTAGCGATGCGGGACAAATTCACAATCTAATAATAAACTCCAATTAGGTTAGAGAAATGGAGTCAAATTGAATTAAATATAAAAGGAAGGAAAAGTGAACTTGAAAAATAGATAATGTACAAAACCAAACAAAAGAAAAAGTGGGCCGATGAGAGAGAGAATAGTGGTAGTGCTGGAAATTGAATTTGTCTCATGTCATTAAATTATTTATGGTTGCTTTTACTGTTTACATGTAGATTGAGAACTCCCCCTTTTTGAGCTAACTTTTGTAAATGAGTTCTACCTAAACTCATTTAATATAATGTCTAATTCAGAATTTACACGTAATGATAGATTTAAATCACTGTTCATTTGCATGACACACTAGGAAATGTACACCCTTTTTATTAAGCTAGCTTTTGGGAATAAATTTTGTCCAAACCCATATAGTGACAAAAGGGCTCTTATATACATATATATATATATATATGTATGCATTCGTATTATTGATAGATAGACAGATAGTAGCTAGATAGAGGGAAAGAAGAGATGATGAGGAGCAAAGTAATTAGAAGAGAGGGGTCTGAAAATGTTTCGTAGTATCTGTTTGTAGTTGGTCAGAAAAGGGGAAAAAAAAAAAAAAAAAAGGCAGTCCCTTTAGGGTGAAACCCCCAAAAGCAGTGTTTGTATAGCCAATTATAAGTGGTCCCTCATTTTATCTCTCATCACAACTCTTTCTCTCTCTCTCATCACTCTCACTGACATACATTTGGGGTAAGTTTTAGTAGCAGTAGTACTGCTCGATCAAAGCCCTTTGTAGTGTTAGTCGAACCTCAGAGTGACTCTCAGTCACTGACCCCCCCACCCCACTGCCCCCTTATTTGCCCTCAATATTTGCCTTTTCCTTTTACCCAAAAAAAAAAAAAAGAACTATAGCACAAACAAACAACTGCTCTCTCTCTCTCTCTCTCTCTCTCTAGCCACCGCAATATCTAGGCGAGAGATAAAGAATGCAAAGTATTTTTTTTTTTTTTTTGGGGGGGAGAGAAATTAAAAGTAAAGTTTTGTGATATAATATTGAACAGTAGAATCTATAACTACAGTCTTCACATGTGTCTGCATGTCTGCGCTCCTCTTCTGCAGTCACTGAATTCTCTTGACTACCCAGCTAGCTCTCTCTGATTCTTCTAAAAAACTAAACGATTTATAGCTATAACTAGTAATATCTTCTCTCTCTCTCTCTCTCTCTTTAGCATGTATTTATACTACCAAAAATGAAAAAGAATCTTAACTTTCATTAGCTAAAAGTGAGAGCTGTAATGTGCCTCTCTACCGACATTAATTGTCATATTATTTGGCTTTCATAATCCTGTTTCTCTCATCTAACTGATAATCTTCGTTTCTCTCTCTCTCTCTCTCTCCTAGATCTCTCTCCCTCTCTCATATGAGACTATATATATGCAAGTACACATACTCCAACTTATAACAACAGCCATTTTTGCAGATATCTTCTAATCTGAACCATGATTAAAGTAGAAGAGAACAGGGTTGATTATCAATTTTTTCTCAAAGACTTAGTCGTAAGCCTAGATATTTGAATAAGCTGACAATTTTGAACAAGTACAAAATTTCAAGGGTTTCAACAGTACTAGTCATATAATAGAAACCTTAATTAAAGACTACTATAATATATATTTTTTCCAAAACCCAAGCCAATATATATATATATATATAATATATATATATATATATATATATGTCCCAACATGATCTGAACGAACGTGATGACAAATTGATCAAAAGAGGCGCCAGATTACAAGGTTTTTCACTTTTCACCACGTTAAAATTACCAAATTCAACTGAAAAGTAAAACTGTAAAACTAGATAAATTATATAATCTAACAAAAAGAGTTAAAAGATGACCGACCCTGGACCATAATTTTCATGCTCTTCATGATCATCATGACCATCATGATCATCCTCATCATCGTCATCTTCTTCCTCTTCCTCTTCCTCGATCTCGCACAATTCGACCGTGTGCGGCGCGTGGCCGTCGCCGAAAGCACGAATGTGGTCTTTGAGCGACCTCTTGTGCTTGAAATCCGACCCACAGATGCAAAACCAGAGCTTCCCGCAGTTCTTCTCGTGAGTTCGCCAGTCGCCTCTCACCGCGAAGGGCTTACCGCATTTTCGACAAGCGAACGGTTTCGCTCCGTGCTTTCGCTTGTAATGCGTTTGCAGTGTTCTGAAGTCCTTCAATGGCCTCGACCTCGGGTGGTCAATGTTGTTCTTGCAACCCTCGGCACAGCAGTAGCATGGAAGTCTCAGCAATGATGACGCCGGCTTTGTCCCTCTTAAAGATTCCGGGCCCTTTCGATATTGTGAACCATGTCCCCACATATGCATCTGTTACATTGAACACAAAAAAATTATATATATTATTGGACTTGGAGATACTATTAGAAATTAAAACTGACACAAAAGATATATGCAAAATTACTCAAGATATGTATAACAATATATATATATATATATATCGTATACATAATCCTGTCAAGATGATACATTTCTTTATCCATAAATTTTGTTACTACCCTTAATTCTGAGTTTAGGGTTGTCTTAAATTAAAAAGGTATTTCTAATTTTTTAACACTATCGTAGACACTAGAAAGATTTTTTTTTTAATTTTAATTTTTTAGATTAACCTAATTTCACCAAATAAAAATATATATATATGAAATATATGGTATATGATAATTAGGTTTGTGTCATGATCATCACCTGCATGTTGTTGTATCGATTGAAGGTTTTGTTGCAGACGGAGCAAGAGAACTGCGTTGGACCGACGAGGATTTGCGCCGGCGAGGGAATCCAATACTGGCCTGCAATAGGAGGGCCTCCAGTATCGATATGATTAGGGTGGTTGGAGTAATTGGGACGTGGTACTACTCCACTATTAGGTGGACCAATGTGAAGAGCTACGGTGACGCCCTCTTGATCATGTCTGCTCACGGGGCTCTCGCCGTCGTTCCGGTGTTGGTTTGAGGAATTAGAGTAGTGATGAAAAATGGGTTTGTACTGCTTGGAGAGGCTGTGGTTTCCGGGAGGACCTAGAGAGAGGAAAACGGAATCTTCGTCTTTTTGAGCATTTGCTGCTTCTAGACAAGAACTATCACTAGAACTGCAAATATTACAGCTCAAGGAAGGTGATGTAGTAGTAGTTGTAGCAGTAGTATGCATGCTGGCTGATGTTTCTTTCTGTTAGGTGTGTTTATGTGTGTGAGAGAGACAGAGACTAGAGAGAGAGTATATGCATATGTTGGGTTTGGCGATGTGCATATGTATGTATATATATGGATAGTCTATCATATGCCATTCCTCTCAAATGCACTTGTAACATTTCTTGTGTTATGTTGTATCAATCAGGTGATTCGATTATAATATTTTTCAATGATATTTATTCTTATACGGTCAATATTTAAAAAGTATATCATGTAATAAATTCTAAATAAAAAGTTATAATATGTAAATCAACAAGTTATATATTCTATACTAGGACCTTGTTTGGCGTTCGAACTCAAACTGTAATTTTTCATCTTAGTTTTTATCTTTTTCTGAAAAGTTTTTATCTTTTTTGAAAAATCAACAAAAATTTTCAACTCAAACTGTATTTTTACAACTCAAACTTATTCACCAAATAGACCCTAAAAGTTATAATTGCAGGATGGTATGCGATATTATTACATATGAAACTATTCACATGTATATATATTGGGCTTTGGTGGAAACTGAGAGCATGCATGATATGACGTTAGGCGTTTTCAGAAAATGTAATAATAAAGCATCTATATATGTATTATATCTATTTTTTATCGGTTTTATAACACTATATATCATGCAAAACAATGCTTACAAATTATGAAACCGGCTGTTCCATAATTGTTATTAATCTTTCGACCAGTGAAAAAAGACCGTGTCAAACTATATATATGTAGGTAATAGTTTTTATTTCTTCGTTCATCTACGGTTTGCGCGAAACCTATATTATACAGAGGTAATAATATTTTGGCATGTTTACTTACGCCTAATCGGAGTGAGCATGAATCGGAATGGGTAAGATTCAGAGTGGGCTTAATTCAGAATCAGGATCCGAAATCAGGATATGCTGTTTAAATAGGTTTCAGGAATCAGAGTCGGAATCACTGTCAATCCCATTTATGCATTTACTTAAAACAGGAATCAGAGTTAATTGCTATAAATTTACTTGTATGCCCCTTTATTTATTGTATTTTCAAAAATTAAAAAAATGATTTTTTTTATTTATTATTATACTATTAATCAAAAGTAAAATAATCATTATGATATTAAGACAATAAAATTAAATTGTGTAATTTTTTTGTTTAAAAAATTAAAAAGAGTAAAAAAAAAAATGAATTAAAATAAGTAAATTATAAAAAATATAAAAATAGAAACATAATAATATATATTACGATAAAAAAAGTTCTTCATTTACTCTAATAATATTAATAGTAATTAGGATAGTTATATAATATTAAGTTAATAAAAATGTATTATATTTAGTTAATAAAAATAATTAATATAGGTTGTTATTTTTTAATACAAATTTTTGCAAATGAACTAAGGATAAAATGGTAATTTAATATTAATAGTAGGAATGGGAGTCACAATCTGAAGGGGAGGCATGGGATTGTCAATCTCATTCCTCAATCCCAAATTGGTGTGGGACCCACTATTCTCACTCCCATTTCAGAAAAAAAAAAATGAACAAGTAAACAAGGGATTGACTCTCATTCTATACTCCTGATAAATAAACATATCATTTGTGTTTTATACATATACTTATTAAGTTGTGTAAATCTATAACTAGCTATTAATAAATGGGAGAAAGACCAAAATAGCATAATATACTACATAACTTTAAAATTATAGCATAATCTAAAATATTAGTACTAAATAGTATAATTAGAATAAATTATAGTGTAGAAACTTAAAAATATCCCATGGGAATCTCTCTTATCTTTCCTCTTGCTTCCATGTTCATCTGTCTTAGTCACTCCCCGTCGGCCACAACAATCGATGGTGACGGTGACGGCAACGGTGCCAGAATCAGAACAGTGACATGAACTGGGATCATGCCGGTGTCGCGATCTTCAACATCAGCCGGCCGTTGTGACTTAGGAGGAACGCCGTCGTGACTCCACGATCGTCGAAATCGTGAAATCCCTAACCGACTCTCGCGACCTCCGTCAAAAAGATGGTAGATGCCGCCGTCACGATATCCAGTAAATCGGGCAACGATCGGAAAATTGCGAAGCTGGCGACGGTTGGGATTGGTTGTAGCTCTAGATATTTTTTTTTGGTGCAGGTCTCGCCCTCATGAGCACGAAGTTTTCGGATCTCGTAGCCCTTCTCCCATCCGTCGTCCCTATCGCAACGGACCATCGCTTCAAACCGAGATCGCGCTAGCAGGGCCTAGATATAGAGTTTTGAATTTGGGGGTGGTCTAATTTTGGGATTTGGGGGTTTTTTGTTTTTGTTTTTGTTTTTGGAGTAAATACTAATGTTTACATGTAAATACTATTACATGTAGATACTGATATTTACATACAAATCAAATATTAATTAATAAAAATTGATATTTACATGTAAATACTAGGATATACTAATATTTTTTTTTTCTAATATTTTTCAATAATCGCCATAAAAACTCAAAAACTCAAACAAAAATTAACAAGTCTTACATGTAAATACTGATATTTTACAGTAAATACTAGTATTTACTGTAAAATCTGATATTTATCAATTATATCAAGTAAATCAATGTGCTATTTTAAAAATTAATTTATTAAGTAAATCAAAATATTTACTAGTAAATATTAGTATTTACTAGTAAATTTAGAATTCACGTTACTTTAAAAATTATCAATTTATCAAGTAAATAAAAATATTTACTAATAAATCTGGAATTTAATTAATTTTTAAAAATATAAATTTATCATGTAAATTAAAATATTTACTAATAAATCTATCTACTAGTAAATCTAGTATTTACTAGTATTTATATCTTCTAAAAATTAATAAATTATTAAGTAAATCAAATATAAACTAGTAAACCTTAGTATTTACTATGTTGTTTTGAAAGTTATCAATTTATGAATGTATTACAGTATTATAATAATATGTATTTACAAGTAAATAAAAGGATTTACATGGATTTACGTTTATTTCCTTTATATAAACACATTGCATTTTTTTCCTTCTAAATTGTCTATTGTACTTAATTAATAATAACTTATATGAATTTATAGAAAAACCCTTAAACTTTTAAAAATTTCAAAACGAACCCTAAATCTAGATCTAGATTTGCGACGACGTCGCTGGAGACATTGACGGAGCTCGGAGAAGGAGGTAACTTGCCGTCGGAAATAGCGCCAGATCTCACCGAAGATGGAGATCGCAACGGAGAAAGAGATTGCGTGTCGTCGGAGTCCCTGCCAGATCTCATCGAGGATGGAGATCACGATCTCCAAAGCTTCGCGATTGCCATCACCCGAACTCGCTGACAGAGCTCCCACCCCAAGCTTAACGCCATCGTTGTCCACTGTTAAAGATTCAGGGTCGTCGTTGAGCCGTCACTAAGCTCAATTGTTGCCGTCTCCTCCACGACTCGCGAGTTCGCTAGATCTCAAAAGCCCGTAACAACCCATCGATAGCTGTCGCGTCTCCGAGATCCTTCGCCGCAGTCGTAAAATCCACCGGCGCAGCAGCCATCACTGTCGTCGTCGCCGAGATCATTTGCCGCCGTTGCGAAACCACCAGCAAAGAAGAGAGAGAGAGTGGGAGAGAGAACAAGATTGGGGGAAAGGGTAAAATTAGAAACACATAATTAATTATTTAAAAAAATATAAATATGTTATAATTTATCATCTTTTAAAAATCTGCTATAATTTGTAATAGTACTTATAATATATGCTATAACATACAATTTCTCTTAATAAATTTGTATATAATAGTTGGTACTACCTAGCTTTTACAATAAGTATGAATAAGATTCATAGTTTGCGCTATTGCACGTGGAATGCGAGAGGGGGGAAAATATTTGAATTTATTTACTTACTTACACGAGTTAAGAATTTTAGGGTTTGGCGTGTTTTGCGGATGGAGGAGACAAAGAACCGGCAAAGTAGGGAGACCTGCTTGTTGTGGGGCAAAGCAAAGGAAAAAATTAAAAAATATATATATGTATCATATATATATATATATATATGCATAGAATAGCGTACCCTCACTCTCTAAGACACACACATATACTGATTAGTTCAGTACTCTCTCTCTCTCTCTCTCTCTCTCTAGATTTTTCTCTCTTTCTCTCTCTCTTGGATCAGTCATCAATATATATGCTCCAATTGCTCGCTCGATTCCCAAGTGCTGTACATCTTTTTATCTCTTTTCCTCTTTCTCTTCTCTTCTCTTCTCTTCTGGCCTCATTTACTCTCCCTTTCTCAGTCCAAAAGGTAAAACTAAAGAGAGTGATATAGAGATATATACATATACATATATATATATCATGCAACACTACAGATGACACGCATACAGTATATAGACATGGAGAACTGTAGATCATGGAAGGCGTGAAGCTCATCTCTCTCTCACTCTCTCTTCTCTCTCTCTCTCTCTCTCTCTCTCTCTACTTTTGTTTAACAAAGCAGATGGTGATAGTGATAGTAATGGTGCCAAAAATGTGTACCCAGATAGGGACGTTTCCATGCTCAGCCCCAACAACAATTATAACGTATAAAGTAACCCATAATATTTATTGACGCGGGACAGAATTTGAAGACTTTTGTCATCATATATACTTATATATATATATATGTATATAATATAAGCAAACTAATGCTAGGCGATACCAATGTGAAGTTTGGTTCAATCATTTACAGGCATTTGGAATGACCAATTCAAGTTGTCGTTTGAATTTGCGTTTGTTTCTCAATATTTGAAATATGTCATTTGAAATGGTACATAAATATTGAACTATGGGTCACTTAAAAAGGTATTTGGCTTTCAATATTTGAAATGCACCATTAGAATGGTAAAATAACATTTTGTTCAAAATCCAAAAAATACATCCTCCCTAAATTTAGCTCTGTTTTGATATATTTTGAATAATAATTTGAGAACACATATATATATATATATTTACTCATGAAGCAACATTTCCCTTTTAATTCCCTTTTTTGCAACATCATTAATATTTTTCATATTTTAGTTATAAGGTTTTTTGCAATTTAAATATAATTATTTCAATGTCTATATATCCAAACGTATATTTAAATGTTTACGTTAAAGATATTTATGTTCAAATAGTTACATTTCATTTACGAATATCCAAACATTGGTTTGGATAACCATTCAAATACTTCTAGTTAGATGTTTCATCCGAAATGTTACCATTCAAATGATTGTACTAAACGAAGGTCAAGAGTTTAGTGAGACGCTATTAAGATAATACATATATAATCAATTTATTATTGCAATATAGTATATATCACTACTACAAAAGTTGGCTTACACGTCGGAAAATACACGATGATTTTTGTGAAACCGTCGTCTTAAACAGGATTACACGACGGTTTGACAAAACCGTCGTGTAAACAAAACCGTCATGTAAACAAAGGATTACACGACGGTTTTGTTGGAACCGTCGTATAATCTGGCAGCATTTCAAAAAAAAAAAATTTTTTGAATTATACGACGGTTATACAAACCGTCGTGTAATCCTCCGAAAACTTTCAAAATTTTCAAATTTTCAAAAAAAAGGATTACACGACGGTTTTTATAACCGTCGTGTAATCTTAGGATTACACGACGGTTTTGAGCAAAATAGTTGTGTAATCCTTCGAAAATTTTCAAAATTTTCAAATTTTCAAATTGTTCTAAGAACCGTCGTGTAATCCTAAGATTACACGACGGTTTTGCTTAAAACCGTCATGTAATCCCCCGAAAAATTTTAAAATTTTCAAAATTTCAAAAAAAAAAAAGGATTACACGACTGTTTTGAGCAAAACCGTCGTGTAATCCTCGGATTACATAACGGTTATAGAAAACCGTCGTGTGATCTTCCAAAAATTTTCAAAATTTTCAAAATTTGAAATTTTCAAAAAAAAAAAAAAAAGGATTACACGACGGTTTTGATCAAAACCATTGTGTAATCCTAAGATTACATGACGGTTATAAAAAACCGTCGTGTAATCCTCCGAAAATTTTCAAAATTTTCAAATTTTCAAATTTTCAAATTAAAAAAAAAGGATTACATGACGGTTTTGAGCAAAACCGTCGTGTAATCCTCAGAAAATTTTCAAAATTTTCAAATTTCATACTTTAGAATTTGCACGAAAACCCATTATATAAATACACTTTCCTCTTCATTTATCATCTTTAACCTTCTAGACAACTCAAACTTTTCTCCTCCCCACCTTCTTCACCCACCCGCCCCCCCCCCCCCAAACTTAAAATCCGGTCACGCCACCGCCGCCACTTCAAACTTTTCCCAAACCGCCGCCATAGCCCCGATTTTTTTCTGCCGTCGCCACCACCTCTCTCTCCCGGTGTTCCCATCAAGGCCGTGACTATTTTTCTTTAAAGAAAAGTAAGGTGACTTCTATATTGCTCAATCTCTTGCTTTTTAACAAAACTACGAACACACAATGCTTTAATAACTTGCGTGGAGTGTAATTTGTAGTGTTGTTTGAATGTTTTTTTTTTTTTTTTTTTTATTGTTGCTCTTTGGAGATGAATGTTTTGTGCACGGTTTTTGCACATTACACACAGTTTTTAACATGGTTTTTATCCGCCCACCACATGTTCGATGAAATGCTAAAATGGATTTTTATTTTGGATAATCACATAGAATTTGATTCTAGTGTAATGTGTGCCATTACATGACGGTTTTACTCAAAACCATCGTGTAATTGGACTTGAATTAAAAAAATGACTTTTTTTTGTGATGACACACATTACACGACAGTTTTGCTCCGAAACCGTCGTGTAATGTGTGCCATCGTAAAAAAAAAAAAAGCAAATTTTTTTTTAATTCAAGTAACTTTACATGACGGTTTTGGAGGAAAACCATCGTATAAAGTTCTCAATTTACGGCGTTTACTACTATATTTCTTGATTCGACGACGGTGTGAACCGTCGTGTAATATTGAGATATCACGACGGTTATGGAACCGTCGTGGTATCTTCCACGACATTGGATTACACGTCGTGTAATCCACAATTTTTACTAGTGTATGTTTTAATAATAATTTAATACCTGACTCTATAAATATTACCATTCAAATGATTGTACTAAATGGAGGTCAAGGATTTAGTGAGATGCTATTAAGGTAACACATATATAATCAATTTATTGTTGCAATATAGTATATATATTTTAATAATAATTTAACTATTATATATAGGAGTCACATAAGCGATTCATTATTCATAAATAATTTTGAAATGTGCAAGTTGAGTATATTTGAGATCAACCTAGTGAATAAGAAGCATGTAAAATTATTTTTCCTTTTCTAATATATATATATATATATATGTATATATTTTACCCGTTTAGGCTTTTGGTATTGCGTACATGACTAAGAATACTTTTGGTTTTGACAAAGAGAGTAGAATATTTACCATGCATCAGAAATATGCTGCCGCAGCGTCCTTGTAACATTATTATAATGAAATGTCCTTGCTTGGAGGGAGCTTAAATCATCACCTTTTATTATATATATAAGTTGCTTCTTTCTAAGCAATTATGTCTCTAATTCTACTACTTTGTTATATATAATTAAATATATTAACTATTATTTCATGCATCATTAATCACCACCATGCAGCTGGTGATGGTACAATATAGTACACGTTGAAAATTATGAGTACTCAATTACTAATAGAAAATACTCAAATAATAATACATCAATTCTAATTTTAATTTTTAAGTCCACATTATTTGATACATCAATTATCATTTTTTTTATTAATATAATCGTTAATATATCAATTAAAAATATTTATCTATCATTAAAAAGATAATAATTCATCACTATATGAATTGACACTCAAAAATTAATTAAATTATAGTTTTGGTTACCCCTAATATTACTCAGTTAGTATAAATATAGGACAAAATTATGTACTTTATCACTGAGAGCAACGAAAGAGACGATTGGGAGTAAGCCACACCTTAATTTGCTTGGAGTTGTAGACGTATGTAGTCCAAAAATGTCAATCAACAAAAATATACTTATCATCTTCAAACCGTACCCATCAATTACAGAGAAAACAACCCCTATAGGAAACAAGAAATCACATCAATAATGTGCATCTTCCCAATGACCTTGATAATTCCCAAAATTCAACCTATTACGAAAATCAACCAAAAGGAGCTGGCAATGGAGACGTACTAGGTAGTGGCCCCTGCAGATTCTGATTTCTAGCTCTATTATTTGCGCCTATCTATATATGTATATATACATATATATATATATATATATATAAGGCTTGTAATTACAAGACATCTAAAAATATAGCTGAGTTTAGACCTAGGAATCATGTCTTCGAACCGTACAAGAGATTATTGGCCTGGATACTAGACTTGATGTGTTCTTATAAAAATTTAAAGTTTGTCTTTGATGTGTCGGTTGAAATTGATTTTTTTTTTTTTTGTTAGAATTATTTAACTTTTTTAAAATGGATAAAACTGTGATTGAGAGTCTCTATCGATACAGTCAATTTTTAAACCATCGATCTTTAATCGGATGGTCTCTATATTGAGGGTGCACATGATAAACTGTAGGCACATCCACATTATAACAAAGTAAGTGAAAAAGAGAGAGAGAGAAAAAAAAAAGAAAAAACTAACGGGAAGAGAGAGAGAGGGGAGGTGGGGGGGTTCCCGTCGGGGAGGGGGGGCGCCGGGGTGGGGGGGCCGCTGGGCTGGCTAGGAGCAGGGGGCCCGGTCGGGAAGAGAGAGAGAGGAAGAGAGAGAGGAGAAAGAGAGGGGGGTGGGGGGTTACCGTCGGGGGGGGGGGGGGCGCCGGGCGGGCTGGGGCAGGGGGGCCGGCCGGGAAGACAGAGAGAGGGGAAGAGAGAGAGGAGAGAGAGAGAGGGGGGGGCCGGTAGAGAGGTGAAGAGAGAGAGAGAGGAGAAGAGAGAGAAGGGAAGAGAGAGAGGGGGTGGGAGGGTCCCGTCGGGGCCGGCGCCGGGGGGGGGGGGGGGGTGGGTGGGGGGGCCGGGAGAAAGGGGAAGAGAGAGAGAGAGGAGAAGAGAGAAAGGGGGTGGGGGGTCTCGTCGGGGGGGGGGGGGCCGGGGGTTGGGGGCCGTAGGGAGGGCTGGGGGCCGAGGGGCCGGCGGGGGGGGGGGGGGGGGCTGGGGGGTGCAGGAGGGTGCCGGGCGTGGGGGACCGGGGCTGGAGCCTGGGGTGGAGGGGAGGCCGGGGTGGGTTGCCGGCGTGGGACGATCATCGGCATCGGTCGCCGGAGTTGGCGGGAAGGCCGCCGGCGACGGAGAAGACTTGGGGTGAGAAAGTTTAAATAAAGTAAGGTGTATGATAATATAGTACACCCCTGATATATCAACCGTTTGATTTAAATCTAACCGTTAAAAAAAGAGCTCTACCGATATAGTCATTTGGGAGAGTCTCTACCACAGACTCTCCCTTTTAAAATAAGTTAAAATTTTTATTAACTTTTAAAAAGAAGATAAAAATAACTTAAAATTTTTTTATTTCAACCAGTATTCCAAACAAAACCTAGCTAGGTTTATTTGTTGCAGTGATCAAATTTAAAGATATGCATGGCTCATTATGAAATGATCCCTCTAGAAAAGAGACGACATGATAACGTGGGATGTCCCATAATAGAGCAGCTTTAACCTTTGCTTTTTTGCTTTACTTGCCAAGAATCTTATGATGAGAAAATGTTTATATATATATACACGCACAGACGTATATATATGTCTTATATCGAGGTTAATATCGCACCTCGCTCCTTTGTCACTAGTTGTCGTAACTTGCAATGACATATTGATACAAGAAAGTGAGTTTTCTTTTTCTTTTACCTTTTCTTTACTTCTTTTTCATGCATGCAAAAAAGACGATTTAGATTTAGAAAGGAAATAAAAGATATATATACACATACTATTAATTCAATTTCCTACACATGAGGTGGATAAACAGCCTACTATTGGTGTAAATAGAGGAAATCATCAGGGGCACTTAGGCAAAATTGTCAGAAGTGGTCAAACAGGGCTAGTTCCTTCCTGGCTTATTCAATGAAAACGTTAGCTAGAACTTGCATGGTTACGTATGTAGATATATATATATATATATATATATATATATATAAGCCAGGCTTTGGGGCATCTTTTTAAGGTTATCACAGGCCAAACATGGACTCAAAGAAGCTTGTTTCAGGCCTATCCTAAAGTGGAAACGATATTATTTTCCGAGACACAGCTAGCTAGCTCAGAGAATCACACGCTAGTATAAGCAGTCATGGTCTGAAAAGCAAGTGAAGTGAGATATATAGATATATATATATATATATATATATCACCTTTGTCAGATATTGCATATCTGAAGTTGCTACATGCATGTAATCAAACCTTTTAAATTTTTAAAAAATTTCGATATTGACACTAGCAATAGAAGCAAACATCTCAAATAATCTTCGATGTTAGATTTTGTACCTTATCTCTAAGCACACACGTGTTTCCTCAGATTAACCAAACATTACAAAACGACTCAGATCAACTCCCCGAGGAGTCAAAATTGATTTATGAGTCAACATACGATTTTGGCCTAAAATTCAACGAATTTATGAAAGAGCAGCATTCCTTATATTTCCCATTTACTACCTATTGTTTGGGGACTTTAATGCTATTAAAGTTGGACCTTCTAGTCTTCATCTCCTTATTTTTTCTCATGGAAAATTTTCTTCTGCATCTTTTTGATGATTTGGCCAGCTCATCTTGTAGCGCGAAATGGAGGTCTCGGCAATGATAAGAACCCCAAAAAAATATAAAGAAGGAACTATACAATGTATAATCCAGGGTGTCTGATTGATTCATTTGTGCTTGGTGAAATGTTCAGAATTGTGGAAGTCGAAATTATTTTCGATCCAAATTTTGAAAGGGGCGGGAAGGCGGCCGTGAACGTGCCCCCCACCGCTTCATGAGAATCCTTTCTTGGAACTGCCGGGGTTTAGCTTGACACCCGCGGTACAAATAGCTCAGTGCTTTCTCTCATTTAGAAGGCGTGATCCAGCTCTTCTGTGTCTTCTAAACAAGGGGAAAGCACTTAGACTGACACAAATTTATAGACCATTACACTAACATGATACAAAAAATTAACAATAAACCAATATGACACAAAATTAAACTAAAATTAACTAAAATTTGTGTCATGTTGATTAAGAATAAAGAATTTATGTCATATTGATCAATAGCTTAAAAAAGAGGTGATTATTTTGGTAATTTTCTCAAACGGGGGAAACCAAATGGGGTAAGAGTGGATTCTAGTCTTTGTATACGGCCTGAGTAATTGGGCCTTTTTGATTTGGGCTTTACGATCACAGAAGCAACTGGGCCTTAGGAAGGCCCATTATGGATGTGTGCCCAACATCGAAACCTTTTGATATTTCGTGTCATTTCACATTTCTGCATGAAAATGTGTCGTATTCATGTTGAACAACATGGAGTAGGATATATGCTTGATGCTTTATCCACAAATTGAGCTAAAATACCCTTTTTTGATATCAATTAATATCCACAAGTCTAATTTTTTCTAAATTTTTTAGATAAAAATTTGGGACATATTAATTTATTCCTTTTGTTTGCTGGGTCAGATTACAAAAGAATATAACCTACCACGATTAATGAAAAGGCACTAGAGCGTTCTACAAAAAGAATATGTACAGGAAGTGAAAGACTTTATTATTATTATTTTTTATCTTCACAATGAACTTAGTCCATATTACGTTGATTATGAGTAACCACCAAACAGGAGCACGTATGTGGACGCAACATTGATATCTTTATTTTGTTTTATTTTCAATCTCCCTCTGTTTTTCTATGGCACAAATAAATAAATAAATATATGTATATACATTTTAATGATTTATAGTTAATTTAATTTAATTGCTTAACTATAGAACTAAGTAATTAATATTGATAAACAAAACACTGACCAAATTTACAAAATCAATTGAGTCACTAAGGAAGTACCTGATTGAACCCCGTTTAATAGATAATCTTACATATACATACATGCATATATTATACGTGAATATGGTTTATTTAGTCACGTGATCATAAAAAGCAGAGGCAAGAATTAGGTTTGATTGAATATATTTTCAACTTCCGAAGGGTTAAAAAAAAAAAAAAAAAAGAGTATTTAAACTCTCCACTCTATCTCGTATGTGTTTTATTTATTTATTTATTTATTTATTTATTTGGCTTGTCAACATATAATTGCGTGACAGTCAAAAGATTGAAATATTTCGAATTTCATTTCTCTTTATTCAATTTCAAAGATGATTGGCAAGAAATTAACAAAACATTAAACAAAAGAGCTCGACTCATCAATTACTATAAGGTCATTAACGTACACACTTGGTTCTTTACTTTTTGGCGATTAAAAATAAATAAAAAAACTTTGTCTTAATGAAAATTAACAGCACTATTGACCACCTATCACAAACAATCCCCTTTTAGATAATTAGAACAAAAAAGAAATATATTTTCTCAGATGATTAATATATAGTGTTGCACAAGAAAATTACGAAGAAAACTAAATCTAATAAAATTGTTGTGCTTGTTTTCACAACATAGGATAATATTTGCTCTCATCCCATTCATCAAGCCGTAATAATATGAAAAAAAAAAAAATTTAATTAAATCCTTATTGCAAACACAAGATGTCCTTATTGATTTTGATGATACTTTTCTACAGATACCTAAACCTAATGCCTATTGCCAACTAAGTTTTGGGCACGTGCTATTCTAACTTCACCTATCAGACAATTTTAATACAGTTGCCTTTTAGGAGACTCAACCAAAATTTAACTTTCTTTTAACGTAGATAAAAACTTAAAATTTAAAAAAAAAAAAAGAACCATATCATCCTTCTCCAATTCCTTGATATCTGGAAAAATAACCAATCATTCAACATTTATGTCCGTAAAAGTAAACTATATTGACTACGAAAAATCTCCTTTATATGCTCTTTCATTTACGAAACTTAACAATTTATTAATACAATATAATTCGATCTAAATTTTATATCATATTAATTTGATCTTCTTTGCAGATTTCTTTAATTACTATCACGGTTTTGGTCAAAATTGGAGCACCAAATAAAGTTGACTTTAGTCAAAAAAAAAAAAAAAAGGGACAGATAGTGGGGTTTCATGTTCGAAGTCTACGAGTATTTTTATATATTTTTAATAAGTGGGAGTTATAATTTACCCTATATATATGTACCTTAAATGAATTATAGAAAAGAAAAATAGTGGGTGTTAGCAATAGCAAATATCATGATTTGGTTGTTCTAATAGCCAAACATGCTTGAAGTAGCACTCAGTGTATAACCTCACGCCAAAACAAATGCGCCATCACTATTACAAAATGTGGATTTTACGACGGAATTTCCACGACCGTTTTTTAAAAAACCATCGTGAAAAATGCAGCAAAAACACGGAACGGAACAGAGTTTCCAAAAACCGTCGTGGAAGCCGAAACTTCCACGACGGTTATGGAAAACCATCGTGGAAGACCATGCTTCCATGACGGTTTTTAATAACCGTCAAGCTTCCACGACGGTTATTAAAAACTGTCGTGGAAGCATGCAGCTTCCACGACGGTCATAGAAAACCGTTGTGATATGTTCTTAAATTTTCACAGTTAGGCCATATTTTTACCCATTACACGACGGTTAAAAAACAGACTTAGAATCTGAAAAGATTCCACGACTTTGAATTCC
Organism: Ficus hirta; assembly: GCA_038430175.1. Taxonomy (NCBI): domain Eukaryota; kingdom Viridiplantae; phylum Streptophyta; class Magnoliopsida; order Rosales; family Moraceae; genus Ficus; species Ficus hirta. The sequence continues at coordinate 9,202,963 of CM076595.1, read as the reverse complement.
ACGACGGTTAGAAAACCGTCGTGAAAATGTTATCACAACAGTTAAAAACCGTCGTGGAATCCACATTCTGTAGTAATGCATTGTATATTTTCTAAGCATAAGAACTCCAAAAGTTGTTCGCAGGAGAAGCCGTAATTAATATAAATGGCTGATGTAGAGCTTCTTTGTTACAATTTTTAAAGCTTTATATGTAGCTTCGAAAGAAGATCGTGGTTCATGGTGGCGTTGGTGGAGAAATTTTTATTATTATTTTTTTTTTTTACAATAAATATGGACCTAAAAAATTATTATTTTTACCCCTCTAATGAACTAATACTAAATGAGTAATATTATAAATATCAACTCTAATATTAATTTTTGAGTACCAATTCACGTTATTGGAATTATTATTGTTAGCATTTTTCTTACTAAATTACTGATCATTTGGATATTGTAGTATCCCCATGACTTAAAGGGTAAATACGATATTATCTTGAAAAGCTCTATCTTTTGAGGGGAAAAAAGGGTAAGTAGGATACCATAATTGATTCAAACCGTAGGCATGGAAGGGGAGAAAAAAGTGGTATTAAATTTTAATTTTACAGTGATTGTAGATATATTATAATGATAATTTCAAATTTAATTCCACATAGTTCCATTTAGGGATAACAATTTAACCCTCAAACTCATTTATTTAAGATAGAAAAAACCGTGATAAATTTTTAACTTATAACGGCTTATAAAGCGAGGATCGAACTAGGAGTCTCTCACCTTGTTATCTGTCCTACTTAGTTAACATATTATTTTAAAATTATACATAATGTACTTAGTATATCAATAATAAGTATCAAGTGATATATTTGTTTTTTTGACCTTGTATCAAGTGATATTATATATACTATATGATAAATTGAAAACTAAAGTGTTTTTCCTTTTTTTTTTCTTTTTTTTTGAGAAAGTTTTTACACATATTTTTAGTTTACTATTTATTTATTTATTTATTTTTATCATGAAAATTAAAATAATTAATTAGATAAACGGCTATCAGCAAGTTTTTCGAATTGGATGGGGAAATTTTCCATCATCTTTGTCTACTTAAATGATTTAATGAGAGAAAAAAGAGATTGCTTTTTCTTGACGGAGTGGGTTAGCAAGAAGATCACTCTTCCAAACATGTTCTGTTACCATCCTTAATTCAAATCCCCACCTCAAAATTCAAAAGGTCAATAAAAAAAAGTTATTTTCCAAAAAAAAAAATGAAGGTGAACGGTATACTTGGCATGTATTTAGTTGGTTCATTTGAGTTGGAGAATTGAAGTTATTTTAACTAGAGTTGAGTTAAGTTGAATTTTGAAATTATATGTTTGACTGATTGGAGTTAAAAAGTGTAAAAACTTCAAATATGTTTGGCAAAAAAATCAATATAGATCATGTTTCGTTTATCTCGAACTGCAATGCAATTTTTTTTTAAATCATCTCATTTTTTTTAACCTAAATCATCTCATTTTGAAATAGCAAAGTTATGAACTTTTAAAATTTAAGTTTTTAAGTTATAGTTAGAGTTGTAAATAATGTAACTGAGTTGATTTTCTAAAAAAACAAAAAAATAAAAACAAAAAATAAAAAATAATTGGAATTGAGTGGATGAACCAAACTTGTCCAAATGTAGTAATGGCCAATAAGATTAGTAAAAAATAAATGAATAAATAAAGGCCAACAAAATCCCCAACCATAAACTAGATGTTGTATTTTATTTTTTAGTAATTAGCCTAAATAGTCCATTAACTTTTTCGAATGTGGTGGTTTAGTCCCTGTCCTCTTTTTTTTTCCCCCAAGATAATCCTAAACACTTATTTTTTTACCATTACAGTCCTTTCCGTTATACTCCGTTAAATTTATAATGGAATCTAGTTGAAATGGACTTTTTTGTAGTAAAAATATTAAGATACCCTCAAATCTCCTAAAAAGTCACACACTCTCTCTCTTCTCTCTCTCTCTTCTTGTTGTTCTAATTCAGAATCAAAACCAAACCATCAAAAAATGGAGCCTCTGCGCCCCAACCTCGACCTCAAAGTCAAACCACCCCACTTCTCGCCCATTTCCTTGCCCAAATCAACAGTGCCCATTTCATCTCTCTCACATTCTCATCGATTTCTGAGCTCAAATCACCGTTTGAGATTTTATCGGAGGCTTTCTTCTTGTTCTTCTAATTTGCAGTGCTCTCAAAGAAATGACGTCACGTCCGAAGAAAAGTCCAAGGTTAAGGAACGACTGAGATCGATTGGAAAATGAATCTTCGGATATGCCACCGCGTCAGCTTCTCGCCCCCTCCCCCGAGTTTGTGAAATCTGGTTTCGGTTGCCCCCTGCCCCCCGCGTTGTCCCCCCATCCCAAAGCCAAACCCACCCCCCCCCCCCCCCCCCAACCGAGCTTGCCCCACCCCCACTAGTTGAGCTCGACGCCCCCTTCACCCTCCCTCCCCCCCCCCCCTGGTTCCTCACCAATCTTGACCCTCCCCTCGATTTGGGCTTTTGATTCAAGGGGGAGGGGAGAGAGAGACTAGATCTGAGCTTTTGATTCAAGGCGGAAGAGAAAGAGAAAAAAAATTATTTTTTAAAATTAATTATTATTAAATTATTAAAATATCATTTTAAATTATATCACATGCATTGTACATGACTCATTCCGTTAGAAATTTAACGAATTTGAATAAAAATGACTGTAATGGTAAAAAATAATCTCAGCTAAAAAAAAAAAAGGAATCAAACCGTTACCTTCGAAAAAGTTCAAGGACAATTTAGGCTAATTACTCTTTTTTTTTTTCCCCCTATACATGGCAAGAGCTGATTGGTTCACATCTTTCACAGAACTATAACTTCAACAGCCAATTAATGACCGGCGATTCACGAACTTACCATGAACCAGCTTTCAGGTAAAAACACCCCAATATCCAAGAATCCAAAACTGCATATTCTAGATTCCCCACAAGTGCCGCCGCGTCCGATACGGACACAGACGTGGTACGTTTTACGGCGACTGTGCTCCACGCTTCAACTCGGCGACTCGTGCGAGAAATGATGGCGTGCTAGACCGTACCGAACGAGTGGATTAGGACGAGAAGACATGGTTGGCTCTTAGAGGCCGTGAAGAGCCACTATTCTCGAGAGTTATCGCCTCTCAAGGCCTTGGACATATCCCACTCGACCTTCCAGCGCGTGCCCACGCGCGAGAGATTCCTCTTCCCCCCTTGAAAACCCCAGGTATATTCGGATGAGAGAGAAAGAGTTTGATATTTTTAAAAATTAAATTTTAAAAAAATATATATTGAGAAAAAGAGAGAAAAAAGAAAAAAAAAAAAGTCTTTGATCTTATCTGAGAATGAAAATTAAAATAGAAAATATGAAAAAGGAAAATCAATTAGATTGGTGGGGACGTCACCGCCAGCCCACAGATAAGAGACGAAAAGCGAATCACCTACCTGAATATTCAACCTATTTCTTTCCTTTTCTCTATCTAGAGTCTAGACAGGAAAATAAATAAATAAGGGGGTGTTTGGGTGATGAGTTCAAACTCATCACCATCAATTCAATTTTTGTTTTTTTTCTCAAAAGTTTTTTATCTTTTCTGAAAAAGTCAATCAAAATTACTATTTAAATTTATAAATCTTAACTCAAACTTACACACCAAACACCTCCTTAAATAATTATTTATTTATTATTATAAAATAATTAATATTATATTTTAAGTAGAAAAATCCAATCAGAGATTCGGTTTTTGTACGCGACGCCCCGACCTCGATGTCTTTTCTCTCTCCCCCGGTTTTCTCTCCTCTCGTCCTTTTTACACCATTCCCCGATTTAGTTGCCTCAAACTTTGCTTTTTTTTTTTTTCTTTTTTTTTTTTACTCCGACTTTCTCTCTCTAGAATTTTAAATTATTAATTTAATTTTTTTTTGATAAATTTAATTTTTTTTTATGACTACTTCGTTTTGTCAAAAATCAGTTGTTGGGTTTGCTTGGTTGGCAAGATTATTCCATTTCTGATTCTGCTTAGATCCCTTATGCGTCTCTCTGAAAGGCCACAACCCCCCCCCCCATTTAACCCACCTCCCTTTCATTTGCCCTTGTTCGGATCTTTCTATGCGTTCTCTCCCCACATATACATATATACATTTATATCCATATATATATATACACAACCAATTCCTCACTTCACATCCCGTTTCTTCACTCTCTCTCTCTCTCTCTCTCTCTCGCTAACCTAATAGAGAGGAAGAAAAATTAAAATTTAGCAAAAACCCAAACTGCAAAAATCTAAATTAAAAAAAAATCATGGATTTCTCAGAGAAAATGCACTGTTCAGGACTTGGGTATAGAGAGTATGTTGAAGCTTTAGAGGAAGAAAAGAAAAAGATTCAGGTTTTCCAGAGAGAACTCCCTTTCTGCTTGGAGCTTGTCACACAAAGTACACAAATATACTTTCACCTTTTTTTTCTTTTTCTTTTTCCATTTCTAAGCCTTTTTCAAGTTGTTTAATTTATTTTTTATTTTTTATTTTTTGCAGCTATTGAGAGATGTAAGCAACAAATATCAGGTACGGCGGCGACCACGGAGTACTTGCATGGGCAATTGGAGGAGTGTTCGGAGCAGACATCGAGTGAGGGACATGTGTTCGAGGAGTTCATTCCTCTGAAGAGAGCCTCCTCGTCCGACAATGAAGATGACGACGAGGATCATGAGCAGCAATCTCCTCAGCGCAGGACCACCGAAAAGGACAAGGCCATCGCCGATCGTGATAACAAGAAGAAATCCGATTGGCTCAGATCTGTTCAGCTCTGGAATAGCCCAATCCCAGATCCAGTCCTTCCCCAAAAAGAGGTACTCACCTTTATTCTAACTATGAAAGTTTTTAACCTTTTTGTTGATTTTAAATTTTTTTTTAATTTTTTAATTTTTTAATTTTAATTTTAATTAGTTAATTTATTTTTTGTAGGATTTGCCTAAAAAGGCTTCGGTTATGGAGGTGAAGAGAAATGGGGGTGCTTTTCAGCCTTTTCAGAGGGAGAAAAATATTGAAAAAAGTAATGGGTCGCGGGCGACGGAGGCGCCGCCGTCAGCTCCGGCGATGAGTTCCTCAGCCGGGGCGGTGACCGGCGGCGGAAGCGGCAAGAAGGAGGAGCAGAAGGAAGGGCAGCAGAGTCAGAGGAAGCAGAGAAGAAACTGGTCCCCTGAGCTGCACAAGAGATTCTTGAATGCCCTTCAACAACTTGGTGGCTCTCATGGTATGTTTTGAACAAAAATGTAAAAATAATAATTGAAAATAAAAATGATAATGTTACTAATGTGATTGGATTATTATGGATTTAATTAGGGATTAATTTTTTAAAAAATCAATTTGTTTGTTATTGCAGCTGCTACTCCAAAGCAGATTAGGGAGCTGATGAAGGTTGATGGGTTAACTAATGATGAAGTCAAAAGCCACTTACAGGTTTGTATATTACCTATTGTGATTATCTTTACAAATTTCTAAGTGTTTAATTGGTGTAATTTAATTTTTTACAAATTCTCTTTTTTAATTTTACAATTTTGTAGAGATTAGGGATATCATAACAATTAATTAAGCCATGTTTATTGGTCCGGAATTAAAATATGACCACCTAACAATATAGCCATGTGTTTGTTGAACATGTTTCCTATTTTAAGAAATTTTAAACATGCAATTTGAGGTTCATAAACATGATATTTGAAAGTATCAAAAACCGAACTTTTTGATTTGCATTTTTATTGAAACAATGTAATAATTACCTTAATATCTTGTTACATTTTGTTACAGAAATACCGTTTGCACACTAGAAGACCAACTCCAGCCATCCCAAACAATGGCAATGCACAAACGCCACAAGTTGTTTTTGTGGGGGGCATTTGGGTGCAACCCTCCGAATACGCCGCGGCGGTGGCATCGGCCGCGGCATCGGGTGATCCGTCCAGAATCACCACCGCTGGCAACGGAGTCTACGCCCCGGTGGCAGCACCGCCACCCGCAATGCAGCACATGGCGGTCCAGAGACCACAGCAGAAGAAGAAGCAGTGCGATCAGACCTCGCATTCGGAAGAAAGGGTGAGCCATAGTGAAGGAGGCGTCCAACATTCCAATTCCCCAGCCACCTCATCCTCCACTCATACGACGACAACTTCCCCTGCGTTTTGATCTTCGTTATTAGTTGTACTTGTAGAATTGAGAATGATGTAAAATTTTTGTAAACCTGTATGTGTAAATTGTAATAGAGAAAAAGTCTTATATGCCCCTATCCCCACATCATTTTAACTTCTCTCACTTGTTCTTTGTACTGGTATGTAAAATTTAGAGATGAACAGTTTTGAAATGGGAATAAATAAAAAATACTTGAATTCGAAAATGGAAGAAATAATACTCTGAGCCTGGTCATTTCTTCTTTATTTTATAATTTTTTTTTTGGTATTTTTGACATCAAACTAATGTAATTTTTTTTACCATTGATAATTTACCGCTCAAATTTTCAAATTTAAATTATATCTGAATTTAGAAGTGTCAAAGGTATCCTCGAGTTGATGATGATTATTAAAATTTGGATGAAGAAGCCCTCTAGTAAAATTTATATATATATATATATATGTATATATATAAAAAGTGAGTTTATTTGAAAGAAAATATTGAAATTCCCTATAACGATAGGAGCACACATGTTATATGTGTGAGGGCGTTAAAATGATTTGAGGATACTTTACAACAAGTCCATATGATAATTTACAACAATTAAAAGTTTATTAGGAAATTTGTCAATTTAATCAAGGTTCAATTATAAAGCATTACAAACCTAGCTTTTATACTGTAGGTCATTTTTTGCCTTTTTTTTCTTTGGGAGATTTGTATAAAGGTATTGTCCCTCAAAGATATATTTATGGATTATTACCCCGGTTATAATAAGTTCAGTTTTTTTTACCCCAACTGAATACGTCTAAAGGGTCAAAAATCTAATGCTACCTTTGGTGTTTCATTTTAAACTCAAAATTTTCATCTCAATTTTTGTCTTTTTCTGAAAAGTCAACAAAAATTATAACTAGTTTTTAAAAAGTCAACAAACTCCAATTTAAAAATTTAATCTCCAACTAACTTACCAAACGGAGACTAAGTATGTAAGATCAGGACAAAAAACAAAAACCATTTAAGGTGATGTTTCCACAATTTTCTCCTCTTTTTTATAGTGTTTTTTTTTTTTTTTAAATTGTGTGTGTGTGGTAGTGTGAAGATTGGTTTATGATTTTGTGACTTTGTCAATTAAATAAGCATGTTTACTATTCTCGTAATCATGATTGACAAAATACTACCGTTGAAGATAATATGGCAAATTATATCTTTTACAATGCGTTACATCTCATCGATATAGTTCACGAGGGAAAATCGGGCTTATTGACAAATAAATTGTAATACAATCAAAATTGACAATGAAGAATCTTGACCCGTGAGAAGTCTTCCAAATCAAGAAATAAAGGATATAAATGTAGTTGAAGATATCCAATGCAATCTTCCATGAGTTAAATAGTTGCTCCAATAAAAATATAGAAAGGTGGCGTGGAAGCCAAGCATTATCGTGTTCGTTGGTATAAGAATGTTGTAGATTAATACAGTCTGTTCATTTATAAACATATCATGTTTTGCCAAAAATATTTTCTTTTTTTGTTTTCTCTCTCTCTCTCTCTCTCTCTCGTTGTTTTTGTTTTTGTTTTTGGTTGTCAATGCTTACCCACCAAAATAGACAAGGGCTAGCTGTATCAATAAGTTTTTGATAATGAAAATTAATTAGGAGGAGTCAGTTTCTTGATAGTTGAAAAGTTGAATATATACTAACTTCCTCTTGAAGTTGAGTGATTTGAATTTGGATTAGGTTGAGACAGTTTGATGGGAATCCCCTTTATCCTAAACCTGCACTGATGAATAATGATCTATTCACCTGCCTTGTCATGTGAATCAACATGTCTCTTTATTATACTTGCTTTTTAAATTCTCTTTTTTAAGAGTAATTGACCTAAATAATATCTGAACTCTTACAAAAATAACGGTTTGGTCCTTTGTTCTTTTTTTTTTTTTTTACCGAGATGACTCTAAACTCTTATTTTTTAACTGTTATGGTCATTTCCCTCAAAATCCGTTAATTTCTAACAGAATGAGAGGATATTTTAGTAATTTACTAATATTTAATTTAAAAAAATTAATCTCTCCCTCCCTCACTCTCTCTCTCTCTCTCTCCCCCTCCTTGATCTCTCTCACTCCTCCAAACCAATGCCCTCACTCACACATTCTCTCTCTCTCTCTCTCCTCCAAAGCAAAGCCCTCATTCTCTCCCTCTCTCCCCCTCCTCAATCTGTCTCTTTTCTCAAAACCAAAGCAGCCCAAATCTGGGGCTAAGATTCAGGGGGCGGGAAAGCTCAGCGGCGGGGGGAGGAAACCATATTAGAGTGCTTGGGCGACGGCGGGGTAGGGGCAACCCAGTTTGGTTCTGGGTTTTGAGCTGAGCTCGGCGAGGGCGAAGACAGTAGGGGGGAGGCTTGACGACGGTGAAGATCGGGGGGGGGGGGGGGGGGGGGGACAAATCGGTGATTCCGGGGGGGGACCCCGATAATGGTGAAGACGGAGGTGGGCAACTCTGATCTGGATTCCAGTGGATGGGTGGGGGCTCGCAGCGAACGACGATAGGAAAGGGGGCCAGATCGAGAAAGAGAGAGAGGAAGGGGGTGGGGGGCGAATGGCGGTGAGAGGGGCAGCGGGGGTGGGGGGGGCCAAACCAAGAGAGAGAGAGATAAGGGGGGGTGGGGGTGAAGGGGCCAGACCAAGAGAGAGAGAGAGAGGGGGATGGGGGTGGGGGGCGAATGGCGGCTGGGGGTGGGGGCGCCAGATCAAGAGAGAGAGAGGGGAGGGGGGAGGGGTGGGCGAAACAGAGAGAAGGAAGAGGAGAGGGTGAGAGAGGGGAGGGTAATTTAGTAATTTTATTATAAAAATAATCATTTCAATAAGATTCCATTAAAATTTTAATAGATTTTGACGAAAAGGACCATAACGGCCAAAAAATAAGAGTTTAGGGTAAAAAAAAACAGAGACCAAACCGTCATATTTGTAAAGAGTTCATGGACTATTTAGGTCAATTACTCCTTTTTTTTTATAAGTCAAAATGTGAATAAATTTTAGAGAATAATGCCTTTTTGTATTGGAGAAGAGAATAATGTTGTTTTTCTGGTTGGAACTACAGTTTTTAGATTACATTAAATTTCTCCATGGCTTCTTCAAATATGATATTAATTTCCATGCCCTTCATTGTAAGCCACTTAACAGATTAAATTATTCTTATGCATATAAGTTAATCGCAAATTAATTACCATTTTAACTATAGCATAAATTTGAGCCATTCAAATAACCAAAGAATAAGTTCTAGCTACGAGATCATGAAGGGCTATATACAGACACACACACACACACACATATATATATTGCTTCAAAATAATAAAGATGATCGTACTCATGCAAATGTCCAAAGATTACAAGACCCTGATCAAAATATAATGCCATCTACCTTGTTATATATAACTCCTCACAAATAATCAAATCTACATAAAAACAAATTAAGCGTGCTACTGCTGCATATGAAATAACTAAATTTTATCACCTTGTATAAATTAACAAAAGATATATGTGTGTGTGTATATATATATAGAAAGAGATATAGAAAGAGGTGTAACTATACATATGTTTTGTTTTTATTGTACAACTGTCCAAAATATTTGATTGGGACACTATGACTTAAAAAAATTGGAAAACCAATAATATGTTTCGTTACCCAACCAAAAGATAAGAGTCAATAGAGGAGGATAAAAGAAAAAAGAGACCGTCTATCGAACAAAAAAATAAAGAAAGAAAGAAAGGGACGGGGACAGAGACGGCTAAATTAAATGCCCTGCAAGCATGGCGGTGGAACTGAATCATTTACACATAGCGTGGCAAAACTTTAAGAATCTTAATTAGTACAACTATGCCAAAGAAAAAATATTATCAAATATAGATATATATACATATACATATATGTGTATATATATATATATATAGTGTCAACATAAGGCATATAGGACAATGGTGTGTGGCTGGAGCGATCGATTTTTCATTTTCTGTAGAAGAAAACAAGGTAATATTTTGTCCAGTGAAAGCTTGCCATTCCCATGGTATATTCCTGAATATTCCATTATTCTTAGGCCATTATAAAGATCACAAGGACATGATATTTAATTTGTAAGCATTTATTTATTTCCAATAATTAATAAAGTTAGGAAATGTGCGATTAATAGGTAGGTTATATCATGATGACCAACAACAATGTGCGAGTATTTTATAGTATATTCCCCTATTTGTTTAACTTATCTCTTTAGGTAACGAACAAGTATGGAAGATATTCTCGATACCCAAGAATCTTGCCTTGTCCAAGATTCCATATACATCAACTTAGTTTTTAATTAATCAATCAATCAATTAAAAGAGTCCGCTATATGTGATATATATTTCTTTTGCTTTTTGGTGGGGCCCACATGAAACATTATAGTATTTGAAATAGGAGATGGCCAATAAAATGTAGTTTGTTTTGGGGAATTGTTTGTTGTGTACATGGACACGAGAAAAAGGTTCATAATTTTGTAATTTGTAATTCTCTCACTCAATTTCTTATCATTGGATCACCAACTCATCGCAATCCAACGGTGTGTTAATTTATCAATCCATCTCAAAAATATAAGTTGTTAAGAGGATTCCAGCTCACGTACAAGTCAGAAACATTATGAGTTTAAACTCATAACCTCCTATTCTCTATCATGTTAGTTAATCAATTCATTTCAAAAGTTGAACCGGTATAAGGAGATGAGTTAATAATTATTTTATATTTTAACAATGTGAAGACGTCCACAATGAATAATGTTAGTTCTTTCGTACTTTGGGAATTTGGTAGAATTTTTCAGCTGTTGGATGGAGTATTTAAATTTGTAAAGAGAATTCAATTATTTTTTATTTTATTAATATTATTTTTGGTATAGAAGAAAGACATGGATCCATGGAAGGTGGAGTTGGACTAGACCATCCCTTCCTGAGGGAAAGACAAAGGAGAAGGGATCGATATATTTAACAATAAGTATTAAAAGTGTCCCTTCAGTGAATCTAAGGCCAAATGACTCTTGCTCTCCCTTAAAAAACTCATCTTAATTGTTATATATAATAATATATCATGTGAGTTACAAACATATATAATTATATAAATATATATATATATACACAGATACATACAACAAGTGACAAAATATGCAATAGTCTAGGTGACGAAATTGTCATTATGACAGGAATCTCGGCATATTCAGTCGCCAACATAAAATAATAGGATAAACCAAAATAATGAATTTATTTATTTATTCTCGTTTCAAAGACATGCATATCTGTTGGTGGTCGACCATTCATTTAATATTTGTGTGAATGAACCATGCTCTCTCTCTCTCTTCTCTCTCTCTCTCTCTCTCTAACATTTGATCGATCGATCTGTATATTGATAATGTTTATAGTGTAATTTAGGTCAACATCTAAGATTCGAGTATTACCGCACGCAAGCGTTTACTTCTAATAAAAAGATCATGTAGTGCTGATAGCTTTTGAAGACTTGGATTGATAGCTATTAAGGCGAAATATTAGACCCTCAACTATACCATTAATAGTAATTTTAGTGGGTTCACTTAATTATCACTTGATTAGAGGATGAGAGAACACTATTAATTATATATATATATATATATTTATATATTTATTATATGATCTATTCTCCTTTTCCTTGGAATTGACTCCAGTGAACTAGCTAGCATGAATTCTCTCTCCTTAATCATGAACTAATCCTTCATTAGAGGTCAGATACATATATGTATATCTTAATTAGTATATAATAATCTTTCTCTTGTCTTGTTCTAGCTAATGCGCTGGCTTCCCTAAAACGTGCAAAAGAGTTTTACTACTATTTATTTATCGACCCTGCGACTTTTTCTTCCAAATAGAACCATTTATTTTTCCCTGCGACTTTTGCTTCTAAATATTTTCTTTTGTGTACTGGTTATTACACGGCTTAAAAAAAAAAAAAAATCCCATATAAGTGTACTTAATTGGTCTGAATGTAAATTATACTGTCCCCTTACAAAATAAGAAATCTATGAGAAATGGATAGAAGCTAGTTGCTATGTAAAGTCTAAGTTTGCCTTTTATTTTTTTGAATTTGGGTGCCGGATTTCATTCAATCTCAACTTTAAAATGAGTGTGAAATTATTGTCAGATCAAGTCTGTAACAATAGTTTATTGGAGAAAGTACCTGAATTACACAAATTTATAAGCCTTGCACCAATATGACACCAAAAATTAATACTAGATCAATATAATATAAAATTAAACTAAAGTTAACCAAAATTTGTGTCATTTTGGTCAAGAATTGAAAATTTATTTTATATTGGTCAATAAATGAAAAAAATGTGGTTATATAGATAATTTTCTCTAATTTTTTTTTCATTTTATTTTGATCGCATATGTACTCCCAAATTAATTAATTGTTAATATTAAATTAAGAAGTAATTTTTTGGGAGAGAGGCATTTCAAACTCTTAATGTGAATCCTGCTTAGCAATCAATTAACATGGTCAAATGCATTCGTATTAAGTGGGTTAACAGTTAACTATATACTATTGGGTTACTACATATGTTACATTTATATATACTCATATATACATTTATATTGCTACAAGAATCAAATTTCTTTATTAAGTGGGGCTTTCGGATCCACCGTCATCAGATAAGATCAACATCAAGAACACAGTAAAGGGACAGTTTTAGTGTGTGTGTATGTTATATATGCATTGAAAATTGTTCATAATGTGTTTCTAGCTATCTTGCCTCTTAGGACGCTAACACGTCCAGATGCGTTTTGAATAATGAATTGGATCTTAATTGTGACCAAATTAAATCCATATTAGACCGTACCTCTGAGAGACATTTTTTTTTGTGCGAAATGTTGACACAAAGTACTGAATAATTAGTTCATTACATATTGGTATTCCATTTATATCTATATATATTTTTATAAATATATATATATATATATATATATATATAAGTTGTCACTTCATTGTGGATTCAACTCCTGCGATATTATCAAGGGCAAGTTTACTTAATTTGTCCAGAAAGCTGGAGTATACTTTCTTGTTGCCAGTGTGTGTGTGAGTTGACTTGATCAGTTTGCCTTATTAAGGGCTCCTTGAAACTCCTTAATTATGATTTAGTACAAGTTCCTTTGATCAGGCATTGTTTGATGGACTTTTTCTTACGTGGGACCCTTGAATAACTAGAGCTCTTGAACCCCTTTAAGGGAGTGCCACTCAAACTACAATGCCACTATACGTGAGATATAGTTGCTATATATATATATATATATATGTATGTATGTATAGATCAATATGGAAATCTATTTGTCCGACAACTACGTGGTAATGATCTCTAGTACTGGTAAAAAATTGCATCGCTTAACTAGAATATAGAACTTCGCTTTTTGTGTTCTTTCATCTTTGTCCCTGAATTTCGAATTTATTATTTTTTTTCCATGCTGTTAATTTCTTTTGATAATTTGGAACTTGGATGCGATCTATGCAGGTCTTTGCTTGAATCCTTTACCCCTATGTTATATTGTTATAAACTTTTGAAGCTGTTGAAACATTTCTATTAATTTTCCAGAAATTTCGGATGCTTTAGTTAATGCTTGAAAAGAAAAAACGAAGAAAAATGGGATTACTCTACGGAGACAACTGAAAAAATTACAAGTATTCGTATGTTAAGTTGTGGTTAAGGCCCTATGCATAGACAATACAGGAATCGTGATTGTTTATGTTCTTCTACAATTTTTATTGCTCTCGAAAAATAAAAATTAGGACGGCTAATTCTTAACATCTTAAATAGACTGCTTTAATATTTTGTATACAATTCACTCCACAATAAAAATAATAATAATAATAATAATAATAAAAGAGGGACTAGTTTAAGGTGCTTGGATTTCGACCGGTACACCAGGAGTAGGCTCTAAGACCTGCGCATCTGGTAATTCCTGAGACAAAAGTTCCTGCAACAAAGAATCAGTTTCAGCAGTAATTCTTCTACTTTTGCAAACACATACATTTACCAAAAAGAAGATTGCAACCAAAAGAAAAATGCAAAATGAGAGGGAAACAGATTGAAGAATATGATTGTTTTTGGCAAGAAATATACAAGTGGGCGAAAGAGTAGAGACGGAAAGCACAACTAAATCGCATTAAGTCCCTGATCAGCTCATGTTAAATGAATGAGTTTGGTATACTTATTGAGTGTTCTTATGTTTCGAAGCTCAAGAAACATCAAGAGCAAGGAAATAAAAGCACATTTCCATCTTTTAAGTACTGGAGTTTATTAAAACAAAAGAAAATGAATTCCTTTTCCTTTCTCCCATCAACATATTCTCAAAGTCGGCCTCATCTAAAATAACAGTTCGTAAACTATGCATATAAGAACACAGACCTTGAACGATTCTATTGTTCCCTCTGCCTGAATTATACTAGCCAGAAGTCCTTTGCTATCGAGGTCTCCGTTTTTCATTGGAACAATAAACCTACAACACGTCAAGGTTCAATAAGATCACAGTGAATATATGCATAATTGACTGTCAAAACCTGAGGTAAAAAAGCTATTCCATACTTTGCATTCAGCAGCTTTGCAAGTTGAACCGCATCATCTTGTCCGGATACCAAAGTGAAATTCGGAAGAAGCTGCTTTATGACTGGTGTGATGACAATATCAGCCCTTTCCTTCTCTAGAAAACTCTTGTTGTATACGCAATGAGGTTCATAGTAGAGAGTAAGTTGGTCTAGCGGAGAAGTTACAAGATACCTGGAACATGAATTGAAACAATTACTAAAATTCGACTAATTATCGCAAAGGCCATTTAATATCAAAAGTAGTACCTTCCTGAACCATATATGACAGTCAATACATACACCACATGTACATATTCATGCTTAAATATCCATTTAACTAAACTATTCTAACATAAAAAGGGAGGGATTTGCAGTAGTAGGTAGGGACATGCCTTGAGCATACATCTCGCTGTAGAATAGAACTTTGAAAGCGCTTCAGCAAATTAAAGCATGAAAAAGCTTACCCATTTTCGGGACGCTGCCATGGAGGACCAAGAACCGGCCCTGCAGTAGCTTGGACTTTGACTTTAGAACCATTACTTCCTTCAATAACAGAGCTTTGACCAGGTTCTAGATACGTGGTCTGGAAAACATGAATTCGTGTGTTTTGATCAGAGTAAGGAAATGCATTAACTAAGAGCGTAATTTGAAAATAAAAATATCACATTAAGAATTCATAGTATACATTAAGCATTACATACAACCATTGAACCTAAAAATCTAAACAGCTCAAAGCCATGCTGGTAAAATAGGCATAGTTTGTATTGTTTTCCTCTAGAATTCAAGAAGCACATCTTAGTGACAAGTGAAAATAGTCAATATATATATATATATATATATATGTATGTATATGAAGAGACAAGACGTGGAGGGAAAATAACTATAAGGTACAAGTCTACCATCGAACCCCATTGTTCACAACACATTCTTCCCAGGAGTTCTAAAAACAACACAAAAAGAAAACAGAATTTCGTTTTTTAGAAGAGCTAGATGTTTGATGAAATTAGCAAAAAAAATTCCAAAAGTGTTTCACTAATATCAATTATAACGAAACGATCAAGCCAATTTTCACTTGGTTATTTCGCAATCCAATCACAAAATTTGTAAGACGCAGAAAGATCGAAATTACTTCAAGATATGTAGGCTGAATAAATGAAAAAGAAAGCTAAATTGAGTGGCTTTTTTTTTTTTTTTTTTTTGAATACTAAATTGAGTACTACTTACATTGCTGAAAAGGGGATCAAGAAGTTCCTTAGCATTGGGAGTTGCCAACACTCTAAGATTTGGGTACTTCTTAGACAACGGCTTTAAAGTCTTCAAATGGCAATGATCATCAAGACTTTGTGTAATCAGTAAGCAATCAATTTCAGGAAGATCACTTAGCTGCAATAATTTATTTATAAAAATAAAAAAAAAAAAAAAAAAAAACTTACCCAATTAGAACAAACCCCATGAATTTGCTCTTAAAAATCTTTTACAAATCAAGCAGGAAAAAAAAAGGGCAAAGTACCTGGAAATTTTTCAAAAACTTCTTGGCAGCATCATAAAGCCAGGGGATTCCAAAATCTAAATTGCCCACCAAGATTGGATCAACCAATATTTTCAACCCACCCACTTCCCACAACCAACTATTACCCTAAAACCAAAAAGTCCAAAACTTTATCAACAAAAATCAATTTTGGCAAAGACCCAGATGAGAAAAACAGAAAACCCACCTCCAAGTAAGTGAGCTTGAACACATCTGTGCCGGAGGAGCTCGACCCAGTAACGCTCTCTTGAGAAACCACAGCAGAAACAGCACCACCCAACTTCCAACTAACAAAAAAGGCAAAAAAAAAAAAAAAAAAAAAAAACTATTTCAGCAACAAATTTCTTAATGAAATGTACATGGAGAGAAATGTATACATACATGGGAGAAGAACCTGGACGTTGAAATCTTGGAGGATGAGGAAGAAGTTGGCTTGGCGGTGAAGAAACAGAGTGAAGTAGTGGAAGGCAAAGAAGGGAATAAGGGCGTTCGGGTTCTGCAAGGTTTGGACGACAAGGGAATTAGAGAATTCAAACCCGGGATAGCGGCCATTGATGAGTGTGGTTCGTTCTGAGTCAAGTTTCTGTGTGAGAGACTGACGAGTGTTTCGGTATTAGCGAACGAATGGATTTGATTTTGCCACTTGCCTCGCGCCAACCCACTATTCCTACCTTCAATAATTATTAAGCCAAATTTCACTTTCTCCCCTTCAATTTTAGGCCTCACCATAAAACACCATGAATTTTAATTTATAATATTCTTTTTTTGTAAACTTTAAAATATATACAGATTTATTTCTCTCAGTTAAATTTTTTACGAAAATCTACCATTACTATAATTATTTTGTAATTGTTATGTTAATCTTAAAGATTTGATCTGTGAATATCTTCATTATAAATTTTACAATGTCACCACATGATTATGTTGACTGACTGCTCAGATAACTAGTAGTTACGTCACTGTTATTTTATTTCATAAACTTTAAAAGCTTCCATTTTGGTTGTTAAATTTTGAATTAATCATATTTTATAATCTCCTGTCTTAAATTTTTTGTTAATAATAGACTAAAAAAAAAAAAAAAAGAAGAAGAAAGAGTTTATTTCCAGTCATGCAATCTCTTTTTTTTTTTTAATGCTTTTCATAGAAATTCTTAAGGGATTGTAAGATTAATTCTCTAGTTTTTCCAATGTTTTTAAGAAATAAAAGAGTTGAATGAGACTGATTAAAATTTAGAGTATTGATTGAGATTTTTAAAATTCAAAAGATAAAGTGACAGAAACTCAACTGGCACAATAGGAGATTGATCCTAAACTATTTTAGTTTGTAGGGATAAGGATTACAAATATGCAACCGTCAAATGTTTATTTACATATTAAATACACAACCTTCGTAAAAAATAAAACTTAAAGGAGTGAGAATTTGTAGTCAATTTTAGATTGTTTCCCTTTTAATTTTTTTCATAGACATCTTTCTCTAAATATACCAAATTATTTGAATTGTGTTTTCAGAAATTAAGTTAAAATTAATTTAGAAATTTTAAAATATTCTACTTAGGAAGTATAAATAAAATTTCAATATAAAACAACTTGGGGCAATAGAAACAAATTTTTAGTTAAAAGAAAGAAAAATAAGAACATACGTGAAATCATAACTGAAATTTTTAAACAAACCATAGATGAACTTCTAAATCATAAAATTACATGGTACAAAATGAGAGTTTCATTTGAAAAGTTCATAAACTTGCAACTAAAATGTAAATAACTATTAGGCACAGACAATGTTCGTTAGGAAAGAGTAAAAAGTTTAATAAGTGGTTTTTTTTTTTTTTTTGAAGATTATAAATGGAACTATAGGAATGTAGTATGTCTACGAAAATGTACTTTTGTCATTAATTACGTGGAGTTGAGAGTTCTCCTTGGATGGCTAGTTAAATGCCGTCTCTGAAAGTTCAAGATTGGCTGATGACCACTTGATCCAACGGTATGAGGTAAGTTAGAATAGGGCATCACCAAATTTCCTTTCTAAAGATTGACTTTCGTTCCACGATTGATCACCCGAAATCTGCCCTTCACCCTTCAACATCAGTCAGTGCAATTCGAAGAACTGCAATGGAAATCCCAACTGTCCAAGCAGTCTTCAGACTATATGCAAGGCATTTCTGACCTCTCAACCTATTCAGTGCCCTGGAAGATGATACGAATTCCGGCACAATCCAGAATCCATGATCGGATGGAATTACGGAAAACGTCCATCTCCAATCAACAAAAAGCATGGAATCGTCAAAGTATACAAGAAGAGTCCAAGAATGTGAAGTTTGCTACCTAAACTAAAAACTTTCTACAAGCGAATCAGCACCAAGTTGAGGTGAGGAAGCATACATCATCTACGGAGCTAATCAAGGACCTTTCGAGTGGTGAAAACAAAGAGCCTTCTGAATAACTGCATACGAAAGCCTACTCAAGAGAACGGCTAGACAATGTTTACATACCACAAAGCCCAAAAAAATTTCTTTGCGTTCTCCAATAGCTGCATACTGAATAACAGCAGCTTCATCAAGAAACTCCGTGACACCATGGTGCAGCTTTGCCAAGAGACTTGTGCCATCACCTTTTTCTTCGGCCTGCGTTATTGTCATTGCCTGTAATATCTCCAAAATAACATCAATTGTCACAAAAGATAAGCTTAAAACGTATTTCATAGAAAACATGAAAAAACGTATTTCATAGAAAACATGAACAAATTGAAAGACAAGCGGCAAAGAAGAGGACGGCTGAATAAGAATAAGAATTGTTGGATTCTCTCTGCCATAGGTACATGTTATGGCGTGCAGTTACAAGTTCAAAAATAAATAAAATTTGTGTAAAATCATTTTCTCCGAGCTTGAGCTCAAATAATGAATTGAATAATACGAGATTGCCAAGCACATAGGAAGCAAGCATGACTATCTTAAGAACTCTTGATCAATTTCCTCATAGTAAGGTTACAACCAAAATGATCAGCATTGTAGATAAAAGTAAACTCTTAAGGAAAATCTACCAAAAGACAGCACCACATTTTGTTTTCTGCACAAAACGAACGGGATCTAGGACTCGTTGATCTCAACTAGGAAATTTACATTACAAAAATGTGAGTCCTGGAATCTAAAGCAAACGTTTCAAAAATGGAAAATTGGAGCATCGTCATGCAAATGCAACCTGCAAGTTGAAGCCAATAACAATGTATTTTGCCTTGAAAATAAAAGCAAAGTTCGCTTGCAGGAGTCAAATTTACCTCCAAGGTTGCACATTCAGTCTCTTTTTCATAACATCTGAAATCATGAACTGGCCGAAGGAGATTAGAACTTAGCTTTCAAGTAACAGATTTCGTAAAGCAGATCAATAATTACCAGCAGTCACCACAAGAGCAAATTCCATCCTGGAAATGGTGGAACCGGTTCATATCTCTAACAAGAATATCACGCTTCACAATCTTAGATACAAACTTCATTGCAGCATGGCAATCAACACATATACGCAGATTCTTAATGATACGAATCTGGCTACGGGACGGTGTTCTAATCAGCCCAAATGCCAGAGCTAACCTTTCACTATGTAGCCACAATAGGCGCTCCTTTTCGTCATTCTCCACTTGGCGCAGAACCGCGCTGCAATCAGGGACAAACCCCGCCCTCCAGGTCTTCATGTTCAACCATTCAAGCATCCCACTGATAAGTTTCATGTCAGAATGGGAAGTATCTCCCACAGCGAAATAATGAACCATGCCCTGGTTCTCAATCCAGCTAAGGCCTGGTTCCTTCTTTACTCCTTTCTTTTTCATGTTTTTCCGAACAAAAGCAACATTGTTCCACCTCTTTGCATTAGCATACAAGTTTGACAACAACACATGTGTGGCATCATCGTGTGGCTCCATTTCAAGCACTCTCTGGGCCGATAATTTTCCTAGTTCAACGTTGTTATGACTAACGCAAGCCCCAAGCAAAGCACGCCAGACCATAACGCTAGGCTTGAATGGCATTTCCTCAATCAATTTCACAGCCTTATTGAGGTGACCTAATCTCCCGAAAAGCCCAATCATACAAGTATAGTGTTCCATACACGGTTCAATTCCATAGTCTTGTGTCATGGAATTGAAATAAGCTTGCCCTTGCTCCAAAAGCCCTGCATTGCTGCAAGCTGATAGGACACCCACGAAGGTTAACTTGTTTGGTTTACAATTTGTTTTCCGCATCATATCAAAAACATTTAGAGCCTCCACACCTAAACCATGAATAGAATATCCTGAGATCATAGCATTCCATGACACTTGATCTCGTTCCTTTAACCTGTCAAACACCAACCGGCCATCGTTGACTAGCCCACATTTGGCATACATATCTATCATAGCATTACCAACTGCAATATCCTTATTATATGTGGTTTTTATTGTCAAGGAATGGATCTGAAGGCCTGGGTCCAAGGCCGATATACTAGCACAAGCACGGAGAGCACTAGAGTATGTGACTTCCGTCGCTGGGAATTGAAATCTAAGCATACTCAAAAACAAACTCAACGCCTTGTTCCCATCTCCCAATTGTGCGTACCCTACAATCATTGTGTTCCAAGTTACATCATTCTTGTCCGGTGATTGAATGAATAACTCCATGGAGTTCTCTATCTTTCCGCACTTAGCATAAACATCCATTAGGGCATTTGAAACGAAAACATTCAAATCAAGACCGACCTTAGTTACGTGACAATGGATTTGCTGCCCCAAAACCAACTGTTTCATGGTTGCGCAAGCTTGTAGGACACTAGCACATGTAAATTGATTGGGAGAAATTAAAGCGCATCTCATCTGAAGGAACAAGTCAAGAGCCTCCTCACACCGGTCCTTCTGAGCATACCGCGCGATCATGAAGCTCCAAGAAACCACGTCGCTTTTGGGCATTTCTTCAAATACCCGGAAAGCATCCGTTGTGTTCTCGGACTTGGTGTATAGATCAAGTAAGGCAAGACCCACAAACTGATCCTCCTCGTAATGCGATTTTAAAACATACGCATGGATGCTCTTCCCCGCATTTAAAGACCCTAGACCAAGGCAGGCCTTAAGCACAGAAGTAAAAGTAAAATTGTTGGGCTTGAAACCCACCGTCCTCATCTGACGGAAGACTTCCAATGCCTCCTCAAAACAACCGTTCTCAGCATAACAAGCAACAATTCCAGTCCAAGAAACAATATCCTTAAACACAATCCCTTCAAAAACATGTCTAGCAATGTCAACACATCCACAAACAGTGTAAGCATCAATAAGAGCAGACCCAACAAAGGCATCAGAGTCATGTCCCAACTTATAGATACAACCATGGAGGTTCCAACCCATCTCTGCCCATCCCATTTTCACAAGCAACTTCAGAATCGTGGTGAACACAAACGGGTTAAGCTCGTGACCTTCTCTATGCAGCCTAAGAAACATGTCCAACGCCTCAGGGAAGCGCTGAGACTCTGATAACCCTTGCATTAACGAAACAAACGAAATTGTGTTTCTATGGGGCATTTCTTCGAACAGTTTGTTTGCATCAGAAACTAAACCAGTCTTCACGTACATGTTGAGAAGAATGTTACTAGCAAACAAATCCAGACAACCGCCTCTTTTCACAATCTCGCAGTGAAGTCCCGTCCCGGCGGCGGAGTCTCCGTTTCGGACGCAGTCTTGAAGCATGGCGGCGTATATGTGGGAATCGAAGTCCCGCGTCGGTGACTCTGCATGGCCGGAGCATTGTTGGGCCAACTGTACTGCTTGGGAAGAGCAGCCACGTTGTGAACAACTTGTCCGAGAGTTGATTCGGCAGTGTACTGCGGGATTTGTATAAGGCAACGTTCTTTGACAACAGAATCTGATCATGTTTCCTTTTTTTACTTAATGCCGAATGTAGTTCCAGTCCCCTCAAGCGTCAATTTTCATGCACAATATTTCGTATAAAAAAAATAAAAATTAAAAAAAAAAAAAGGGCTTCCCCACATTCATTTGTTTCTTTTGGGTGGCTTGTTTATTTGGGTATTTAGCACTTGCCTGTTGAATTTATAACTATTTGATAACTTACTTTTATAATTTTACCGTACATTTGGTTCGTTAATTGAAGATAAAATTTTTAAGTTGGAATTGATTTACTTTTTAAAAATTAGTTATAATTTTTGTTAATTTTAAAAAAAAAAAAAAATTAAGATGAAAATTTTGAATTTTAATTGAAATACCAAATAAATACTTAAACTCTAATAAGGAAAATTAAATGGGATGGTCTACTTTGATACCCAATCTAATAATTTATCTTTAAATACTTAAATTCTAAAAAAAACTATTTATCTCTAAATCCTTTTTAATAATTTATCTCTTAAAATTTTTTAACTTATTACATGTATAACATCATATATTCCATCTAATTTTTAATTTTTATTAATAAAATAACTAGTTTACACTCTTTTTAAGAGTTTAACGACTTTTTAACTATTAAAAAAAAAGTACCAAATCACAACATCATAAAATATTAGGTACCAAATAACAATTTTTTTTTTTAGTAAATAAGTCAATCCAAGAAAACAAAGAAACAACCAACAATCTACACAGAGGCAGTCCGAGACAAAAGAAACTAACCTGATATAAAAGAAAACTAGGAAGCTCAAGGCGAATTCGACTCCTATGTTCCATTTTTTCATTCCCTTTTATGTCTTTCTAGTATTATCGTGTCATATTAATTAAAATATTATATCAATTAATGTATCATACTATATATTATACAATAGATTTATTTTAGTTGACATGTCATTAAGGGATAATTATCAAAATTAACCTTTATATTACTACAATGTCAAGAAATAAATGAGATTTATAACTAAATAGTCTTTTTTTAAGAAATTTTTTAATAAATGGCCGAAGTTTTTAAAAATTAGTTAAAATATCATTTTTTCTAAAATGATTAATCAATTTTCTTAAATGATCAATCAGTGATTAAACATATAATGATCGACTTACAATTAATCACAAATTAACCATGACGTCAATCACTAAATTTGATAGTCAATCATCAATTTTTATAATAAATTACTGATTGACTAGATATGAAAAATGATAAACGGCCATTTTCTTAAATAAAAAAATTTGGATTATCTATTAGATTAAGTGATTAAAAAGGCCACCAAGTCTAATTTTTTGAAATAAATAAATAAATAAAAGGATATATGAGTCAAATCTCTTTAAGAAATCAAGAGGAACAAAGGGACTACACAACAGGGAGCGAGAGCGCTCATTTCATTAAAACATGAGCTCCACTATTTCCCACCCTTTGAATCCAGACAATAGAACGATTAGAAACTATAAGCTATTTATATTTGGACTTTACTTATCCTCATGTTAATAAAATGTTAGAAAAAGATAAATGATAAAGGTGTTATAAAGATATCAACTTAATTGAGATATTATGATATACTTATTGATTTTCCTTATTTATAACTTCTCCTCAGAGTCAGATGTTTTATTTCAGGTGGAGTACTAAGGGCAGATGTTATATTTACTTTGGTAAAAACAATTGCTTAGCTAGACAAAAATTAATCCTGTTCTTTGTAATATAATAACAAAATTGTGATTCTAATCGGAAACAAAAATAATAATTAAAAAAAAAATCCATAGAACAGCCTGTCTGGTCCCAGTAGAAAAACTATGAGGGGGGGGAAAAAAAGTCTCATTTACAAAAGTATGTATTTGCCTTTTTCTTAATACTAGCAATAATTTTACATTATCAAAAGATTTAACAATGAATTACAAATCTCTATCAGTTCACGACCAGCCAAAAAATAAATAAAGAATAAAAAAACTTACATGAACCTACAAAATCCTAGTCCTATCACCAAAACAAAAACAAAAAAACAAAAAAAAACAAAAACAAAAACAAAAGCAAAATCCCGGTCCTAGATAAACGCCTCTACCGTCATGCCAAGCTAAACAAGTCTCGCATGAAAAATAAATCAACCTCTTATCTCTTGATGCTGCATAAATAAGAAGACATTCTCTTTAATGCACACCAAAGTTTCAATTAAACTTAAAAGTGTATAGGGTTTTATACTAGGTTTACTTTGAGTTTTAATTATAATTTTTCTAACAAAAAACATTACCAAATACATAGCATGAATACGAGAAAAGTTTTATTTAATTAAACATCAATATTTTTTGTTGATCAATATTTGAAGAAGATCTGATGCCCGGTTCTTTTTAATATATGGAGTAAATTATTACTTGTAATGTCTAATATAAAATTTTACAAAAATAAAAAAAAATTAATGATTTAAAATTAGGGGTAACAACAAAAACTTTGTTTTATCATCATCCACCATAGGTTTTGGTAATGCCTTTTCTATCCTTCAAATTTTACAAATCCTAAAATTTCTTTTGAGAAATCTATATACAATTTTAAACCCCATCATATATAAAATATGCCAAAACATTTTAAATATATATCAAATCATATCATAAAAGTGTTAGCAATTAGATGTTCTATCATTATATTATCAAGAGTAATAAAAATTACAAAAGAGAATAAACACATAAAAACACAGAAGGTTTTTATAGATTGACCTAATGTGAGACTACACACTCTTTCAGTAGTTGCAATTAGTTATTATGACGAAGAAGAAGCGGCTTACATGATACCTTGGTAGAGAATTATTGGTCAATTAGCTTATCAAACAACATTTTTCTCTAACCTCTCTCAAATAATGATCCTTAATGAAAACGCCCTCTATTCATTAAAAAAAAAAACTAAAATTAAAGCAACCGAAATTATAAATATGATATCTCAAAACTACCATTAAGGCAACAACTATTAATGAATTTAGGTTTCATGGCTCCACTCTCAATCTTCCAAGCTCCCCTTCCAACCCACACAGTAACCTTACCGCAAAAAATGATCCGCGTGATGTCATTGCATTATGATATTGATTATTAATCCCACAGCTTAATGGAAAAGAATAATAAAAAAAAAAAGTCGAACATTCAATTTTGCCAAGAATATACAAAAATACTCTAAAAGAAATTTGCATTTTTAAATATTTGGCTTTTCATCTATATATTTTACATTTTTGTCAGTAAATAACAAAATTGAATGTTGATCATACCATGACATAAATTTAATACACATTTAGAATGTTATGATATGTGTTTGATGAGGTTCAAATTGATGATATATTTTCCAAATAAATCCAAAATAGAAGGTATATTTATGTGAATTCCCTTTTATCAAACACAAACAGACCAAGAAGCGGAAATTTCAATAGCTAACAATATGGCGAGCTCATTTCTTGTTGTTGAATTAATGACTATTCACTAATTTCTCTAAACGATGAAGCAAACTAGTACTCAAGACTTGAATTCTCAAAAGTTCCCAAAGGTACTCTTTTGCTGCTTTTTTTTTTTTTTTTTTTTTTTTTCATCCCTACTTTTCAATTTCACGTTTGTTAACAAGGTGAGGATACCTTTAACGAATTACTTTACGCACCCGAGGTATCAAAATTTGATTGGAAAGACAATCAATCGGACAAAAAACAATGGACAGAGGATTCGAATTCGAGACTAACGTGTGTAAGGCAATGTTCATTTGAACAAAAAAAGGTTTGTAACATTCAACTACCAATGATGGTGAATTTCTTAATTGAATACAATCACTCATGTTCAAGAACACAAAAATATTGGTCTATACATTCAATTCAACATCCCAAAACAAGACTTGAGCCTTTAACTCGTCTCCCAGAAAAACAGCAAAACTGAAACTCAAATTTTCACAAGAAAGGAGAGAGCAAGTAGCTTGACACCATTTGCTTCTCCAAAACCAACAGATGGACGTTATATATATAATTGCTATATATTTATATCTTGAAAGCAAGTTCTCTCTCCCATCTTTTGGGATGATAAGGTATCGTACTAACAATTTTGTTACCTTCACACAGTGGCAACTCGTCTCCGGCGGGGACCTTTTCACGCCAGACAAATCCGTTCTCATGTTCAAGCTTCCTGAGAAACTCAGATACATCATCGATTTCCTTTCTAAAGACTGATTTCCAAGATTCTTCCCCCGGCATGTGCCTTTTAACATCGGTCAGCACCAGTCGAAGAACGGCAATGGAAACCCCAACTTTCCCAGCAGTCTTGAGACTTTCTGCGAGATATTTCTGACCTCTCAACCTATGCAACGCTCTGCAAGATGATATGAATTCCTGCACAATCCAGAATAAGCATCCATGATTAGATGGAAAATGTTCCACATCCAACCAAAAAAGAGCGCAAAAGGGTCAAAGTCTATAAGAACTACAAGAATGTGAAAACTTTCTATAAGCATTTCAGCACACTTGCTACTCACAGTAATCATTGACACTAAGATGAGGTGATGAACCATACATGACTTATCAAGCTAATCAAGGACCTCTCAAGCAAACATACAAACAAAAAGTTGATTTCAATTTTCCATAGTAGAGATGTGATACAATCGAAAAGAGAACAGTTTGAACAGTTTGAACATGTTTACATACCACAAAGCCTGAAGATATATCCTTGCATTCCCCAATTGCTGCATAAAGAATTACTGCAGCTTCATCAAGAAACTCTGAGACACCTTGGTGCAGCTTTGCCAAGAGACTAATGCTGGTACCTTTCTCTTCAGCCCGCCTTATTGTCACTGCCTGTGAAATTTCGGAAAACAACATCAATCACCACAAAATACAAGCTTACACATATGTTATACAAAATATGAACAAATTGAAGAGAAGGGGCAAAAAAGTTTTGAAACATACCACTTAATACAAGGGGAGCAAGCATTTTTCAGGCTATAATCCAGAGATCGAAGCAAAAGAAGGAAAACCGTAAGTGAACCAAAATACTAACCTGCGCTTCAGCCAAGCAAACGAGGTTCATGACAGTGGAAACGGATGAGAGAATTTCCGGTGGCTTTTCCGCAAGCAAGTAAGTTTGTGATGAAGCAGAAACATCTTCGTGAGCAAGATGATGATAAACTCCGGCAGCTTCTCTAAACAGGGTGGCAGATTGCACCAGGTCTATGGCATTGAAAGAAAATAATCAAGTTAATAAATTGCTGTCATAAAGTACGTATAAATTGAACTTGAAACATCAATACCAACCTTCTGGCAGAATTTCAATAGCCCTTTGCCGAAGTATTGCCCCTTTAAGGAAAAGCATCATTTGCAGCTCAAACTTCAAGTCACCAATTTGAAAGAATTTCGGACCCATTAGATTAAAAAAAGAGGACGAGCAAAGAGCACTGCTCCATTGTATCTTAAGATTTGCAGCCCATTGATCTATCTGGCGGTTGCTGCTAACCAAATTGACATGGAAAATCAAGTTTTCCAACAATGGAAGATACTGTTCTAGCTTTTGCAGAACCTGAGCATTTAAAAAAGCATAAAGAATAAGAACAGGGCAAAATTGGTTTATGTGGTAATTAGAATTTAATCAAAGAGAATTATGTCTACAAAACAACAGAAAATTGTCATCTTAAACCATACAGTCTAATTAGGAAAAAAAAAATGGGAAAAGTAATCAATTTCCTTATCATATCTAGAGACAAAATTAACCATGAGGTTAGAATTGTACTAAACTAGTACTATGCTATAATTCTCATAAGAACATATTACATTGTTCTACAGCTTACATAGTGTTTGGCATTCCTTCTGGGAGAGGATTAGAAAATTTAAACATTTTTCTCTCATTAAGCACTTTCAAATAAGCAATTCCAAACACTAACCAGGAAGCTATAGCTTTGACTTCTCTTTAATCAAAAGCATAATCAAAAGATACAAGTTCCATAAGTGAATCAAACCGAAATTTCGACAGACGCAATGCAAAGGAACAAGGGCTCGTTTCAAATTCTGAAACCGGATAGCGACAAGAAAACTCACCTGTTGGGAATGAGAAGTTAAGCCTCCAGACATCTCCCTTGCAATAGCCTCAGTGATGGAGCTGCTTTCATTGATAGACTCCTCAATTAACCTACGCTTGGAGCTCAACTCTTTCAACTGCTCAAGTGTACATGAATCACTAGCCCCGTACGCATCCTCAAACACAATCTGTCGACATATACAAAAGTCAACCCTCCACTTTCTTTGATGATCACCAACAGCCAAAACACCAAACAACACTTTTCATCATAAAAAAATCATATGAACTTTTTTCCCTTAATTCTTACTCCTTATGTCATAAAGCACCAAAAAAGCACTAAAATCCAACAAAACATATAATCAATCAAGAACAAAAACCTTGTCAAACTAGTCTAATTCGTCATTAATAAACTATAAAACTAGTTTATCACTCAAAACCAATGAAACCCACAACGCTGAACAACAATTAAATCGATTCCAACACAATTCTGAGAAATTCGCCCAAAAAAAAAAAAACTACCTTTTTGGTCCTTAATTTTGCAGGGTCTTGAAAATGCAGAATCATTTTTGCCAACGGAACAAAACCCAGCTCTCAGAAAACGACACCAGTGAAACCCAGATTGCGGAAATTGGAGTATTTCGTTATGAGTTCGTCATCGCACCAGAAAAACGACGATCTTGTGACGGGTCTAGCTCACTCGGAGAAGACTGCATTTATAATCGCAGTTTTTTTTATTTTTTTTTAATGGTTCATTTTTGTTTATTGGATTGGAATTTGGGGGCATTTTCTGAAGCTATTTCATGTTGGTTTCCTGTCGTTTACTTCTCGACGAAGGTTTTTTTCAGTGATCTTGAAGACGTGGACCCGACGAGTGGACGAGAGAGAGAGAGAGAGAGAGAGAGAGACGACTAGCTTTGTAAATGGGCCTTCTGGGCTTCACCTAGACCAGACTCTTCATCCGACTTGGGAGACAGAAAATTACCCAAATAACATATCTTTTTTTCGTACATAAATTCTTCCGTCAGGATCAACATATCAAGCCAAGATGTAGTTTATTTTAGTTAAATTTTATTTTATATCAGTCTCGTATTATTTTTTTATATCATATTAATATAATAATTTTTAAATTTATATTATTTAGATATTTTTCTCGTTCGAAAGTTGTAATAAATAGAATTTCTGAAAGAAAAATTACAGTAAATTGGATATTTTAAAAAACATTTAAAGTAAATAATATATTTTAAAAATATTTGAGGTAAATATTTTTGATAAATTATTTATTTATGAAAACTTTCAAAGTAATTTTATCGTTAACATGCTTTGTATGTAAATTATTTATCTTTAATATGATATTTATGGTAAATATTTTATTTATAATAATATTTTGAAGATAATTTTTGATAAGAATATGGTTCATAAATACACTATTTATTATATATATGTTATTTGTCATCACTGAAAAAGTTTTTTGTTATTTATTTTTATTATACCTAGAGGTTTTTGACTTATTTCTATTCTCTCTTTCGAAAATCATAGTAAATAGCATTTTTATCAAACTAAAAGACAAGATATCAAAATAAGTAAATAAGGTATAACCTAACGATAGGTGCATAATTAATTCCTTAAAAATGTGAAGAGTTCGAACTTTCTATACCTAACTAAAAAAGAAGAAGAAGTAAATAGCATATTCACTTAGTACATTGTAAAAATGTTATTTATTTCTTACTTCATGTAACATTTTTATCGAACTAAATAGAGCAAATAATATGATTTAAAAATATTTGAAGTAATTAACAGTAAATATATTATAGAATTATTATGTATTATTATTTACTCCAAATATTTTAGTTTTTACTTTAATTATTAATGTAAAAATGGTATTCCTTTCTCCCATCTGAGCCGTTCGCATGAACAGAACGAGTTAATGATGTTGTGAAAATAAATTTTTAGTTTACTTTAAATTTTTAATTTGTAAGAGAGAATATTAGATTTGGATAGGACCTCTAATGTTCCAAATACGTCGTATTTCATTTTTTTAATAAAATTATATAAAAAAACTAAAATGAAATAGAATTGTTAAAAAAAAAAAAAACGTAAAACTACGGTAAAGCCTTTTTTATATACTATATTGATAGAGTTCATTTTTAAACTTTTCAGATGTAATCAACTGATTAAAATGTTGCTTGTGTACGTAATTATCATATACTTTAGCTTACAGTAGTATTTGATTAAGAAATTAAAAAAGAATAAAAAAAGAATTTTAAAAAAATTCACCTTCACCGGTAGAAGGTTGGGGGGAGGGGAGGGACTGAGTCGACATCGACGCAGGAGAAGAGGGTGGTCCGACATTGGCATCGGTGGGAAAGTCACCGGCGTCGAGGAAGGGGGATGGTCTTTTTAATAATTTTTTTACAAAAATTATTTATTAATCTATACTAATATAATGTAAGGTGTATTATAATTATTATACATAAATAATATTTCAGCCATTTGATTTTATCTTAATGGTTTAAAAATAAGCTCTATCGATAGGATATATATATATATATATATATAAGAGGCTCTACCGCAATCATTCCCAAAAATAAAAAAAGAGAAACAGAAACAAAGACTCGAATAGAATGTGTAGCAATTTCGTATGAAGTTACTTGGGAACTTGAGAACTTGTAAAAGATTTCAAATTTCCCTGAAATTTGGTTAGAAATTTCAAATTTCAAAGACTTATAAATAAATGGAAAAATTTATGGTAAAGCTCATTTAATATACAAATCGGTACATCTCATTTTTTAACCATACATATATAATTCAACGATTAAGATTTTGCTAGTATATGATAATTATTATGGACTTTGCCTTCTAATAGTATGGATTATGGACCTTACCTCATAGTAGTATGGACAAAGAAATTAAAAAAAAAAAAAAAAAAAGCTAGTCCTCCCCACGGGTTCGATGTGGGTAGGGGAGGTCGTCGGGGTCGGGGAGGGAGTGCTTGTAGCCGGGGTCTCGGCACGCGGCAAGGGCTCGACGTCATGGGGGCCCGGGTCACTAGGATCTGGCTTACGAGGGGTCGTCGCCTAGGTCTGGGCACGGTGGGGCAAAGGGCGGCTGGGTCGGGTGGATTTGGAGCTGGGGGTTCCGTCGTCGGGGTATGGGCACGGTTGGGGGGTAGCCAGGCTCGACGTCAGGGTAGGGGGGAAGGGAGGTTGGGGGACCTCGATGACTCGAATGCAGGAAGAGGGGGCTGGTCGTGCTGATCTGGAGTTGGGGGTCCCATCGCCGGAGTCTGGGCATAGTGGGTGGGGGGAGGGGGGGCTCGATGACTTGACGGCTGCGGGAGGGGGCCTAGGTTGTGCGGATCTGGCGTTGGGGGTCCCATCACAGATGTCTGGGCAGTGGTCTCGGCGTCAATGAGGGCGGCTGATTTGGGGGGGAAGCGGGGGGGGGGGGGGGGGGGGTTTGTCGGTGGAGGGTCGACGGGGGTGGGTTGCCCTTTTTTTTAATTTATTTTTTATTAATTTTTAATATATAATAGTATAAACTAAGGTACATTATAATTATCGGAAACAAACAACATATAAATCGTTAAAATTAATCGAACGGTCTATAAAATGAGCTCTATCGATGTGGTTTTTAAACGAGACTGTACCACAGCCTTATCCTAAATAAATAATTTCAAATTTCCCTGAAAATTAGTCAGAAATTTCCTTTTGATTTTTTCCTCGTTGACTTTTGTTCACATTCCAAGTATTTCATTTGTTAGCTTTTAATAAACGTTAATGTTGGAGGAAAATTTATGCTTTTAATATAGGATTAATTGCTTGATTGGTTTTTAAAATTATTATATTTATACTGTTTTGGTATTTATTCTTTTTTTTTAGTAACTGAAATAATCATAAACTATTAAAAAATGATATTAAAAACTCATTTTTTAAGAAATCTATTAATTACTTGATTAGTTCTAAAAATACGTTTGTGATTGATCCCATTCAGTTTTTTCATTTATAGCTGAAACCTAAGTTCTTATTGAATTTACTAAACTTACTTTCAAAAATTAAAAAAAAAACTTTAAAAAAGAAAAAGAAAAAGAAATAAGAGATATAAAATACTCTCTATCTAAAAAAAACCTTAAAAAATAATTAAGAAATGAGAGATTTATTTATGTTTTTGATTTCATTTCTGTTTTTTTAATTTTGTGTAAAACAAATACTATTTCATAAGCATTTACAAAACACCTTTATTAAAAATAAATAAATAAAAAAGAAAGAAAAAAAACCATAAGATATATTTTTAAAACATTTCCAGACCATTACCGAACAGGGTCGAAATTTTTCCTGGAATTTCCAAAGAGTATGAAATTTACAACTTTATTACTAGTGCACCGGCTCCGGCTCTTCTGTCCTTTACTCTTTTATACTTCATCAACACGTTAATTAAAATGTAATTTCAAATTAAAATATCAGATCACGTAAGGCTATATTGGTCAATTAAGATGTATGATGTTAATAAAATAATTTAGGAGGGGGACATAAATAAATTGAGAAATGAGCCAAATCTTAGGCCTGGCAATTCGTGTTTGCGGGCCGTGTTCGGGCCAGCCCGATTATGGCACGACACGATTAGTCTCAACACGAACACGACACGATTAATAAACGGGCCAGGAACCTAAACACGAACACGACACGAATATTAAATGGGTAGCACGACACGACACGCGAACACGATTATTAAATGGGCTACGACGGGTTGGCACGAAAACAAACACGTTTATGACCCATTTAACACGAAAAACCCGTTTACGACCCATTTAACACGAAAAACCCGTTTACGGCCCAAACCCGTTTACGACCCATTTAACACTAAAAACCCATTTACCGGCCCATTTAACACGAAATGGCTTCCTGACCCGTTTAACACAATCTATCAGTAATTAAAAAACCATGCTTTAAGTACTTTTTCATGTTAATCTGGTGTGTGTATATATATGACGAACTTGTTTGGCTTTTTTTTTTCCCGTTTTTTGTTATACCACTTTACCATAAGTTATCTATCATAATGTATTTTTAAAATAAACTATCTATAACATATATGATGCAGTCAAACAATTCACATCCCACAACAAAACAAACATGAAAAACAAAACAAAACAACGCACACCGCTAGGAAAAAAACAAAACAAAACAAAAAACAAAATAATATTGTAGATTGCTCTCCTGGATTTATTTTTCTTTTCCTCCATTTTCTCATCAACCACACAGGGAAAACCGGAAAAGGGGAAAAAAAATTAGGGCTGCCATGGTATATGTGAATGATTACGCACCTCAAATTGAAAAACCCAAGCGTTGCTGAGTGCGATCGAGAGGTTGAGATCGTGAGATTGCGATCATGAGGCTTGCATCAACCAAATGGTGACAAGCAGAGGAAGAAAGAGAGAGACAATCAGATGGCGGAGGGAGGAGAGAATGTGGGGCGGTGGAAAAAAGAGGGGCGGGGCGAAAGAAAAAATAGGGTAGAGAGTCGAGAGAGATCAGATTAGGAGGAAGAGATAGAGGAAGGGCTGGTCGGCTGGAAAGGTGAGGGAGGAGAGACAAACAGTGGGGCGGACCGGTGGAGGAAAAGGGAAAATGGAAAATAGAACAAGGGAGGGGCTGAAGAAAATAAATGTGAAAAGAGAGTCAGAGAGATAAATAAAAGCAATGCAATTTTATGACTTTTGCTAGCTGGATGAGTACGGAAAGAAAAAAAAAACAATAAAAATTTGGATTGAAACTTGAAAGGGCACTCGCACTAAATACTAATATATATATAATTATATATATATATATGAGGATTTAAATATAATTTCTGAATTTTTTTTCATGATGAATAATAATTTGGAAAGCTGAGGTTCAAATTTGAAAAATATAGTTTCAAAATGATGAGTAAGTTTTATTATTTTATATTTTAATAAATTTATGTCTTTGTTAACTATAAGATTATCTTAATACATTAATTCAAATATATATAAAAAATTCGATTTACTATTTTATACTATTATCAAATATATATACATAAAAAATCACGTAAAATTCAAAATTACTATAATAAAAAAATCTCATCATATTCATATAAAATATAAAACTAATAACTAGAATTATCAAATATGTATAATGATTAAGATAAACATTTCTTAGAATAAAAACGTAAGTCTAAGTTGTAGTTGGTGTCCATATACAAATCAGTGAATCACCACCCAAATAAGTCTCAAGTTGTTACATAATCAAGATCCAAAATATTAAGAGAAACATCAAAAGACAACAAAATATTAAAGCAAAAGGAAATGCTTTCTTACTTGACAATGATAGCATCATAGGTTCCAACTCCACAATTTGGAAAATTGAAGTATAAATTTGAAAAATGTAGTTTCAAAATGATGAGTAAGTTTTACTGTTTTACATCTTAATAAATTTATGTCTTTGTTAACTATAAGATTACCCTAATACTCTAATCCAAATATATATACATAATTGGGTTTACTATTTTATATTATTAATTAGTTAACTATAACTATAATTCGTTTACTATTTTATATTATTAACCAATTAATTATAAGAACCTCCCTGTAACTTTTAATTTATGTTGTCTCAGTAGTGAAAATTCTTCAATAATTATTTTTCTGGTCTTGTATCAAACACACAAATGGGTCTATACTTGTTATAAAAGAGCTTTAGAATAGTTTGAAAATTCTAACATAAACGTGTTAAACGTGTTAATCGTGTTAACCCGTTTCCGGCCCGTTTATTTTCATGTTAAACTTGTCGACCCAATTTCGACCCAATTATTATACGTGCGGTCTAACCCCATTTATTACGTGTCGTTCTCGTGTCGTGTCACCGTGTCGTATCCGAAATTGCCGGCCCTACCAAATCTAAACACACCCATAGTGGAAAGTGCGAAGCGTTTGAGTTGAAAATCTGAAGGGGGGCCAAAAAATAAAAAAAATATATGATTTTTTTTCTTATTCGCATAAATATTAGGAGGAGAAAAGGAAAAAATAATAAAATATAGAAAAAATTTTAAGCTTGCATTTGAAATACTGGTTTGAGATGAAATTTTTACGTTGAAGTTGGTTGATTTTTCAAAAATTAGTTATAATTTTTGTTGATTTTTTAAAAAAGAAAAAAACTGAAATAAAAAAAATTAGATTTGAACCTGAGAGCCAAACCGACCCTAAAAAAAAAAAAAAAAAAAGAAAATAGGACAAATAAAGCCACAAGAAACACTTTCTCTTTAAAAGAATGACAACTCATATGTCAAATATATTAGTATTTAAAAGTTGGAACTAAAATTGGTGTCCCTATTGTGTATAAACCCTAAAAAATGAAAACGAAAACGAAAATGAGAAAGCAACTTCATTTCATTTTCTTATATTTCTTAACAAAATATGAAAACGAATTTTTGTTTTCATTTTTATTTTCTAATTTTGTACAAAACAAATGCTATTTCATTATCATATTCAATACTTATTTTATTGGAAACCTTGAGATTTATTTTCAAAACATTTCCAAATCAATATAAAGACGGCTGAAATTTTCCAAAAAAAAAAAAAGAAATTCCCCAATTGGGTGAAGGATATTGATTACAAGCAATTTATTGCAAGACCCTTATGTATTTTTATTCTTATTAATTTTCTATCCCTCTAATAATATGTTAACACATTAATTACTTGTCACTATAAATAAAATATTAACACATTAATTGAAATGCTAGTGATTACTACTATTAAAGAATATATTAGAAAAACACAAATTAATAAAATAAAAAAAAACATGTGAGCTGAATCCAAACAACATGGAAGCTTTTGAACTGAAAATCTGAAAACAAAAATAAAGGATTTTTTCCCTCGTTAAAGACGGAATGTAATATTACATATGAGCCGAATCCAATCATACCGGTGTTGAAAACCGGGAAAGCTTTTGAATCGAGAATCCGAAAATATACATAAAGCATTTTTTTTCCTCATTCGCATAAATTAAAAAAAAAATAAGAAAATTAAAAAAAATTATCTAAAAAAAAAAAAGGAAAAAAGAAAAGATAGCCAATCTGAAAGCCACGGTGAAGAACTAACCGTTAATAGAGAGGCATTTCGACTTTATATTAAACCGGACGGGCACAAACATGAAACACGTCTCCGAGGTTCCGTTTCGAAATCGAGACCAGAACAACCTCCGAACTCCGAACCAGTGTGGGCCCCAAAATTCCCTCTCACCAACTCCCTGACTCCTCCTCCTCCTGCTTTCGAGTTCTTCCCTGCTCTTCGACCTACCGGCTGCGCCTGATTCGCCGGAATTACGATGGCCGAGAAACAGCTGATCGTCGCCGTCGAAGGCACCGCCGCCATGGGCCCCTACTGGTCCAACGTCCTGTCTGATTACCTCGAGAAGATCATAAGGTTTACTCTTCTTCGCCCCTCTTCTCCCTTCTCCTGGGTTTTCAATTCATTCTTTTTCCTTACTGATGAATTTCTTTCTCTGCATGCCTTTCCTTTTTTTTTTTTTTTAATTTCCTTTTGCTGGTTATTAATTCAGCTTGGTTTGTTCTTATTTCTTGCTTGATTTCATTTGTTTGTTCGTTTGTATTTTTCTTGCTTGTTTATTTGGTTGCTCTGAGAAGTCATGGGGGAAAAAAAAAGTAACGATTTTGATGCTGTTTTTGAGTGAGAAACGGGCTGGTTTTAGAGTTAATTACTTGTTAATTTGCCGCTTCGGAATTCGATTCAATTCGAGTCTTTGGTATTTTTCTTTTTGTTTGGATTCAAAGATGCTGCTTTTGCTCCCTTTTTTTTTTTTTTTTTTTGGAATTAATTCTCGTGTCAAAATTTTTTTAAACCCAATTTCAATCGTTTCGTATAAATGACCTACTCTGCTGCTCATGCATTAGAACCATCCGGCTTTTTTTTTTTTTTTTTTTCCCCCGTCTCTTTCTGCATTTGCCAGGATTCTCTCTTTATTTTATTTTATTTTATTTGGGTTAACGCTGGGTTTTATTTAGCTATATAGAAACTTTTGCTTTATGAAGTGTTTTTTTTCACATTATAGCTACTAAACTAATTGGGTTTAAACTAATTATGATTTTGAACATTCAAGTAATCAGTCCATGAGTTTCATAAGAAACTTAGTGATGCTTAGAGATAATTCAGAAGGAATTCGTTATAGGTTCTGTTCTCCAATTAATAATAGCGGTTCGTTCTAAATAATCCGGGACTGCATCTTTGACACGTTTCTTTACTATTTGAGGTATTTGTATCAACATTCGGAATATTATTCTCTCCTATATCACCCTCTTTGAATATGTTTTATGTCGCGCTGGTTAGTTTGGCAAGCATAATGAATTAGTGAAGAATTACAGGCAATAGAGTAAGCCAAAGATCAAAAGGGCGTTATTTGTTGCGGAAATTTTTTACAATGATTGGAGTAGCGAAAAGGGATTGTGTATATGAATAAGACTACCAAACTCTTCTTCCTTTATTTTAGTTTACAACTTGACATTTATATCGAGTCTTACGTGGGAGAACTGATTTACACACAGGTCTTTCTACGGGAATGAGTTGATTGGGCAGGTCAGTTTTTATTTTTGCTTTATTTATTTATTTATTCATTTTGAGTGTATCCCCCCGCCAAACTTCCAATATCTGTTGGCATTACCAAATTAAGTTTGAGATTTGACT
Source organism: Ficus hirta (assembly GCA_038430175.1). NCBI lineage: Eukaryota > Viridiplantae > Streptophyta > Magnoliopsida > Rosales > Moraceae > Ficus > Ficus hirta. The sequence goes on along the minus strand of CM076595.1, from coordinate 9,165,040 downwards.
GGCAAATGGTTTTTAAAATGTAAGCTTCAAATTAAGATTTAGCTTTCTGTTCTTTGAGTTTCTTATTGAGTGTATTGATTTCATTTCTTGTACACAGAAGACGTCAAACTCTAACAGTGAGTTCGCCCTGGTCACATTCAACACTCATGGATCTTATTGTGGTATGCATTTTCCTTACCTTCCTGTTATGCCAAAAATTGTTCATGTTGTTAATATTTGCTGCGTTCTCACATCGTGGATACATTTTTGAGGAGTAAACCACAATTCGCTTTCACTTCTTGCCAACTCTTGTGCTCTGTTACAAGATTACAACCTACGAAGTCATTCTGAGTCTGCAAAACTATCTCAGAATTGTTTCCTTATGCCTTAAGTATCTGTATGTTAATTTCACTTCATAGAATAACTACAATTTCTCTGCTGCGTATTCGTGGTCACAAGTTAAAGATTAGGTTTTGACATAATATCCTTGAAATTCTAGTCTATCAGTGGTTTTTCTAAATTTTGAAACTTTGAATTGAATGCCTTTATTTGAAAATTTAGTGGCATGGAGAAAGTTCTTGCAATTGCAATCCAATTCGCATACTAGCTGAGAATATAACTCTTCTTTATGTTCCACTTTCCAGGTTGCCTGGTGCAGCGGAGTGGCTGGACTAGAGATATTGATAATTACTTGCAATGGCTGAAAGCCATACCTTTTTCTGGTGGTGGATTTAATGATGCTGCAATTGCGGAAGGGCTTTCTGAAGCTCTAATGGTGCGTCATATTTTCCTTCGCCATAATATTTTTGGCTTTCTTATTTTCAGAGTATTTGACTGTTATTTCTGTAATTTTTCAGGATTTTAACGAACTTTTGTTTTTTCTTGAATAAATATCTTAGATGTTCCTTCCCACTGTCCAAAATGGAAATCAGAGTCAACAAAATGGGGATTGTCAAAGGCATTGTATTCTTATTTCGGCAAGTAACCCTCACCCCCTGTCCACTCCAGTCTTTCGACCACAAATTCAAAACTTGGACCAAAGTGAGAGTATTGATGGCCAAACAGAAAACCGTCTATCTGATGCTGAGACCATTGCTAAATCATTTGCTCAGGTAATCTTCGTTATTTTCTCTAGTCTGTCACGGTTCTTTCACTGCACAAGGGTCGGCATAACAATCACTGAGTTTATTTTTCCCCTGCAGTGCTTGGTTTCTCTGTCGGTCATTTCTCCAAAGCAGCTTCCTAAGCTTCGAGCAATATACAATGCGGTAACAATGAATATATCAAATAAATTTTCTAGTCTTTATCGTCTTTCTATCTTTCACAGCTTTCCGAACTGTAGACTTTAACATCGAATTGCCTCTCTCAATCTGCCAGTTCCCCCCCCCCCCCCCCCCCACCCCCACCCCAACCACGTTTAGCACTTTTTGTGTGACCAAATATTAAATAAAAGGCTTAGATTATCATTTAGAAGTTTTAGCTTTTTGGGTACTTTGATATCAATGTGGATGGAATGATATTGTTTAAATTAACTTGCCCAAATTTTTTACTTTTAAATACAGGGAAAGCACAATCCCCGAGCAAATGATCTACCTATAGACAATGCAAAAAACCCTCATTTTCTTGTTCTACTGTCTGAGAATTTTTTGGAGGCTCGTGCTGCTTTTAATCGTGCCGGAGTTCCAAGTTTGGCCTCTAATCAGAACCCTGTGAAAATGGACATGGCTCCCGTTACTTCTGTTACTGGGCCACCTCCAACTTCTATGCCATCAGGTTATCTATTGTGGTCATATTGGTTTTCCTTTTTTTCTAGTATGGTATATGTCGATGCTTCATGGATTGCAATCAAATTATTTCTGATACATTTGATTCTTTTCCCTTTTATTGACCGAGGGGCATTAATAAACAAGAATGTTTAATAATGGAGATCATTATTTATTGCTTTCTACACCATTTTTATTCTGTACAGTGTCTTTACGTGTCTTAATGAACTACTGTCATAATTGACTGGGTATTACTGTTGCTGGTAATTTATTACTACTTATTATCCTGCTTCTTGGAGGAGGAAGACTAATGTCATTTCTCTTATCTGTAGTGAATGGATCTATTACAAGTCGCCAACCAATTTCTGTCGGCAACATGCCTGCTGCTACTGTAAAAGTGGTAAATATATATGTCTTTCCGTTAATGTTTATTGTTTTGCTCCATCGAAGGAACTGATGTTTGTTTTCCAAAACAATTTTGTTGCTTTAATTTGTTTTTAAATGGTTATAACCTCATCTTCAGGAGCCAAGTACAGTAAGTTCCATGGTTCCTGGACCCACTTTCCCACACATTCCGTCCGTCGCCCGTGCTGCTTCCCAAGGAATTCCATTGCAGACTTCTTCGCCACCACCTGTTTCTCAAGACATGATCACAAACAATGAAAATGGGCCAGATTTGAAACCTGTAGTGAGTAATATACCACAGCCGTTGCGTCCCGTGGGACCTCCTCCCGCAAATGTGAACATCCTGAACAATCTGTCACAAGCACGTCAAGTCATGAACTCTGCTGCCTTACCTATGGGTCAAACACCTATTGGAATGCACATGTCAAACATGATATCTAGTGGAATGGCATCTTCTACACCTGCTCAAAACATATTGCCATCTGGTCAATCAGTTATAACATCAATGCCTGGGCCTGGGCCTATCACACAGGTTACACAAACCCCGGGTCTTAATACGTTCAATGCAGCTAATTCGAATGTGTCTGGAAATTCAAATATTGGGGTCTCTCAACCGATGAGTAATCTCCAAGGAGGTGTTAGTATGGGTCAGTCCGTACCTGCCATGAGCCAAGGAAATATCACAGCATCACAAATGGTGCAAACTGGAATGGGCATGAATCAAAATATGATGAGTGGCCTTGGTCAATCTGTTGTCTCTTCTGGAACCGGCACAATGATTCCTACTCCGGGAATGTCTCAACAAGTACAAGTACAATCTGGGGTTCAACCACTTGGTGTAAACAACAATTCAGCTGCTAGTATTCCGATGTCACAACAGGCATCCAGTGCTCAACCATCCAAATATGTGAAAGTCTGGGAGGTAAATATTCCTTGGAGAGTGTTTTCTCTAACTGTCGAGAATACCTTACCCCCCCCCCCCACCCAAACCGCCAAAATATATTTATATATATATATTAGTTGCTGTATGTCTGTATCTAGTTTACTTGCCTTTTTTTTTTTGGTTAATAAGAGTAACTGCTTACAGTCGAATCATCACACTTATGCAGGGAAACTTATCAGGGCAGAGACAAGGGCAACCTGTATTTATCACCAGATTGGAAGTATGTTCTACCTGATAAAACTTTTTTGTTTTTTAATATATCTTTTCAGCTAGTTCTTTTTAGGTCTGTTAAGGGTTTTCTTTTTGTTTGTATTTTGGTCTTCTCTTGTACATTTACTATGATTCTTTTTCTCTTTTCTTATTTCCAAACTTTGAATGTAGAATAAGCAGTACCTATCGTTAACAGTAATACTCCTTAAAAGTTTACGTGCTTCTTCAGTCTATCTTTTATGCTATACCTGTATATGTTATATTACACTTCGAACTGATGCTTGCTATCTTTCTCTCAGGGTTACAGGAATGCTACGGCTTCTGAGACGTAAGTCCATCAAATTTGTTAACTGTTCTTTTATCATCACCATCATTCATCATCATGATGTTTCACTTACTAATTATTAATATACAATTTTAATTTCGAATTTTATCAACTATCCAGTACCCAATAAGAAACACAAGGTTGTGCTTAGATATTCCTTGTGGGTATACACACAAAATTCTTCATTTATTTATTGGTATGTGTCTTTTCCACATTTCTCAGACTTGCAGCAAACTGGCCACCAACGATGCAAATTGTGAGGCTTATATCTCAGGACCACATGAATAACAAGTACTTGCTCCTGCAAAATCTTTCATCTCATCTGTTTCTCTAGTTATCTTCCTAGAAATATATGTTCTGACCTTTGTTAATTTAATTGCATCTGACCTCAGGCAATATGTTGGGAAGGCAGATTTTCTAGTATTTCGGGCAATGAATCAGCATGGGTTTCTTGGTCAGTTGCAGGAAAAGAAGCTTGTAAGTCGCTAGTTCCTTTCTTTTGCTGATATGTTGCAATCTATAAATTTCACAAGCAAAGCATCGTGATCTTTCTGTCGCAACTTTTCTGTCTAGCAAAGCCCATTGTGTTCCTGTAGCGAAACCTATGCAGCATGACTAAAAAGAAAATTTTCTACTGGGTTTCTTGTGTTGGTAAAAAATCAAGTCGGTCTGATGTTGGAGCAGCAAAAGTCAATTGTGCCACTATTTTCTTGGCAAATCAAAACCTTTGGAATTCGGACCATCATAACACTGTTAGTCATATATTTACTGCCTAGTAACATAACGTCTTTAAGAGAACATTTTGTTAGGCTTGTTTGTAAATTTGATAGTCAGATAATGCTAGGTACGAATGGGATCTAGACCTGGACTGTGTTGGATGCTAATGAAGTTCCACAGACTAGATTGCATTTTCTGATACTTTCTTTCATAGAAATTTTATCTGCTAGGTAAATGTGGAACCGTTGACTACTTTGTACCGTACAATTTCTCTGATACTGGAATCGTCATTGTTCATTTTTTCAGTGCGCAGTAATCCAGCTACCATCCCAGACACTGCTGCTCTCCGTTTCTGACAAAGCTTGCCGCTTGATTGGAATGCTTTTTCCTGGGGTGAGAATGCTGTCAACCGAAAACCACTTAGAAACATGTAGATTTCACTAAAATGAAGCTTTATGCTTTTACATCCAAAATAAAATTTTTCAAGGTTCCCCATCAAAAGTAGGCAGCAAAATTACGAGTGACCCTGTATTTTGTTGCTATCAGGTGGAGAATTATTTTTTAACATGAAAAAGTTACTTCTGATTCTGAAGCTTCCTTTGTTTATCACACATATCATGCACTAGCATTTCAGTCGGATTCTTCCATTTTGCTAAGCTATCTTTGTGCAACTAGGACATGGTCGTGTTTAAGCCGCAAATATCAAGTCAGCAGCAGCAACAGCAACAAATGCAACAGCAGCAACATCCTCAGTTACAGCAGCAGCAGCATCCGCAGCTGCAGCAACAGCAGCATCCACAGCTGCAGCAACAGCAGCAGCTTCCTCAACTTCAACAACAGCAGCAACTTCCTCAGCTGCAACAACAGCAGCAGATTCCTCAACTCCAGCAACAGCAGATGCCGCAATTGCAACAGCAGCAGCAGATGCCGCAATTGCAACAGCAGCAGCAGCTTCCACAACTGCAACAGCAGCAGCAGATGCCGCAGCTGCAACAACAGAATCAGCTGTCCGGACTACAACCGCAGCAGCAGCTTCCTCAGCTGCAGCAGCTGCAGCAACTGCAGCAAATTCCACCACAGCAACAGATGGTCGGTACAGGAATGGGTCAAGCTTATGTTCAAGGTCCGGGGCGCTCGCAGTTGGTTTCGCAGGGACAGGCATCGTCACAAGGCCCACCTACCATGCCTGGAGGAGGCTTTATGAGTTAACAAAGAGCAGTTTATTATTACAAAAATGTTAGGAAATTATCCTAGAATGAACTCCATTAGAATATCATAGCGGACCGCCAAAATAAGGAAGTAAATATCTTTTCGGTTTCAAAAGACTGGTTAGTTTCTGGATATAGAATTTGTCCCCTAATGGACAATAACTTATCTCAGAAAAGTAATCCTGGGAAGATTTTGTTGGATACTTTTATGATTATCATAACCTATTGGAGAGATCATTTTCTAAATGCACAAGTTTAGCTTTTATTAGATTTTGCTGATGCCTAGAAATTATATCATGTTCTTGTAAAAACTTAAAGGAGTGTCTGATAGCAAGGAGAGAAAAAAGGATGAGGGAGTGGTAGATAACTTTAAGCGAAAGCGAAACGAGGAAGGGTGATATTTAGTAAGAAATCCTTCAATAATTTCTCGGGAGAGATTAAAACTGGGGCAATTTGAAGGATTTGAAATCCATAACCTAATTTATTATCTCATCTTTTCTTTCCTACCAAACAATCATGAATATCAAAATCCTTTCATCAGTGACTAATCCCTCTGTCGTTCTCCCTCCTTTCACTTTCCCTTGAACTCGGGCCACAAGTGGAAAGCAAATAAGAACAACTTCAACTTAAAGAGATGGATTTTGCACTTTCTCCCTCCTAAGATCAGGTCTCAACATGTTTTTTTTTTTTTTTTTTGGGTGTCCGTTTATTATGAAAGCATAACGCTTTTGAGTGGGCCATTTTTTTGCTTATAAATTGTGCATGAGATTAGGTTTTCTTTTGAGGTAAGAGGTTCCTATATCTCTAGGCAAAAAAAAGAAAAAAAGAAATTAAAAAAAAAAAAGGTTCCTATATCTCAAGCATTCACCTTTGGGTATAGAAGCCAATGGGGTCACAAGAAAAAGAAGAGATTGAGACCCCCACCAACACCAACTTTAGCATGAGAAGCATCATTATTCCCAAAACTAATAAAGCTCTCTTAATTTTTATTTATTTATTCATTTTTTTTTTTTTTTTGCAAGAATAAAGCTCTCTTTAATTAAGCCCTACTTGTGGAGGTGTAATCATTGATTTAGGGATAGATGCAATTCACCAACCAATAATAAATCTCATCATTAGGTCAATTTCATAAAAGAAGATAAAGGAAAGAGGAATTGCTGATAAAGGTATTTTCCTACACCATTGATTAAAATATATATATAAGAGAAAGAGTAGTTCTTTCTACATAAATAGAATAAAAAATTTACAATGGACCCTAATGGTAGTTGGCAAGAGAAGAATTTCCACAATCCTATTGATAAAAATGCTATGAAAAGAGAAGTTCTTTGTACAAAAACAAAACTAGAATAGAGAGTGATAGTGGTTGGCAAAAAGCAAAATGCTATGGACTCTTTGGAGATTTATCTTCAAATGAGTGTCTATCTACAATTCATGCATATTTTGTGATGTACCATAAACGTGAAATGAAACAATTGGATGGGAGTTTTTCGAAATCAGATAGCTAGATCATATATGTTTTAAATTAATGACGGACACATCAACTCACTTAACTTTTATGTCGAAATGACAGAATGAAAAATCATGTCACATAGTCCAAAAAAATCTCTTATAAACTCTATCTCTGATAACATCATCAAGTCAAACGTGATAAAAAAATAAAAAGATATTTCTATATGTTATTTAAAAAAAGAAAATCTCAAATGCTTGTGTCCCTTGCTTGGAGTTACATGACTGAACAGTAAATAAAGCTCGTGATAGACCAAGAACGAATGGACATGTCCTTTAGTGACCTTTATTTTTTTATTTATTATTTTATTTTTAAAGAACCTTTAGTGACGTTTCTTATAGATTTATAGTTTTCCTCTTGGCCCAAAAAAAAAAAAAAAAAAAAAAAAAAAAAGTGTAGGGTGATCTGGTAACTTCTGTTTGCTCCAAAACAAACTCACATCATAAGCTATTTTCTCCAAGGACATGATGGTGGATGTCTAGTCACAGCTCTATGTGCCACGCTAACATTCAAGTCTAATTAATGTCCTAATACAAAGATAACACTTAAAGAGTTTGTTTAGGGTGTAAATTTAAACTTACACCCATCAATTTAATTTTTATTTTTTTTTTAAAAAGTTTTTTATCTTTTTTAAAAAAATCAACAAAAATTATTATTTAAATTTATCAATTTCAACTCAAACTTACACATCAAACATCCCTTAAGTTTTGTTTATCGTTCAAGATGGAATTCAATTAAATTATATTATACTTTTTTGTTTTAATTTTTATTTTTTTTAAATTAATAAAATTTATAATTAATTTTTAAAAAATAAATAATTAAAATTTAAAAATTTCATCTAGTAAATCAAATGCAAACCTATATTTTATATTTTTCAAATTTCAAAAAAATAATTAATGTCCGTTTCAACTGAATTTAAAAAGTTGACTCGTGGCTGATAATGGTTGACGTCATTTTCCGCCAAATATATGGAATGGGATTTGCTACTCGACCTGAAATAATTACTCCATTTTGCTTTTACAACACTTGGCCCCTTCTGCTCAACTCATCAGTCCTGAAAAAGCAAAATCCCAAAACCGAAGCCGAAGTCTTTATTACTCAAGTAGGGACACTACTTCTTCAATGTACATTTCCCACTTTTCTCTCCACATTCCTTCCCAAAACATTTATTTATTCATTTATTTATTTATTTATTTATTTTCCTTTTTGGGGGTCACCAACCACTATATACATGATGATCATGACCGCTAATTAGAACACTCACATTGAAGGGGTTGTTTCTTCTGTCTTGAGCTGCCAAAAAAGGATGGTTTCAGCTTCTTCTTCTCCTCCTCCAAAGGTTAGTAGGTCATATTTTCAAAACACACACACATGATAATGGTAAAATACCTACAACGCCACATATACTCTCATCTATATATATATATATATATATATATGTTTGATTTCGTTTTCCATTTCAATGGTTGCAGGAACTAGCTCCTTCATCAGACAACAACAAATGGAGGGAGGAAGATCAGGACACCGTGGCTCGCCGGGCCAAATGGTGGTACTCCACCTTCCACACCGTTACCGCCATGATCGGCGCCGGGGTCCTCAGTCTGCCATACGCCATGGCCTACTTAGGATGGTATGACATGATTAAACTGCCTAGAACATTTATGATAGTATAGTAACACAAATATATGTACACAGATTATGCTAATACTATAAAAAATAAATAAAAATAATAATATTATGTTATATACTAAGAGTTCGTTTGGAATAACGTTTCCAGACAGTAAAATGTTATCTGATCCAAAACTTTTAATTTTAAATCAAATTTTCTCTATTTTTCATTTTTAAAAAACTCAAATTTTAAAAGTCTATAACTTTCTCATTTCAAATCAAAATGAGATGATTCTAGTGTCAAAATGCTCACAAAACAATATCTATTTTATATGTTTTTTTCCGAATACATTTTAAATTTTTACATTATTTTCTATATCACATAACTTTTTCAAAAATCTTCCCCCCCCCCCACACATACATTTCCAATTAAAGGTTTAAAACACCGTCTCCAGACGTCCCCCAAACGGACCCTAAACGTTTTTCTTTGTTTGTGTTTTAGGGGTCCAGGGATAATGGTGCTGGTGGTGTCATGGTGCATGACGTTGAGAACATTGTGGCAGATGATACAACTGCATGAGTGTGTTCCAGGGAAAAGGTTTGACAGGTACATAGATCTGGGCAGGCATGCGTTTGGGCAGAGACTTGGGCCGTGGATAGTGCTGCCACAGCAGCTGATTGTGCAGGTTGGGTGTGACATAGTGTACATGGTCACCGGAGGAAAGTGTCTGAAGCAGTTCATGGAGATGGCCTGCACAAACTGCACACAACTCAGACAGTCTTACTGGATTTTGATATTTGGTGGCATCCATTTCTTCCTCTCTCAGCTTCCTAACTTCAACTCTGTTGCTGGTGTTTCCTTGGCTGCTGCTGTCATGTCCCTCAGGTAATTAGTTAATCCTGGCTTTTTTTTTTGTTTTCTCCTTTTTGAAAACAAAAAACAAAAGGGTAAATTGCGGTGGCCGGGATTATGAACAATCCACCTCAAAAGTAATTCATATATCATCACTTTTTCAGTTTTCTAGCATAAAAATAAATAAAAATAAAAAACCTCAGAAGTGCATATATTTTGCATGGGTTTTTTTAGGTAGTTAGGGAGCAAAAAATGGTTTTTTTTTTTTTTTTTTGAAGTTTTGTGGTTTGCTTTGGTGGAATCAATGAAGAAAATGACTGGATCTTTAGACTATTTCGCCTTTCAAAAATCCTCACTAAGGGTGCATTTGGTTCTAAGTTTCAAACCTAAAGTTTTTATCTTAGATTTTTTTTTTCTCTGAAAAACCAATAAAAATTAGAACTAGTTTTTAAAAATTCAACCAACTATAACATAAAAAATTCATTTCAAACACGTACATCAAACGCAAGCTAAATTTTCTTGGCAAAAGCAATTCATGCCATACAATTAGTTTTCTTTTTCATGTAGACGATAAGATTGATTATTATAAAAACCATGCAAATCTAGATTTTTTAAACATGCGGAACTGAACCCACGCCCTCCCAAACCCAGATCTCATCCCATCCTATCCCGTGCCGTTTGACTTGAAATGTAATCGGCTGTGATGCAAATCTAGAAGATTAAGAATCATGTTAATATCACCACTACTTTATCCAGACCCATGCTTCAAGCACATCCCAAATCCCCCGTCCTTAATTACAATACTCCAAGATCGTGTTAAACCTTAAGATGTGTGACATTCAATAGGTGAATCTAGCACAACATAAAGCTCTCTTTTTCACTCTCTTTCTTTCTTTTTTGGTTAAAGTTTAAGCTCTCTAAAAAGATCATAATTAATCTTCTTTTACACCAAACACGAACTATTTACACTCAACTCAAAACTTATGCTCCGTTTAGATCATATATTTAAACTCACGATTCAAACAACAAATCTAAATTTTTATTAAGGAAAAAAAAAAGTTCGAAAAGTTAGTTTATAACGGAATGTCCTAGTCCCGACCCTATAATTTATCATTTTTTAGTGTTGTGACTTGTGATGATGTTGATGCAGCTACTCCACAATAGCATGGGTGGGTTGCATAGGCAAAGGGCGAGTAGACAACGTGAGCTACGCATACAAAAAGACGAGCTCAGCAGACTACATGTTTAGGGTGTTCAACGCATTGGGCCAAGTCTCGTTTGCATTTGCAGGCCATGCAGTGGCCTTGGAGATTCAGGCCACAATTCCGTCGACCCCAGAGAAGCCCTCAAAAGTGCCCATGTGGAAAGGTGTTATTGGAGCCTATTTCATCAACGCTATCTGCTACTTCCCTGTGGCCCTTGTTGGCTATTGGGCCTTCGGACAAGATGTTGATGATAATGTTCTTGTGGGCCTCAGAAAGCCCGAATGGCTCATTGCCTCTGCCAATTTGATGGTTGTTGTCCATGTCATTGGTAGCTACCAGGTAACATTTTTGCCACCCAAAAAAATGACATGCTAGGGTTTAAATGTCTTTTTTTTCTTGATTTATATATATATATTAATTTGATCCTGTTGGTTGATTATAAATTCGGTAAGAATCAATTATGGTTGCGAGTCAATTCAAGTTATGATTCAACACCACGATATCTTTAATACTTTAAAACTGATAGTACCGTTAAATGATTACTTTAAAGTCAAAGACAATCATTGTCAATGCATCAAAAACACTGCTAGCAGGTTAATATGAGCATATGGAACATATGTACAACATTTTATTTTTCTTGATTTATATATACTAAGTTGGTCATGTCATGGATTAATTATCAAATCGTTAAGAATTAAATAGCTGTCAGTCAACTCAAATCATGATTCAGTATCTCAAATATTCTCAATACTGTTTGTTTAAAACTAGCAGTGCCGTTATGTGATTACTTTAAAACTAAAAGCTATCATCGTTGATGATGCATCGAAAACACTGCATCGGGTTAATATGAACATATGAATGTGTAGGTTTACGCTATGCCAGTGTTCAACTTGCTGGAAAGGATGATGATGAAAAGACTCAACTTCCCACCCGGAATTCTGCTCAGAGTGGTTGCTCGATCAGCTTATGTTGGTCAGATTCTTACACCTATATGCCTCACAACATGAAAATTTGTGACAATTTTTGGTTTTTTTTTTTTTTTTTTTGGCCACTTTATAAGCATAAAAATCAGCTTTTTGACCATGATTTCTTGTTTAACTTTAAAATTCTGCAGCTTTCACTTTATTTGTTGGAGTGACCTTCCCTTTTTTCGGAGACCTTCTTGGTTTCTTCGGTGGATTCGGCTTTACCCCAACTTCCTACTTTGTAAGGAACTTTCCTCTCTAGACAAAAGTATTCTTTTAATAGATAAATTTAATTTAATTATTCGTTTATAACCTTTTTTTTTTTTTCCAGCTTCCTAGCATTATGTGGCTGATAATTAAGAAGCCAAAAAGATTCAGCACTAACTGGTTCATCAACTGGGTAATCCCAAATTTATATTATGCAAAGAAAACTACCTTTCTTCCATCTGATATCTTTCTTTATGGAGGCCTAACTTTTTTTTTTTTATATTTTTTTTTCAGGCGTCCATATATATAGGACTGTTCATAATGGTGGCATCCACAATTGGTGGCCTAAGGAATATAATTACTGATGCATCCACATATAGCTTCTACACGTGATTTAGATCTATATGAGAAAGTGCTATACTTCACGAATTTTTTTTTTTTTAACTAAAAAAATAATGTGTAATTCAAAAATGCTAACATGTGAAATTCGTGTTAAAATTTTTCATGAAGTCGGGCATTTTCCTTCATAGATGTAGCTATATAGTCAATGTATCTTAATGTTGGATCAAGAAAACATTTTATGCCATGTATGTGCTGCTAGTAATTTATCGTCATTTTAAGTAGAAATATTACAATGTGCTCCAACTTTACTTTGCATCAAGTTGTAGTAGTCAGGCCTCTACTTGTAAGTCAAAACACTCTTTTTCCTTTTTATGCGAATATGCGTTTTAATGGGGTTTTTTTTTTTTTTTTTTAATTCAATTTTAAAGATCCTTTCATAAAGTAATTGTCTATGATACAACCAATGTAAAATTGAAAGGAAAAATATATCACTTTTTTCTCAAAAAAAGAAACGAAAAGATAGCTATAATTTCCTTGGCTCATGCAATTTAGTGAAAAGTAATTATTTTGTCAGGAAAACTTATGCAGGCAGAATCAGGTCCACTAATGGATTTTCTTTTAGTTAGGGGGGTTTTTTTTTTCTTTTTCTTTTTCTTTTCCTATTCTTTTACAAAAGTAACATTAGTATTGAGAATGAAAAAGAAATGACAACTAGAAAGGTTTCTTATTCCCATTTAGAACATGAAATGAGTACAGGGTTTAGCAAAAGGCTAAAAAGATGAGCGCTTCTAAATCGCATAAAGGGAGACTACATTCAAATGGTAAGACCATCTTGAAAAGAAAAAAATTAAAAAATAAAAACGAATCTTTCACATTTTAAAAGGAAAACAAAATCCCTTTAATGATTTCACACTGACTTAAACTTGATAAGGTATCTTTGAGAAAGAATTCTCACACTGACTACCCTGCTAGGATCTAATTCTTTAAAGATCTCTTTAGATTTAATATGTTTTCTTTCTTGTGGTCTTAGCTTATTTGCTATGCCATTCCGTCAAACTGAAATTAAGATTTGGATGTAATAAATAAGTTTAACAATTTATCTTGGCATCCGTCTTTTAAGTATACTTCTGATCGCGCTTCTATTTCGTATTGTGTTTAATCTTAGAAAATGCATCTGTTTTTTTTTTTTTTTAATTGCATTGCAACCGGAAACAAATTCAATGTAGATGAAATGGTGCCCTATAGCTCAGACGATTAGAGCACACGGCTACGAATAATGGTATCAGGGGATTCGCCACCGCGAGCCAAAGACTATCTTTTATCATTTAAAAATCAATTTTGGGTTAATATTTCATTTTTGGTCCTGAATAATATGTTGGAACTTATGATTTTTTTAAAGAGATATTAGATCCATCTTTATGTCTAGTGTCTTGAGATTGTTAACTTTTGAATAATTGTGTTGGAGTTGACAATTCAATGATATTTGGTTTTTTGTTTTTATTTTTAGCTTTGATAATCTAGGAAGTGACTTTAACGAACGACAATCAATTTGGCAATTGCTATTCTGTTGATTGACGTCAGCAACCAGCACCAACGGATGACAGATAATCATCCACTGAGTGACTTAAAATCTTATGTTACTTAAAAAGATCATGAATTTTAACACATGGATTTATATATTGAGAAATTAATTACCCTTGCCTTAGTTTTGTGCTTCTAATTGTTTTTCTCTTAGAAATATGACTCTCATAACTTGACTCTAAAGAGAGGGGAAAAAAAAAGAGAAAAAAAAAATGTACAAATCTAATCTTTAGTGCCCCTCGACATAAGTGCATTCCCATCCATTTAATGATCCGTTTGAAAGACATGTTCATTTTGTATTATATTATAATATAATATGAAATATAATATATATTTGAATGTCTCCATTTATACACCGAATCAAATGTAACGTGTGATTGGGTTGTTTATATTTGAAAAGATGTACTAATGTGTATTAATGAGAGAGAGTATGTAATGTGATTGGTGAAAATAGATATAAAAAGTAAATTGATGAAAAATAATATGGGTAAATCTACTGTTCAAATAAAATTGTATTGAAATAAACTATATAAAATACTCAAACACACGTTGCATTATATTGAGATATAATATACAACGAGTGTTCTCCAAACCAACCATATAATTCTCACCTACGCTCCATATCCCCTAGCTCCACTTTCTGTTCTAGTGGCACATGTACCAAAAGCTTGATTGGGCTTCAGCCCGTTTTTTGACGGGCCAAACTTTAGGCCCAAAACTCATTTTGGGTCTAACAAGGCCTGTAAATTACAGCTGGGAAAACGACGTACTTGAAGGGGGAAAAGAAGCACGAGTCCAGCACCACCAGTTTTCATCTCTGGTTTCTGTTGTGGAGTTTGAGACAACAAAACTAGTTACATATTAATATATATATATATATATATATATATAAACGTCTAAGGCCACCTGGGAAAAATCTGATTTTTTTTGTTCATTCCACAGACACAGATACAAATCATGGAGACTGCGATTTGTGGGAGATTAGCTCTCTCCCCCAACCACGTCTTCAATCCTAAGCCCGGTAATATTTCTTTCTTCTTCTTCTTCATTCCTTTTTTTTTTTTTTTTTTTTTATTCAGTTTCTCCAATAATTGAACATCAGAACTAATTACTCTCTGAGAGACTCAGAAATTTTGTTGTTTGTACGTTTTTTTTTTAAATGGGTTTTTGCCTTTTTATTTGGGTTTTGTATTGGTGCAATTTGTTTATTTATTATTTATTTGGATTCAGTGATGAAATTGAAGGGAGGTTTTGTTGTATTTAGTTCAAGTAAATTTGTATGTAATTGGAGGGACAGGTTGTTTTTCTTTTTCCTGCGAATAGTAAAATCTTAGACAAATCACAAATGGGATTATTAAGAAATTATCTTGCTTGGCCTTCGTTGCCCCTGATATGGTGCTAAATAAATAGAGCTTGGTTGATGGAGCCAAAAAAAAAAAGGAACAAGCCCAGATTAGTTTTGGTGAGAGAATCCGGTAAAATTGTTGCTTAGTTTTGGTGCCTAAGGAAGACCAGATTATTAACACGTGTTGACATTTAATGTTCACAAGAGAGAGCTTCAGTGTTTTATTCCAAGTTTTGTTGGATCACCGATTCTCCCAAAAGCTTAATCAACACGTGCAAAATTAGTTGTTCAAATCGTAAAGAACGAACCCAGGACTACTCGCTCTGATACCATGTAAATTTACCGATTCCCCCAAGAAAACTTAAGCTAATAGGAGGTGAGCCTATGTTGATTTTCTACTATTGAATTGTAGCAGGGGTACTTTGTGTTAAAAACTTTTCTATTTATTTATATATTTTTCTTCCATACCATGTCGTGGCTGTATGTTCTCTTTTGTTATTAGTTTTGTTACCAGATTTAAGTAAAATCTAAGTTACAATTTTCCATTCTTCATTTTTGGACCAATTTGTTGAAGTATTTTGCAGTCCATACTCAGATGATTAGTATTTCAATCTTTGAATTCTTGCTTGTAAGTTTTATTTAAGTCTTAATCTTAAGCTCTGTCATAATATTTTGAGGGCGTCTTCTCATTTACGCATTTTATCATATGTTCAACTGTTTTGTTTACTTGTTAATGAATATTATGCAAGAAAGGGCCTTTGAAATTGGTGCTTGATGATTCACATTGGTGACAATATTCTGATAAAAACTGTGAAATAGGGGATAAACAGTCTCTTGGTAAAGGAGCATGTCCTACTCTCGGCATTCCCATGGCCGTATCGGCCACGGGACCAGGTAAAGGAGGAGGTGTGCTGGAGAGACCAGTTATAGAGAAAACTACTCCTGGCCGCGAATCAGAGTTCGATGTGAGGTATAAATTCAAAACTTCTTATGTAATCTGCATATTGCCCTTCTTTCAAGAGCAAACTTCCGCATAATACACTGGTTTATGCGTCCTTGGGTCTTATTTAATTTCACCATGTAGAGGCTGCCACACGTATCTTCATCTGTTTAAAATTGTTAAAATATTGAAAAATACCGAAAATTAAACAACGTTGTAACTTTCTTGGAAAATCTTGTCAGATTTTGAATTTCTTGTTTCCATTTTCATAGAAAAAGAGGCTGGTGTATAGAGAAAAATAATAGATGTTTATATTCCTAAACGGGGTTGGATTATAAGCTATCGTTGGTGTTTCTTCGAATTGATCAGGAAATCAAGGAAAATAGCACCACCATATCGCGTGATACTGCACAACGACAACTTCAACAAACGGGAGTACGTTGTCCAAGTACTGATGAAAGTTATCCCCGGGATGACTCTTGACAACGCTGTTAATATTATGCAAGAAGCACACTACAATGGCTTGTCGGTGGTAATCATATGCGACCAGGCCGATGCCGAGGAACACTGCATGCAACTCCGGGGCAATGGACTCCTCAGTTCTATCGAACCTGCCAGTGGTGGCTGCTAATGACAGGCCTTTTGCTTTGAAGATGCCTTACCACTTAAGTATAAGATGATGTATATAAACGCAAACGAACATATCCGTATTGAATGTTTGTCATCCTAGAGTCCTATTTAAGACCAGGGGATGGTGGAGTTATCAATAAAAAAGTGACTTATAGTTCTGTAGTTTGGTATCAGACTAGTCCTCTCTTTCTAAGATAACAATTCTGCTAAAACTGGATGGTGTGCTCAGCCAGTATTTTCTTTGATTTACCGATTTTAGCCGAGTTTTCTGTTTGTTTCATTAAAAAATTGAACGCTTGCAAGGCATAGAATTTGTGGCGAAACAGCAATGTAAGAGTAAGACGTGTTCTTTTACGCACCCTTTTTATTAGTTTATTTCATTTAACACATACCCCTATTTTATGATATTTCTTTAGTACTTTTCAGTGCCACTTTGAGTTACATTGCATATCCATTTGGCTATGGGATCAGGGTGGGAGATTGATTTTCCATGCACACGCGCATATATAGATATATCTAAATCTGTATATATAAATACAAGGGCTAATTTCAGTTTTGGTCCATGAATTATAGATGCAATCCCAATTTAGTTCTGAAACTTTAAAACGTCTCATAACCGATCCTCAAACCATTCATATTTAGACAATAAAGACAGACACTAAACCATGCCCCCAAAAAAAAAAAAAAAAAAAAAAAAAAAAAAGTGAGGTAAATTCCCCAAATCATACAACTCTTTCAAACCACCAATCTGCTTTTTTGTTACCCCCTCCTCAACTGCTTGCCACGTGACAGTTAGGTCATCGTCACGTGGCCTTTTTTTGTTTTTTTGTTTTTTCTATTTTGTTTTGCTTTATTTGTCCATTTCACGTGTGCTATACAACTAGTAATAATAGTAATAGTAATAGTAATAATATGAGGCCAAATATCTTTGCAGGAACAGTAATATTACATGTTTAGATTTACAAGCATGGGATTTGAAGTTGACACCATGTTGGAACTTGCCAAGTCCATCGTTAGAGTTGGTTCTCTTTCAATAACAACATGGACAAAGAGAAAAGGCTACTAAGAAACGCCTCCGAAGGATGTTTAGCACATACCAAGTCGTTTGTCTGATAATTTTTCAAAGCGATAATGTCGTGAAAAGTATATTTAAGGTTCGGTTTATTGATATTTTGTTACATTATATGAAATATTATAATGTCACGGTTGTTTCTTGGAGACGTAAGAAATTTCCTACCATAAGCTAAGAGGGATGATCTCTTAAATACTCAAAAATCACCGTAGGTGTTTTTTCTTGTTCATTTTCAGTGTCAAATTATACGAGGATAAGTTGTTGAAAAATATCACTCACTCACTCAGCTAGAGAATTCTTAGTTTCTCAACGAGATCCCAAACCCACCCGGCATTAACAAAATGCTCTTCGATCACACACCGATACAGATATGCAAAAGAAAGAAGACAGGCAGTTTCACATGCAAAATGGGAATGAAGAAATAAGCACGGATAACGTTTTTGTACGATCCTCTCGGATCTTTTTTTTTTCCCCCCCTTAATTTGTAAGTTACTTAAAAAAAAAAAAAAAAAAAAGGTATGTTCTTTCGAATGTTACATAAAAACTAAACAAGAACCAAGAAAAGGGTAGACGGTGCAGGGAGAGGGCGAAAGAACGGGGTTCAAGGAAGTTAAGGCAGATAACATGGATCAAAATGTCTAGTTTAAAAATTACACCATTGCTTTGACCAATTTTCAATATTACTGGAATCGCAGAAAACAAGGAGAAAAATGGAAAAAGCAATAAAATAACAAGCCTTATTTTTGTAAACGCCTAAGATCAGTTCTTCTGATTTCGAAAGGTCATTGCTGCGGTAAATAACAAAGAAACTCTAACAGAGTCTTTTTGAGTGCATTTTCTTTGGTTCATCAAAACCATCCGTCGATCCCTGAATGCAACAGTAGAGACAAGACCAATGTTAATCCGTAGTTAGCAGACAGCGCCCAGCAAATGCGTGTGTGCCTGCAAATAGCTAGTAGTTTGGCAAATCTAGCCACAGTTTGATGAATGGATCTCCTTCCCATACACTCAACTCTTTCTTTCAGAGAGCGAGAGAGTGAGACAGAGACTTAAAATTGAAGAGACTGAAGCAACTTTTCTTTATTATACCCAACAATATAAACCCAAATCGTTAACCATTAGCAAAATTAAGCAACAAAAACCTCTTGAACAAAATCCCTACATGGTGCGAGGAAATACAACGGAATAATTCAGGAATATTTAAGTGGGGTTGGTAAACGTAATGTCTTGTCAATACCAACTAAAGATCTTCCCATAAGGCCAAGATAAGAACTGGAAGTTTCTTCACATAAATTACCCTTCTAAGATGTTTTCGTGTAAAAACATTAACAACATAACACTAACCATCGACATCATGACTCGACTGTTGATAGGAAAGATTGCAATCCAAAAACAATGAAAAGAACTCCACCTGATAGAGCAACCTGCAACAGAAGAATTATTCAGTGTTACAAGAACAAGAAGCAGCATAAGAAGCAAATGAAAGTAACAGCACTTACTATTTTCTCAGATATCTGAGATGCAAGGCTCTTTCCGCCAAGGACAGCAGCAATCGTACATAATGCTTGTCCTCTGAAAAATCGAAAGTCAATCAGTAAGATGAATGAAAGATAATTTGATGCGTAAATGATTAAGGCTTCAACTCCTTTCAGAAACATTATGTCAGCGTGGTGCCATTTGTATACACAAGAGAGGTGCGGTTGAACACAGTCGGCTTTATGTTTAAATTGTTTAATCCCAACTAGTGAAGCTTGGAAACAACTTAATTTTGTGCTCCATCTTTTCTATTTCAAATACACACAAAGGAAAAACAGCTAGATGGTATAATAGAGGAATAAATTAAGTTAAATCATGGCTTACAAAATTCCACCAAGAACAACACCATATGGGTTCTCATCTGCAGCTAAGCCGATGGTAGCTAGCTGAAAAATAAAGCTTTATTTAGTACTGATGGTGAAAACAAATAACAAATTATTAATGCACTAATACTCTAAACAGAGTGTCAATCTTACCTGGCTCCTGTCACCCCATTCTCCAAAAAAAGTAATTGAAAATGCCTGTCAAAAGAGAATGATAGAAGCAATGAATTGTTTGTTGGACAAAATTAGCGTTGAATTCTAGAGTTTGTAGAAAGTACAACCTTCAAAAAGATAGGAGAGAAGAATTGTGCAAGCAAGGGTCGTTTCTGCTTTTTTAAATCATCAACATCCTGAGATGGCCAGAGATATCATAAATACAATTAGAAAAATTTTCTCGACAAATGAGATTGAAACATTAGAATCAAGTATCCAGTAGAAACATGTGCCATAAGCCAGATTTGACATCATGCACTGAGTGGCTGCCATACTCGATGGAAGTGTATTCTAAGTTCTCAACAATCTAAAATCCGATGATGGAGAACGAATCATGGAGAGGAAAGGCAATAACGTGTGACCAGGGAGTGGAAATACCATAAAGTTGTCCAATACCTTACTATTAGTCTTGTTGGTTCCTGAGTTAGCCTTAAGGTCAGCATCCTGTAAATTATCAGAAAAGTAAATCAGAATCCTGTATTTGACACCAGCGATACAAAGTCAAGATGGAATAAAAAAACAAAAAATCTAACAAATTCATAAGATGAAAAACCAACCAGTTTTGCTTCAACTTCTGCCAATTCTTCAGCCTCTCTGTTAAGTGAACCAGGATTAGATTCCGGTAAGGCATGATTTCAATATTTTAGACAATTTCAAAGTCATGTAAGTTAAAAGTTGAAACAAACAAGAGAATATGCACCGAAAAAACAAATGATTACCCATCGCCAGTGAAGGCATCCCATAAAGACCATAACCCGAACCCAAAGAACAACAATGTTGTCACATGATGAGTCAGTTTCCGTGAGATCTGCATCATTTACAATCATGGATGAGATTTCTTTTCAAGAAAGTTAATAGCTTCATGCAGTCGAATAAAACACCGCAAATTGATAGTTCAATCACCCATCAATTATAACACGTAGTTATCAACAACCTTCCATATAACATCAGAATGCTTACCAGATTCGGAGCTGCCCAGCCAACAACAGCAGAAAGTACAGTCATAACCTAGAAAAGCAAATATTCCTTGTGAGTATGAGATCCCAGAAGTAGAACTAAGATTTTTTTTTTTTTTTTTCCTTTTTAAACCCTGTAAGTACAGCTGAAAATAGCATTATTGAAAACATTCAAATAACCGATAAATCGATCCGATCTGATCCACCAAAACAGATAACGAGTTACTGCAGATTAGATCGGTTAGCACTTCGTAAAAACCGATCAGTCCGAAAATGCACAAGCAATGAACTTACAACTAAATTTTCCCAAATAAAAATAAACTTACAATTAAAGATGCAAGGCAGCCAGACAAAACAAGTCTCCTCGAGTGGCGCATAGCTAGGATCTTCAAACAAGTATCACAGTTTCAGATAAATTCACCAGAAATACCATCATGCAGAGCAGAAAATCGAATTTAGTTGCTGACTTTAATTTACAAAAGCACAATAGAACGCTACTTCAGAAAAAATAAATAAGCAAATAAATTACATGATTAATAATCATATAAAAAAAAACTAAAAAAGCATATAACTTTCACATTGAAAAAGCCTATTTAAAAAAGACACAAAACCAAAACTATAACTTTTTTTTTTTTTAACCTAATCAACTAGGCTATAACTGGGGGGGGAAAATCACTGAAACAGGCTCAAATTTTTTTTTCACGATTTCCATTTACGCTCGAAAGAATAAATTTTACAAGAGTATATAATATATATATATATATATGAATACGTATATGATATACTAACCGCGGCGGCGAAGAAGGTCTTGTCGCCGATCTCGGAGAGCACGGTCATGGCAAGCGACTTGGTGAAACCCTAATAACGGGCCAAATTTCAATCAGAAAACGAATTTGAAACGATCCAAAACCAGAGCAGCACAAAATTCTAATGAAAGAGATCGAAACCTGCACGACTGAGCTCATTTTCGCAGCGCAGAACTCAGGAATTTGCTCTAGATTGCCTCGAGAAGACAGTGAGAGAGTATCAGAGTAATGAGAGAGAGATTTTCTGATTCTCTTCCCCTCTCTCTCTCTCTCTCCGTCTGGCTAAAAGCTATGGCGAGTCGGTTCTTTAACGCGGTCCGACTCGTTGACCTACCGGCACAGCTGGAGGGGTACTGATAGTGTGTTGTGCGGTGTATGGGGTAGAAGCGTGGGGGTACGTTCTCGGGGTATGTAATAAAAAGTTAAAAAACGAAATGAGGTGGCGAATCCCACGATGCTTTGGGAACCTCGAAAGATCATGTGATTAATCATTTTTATCTTTATTAATTAATAATTATATAAAAATTTATATTTTATTAAAAATAATATTAATTTCTTATAACATTATTTATTATTATAGATTTATAAATTTATGATATAAATTATTAAAATTAAAAATATAAATTATAAATTATAATTTTATAATGAATTGACGGTGTACAAATACAAAAGTCTTCTCTTTTTTCTTTGGCCCAGTAGTCAAGGTGCATTAATGTAACTTTCGATTGTGATTGGTCGTTGGAATTTCTTAGTCCTATCTTAATGACTATTTTTTTTTTTTTAAGGAATCCTAATGACTATTCCTATCTTAAAGACAATTTTTTTTTTTTAAGGAATCTTAATGACTATTAAGCATTCATTTGACTCCACCTTTACAATTCAAAATTTTCATTTCAGTTTTTATTTTTTTTTTTCCTGAAAAATCTACAAAATTATAATCAATTTTAACTTAAAAATTTCATCTTCATCCTCCAACGGATGAATCAAACTCACCCTAAGTCTCACGAACTTTTAGAAGTAGTTTTATTTTAATTACTTTTAGTTGGTGGATGCAAATTCATTTACTCAAGACTTCATTTTTAAGGGATATTTAATCTGAAATATAACTTTGGAGTCTTGAAGTAGGTACAAAATTACTTTTTTTTTTTTTATTACAAAAGAAAGTAACATTTTTTTAACAAAGACGTTTAAAACTACTAAAAAACTATAAAAATAAAATATAAAAGTTTTTCTAACTAATAAGATATTATGCCATCAATGTTTGAAGGTTCGATATTTGTTATATTTATATTTATAAGAGTAAATCTCATTTATGCTTCTTTTTTCATTTGTCCCTTTGAATTTTCACTAAGACACTCTTTTTTTTTTTTTTCTTAAAAAAAAAAAAGTATTTATTGGATAATCATAAAAATTAAGATTTAATATATTGAAAACAGGTTACACACCCAAATATCATTTAAACTAGCCAATATATAATCCCTTTAAATCACCTATTTAACTTTGTTAACTGTCTTCTATTAATAATAGAATTCTATATCTTTTTTATACATATGGGACTTCTCATGGTATTAATTTTTAAAAAAAAAAAAAAAAAAACTTTCCAAAACCCATTTCAATCTGCTGAATTAGCTCCAATAAGGTCACCTTCCATACAATTAGCTCTTACAAATATTTAGACCATTATCTGTTATTTATTATTATTCTCTTCTATTAATCATATCTCTTATTTTTTTTTTTAAGGGAATAAAGTTCAAATACATCCAAAAAGTGCTCTAAATAATTGTGGTGTCCGCTTCCACAAATCGAACTTGACGTGTGGTAGAAACGAGAAGTTTGGATAGATTGCTTAATCAATTAACTTGCGTTATTTATGCTTAACATCGTTTTCATATCGTTGGTCATCGCCCAACGTACACGCTATATAGTCGTTTTTTGATGGTGTCGTTTTCTGTGTGGAAAAAGATGCATTTGTCTGCTCTGCATGTCCAGACAAATCCAACCTTGGACTTGGAATCCAATACAATACAATCAATCAACAAACGACACGATAGGAAGGTGGTTTCTCAAAGCCAAATAACAGAATACCACAATATTTTGGAGGACGACGGATTGTACTTTTTTTATTTTTTATTTTTACTTGTCATAGAATATTCACTAAATTGCAATCTATAATATTATTTCCTTTCGTAGTGTCACAAGTTTGCCAATTTGCCCTTTTAATTAAAATTTTAACGAAAAAAAATACACATGACACTCGTTAATAACGTGAGTTAAGAACATTCAAAGTGAAATTATGAAGTGTCATTCGTTAACAACATACGTGATACTATTTACTCTTATTAAATATGAACGTCTATTGGAGAATCTTCATAATTACAATTTATTGGAGAATCTATATAATTATAATTTTGCAGATTCTCCAATAATTACGAAGTTACCTATAATATAGAGGTTTGAGGAAAAAATGACAATCAATTCTAAATATTTACTCTTTTTACCTAATTGCAAGGGTAGCTTCGTAATTCACTTTTAATATTCTCAACTCATATTGCCAACAAGGGTCATGTGCGCTTTTGTGTCAAAAATTTAATCAAGGAAGTAAATTCGTAAAATTTTCAAAGTTTACGGGAAACAATATTATAAATTAAAGTTTAGAGAGCATTTTAAAATAAGACCTAAAGTTTTGGAGGGAAAAAAAAAAGATATTTGTCCTATTTGGAATGAGCTGATGACTACTACCAGCAAAGTCATATTGATTTTTTTTTTTTTTTTAAAGGTGGAGTATTAATTATTGCAAATCTTTAGGGTTCGTTTGGGATACTAGTTCCAGATGATATTTTACTATTTGAATTTTAAAATCTTAACTCTATATTAAACTTTTCTTCTCT
The DNA here is from genome assembly GCA_038430175.1 of Ficus hirta. Taxonomy (NCBI): domain Eukaryota; kingdom Viridiplantae; phylum Streptophyta; class Magnoliopsida; order Rosales; family Moraceae; genus Ficus; species Ficus hirta. Next base: position 9,140,513 of record CM076595.1, on the reverse strand, counting down.
CCCATTTTCAAAAAACTCAAATATTAAAAGTCCATAATTTTCTCATTTCAAATTGAAATTAGATGACTTTTATGTAAAAATACTCGTATCAATTTGCATATTTTTTTCCGAATACATTTTAAAATTTTTGCACTATTTTTTATGTTACGTAACTTTTTCAAAAGTTTTCCTCCCTAAACATATATTTTCAACTCAACATTTAAAACACCATCTCTAGATGTCCCCAAATAGGCCATTAGTTTATTGATGATGCAAGTTACTGAATTTAAGCGGAGAAAACTCCAAAACCAATCTTGTTATAGGGAAAAACTTCCAAGCAAATGAAATTGCTGTGTGTTATTAAGAAAACTCTTTCATCTTCGTCACGTCTCTAGAATCTGTGATGTCAATGCAGTTTTCCTTATCCCTGGACAACCATAACGTAATGGTGACAAATGACATTGCAGAAGCAGCATTTTTTAATTCTGTTTTCTATGTACAACGTTGAGACATGAGGTGGGCAAGATGAACATCTGACAGCAACGCATGCAAGAAATTTAAAATACATTTTTTTGTTCATGTCTCCTACGAGAGCTAGTTGAAGTGCTTAAGCTTGCTTTCTTTTGTTAGCGACATTAAAAAATAATAAGATGTTAATTTAAAAAAAGCCCTGAATTTTCAAAAATTTTGTAATTGGATGTTCTCTGTTTCGATAACAAATAGAGGTTCAATCTAATCAATAGATATATGACATTAGATCCACAATGGTGTAAGTGAAATTCAACTCATTATTTTTATAGAATTGGATTCGGTTCCTTCTCTTCCTTTAATGTGCCCTAAGATCTGTTGATAGACGATGAGAACATGGATGAGATAAAACCATGTTCTTTTTTTACTAGGAAAAGAAATCTAGGGCTGGAAAGTCATTTCATTTAATATCATGAGATGATGTTTGGATGTGTAAACAAATTTGTTTGGAAAGTTATAAAATGAGAAGAAATGGTATTGAGAATAGTATATTAGAAGAAAAATTCAAAAAGATTTCAAAAAATTCCAAAAAGATTACAAAAGAATACTATATAAAATATGGGGGTGTTTGGTGTGTAAGTTTGAGTTAAGATTTGTAAGTTTAAATAGTGATTTTGATTGACTTTTTCAGAAAAGATAAAAAACTTTTGAGAAAAAAGATAAAAATTGAGTTGATGGTGATGAGTTTGAACTCATCACCCAAACACCCTTTGAGAATAGATATCTATTTATTTTTTTTTTCAAAATGAAAATAATATTAAAAAAAAAGAAGGAAAAAACACTTTTTTATTATTTTTGCATTTATTTTGAAAATATACATACCAAACAAACATGTGACTAATTCACATGCGCTTCTCTTTTAAATAATATGAGCTCATGTAGTCCAAATGCCGATGCAATCCAAATGCTGTTGTCCTTCTGCTAAGGACCAGTTTTGGGGTCATTCAATTTCATCTCCAAATATTTTTCTTCTTCTTTTGTCATTTTCTTAGATTCAAAATTATTTTTTATTATTTACATTTTTAAAAATTTACATTAAATTCAAACATTAAAATTTTATAATTTTTTTATTATAAATCAAAATAAAATGATTATTTATATTAATAAATTTATAACGATAAAACAAACAAAATGAGATTTATTATATATATATATTTTTTGAATATATTTTAAATTTTTATGTTATTTTTTATATAATAATATATATTTTTAATCTAATATTCTAAACTCTGTATCTAATTATCCTCAAAACGGGCCCAGGAGAGAAGGAGAGGAAGTGGAAATCTGCTATTACTGACCAAACCAGAAATCGACACTGTTCATTCTTAAAATGTTGTCGTTCAAGGTGAATATCGTTCCAAGTAATAATTGAATTATCAAGACAGCAACCACTGCCAAAAGTATTATTAGCTGAACTAGGAATTCAGCCTAGCACTTTTGCCAAGATTTGACACTTGTATTGAAGGGACACCTCTCAATTGTAAATGCCATAATTTGAGATACTCTTTGGCACTGGCAAAGTGATAACATAGGGTCCGTTTGGTTCGTCAGTTGGAGTTAAAAAATTTGAGTTGAGTTTGAGTTAAGTTGAGTTGAGATGAGATGAAAAGTGTTTGGTAAAATATTTGAAAAAAAAGTTTAGTTTGAGTTGGGTGTTTGGTAAAAAAGTTTGAGTTGATAAGTTTAAAAAAAACAAGGGCCCTGTTTGGATGTGAAGAAATAGAAAAACAATTTTTTCCAAATTTTTTTTTTTTTATAACTTATCTGAACTCCAACAATACTTCACTTTTCCACCGAAATTTTTTCCTTTATGTGAAAAGTCAACAACTTGACTTGTTGACTTCATCATCTCATTTCATCTCATACTGTACTTTTTTTTGTCATTTTCCCAAAAAGTTTGTCTTCTCCTAAAAAAAGTTTTTTATGTTTTCTAAAAAACTTCGAAAAATTTATTATTACAACTAAAATGTTTAAAACTGAAACTAACAAACAGATAAACCTTTTCAAAAGTTACAACTAATCAAACAATAAAATTTCAACTCACCTCGATTACCAACTCAATTTAACATTCTATTATAGGTGTCAGCGACGGAAAATTTAATAATTAAAATACGCTCGATTAATAACACCAACTTATTTTTACATTATTAAAAACTACAAATTAATACTTACAGTCCTAATGTAGCCAAATATACAACTTCTGCCGACTTTCAAGTGGTTTTATACCACGGCGATAATTGATATCTGTCCCACATATTATCAGCCATCATGTCTCGCAACTGATTCATTGCACCCCTCCTCGAGCCATGTTGCTGCGTGCCTATACTGGGGCCAGCCCCATCGATCCCGTCGTCAAGCACGTAATCGTCATTCACATCATCGTTCCCATCTACAGGCACACAATCGGACGCGTACTCTTCTAGACAAGGATCTCCAACCTGCACCATCCTGATAAAATTATGTAAAACTGCACACGCCACCGGGATCATTTTCTGTTTTTTTATCGGGTAGTTGTTGATGCCTTTAAGAATTTTAAATCGTGCCTTCCAGACACCAAATGTTCTCTCAATACAGTTCCGCAGAGCTGCATGTGTGTAATTAAATACTTCTCTACGGTTGCGTAGCCCACCCCGACGTGTTCGGTATTCCGGTAAATGGTACGTCTCTCGTCGGAATGGGCTCAAGAACCCGTCCTTGTTTGCGTAGCCCGAATCTGCCAAGTAAAATTTTCCTACAGAAATTCCATTAAACATTTGAGTTACAAGAGTGTGTATTTATTTAAAACTGTATTATATTAAAATACGAATATAAGTAGCTATTTATGCTTACCTTGTGGCGGTATTGGAAACCCGTAGAATGCTATTGCCTCGTCCAACATTCTGGAATCATGACAGGATCCCTCGTATCCGGCCAACATAAACGTGAATCTCATGTCGAACGAGCAGGCCGCTAATACATTCTGTGAGTGCTGCCCTTTCCGATTTATCCATGCGTCCGAATTATCCCGCGGTGGCACACATGGGACGTGTGTGCCATCTATAGCCCCAATACAACCCTGTATCGATACGAGTGAATTTAAATACTTTGTACCATCATAAAGAATGTCAACAGTTGTAACAATTATTTCATGCAATAATAGTATGTGATAACATTAAAAACGTACATCAAACCATGGTCGATATTTGTACGAGTGCTCTTCAATCAAAGGTTGAACAACGGCCATGTCTGGCGGTCGGATGAATTCGTCCTTCAGCGAACATATAACCTTCAGCACTGTATAGAACCAACGGCAGGTTGTCTCTACAGAATGCTGGAACAAGTACGAAGTGTGTCGGTTTGTAGCGCCTTGTGCGCAAATGGTTAAAAAAATAAACAACTGCTCATTCACGTCAATGTTACGCGTTGGCTTCAACAATTCCCGGCGTCGTAGTAGATCACTGAGAGATCTGAATGTCTCAGATTTCATACTTATCAGGGCTTGACAAACTCCGTTATGACCATTTAAAATCTCATCAACCCGCATGCTGCCCGTCAATCTTGAATTGTGCATTGGTTGCGGGTCCCGACGCCTTCGACGCCTCCTGAGAGTCACCGCTAAAACTGCTATCGTGTCATATCTGGCATCGTCGCTTGTCTCATCGTCTGAGTAAACACCCTGGTCTTCATGCTCTGATGCGGAGCTATGATCATTCATGTTTTCGACAGCTAGATATATGCTCTACAGTTTGAGTTTTGCCTGGTAATTCAACGTTTTGTTGTGTAACAAGTCAGAAAAATTACTTTCCAGTTGCAATCATATTCTCACCAGACTTAATATTAAATAATAATTAAAACAACATGCGAAAGTTTCAATTAAACTATTTCCAGAGCTGAAAAAATAAACACACTCCAATCATAAGAATAATGTCAAACAAATGGTTAAAAAAAATACTAAAAAAAAATCCGAATATGAAACTCAATCGGTCGGGGGTGGCTGTGAACGAAGAACGAGCGCAATTATTTCTTGCCTATCGATCTCAGGCAGCTGGTGAAAGGTACGCTGGAGCGTTGGATTAGCTGAGAAGTATTGCCACATCATAGCCCGCTGATTGGGTGGAATACCCATATCTGTCATTGTGGTCATACACATCAGCATGTGATCCGGGCGACTAGATTGGGAATTACTAGCTTCTGATCGGCCACGGTAGTGACTGACTATCTCCTGCATAGCCATGAAAGTTATCTCATCTGTCTCGTCGCGCTGCTTCCTCTTACCAGAGCTACCTCTAGATCGAGGCGGGCCCGCAGCAGCCCCGGCCATTCTGTTGTTGTCCCTCCGGGACCCGAAACCTGCTGTCGGGTCATCGCCAGTCATCGGTCCGATGCCGGAGTTGTCTTGTGAGTCGTCTAGGTCGACGGGCGCAGGACTATCATCTGGCATCGAAACTGATCCGTATCCTGAAGCACCAGCCGCATGCTTCTTCTCGAAGATGTTATAATAGAGCTCCTTGTTTCGTAGCCCCTCGTACCGGAGATGGTTGCACTCTTTATGGACCTGCAACCAAACCAGGGTTGTCAAATTAAATGACCAATAATAATGGCTAACGGAAAAGTAGTAGGCCCATAACAGTTAGTAGTGCGATGTTATATTACTTGAATAAAACTCTGCCACGCATCGTCTGCGCATATGACTCGATCAGACACCGGATCGTATCCTAGTCCGGTCCGACATTGCAGCGCCTTCCAGCCCCTATATATTTTTTTCATTCTATCCTTCTTTTGCTGCAATGTTAAGCCGTATGCAGGAATTCCTCCAAACGCAGAGTTAAACTCCTTGGCCCAGCCTTCGAGCGTTGTAAGTGAAGGATGTCTACCGGAATTGCAGGCCACGTAATAATCAAGCTTTTCAAGGAATACTGTTTCCTTCGCATGATCCCAGTGGTACGACTCACCCGTCGCTTTTCGAGGCATTTCCTTAAGAACGCGGACGAAAAATATAAATAATAAACAATAAAGTCAAAGATTGGAATGTAAAGTTGGCTCAGTATTTAGGGATTGACATTTTGCATCTGAAGCATGTCAATGACCCGATATCATGGCAGCTACCATGGCATGGAACACCGGCAACTACCTATATGATATCGGGTTAAGGACGCACCAGTCAGATGAAATTACAATCTATGCTGATTGGCATTTATCATCATAGCCAAACGGACGGGGAAACTGCAAAATCTAGGCAAATTCAAGCATAAAGGGACCATATCGACATCTCTCAGTTCAAGGCATGATGGATCATCTAGGCAGCCCCTAAATGACCAAAACATGGTAAGAGAATGATCAAAACCCCAACAAATTAGATAAATGCAAAATTTGCCCAATGGTAACAAAATGGGAGCTTGTAACACCACACATGGTTCAGCCGAACCAAAAACAGGGGTAAAAGGGGAAAAATTACCATGTTCTCACCCTAAACACCACATAGGAATGTCAAACAATCACAAATGCAACACATATTTATTTCAAAGCATAAAATTTGATCAATGGTGACAAGAGGGGATTTAGGAACCACGGCCATGGTTCAGCCGAACCCAATGGTGACAAGAGGGGATTTAGGAACCGCGGGCTTGGTTCAGCCGAACCCAATGGTGACAAGAGGGGATTTAGGAACCACGGCCATGGTTCAGCCGAACCCAACACAGGCCCAAGGGGGAAAAATTACCATGTTCTCACCCTAAACACCACATAGGAATGTCAAACAATCACAAATGCAACACATATTTATTTCAAAGCATAAAATTTGATCAATGGTGACAAGAGGGGATTTAGGAACCACGGCCATGGTTCAGCCGAACCCAATGGTGACAAGAGGGGATTTAGGAACCGCGGGCTTGGTTCAGCCGAACCCAATGGTGACAAGAGGGGATTTAGGAACCACGGCCATGGTTCAGCCGAACCCAACACAGGCCCAAGGGGGAAAAATTACCATGTTCTCACCCTAAACACCACATAGGAATGTCAAACAATCACAAATGCAACACATATTTATTTCAAAGCATAAAATTTGATCAATGGTGACAAGAGGGGATTTAGGAACCACGGCCATGGTTCAGCCGAACCCAACACAGGCCCAAGGGGGAAAACTTACCATGTTCTCACCCTAAACACCACATAGGAATGTCAAAAAAATCACAAATGCAACACATACCAGTTTCAAAGCATCAAATTTGAACTCCGAAAATGTTGAAGAAATTGCCAATTTGCCATGCACCATAGATTAAAACTAGAGCTATTACAATCTGATTCAATATTTTGATCTTCCTTTTACACCAAATTTAAGATGGAAAGAAAATATCATAGAACAAGATGCCAAAACTTGGGAGCAAAAAACGAGAAGAAAACAAGAGACCAAGACCTTGCCAGTCTACTGAAAGGCTAGAGATCAATGGTGACAAGAGGAGCGTTAGGGTCCGACGGTTTTCTCACACTAAACACCACTACGAATGTCAACCAATCACAAATGCAACACAAACCCAGTTTCAAACCTGCAACTTACATCAATGGCGAGAAAATGTGGTTTACGGACACCACACCCTTCCACCGAACCCACAACATACCAATATGAGATTGAAAACAATGCAAAACAGATCGACATATGAGGAAGTTCAGAAGTTTGCATTTCAGAAATTGGGGATGAAATACATACTAGGCTTACGGAATTCGAACCGGACGATGAGTATGTAGGGGAAGACGGCGGATTAGGGCAGGATTTAACGCCTCGCGGACAAGATCCTTGAACTCGGAAATAGTGGGTAATAAACCCTCGGGTTCGTGTTCGGTTCGAGATCCCCAACCGGCCCCGCATCTGATTTACTGGGGGTGGGCGAAGCCAAAAGGCGCAGAATATATGCTTACCGCAGGGAGAGGAACGTCGAGCACTCAACGGACCTCCTGCTAAGCAACAGATGGTCGCGGAGATGGGGGTCAGAGGCTACAGCGAAGCTGACAGCAGCACATGGGAGCCGGTGGGGAGGAACCCGAGAGGGAAGAAACGGAGCAGAGGGAGGCAGGGAGGCATGCGTGAACTTACCAGAGATGGCAGGGACGGAATCAACAGTAAACCCATTTGGGTTCACTGTGCAACGGGCAGAGGAAGGCTCGAACTGGACTGACGAACCAAACGCACTTGGTTTGAACTGAACTGAACTTTTTCAGTTCTAGCTGCCGTGCCAAACAAGCACATAGTCTAATCAGCATGATCGGATCTTCCAACTTTGCATCTCAAACAAATTCCATCCATATATATTGTATGCCTCTGGTTGATGAATTATAATTCAATATATGCTGGCACCTTTTTTTCTTTTTTTAGCTAAATTCATTATATGCTGGCTTGGGTGCTCAAAAAGCAACCCTTCGAATGAATCTGATTCCATCTTGTTATTTGGGTGTATGTGTGATTTGGGTGTGTGTGTGTGTATATATATATATATATATATATATATTTTTTTTTTATTTTTTTTCCGGAAGTGCCCCACAAGTCCACATATCTAACTATTGTCTTATGTTAGAAATTTTACTCTCTTATAATGTCAGATAAAAGATAATTTCAAATCAAAAATCCAAATTCTAGGACAAAACTCCTAAACATGTACGCTAAGGGTTTGTTTGGGGTTGTTGTGTTTTTATCATCATTTTTACTTTTAACTTTTACTTCTCTTTTTGTTAAAAGTTAAAAATTATAACTTTTCTAAATACTTATTAAAATACATTTTATTGATACATAAGAAAAGTATAACATGTAAATTCATTGACAGTTCGACCACAAATGTCCTTTATAAGGAGGAACTAGGTGGATTCATAAATAGTCCTCACTAAATTACAACTTTCAAATAATTACTGATTAGAACAAAACCCATGGATACTTATAAACTACTCTATCTCCTTACTCCTTGTTAATGTGGGACTCACCGAGTGACTAGTATTTTTTTTGATACATAAAGAAAGTATAATATACAAACACACTAACAGTTTGATCACAAAAAACTTTCAAAAGAAAGAATTATGTGAATCTATAAGTAAATTTTATTAAATTATAATTTTTAGATAAATATGGATCGAATGAGAAGTTATAAACACTTATAAGTCATTTTATTAAAATGTGTTGTTGATTGTGTAAATGATCTTTGGATGTTTTTATTAAGCACAAATTTACCTTGTAATTTGTGCAAGGACTTTTGAAAATTCCAAAGGCCTTAACCCACTAAGCCCAAAACTTTTACACACAGCTGTCCCCCATTAGAGAAAAAAAGGCAAACATTTTTTTTTTCAAAAAAAAAGCCAAACATTTTGACTAAAGTGCAAAAAAACACCATCAACGTCAAGAATAGGCACGGAATGCTTTGAGAGAAATGATGACAATTATTGATGGCTTGGCATCATTAAAAACCATGTATTGGCTTCAATTGCCATCATATTATGTATACCTTGAGATCTTCAAGCTTTAACTTTTGACCCGCATTTATGCAGCCTTGTTTGCAACAAAGTGTCTCCAATAAGCTCAACACCACCTCTCTAGTGGTCTAGGGGCCAAACTAATTATAGTTTTCTTTTTTACTTAATTAATTATAATGTGTTTGGATCACTCATTTTGTATCTAAAATTTTCAGTTCAATTCAAATTATTTTCATTTTTGAAAAATTCATATCATACTTTTTTTTTCTTCCTAAACACACATTCAATTTATATTATCAATCAAAATTTAAAAATTTCAGTTCAAATCTATATCCAAACAGACATTTAGGGCCGTTTGAGCAGTAAATCTAAATAGAGTTTTTCAATTGTTTTTTTTTTGTTTTTTGTTTTTAATTCAAAAGTATATCAATTTTACTATTTACATCTTTTTTTTCATTTTTAAAAAACTCAAAAATTTAAAAGTTTATAATTTTATTATTTCAGGTCGAAGTATTATAATTTGAAAAAATACATATAATAATGAAAGAAACGAAATAAGATATATATCGAAGTATTATAATTTAAAAAATATATATAATAATAAGAGAAATGAAATAAGATACATATCGATATTTTTTTCCAAACGCATTTTAAGTTTTTACATTATTTAACTCAAAATAGTTCATTTTTAATTAACCACACAATTTAAAACATCAACTTTAATCAAAATATTCCAAAAACTCCAACCCAAGTGTCCACACCAATAAAAACGTAGATTTTATTTGATATTTAAGTTTAATTTAATATTTTTTTAATTCAATTTTTAATTTTTTTTAAAAAATAAACTAATTCTAACTAAAAAATTTCATAAAAAATAGAGGCATAATCTTTTATTGGTCAAGAGTCAAAAAGGGGGACGCACTCACGATCACACAAAACTAGTGCAAGTGCAACAACCATACTTTTTATTCCCGATGATCCCAATAAATACCCCCACCACCACCCGTTCTAAACCTAGCACTTCCAAGTAAAAAAAAAAAAATAAAAGGAGGATCTAACATGAAATCTAACCCTCCGGTTCATGTCAATGCCCTTTACCCATATCTTTTTAGACTCATTGAAAGATTCCGCTCCTCATAAATCTCTTTTGTTTTCTTTCAACGTCCTTGGCGTGAACCCAATGTAACATGCTTCAAAACTCCTCTTAAATACCAACCCCAACTCCTTTACAAAATTACAAAAACCATTTTCATTCTTATTGGACTACCCAAAAATGGGTTTTCTTCTCTTTTGCTTTCTCTTTGCTCTTCTAGTTTCTACTCCCGGAACCGTTCACTCCCGGACCTCCCCTCACGGCCTCAAAACGACGACGGTTCTGCTCGACGTCGCGGCTTCGATGAAGAAAACGACAACCATTTTCGCTTTGGATTCGGAAACGACAATACAATCGCTGAACGGGTTAGAGAGTGAGGGAGTGAGCTCTTCTTCTTCGTCGTTGTCTTTGCAGCTCCATTCCCGAGCTTCTCTTCATAAACCCAGTCACGGAGACTATAAGTCACTGACTCTGGCTCGGCTGGAGCGCGACTCGGCCCGAGTCAGATCTCTCACGACTCGGCTGGATCTGGCTCTGGGTGGAGTTTCGCACTCGGATCTCAAACCGGCGGAGACCGAAACCGGAGCAGGAGAGAAGTTTGCGGCGGAGGAAGTGCAGGCTCCGATCGTGTCGGGAACGAGTCAGGGGAGCGGCGAGTACTTCTGCCGAGTCGGAATCGGGAATCCCGCGAGTCAGGTGTACATGGTGCTCGACACGGGGAGTGACGTCAACTGGGTGCAATGCGCACCATGCGCAGAGTGCTACGAGCAGGTCGACCCCATCTTCGAGCCGTCGTCGTCTTCGTCGTACTCTCGTCTCTCCTGCGAAGCTCAACAGTGTAAGTCTCTCGACGTGTCGGAATGCCGGAACGACACGTGTCTCTACGAGGTGTCGTACGGCGACGGGTCCTATACCGTCGGTGACTTTGTCACCGAGACCATCACCCTCAGCTCGGCCTCCGTCAGCAACGTCGCCATCGGCTGTGGGCACACCAACGAGGGCTTGTTCATCGGCGCGGCTGGCCTCCTCGGGCTCGGCGGCGGCGCGCTGTCGTTTCCCTCTCAGCTCAACGCCAAGTCGTTTTCGTACTGCCTCGTGGACCGAGACTCCGACTCCGCCTCAACTCTCGAGTTCGACGCGGCTTTCCCTCCCAACGCCGTCACGGCGCCGCTGAACCGCAACCCCGAGCTCGACACGTTTCTCTACATCGGAATGGATGGGCTCAGCGTCGGCGGCGAGCTGCTTCCCATTCCAACGTCGCTTTTCCAGGTCGACGGGAACGGTAACGGCGGGATAATCGTCGACTCGGGGACGGCCGTCACGAGGCTGCAGACGGACGCGTACGTGGCGCTTCGAGACGCGTTCGTTAGGGGCACGCGCCACCTGCAGTCGACGGACGGCGGAGTGGCGCTGTTCGACACGTGCTACGACTTGTCGTCGAAGACGAGCGTGAATGTCCCGACGGTGTCGTTTAACTTCGTCGGCGGGAAGGTATTGCAGTTGCCGGCGAAGAATTTTTTGATTCCGATTGACTCCAACGGGACGTTCTGCTTCGCGTTCGCGCCGATGTCGTCGCCGTTGTCGATAATAGGGAATGTGCAGCAGCAGGGGACACGTGTCGGTTTCGACCTGGCAAATTCGCTGGTTGGGTTCACGCCCAATGACTGTTAGGATTAGGAGTTTGTTTGACCAGTTCGTTAGGTTTCCGGTTGTCAGTTTTATCCCTGATGAAAGCAGTGTTTTGCTTTTGTTTTTTCGTTGTTTTATTTCTATTATTTCGTGCAAGTTAGTGGCATTGATGGTAAATTGAATATAAGTGTAAGGGTATTTAATCGGGCTTCAGGTAGAGGTCTAAAGACCGTTGTCCGCGTGGAGTCCAATTTTAAGACGAGACAGATCAAAGTGTATGGGAATGATTGGGGAGTTGCAGAAAAGACCACATGTACATGGCTGTAGAGGAGCACTCCTATGAAGCTCCATTACGGCATTACCCTCGGCCCTCTCCCTCAGAAACCCTCTTCTCTTGTGTTTGTTTTCTGGGTTTCAGTCAGATTGAATTTTTCTTTTTTTAAAAAAATTTGTTAGTTTTGTTTTATTACAGATAATTTAGTAAGAAAGATAAACCTCAATTAACGAAGCATGTTTCTTCATTCTCCTTCATTTTTTTCACATTTTCTTTGCTTTTTTTTTTTTTTTTTTTAAATTCAATATGGGGTTTGACGATTCGTGCTAAAAAGTATTGTTAATATATTTTTATCATATTTAAAGAAAATAATTCTTATTAATGGGTTAAAAATCTGAAAATAATAAGATTATTTTTAATCCTTTTGTGAAAAAAATAAAAATAAAAACAAAACAAAAGAAAAGGCCGTTACTTTACAGCTGTACATTTGTATTTATTTACTTTATAGTTTATACGGTTGTAAGAATTGTACAATAATAAGTAATAGCGCAAAAAAGTATAAAATTCTCTCTAAAAAACACCTATAAAAAGTGATGTGAGAGAATATAGCAGTCAACAACTCAAATCATGTGCGTAGCCACACGTGAATTTATCACGTCCGTGTGGGAAATGTCTGTACTTCAACACGAAATTAAAGAAAATTTACTGTATTTTTCTATTCCTGAAAAATTAGTCTGATTGTTAAAACAACAAAACTTATTGATAGAGTAAAAATAGTTTATATTATGAATCTGCTTAGCTCATTTTTATATTAATTGTGTTTTTGTATATACATTTGATCAAACTTTACAAATAACCTCTTTCACAAAATTAAAAACTTCATTTTATGATATGTGTAAGTGGACTTTTATCAACTAATATCAATCCATGTTTTATGATATGTGTAACGATCAATAACTGATCAGTTGGCATATGCGGGCCATGACCAATATCTTCTGCAAACTTCAAGTGAAAAGCACTAGCCGAACAAGAGCTATAATAATAATAATATTAATATTAATAATAATAGGGATTGTCAGACCTATAAGTTGAGCAGTAAATATTATTTACTAAGGTCTCGTTTGGGGTTTCAACTCAAACTGTATTTTTTTATCTCAGTTTTTATTTTTTTCTGAAAAAATTTTTGTCTTTTCTGAAAAGTCAATAAAAATTTTCAATTCAAACTGTATTTTTTCAACTCAAACTCATTCACCAAACGGACCCTAAGAATATATGAAAACAACATAATAATGAGTACTTACATTATCGGAAGGTTTGTGGCTTTTTTTTTTTTTTTGGGTATGAATTCTCTAATGATTATTCATGAAGGTTTCTTCCGGATTATCCTTGCATGACTGGACCGTTACAGTTTTCGACTTTTTCCTTCTAAATTTGTGTCATTTTATGGCCTATCAACGTGGGCATCACGTGCTTCGTTGTGAATCCTGCCTGGCTAAATCATCTTATTATTGTTTAAAAAAAAAAAAAAAAAAAAAAACTTGTGATGTGTCCTTGTGATGAAGCACATATGCATCGCATGTGATAACTTGCCAAGTTTTTTCTCTCTTGTCAAACTCAAAAATAAAATAAAAAATAAAAAATAAAAAATCTTTCCTGAGAAAAGAGATAAGAGACTACCTTGAATCAATTACCTTGGGGGGTTTTTTAGGATTGTCTCAAAGAATGCACATCTATGAAATACACATCTATGAAATATTGTCCAATTTATAATGATTTCAGGATTTTTATCTTATTATAATGTTAAATAAAAAGTGACCAATAACATAAAATCATATCTAAATGATGAGGTAAAAATTCTAAATATGTGCACTAAATGGGTTATTCCCATAATTTCCTCATTAACCTTTGAATGTGCAGCCTGAAACTGAGAGCCTGTTTGATAGAGTTTTTATTTTTGTTTTTAATCAGTATAAGAAGAAAATAAGAAACTGTGATTTTTTAATAAGGATATGATAATCAAATTTTTTAAGAATTGTAAAGTCAAAATAATTTTAAAATTTTCTATTAAGTAATAAGAATATTAAAATAATATTTATACTTTATATATCTTAAAACTTGATCCAAATTTTTATGATACGTGTAAGTGGACTTTTATCAGCTAATATCAATCCATGTTTTATGATATGTGTAACGATCAATAACTGATCAGTTGGCATATGCGGGCCATGACCAATATCTTCTGCAAACTTCAAGTGAAAAGCACTAGCCGAACAAGAGCTAAAATAATATTAATATTAATATTAATAATAATAGGGATTGTCAGACTTATAAGTTGAGCAGTAAATATTATTTACTAAGGTCTCGTTTGGGGTTTCAACTCAAACTGTATTTTTTTATTTCAGTTTTTATTTTTTTCTGAAAAAATTTTTATCTTTTCTGAAAAGTCAATAAAAATTTTCAATTCAAACTGTACTTTTTCAACTCAAACTCATTCACCAAACGGATCTTAAAAATATATGAAAACGATATAATAATGAGTACTTACATTATCGGAAGGTTTGTGGCTTTTTTTTTTTTTTTTTGGGTGTGAATTCTCTAATGATTATTCATGAAGGTTTCTTCCGGATTATCCTTGCATGACTTGACCGTTACAGTTTTCGACTTTTTCCTTCTAAATTTGTGTCATTTTATGGCCTATCAGCGTGGGCTTCACGTGCTTCGTTGTGAAGCCTGCCTGGCTAAATCATCTTATTATTGTTTTTTTTGTGATGAAGCACATATGCATCGCATGTGAAAACTTGCCAAGTTTTTGCTCTCTTGTCAAACTCAAAAATAAAATAAAAAATAAAAAATAAAAAATCTTTCCTGAGAAAAGAGATAAGAGACTACCTTGAATCAATTACCTTGGGGGGTTTTTTAGGATTGTCTCAAAGAATGCACATCTATGAAATACACATCTATGAAATATTGTCCAATTTATAATGATTTCAGGATTTTTATCTTATTATAATGTCAAATAAAAAGTGACCAATAACATAAAATCATATTTAAATGATGAGGTAAAAATTCTAAATATGTGCACTAAATGGGTTATTCCCATAATTTCCTCATTAACCTTTGAATGTGCAGCCTGAAACTGAGAGCCTGTTTGATAGAGTTTTTATTTTTGTTTTTAATCAGTATAAGAAGAAAATAAGAAACTGTGATTTTTTAATAAGGATATGATAATCAAATTTTTTAAGAATTTTAAAGTCAAAATAATTTTAAAATTTTCTATTAAGTAATAAGAATATTAAAATAATATTTATACTTTATATATCTTAAAACTTGATCCAAAATTTTAAGTTTATTTAGAAGATTTTTTTTTTTCTTACATTAATAATAAGCACTTTTAGAGATTAGAACATCTTCTTACGTATTATTCAAATATTTCACACTTTTTTGAACTCAATAAGTCAAAATCATATTCTACAAAGCTCTGTTAAAAGGCCGTGATCGAATCCTGAAATTCTGGCCTATTTGGCATTTGCAGCCCACCATGATTCTGATAGAGATCCATATGTTAAAGAATGACAGGGCTTCAACCCAAACAAAAAAAAAAAAAAAAAAAGAATGATAGGGCTTATGAAGGTGTTGGGGTCACTGAGCTTCTAATCCTTCATTTCGCGTTTAAATTTAATTATAACTAAATTATATATTTTTTATTTTATTTAAATCAATAAAATTTATAATTAATTTTTTAAAAAATAATCAACTATTTAAAAATTTGAGATAATTAAGAGATATACCACAAATATAAAGAATGAATTGATTTTTACCACAACCATAAAAACTCTTGTAAAAATTACTATAATAATGACATCATTATTATAATAATTAAAATTTTAAAAGTAAAAAATAAATTTATCTTTTTTTTTTGGATAAACTGTGATAGAGCTCTAATAAGGAACACTATCAGTAGTGATCCATCCAACAGTTAAAATTGATTATGTGAGTAAATGAACTATTATAATATAAGATGCGTCTAATGTTAATATAATCTCATACACACACAATCATTTATTTTATTTTAGATTTAATTTTTTTCCTTCCTCAATCTGTCATGAAGCCACCGTGTCCCTTGTGAGACCTATGGCAAAGCCACCCTCGCCCCCCCCCCTCCCCCCCCGCGTGGGGGTTCGGTGTCTGGGGTGGGGGCGGCTCAAATGCCGACGTCAGGGGTGGCCTGGGGGGGGGGGTGGGCTCGAGCGCCTGGGCAAGTCATAGGCCGACGGGGTAGATCTAGTCGATTGCCGACGTCGAGGAAAGGAAGAGAAGGGTGGGTTTTTATTTATTTATTTATTAATCCATATTAATATAAGGTAAGATATATAATATTTATGATACATAAATAACATATCAACAATTAGATTTAAAAATGAGTTTTATCGATAAGGTATAAAAATAAGGGCTTTACCACCGCTTTATCTTTTTTTTTCCTCTACATTTTCTCTCTCTCCGTTTCAACCCACTCTTTCGCTATCTGTTTCTCTCTCTTCCTCAACCCACTCTCTCTCCTCACTTCCGATCTCCGGCGCCCGTTTTCTCTCCGATCGTCGTCACTCTTATCGCCTTCCACGCCACCGATTTGCTCCTCTCTTCTCGTTTTCTCTCTACTGTGTCCGTCGACTCCGCCTGGCCTGCAAGGAGCCGCTAGCCGTCGTTGTCTCCTCGCCGGAGCAGCAGATGACGCGATCGGGCTCTAGCGGGAGGGGATCAAGGCGGCGGGAGGAGATCGTGCCGGTGGGAGGCGATCGGAGCCTGGGCATAGATTTCGACGTTGGGCCGGCGAAGATCGCGACGGTTGAAGATCTGAGCCTCGCGCCGTCAACGCTGCCAAAATCGTGGCCGCCTTGCCGATCTGAGGCTCAGCTACAGTATCTCTCAGAGGCGGCGAGATTTTCCAGCTGATCCGCCTTCCACATCGCCGGCGACTGCACTATCAGATCCGCCTTGCACACAGCCGGCGACTGCACTATCCGTTCAAAGCTTGTCGCCGGATTTTTTGTCATTCTATTTTTTTTTTTTTTGGTTTTGGCTGAGTATATTGTTGGAATAATTTGTTCATGATTTTTTCTTCTAAGCAGGATAAGCAGGATGTTGGAAAATTACGTTCTGTTTCGTATATAAGTTTAACTCAAGTTAAATTGTATTTTTTTTTTAATTTTTTAAAAAAAAGTTTTTTATCTTTTTTGAAAATTTTTTTTATTTTTTCTGAAAAATTAACATAAATTATTATTGAACTTTAAAAATCTTAACTCAAACTCATTCATCAAATACTCAATTAGTTTTCTTATTATTCTGATTTTTTTTTTTTTTTTTTGCTGATTATTGGCATCTGAATTTTTTCTTTGTTTTTGTTTTGCTGTATGTTGTGGTGTTTTTTTTTTTTTTTTGAATTTTATTGAATTTTTGTCAATCTTTCGGTGAGAAAATCTCGAAAATCTGAGGGATTTGATGCGGTCGCCGTCGATCTCAAACCGCAGGTTGCAAACGTCCATCTGCTTCATTGTTGTTACTGTTTTGTTTTGTTTTTTGTTTTTTGTTTTTTTTTTTTTTGAAAAAATTTTGGTTTGTGAATTCTAGGTTTCCATTTTTTTGTTGTTGAATTTTTTAGTGTTTCAACAATAAAATCTGGTGTTCGTATAAATATTCCGGTGATAAAATTTTAAAAATCCGGTGAAATTAGAAGTTTTTGACCAGTTATCAATTGGTATCAGAGTTAGTTACGAACTTTTAGGTCGGTAACTGTTTGGTCACCAATTGGTAACCATTTTGTAACAAATTGGTTACCGGTTGAAAACCCGTCAGTAGTTAATAACTAATTGGTAACTCGTCGGAGGCCTCCGACGGCGATAGCAGTTATTGATCGGAAATTCGCCGGCAGTTGGTAACAAATTGGTTACCATTTGAAAACCAACCAGTTACTCGCCAGAGGTCGATGGTAATAGCGGTTACCAATCGGAAACTTGTCAGCAGTTGGTAACCAATTAGTTACTCATCGAAGGCCGGTGGCCGCCACGGTTACCGATTGAAAACCCATCGGTGGTCAGTAATTAACTGGTTACCATTTAGTAACCCAAGTGATTTAGTTACTTGATGAATACTAATTAGTAATTATAATTGGTATTTTAAATATATAGATAAATAAATAATTATGATGTTATCAATGATATTTCTTCAAAGAGTTTTTTCCTATGTGTCAAATATCAATTCAAGATATGATTTTGTGATATTTATCAAAATCTCTCCAACCGGTGAATCAAATACTTGCTACAAGGCCTTGTTCTCATGATGAGCTAGAGGAGATAATTTTTTTTAATAAAGGGATATTATAAAAAAAAAAAAAATTTTTTTGATTCAACCAAGCAAAAATCTGGTTACAACCATTTCAACAAAGAGAATAACCGAGCCAAACCAAACCATAAGAAATTAAATGATAGTGAAGAAACAAAAACTAACTTATAAGTAGTGATTTATAATGAAATAACAAACATTGTTATTGTTATTGGCTTCTTTAAGATCCTTAATAATAGACGTTTAATAAGCTCTTTAAACCGATCGATAAATTACAAAAGACATTAACCAATTGCAGCTGACTCAAGAATCCAATTATTAATTTTTAGAAGTTTGGGAACCAACTATTTTGGAAAAATAAAAAGGTGTTTTTTTATTAAAAAAAATTTATAAATTTGCTTTATGTGAAAATGACAGAGGTGAGTAACTGGACTCATGAATGACATGGTTTCTTTACACTAAAGACGGTCATTTTCCTCGGACGTTTGAAAGCAAAAGGCGGTATGAGAATAACACAACAGAAACATACAGAGGAGATGACAGGAGAAACATATGCATATATATATATATATATATATATACAGACACGCACACACACACACATACAATACAAATTTTGTTCAAAGGAGCTGGTTGAACGCGGCTCCCACTTCATTTCATCCTTATCCTCTACAAAAAATAAAAATAAATAAATAAATAAAAATAAAAAGTGCTTTTCCTATCTGGATAACTCTGTGGCGCGTGGATGAACTCGCCAATGAAATTTTGGTCATTCCCAAAACCGTTATGTCTTGCGCTTCCGTCCAATAAAAGAGGCCGTTGCGCACCAACGCCCACAAGTTAAAAAAAAAAAAAAAAAAAAAAAAAAATTGTAATTTGCATCAAGCAAATAACAATAATAGTAATAGTAATAGAAATAGTAATTTCCTCTGAAAGAGCAACATGCGATTTTTTTAATGCAAAGAGCAACGTGTGATTCTATCCAAATTAGGTATGCAGTGACATATGATTTTAGGAGAAAAAAGGTTTTGCAATATGAAATGTATTCTAATAAAAATCATTTATTACCACCTCATTTGAAAAATGCACCTATCATGATGTTATCCGTGATTGTTTGAATAGTGCTAGATTGTAGTCAATGGTAATGTCTTGTAATTCACTGAATTAGGGGAAAAAAAAAATTAGATTTTTATTCATAACTATAATAAAGAGTTTTATACATAACACTTAGGGTGAAAATTTAAATTCTATACTTTATTTAGGTTATATCGGAATCAGAGTTGTAGATATTAAGAGGAATTAGAGTATGAATATGAAAAATTTTCTTTTTATTAGAAAATGTAAGACAATGATCTTTTAAAAAAAAATTTTGTTTATATTCTAGCAATTTACCTATTTTTTAATGATTAATATATAAGTGCTCATCTTAAGAATTCACAACCTATAATCAGTAACGGAGTCAGGAATTTCTATTAGTGGGGGCTAACAATTAAAATTAAAAATTAATAAAAATAATTAGTTATTAATGTATTACAATTATCTCTCAAAATTACAAATGATATATTTCTTGATGGATATAAGAAAATTTTTTTTGTATATAAATTGGTCTCCAAATTTAATTGTGCAGTCGATTTCTTTATAAAATTCATAGTTGAAAAATACTAATATTATGGGATTAACAGAATTTATAGCTTTATTATGTATAAGGCTTGATATATTAGTGGGGCTTAACATTAAATTTTAGTTTTAGTGGCGATTTTTTTTGTGTATTACTATAAAAAATACAAATTTATATATAAGTTTTTTTTAATAAAAAAAAAAATCGAGTGGGCACACATTGACTTCGTGCCAGCCTACCATACAAAATTACTTTGTTTTTATAGAAGGTGTACCGGTAGAAATTTTTAATAGAATTAGGACTTGAAAATTTTCGAGCTAATTTTTGTTTTGTTTTGTTTTGTTTTGTTTTTTTGGGAAAAGGAAAATGTAAAGATTGGGCTACACTCGTCTTCTAGAAGCGCGTGGCGTGGCGTGGCGTGGCAACTCCAACAGCACTTCGCCTCTAAACACAGAGCAAGAAAAACCTAAACTGGGGGGAAAAAATAAAATAAAATATTAAAAAAAAAAAAAAAAACAAAGAAATGTGGGAAAAAGAAGAGGAAGTGGGGGAGAAGAGAACATTCACATCTCACTCTTTCTTTCTGTGTCAGCATTTTTGCAAATTTTTGCAAAACTTGAACCAAAACCCCACCATTTCTGATTCTCTCCCCCGCCCCCCTCCACTCTCTCTCCATCTCTTCTTCTTCTTCTTCGTCTCCTTTGAATCTCATCATTATTCAAACACTACCCAAAATATAAAAATAAAAAAAACAAAACAAAACAAAACTTATTAAATACAATAGAAGTTTCCATTGACCCAACTCTCCTTCTTCATCCCTGGTCGTCTCGTTTGTCTTTTTCTCACCCCTTTTTTTCCTTTGAATTTCCATACTCTAAACAAGAAGAAGAAGAAGAAGAAGAAGAAGAAGCAATGCTTGAATTTCCATCTCTCTCACCATGAACGACTCTCGCAGCCTCTCCTCCTCCTCCGCCGACTCCACTTCCATCGCCACCGCCGATCAAGTAACCTCCTTTATCATTCTCATTCATATATACATGTATATATTGTTTACTTTGTGTTGATTCAGGGATCAAGGTTTAATCTTTTGGATATAAGTGTTGAAAATTGTTTGATTTTGTGTTTAATTATGGTGAAATAGAATGTGGGTCGGAGTCGGAGGAGTTCCGATGGGAGTCAAAGTCTTGTTTCGGAGCCGTCGCGTCGGTGGCGGGATGTTTTTTGGTTGGGGATTTTTGTCATACATCTGGTGGGCTTGGGGTTTGTCCTTACGGTTCTGGGGCTGAATAGGTTTAAGAAAACCGATAGGCTGAAGATAGATAGGTACATGCAACGGGTGTTGCAAAATCGGAAGGAGCTGACGGAGACTTATTGGCCGTTCTACGCTCTCGCCGGCGGAGTTGGGGCTGCTCTTGGCTGGACTTGGTTGTTGTTGCTTGGCTCCCAAGCCAATTACATGATGAAGGTCTCCGTCCACATTTTGACCACATATCTTGCTGTCCTCAGCGTTTTGTGCTTCTGGGGTGACCAATTTTTCTGGGGCGTTGCGTTGGGGATCGGCGCCGTGTTGCAGTTCCTGTATGTCATATCTGTCATAGAAAGGTATGAGCTTTAATCTGGATATGTGTTGTATTTATGAGTATTAGTGGATTGGATTTGGTGATTCGAAGACTGGTCGGACTTTTTTCCGCGAGTTGGAATAGCATTAGAGTAGCGCTAGGGATCCCAAGTTTTTGATACCGACTCGTGGTGATGAGTTGTCTGTCATTTTTTCACTGTACATATGTCAGTTGGTATTAAAAAGTTAAAAACTTTCATATCAATATGGTTTTTTTTTTTTAATTGTTTGTTCTTCTCTTATGTTGCTATGTTTTGTTCGTCCATAGACTTCCATTTACAATGCTGGTGCTTCAAAAAGCCGTAAAGATGGTGTGGAGTCTCCCTGAAGTTATTCGAGTGTCGTATGCGTTCATGGTTGTTATGCTTCTGTGGATGGCGCTGTGGTCTTTTGGAGCAGCTGGTGTTGTTGCTTCGAGCATTGATGACGGCGGACGCTGGTGGCTTCTTGTGGTGAGCTGGCAAGTTTTGCTCTTTATTCATCTGTTGGTATTGGGACGAGAATTGCGATGAAGTGCCATTAGAGTATGTCTCAGCTAATGATTTTTGCAATAATATTGCGCATCTATACAGGTTCTTTCGGTGAGCTTGTTCTGGACAGGTGCAGTCCTATGTAATACTGTACATGTTATCGTGTCTGGGATGGTGTTCCTTGTTCTTGTCCATGGTGGCCGAGAAGCGTCATCTATACCGCCGAATTCGTTGATCAAATCCCTACGGTATGCTGTGACAACTTCTTTTGGCAGCATCTGCTACGGATCACTCTTCACTGCTGCTATTAGGACACTACGGTGGGAGGTAAAGATGCGGTGCACTGTTTTTTCATTTTCCATATTCCGAGTCCTTTTTTTTTAAAAAATAATTTTGAATTATATTTCAAATTATACTTCAGATCAGGGGAATCCGTTCAAAGATTGGCAACAACGAGTGTCTACTTTGTTGTGTTGATTTCCTTTTTCATCTTGTGGAGACTCTTGTTCGTTTTTTCAACAAGTATGCTTATGTACAGGTAGTTTTGTGCTTTTCCTGGTTGAAATCTCTCTCATTTAAATTATTTGGATCAAGCTGGAGAATATGGGGGGATAATTTTCTCTATAATCAGTCTATTTTGGTTAAACTAGTGTCCATTGAAGTGAGAGGATTTGCAACTTCTTATTACGTCAAATAATTCCTCCAGCGTTGTTTGATTGACTTCCAATCTTTATTGCTGGAGGGAGCGAAGCTCGTCAATTATTCATTGATGAAATTCTAATTTGGTATGCTCAAACCTCTTTATGTAAGTCTATCTTGCTCATACAGGATTTTAAGGAAACGATTGGTAGTGGTACCATGAAATAATTCAATTGAACCAAGGGTGGAATAGCGGAGCATGAACTTAGAATTATTGACGATGTTTACCAATTTTATTTTTTTGATATTCTCCCCATATTTCTAATCACGGTCAATTTTATTTTTATGAAATTCTCCCCATATTTCTAGTCACAGTCATAATCTGTTATCAAATTTGAGCTACCACAAATTGTAAAAACGGATCGCTTGTCTCCCCACCCGGCAACCCAAAAAAAAAAAAAAAAAAGAGTATTGTATTCGTTATTCCGGATTTTGCTAATTACTATCGTTAACCTCTTCTTCAGATAGCAGTCTCTGGTAAAAGCTTTAACCATTCAGCGAGGGATGCATGGGAGTTATTCCAATCAACTGGTGTTGAAGCACTTGTTGCCTATGACTGTTCTGGTGCTGTTCTACTGATGGGCACTTTATTGGGTGGACTTATCACCGGAACTTGCTCCGGAGTCTGGACATGGACTAAATGGGGCGACAGAGTGATTATGGTTGGTTCTACTGCAATGTTAATGGGAATGGTTTTGGTAATTATCAGTTTATCCCTTTTAAGTTCCTACTTTCTTACCCCATAACAGGACAATTAGAATTCCCAGATTGATATTTTCGTTCTTCTGAGTTTTTTATTTTATTTTATTTTATCCGTTTTGCCTCAGTCAATACATACATAAATCTATATTCTTGTTTTGGTAACAAGATCGGCTTTAATATTTGCGTGTGGTATGTAGAGCATGGTACGCCAACTGAGCATTACAATGTTTTGTACATAGCATGGTGAAAAAACTTATGGCACGCGTAATTTACAGGTGGGACTTGCAATGGTGGTTGTGGAAAGTGCTGTTACGTCCATATACATTTGTTACGCCGAGGATCCCTTGTTAATTCATCGGTGGGATGCTGAATTTTTCAATCAGATGTCGGAGACGCTGCACCAGCGTCTCCAATATAGAAGTGCAAGAGTAAGGGAAGTTTTAAGCCACAGACGCTTTGATCTCCACATGCAAGAAACACTTCCCATTTGAAATCCTTTACATGATTTGTAGAATTGTGTAATGTAATTCATGGCACTTTAATTTATTCATCCATCTGCATGCATACAAATAGTTCTCCCTTTTAGTTTTTTATTTATTATTTGAAGGATTATATTGTGCATTAGCGTTTTCTTGGGTATTTAATATCTATTAACAAAGGAGGAAAAGTGGTGGCCATCAAATTCGTTTCGAGTCTTCTCACGTTGTTCTGGCTTGCTTCCCTGGAGTTTGGGCTCGTTTTGGCCGCGGTTTTGGTTTTGGTTTTGGTTTTGCTTTTAAATTTTAATTAGTAGGAGTAATTGAGTTTGTGAGGTTAAAATGATATTAAAGTTTTTTAATCAGTACTAAGAAGTCTTAAAATGAAGTTCATATTGTCTAACTTGAATTTTGATATAAACTCTAGAGTTTATTTAGAAGAGTTTTTTGTTTTTTGTTTTTTTTTTTTAAGTAATATTTTTTGAATTTGACAGAAAATTCTGCTGGGACATAAAACTCTTTATGATATATAATTTAAGTATCTGCATGAGTAGTTTTTGGGTCGAGAAAGCTGACCATGTCTTATAAGAAATTCTGTCTACGAGGCCCTTGTGAGTTGTGTTGTACAGAGAAGGCTTGAAAAAGAGCCAAATCTCTGAACTGAAGCATTTTACTGATGTCTTGTCTTTGACGAGAAAATTGCGAGCATGAAAATTCACTGTCGTCTTTGTCTTTTACCTAATTCTTTTCCATGCTGCCCATGCACTTCACTTTGCTTGATCTCAAAAGCCCAATCACGTTCATTCTCCTTCACTTTGCTTGATCTCAAAACCCAATCACGTTCATTCTCTTGGGATAATTCGAAATAGACAAGTAAATATATATATATTTATTTATTTGGTGATCACCTGATAATCACGTGATAAGTTAAAAAATTGAAGAATAAAAGAATCATTGATTTTTTTAGAAAGTGGTATAGACAAGAAAGAAAATAAGATCAAGAATTCCAAGGACTTTTTTTTGAATTATTATATTTATGTTTAATATTTTAATATAATTTTGATTAGATTTAATGTTAAAAAATTTGCATTTTATAAGATTCAGACAACAAATTGAAGATCAACTTGGGACGTGAGTATCTTTTCCCTCTACTTTCAAGATTTCAACTCGATTAGATCTTTTTTTGTTTTTTTTTTTTTTTCGCGTTTCCTTAATTTCTTTTTACAGGGAAAAGGAAAAAAGAAAAAGGGGTTTTACAAGCGTCGGAAGTATGGATTCAACCCAAGAAAAACGAAGAAGAAAGTTTGTCATGGGGTTGGGACAGCTGGGACTAGCTAGGCTCTGCTCGCCTCTAGAGGCCTCAGAAAGAGAAAAATATAAAAAGAAAAAGAAAATCATGATCATCAGAAAGAATATTCGGTGGGTGATCTTCTCTGGCTTCTGCCTCATATAACAGTCAATTTTTTGTCCGACTCATGTTTCCCATTTGTAGCAACTGATTTTCCTTTTGTTTTTTTGTTTTTTTGTTTTTTTGTTTTTAATCTTTATCGACCGGACCAAAATTATATTATCTGTATTAAGCCATCAGTAAAATCAAATTGAACCGCGTGCATGAAAAGATTGATGAAATCACCCTTCTCAGTCTCACCTGAGAATCCATTAACCAAGAAAGCCTTCGGGGGTATATCACCTGTAACGATCGCAAAATGAGAAAAAAAAAAAAAAAAAAAAAATTTTGACGTATTAAGATTCTATCATTTAATATTAAAAAGACTAATGTCATTATTAATCATCGTGAGTTTGTAATTATATCTCTTTAAATATGAACTTCCTAAATGTTAGTTGATCAAGTTTGATATTATATTTTCTTTTATTTCATTTGTAATATCAATAGATTCTTATAATATGATGATAGTGATATAAAGATGTTAATACACACATGATTATTTTTGTGAGCAAAAAGCATCTGCGAGGGTATTCTCGTCATTTTGTTTCCCTAACTTGGGCCTGAAAAGTTGAGCCCAAATCTAGGCATCATCTGAGAGAGTGAAGACAATCCTAAAAGAATCCTATTTTGGTGTTCCACACTGTCTTGTTTTCCGTTGGTTCAAAACAAAAGTACTTTTCTCTTATAAGCTGAAAAGGTTTTTTTTTTTTTTTTTTAAAAGAAAAAAAAAAGAAAAAAAAATGCTCGTGACTTTTAGTTTTATCATAGGACCAGCAATATACAGAAAATGTTGCAGAGAAAACTGGTGAAGTGAAGTTGCATTTGGAGAAGGAAAGGAAAGGACTTTTGTCACGTGCCACCTCACGTGACTTCCACTAGAAATTCAAAACGGTACCGCATCCAATTGGCAAAAACCTGCATTTGTCATAAATAATAATAAAAGTAAACACCAGCCAAATGGAAAAGAAAGAAAGAGCAAAAGAAAGGCAGAAAAGAAGCATAAAGTATAAGTAATAAGTGGTACTTGAACTAATGGATAGGCCCTAAAGTTTTTTTTTTTTTAATTAAAAATAATAATAATAATAATAATAAGAGAGGCACAGAGAAAAAGTGTACGATTGCCGTATGAAATGCGTCATATTCTTTTGGCTTTTGGCATAATAAATGGTGATTTATTTTATTTTATTTTATTTTTGGTTCAATTATTATTCACCATAATGTAAATGTGTGTAAATGTGATGCATGTCTGGCTCTGGCAACAGTGTAGGAGAGTCTGAGGGAGGCTTAAAAAAAAAAAAAAAAAAAAAAAAAAAAACTCCCTTTCCCTTGGACATTTACCCAAGAGGTTCCTTTCAAGCAAAGCCTTGTTTTTACTTTTTAAAGTCTCGTAATAAATGAGAGACAAAAGCCAAAATCAGAAAGCAAATCATTTAAATTTTTATTATTATTGTTTTTTAATTTTTGTATTGAATTTTACTACTATTATTATTGTTTTTTTTTTTTTTAAATAATTTCAGTCACATACATCTCATCGCCATCCCATCATTTTTCGCGCGCCTCGTCACTGTTTCCCATGCAGGGCCTGATAGTGTATTTTTCTTTTTTGGTTGATGTAAAAAAAAAAAAAAATGTAAAAAATAACTTGTGGGTTATGTCGTACATGGTTCTAGAGAGAGAAAGAGGAAAAAAAAAAAAAAGAGAGAGAGAGAGAGAGAGAGGCATCTAATTCTATGCTCTGATGAGGCTGAGCTCAAGTTTACCCAGAGTAGGAAAAGAGCCCTAGTATGGGAGAGATAGAGAGAGAGAGGACAAAAGAATCGGCTAAGTAGGGGTCGTTTTTTTGTCTTGGGGAGTGGGACTTCGCAATTCCCCCCACTCTCCCCCTTATAAGCGTGTGAGATCAGTTTAATATATTAATTGGAGAATTTTGTGACCAAAAAAAAAAAAAAAGCACGCTTTAATAATTCTTGTTTGAGATACTGTCTTCAAATTTTGAGACGAGAATTTAAGGATCCATTTGGTGAATGAGTTAAATTTGAGTTAAGATAAAATTTTTAAATTTGAGTTGAGTTAATTTTATAAAAAATAGTTATAAATTTTTGTTAATTATTTAGAAAAAGATAAAAATTAAGATGAAAAAATATAATTTAATTAAAGTTAAACTTTGTTATTAAATAAAATATAAAAATAAATGAATGTTTCGGAGGAAGAAAAGCGAGTATGTTGTGAATTCCGAAAAAGAAATAAAAAAGTAGATTTGAAATAATATGATTTTTTTTTTGGATATCAACTGGTGAGTCAATTATATCTGTTGTATAAAAATTTTAGGATGAGTTTTCTGTTTGACAATTGTTGAGGTGTGGCCGATATGATACATTTTATATTATAGTCATTTGATTTATACATAATTGTATATAATTCTACATATATTATGATTCTTTGAAGCTATTAATGCAAGTAATGTGTAATATTGAAAAATATTATATTAAAATCAATTTGTAATTGTTAAAAAAAAAATTTAGTAGTTACGTTAATCTACAAAAAAAAAGTTAAAAAGAATCGTTTTATGACATGCCGATTACTAGGCTAGTCCTAAAACTTTAAATTGTTAAATCATAATAGATATCATATTAAGATATGATAATATAACAAATTCATATAAAAATTTTGAACGTTACTTACATCATGTATCATATTAATATAGAAAAATCATATCAAATGTAATGGTTTTTACGTTTAAGAATAATAAATCGAAAAACATTGACACAATTTGATAAGAATCTTAACATTTAAAATAGAACCTTATTAATAATAAATTTTTTCCATAATTTATCCAAAATTTTTCATATTTATAATTGAAATTCTCTTTTTTCTTAAAAGTCGGAACTGTTATTTTAATCGGATTAATTTGTCAATGGTAGGGATGGCAATATTTTTTAGGGGAACGGGGATCTGTCCCGAATGGGACGGGGGTTAAATCTTATCCCCAAAGCTTAGCGGGACAGAGATGGAGAAAGCACTCCCTCCTAGGCCCCCCCCCCCACCCGGCTATCGTTCTCATATATATATGTACATGTATGTGTGATTTTATATACATTTATAAGTATATAATATATTATGAAAATTATTTTTGAAAGTTTGTGCATCCATGAAATGAATATTAAAACTATGAGGAGGAGACAAAAAATGATAAATATATATATATATATATATTTTATGGTTTTAAGTTTTTGTTAGCTTAAGTGTTTTATTTAGTTTTAATAGTTTGTAACATGTTGATAAGATTTTTAATAGTTTTATTTTTTAAGATTTTTATTTGCATATATTTACAAGTTAGTTTGTTTATGAAATCTTTGGTTTTGAACTATATTTATGGTGCATGTCTACTTTATTGTTTGCTTTTACTTTATTATATTTTTAAATTTATATTTATAATAGATGAGGAAGGTGGGTATGGAAAAAGCCCCTCCGACTGGGGATCTCCGTTCCCAGCCTGTTTCTATTTAAGCAGGGATATGGATGATTTTGATAATGAGGATGGGAATGGGAAAGCATTTTCTGACCCCGTCCCGTCTTATTGTCATCCCTAGTTAATGATGCAATTTATAATGATAAACAGTTTTGTATTGAGGCGCTGTTAATTTTTAACATATATATATATACCCCTTGATCATCTTGTTGAAAATTTAATAAAAGGATTGAAAAACAGTTCATGCTTCATATCTATAGCGATAGGTAACCGTTGTCACTATGAGAATTCCTTTCTTGATACACTCATAACGAATTCTCCATATATTTTGTTCGGTCTTTTATTTATTTTATTCATTTGTTTTGTTCCTTTCATGTGTTGCCCAACTTTAAATACATTAAAATAAGTTTGTGGCTACTAAGCAAGTGCTAAAGCTCAATTGGCAATGGTCGCTTGCACTAAAGAGGACTCTAGTGTAAGTTTTTATTTTATTTTATTTTATTTTATTTATTTATTTTATTATTTTTTGTGGTTGTAACACAAGTTGGGAAGTGGAAACTACATGTATGCCATTAATTCGGTGTCAACCCATTGTGGAATTAAAATTTCAATTACTTTAATTGTTTTATGGAGAAAGCTTCTCACTTTCCTCAACACAATTAGACCCTTTTGCATATACCTTTTTCTTATTAATAAAAAGTTGTTTTAGTTGATTATATGTACGGATACCAGATATCAACATGTTTGGTTTATATATATATATATATATATAACCATAATATAATTATGTTATTCATTGATACGTGCTATATGACCCATAAAATACATGAGCCAAGTCAGACCAGATAACGTTGGTTAAACAATTAAAAACCATAATTTAATCATGTTATACCAATGACATTAATGTTTTTTCCATGGTAGCAACACTATTAGAAAACAAGATATGTGTCTTGCTTACTTTCCACCTCTTCTACATATAGAGGAAATCAAACTAGATCTGCAATGTTTTTTTTTTTTGGGGCAACATGATTGCACCTTAATTACTTTCATAAGATAAAGTTGACATTAAAAAAAAAAATGGGGAATATATTCCAAATCAAGAAAACATAAGCACTAATATCGACCAATATAACCTTAAACTACAGGAAAGCTACAGCATCGATAGACAATCGATTTTATTAATAAACTCGAATGAAGCATTTAAGGAGGAATAAACGTGTACCAAGTTCTGAAAACAAACAGCCAAATCAATACACCAGCAATCGAGCACAAACATGATTTTTTAAGAACACAATTCATCCAATCGAGACTCACAACATCACTAATAAACAAAACTAACGAGCTCAAAACATAACCTAACAATAGAGAAAAAAAAAAACACACCAGTAAATCAAAATAAAAACCACCGTTATGATCAAATTATATCTTATTAATAACATACATTTTCGCTTCCGTTTGACTCTCATTTTGAACCTGAAGTTTTCATATCAGTTTTTATCTTTTTTCTGAAAAGTCAACAAAAAATATAACTAGTTTATGAAAAGTCAACCAACTTCAACTCAAAAATTTCATTCTAAATCCGTACATCAAACACACACGACATAGACTATCCCATACTCATTTTCATATAACAAACTAGCATCGATATTCGAGACTCAGATTTATTTTTACCCTTAGGGGGTGTTTGGTGTGTAAGTTTGAGTTGAAATTGATAAGTTTAAATAGTAATTTTTGTTGACTTTTTCAGAAAAGACAAAAAATTTTTTCAGAAAAAGATAAAAATTGAGTTGATGGATGTAAGTTTAAACTTACACCCCAAACAAGCTCTTAATAATTTCTGTTTTCCTTATCAGTTTTCCCTATTATTTTCACTTGTGGGAAAAAAATAGGACGACAATATTCAGGCGGGCAAAGGTGGTGGACGGGGGTTTGAAAGGAACGCCGGAGAGGAAGAGAGTGGTGTTTGTTGTGTTGTTTCATTTGGAAGTGTGTGTGTGTGTGGGGGGGTTATTGGGAAACTAAAATCCCAAGTCAGAGAGCAATAATAAAAAGCCTGTCCCTTTTATTTTTCCTCTCTTTTTAAAATCAAAATTATATTAAAAAAAAAAAATCAAGAGCCGTACTGATACGCTATCCTCTTCTGTTCTGTTCTTAAAAGATACATCAAAGATTTTCTTCACTTCAATGCTCTCCTTCTTCTTCTTCTTCTTTTTCTCCTCTTTCTTCTTCCTCTTCGTCTCCTTCCTTCTTTTCCTTAAACTTGTCCTATGATCTTTGTCTCTTTTTTTTTTTTATTTTTTCCCTCTCTTCCACGTTTTAGATAAACCCAAACAAAACATAAAACAGAAAAACAAAAAAAATGCAGAGCTTCAAAGCAGTTCCTCCTCCTCCTTCCAACCCTGAATTTTATTCTCACTCTTCTTTCTATTTCAGGTTTGGTTTCGTAACTTGTATGCTGTTTTTCTCTATTGATATAGATTATAGATTTTTTTGATACCAAAAAGTTGTCAACTTTTCCTTTGTGAAGTACATGATTTATATGTATTAAAACTTGAGGGGGGAAAAAAATACTCAATAGTACTTAACTCTGTTTTTTTGTTGGTGTGACAACAAAATATTAAAAAAAAAAAAAAACAGAGGAGATGATTGTAACAGAAACCAAACACGGTTCTCGGATCTTGGGGAGCTTGAAACTTCCGCTGCCGCTTTTCCTCACGATGACGCTGTTGATTTAAGCCCAAGTATTCTCCTTCTCTCTCTCTCACTCTTGTTTATGTTTATACATACATATATTTATATATTATATACATATACGGACATTGTCGTCCCATAGAAGTTACACATAAATCTCTCTTTAACTGCTTTGTTTGTGGGGCTTTTTTTTATTTTTTTGTTTTTATGTTTTTTGTAGGCTCTATCTTCAGCTTAAAATCAAACACCATCGCTGTTTTACCTAATCACTTGCAACACGCGACCTTCAACACGGTACTAGTGCCCTTTTATTTATTTTTCTCTCTCTCTCTCTCTCTACCCACCTTTCTCTGTCCTCCAATGGCGGTTTTGATATAAAGTTTTTTGCATTTCCTGTAATGGGTATTCTTTTTGTTTTGTTTTTGTTTTTTGTTTTTTTTTGAAAACAGAGCGTGTCGTCTTGCTTGGAGAACATAGCTTCAACGACGACAGGAACGGCAGGGTGTGTGGACACTGGACAACAACAACAGCAACAACGACAACAACAGTTGGCGTATCAGCAGCAGAAAACGACGACGAAGGTGGTCGTCGGAACGCCTTTGGGAAACGGTCACTTTGAGAATTGGGGTGATTCAGCCATGGCAGACAACAGCCAGCACACTGACACTTCCACAGATGTTGACACTGATGATAAAACCCATGTATCCCCCCCCCTCTCTCTCTATCTCTCTCTCTTTCTCTCTCCTCCCCTGTTTCCTGAACAATTTATGTTTGAACTCATGAAGGATTTAGTTGCAAAACTTATTATTATTTTTTTGTAGGTTTATTAATGTTGATTTAGATTAGCCATTGTTTGGATTTTTTTTTTTTTTGGGGTGTTGCTTGGATGATTTTTGATCAATGGAGGTGGGACCCAAAAATCAGAATCAGAAGAGAGGAGGGAGGGGAGGGGAGGGGGGTGGGGGGGTTTGTGTGGTACTTGTAAGCCATCACTCCCAATATGTACAACAAGATTTTCCTGATGGACCCATCTCTTTATTACGTATCTAGTTTCAGCACAAAAAGTTCTTTAAAGTCGAGATTTATTTCTCGATTCTTTTGTCTCTTCTCTTTGTTTGCTGTATAGTAATGTCTCATTACTCTTTTCATGTACCAACTTTGAAGTAATGATATATATATATATATATTTATGTATGTATACATGTATAAGTATACATTTATATAACTTGCAGTAGTTCAGTTCAGTGCCAGTAAACTTTCTGATTGCAGCTTTTGTTTTTTTGGGATTTCTTTTTTTTTTGGCTTTCATAGTATCATGGAATGCAGCAGGGAGCACTTTCAGTGGTGGATTCCATGGAGCAGACCAGGGGAAAAACTGGTGACCAAAAGGTAATTCATTTCTTTATTTTATTTTATTTTTGAGGCTGAGATTGTTTACTTCTCAGTCTCTTGTGATATCAGTTGTGTTCTTTGGAATTAAGTCTGGTTGCCGAATTTGCAGACGCTTCGAAGGCTGGCACAGAATCGGGAAGCGGCGAGGAAGAGTCGTCTGAGGAAGAAAGTAATGCATCTCTTCTTAATTTGTACGAGTTACCTCACATATGAATATATATTTCTGTGATATCTTGCTTATATTATGAAGACGTGGTAGTGTTTTTTGCTTTGCAATGCTTGCTAAATTGTGATTTTTCAGTTGATATTTACAAACAAAAAAGAGAAAACATAAATAATTATTAAATTTGATATCAGAAAAAAAAAATTTTGTAGCCGTTTCTGTTGAAAAAATGAAAAATGGAAATGTCTTAAGTTAATGAATGGAAAATATTTGGATCATTTATAGGTTTTGGTTTTGGATAGGCTTATGTTCAGCAGCTGGAGAATAGTCGACTTAGGCTTTCGCAACTCGAGCAAGAGCTTCAACGAGCCCGTCAGCAGGTACAAGAAATCAAAGATTTCTCCTAATTATTGATTGTTATTGGTGTTATTACATTAATTTTATTCTCTTTTGCATCTTGTGTTTCATGTTCCAATGCAGGGTATGTTTATTGCATCTGGATTTTCAGGTGATCACAATCAGTTAATGGCTGGAAATGGTGCGTATTTTGGTGTCTTAGTAGTAGATTTTGTAAACTATAACAGTGAAAATGTTAATCATATGGCAATTCGAAATTAACTGATCAAATTTCTTTCGTCACTGAAAATTTTTAGTATTTGAACTTGCATAGTTTTCAGAATGTAAAACATGAGGATTGTTTCACGTCATGGTTTCTCAGAGAACAATTTTGTTTTCCAGGGGCGCTTGCATTTGACTTGGACTATGTGCGCTGGCTTGATGAACATCAGCGTTTGATAAACGACCTAAGATCAGCTGTGAATTCTCATATGGGTGACAACGAATTGCGTGTTCTTGTTGATGGAGTGATGGCACACTACGACGAAATATTCAGGCTGAAGACTATCGGAGCCAAGGCTGATGTGTTCCACATGCTCTCTGGGATGTGGAAGACCCCTGCCGAGAGGTGTTTCATGTGGTTAGGCGGGTTCCGTTCATCCGAAGTTCTAAAGGTAATCTTTGATAGTATTTTCTTTTTTTCTTTTTAATATCATTTTCGTATGGGATTTTTGTTGAATTGTCTCTTGTGTTGGAGATTCAGATACTCGGGAACCACCTTGAGCCTTTAACGGATCAGCAGTTGATGGGCATTTGTAATCTGCAGCAATCTTCTCAACAAGCTGAAGACGCCTTGTCTCAAGGCATGGAAGCTCTGCAGCAATCCCTTGTGGAAACTCTTTCCTCGACCACTCTTGGGCCTGCAGGATCGGGAAATGTTGCCGACTACATGGGCCAAATGGCGATTGCGATGGGAAAACTTGCCACCCTGGAGAACTTCCTTTACCAGGTACCACTCAACTTTGACTAGACACGGCATGAAATGTGTGACAAAGTACAGGAAAATTTTCCTAATGTAATATCCACAACCTTTTACATTTTAGGCTGACCTTTTGAGGCAGCAAACTCTGCAACAAATGTACCGAATCCTTACAACCCGCCAGGCTGCTCGTGCTCTTCTCGTCATTAGCGATTACTTCTCTCGTCTTCGAGCACTCAGCTCGTTGTGGTTGGCACGCCCGAGGGAGTGAAAATCGTGCTCTCCGATCAGTGCTGCCATGTGACAAAACATGTCAAACATGTTGGAAGATGATCTTATAGGTTAGAGAATGATGGTAAACCGGTCCTAAATCCTAATTTGCATGAAGATGATCATGTAGGTTAGAGGATGTACATGGAGATGGCCCTTTGAACTTGAATGGGAAATTATTAATTGGTTTTTTTTTTTTTTTTTTAAAATTTATGTGTAACTCATTTTCACCTTATGGTGTTAGCCTATACTTAACTATATCAGATAGTGTTATGGTGCTTGAAAGATGGCGGAAAAAAATGTTGTTTATAGTAACAAACACGTTATTCTCCTTCTATATATCATATGGATATTTACCATTTTCTTGGGTGATTTAAAATGTTTGTCTAATTTAGCTTTAGCAAAGAAGTCCATCAAAAGTACCAAAAGAAATAAACAAATATTATAGCACCAAGTAAATAAATAAATAGATAAAGAAAAAAATTAAATCCTTTTATTTTTCCAATTATTCATTAATGTTACTTGACTCGTTTAATCTCAGTGATATCTATTTAAAAAAAAAATTATGTCCCTAAAACCATGTAAAAAATAATTCCAGCCACTTAATTGTATCAAATGATTATTTCACTTTTGTTTTGTTTTGTTTTTTTTTAAATGATTATTTCACTTCTCAAAATCAACATGGTTAAATAACAAAAACAAATTAGATCTCACAGTTTTATTGATTCTAAAACTTCTGTTTCCTTTGACAAGTATCAAAACTTAGTCATGTTTTGTTATATGAAAATTTTAAGGAAGAGTTAAAGAAGAGAGAAGAGAGATTCTAAAGTCTAATGACTTCTCTCCTTTTATACACATCAATTCCTTATTGGAAACTTACCAAATCTCCTAAATCATGCTAAATTCGAATTTGATCAACTAGTATTTTTATTATTTTATTTTATTTTACACTGTTCTCTTTCATGGTCCTTTTCTTAAGTTCCTTGTTTGCACTTGTTTTAGGTTTTTATCGCCTGTTCACCCTAAACATTTCATAATATGGCACTTTCACCCTAAATAGCATGATGCTTAAAACGACAAGAAACTTATCAAGACTGGTAAACTATTAAAGGGCACAGCCTTTTAAAGAAAGAAAGAAAGACATAAGGAGTCCTATAATTATGAGACTCTACTACAGTCTTTCACCAAAAAAAAAAAAAAAAGAAAAAAGATTTATATTTTAAAGTGTTATTTCTTTATATCATCAAATAATATTTAATATAAACTCTCTCTCTCTCTCTCTTTTTTTTTTTTTTTAAAGTAAAACTTTTGCGATGTTGAAGCTTTTGCCCTATGTTTTAGTCTTCATCGGGCTTTAGATGTTAGTCTCTGTTTTTTTTTTGCTCAATAAAAAGGGATCAGGTGGTCCCCATCCCATCCCCATTCTCTTCCGCATGTTGTATTTTCAGGGGTATCGAAGGAGTAATCATGACTTTATGTTAGTTTCTCTCAGTCGTTCATCTAGGGTATACTGTCTACACTTACTAACCTAATGTTTCAACAGACAAAGCTAAAGCGAAGGCCTTTATGGGAGACTGTTGGATTCGAACCTGAGTGGATGAAAGAGAGATGCTTAGCAAAGGCATCCTAACCACTAGACCGCAACCTTCGGTGGCTAGATGTTAGTCTCTCAATTCACTACGTTGAAACAGATGTCTTTGAATTAGTGCATGCTATTTCTTCTAGTACTCAAATTCACTTAGAATCTGGTGCTTGAAGATATTAAAAATGCTTACTTTATTTCTTTCTAGGTTGTTTGGTCCAACATGTATTTAGAACAATCAAGCTACATATGATTTTTGTTAAACATATATTCCACATCAAAAAAGACATCATATGACTTGAAGACATTCCACCACCGATAGTTTCTGAAGCTCTTTTTATTTGTTTAGAAATGAAATGTTGATTTCTTTATTTACCTAACTTCTGTCATATGAATTGATGATTTATTGATAAATAAGTGACTAATTGTCAATTTTAGGTTTGATTTACCATGGTTTATACTTTCTCAAAGCATTTAATGATTTTACCTTTACACATTTTTAAGATATAAAAAAACGTTTAGTGGTTAAATTTTTTCCATCAATGATTGTATATGAATTCTTGGATACTCTCTTTCCTACTATAAAAAAAAAAAAAAAAAAAAAAAAAAGGTTAAATTGCTTATTTAGTCCCTAAACTCTTAACTTCGTGCAACTTTGGTCAATTAACTTTTTTTCGTAGCTGGAATGTTCCTAAACTATTAAAATATTGCTACAATAGCCCTTTACGTTAGTTTTTAGACAAAATCTGTTAGTCATTCGATCCAAAAGTGATGATAACTACAGATTCTGTAAAAAATTAATGAAAATGACTACTGGAGTAACGTTTTTAATAGTTTATGATCATTACAGCTATGAAAAAAAGAATAGAAAATGCCCCTAAACTATTAAAATGTTACTACAATAGTCATTTCTGTTAATTTTTAAACAGAATACGTTAGTAATTTGGTCAAAAAGTGATGCTAACTAACGAATTTTATTGAAAAATTAACATAAATGACTGTTTTAGTAATATTTTAAAAGTTTAGAAGCATTTCAGCTACGAAAAAAAGTTTAGGAATCAAAGTTACACAAAGTTAAAAACTCAGGAGTAACCTAACAATTTACCAAAAAAAAAAAAAAAAAAAAAAACCATAAATGAATACCACCCAGTAGAAAACGACGTAAGAGTTGAACACAAGCAATTAACTGAAAACGACAACGTAGTTCCATTTTTTTAATATAAATAACAGAAGAATCGGACATAATTACTTTTGACCTGAACTTTGTCATTATTTTGAAAATATATATAAATATATATATATACACACACATATATATATTTTTCTTGGTCGCAAAAATCAAAAACCCTAGTTCTTCCCTCCAAACCAGCAAAAACCTCTCTTGTTTCTCTCTGTACAGTGGCTCCGTCGAAAATGGCGGAACAAGAAGAACAAGAAGCCTTCTCTGCAAATTCAAACCCAAAACCACACAAATCCCTAACTCTCTGCGAAGAATGCAAAGTGAAGGAATCGAAATACAAATGCCCCGGTTGCTCTCTTCGCTCTTGTAGCCTTCCCTGCGTCAAAGCTCACAAGCAACGAACCGGTTGTACTGGCAAGAGGAACCGGACCCAGTTCGTCCCTCTTTCTCAGTTTGACGACAATCAGCTCCTGTCCGGTAAATTCACAATTTTCGCTGCTTTGCTTTCAATTTCTCATATAGTTTTCAAAAAAAATTTCCTTTGATGTGTTTCTGGATATTTTTTAGGGGTTAATTTGAGGATGCTTGATATAATTTTAATTCGAATTTCAGGAAAATTGATGTAGTTTTTAGGTTTTTGCGATGCATATATATTCGTGATTAACAAAGTGGTTTACGAAGATTTTATTTGTTTTAATGAGCTTAAGTGTGGAATTGTTTTTTCGAGAAAGTTATAGATACATATATATATATATATATATATGTAATACATATACATATATATTTCTCCAAATTTCACTGTTTGATTTTAGCAAAAAATGCTTAATATATGTATATATTTTCTTAAAGGGTTAGTTCAGTGGTGAATCATTTGGACTTTGTGCCTCAGGAAGCATTAGGTGTAAGGTTCGATTCTCATCAAGTGCTACCAATTCCTCGGGGCCATGCCAACAGGCCTTTATTTACCCGACTCATGTGGAGGGGGCGCTTTACATGGATCCCATGTATTAGTTGGGGCAAAGTCTCGGGCACCACGAATAGAAAAAAGAGTGCATTTGGAAAATTTCCTTTGTTTATTAAGGAAAAGCTTTTAATGCATATCTGGATATCCCAATAATTTTTTTGGGGCTAAATGTACTTTATTGTTGAATTATTGGTAATATTTTGATTTTTGGGTATTTGTTTCTGTTTCTGACTATTAGCGTCATTGGTTCTAATTTCGAAAAGTTCTTTTTGTAGATTATAATTTGCTTGAGGAAGTAAAAAGGGTTGCTGAATCAGCTCAAAGAATGAGAAACAATCTGTGTAGATATAACTGTTTTAGGCTACCATTTCACCTAAAACGCATTCGGAGTGCTGCTGCAAGTCGGAGAACAAAACTCCTATTTCTTCCGGGTGGCATGTCGAAAAGGGAGACCAATCAAACTCGATATGATCAGAGGTGAGACCAATCAAACTCGATATGATCAGAGGTTTAATCTCTAATGGGTTTACTTCGTTGTTGAAATGACTGTTATTTTCTTGCATGTTATGTTTGGTAACTTTTTATTCTGGGCAACGTCAATAAAACGCAAGATTGTAGTTCTCTTGTTATTGATTCTGGAATTTACCTTCCAGGGTAAATGATCGCCTCTGCGAAAATTGCAAATATAGGTGTTTTGAGATTTGTTTCTTCATTGATTTTTGACTTCTGCTTGTCTGATTTCCTTTAGGAAGAAGTGCA
Organism: Ficus hirta; assembly: GCA_038430175.1. Classification (NCBI taxonomy): domain Eukaryota; kingdom Viridiplantae; phylum Streptophyta; class Magnoliopsida; order Rosales; family Moraceae; genus Ficus; species Ficus hirta. The sequence goes on along the minus strand of CM076595.1, from coordinate 9,101,432 downwards.
TCTATTGGACAATTGAGTGGCGATTTCATTCAACTGATGTCGCACTATTCGACCATGGGTGAGCTGCTTATTAGCTTTTTATGCAATCTGGTAGTGTTTTACTTTCGTACTTATTATTTTCGGCTACGGTGGTACCTGAGAGCTGAAATATTTAATGCTGATGCAGAGTAAACGAAAACATGAACATCCGCTCTCTCATTGGGAAACATCTAAAACCTGGCCCTTGGAATCATCAATTAAAGCAATTTTGTGAGGAAGAACCGGATTCTCTCAAATTCTTTATTCGTAAATATCATAAGGTTTGTTTACTTTTCTTTTTCGGGATAATATTTTGGAATATATTACTGTGAGCGTTTAAAAAGAAAAAGGTCAAGGTCATCTACAACCAATTCATTTATGCAGCCCTAATGTAAAAGGTGATTTTTTTTTTTTTTGGAAAATTAAAAGGTGGATTTTTTAGTTGTGTGTTGTCACTTGTTAATCTTAACAAAAGGAGAAGAGGCAAAAAAAGGCGCAACATTCTACTTATTTTGATGGTACTTCTGTCATTTTATTTTGTTTGTCCTATTGAGACAAGCTCGTCTTTTTTTGGGTGTTATTTCAGGGTGCGAAGTCACCTTTTTATGAATTGGATATTAACGTTCTGTTGAGGGAGCAATTGGCAAATATGTGGATCTTGGAGTACCCCATCATTCATGTTTTTCTCCCTTCACAAACTATTGATTTTGAGGTCATTAAACAAGCTCGTCCCGTCATATGCAAATCAGAGCTTAGAAGTTCAGGAAGCGATAATCGTTTGAGCCCAAGAGGTATTCCTTTTAAGGAGGAGGAAATAGAGGAAGATGATGGCTCTTGGGCTCCTCGAGTGTTTGAGATCACGAAGCATGAGAATTCAGCTTCCCCAAATAAGTTTGCTCGTCAAAGTGGCTTCGAGAAAATATCAAAGAACTCATCAGAGAGATCTCTGTCTGCTGAAGTTGCAGGAGGAAGTGGTTCGCATTCCGGATCCAAAACCAATGAACAATCTATTGTCGAAGACATGGATTTTGATTTTGATCAAGGGTTGATAGATGCATACTCGGATCTCATTGCGGAAATTAATCCTGACGACTTTCTTGATTTTGAAGGTGCACTTGCCAAGGAAGTAGGGATAGAAGAAAGACGACATTCAGGTGGTGAGGAAGACTTCCGGGCAGTGGACGACTTGGAAGAGGGAGAGATTGTAGAATGAAATAAAGGATATACTCCTATCATCCCGTAAAAGGAAGTAAGGAGCAAAACTTCGAGCTCCGGCCATCTCGCTTGATATTTTCTGTGCGCTTATGTCTTCAATTTTTCTGGGACATGACTGGTTGAGAGGGATAATTCCTTGGTTTGAAGTACTAGGAGGTTCTGCTGCACAGAACAACCGAGTTTCTGGAAAATTGTCACCGCGGTGATACTCGTGAGAACGGACGTTGTCAGGTTTTGTCAGTTGATACTTTAAACCGGTTCAGGGTGAGAGTGTGCTCTAGGCATTTTCTTCTAATTTCTTTTTATAATCTCGTGTCGGTTCGATGGTTGCGGGAGTTTAAATTTTATTTTATTTTATTTTATTTTTTTCCGGTATAGAAGTTACAAGCATTTTGTCGATCACCAGAAGATAAAAATGGTCTTTCTTAAAACCCTTATGAATTGCCCCATAGATCATGTAAAAGCTACTGCGAGAAGTATCAATATATGGTATTACTTAATGACCATTTTAAGTAGCCAAACGAAAAGCTTTGAAAAGCAAACATTACTGGACATATACCTGCATGATGTAATGAATTACCGTTGGACTATGTCGGCAGTTAAGGCTTGATTGGTCTTAGTTAATCCATTAATCTTTTGATCTTTCATATATTCTTAACGAAAATTTCTAATAGAGGAGGTTAAGTGGAACTAATTTGGAATTTAAGAAACGTAGGGAAAGTTTGTGAAATTTAAGAATTAAAAAGTGAATGACTTTAAATCGGAGATAATTTAAAATATATGGTGAAATGAAAAAGTATAGAACAAGGTTGATGTGTAATTAATTACATGTTGATCCTTTATCGGCAATCTCAGCAATGCTTTCAACTGCCACGCATGTAAACAACCTGCAGAATGATATGTAACAAATTATATAAAAAACATGAAATAACAAGTTAGAAGGCCAATATGTTTTGTTGTGTTTTGTTTTATTTTGTTTTGTTTTTGTTTTGTTTTGTTTTTTTTGGGGTGGGGTGGGTCAAGTAGCCCGGTTGTAAAAGAAAAGATCATTGCAGTTGGTCAACATAAAGTTAAACAATAGAAAAAATAACATTATAAACTACAAAATTAGAAGGGGGATTTTGATGAGTTAACAACTTCTATAATTTAGAGCAATTCGGTCTCACTACATATATATTTTTTCAGATTGTTAAAAAATTAATCAAACGATTAAAACGGGGCTTAAGGGATAGTTTTTTTTTTTTTTTTTTTTTTTTTTTTGTTTTTTCAGAACTTTAAGGGATAGTTAGTACATTGAAATTTCCATAAACTGCACATGATAATAAATAAAAAACGACAACATTCTAGAAAACGAGAGAGCAATTAAAGAGCAATTTAAACGACTATAACTGCCGTTGGAAAGAAAACAAAAGGATAAATACAACGACATTATCCCAAAACGACATGACACTTAAAAACATCGATCTATTAACAATGCGATTGTGCGAGGATCTATAAATGACTGCAAAATAATATGATTTATTAAAAAAATCAAAATTAAAAAAAAAAAAAAGAAACAAAAACGAGAAGACTTATAAAACGACAACATTGCAGAAAACGACATAATTAAAATGACAAATGCTCTTTTTTTTTTTTTTTTTTTTTAAGCAAAAGGCAAGAAAGTTAGATAACCGTCGCTCAACCGTTTTTCCAATCAGGAGGCACGTCAAAGGAACAGGTGTGTGTATATAACTAATCTGAAAATCATGAGATTTCATAATTTGTAAATATTGTTTCTACACACTCATTCATCGGTTCTTAGTCAAAAAACACATGTATTAACCAGCCCAAAAAAATAAAAAAATAAAAACGAAAAATCACATCACCATATATACATTCATATTCATATTTACACATATAAACATAAATATAAATATATATATAAATGGAGACAGATCAGTACTCTTCCCGGATTACACCATCGGCACCGCCACAGCCTCAAACAGTATCAGTTGTTTCGAATAATTTGGATGAGTACTCGACACCCTGTTCTACTAACATAAATGTTAATGCCACTTCTCATTCTCCGGTTCCTTGGTCCACCGGTCTCTGCGACTGTTGTGACGATGTTAGCACTTGTGAGTACCACAACATATATATATATATATATATTTATATATTTATATATTTATATTTATATGTATATGATGATGGACTTTTATTTTGAACGGTTGGTTTGATAATTAAATGAATGTTTTAACCCTTTGCTGTGATCTTTAGATTGTCAACGTGAACCATGTTGTAGTACCCTTTTTTTCTTTTTTCTTTCTCCATCATATATATTTCGAGTTTATAAAAAGAATCATACTTTTCGTATTAGATTGTATCACATTTATACTTTTAGTTCCATTTTCAATTCTTATAGTTTCTTGGTTAACTATCAATTTTGAGCACAAAAATTAACTATACACACTTGACCCTTAACAACAATAGATAAATAAATAAAAGAGAGAAAGAATAAGGGGAAAAAACAATTTTTATCTTTTCAAAATCAATTTTTAACCAAAAAAAAAAAAAAAAAAGGATCCTCACATTGGAAGGTGTAGAAATTAATAAAAAAAAAACCTTGCTCTTTTTATTTATTTATTTATTTTTTCTTTTTTAATGTTGCTTACGAAATTGATGATGTCATAAGTTCTTATTATTATTATTATTTCAATATGTCAATAAGAGAAATAATCGTGTAACCTACGAAATTTATGATGCCATCTTTTTGTTTATTATAATTATCTCTAATTAGTTAATATAAGAGAAATATCAATGTGGTTCAATTTCAGGCTGCTTGACATGTTGGTGTCCATGTGTAACATTTGGACGCATTGCAGAAATCGTTGACCAGGGGTCAACTTGTAAGTTTCTCATACAAAACCATCACATTTACATGAGAAATTAAACACTTAGCATGAGTTTAGTTTACCGGTTGAAATTAAATTTTTTGAATTGTAATTATTTGATTTTTCAAAAATTAAATAAAAATTTTATTTATTTTTTAAAAAAGAAAAAAATGAGTTGAAAAAAAAATATAATTTCGACCGGTGTTAAAACGAGTGCTTATATAATCACTTGTGAATTCATTGTATCTGGAACTCTAACAAAATTGGAAAACTATATATATATATATATATATGTGTGTGTGTGTGTGTGTATATATATATGGTGGTGGTGGGTGTAGCATGTGGAGTAGGAGGAGCCGTATACATGATGATAATGTGCGTGAGTGGGTGGGCGTGTATGTACTCATGCTGTTATAGGTCAAAACTGAGGGGACAATTCTTCTTGGCCGAGTCTCCCTGCACCGACTGTTGTGTTCATTGTTTCTGCGAGGCATGTGCTTTGTGCCAAGAGTATAGACAGCTCCGAAACCATGGCTTTGACATGTCTATAGGTACTTTATTAATCGACTTTTTTTTTTTTTTTTTTTTTTTTTTGTCCCGATACCATTCGAATTTGTCACACAATTGTAATTTGTCATTAGAACTTTTGATTTTCATAATTTGATATATAGTAAAATAAGAAAAAAAGCATCATGATCAATTGATAACAGTGTTAATTTCTTTTTTTTTTTTTTTTTTCCGATGAAATTTGAAATGTAAGTTGTACATGGATCATTAATTAACGTTAAAGATAGTCATTTAAAAAAAAAAAATCTATTTAACCTCAAATTTGTTAGATTTAGTCTTTTTAATTAAGTTTGAAAAAAGTTGAAAATTTTGAAGTAATTGTGTTTTTAATAACATAAATGCAAATTTTGAAGTAATTGTGCAAGTTATATATTAATTTCTGTCAAAAACTTAGCATTATTATCAACTGTTTGTCAGTTCAAAAGATAAACTGTTAAAATTAAAAGATAAAAAATTATTATAACTATATGATAAGGTTAATGATACAAATACAAAAAAAAAAAAAAAAAAGTTGTAATAATCGTAGGCTCTTTTTTATCATCTCATCTTCTCTGTAACGTCTATTTCTATGTTGTTCCATGCCTTTATTTATTTATTTTTTTTTGGGTGGGGGGTGATGAATGTTGTCCCATGCATATTTATAATGTAGAGCATTGCCCCATGTTTAGCTGGTTATAAAGTATAGCTATTTGGACCACACATTACTTTCTTCTTTAGTAAGTGAGTTGGTTGATAATGAGTCTATTTGATAGAGCTTTTTAAAAGTGATTTTTTATCTTTTGAGTCTAAAAATTGCTCCTAGAAATATTTGAATGATTATCAAAAGAATTTTCAGTTTTTAAAAAAGCTTTTAGTTTTTTTTTAAAATATTTTTAAGTCAAAATCACAAAATGTTACGTCTAAAAGTATCTTATGAAAAAATTTTAAGATTTGTATCAGAGTTTAATTTGTACATAAACTTCATTTTTAAAATTTTTATAACTTATTAGAAAACTTTAAAATCATTTTGATTTTATAAGCTCTTTTAAATATCAACAATATTATGAATTATATGTTTTTTTTTCCACAAATGTGTCATGAATTATACACCCATGTTGGTTATCGACTTTTAATTTTACATGTCATATTATCTTGACCTTTTCTATTATTATGCAAAAGGTCCTTATGGTGGTATTCCATTAAAAATTGAATGGAGACCGAGTACATACTGATCATATGAGCTTTAATTAAGGCTAAAAATTATATAAAAATATTGAGTGAAAATTAAAAACATTTAGATCATATGAGCTTTAATTAAGGTTAAAATTATAATCAGATAATTTTTGGGAGGGAAAGTGTACCTTTAAAATATGTCTGATACAAAAAATTTTGAAAAATACATTTAACTTCCAAAATATCTTTGATTAAGGTACAATTTCCCTCCAAAAATATTTGATTATGACTTTACCAATAGATAAAAATCATGTGATCGATCAAAGCAAATTTAATTTTTGTCCTATTTTTTTTTCCTAAAATATATGGACAGTGGGATCGTAGGCTTAACAAAAGAAAAGTTTAGATAAATGTCAAGTGTAGAATCAAATATTAAGGACCAACGTAAGATATGATGTATAATTTAAGGGATTATTTATAAAGATAACACTAATTATATCCATATAAAGATTGTACTATTTGAACAATGCATGATTGCTCTAGATGACTTCTTATGTTCTTCTTTTTTCCTCTTTTATTTAATATAATGCATTTTACTTTACACACACACACACACACACACACACACACATATATATATATATATATATATATATATAAGGTTGGCATGGAAACGTAGCAAGGCAGAAAAGGCTAGCAGCAATGGCTCCGGAAGTCCAAAGAAGCATGAGGAGATAGATCGGCCATAAACGTACATGCAATCATGTTGAATTTGTAGTCCACCGCAGTTATTCTCCATAAAATAGATATATCTCAGTTAGTTGTTCTTTGTTACAATATTACTCCTTATTTCATTAAAAGACAAGTACATAGCATTATTAGTTTTTTTTTTTTTTTTTTATATGTGTTAAGGAAGAAAGTTATTTTTTTCGTATTATTGTGCAGCATGATTTAAGTCATTATCTTATCTTATACTATATATTTTATCTTACATATATAAAAGTCTCAATGTACATCCTTCCTATGCTTGACACATGTCTCTCCATTTGGTTCTCTCTCTCTCTCTCTCTCTTCCCCCCCCCCCCCCCCCTCCCCCCTTATTGTTTTTATTTTTTATTTTTTGGCTCTTCCTTGCTCTTGGCCTTTAGTGTTTAGTGTCATTTTTTATTTTCCCTTTCTCAGTTTGTGCTGCCTCTTTTACTTCTTCTTTTTAATCTTTTTTTTTTGTGTGGCTTTTTTCTTTATTTTACTGATTTATTTATTTATTTATTTTTACATCTTCTTAGGTTTTTTTTCTTCCACTCTTTCTTATAGAACCAAATACATTTTCCTTCTATTTTACTCTTATTGTGTAATTTTTCCTCAAATATATGCTCATTTAGATCATTTCAAGTGAAATATTATTTTATAATATGATTTTTGTAACTACTTTTCTTTTTATAGACAATTTCTCTCTATTGAAACTTTGTTCACAAATGCGCCCCTATTTACACATCTTAAAAAAAAATATTTTCTAAAAAAAAAATTTTCTTTTTCATGTATACCTTAGTTAATTTTCTATATAATAGTTTCGCTTATTTACTATTTAAACATTTTGTCCATTTATTTTGATATTATCATTCTTCTTTTCGCTTTATTTCCATTAAAATGATTCTCTCAAATATTTCTTCACTTTTTTTCTTTCTGTTTTCTTTCTAGTTTCTAAGTTTACTTTAAATCTTATATTATTTTTATTAAACTAATTTTTATTAAAATGTTTTCTTTCTAAATTAATTTTATTAAACTATTTTTTTTCCTTAAATACATTTTTATTTAAATATTTTTTCCATTATGTCAACAAAAATAATAATAATAAACTCAACAGACATGCATAGCACGTGCTAATTACCTAGTGTGCGTGTGTGTACATATCTATATATATATAAAAGAGTGGATAAAAAACCACTATTCATCCTTGGTAGTCAAAAACGCACCGTTTGGTGCTTTTTTTTTTTTTTTCATGAAAAACTATTTTTTTTTTCCTTTTTGCTTTTTCTTGGAAACCCGTTTATCTTCCCCCCCTTTTCCCCCCTTTCCTTTTTGCTTTTTCATGGAAAACAGTTTATCTTTATTTTTTTTATTTTTTTTCTTTATGTGTTTTTTTTTTCTTTTTAAAAAAACTTTTGGTGTTTATTTTTCTTTTTTCTTTTCAAGTGTTTTTTTTCTTCCAACCTTCTTCTACTTTGCTTTATCATCATCATCATCAGTATCATTATTATCATTATCATTATTATTATTATAGTTGTTGTTGTTATTAATTTTTTTAAATTTTTACTTGTTTTTTTTCTAAATTTCTGCTTATACATTTTCAGTAAAACTTTGTTTTTCCTTTTTTTTTTCTTTAATTTCTTTATTGAAAGCTCAATATTTTATCACTTTCTCTCTTAAATATTCTTTTATAATCACTATCTCAACTTTTTTACTCGAAATTCTAATTTTCTTAACTATAATCAAACCTAATTGTGATAAGTTTTCTTTTCTTCGTTACATGATCAAACTTGTGTGTTTTTTTTTTTAAGAGTTTTCACGATGGATTAAAGGAGGTTCTCAACTTTCTACTTTATTACTTTAGATAATATTTATGTAATTATTTTACTTTTTTTGGCATGAAAATTAATTTCCATTTCATTATATTTCCTTAACATTTAACTGAATAATAAATTTGATTGTAAAATATGCACCTTATTAGTGCGTTTTTGTTTTTGTTTTTTTTGGGAAAACTGTTTAAGTGTTGTTGTTGTTGTTTTTTTTTTCCTTTTATGAAACTATTTGGTTCTTCATGTCATTTTTCCATGTTTTGCTTTTCTGTCGTTAACTTTTTCTTATCCCCTTTCTACTTCGTTTTACTTATATTTCATCATTTTTCTTAAATTTCTGGCTTGTCTTTTTTCAATTTTTTTAAATACTTCTTCCTGCAACTTTTTTATTTTCTTTCTTTCTTTTTTTTTTCTCCTTATTAGAAGCTCAACGTCTCAAATTTTCTCTCTTAAAGTCTGTATTATATCAGCTTTCTCATTGATAACTCTAATATCCTTAATTGATTGTGGTTGGTCTTCAAAAACATATTATGAGATTACTGTTGTTTTAAATAATCATTTATAACAGAATGATATAAAGTTTTGATTTTAGATAATATAATGGATACTGTAAATATTGTGAAAGAACAAAATAATCAATATCATTATGTGTTTTATGTAATAAATATTAAGTCGTCATGATTTTATGATAAAATGTGATTTTTGAATTTAGATAATTATTCTTATATTTTGTTTTTGAATTAATTTTTTATTTATTTATTTTTCATAACATCATTTATATTACACATTATAAAAACTACAATTACAATTTTATACGTGCATTGCACGTGTTTGATAACTAGTATAATAAAAGTGTCAATGTGCAACTCCCACATGCTTGACACGTTTTTTTTTTTTTTCCCTCCTTTGCCTTCTTTTCCGTTTGCTATTTCCTCTTCTTCATTTTTTTGGGCTTCATCTTTATTTTTTCCCTTTCACCTGTCCTTAAAAAAAAAAAAAAAAAAAATCTTCTTATGCTTTTTTCTTCTTTTTCTATATATATATCTATATTTATATCTATATCTATACTATATTAAAAGAGTCAATCCAACTAAATTTTTATATCCACGATCAAATGTCACTCTTTCAATCGTTTATTCCTTTTTGTTTTAATTAGCTTGGTTACTTCTTTTTTAGTTCGTTTTTTAATGCTGTAGATGAGAATGAAAAAAAAAAAAAAAGAAAAATATTTGCTCATTTTATTATTATTGTTATTGTTTTATTTTACATAATAAAAAGAATCAATCTAACTATCTCATTTTTGTGTAGCACCTTAATGATTGACATGTATCATTTTTTTTAAAAGGATTTAGTGCATTTTTAACTGATTTAGTTGTTTTTTTTTTCTTTCTATTTTATTTCCAAAAAAACTTTGCTTATTGCTTGACGTGACACCTACTTGATGTGACACCTAGGCTTTTTTATTTTTATTTTCTTAATTTTTTCTCCTCCAGTTGCCATTGCCAACTTTTTTTTTTTTTTTTTTTTTTGTGGTGCTAATATACCCTATTAATAATAAAAGTCTCAAATTTACCCCAATCTAGCTATTTTTTTTTTAATTTTCTTATTTTTTTGTCTCTATAGAAATAATTTTTCTTAGAGATATCGCCATACGTGCGGAGTGTGTTATTAAAACTAGTATTGTAAAAAGAAGCAATTCAGGTCATTAAAAGTTTTTCAACTAAAAGGTTGAACATTTCTTTGAACAATGAGATCGTTTCTTTCTATTATCTAGTTGCTATGATCAATGACGGAAGTGATGACTTAGTGCATGTCCACTTCACTCTTTAAATTTTAATCTCAGTCACTAAAAATTCTTAAAAAATTTTAGTTGTGCACCTCCATTATTATTTTACAACAAAAATTATAAGGGTGCGCTAACTCAATGATTGAGACTTATAGTTCTCTAATTTGGTGTTCTCACTGAAATATTTTTTTAGCTCCGCCTATATAATCAAAGTTAAAAGTACAACAAAGATAAATGGACATATTTAGCCCCCCAAAAGGTCTCGACCTTTTTTTTTTTTTTTTTTTTTTTCAATTTTAAGTGCATAAATTTGGGTTGTTAATTAAAGAGTTGCTGATTTTGATAGACATGAAAGCACGTTGCCTATGAGTACTACTATACCAATGCATGCTCTATGAAAAACAACTTGTCGACAATCCTAAGTTGGATATGGGTAGACGTATATGTGAGATTCCTTTGATATACCAAGTCATGTGAATAAAGTTCATATATATATATATATATATATGTATGTATATATTACGAAAGGGGTCATTCTGACCTGACTAAAGCAATATAAATATTATTGGTGCATCTTCTATGAATTTCTTGATCAATATCAATATATATTATCTTTCACGTCAATTATAGGACATTCTCATTACTTTTGAGCCCTGGCTTGTAAATTTACCTTAATGTGACCATTGAGCTTTTAGTGTTTGGCTGATTTATAATATCTACATGATTTGGGAAGAGGTATAGATACATATATATATACAGACACAAACATATTTAAATCGCTTTGTAAATGTTCTTATTTTCCCTTAGGGCAATTGGTTTAGTTATTCTTTTCTCCCAAATATTGCTGTCTGTTTGTAATAATATGTCATATGTTCTTAATATTTTTAAAGTCTATGTGTCTAGACTCTAGCTAGGTGCAATGGATGGTAGGTTGGTCAATAAGAGATGAAGAAAGAGATGGAATGTTTGTGGAATAATACATGCATGCATGCATGCATACATACATACATATAGCTTACCACTTGCAGTATATACAAAGGAGATCTCTTTTTGAGAGATTATGCAAATTAAAGTAGATTCCTTTTCATTTTTCGTTACTTCTCTCTCTCTCTCTCTCTTTTGGAGGGACTTCTATAACAGGATACAGTCACATTTTCCTATTGGTAAGGTGCAAAATGTAGCTTCTTGCATATATAGCAATTCAATAGCTTAAAATGATGTTGTCCGTAGAAAGTAAAATGACATGACTACATTTGATCAAATCCTTCCTTTTAACTATGATAATAGTTAGACTATTCTATATTTTATGAAATATTAGTTTCTGCCCCATTCTTTTTTTTCCCCCCTAAAATAATAGCAACAATTTTATCCAAAATAAATTACGACTAAAACAAAAATCATCAAAATCCAAGCCCACCCTTGCCCGACGGTTGCCCACGATCCGTGACGGCACCTTTTGCCTCCCCCACTCTCCGCAACGCAACCTCCCCCACCACCCACCCCCGCCCCTACTGTGAGGGCGATCCACCCTCTCCCCACAATGACAGCAACGCAACCCTTGTAAACTATGTGGGGTTTTCTTGTAATTACCGAAAATATAAGGTAAAAACACAAAGTATGATAAAATATATAATATTGTTTTTATAATTATCTCAATTACGTATAGGTTGTAATCCGATGCGATAATAAACTTACTATCAACTTTTCAATTGTATCCCAACCCTACTATATGTATAGTTCCCATAATAAATAAATAAAAATTGGGGGGGGGGGGGGGGGGGGCCTCTATTATAACCATATGAATTATTCAAGTTTTGATCATTGTTGTCCCCTCAATGTTCATGTCAAGCAAGTCATAAAATCGGCCACAAGGGCAAAAAGTTGAGGCAATAAATTAAACAATGCCCTTTTGAAAACATAGAACTATATAATAACCGTGCATGAATTTGAACCAAATCATGAAACATTGACAAGCCAAAGCCTTTGACTTAAAAAAAGAACTCTCCTCATATCGTTCACTTTTCTTTTCTTTTCTTTTTTAATTTTTGGGTTTGAAAGCAGAGTCCACTCACGGATTGAGGCGCATGTTCCATGGACATCCTAAAAAACAGGGAGCCCTAGGGGGACTTCAACTGAAAAAAAAAAAAAAAAAAAAAAAGCCAGGGAAAATTATTTAAATAACCATATTTTTTTATCCATTGACTAACATGACACAAATTTTTTATTCTTGATCAACATGACACAAATAATAGTTTATTTTAGTTTAATTTTGTGTAATATTAATCCAATTTTTTTTTAATTTTTTTTATCATGTTGATTCAATGACCTTTAAAGTGCTTTCCTCGTGAAGCTATCCCCCCAAGTGTTTGGTCCTTTCTCAATCCCCATTGGACAACTTTGCTCTATATGTCCAAGCCCACTCCAATAATACTCTTACTATTAAATTATTTGTCATAGTTTATATATATATATATATATTTATATAAATAGGGTATGAAAAAGGGGAAGAAAAAAAAAAAAAACCTACCGATTGGATGCTATCATGAACTTCTCTATCTTTATCCTATCTTGTTAATTTTACACGTTTCTGTCATGTCGATCATGCCCAACGTTCATAAATACATATTAATTATAAAGCAATAAAAAGCTTGAATTATGCATCTAATTGGATTATTTTCATCTATATCTATTGAATTTTAAGATCATTCTAACTTTATTCTCTTGAACTTTAAAATTCTCATTTTACCCCTTGAATTTTAAATTTGTCGATTTTCCCCTTCTATCAGAATTTCATTTAAAATCAAACGAAAAAAAAGTTAAGTTAAGTGCACTAATCATGTAATCTTTTTTCATTTGTTTTTAATAAAAACCTAACAGAATGAGCTTAATAAAATTAGTTCCCTTACTTTCTCATATATTTTTAACTGAAATTCTGATAAAAGTGATAAAATAGAATTAAATTCAAAACTCATAAGATAAAGTGAGAATTTTTAAAATTCATAGGATAAAATGAGAGTGATTATCAAGTTCAGAGGATATAAACAAAAATAATCTTATTGAATTTTTATCATCAAGTGATGCGATGGTGGAGATTTAGTATCAAGGTAAAATTTAATTAAAAAGAAAGGATAGTTATAGATATTTTATTCATAATCTATTAATTAAAAGTTGACAAATATAAATTGGTGTTCATATATGGCATTATCTCTGTTGCTTACCTGATTAAAATCCCAATAAGCTACCGTAGCCGGAGAGGAGCTCTAGAAATAGATAGGACAGGCGGCAAGTTCGAGGAATGATATTGTCCCTCCCTCAAACAGTTGAGTTGAAAAGATGTTATTGGGAGGCAGAAAAAAGTTACGTCCAAAGTTAGGTCCATCATGTTTAAATTGACTCCACTACTAGGCAATGTCTCTCCAAATGTCAACATTGTCATACCACTTATCCTAAAGGGCTATTTCCAAGTACACAATACAAATGCATGGTAGTGGTTTTCATTTGCATATATATATATATATATATATATATAGACACACACACACACACACACACATAAATATATAGATTCTTAGTGATGAACCCTACTCTCTCTCTCTCATAGGGGAAAATTAGACTATTTCTATTTAGCATATATATATATATATATTTATCACTAATTTATGTTACACATAATTTTACAGATCTCTCTATCATAGGGGCAAATTAGACTATTTCTATTTAGCATATATATATATATATATATATTTATCACTAACTTATGTTACACATAATTTTGCAGAAAATTATAAGAAAGTAAGCTATTTATCACAAATTATTCAAAAAAAAAGTCACGGTAAGAGACCAACCCATGGAGGGATGATAGAAGAACCCTTTATATATTTTTGATTTCTTTTCAAAAGTGTTTTTGGGACTCTTTGGAGCTATGGTAGACCCTATTCCATTAGTATGTGTGAGGGTTCACTTTTATGAGTTGTGAGCCCTCAATCTCACGGAGCGTAATAGCAATACTTATTTCTTTTTGACTTCTGATTGAATAATGAAAAAATAAAAGTAAATAATTGAGATAGAGAACATGCCTTACCTTTTTAATCAAGATTGCATAAAAATTGTGTAGAAATTAATTTTGATAATAAAGATTAACAATTTCTAGGATTTTCGTTTAAACGAGAGATTTTACAGTTGAATGTCCTCATTATACAGCCATATAAGATTAGTAATTGTGGCCTTATTAGGATCAAAGTCACAGTCTATAGTGTACAATATAAGAAGTGTATGATTTGAATTGTAAGTTTAAACTTAAAAATCCCTATGACAGGGTGCGTTGGAAAGAGAGAGAGAGAGAGAGAGAGAGAGAGAGAGAAGAACATAAAGAAGGATAAAAAGTATACTTGTGCCCATGTTATGCTTCCAACTCCAAGCAAACTGTGTCTAGTGAGTAGGGATATTGGTAATGGCGAGTGGGGCTGAGGAATGTTTTCGCATCCCATCCTGATCACATTCTAAAATCATCTCCATCCACGTTTCAATCCCTATTTGATCAGGAGAGGTGGGGTCGGGTTCAAGAATTTTGATTTCGAGTATTTTCTGTATATTTGTTTTCTTCCGATCCATTTAACATTATTATATAAATTAAAATTTAAAGAAGAATTAAGTAATTAAAAATTTTTATACGATTAATCCAAAATCAAAACACACGCAAATCAGATTAAAGCTAAGCAAATGCAACCAAATTTTGGTCTTAGAGTCACGGTTCTAAAAAGAACTACTAATGTTTATAAAATTAATATTATACATATTAAATAAAGAAAAACATACGAAATATTTATGTAGTGACCAAGACGTAATGGGAAGTGCTTCTTCTGTCCCTTTCGCACCATCAATTCGAGGACAAGGGTTTGTTTCCATCGCCGCCGCCTCGTTCGTGGTGGATCCTCACTCCTCATGTGCGTAACATTGCCATCCCTACAGTCAGTGTGGTCAGGTATGGACTATGGAGTGGTGATGGTTTGGTCAAGTAAAACGATAAAGATAATGGTGGCTGCTGAGATATAAAGAAAGAAACTACTTAAAATATTGTGATCTCATTTTAGCAGATGAATGTCATCGATTAAGGTCAAATCACGTGACTCTAGACTCAGGTTTGCATGTTTTTCTTTTGATTTGCGTTTGTATTACTACTAATAACAATTATTATAACAATTCAGTTTTGGGGGAGTAGGCCACAATACAACAACCCACCGATGACAAAGCTGTCTGACATTTATCCCAAAAAAAAAAAAAAAAAAGCTGTCTGAAAGCTAGTTGTGATTAATCTGACATATTATATATATATATATATATATATTTAAATCAGAAATGCATGGTATGTACACACCACAATATCAACAAACAAAAAAGGGGCATAAGAGCGTTGAATTCATGGGAGAAAAAAAAATTATTACAAAAACTTTAGGATGAATACAAAAATACATCTTATATATATATATATATATATTCATTTTAACGTGATTTTGATATATTTTAAATAAAGTATTCTATTTGTAAGAATGGTCCAAATGATAATAATTGAAAATATAAAGTTTAATCGATGATTTAATGTCTGATAATGACCTAAGATGTGAAGTTTGAATAATCTGAAAATTTTAATAGTAATAATGATAATAATAATTGATAAATCAACGTACGGACCGACCCTTAGATTAAACATCCACGTGAAAAACATCTGGCAGTTATCCCACAATGCCTACTTGGCATGACGAGACAGGCCGATCTATCTCTTCCCACTTTGGACACCCCTCCAAAACTCTAGGCTATCCTTACCGTCACGTCATCTCCTATATAAAGAAACCCAAATGCCATACAAATTTATTGTTCACTTCCAACCCCCCAAAAAACCCAAAAAAAAAAAAAAAAAAAAAAATCTCCCAACAAGTTTAATTCTCTCTCTCTCTCTCTAGTCCCTTCCCATGAGAACCAAAAGAATGGCTAGTACCGTCGTTCTAGACCCAACTCTACGCATAAAACCCACCAAAAAAACCACTCCAATTTTCAACAACAACAACAACGACAACGTTGTAGAAGAAATTGAAGGCCTAATTCGAGTCTACAAAGATGGAAAAGTCGAAAGACCCTCGATTGTTCCATGTGTCGATGCCTCAGTTTTGTTACCGGACCATCAAGGTCCGGTGACTTCTAAGGACGTTGTAATTGATAAGTATACGAATATTTGGGCACGGTTTTATGCCCCGTTTAGTGTCACACCCCAATTAGCCCATACTCATGATAACAACAATAATAAACACCCTTTGCTAGTTTACTTCCATGGAGGTGGGTTTTGTGTTGGATCAGCTTCTTGGAGTTGCTACCATGAATTCTTGTCCAAATTATCCTCCAAATTAGGCTGCTTAATCATGTCGGTTAACTACCGTTTAGCCCCCGAAAACCGCCTGCCCGCGGCGTACGAGGACGGGTTCAAATCCCTCACGTGGCTAAAACAACAAGCAACGACGACGACGACGACAACAAATGAATGCTATTGGTGGTCGCGACGCTGCGACTTCTCTAGAATATTCCTGATTGGGGACAGTGCCGGAGCCAACATAGTCCAACACTTGGCAACAAGTCTAGCCTCTTGTAACCCTGGATCCGACGCGAAAAGACTTCAACCTCTGACTTTTCGGGGAACGGTCCTTATCCAACCCTTTTTCGGAGGCGAGGCACGGACCTTCACCGAAAAGCACGTGGCTCAATCCCCGAGGTCCGCGCTGAGCCTGTCGGCCTCCGATACGTACTGGCGGCTGGCCCTGCCGGCGGGGGTGGACCGCGACCACCCGTGGTGCAATCCGACCTCCAATTCGGAGAGTTTGAGGCACGATTTGCCGGTGATGGTGTGCGTTTCGGAGACGGATATATTGAGAGATAGGAACTTGGAGTTTTGCGCAGCATTGAGCAAGGCCGGGAAGAGGGTGGAGTACAAAGTGTACGGAGGTGTTGGACACGCGTTTCAGATACTGAGTAAGTCTCAGCTGTCGCAGATGAGATCAAATGAGATGATGGCTCATATTAAGGCCTTCATTAGTAGTCGATGTTAATACTACGCTAATTAATTAGCTAATTAGTCGCTAATATTAATGTTGCTAATTATCCCGCGTTTGGCTAATTTCACACCCTTATATATATATATATATATATATATATATTTATAGAAAATTATTTATGAGATGTGTGTAGTTTGTTTCAGAAAGTGTTGTTTATTTAGTTATGTATATTAAATATTTCACTGCAAAGAAAATGTTTATATTATGGTGTGCTTTAACTTCTAAATTACGTAGGTTTTACATGATTTACATTTACCTTTTCTTTTTATGGAATAAGTAACTTTTATATAAAAAAATTGAGAATTAAAAAGTTAGATATGAAATTACCATTAAATTATATTTTCAACGATAAAATAAATAAATAATTACATGTATCATATATATAAAACGTCTTATTATTATTATAACAAGTTCCTTCAAACTTGTGGTGAATTAGGATGCTAGTGCATAACAATAAAGTTATGGATATACATGTTTGGGAAAAAAGAAAAAGAAAAAAAAAATCACATTTAAAAAAAGAAAGTGAAATTATTGATTTGAACTAGCCCATTTTTGCGTGTAACCGTAAGAAATTAAAATTGTGTCCATGTAGTGGAAAGTATCTATAACAATTAGTGGGGACTTGATTGATAAAGTGTGGAGCGACAGGGGTTGTCCCATAAAAAAGTTGAGTGGCCCCCAAGTACTTGTTGCGAGGGTCACTTGTGTGTTAGTGTTTAACAGTTAAGGGATATCCTTTCCCCTCAAAAAAAAAAATAAAAAAAAGGTTGAAAAGAGCGTTTGGTAGGTGAAAAAGTGAAAAAAAGAAAAGAAAATAAAAGGATTAATAGAAGGATTTTAACATTAATGTATGTTTAGTAGAAGAGAATATATAAAAACAGAGATTAGGAGAGATTTCAATTTTTTTTTAAACACTTCAATTTTCATCTTTACTAAATTACAATGATTATTAAAGGGATTTCATACTAAATAGAGAAAACACCTTTTTCTCCTCATCTACCTCTCGCTTTTCTATTTTCTTTCTTTCATACTAAACATACCCAAAGAATCTAATGGCATATTACGGATCTCAATAAATCGCCCTTGTATTGACAGACTACATCTATTAGTGATTGATTACCTTTGTTTGCAACATGGCATATTACTCATCTCAAAATAATAATTTCATGAAATTAAATGATAGGTTCTATGATTGACGTAATATTTACTGTTACGAACAATTAATGAGAACATGGATGATTTTAAACTGTTATTAGATGAAGGTGTTAAGATATCACTTATCTATTTTTTTTTTTCTTTGGGGAAAAAGAATAGCAGTACGTGTTGAAAAATCATTAACACAAGAGGAACTCTATTTAATTTGAGTAATTATATCAAGCTTTGGACATGTGACCTTTATTTATAGGTCGGTGACTAAATGACAAGACACATTTAATTACATGGTTTTGCCATGGCAATCTTTGTCGTGTGGAGCTTTGGAGGTTATATTAATTGGGATATATATATATATATATATATATATATCTCATGAATCATCATGTTTTGGGTTGTCTTCATCTCCAATTGACACATCATGATGAGACACGGCCACGTGAGAAAGGAGGTCTCTAGTGGCAAATGTTGTGTTCATGGCCTATAACTTACTATTGTGTATGTACACACACACACACACACACACACACATATATGTATTGTCACATTTTTCATTGAAAACTTTTTCTCCAAAAGGGGCAAACAACTCATAGATAGAGCCTCATAGAAGGTCCGAGGACGAGGCTGTTGGAAAGTATAATGTTGCCTCCTTTCCCATGATGCAGTTGATCGTATACACTTGCTCAAATGAGTGTTCCAAATAAATCACGAGGTTTCCCCAGCATATATCCTTTTCCTACAAACGCAAATTAATAAAACTAGCGTGTAAGATGTATAATTAGGGGGAAAAAAAAAAACTAGATATATATGTATAAAACTAATTAAGTAAATGAACTGAAATTCAATAGTCTAATCAAGGTCAACAATTAGGTCTCTTCCATTAATAAAGGTTTAAAAGATAATTGAGAAAAACAAATTAATAAAATTTATTAGTCATTAAATATAGGAACAAGAAGAAGAATATATCTATTTTATTTTTATGGTCATTATATAAATGCATCACGTGCTCATACATATTAATTGCACCAAACTCAAACTCTAAAGAAATATTTTACTGACTATGTTATCGGACAAATTATCAACTAGTAGATTATTTTCTTTAGTCAAGGCAAAACTTTGACATCGATCAAACACACACACACACACATATACAAATACATATTTGCTATAGCTATTAAGAATATCCTTTGATATTTAGTATTATACCTGGTTCTTAAGAAAAAACGCGTGGGGTTGTACTTCTTTGCATACTCCTTCGTTAGCTTCCATGACGAATCTAATTTCTCCGACTGTACATGCAGATCTTGCATATAATATATATATACACACACACACACACACACATATGTGTGTGTGATATACAGAGAGGCTATACTAGAAAACTTGACGAATAAAAAAGTATTAATCTTTATTTGTATGAGGAACTTTTTGAATTTACAAGCCTATGTAGTTGTATATTTATAAGTGATGAGGTTGAAAAGAAGAAAACGGGAAGTCACTGAGGGGGGTTGCGCGAACCACCATTCTAAAGTAAATTATGCCTCAATCACCATTTGCTTCAAGAATATTGGTTCACAAGTTAATTTAGGCTGTTTGTGGAATATTTCAATCAAATATAGATATAAATATAAAAAAAATATATGTTGTTTTGAATTTAGAGATAGACGATTTTTTTTTTTTTTTTTAAGATGAAATCAGGTATGTAACAACACATCCCAACCCATTTAGAGCCCATATGTATATAATCTCTCAATACATATTTAAAAAAAAAAAAAAAAAACCTAAAAATAACAGCATATAAAAGCCTAACCCTAATTCTTTAATAATTCTAGTTGTTAGTTTCATATTTTATATGAATATGATAAGTTTCTTGTGTTGGTGAATTCAGAATTTTAAGTGATTTTTTATCTAAAATTTTCATGTTAAATGGGTAAGAAACCAGTTTCGTATTAAATGAGCTGTAAACGGGTTTTTCATGTTAAATGGATCATAAATTGGTTTGTTTTCGTACCAACCCATTGTGGTCCGTTTAATAATCATGTTCACGTGTCATGTCGTGCTACCCGTTTATTAAACGGTTTATTTCTGGGTTTAGGTTCCTGACTCGTTTATTAATCGTGTTGTGTTTATATTCATACTTATTGTGTTGTGCTGATTTGAATTCTGCCTGCAAATACGAATTATTAACCCTAATCTCAATATCTACATTTTTTTTTTTAATTTTAGAGACAAGAAATTCAAATTCTAATCAATATATATCTATACTATTATGAAAAGTTTAATTTTGCATGAAAAAGTAAGGTATGATTTAATTAATATTTAGAAAATTTTTTTTATGAGTCACAAAACGTGCCCTAAGTAATTTGCTATATTTGCTTGTTCTCAGACCCTTTTGTTGTACTTGAATGAGTGATGTGGTAATCAAATATACATATATATGATATATACATGTATATAAATATATATATATATATGACGTTACAGCATACGATGAAATGACGTAGGGACAAAAGCAGCCAGGAAAAAGCAGAAGAAAAGGTTTATTAACATTAAATTATATTTTTTCCCTGGAGTTGAAGAATTTTTTAAAGTTATTTTTCTTTTTTCTTTCAGTAAAAAGTGGATTACAGGAGGTTAGCACACCTAGATAATTTTAGAAGGTAGATCTCTCTTCGTATAATATATGAATTTTTAAGAAGAGAATTGATCATATACCCTTAATATGTATTGAGGATGATTTGAATCCAAATATTTAACAAGAAAGACGGTTGCTCTACCAACTCACCTAAAAAGTTTTTTACATAACCCACTTTTCACATTTTACAGTAACTTACTTTTCAAAATTTTTTCTACAACATTTTCTTTTGTAAAAATTTAAATTATGAATTTGAGCATAAAATGCAAACGGATCCTTAGTTTGATTTAGGTCCTATTTTAGGGGACATCTGAAAATAATGTTTTGAAACTTGAGTTGAAAATATATATTTGGAGGAAATCTTTTAAAAAAATTTTGTGATATAAAATATAATGAAAAATTTTAAAATGCGTCTGGAAAAAAAATATACAAATAAATTTTATCTTACTTATTTCGTTGATACAAATATTTTAAGATAAAAATTATCTCATTTTAATTTAAAACGAGAAAATTATAAATTTTTAAAATTTGAGTTATTTTTAAATAAAAAAAAAGAAAAATTTTGTTTTAAAATTAAAATTTTAAAATTCAGATATTAAAATATTATTTAAAAATGATGTCTCCGACAACCTTTATTTAATAAACAAAGTCAAGTGTACAAAATGCCAAGTTATTTTTCTGACTAATATGCAGAAAGGGTTTAATGGAATGGTCATGACATGTCAACGTCATTATTGTCGGCTATAATTACAGTCTATAATGTACATACTTGTAATTGACGTAAAGAACAAACAATCTCAAATTCTCACTTCAGATGTACAGGCAGGTTTCTATGTGACTGCTGGTAGTGGGACTCAGGTGCAGAAGACACTTTTGATTCTGAAAATCTTTTCATCTGATTCTATATATACATCTTATATAATGTGAACAAACTAGATGAAAAGTGAAAGATATCAATTTCTAAGGGGGGGGGGGGGGGGGGAGAGAGAGAGAGAGAGAGAGAGAGAGAGAGAGAGAGAGAGAGAGAGAGAGTCGGAGAGCATAGTCCAATCTCAATTCTGTTTTTGTTTGCTAATTAGAAGCTTTATTGGAATAATTACAAGCTCAATTCCTTTTTTTTGCTTTCTAACTAGAACTTGTTTTGTTGTTTCTTTTCAAAATAATAAATCATTGACGAACTCTTTATTTTGCCAGTTCTGATTTTATAAATTGATATACTCATGTTTTTATAGGCGATTTATAATCTAAGATCATAACACGACAACAGAACTCAAAACCCACATGGAAATTAGCATATCCTAATATCATAGTCAAGCTTGGTAGGACATTAACATACCCTAATGTCTAATTGCTAATTAGAAGCTGTATTGGAATAATTACAAGCTTAATTCTTGTTTTCTGCTTTCTAACTAGAACTTGTTTTGTTGTTTCTTTTCAGAATAATAAATCATTGACAAACTCTTTACTCTGCCAAATCTGATTTTATAAATTGATATATTCATGTTCCCACTGGCGATTTGGATCATGACATGACAACATGACTCCTAAGTCCTAACCCGCACGGAATTAGCGAACCCTAATGTCGCAGACAAGCTTGGCAGGACATTTCCATGATGCACGGTGTGACCTGATCGATAACATACAAGAGACAATTTTAAGATGGCTTATTCTCTTTCTTGCTATTTAACAATAAACAGAACATGGGTCTAATAGGTCGTGAGACCGATTGTCAGCACAACAAACAGTGAACTGTAGACAGTCTTGAGCACGTGGGTGGGCCGCTCAACCTGTCTTTGCTATGCTTAAAACAGCACACGAAACCAGGAACTGTGAAGCATACAAATGAGACATTCAATTTTTGAGATTCACAACACTTAACCAAATCAATCAACGTTTCTGTACTAAAAAACCCGATAGTATTCTATTGTAGGGAATTGTTTCAAGTTCTGTTAATTTTACGTACTTGTTTATTTTAATGTGATTTTGATTTGATCTAACATTTAGAAACATATATTATTGGTAGGAATACTTTGATGTTCCGGGGCACATTTTGGCATGGACTCGTCGATAGAAATTGTAACTAGTTTAAACCATACGGTTATCGTAAAGCCAAAAAAGACTAGAGGGAGGGAAAAAGATATCCTCAACAACCATAAGCTTTTTGACTCTGAAATAGCATTTTGTTACTGATATTAGACATACAGAAACAAGCGGAAACAAAAACGCATAAAGAATCATATGAACAACTAGAGCATTTTATGTTAATATTGTCTTTTTTATTTCCCGAGTGGAAAAAATCAAATCATGTAGCTCGAGTAGCGAAAGACAGTCATGCGTGATACTTGCATACTACTACCACTTGTTCCCAGTACTATCACCTTCAGATGAAAGGTATGGCTTCTAATACGAGCTTAGTGATGAACTTGAAATGTGAACAGCCTAGCTAGACATCATGACATGCTCAATAGCTTGAAGTGCTTGGTTGGCGAAAAAACGAACATCAACATCTGGGTCCTCGCTGAGCTCCACCAAACATGGACGAATCGACTTCTCTACCACCTGGATTTAACGAATCCCCAGTTCAAAAAAAGGAAGAAAAATCTAAAAAAGCAAGAAAGGAGGGAGGGAGAAACATATCCAGCTATTAAAAATACAAGTCAAGTAAGAAACTCCGAAAGATCCCGGCTAGCAAAATAATAAAAAGAAAAGAAATCAGATACTTACAGACTGATCAACTATCGGGATAAGGGACTGCAGCACCTTTGCCACATTGAACTTGATGTTGGGTACTCTAAAAGAGAGAATTCAGTCAAAATTATGATACTAAATCACATCGTTCCTAATTAGAGGATATAGATCAAAGAATCACTGATACCTGTCCTTTGCTGCATTGACGACAACCGGAAGCAGTTTTGAACAAGTGATTTCTGAACCCACGACTGGGGCGAGTAGCGAGATTGCACGCAAGATGGTCATACGATACAAATAATGTGGGTTGTTGATCATCTCCAGAACCTGTCCAGACGACATGCCAATTTCTGCTTCAGAAATAGAGTATGAGAGTTTAATAAATTACAACTGAAAAACAAAAAATAATGTGGGTTGTTGATCATCTCCAGAACCTGTCCAGACGACATGCCAATTTCTGCTTCAGAAATAGAGTATGAGAGTTTTAATAAATTACAACTGAAAAACAAAAAGGGAAATCATCGTGGAGGTTTAGAATGAACTAGAATGTCTTTCCAAGCCAATAATGAACGACAAAATATTTAACAACTGAACTAGAATTCTAGAAAAAAACAGAAGTACAATGATAACTCTAGAAAAAACCAGCCACATCTACAATCTCATTGCCTGCAATAGTTTTAACGCGATTTAAATTTTAAGTGTCACACTATGTAATTAAAAAAAAAAAAAAACGAAAAAACTATACTGCAACTAATGGAAAGACATGGAGCTGCAGAGTCGAAATAATTAATAAACCTGGGGAACAATATTCTGCATTGCCCAGTCTGGACCAAATTCTTCCGCAAGGCGCTTCAAGTTGTTAGCAGCAGCTTCACGAATCGAGTGAACCTGCAATAAGCCCCCAGGAAAGCAAGGAAAAAGGGACCAAAAAACAATAAAAAAAAAAAAACCTTCAGTACGCACTACATATTAAACATAACTAGTTAGATTCCTATCTAAGCAATGATTTAAGCTATGCAAGTTCGTAAAACCAAAGGTCTACAAAAAAATGGATAAGCAAAGTTTATAACACCAAGTAAATGAAAAAAAACTAAGTACACCAGTTAAAATGAAGAACATGTTGATAAAAGATAAAAAGGGTGGAATGAATGTAGATGCAGCAAAATGGTGAGGAACATCATGATGCATATCTCATTGTTAATATGGAAGCCAGGAGGACTAAACAAACCTTATCTTGCAACCATTGCATGCATAGGGCTCCAAGTTTGTCATCAAAAAAGCCGACACCCAATTGGCTAGCTAGTAATGGAATATACTCTATAATTGCAAGCCGGACCCTCCAATGTCTATCCTCAGCAAGCTCAACAATTGCTGGTAATAAGGATTGAGAGAGCAGGTCAATTCCAATTACCTGCACAACCGCCAAGCAAAAAGAAAATTAAAGACTGTTCTAAAAGCAAGTCGAGAAAGACCAGATCTAGGATACGGGATGCCTTTTGTTTTTAGCAAGCAAACAGCACATCACACTGACACACCTGATTCACTTGATCAAGCTTGCTGATAATATTGAGGCGCACATCAGGAAATTCATCCTTCAAAAGAGAGAGAAAAATGGGAAGGAGCTGTTCAATTGTTGCGTCCTGCATCAACCATGGAATGAGATTTCAAAGATCAATGGATGTTTGGAAGATCAATTGCACGTTTCAGAACACAAAAATCGGCAATCTCTGAGAGATGCAAGCAATTCTTATGTTGAGAAAACGTCACACTGAAAGGACAAGGTGATTCAAAAGGTTTAAAAAACTCATTCAAACCCACTGAACCAATATTAATGTTCAATGCCAGAAAACGTGAAAGAATATCCGCAATCCTGGTTTACAAGAAATGGACATAGGTTCTAATGAAACCTCATTTTACAATGTAATTCCAACGATCAAGTGATTTCAACCAATAAGTCAGCTAAAAATCTATCAACATATTTGAAGATATGACCCTTTTTTAACTCCCACGTCTAAGAATAAGTACAATAACAATTTCTGCATCATTTACTCATTCTATGGCAAATTCCAACAATTTACAATTTCAAGGAAGAATATTTTACAATCTTAAGGATATAACCATCGACACGACATCATAAAATAAATGGGAAGCTCGTTAGCACACAAAATCACTCCTAATTTTCCCCCACTGCAGGCATCTTTTTAGCAGCAATCGTTAATTACTCAAACATATAGCAGACAACTCTATTAAGGACAAGATTAGAAAGACCATATACACAATAATCCTAACAGCCAGATTCCTTCAAGACCACCACCCCAGGCCAAAAAAAAAAAAGGAGCAGGAAAAAACAACTAAAAGGAAGGTGGTGAATAAGTTAGATTTGAGTGAAGGAATAAGGCGGACACCAATCTGAACAAAGTTTTGGGTAAAGCTGGAGTCAAAAATACACATCTCATCAAATGACTATTTGCACCTTAAAAAAAAAAAAAAAAAAAAAAAGGGCACAATTCAGAGTTCATAGAACCTGGTTGCAATGATAAATTCTCTCCCGGATCATGTTAAGCAGACTGCCTTCTGTACGGCATTCTTACCTTTCCTAAGATAGGAGCCATTCCCATTATAACTGAAGCCAAAGCAGAACGAACATGTTGAGAAGAATCTGTCGACAATTCCTACATAGATTGTCACAAGGCAATGATACAGGGACAGTAAAGAAGAGTTGAATTTAAACTGACCAAATTGGCAGGTAACAATAATAGCAAAATAAGAACTTCTTATTAACATTTCACCTTAACACAAGGAAGAATATGCTGAATTGCAAGATCTGGACTTAATATCCTGCAAAACTTTGTCACTCTGCCAGCAGATGCTATACGTACTTCGGCCTCGTTATCTCGAAGCAATCGCACATATGCGGGAACCAAGTCCGTCCTTTAGATGAAATTACAATTAATCAAATATTCAACATAGATTCTGGGAACGGACATATAATCATTCTAACACAGACAAGGAAGTCTGGCTTTGCCAAATAAAAAATAGTTTGAAACAATATGGTAAAACATCTTTTTTTTTTTTTTTTGGAAAAGAAACAAAACTTCCTTAAAAAATACGAGGAACAGAGAACATCATGAAGGCTCTTAAATAAAAAATGAAAACTATATAGTTTCCGCTCTTATTGATATTAAAGATACATCTGAACTTGAACAGATTATTACCTCGTAGGCTCAGGCCCCACAGCTTCACAAAGCTCATACAATTGATTAGCAACCATGTAACGAACACGCCATGACTTATCCTATTCAGATAATCGTAAAACAAAGAGCATCAGATTGTCTAATCGAATGCATTGGATAAAACTAGTCCTAAGCCTCTCCTTTTATCTATCCCGTCTACAAAGAAACCTTGAACCTTTCGTCAATACTATAAATTCTTAATCTTTGTTTACAATGCAGTTATCCATATCCCTGCTACCTTAAAAGATTTATGATACATAATATAAAGTTCAATATATAATCAAGCTACTTGCCCAATGTGTTCAAGCTACGATGCTACTTTTTCATGTAAGCCATAATGCATTGCCTAATACTTACATTACGATCGTATTCTCAGCTTTCACTTGAGAGAAGCTTCTTAATCGTCATTTCAATATATTTTCTAACAAGATTCCGTTTGTCTCTTTGATAAGTTCAAGGAAAAACATAGTTTATGCAGATTCTTGGCCACCATTTACGGGTGAAAAAAGGAAGAAGAAGAAGAAGAAGAAGAATGCAGGGTTCAACTGCATAAATTATATTGGTGTACCGACCTGAGAGAAGTTAACAATGACAGGTAGGATATGTGCAACACAATCTTGGGGTTCCAACAATTTTCCAAGGGCTGCACAGCTTTCAACAGCCAATAATCTGACAGAATCTTGCTCTGAGATGAAATTTAATATGAAAACATAAGATTTCAAAACACACGTTCAATTTCTTGAATTTCTAATTATGGGCCAAATAAGCATATGGCCGGCAATGATAACACAATAATTATTTAAAAAAAAAATTGAAGTATTGGTAAACGTTAAACAGTCAAATTAACCTAAAAAAAAATAAAAATATATGCTTAGCAGCATATGAAAACACATTAGACCATGTATTACCATCTTGTGTAAGATCCTCAAATATTGACATAATCTCTGTCTTCAAATGAGCAGGCTCAACAGTTGCTGCAAATTTCCCCAGATTTGTGGCAGCAGACCTCCTCACCATAGGCATGTCATCTTGACACAACTGGGTGTATGTTGACCGCAGCTCTGTTTTCAACGCGTCTGGTGCACCAGGATATGCAATGTGAAAAAGCCCGCATGCAGAAACTCGAGCAGTAAACCATTCGCCAGCTGCCAATCTCTGAAAATAAGAATTGAATAATGAGTTGAACAAAGAATTAATGAAAATAAATAGGCCGTGTTACTTGTGTAAGGGTACGTTGCAAATAAATTCTGAACTTAAAGACCTTCATATCATGCTTAATCAAGGTCACTCTAGATTTTCAATTCAACTATTAAGATGGCATCCTCTAAACATACCCCTTCCCCATTCACGATAAAAAGTATCAAATCTTTCTACCTCTTCAAGAAAAGGCTGTTAAAAAAATGAATCATACTGAATTGAATAAAAAGCTTAATAAACCATAAGATTAGATTAAGTACACAAAATATACATTAAAATTTAAAGAAAATTTCTGACCTTCACAAGAGGAATAAACCAATCGACTAAGTCACTCTCCCTCATCTGAGATCCAATTCTACACAAAGATTCTACAGCTTTATCCCTCACACAGGTTTCTTCAACGGTGCAGAGTGTCTCCAAAGGCGGGAGCAAAACATGGGCATGCTCCACTCCGCCAACATAGGGAATAAACACTCCCAGCTCTTCTGCCATTGCAAGGAGCACCTCATCATCGTCGTCATTGTTTTCACTCAGAAATGGGATCAATTCCTTACGAGTACGCTCCTCCCCAAGAGCGCGTGCAATCGTTGATAGCCTACGAATGGAGTTCAACCGCAGCTGGATGTCATCATTTTTCAGCTCATCGATAAGAACAGCTATAGGGTAGAGTGGCTCGTCTCCCGAAGACATTCTCACTCAAAATTTATCCCACCGCTTCAGAAAACAACAGAGGGGGGGAAAAATCAGAAGCCCTGTTGCGTGTTAGTAACTAAATATAGTCACTTGTAATTCGTAAATTCCCAAAAGACATTTCACCTTGAAAATGAATTATAAACCGGAAAACCAAATAAACAATCACATTTCTGGTTAACAAAAACAAAAGATTTGGATCTCATTGTCTTCGAAAGGAAAAAAAAATACAGAACAAAAAGCTCTTTATTCAAACAATCTTCAAACAAAAAAATTCGTAAAATTAAAACAAAATATTATAAAGTGCGAGCAAACAAGATTAAAGAATCCGAAAACCATAAATTCGACCACCGTCTACGAAAAGATTCCACGAATTTTCCTTCGCCGATACTATTACTACAGTTTCCCAGGAATCAAACATATCGTAATTGAGAAAAGCCCTAGATCGGACCTCCAATATCAAACGAGCCCAAAAATTACAATGTTCAAACTATATGAGTTTTTTCATATCCATACGAAAAAATATACGGATTTGGGAGAAGAAAAATCGTGCATTGAGAAACCATTAAACCAAAATTTCGGTACAATTAAACAATAACCGAAAATAAAATTAAAAATAAAAACTGCTGTTCTAATTTAGGACCTAAGAAGATTCAGAAACAATAATGGAGCACTAAGCTCATTAATTAACTGATTTGAATTGCATTATTCTCCATAATCTGCGAAAAAGAATGCATTTCCAAAGAAGAAACACGCACCGAAAATGAAGTGTAATTTTGCCGCACTTTCCTGAGCTTTCTCGGCAAACAACCAGAGGGCAAGAATTCGATGTTTGTCGCAATAGATTAACCACTGCAGAAAGAAATTGTACAGGAAATTTCACATTTTCTCGAGAAAATGAGTCAGATTAAAGTAATAAAAAGAAAAAGAAAAGTGAGAAATGGAAGCGCTCTAACCGATCTCGATGCCTTTGCCTTCCCGCCGGCTGTCCCTGTTTACAAGAGAGAGAATAAATCGTGTCGTATTATACGTTTATGGGCCCAAGTAGGAATTGGGCCCATAAGAACAAATGAAATGGGCCTTGTTGCCCTTGGGCTTCTTGTGGGCTTGAAGATTTATGGGACAAAGAAGTAAAAAGCATTTTCTTTCCTTAAAAAAAAAAAAAGCATTTTCATTAAAATAATTGAAGTAAATAACTTTAAAATATTTAAAGTAAATTAAGATTTATTTAATTTTTGTAAATTTTTTTTTTTAATAAATTTATTATTTATCTAGTAAATTTGTTATTTATTTTAAATTTTTTATAATCTTGTTATTTATTTAAATTATTTTCATGAAAATGTTATTTATTATAATTTTTTAAGATTTTTTTTTTTGTTTTTTGGCGGAGAGGACGTGAGTGAGAAGTGGTTGGAGAGGAGTGAGGGTGATGTTGATGCTTAGCTTCTACTTGGATCATAGGCTTGAAACATTGTTGAAAGAAAACATTGGATCATAGATCATGTTGTGACTATATTTTAAACAGTGGTAAAAAACAAAAACAGTTTTTAGACGGTGATTCAAACGAATTGATAGAAGTGAAAAGAATTGATAAACAAGGGATTAGAAAAAATATATAAGTACCGAATATGGGTGTTTTAAAAGTTGCCAAACTGTGGAAATAAAATGTTTTATACCAAATCGAACCAACTTGATAAAGTTTTCAGAATTATTTATGAATTTTGGTCGGTAGTTTGTTAGTTAGTTAGTTTTTTTTTTTTCCGGTTTGGTGTTATGAGCAAAGCCAGGGTTTAGGGGGCGAGTGGAGGTTGCCGTCCCATTAGTTTTTTATTTTGAAATAAATTGTGAAAATTATGATAATCTTATTTTTCCCTCAAGGAATCAGTTTTTTCATATATATATATATATATATATATATATCCTCATTAAACTCTAATACTTTTTATTTTTATTTCTATGTTTAAAAATTAAGGAGTATTCTGAAGTAGAAGGACGGCTCTATAAACCCTTTAGTTATATAGTCTTTGATCGGATTGTTTGTGGGGCCTTATATATTGGATGGATGAAGAACGACAAATATGCGTTAAGTTGTCAAGTTGTACATCCAATCCAAATAGTGTTCATTGTCCATGAAAAGTGCAACGGTGAATTGTTTAATTTTCGGTTTTCTATAGTTTTAACTTAATAGAAGAGATAGAATCAAAATTTTGTTTAATTTTGGGTTTTCTATAGTTTTAACTTAATATTCTTTAATCTTTAAATAGTTATTGTTTAAAATAATTACTAAATACTAAGTAATTAAACTCATTCAATTAGGAATGCCACTGTTTTTACCTTTATTTTTATTCAAATGCCTTATAACGCCCTTATGTTTGTTAAATTAGTTACAAAATACACCCCCGAAACGATTAAATTTGTTAAAATAGAAAGATTACCCTTTCCAACCTATATTAAATACAATTTTAAACATTAATAAAAATACAAAACTAAATAAATTAAAACTTTAAATTAAAATAATTCTCAAAATAATTGAAATGTGTGTTTAATCATTCTAAGTCATATTTTAAATAATAATTAATATAGATTTAAGGAATAGTTTTGATTTTTTTTTTTAATCTTTTACCATTTCAAGGGTATTTTATAACTAATTTTACGAACACCTGTGATGTTTTAGGCATTTGTGTAAAAGGAAAAAAAATGGTATTTATGCTAAATACAAGGAGTGTTTTGAGTATTTTTCCCTTTTTGAAAACATGCGTGGTTAGGGGTTTTATGTTTACTCTTTGAAAAACTCAGGGGTAAGTTTGGGCAAACATAGTATTTAGTAAAAATTCAGGGCTACTTTTTTTAAAAAAAAAAAACTCACGGCTACTTGTGGTATATTTCTTAATTTAAACTAAAAGATATTTAAATGATGAGTGGTCTTAAAAGTTATTTAAAAAGTAGAAAGTTAAAAAAAAAAAAAAAAAGTTAAATAATGTGCGACATCTCTCTTAAATATCACACGTATTATTGTTATTTTTTAGATCCTACGTTTATTCCTCTTGTCCTAACAAAACGTAAAAACTATTCTTTACACTTTTTAACAGCACTTCAAAGAGAAGTCTTCTTGGTGAAATATTTTCAAAATATGAAGCCCTTGTAAATGTGTGTTAAACATCAATTCACTAAACAAAATAAAATAAATATGAAAAATGATAAACGACATCGGAAAACTTTTGAGCTCCGCATAACTCTGCAGTAAAACGTGGCATAGATGGACATTTACAAAAAATTAAATAACTCTCTCCACTCTTACCCACGTGCTCATAAGTATAGCCACACCATATTTATAGTAAGGCGCTGTGTTCTCCGGAGCCAAATAGTAAGGCTCAATAAATATGTATCAACCATTATTTTACCAAGGAGGCGTTTGGTTGGTTCACGACGTCATTCCAATCGAATGTATCCAAAAGTTTTTAGTTTTTTTTTTTTCCTTTAAAAATAAACACAATTTCATTATTCACATATTCAAATCTTTCTTAAAAATTCAAACTTTTAAAACATATAACTTGTTTTTTCAATTCGCAATGAGATGATTTTTTAAATTACATAAAATGATGAGAGAAAAAAAAAACAGAATCTATATTGTAACTTTTTTCCAAACACATTTTAAACATGCGTTGGGCTGTCTACTTGAGTTGAAATTTTGAGTTGGAGTTGAATTGTGCGTTTGGCTTATTAGAGTTAAAAAATATAAAAACTTGAAATATTTCAAATAAAAAAATCAATATGGATCTTATTTCGTTGATCTCAAAATTCTAGCAATTTAAAAAAAAATTATCTCATTTGAATTTTTTTTTTTTTGTAACAAAAAATTCATCTCATTTGAACTTGTATATACAAGTTATAGATTTTTAAAGTTTGAGTTATTTAAGTTATAGTTATAATTATAAATAGTGGAACTAAGTTAACTTTTCAGGAGGATACAAAAACTAAATTGAATAGTTTCAACTTAAATTTAATCAAAATATCTCTAAAATTCCAATTCAAGTGAACACACAAACGAGTCCTAAGTAAAAATAAATTTTACAACTAAAAAATATTAAACAAAAAAAAAATCTCAAAGGAAAAGAAACCAATCACCTGATCTTAGACCATAAGCATCTTTGTACTCAAAATAATAATAATAATAATAATAATAATAGATCATTGGCATGCAAGTGACAGACAGAAGGGATGTTTTACTGGGGGCCGCCCCCACTAAGCGTAAATAACGGAGCGACGTTGGGCCCAAGCTGTCCCCGGGCCCAATGACATCCATCATTTTTTTTTTCAATCAAGGTGATCTATAAGATTCTCTCTCAAAAATCATATTTCTAAGGCTTGCTTGGTCGGTCCAGACTTAGGGCCCGTTTGGGCTAACATTCGGAGACGGTGTTTTTTAATGTGAGTTAGAAATATATGTTTAGAGAAAAAACTTTTGAAAATTTTTCTGTGATATAGAAAATAATACAAAAATTTAAAATGTGTTCAGAAAAAAACATGTAAAATAGATCTTGTTTTGTTTGTCTCATCGTTACAATATTTTGACATAAAAATCATCTTATTATAATTTTAAATGAGAAAGTTACAGACTTTTAAAGTTTGAGTTTTTTTGAAAATGGAAGAGAAAGAAAGTTTGATGTAGAATTAGAATTTTGAAATCCATATGGCAAAATACCATCTTCAGATGGTACCCCAAACAACCTCTTAAAATTTTCATATCAATTTTTATCTTTTATTTAAAAAATCAACAAAAATCATAATTAGTTTTTAAAAAATAAATCAACTCCAACAAAAAATTTCATTTCTAAATGGTCCACCAAATGTGTTATAAATTATTGTTCCTGCTATAATAGTTTTAGTTTTTTTTTATTATTATTATATCTCTAATTAGACAAGCAGAAGAAATATATATATATATATATATTGGTTTATAAATTTCTCTCTCTCTCTACTAACAAGTTTTTTTTTTTTTTTTTTTTTTTTTTGACAAACTGTCTCCTAGTTTTTCTCTCGTGAAATTTTATCATTATAAGATTTATGAACTGTCTGCACTATATCCTAAGTTTTAAGTTCTAAGAACAAATAAATTAAAAGTCAACTACACTAGTATTTGATTTTTTGGACCTTTGTAAGTTTGTTAAAATAGATTATATAAAGTTTAGGAAAGAATAAAATCGAATAATTTCTTTGACTCAAAATTTGGTTTAATTCACATCTGTTGAAAAGGAAAAAAAAAAAAAAAATGGGGCCCCACAACTGTATATGTATTAATTTCAGGTATTATCTCCTTATGTCCCTACTAATCCAGTTATATACTTTTTATTTTTAGTTTAATTTGAAATTTACTTTTTGGCTCTAGACTTTTTTTTTTATTATTATTTTTTTTAAATTTTTTTTAGTTTTTTTAAAGATTATCAAATCAACCTTTGGTCCTATAACCTTTTGGTCGGGTGATTAGACCTTAAGGATTATTTTCTTTGTTTTCAAAAGTACATTGTAAATGTAATGTTAGGACTGTTGAAATCATTGCTATTATCGCTAAATATATGAATATAATGCATTATTTTCTATTCTAATTGATGAGTCCTGTGACAATAAGTCAATAAATGAGCAAGTGGATACTTTGTTGCATTTTGTGGATAAGAATGGTTATGTTATTGAATGTTTCGTGGGTCTTGAACGTGCTACTAGTATCATAGCTCTCTTACTTGAAACTACAATTTATGATTTTCTCTTTAGACATTGAGCATTTCTATATTACATGACAAGTTATGATATGGTTAGTAATATACGATAAGAGTAAAATAAGAAATTATTCGTTTGGAAATTTCCCGAAAAACTAATCATAGGTTCTTCTCTCTATCAGAACAAGAGGGCGAATATTTGACATGTTCCCCCTATTCTGGGTCCATCACAAAGGAAATGAAAACCAAAATTTGCTTTATATGGTATCAAACACTAGCTACGAGCAAATAGAATACCTTTCAGAAATACCGTCACATGAATCATAAATACTTAAATGTGATGGACCAAAAAAATTTGCAGTTCCTAATGGAATAGGTAACAAAGCAATTTTGCCGCCCATTTCTACTGAATCCCTAACCCACCCCCCCCCCCCCCCCCCCCTCCCCCCAAGTCAAACTAGTGAATTCATCTCCAAAGAGGAATTCTTTTAGCAGCATTGATCCAAAGAGGAAAAAGAATTGAATAATCGTTCCGAAAACACTTTTTTTGAAGGAGAACCTGTATGCTTTTTACCGTCACTATTTTGCTTATCAACTTCAACTTGCTCTTATCATAGTAGTAAAAACAAATATTCAAGTTTCAATTCTGTATTGCTTGTATGGTAATTGTTGCGGGAGCTTCATATGTATGGTGTGCTATTGTTCATCAGAAACAAACAACTAAAATTTATTAAGCACTCAATTATGACGAGCTTTCAAGTAAAAGAGACTTAAATCGAGAGACTATTTTTAATGTTATTTAGATATATGTTCGAGCTCAAGCTATGATTCTTTTTGTTTTTTTGTTTTTTTTATATACGTTCTAGTAAGGAGTTTGTCTTACTCAAAGATCTCGGAGATCTTCTTGCAACGAAGATAGTTGAGAAAAATATTTTAAGAAAGACATATTTGATAGCATTTATAATGAGATTATTATGCAATAATTCAATGCACATCTCATCAAGTATAATTAATTGTAATATGTTATTTCTTCAACTAATTTTTATTACTAAGAAATCTGATTTTTATTTGTTATTTTAATTACAAATTATAATGTCTTTATTTATACAATATTGAATTCATATTCTGGATACGTGCAGCTAACAAATCCAAATACAACAATAATACGATGAACATCTTCACATTTTTTAATACTAAAACTAATTATGAAAGAAAAGTGAAGTGAAGCCACGCGTTATTTATGCTTTCTCCATTTTCTTTTATTGCATTTCCTTAAAGCCGCGGCAATTTTATCTAAAAATCCAAAGATCCAAAAATGAGAGTAAATAAATAAATAAATAAATAAATCCTACCTATATATGGATCTCAATTTGTTGATCAATTTCTCTGGAAAGCAAGATGAATTTGTGAATCTCTTAATTTCTCAATAGATAGATTTAAAAGATATTATACTTAATCTGTCATTGTCTGAATTAATTATAAAAAAAAGTTTAAGAACAAAAAGAATTTGCTGGGATGACGCCGAAGAGGCTAGGAATCGTCATAGCCAACGTCGATATGTGTTCTTTGGGGCTAATAACCTCGTGACGGTTAGGAAAAATGCAAAACTTGCTCTTTTTTTTTTTTTTTTTTTTTTTTTTTTTTTTTTTAAAGATCTTGTTAGTTTAGCAATTTATTTAATAGTTATTAATTAATACTAGATAAAAACTTAAAATATAGATTAATAAATGTAATCTTGGTATCTTAAAAGAATTGACCTGTATCCAAAACATATAACGAACGGTAAAAAAGTGAGATTTGGAAGAATGACATTGGACATTGTTTAAGAAAATTTCCCTAACATGTCATGACCTGAATATCGTGTCCTAATTAAGGAGATCCGGCGAAGGGAACGTATTTGCCAGGTTTGATATATTGTTGGGACTTGAGACATAACATGTGTTGTATATTCAATGGCAAACATATTGAGTTTAAGTTAGTTTCAGTTTCTGACTCAATCATAGATTATCAATAGTGTAAGGATAAAGTGCACCGAACCCCGCCGGTGATACTAGTTTAGTATATGAAAAGGGACGGATTATGACAGGAGCTTTTTCGGATTCAAAATATCTGTGGATTATTTTATTTTATTTTAATAAGTATGAAATATAAACCTCACACAATTGAAAAGAAAATGATAGTGACTGAATAGAGAATATCAACAAACAAATGGACAAAGTTACACTGAGTATGCTATGAAATTGTGGATGGGATTGCATCACTCATTTACTCACCATTTGTTGTAACCTCAAATAATTCTTTTTTGTTTTTCCTTAAAATAAAAAAAAAAAAACGCAATTTAGCAGTACATTGGATGGATATCTGATTTCACAAAGACAATATTTAAAATGAATTAAAGATTTTACCACTAAAGAACAATTTGAACAATATATAATATTAGCCATTTATTCATAAGATCCAATTCCAAACTATGACTCCTAATTCCCCCCACATGCCAAATGGAATCAACATTAGTTGTTTAAATCCATGATGTAATATGTTAGATTCAAATGATGTACTACTTAAAATAATACACGGAGCTGTACAAACACGAGTGAAAGCACGTGGCTCCCACTCAATTTTTTAATTTGTAAATTTCATCTATAAATTCACTTAGTCTCTATCAAAATACTCTTTCCCCCTCAAGTATGACCCTTAATATAATAGTCTCTTTCTTGAACCTAGCTATACTAGTAATAATTAAGTTACATTATTAATTTCTTACTTAATCTTCTAGTCACCATTTCTTTTTCCTGAATAATCATACTCATTATTTGACTGTTTAGTTATCCATTTTCATTCTCAACACTTTTATTAAAACTTTACATTGCTATTAAAGTTTTATTTGGCTTCAATAACGAATACAATTTAAGAGAATACGTTTGTGATGATTGATAATATACGAACTTGGCTTTTCTTTTTTTTGGGGATTAATTTTGATCGTTAAACTTTCTATTTTACTTTCTATATTTTGATACTTAACATCTTTAATAATAGGTTGTCATAATACTATTATTACTATACTATTTTAAATTTTTTTAAAAAAAAAAATCTATTTTGGAATGGGTATGAAAAATATTAAGAAAAAGTTTGTTAGTACCTGAAGGGGGGGGAGAAAAGTCGTGATGAATAAATTAAAGAAATATTCTTATTAGTTCCCCGACCGTGACTGATATATCTGGCTCATCTCTGCTCAAGATTCCCATTCTTTCAATATGTTTGGTGTTTCTTTATTTTGGCTAAAAAAACTAATTGAGATGAGAATGATAAACGGCTCCGTAATAGGTGACATACGTTTACAAATGGTGAGAGCTGCAGAGATAAAATGTGGGACTTTTACATGGCAGCCGGGGAAAAAAAAAAAAAAAACAAACAAACCTCTCCATCATACACCCTATTTATATTTCATTTATATATCTTTAATAATATTATAACACATCAATTAAAAATATTATTTTAATTATAATATTTTCATATTACTTAAAGGGAAGGTTGTGGTATAGCCTTTCTCAGGATAACTACTGGTAAAATTTTTTTTGAACCATTAGAATTTAATATAACAGTTGATATATTATTGGTACATTATAATTACCATACACCTTACCTAATCTTATCCCTTCTCACCCCAATCTTCTCCGTTATCGGTGACCTTCCCGCCGTCACCGTCGCCGGTGACCCCCCCACATCGGCAACCACACCCCCAGCCACCCCTCAACCCCAAGCCTGGCCGGCCCCCACCCCATCATAGGCAATCCCCCTCTTTCGGCCCCCCACTCCCCTCCCCCCCAGTCCGATGGCCCCTCCACTAACCCAGGCCTCCCTGGCCCCCCCTCTCTCTCTTCTCCTCCCTCTCTTCTCCTCTCTCCCGGCCCCCGGCCACCCCGATGCCCCCTCTCTCTCTTCTCCTCTCTCCCTGCCCCCCCCCCCCCCCCCCCCCCCCGCCGGCCCCTAGCCCTCTAGGTGCCCCCCTAGGTCCCCCCTCCCCTGGCACCCCTACCCCAGGCCCATCTCCCCCAGCCTCCCCCCACCTCCCCACCCCGCCCTAGCGCCCCCCAGACGGGGACCCCCCACCCCCTTCTCTCTCTTATCCTCTCTCTCTCTTCCCAGCCAGCGCCCCCTCAGACCCTCCCATACCCCGACACGACCGACTCCCCCCGACGAAAGAAGAGAGAGAGAGAGAGAAAGAGGGGTCCCGTCGGGGGTGGGACTAGGGTGGGGTGGGGGGGTTGCCGGGGGGGGGGGGGGGGCAGGGGTGGGGGGAGGGGGGGCCAGGGGTAGTGAGAGAGAGAGAGGGGAAGAGAAAGAGGAGAAGAGAGAGATAGGGGCGCCATGGGGCCAGGGCGGCCGGGGGCCGGGATAAGAGAGAGAGAGCGGGGAAGAGAGAAAGAGGGGTCCAGGGAGGTCTGGGTGGGGGGGGGGGGGGCGCCGGGCTAGGGGGAGAGGGGGTGCCGGGGATTGGGGGGTCGGGGGTCGGGGGAGGGGGGACCTGGGGTGGGAGTGGGGGCCGGGGGAGGTGAGGGGCCAGCCGGGCCTAGGGTGGGGGACCGGGGGGGAGGGGTGATTGCCGGTGATGGGGTGGGGTCTAGCCAGGCCTGGGGTGGGGGGGCTGGGGGTGTGGTCGCCGGCATTGGGGGTTCACCGGCAATAGGACGCAGGTCGTCGGCGACGGAGAAGATTGGAGTGAGAAGGGATAAGATGAAGTAAGGTGTATGGTAATTATGATCTACCAACAATATATCAACCGTTCGATTAAATATTAACTGTTCAAAAAAGAGCTCTATCGATAGTTACTCTGGAAGAGACTCTACCATAATTTTACCCTTACTTAAAAGGTAATATAATTAATAAAAAATATGACATGATATTATTAAAGATTATATGGACAACAAGTTTTTGATGTGATATTTTATATTTTAATAAAAAATAAAAACAACAATAATGAACAAGAATAGAAACTAAAAACTAACCTCCTTAAAAAAAATAAAAAGGATCACACATTACAATAACACACTTCTAATTAGTTATGGACAGTGTTAAGGAGACTAGCTCTAAACTCAATTTTTGAATGCTAATCTAGATAGCCATAAATTATTGATAGATATAATCTTTTAATTTTAACTGATGTGATAATTATTTAAAAAAATTACCAATTACAAAGGATGACAGTATATATATCTTGTAGGTTGTTATTTAAAAGTTGTGATCAAAATTGTTTTCCTTAATAATAGTTTTTCAAGGATATATTTGTGACTAGAAAGTTTTTATATCAAAATAGACTTTATATCGAATATTTATTGTTGCTATTTGATTAATCTATACTAACTACTTCTTCTGTTTAACAATGTCCTAAGGGACATGAATGCACGTGCCCAATATACGTTGTAACATAAAATATAGTTCTTGTTTGGTTCATCAGTTTGACTCCAATTAAACTGTATTTTTTCATCTCAATTTTTGTTTTTTTTTTTTTTTTTTTTTTCTAAAAAGTCAATAAAATTTATAACTAATTTTTAAAAAGTCAACCAACTCAAACTTAAAAATTTCAACTCAAATCGTTTTACCAAATACATACATAATGCCCAATATTTGGAGACGTTGTTTTAATGTTTGGTTTGCATATAGCATTTGATTTTCTCATCTGGTTTAATTTTCAGATGTCATTTCTAAAACTTAGCAGTGAACCCACATAAAAAATTGTTTCTTATGTTTTTATTAATTATCATCAATTCCTCAAAACACGAATCCCTAAAAACTCCTCACTCCAATAACACAAAACTCCGAATATACTTCTTTCCAAAACTTTTTACCTCAAACAAATCTCCAAAACCATATCTCAACTCCAACACAAATATCTCTAAAACTCTAACTCCAAAACTCCCTTTAAAAGGGCCTTAAGATTTTTGGGTTCTTTTTAAAGATGACCTCTTGAATTATATTCTTAGTCTTAAGTTAGTCTACAACTTTTAATTTTACATGTCATAATATCTCGAACTTTTCTACTGTTATAAAAACAGCCCCTATATTGGTGATCCATCAGAAACTGAATGGAAATTAAATACATTCATATTACGTATGCTTTAATTAAGGCTATAATCATAATTATATAATTTTTAAAGGTAAAATGTAATTCCAAAATACCATTATGAGGCTATATATCTTTGAGTAAAGTACAATTTGTACTATGGGCCTGTTTGGCAGAGTTTCCTAAAAGCTATTTTTGGCTTCCCAGGTCTAAGAGCTGCTTTTGGCTTCCCAGGTCTAAAAGCAGCTTCTGGAAGTGTTTGGATGATCTATTAGAAGAA
Organism: Ficus hirta; assembly: GCA_038430175.1. Lineage (NCBI taxonomy): Eukaryota > Viridiplantae > Streptophyta > Magnoliopsida > Rosales > Moraceae > Ficus > Ficus hirta. Next base: position 9,060,501 of record CM076595.1, on the reverse strand, counting down.
TTTCTAGTTTTTAGAAATGCTTCCTGTCAAAGCAAAAAAATATGGCTTCTGGCAAAAACTCTTCCGGATAGATTTTAAAACTTATAACAAAATTTAAATTAGACGTTTTAAACTTCATTCAACATTTTTAGTGCTTATTAAAAACTTTAGGGATTATTTTGACCTCAAAAGCTCTTTGGTTCCAAATACTTACTGAGAAACTATAGCTTTTGCTTCTCTTCTTGTACTGACTAGAAGCAAAAGTAAAATCTCTGTCAAACAAACTATATATATCTTTGATTAAAATACAGTTTGTTCTAAAATATCTATGATTAGGGTATAATTTCATTTCAAAAAAATATTAAATTATGACTTTACCTATTAATAAAGCTCATATAATTAGAACATGTTCAATTACTATCCTTTTTTTTTTTTTACAGAATATTAATAAAAGGACCATTGACACAACAGTAGAAAAGTTCATGAAAATATGATATATATAATCAAAAGTTTGAGGCCAATATGAGACATGGTGTATAATTCGATGGTCAGTTGTAAAACTAACCCAAGATTTTTTTTTCAGTCTAAAAATCTCTTCTCTGACTTCTTTCATCTCACTTTTCTACTCTACCAGAACATAAGCTTAAAGTTTTTAGGAGTTTATTGATTGCAATGATCTTATAAGACATCGGTATTGAACACTACTCATTAACAAAAGCCATGTCCTCCTATAAAATCTAACTTATAAAGTAGGACTAATTTTTTCAGTCGTGATGATATTTAGTACCGATTATACGTGCTAGTGTTTTTCTATTGATTTTTGTCACCTGGGGCGGGGGCCATACCACCTCAAGATTTTTCGTATCAATATTTTTTTATGGAATGCTAAAATATAGGAGATCACATTTGTTATTCTCCCCTCCTTTGATACAACACAATAAGTACTATGATTGACTGCGAGCCATAATCAGAAATGGCGTCACTCATAATTCAGTGGAGACATTTTTTTTTTTTTTGTTTTTTTGTTTTTTTGTAATCAAAATTCAGTGGAGACACGTGGGGCCGGTAAATTTTTAAATTTTAAATTTTCACTTACTTTTTTTTTTTTGAAAAGTTGTAGTTGTGCTTCTGTATCAAGAGAAAACTTTTATTTTTGCTCCTACTGATAATCAGTTGGAATTTTTAATTATTTCCCCGTCTACTAAGAAATTCTCTCATTTTCCTTTTTCTTCAATCACTTATGGATAAAATATTCTAACTCCGTCTTTAACCATGGCAGGATAGAATTAAACGTTGATATGACTCTTTATAGGCAAAAACACTTACGAGTTTCTTTTTATTTATTTGTTTATTTTTATCTATATTAATAAATTGTGATTCGCGAGTCCTGACACGGCTAAAATTGTTTTACTCTCCCTATATATAAAGCATAAAAGAGAGAAGTTGGTAGTGTAGGGTATGACAAATTTTTTGTCACAATTTTAAAGCATTGATATTCGTTAAGTTCTATCATACTATAATATATATATATATATATATATATATATATATGCACACACACACAATTGCACTTGCGTATTTAAGATATTAAATTTTTACGTGAATGTAAAATTTAAGTGGGGAAGTATTTGAGAATATTTCTTTTAGTAAGATAAATGAGTTTAATACCCGCACGGGGAAGGAAGAAAAATCAAAAATAAAAAAATTGAGTATTATATAATAAAAACAGTTAATTAAGATATAGATTATACTTGGAAGGAAGAGAAAACAAAAATGAAAAAAATTGTGTATTATATAATAAAAATAATTAATTAAGATATAGATTATAATTACAATAAGTATATATATTTTTTAGTATTTACTATTATAATATAATAAAGTACATATGTTTAATTTTCTTGAAATAAAAAAGTTCAAATAATAAATAAAATTAAAAAAATTTGAAAAATCAAAGGGATAACAAAGTTACATGGTAAATTTAATAAAATAAAACCAATTAAATTAACAAATAAACGTAAAAATGAATAGAAATTTTAAAAAATTTATTTCTAAAAATTATAGATATAAATATAAAAGAAACTTATTGAACATTTTGTTAAAAAAAAAAGAAGAAAAAAATAATAGAAGTCAAAGAATAAAAAAATAATAATATCAAATATTAAAATAAAATATTAAGTATAAGAATTGTTGTTAATAGAATAAAATATAATAATATATTGTTATTAAAAAATCAGAAAGAATAAATAAAATTAAAAACTTTTAAACTTAAATAGTCAAAAACGTCATTTTACTGTAGCGTTACTGTAGAATACTGTAGCAGAATCAGAAAAATTGAAAAAAAAAAACCCAAAATTCATTGTTTATTACTGTACGGTAAACAGTTTCTCAATCTATCATTTTAGTATATGTATAATGTTGTACATTAAACGGCATGTCATTTACAATGGATCGTTTCGTAGAAAGAAAGATATGTCGTTTATGTTGAGAAACAAATGTCTTTTGTGTTTTAAAATTTGATGACGTTTACCATTTCAAAAAATAAAAAGACTATTTTTGCCCTTTTTCAAAGAGTTTAGAAGTTTTAAATCACAAAAAAAAAAAAAAAATCCCAATCATAATTTTATAAAAATAAAATTAAGGATCAAACGATAAATTTACTCTAAAATTAGGCATAAAATAAATTTTACTATTTTAAAAGGAAATGTCATTTTTGTATAACTACATATCATTTACGTTTTATGTCATTTTTTAAAAGGGCAGACGTTTTTATTAGAGTTTAATGTCGTTTCGTTTTCTTCTTTTTCATTCTTTTTAGTTTTTTTTTTTTTTTCTTTTTGAGGATGATTCTTTTAGATTTTAGATATATTTATATTGAGTTTGTGTTTTAATACTTTGCCACGTAGCAAATAATAAACAATACTTCATGTCCTCTTTTAAAGTCTTTTATTTCGTTTATCTGTTATAAAACGACATATAATTCATTGTATATCGTTTTTTTTTTTCAAAATAACGAAATTAGACATGGAGGCATAGATGACGACATATTGTTTTAGTACTAAATATAGAGAGACAGAGTGAGAGAGAAGACCGAAGAAAAGAGAAAGAGAGAGAGAGAAAGAAGCGAAGAAAAGAGAGAGAGTGAAAGCAAAAAGACAAACCGAGTGAAACTGTTGCAGGTGGCTACGTTGAAGCTTGGTTGCGGTTAGAAGGATCTGGTGGCTTAGGCAAGGCTGGCGAGAGAGGTCAGGAAGTGGGGCGAAGAGCATCTCGGAAGTTCGCGGTTGCAATGATGGGGGCTACGATTGTGGGCTTTAACGATGGTGGGATTGGTGACGACGGGGCTCCGATGGTGGACTACGACGGTGGTGGGCTACGACAATGGTGATGGGATTGGTGACGGCGGGGCTACGACGGAGATGATGGTCTGCCGGTGGTGGGATTGGCGACGGCTGCGACGGAGATGATGCTCTGCCATTGGTGGTATGCGATGGTGGAATACGACGGTGGTGGGCTGCGACAATGGTGATGGGATTGGCAACGGTTGGGCTACGATGGAGATGATGATCTGCCGGTGGTGAGATTGGCGATGGCGGGGCTGTGACGGAGATGGTGGTCTGCCTTTGGTGGTCTGCGATGGTGGCCTACGACGGTGGTGGGATGCGACAATGGTGATCGGATTGGCGACGGCGGGCCTACGACGGAGATGATGGTCTGCCGGTAGTGGGATTGGTGATGGCGGGGCTGCGACGGAGATGGTGCTCTGCCTTTGGTGCTCTGCCGGTGGTGTACAACTGTAGCAAAATTACTATGTCATACTGTGCTATACTGTAGCTAATGAAGAGAAATCAGAGAGAAAAAATTCAAAAAACACTGTTTGATCACTGTAGAAAGAACAGTGTAATCCTAGCTCTTCTTTAGTATAATAGTATAATAAGGAGAAAATTTTCAATCAGATAAAGTTAAAAAGGTAGAAACTTTAAGGGAAAAGTAAAAAAGAGGACAAAAATGAAAAAGGAATTATAATTTAAGGAGGAAAGCAAAAAAAAAAAAAAAAAAAAGAAAAGTAAAAGTGAAAAAAAGATACTTCTATTATTAACCAAAAAGTGGCGGGGAAAACGAAAAAATAAAATAAAACAACATTTTATGGAGGAAAAGAAAGGAAAAAGGTAAAGAAGGTATAATTTTAAAGAAAAGAAAAGAAATAGAAAAAAAAAAATTGGAAAGTAAAAATAAAAATAAAAAAGCTTCTGACCAAAACGGTAAGTTTTGATTGAAAGTAGGGAATTAGTGTCATCTTTTGACATTATGCGTTTAGGATGAAATGGAATACAAATACATTCCGTTCAAATATATTTCTATGAGAATATAATATATAAGATATACAAATATATATTATATTGCATTATGATATAACATACAATGAAAGTGTTATTCAAACGAACTTTCAAAAATCAAAAGATTCTCATGTATATTAGAATATAATACAAAATAAACGTATCTTCTAAACAAATTATTATTCTCTTAAATCAAATCTTGAATTGATTTCGAAACAGGAGCAATTTTACATTATTGGACACAATGGCCCACGGATATGAGGGTCCACTTGAAAGGTGTTTGTCATAAAATAATTGAAAGATTTCCTCATAGTAATCATATTTATGAGTAGTGGTAGGGATATATACCAATTTAATTCTAGTTTTTGAATACTAATATATGGTATGTGATGAGTTGTCTTTTTTTTCATTGATATATGTTTAAAAATTGCTACAACAATATTTGGTTATATATATTAATTAAAAAAGGTAATAACTTATTATCATATGAATTGATATTTAAAAATTGAAATTATAGCTGGTGTCTCTAGCGTTATTTATATGTTATTGCTAACATTCTCAAAATTCTTTTAGAAATGAGAATCTAAAATAAATAGGTATTTGACAGAAAGAAAATGAATGTAGTACAGATTTTGGAAAAAAAATTGAAAAAAAATATTTTAATTTAAAATATATATTTTTTTAAATTTAAAATGATCTGTCAAACACCTCATAATGATTTTTTCTATAATTAAGCTTGTTTTTTCTTAATAAAAAAGAGTAATTTCATCCAAACAAAATAATTAATACAAACAATTTCAATACAAACATTAAGCGCATATATATATATATATATATATATATTTTTTTTTTTTTCCCCTGAAAATGACAACGATATATTATATCCCAAAGGTAGGGCAAGTGGATGGGGGTCGGAGCATTATTGCTTCAATAATTGCCTATAGAAGAGAAGTATATATATAATACACAAACATACATATACACATACACATATCTATATGTATTTGAATATCAATTGAGACAGCAAGTGTTCAACTCGAACTGCGGCCGGTTAGACATCATTCCAGTCTTAGCCGGCCGGGTTTAACACAAATATTTTTTTTACCATTTTTGTTTAAAAAAAAAACTTTCTATAACTTGGCACTAGGAGAAAGCATACAGCGTCGACTCTGTCTCTCCTCTCTCTCTCTCTTTCTCTCTCCTCTTCCCCACCATGCATGTGCTTTTCTGCAGAATCATCATGACAACGATATCATCCATATCCAATGTCCCATAATTAACCAGGGAAAGAATATTTCCAAACACGGTCCTCTTCTGAAAAAAATGGCAATAACCAAAGTGGAATCCTATAAGGAAAGACTGCTGTCGAGAAAGGGCTTCTCGGACTTCAGTCTTCCGAGCTCCGATGACCGCGACGGAGCCACCACGCAGTTCCGATGCTTCCGATCGGTGTCCGAGTGGTTCGCTAAGTTTTCTAACAATTTGCAGATCATAGTTGTCCAGTTTTACCAAATGGGTCGATCTGATCCTCGCAAAGTCGCCTTTGCCTTTAAGATGGGCTTGTCCTTAGGGCTTGTGTCTCTCGTCATCTTCTTCAAAGAGCCTCTCAAAGACATTAACCAGTACGCCATCTGGGCAATTCTCACTGTCGTTCTCGTTTTCGAGTTCAGCGTAGGTACGTACTCTATATATATATATATATATATATATATGTATGTATTTCATATTTTCTTGTCACCACTGTCTGTGTTTTTGGACCACTTCACTAATTTACCATTGGGCATCAATTTTTATTTTTTGGTCTCTCACGTTTAAAACGTTTCCAAAATCTAATCACGATCTGTCTTTAATATAGTAAGATTAGACCACTAAATCATGTAACGTCTATGTATTATTTAATTGAGGTTACACAATTTTAGTGGCTTTTAAGATGGGATTAACTGATTGAATAAAGGTTTATATATAGTGTTCTTTTTTTTTTTTTTGATCTTGGAATAAGGACCCTCTTCACCATATAAGATAGATCGGAATCATGTATCGTTTGTGTATCATTTAATTGAGATTAAAATGAACACGAACACTTTTAATGGCTTTCAAGATGGGATTAACTGATTGAATAAAGATTTAGTATAGTGTTTATGTTTTGATCTCTAAATAAGGACTCACTTCTTCATACAAGATAGATCGGAATCATGTGTCATTCATGTACCATTTAATTAAGGTTAAAACGAACATTTTTAGTGGCTTTCAAGATGGGATTAATTGATTGAATATTAGAATCCGTTTGGATCATAGTTTCTAACTCATAATTCAAATTTTTGTGAAAGAAAACACTACATAAAATTTTTTTTTTTTTGAAAAACGAGTTAAAATGGGGTGTCAAATAGGAACTTAATACAATTTTCTGTTTCGTTCTTGGTATAAGGGCCCACTTTATCACACAAGATAGATCAGAATCAATTTTGGAATGTTTTTAATTACAGATCTTCCGGATTATTTTTTAAATCAAGTGTTTTTGGGCAGGTTTTTAATAATTTTAAATGGTTTTCCCTCCCTCCTAATTAATTAAATGTGACAGGTGCAACTCTTAGCAAAGGACTTAATCGGGCATTGGGGACATTTTCTGCTGGAGGGCTGGCTTTGGGTATTGCCGAAGTCTCTATATTGGCAGGGCAATTCGAGGAAATTGTTATTGTGCTCAGCATTTTCATAGCAGGTTATCTAACAATTTGAACAAACCAATTTCCTTCGTTTTTTCCCTTTTTTTTTTTTTGTGAATTTAATTAAAAATGCCAGACATGTTAGGATTTAGTTAGGGACTACGGGTTAGTTTGGGAGAAGCATCTGAATGAAATACGTTTGGGATTGAAAAATTTTAAACAGAAATATTTGAACTGTCATCTGAACAGACATTTGGATGTTAACATTTCGAACATAATATTAAAAAAAAAAACATTTAAATACGCATTTAGAAGTAGCTATTTGAAAAGACACAAGAGAGATAAGAAAACAACCATCTAAAATGGTTTTAAGATTTTTTTTTTCCCCCTCCAAATACTGTAGAAGATAAATTAAAATGGAGGTAAATTTTGGGACTTGGGTTGGAGGGGGAGGAACTTTTTACCATTTAAAAACAAAAACCCAAATAACATTTGGATGCTCCATTTTCAATTGTGCCAACCAGACACGTACTCGGATGGACTATTCAAATAAAATGGTCCAAATGTTGGCAAATAATTACCCAAATAGGTGTACATTTTTTTTTACTCAGTAGGAACTATTATTTTTACTGTTACACTAATTTTTCAGCAGTCTGATATATAAACCGATAGTAGTTTTGTATTGAGTGAAATTACTTTTTTAATCCAATGATTAAAACATAGTTTGTATATAGTGAAAAAAGACAACTTATACAGTAGAAATGCCATTTTATCATCCAGGAGTTCACGTCGACAAATCTGCTGAAAGATTGATCAGTTAAAAAGTTGGTTAATTTCGGCTCCAATATTTACGAGTTCGGTGACTGAAATTTTGCTTGCTATTTTTGTGTGGCAATTAGATTTGATCCGTTTTTTATTGTTGATTTAACATCGTTCTTCATTTTTTTTACTGTAGAAATCAATAATTGATCAACTAAAAAAAAAAAAGTAACTAAGGATTTGGCTTATATGTACTCTTTATTTACTCACTAAATGATATAAGTTGGTTTCTCTGTCTCTTTTTCTTTTTCTTTTTCTTTTTTAATGCAATATGGTTACTCACTTATTTAGATATGGCGAGTCACTCATTAATATATATGTACACACATATAATTATAATCACCCATTAAATTGAAGAACATTTTTGTCTTTTAAAAATCCATATTTTCAAAGACGGACAACTTTTAATTAATTAAAGGTGTAGAGTTTAAATTTAACAGTAGTCTAATATTTGACTTTATCAAAAGGTGTAGAGTTTAAATCTTCTACGTCAACTCTAAAAAAAAAAAAATAACAGAAGAAGAAGAAACACTTCCACTTTTGAATATCTTTTCCTTTTTTTTTTTTTTAACTCTTTGATCCTTCCGCTTTTACTTTTTTTTTTATAAATTGTTTTCCACCCGTAACATCTTATATATTTTTAAGTTTGCTTCATTGAATTATTTTTTTATTACATTCTTTCGAAATATTATTTATAAAATATGACCTGGCTAGTTTTGTTTTGTTTTGTTTTTGTTTTTTTTTTATAATTACCCACTAAAAATACTTTCCCTCAAATGTACCTCTATTTAAATATGTTTTCGATCTAACAATATAAACAAGCTCCATAACTTTCTTTTTTCGTGGTTGAAGCCACCCTTTTTATTTTCTTATTTTACATTTTTTGCTTTTGCCTTTTGCCCCTAAAATTTTATTTCTTTTATTGGGGGTCTCCCTTTTCACTTCTCCCTAAAAAATTCATTACATTTTTTTTTAAACATGTCTATTTGAAACAATTTTTTTCTCATTTGTCTCCATTAAAATAAAATTCCCATTACTTCACTTAAATATTGTTGGAACAGTCCTCTAATATATTATTCTATCAAATGTGATTTCACAAATGCCTTTGCTTTCTAATTGCTCCACTCAATTTACTTTCTTAGGTGAGCCCCTTCTTAAACATCTTTTTCCTTCCTTACGTGATTTTCTATCTACTTTTATCTTGGTAAGAAAGAATTTAATAAGAATTAAGCATATAAGAAATTCAACACGTTAAATATGCACATACACGTACTTTTAACTAGTTCGTTAAAATGTAATTTTATGGATATTTTTTGCACATTTTCTTTTTCTTTCTTTCCTTTTTTTTTTTGTAAATTGTTAGGTTGGTCGCTGAATTTTTAATTTTGTCTAACTTTCGTTTATGAAATTTTTTTTCTTAACTGAAATGTCCTTAAACTATTAAAATGTTGTTACAATAGTCATTTCATTAATTTTTGAACGGAATCTGTTAATTAACATCACTTTTTGATAAAATTATTAACAGACTCCGTTTGAAAATTTACAGAAATGATTATTATAGTAACATTTTAATAATTTAGGGGTATTTTCTGTTCTTTTTCTCGTAGATGGAATGATTATAAACTATTAAAAACATTGCTATAATAGTCTTTTCCGTTAATTTTTAGACCGTCCAAAAATTAACGGAAATGACTATTATAGCAACATTTTAAAAGTTTAAGGACATTCCAGCTAAGGAAAAAAATTGAGGGACCAAAATTATAAAAGGCTAAAAGTTTAGGGACTAAATAAACAATTTACTATATATATATATATATATATATATATATTTAAATAAGGGCTTGTTTAAATTTTGACATATTTTGTTATATTTATATCAAGGATTCTGTGCTAGCTATGCCAAACTGTTCCCAACAATGAAGCCATACGAATATGGGTTTCGGGTGTTCTTGTTGACATTCTGCATAGTCTTGACGTCTGAAAGTAAAGCCTTTCTCCAAACAGCTTTATTCCGGTTGATGCTTATTGCAGTTGGCGCTGGGATTTCTTTGGGTGTGAGTATATTTATCTTCCCCATTTGGGCTGGGGAAGATCTTCACAAGTCGGTCGCCAAAAACTTCAAGGGTGTTGCCACTTCTTTGGAAGGTAACTTTCATCAATATATACACACACACATATTGTGTAACAGCTTTTTTATATCGATACACCCTGAATTTATTACATAATTATTTTTACACCTTAATTAAACTTTTAATTTTTACAATTTATACTCTGAACTTATAAATTTATAATAACTTACCTCTTATTGATTACAATTTTTTTTATTTTTTATTTTTATGAAAGTTGACGCTTGACTTATATATAGTTTGTTAACTAAGAGTATTAAGGGTCCTTTTTAATTAATATTAACTCAAATTTATATTTACAATAAAGTTAATTGAAAGTTTTCTATTTTGGTAATACTAAATTAAAGATCTTAATCTAAATAAATTTGGACTAAAATAAAAAAATGATAATTCATATCATTAATTAATAACTTATGTACAAATCACATATCAATTTCCTTCAAAAGACTAACATTATTATCAATGAGGGATAAATTGCTAAAAATTTGTAAATTCAGGGAGTAAATTGTCAAAATTAAAAGATCTTGGTACAGATTGTGACAGTGCGATAATTTCAGAGTGCATCGGTGCAAAAAAGCTTTTTTTTTTTACTTGGTCTAACTCATTTTAGTTCTATGCAGGTTGTGTTAAGGGATATTTGGAGTGTGTCGAATACGAGCGGATTCCTTCAAAAATTCTCACATACCAAGCTTCTGATGATCCTTTATACAGTGGCTACAGATCGGCTGTTCAATCTTCAAGCCAAGAGGAATCTCTGGTGTGTTCATCTGACCGTTATGTTTCTTAACTTTCTATTCCTCTTCGTCGAGTTGGTATGAACTGAATTTAGCCAACTTGATTGGCGTTTTCGCAGTTGGCCTTTGCGGTATGGGAGCCGCCCCATGGCCCTTATAAGGGCTTCAACTATCCATGGATAAACTATGTCAAGGTTGGCGGCTCGCTGAGGCATTGCGCATTCATGGTCATGGCTATGCACGGATGTATACTTTCGGAGATCCAGGTAACATGTCCAATTGTGTATATGTCGTGTGTTTAATATACATATTCACAATCAGTGGCAGAGCAAGAAATTTTTTTTTTTTTTTAACAGGGCACAATTATATATTTTTTTTCTTCTAATGGGGGCATCAAAATCTTCGTGTCCCCACTTGGTTGTATCTGGCTTTTAAGTGAACGCGAAATTCATTAACTTGTTGGTAATAATGTTTGGTAAGCAATATTATATAACAAGTGGAAGAAAAACAGGATTTGAAAAATTTTGATTAGGCATCATTAAAGAAATTGGTCATGGCATGCCGAAACTAACGAAGATCGACTTGCAACTGCGGTATTTGTAGGCACCACCAGAGAAGAGACAAGTTTTCCGAAGCGAGCTTCAAAGGGTTGGTACCGAAGGAGCAAAAGTGCTCCGCGAGCTTGGAAGCAAAGTGGAAAAGATGGAAAAGCTTAGTTCTAAGGACATACTAAAAGAAGTGCACGAGGCGGCAGAAGACTTGCAAATGAAGATTGACAAGAAATCATACATTCTTGTCAATTACCAGAGTTGGAAGGGAGAGAATCGGCCTAAGGAATTCAACGACCCCGAGCATTTTATGGACGACAAAGAGAGCGAAAACAAGACTCTGGTGTTTTCATCACTCAGCCAAATGTGGGATGCACAGAATTCAGCCACGGGACTCGACCGTTCCATTTCAGAGTTGTCCTCGGAAAATGTCACAGGGAAATTACACCAAGTAGTATCATGGCCAAGGCTTTCGCTCCCCGTAAATGCCATTCTTAATATTGAACAAGAATCGAAAGTGTATGAGAGTGCTAGCTCGTTGTCTTTAGCGACATTTGCGTCACTTCTGATCGAGTTTGTTGCGAGGCTTCAGAACCTTGTGGATGAATTTGAACACCTTAGTCAGAAGGCAAACTTTAAGGTTCCTGTGGAACCAACGGATGCGAAAGAGGACGCCGGGTTTTGGACAAGACTGCTAAGTTGCCTGCCATTCATGAGTCGAAAACCGGATCGAGTTTGCTCTACACTATAGGCTATATAGCCTTGATTCAAGGATTGGGCACTTCAACAACCCTCTGCATCACCTATAAGTAAGACCAGTTGATATGCTTATATTTGTTTGTTTGTTTGTTTTTGTCAATACAAATACATTTACTTGGTTATCATGTATTGAATGAAGGGGCTTGGCCTATTCTGGAGATCTCTGTTCATTTTTTTAAGGACCAAATTTGAATAAAAAGACACAAGTACTTTAAAAGTCTTCAAATAATTTTTTTCCCAAAAAATAGAAAACAATAATTAAAAAAAAAACACACAAAATTTGTCATTTTGAAAAAGAAAAAAAAAAGAAGAAGAAAGGTTTCTCCTTTAGGCTAGAGTCTTTTTCTCTCTCACTCTCTCTCCTTTCTCTTTTTCTTTTCAAAAAGTTTTCTCCTGTTAGATTCACCACAAGGATAGGAAAAGCGGGATCGCGGGGGTGGGGCAAGGGAGCACCGTAGTCGCGCTGGGGGCGGGTGTGGGGGAGGTGGGGCGGTAGACGCGATGACGGTTTGTAAAATAACGTTTCATTAAATTTCTCTGACCTTATTTTTTTATTTTTTATTTTTATTTTTTTTGCCTGAATAATTACCAACCAGGCAACCACCAAATTTGAAAAGGGCAAAAAGGGGAGAAATTTTAGGAAGAAGACATCCTATAAAAAGTTTGTTTTTATATATTTTTATTTTATTTTAACGAGTGCCCTCTAAGATGATATTGTTGCATCACTTCCTCCACCAGAATAGTTGGTTTTCTAAGAAAAATTCATAACCCAAATTTCAAAGAATTTTGACATTTTATTCCCTTTCTTTTTCAAAGAATCTGTCATTTGTCCGTGTGTGGGTGTAGTGGGGAGTAACGCATTGTACTTTTGGGGGAAGCACCGTCATCGCGGCAAGGCGACGATGAGCGAGTACTAAGGGTGGGTCACAAGCATAAGCTAGATTTTTTTTTTTTTTTTTTTTTTTTTTTTTTTCAAGTTGATTGCAGGCACAATTTATTGATAATATCATACTTGACTCCATCTAAAAGTGTAGGCTATAGAGTTTGAATCTAACATCTTCAAATTTTTAAAAAAAATACTGATATTTAGAAAACCAAAAAAAAAAAAAAAATGTACTCCTAGTCCAACTAGGAATCTTTGCAAGTAAAATATATTTGACATTTGCATCAACTTTTACTTTTGAACTTTGGAACTTTATATTTTATACTTCGCAAAATTATTGCTAACAGACATTAATCGGGTTCTTAACTTCTTTCAACAACTTCCAGGGGGGGGGGGGGGGGCACCAAAAAAAAATATATATATATATATATATATATATAAAATAAATCCCCATTTGTAACGGCCATTCAAACATTCCAATTCCTGAACCGGCAGAGCTCATACGACGTCGTTTCCCCCTCTCTCTCACCAACTATCTCTCTCCTCCATTTTTCCTCGCCTGGCGTGCTTGTAATTGTCAGACACTTAATGAAACGAAAAAAAATAAAAATAAAAAATCTTACTCGAATAACGACATCATCTCCATCACGCCTAATTCAATAAAGCTAGAGTTCTAGTTCTACATCCTCTTCGTGGTCATATCCATTTCCAAGCTCCTCTGTTTTTCTTCCTCTGAAAATTCCGAGCTCGCTCTGACGAAAATGGCGGCCAAAGTGGGGTCGTTGAGGCACAGCTTCGCCGAGAAAAGCAAGGAGAGACTGCTCTCGAAAAAGGGTGGTTACTCGGACTTCGGCCTTCGCGGCTCCGACGGCCGCGATGGCGGCGGCGGCGGCAAGTTCCGATGCTTCCGATCCATGTCCGACGGGATCACCAACCTCTGGAACAACTTGCAGAACATGTTCGTCCAATTGTACGAAATGGGTCGATCCGATCCTCGGAAAGTAGTGTTCGCCGCCAAGATGGGCTTGTCCTTGGCTCTTGGGTCTCTCGTCATCTTCTTCAAAGAGCCTCTTAAAAATGTCAGCCAGTACGCCATCTGGGCAATTCTCACCGTCGTTGTCGTTTTCGAATTCAGCGTAGGTAACTTACTTTCTGTAACCTCTGTGTTTCTCCCTTTTCTTCTTCTTCTTCTTCCTTTTTTTTTTTTTTTTTTTAATTTTTCAATTTTTGGGTCTAATGGGTGTTAGGAGCAACTCTTAGCAAAGGATTTAATCGGGCTTTGGGGACATTTTCTGCTGGAGGACTGGCTTGGGGTATAGCTGAAATCTCTCTATCAGCAGGGAGATTTGAGGAAGTTATAATTGTGATCAGTATTTTCATAGCAGGTGATAAGAAATCAAGTTTGTGTTCAATTTTTTTTTTCTTCTCAACTAAAGAGCTTGTTTGAATTTTCTTACTCTTTTGTTTTCCTTTGTTTGTGTATAGGATTTTGTGCTAGTTATGCCAAACTGCACCCAACAATGAAGCCATACGAATACGGGTTTCGGGTGTTCTTGTTGACATTCTGTTTAGTCTTGATGTCTACAAGTAAAGCCTTTTTCGACACGGCCTTTTTTCGGCTGATGCTTATAGCAGTTGGTGCCGGGATATGTTTGGTCGTCAATATCTTTATTTTCCCTATTTGGTCAGGGGAAGATCTGCATAAGTTGGTGGTAAAAAATTTCAAGGGTGTTGCAAAATCTTTGGAAGGTTAGTTTCAACTTTTCGTGTACGTTTTCTTGTTTTAAGTGCTTAAGGCTACAATGTTCGAGTAATATATAGTTTTCACTTGATCTGAGTTGTTTTAGTTTTGTTTAGGTTGTGTTCAGGGATATTTGGAGTGTGTTGCATATGAGCGGATTCCTTCGAAAATTCTCACATACCAAGCTTCTGATGACCCGTTATATAGTGGCTATAGATCGGCTGTTCAATCTTCAAGCCAAGAGGAATCTCTGGTGTGTTGATCTTACCATTGCGCATCTCGTCCTCTTCTTATGTTAGGAACCCATCCAATTTGTCGAACTTGATTGGTGTTTTCGCAGTTGGACTTTGCAATATGGGAGCCGCCCCATGGCCCTTATAAGGGCTTCAACTATCCATGGAGAAACTATGTCAAAGTTGGTGGTTCACTGAGGCATTGTGCATTCATGGTCATGGCGATGCACGGATGTATACTTTCGGAGATCCAGGTAACATTCCCGAGTACAAATGTAGCCTGTGCTCGATAGTCCATGTACACTTACAGTCAATTTTTAAGTGAAAGTAGATTTCATTAACCTTTTGAATACGATTAGAAAGTTATCATGTTTGGTATACAGTATAGTGCTAGTGGAAAGCAAAACAGGAATCGTAATATCTTTTTAAGAGTTATTAGAGGATTAAAAAAAGATTACGTATAGTACAATACAATAGCTTTCCTGTTAGCTATCTATCTCATTTGAAGGTCTTGTAACTGTGGCATTCGTAGGCACCACCAGAAAAGAGGCAAGTTTTCCGAGACGAGCTTCAAAGGGTTGGTACCGAAGGAGCTAAAGTGTTAC
This sequence comes from Ficus hirta, assembly GCA_038430175.1. Taxonomy (NCBI): domain Eukaryota; kingdom Viridiplantae; phylum Streptophyta; class Magnoliopsida; order Rosales; family Moraceae; genus Ficus; species Ficus hirta. The sequence continues at coordinate 9,045,080 of CM076595.1, read as the reverse complement.
TTGAGCTTGGAAGCAAAGTAGAAAAGATGGAAAAACTAGGTTCTAAGGACATACTTCTTGAAGTGCATGAGGCAGCAGAAGACTTGCAAAATAAGATTGACGAGAACTCTTACATTCTTGTCAATTACGAAAGCTGGCCTGGACAAAAACCGCAACCTCCAAAGGAATTCAATGATCCCGAGAACGAAAACAAAAATTTGGTGATTTCGTCACTTAGTGAAATGTGGGATGCCCAGAATTCGGTCATCGGACTCGACCCTTCCATTTCAGAGTTGTCCTCAGATAATGTTACGAGGAAGAACCTAGTATCATGGCCAAGGCTTTCCTTCACCGCAAATGCCATGCTTAATGAACAAGAATCAAAAGTGTATGAGAGTGCAAGCTCCTTGTCTTTAGCAACATTTGCTTCTCTTCTGATCGAGTTTGTTGCGAGGCTTCAGAACCTTGTGGATGAATTTGAAGAGCTCAGTCAGAAAGCAAACTTTAAAGATCCCGTGGAACAATCAGATGCGAAAGAGGTTGCCGGGTTCTGGACCCGACTGCTAAGGTGCCTGCCATTCACTAGTCAAAAACCGGATCCAGTTTGCTCTACATTTTAGTTTTGATTCATTGAGACCTATAGATATAATTTATTTGTTTGTTTGTTTGTTTTTTCGGATACAAATATATTAAACCGGATATGTACAGCCAGTAGCTATGCCAACTGAAGGATGAGCATAGCCTTTGAAGAGGGTCTGGGTGATCTCTCTTCCATTTTGTTTATTTTTATATATAATTATAGGACTCTGAGGAAGGCCAAACTGGGAAATCCCCAGAGGCAGGGCTGTTCCAAAATACCCATATGATAAAATAAATTAAATGTTTTTCGACCGGATACCGTCATTTTGTCCGCTTTCAACCCTTTGCAAGCGTGCTACTGGCTCAATGGACAAACTCGAGGAACTGCTTCGCCTCCTTGCCTTTGTTTCGATCGAATGCTTGATTTCTTGCCGGGAATGACTGACCAAAGAAAGAGATGGAACATCCAGGACACGGTTTAATAGGTTTGGTTTGTCCCTTGATTTTCTTAAAACATGCCCATTTCTTTTGTAAGCTTTTTGCATTGAATTAACTACTTTGATGTGCAGTATAAGTTTCTGAACGTTAGATCCAGTCAAAATTATATCAAAATGAAAAAGATTTGTGAAATTGACAGATGACTCTAACAGTTAAAAACAGAACACTGGTATATTTTCAAATCCTACCGTAGAATTTCGGATTTTTTTTTTTTTTTTTTTGATGTTAAGCCGTAGAATTTCTGATTGATTTAAAGTAAGTTAGCCAAAACATAATTTCTTTCTGCTCCCCATGAACTCAAGAAAATGCTAAAGAAGTCATTCATTTTGATGATGTAGATGCAGTCCCACCTTGTCCTCTCTACTTTTAAATTTCTCATTTCCTCTCTTCAATTTTGAATTTAATCACATTTATCGCTTCTATCGAAATTTCCAGAAGAAAACTAACGGAAAAATAGGAGAATTAGTCGTTGTCACAATCATTTTGCTCAATGGTACTTCCATTTGGAAGGGCTTTGAGTTTTGATGCTTCACTTCCCCATTGCCCCAGCTAAGTAAGGACATTCTGAGACATGGATTTCTACTTTTTGGGCAAAAATGTAAAAAATTAACAATTTGGGGGGCATTTCTAACAAACAGAAAGTGGCCCACGTGCAGCTTCTTGATTGGCCAATTACTTGATGACCCCGTTATGGCCCCGACGTAAATACTAAAAAATTATCATTCATAATGGAACGTGAATCATTGAAAACTGAACTTTCTTAGTTGATGCAAAGAATTTAATACCCCAGCAAAATCGCGTGAGAGGGAGAAACCTGTGATGAAAGATTTTTTTTTTTGGGGTAGCAAATTTTGTACGGCAGAGATCTTGGTTTAAAGGAACAAAAACGATAAATGTCATGAAAAAAGAGTTTCATAACGTATCATCAAACTAAAATATATGATTTGTTATTAATAAAAATAAAGAGAAAATAATGATTTTAGTTTTATAAGAAGAAAGATTTTACGACTTATCAAAAAAGAAAAAAATTTCTGTCTTCATTCATCCTCATGATCGATTTCCACCTGGTATGGTGCAAGAACTTTGTAGGAATGTTCTAGAACGTCTTTGTTTTGATTAATACCGACAAGAAAAGGAAGGAAGAACTTGAGAGGAGTATTAAAAATTTATGTTTTAAGAATCAATGTGATGAGTTGAAGTATATCTTAAGTATATATATACATACATATATATATATATATGAATATTCCTATAGATATTTATTATTATTATCTTAAAATGTCAACGGCTTTTGTAGTATCCATGTTATTTAAGTTGAAAGCCATCCTGTATGCGATCTCTAACGATTACTTTAATCAAGAAAAATTATTTAAATATATATCACACTCACAGAAGTAGATGGGTTGGCAACGGTGAATGCCTTTATTAGGCTTCTTTCTTTCGCTCACCCGTGTTTGAGTCTCATTTGCCTCCCTTTAGGCCTAACTCCAGCTTCGGCTGTTAAAACATGGTTTGGTAATAACAATAGATCCCGGATGATTGACTGAAAGAAACTAGTATAAAGAACCTATCTCCTTGCTATACCTAGGGAAAAGAATTTCTACTTGTGGGGTTGAAAACTTAAAAATGATGGAACCATCCTCAGATGCTTTTTATTCACCAAAAAAAAAAAAAGTATTTAAATATATATAGCATTTAAAAGGATGTGATTATTTGTTTAGTTCTTAAAGTGAAATAAGCATATTTAATTTAAATATTTTTTTTCCTTAAAAGGTGTGTTTGGTGGGAAAGAAAAATGGAAGGAAAAAAGAGATGGATGATTTTGATATGATCATGGTTGCTTGGTTGGAGAGAAGAAAGGATTTTGATATAATCTTTAATGTTGATCAAATAATCATTTTCCAAAAAAATATTTTCTTTTCTTTTCCTTGCATCTCTCAATCATACAAAAGAGATTATTTTTGTTTTTTGTTTTTTGTTTCCCTTCCTCTCATATTAAATATCATGAGAGAAAAATATCTCCCATCTTTTTAACTTTTCTCGTTTAGATTCTCTACTACTCGATCTTTCTTATTTTCTCTCTTCCAACCAAACACACCTTAAAAGTACTTTTGTTGCTTTCCAAGAAAAATTATTTAAAGTACTTCTGATAGGCACTTTACTAATAAATAATTAATTATGTATTAAAAATAAAGGTCCGTTTGGTGAATGAGATGAGTTTGAGTTGAGATGAAATTTTTAAGTTTGCGTTGAGTTAACTTTTTAAAAAGTAGTTATAAATTTTATTGACTGTTCAGAAAAAGACAAAAATTAAGTTGAAAAAGTACAGTTTAGTTGGAGTTAAATGTTGTTACGAAACAAAACCTAAGTGTAGAATGGTGGATAGATGGCAATAAAGTCTACTAATAAATAATTAATTATGTATTAAAAATAAGTGTAGAATGGTGGATAGATGGCAATAAAGTCACTCCTATGTTTGGCAGAGAAGAAAAGTGGATGGAAGAAAGAGGAGAGACTTTAGAAGAGAAGATAGAAAAGAGAGGTTGTCTGGTAAGAATGAAGAGAGAGAGAGAGAGAGAGAGAGAGAAAGTACAAGTGTGCCCAACATAGTAATACATACATAAATGAAGAGACATATATAATAAACACACTCAAACGCTGAATACCCGCTCTATATACAAAATGTCATGCTTTCATAGCTTGACTCAAGCAAATCCATTTTATTTTTGTATAAAATAAGCAAATTTGTGTCGTAAAATTTGGAGAAAAAAGAAAGTACTAATATGTCCTTATTTTTAATATTATTATGATTAAATCAAATGATTACGAAAGCATATTATTGATAAGAAGTCCCGACATATTTACTAATTATGGAGATAAAAGAAGCAAACTTTTCTTTTAAAACCGACCTCTCATTAAAGAGAAATGTATTAAAAAAAAAAAAAATAAAGAAGAAGTTGTCACGGGATGTCTGCTTTTCTTGGCAAAGAGAAAAAAATAGAAAATCAGCAGGAGTCCCGTGAGATACAAGTCTTGGGTCATGAAATTTATGTGCAACTTTTCAAGGTCATATTGAAAAAGAGACAAACCAACTTCCATCTGAATAATACTACTAAAAAGTCATGAAAAATTTATGTGTAACTTTCCAAAGGTCAAATTGAACCATTTAAGTTGCTTTCAAAAAAATAATTTTTTTTTGGAACTATTTAAAAAAAAAAAAGGTTAAATTGAAAATGAGACTTCAACTTTCTATTGAAGTCACAGATTGGCACTTGACAGAATGAGTCAAAGCCAGCCCTGATTTTTTTTTTTTTTCATCCTCATCTTTGGTTTCTGCTCTTATATATATACTTATTGTATTGCACGCGCGAAATAAACAAATAAAACAAAACAACATCAAAAATAAGAAAAAAAGTAATTTTTTTTATTTAAAATTATCACATGACGAATTTAGAACTCGTTACTTGACGGGTTTGGAGACAAGAACGAAAAACATTGTCGTAGATGCTAAAATCTACAGTCAAAACAAATTCGAGTTAATAATCGGAAAATAATAGTTGATCGGAAAAATTTGGATCGTTGATCATCATTAATAGAAATTTACGCTAAGCATAATCATCATAAATAAGAAACAAAAACAATTGCAAAAAAAATAAATAATGATACCAAAATTTATAGAGGTTCACTCTAGAATGAACTGGTCCTCTTTGTCTGGAATTTTTCATTATGTATGAAAGTAAGAATAATAGTGAGTACAAAAGAGAATGAAGGGTAAGAGTGCTCTCTTTTTCTTTTTTTCTTTTTTTTTTTTTTTTTTTTTTTTTTTTTTTTATGGACTTGATATTCTATTTATAAAGAAATGTTAATTGGTAGAGTTAGTAGGATTGTGCCCACTACTTAAATCCCCTACTTGAATTAGTGGAGTTGAACCCACTTTCCTAAATGTAGGGAGTTGATCCTTCACATTAATTGTGGATAATTTTCATATTATCATAATCTCTTAATTATGTGATGCTTGACATGTGGATGGCTAACATTGGAAGACGAAGTCCCACGCCAACAACTGTTCTTTGAAAGAATGGTAATATATATAGGGTAAATGGTCAATGTAGCATAATCTAATGTATGGTTTTAAAATTATAGTATAATCTAAAAATTGTTTCTTAATAGCATAATTAGAATAAATAATATGTTAAAATTCCAAAAATACCCTTGATCTCTCTCTCCTCCCTATCCGTTTGTCTCTCTCTCTTCCTTCTCTGCTCGGCTTCTCTCTCCCCGTCAATCGGAGGTCACAACAGTGACGGCGACGACAATGGGATCAGACGGAAACACAAATCGGAATCACGCCGGTGTCGTGATCTTTAGCATCGCGTTAACGAGATCGAGATCGTAAATGGAGAAATTGGGATCGTCGGCCGCTACGAGATTGCGAACACGACTGGATGGCGAAGAGAACTCCACCGCGACATGATCTCTTTTCTCACCGCCCCGAAAAATCACAAGCTTGGTGTTGAGAATCTTCCCTCACCGCCACGAAAATCACAAGCTTGGCATTGCGAATCTTAGCTCACCACTGCGAAATTCACGAGCTCAGCATCGTGAATGTTCTCTCACCATCGTGAAAATCACTACTCAGCTTGGATAACTCCACCGTCAGTGCCACGACAACCACCCCCCCCCCCCCCAATTGATCTCCAGCCACATCAGTTGTCGGCTTCGCCGTCTTCGACGATGACGATGTTGATTTGGGGGTGGGATTTTTAAGTCAGGGTTTGTTCATAATTTGGGGTAGATTTGAGATTTTCAATTGGTTGGGGCTTATTAAAAATTTTAATCTAGATTGTGTGGTTTGAAAATAAAAAAATGAAAAAAAATAAATTTAAAATGAAAAAATATGTAAATAATGATATTTATCATATTATATTAATATCGTATTTATCACTAAATAGTGTTTACCAAATATAATGGTATTTCTAAAAAAAAAAAAAATGTTTACCAGTTCTATTTTTCTCTTAAAGACTTCATTTACTATTATTATTAGAGATTTTTTTATTTTAAAAAAGTTTAATTAGAGAGAATTGATATACTATTTCATGAAAAATACTATTGGTAAATACTAGTATTTATTAGTAAATAATTAGATTTACAGTTTGGTAAGTACTAGTTTACTAGTAAATAATTAGATTCACATTTTTTTTTTATCAAAATCAGAATATATAAAAGATTTACACTTTTTTTTTTCAAAATCAAAATATATAAAGGATTTACATGTAAATAATTAGATTTACATGTAAATCAAAATATATAAAGGATTTACAAGTAAATAATTAAATTTACAATTCTTTTTCTTTTAATCAGATTAAAAAATCAGAGTATATAAAGAATTTACTAATAAATAATTTGATTTACAATTCTTTTTCTTTTAATCAGATTAAAAAATCAGAGTATATAAAAAATTTACTAATTTACATTTTTTTTATTTTTTAAAATAGAAGTATATAAAGGATTTACTAGTAAATAATTAGATTTACATTTTTTTTTTCAAAATAAGAGTATATAAAGGATTTATTAATAAATAATTAGATTTATATTTTTTTAACAATTTATTAGTAAATAATTAGATTTACAATTTTTTTTTTCAAAATCAGAATATATAAAGGATTTACTAATAAATAATTAGATTTACAATTTTTTAAGGATTTACTAGAAAATAATTGGATTTAATCATTTCTATGTTATTTTCTTGTAAATAAATTATTTATTGAGATGAGAAAGAGAAATTTATTAATTTATTAATTATAATTTTTACCACTGATTTAAAAAAATGAAAAAAAAGCCCCAAATTGAAAATTTCCCAAATTGGAAACCCTAGGAAATTGAAACAATCACAGCCACCACTCCCATTACCGGAAAAGAAGAACGACAGTGGCAAATGACGAAGGGAGGTTGTGGATTTGAAGCTTTGCAGTCGCCGCTGAGATCCGCCATAGTTACCAAATTGCCAAAGAAAGACGCGTGAGTATTCTGGAATCACGATCAAGCTCATGACGTCGCCCGCAAGTTCATGATCGATCTCGCGAACCTCAGGTCCTCGTCGATTATTGTAGATATCGAAGCTCAGTTCCTCATTGGTCACGAACCTCAGATGCCACAGAGCGATCGAAGCTCACAGATCCCCACCCTCCCTAAGCTTGGAGATCGATTGCTTGCGAACCTCATTGCCGCACCAGGGATATCCGAGGCATCGTCTGCAGCAACCTCGTAGCCATCGTGATCCTTCGCCGCCGTTCTTCATTGTCGCCGTAGTTCGCCAGTGAGCACCTCTAATGTTAAATTAACGAGAGAGAGAGAGAGAGAGAGAGAAAGGATAAAATTTGTAAACAAATAATCTGTTTTAATTGAAAAATAAAAATATGGTATAATTTATTAAGTTTTGTAACAACTGTTCTTTATTTAAATAATAGTTGTCAATTTTGCTATATAGTATGATTTTTGCTATATATATATTATAAAATTATTTTTTATTTTTTATTTTTTATTTTTTTGTGATAAGTTCTTTTCTAATTATTCTTTCATTAATTTTTTTAATCTGTGAAAAGCTCTTTTCTAATTATTCTTTCATTAGGCATATTAATTAAGACTTTTCTTCTGGCATTATTCATATATGTTGCTCGGTTTCTTTACTCGTTTAGGCGTCTCATAAATACAAAACACGTCGTTTGTCCTTTATGTCGTTTCTGTTTGCAAAAGAAGCAAATAAAACGACATGAAGATTTGGCTAGAAAGATAAGAACTGCCTGTCGTTTTTAATAATAAAAAAAAAATAACGTACGTTCATGATAAGAACAGCGACATGTGTTCAATAAACGAAATATCACACTTTCCTGTCAAAAATGACATGTCGTATCGTGCCGTTCGGCCTGCAGAACTAAAAAACGACATTGCTTTCCAAAATGGAGAACGACATGTCATTTTTTCATGAAACACAAACGACATGCCGTTTTTAAGTTTGGGTTATGAGCTGCATTTCCTAAGGCAAGAAATAGAAAGGATAACAAATCTAGACAAACCATGTCCACGTCATTTTCTACTATATTATGTTTATAACTAACGTTCAAAAGTGATTTTGATGATTTTTCCTTCTTATATAGTTGTGTTCAGCAACTAAACTAAAAACTATTAGGGGATTCAAACTCTAGAAACCTCGGAATTAGAGACGTGAAATTACCGCTGGCTAAGCATGCAACTACTTTTTTCTACAGTTGTTGTGCAAAGTTATACTCGCTTTGAAGATGAAGATGTCAAACAAATTTTGGTTTGCTTGCTTGCTCGCTCGCTGTGAAGGCGATTATAACTTCCGAGCCAAGGAGACCACACGAAATCCCCAACTCCCACCCAATTGTTCGTCATTCGTCGAAGGATTGTGACATCCTTAAAAGTATAATTGAAAGAGTAATAAAGAAAAATGGGATTGAGGCAGATTCCTCCTATCCAAACGCGACATCAAACACCGTCCCGTAAGTAGAACTACCCTAGCTACCCGGAGGTGCCATTCCGGCGGCGTTCCAAGTATACAATAAAATGGTTGGAACTTGGAAGTTCGTTCATAAACCAACGACAAGACGTTTAACATAAAGTGAGTGAGGTTTGTTAGGAGTTTTTTAATTTATCCAAAACAAATCCTAATTTTACATCAACCGTAATACTCAAGATCTAAGAACAACATGATTTTCATAGTTCCAAAATTCAGGAGAAGACATACTTTGATAGATAAAGATTTTTTTTTTTTTTTTAATAAAGAGAAATTGATTGTAGAACAGTAATATTGAACGAACTAAAATTCTCTTTCTTAATCCCTTTAGCTTTGGCATATGTTCTTGATGGAGAGAAAACTGTCCTTATATGGGTAGAGAGAGGACCAGTTTTTAAATAAAGCCAATCAAAGTGTACAGTTATCAAATATATATATATATATATATCTCTCTCTCTCTTTAAATTGACCAATATGATTTTAACAATTATTTTTTATTAAATTATGATTATCTTTAACTAAAAGAAATATAAACATCACATAAATTAAAGAGGCGGGGGACCATAAAATTTTAACCTAATATCAATAATAGATAAGAATGCAAATTCTTTCAACGTATTCGTTAAAGGTCTTTTGATCCTATTTAGAAACTGGTCATCTCTCTACCCTATATATTGACATTTCTCTCCATTAGAAACGTGCATCAAACCGAAAAGGATCAAGAGAGAAAAACCTAGTTTTTTTAAGATTTCTATTTTACGTACAATTAATTCCTCTTCAAGAAAATTTTCATGGATAAAGTATGTCTCCTCCTAAATTATGAAATGGTGAACGTCATATTGTTCTAAGATCTTGGATTATACGGTTTATGCAAAATTATGATTTGATTTGATTTGATGCGAAAAAAAAAAAAGGAGGGTTTTCACGGACTCACAGATTCAGAAGTTTTGAAAAAAAAAATTCTCGGAAGTGTGATGAATATTCTATTTAATCTCCTTCCTGAAAAAAAAAAAAAAAAAAAAAGCCCAAAATAATGGAATAGATCAATAATATATGTTTAATAGGGAAAAACATATAAGGAAAAAAAATTATGGATTTAATGCAAGAAAAGAAAAGGCCTATAATAAAATTTCTTTAGAAAAGAAGAAGAAGAAGAAGAAAAGCAAGGGTGAGTATATACTTACTGAACAAAAAGTCCCTTTTAACTGTGTAAGCAAAATTTAGAAATCCAAGTATCCTTCGGCAAAGGAGACCTTATTCAAATATAACTTTGATACGGTAGCAGATCACAACGAATTGCATCTTTTTCTCCACAAAAAGATGGAGGAGGTAAAATTTCAAAGTAAGAAAGAAAGAAAAAAGAAAAGAAAAAAGACAGAGACAGAGAGAGGATTTAATTAGAATATACCTATTTTAATGTTACAATTTTTTTGAGGAAAATTTAATGTTATAATTAGAGTATACTTCTTTAAAAAAAATAAATATTGTAGGTATAGCCTAACGGTAATATCATACCTAACTCCATCTAAAGATGCAAAGTTTGAATCCACCTACCCCAAGTTCAAAATATATATAATTAAAAAAAATAATTTTAATATGAAAGAATTATGGGATTTATAATTAAATAACATTTTTCAAAAAGTTTTTTAATAAATAATCGAAGTTTTTAAAAATAAGTTAAAAAGCCCTTTTTTTTTCTTTCTAAAATAGTTAATTATTTTTTTTAAATAGACAATTAGTGATTGACCACAAAATAGTCATTCAGCAATTGACTTACGGTCAATCACTGATTAACTTTAACGTGAATCACTAAATTTCATAGTCAATCACTGATTGATCATTAGTCAATCACCAATTTTCATTGTCAATCATTGATCGACCATTAGTCAATAACTAATTGACCAAATCTGAAAAATGACAAACGGTCATTTTCCTAAAAAGTTGAGCAATCTATTAGATTAGATAATTAAAAAATACTACCCAACCTAATTTTCTAAGAATTATTATTATAATTACCTCAAAAAAAAAATTTATTCATAAAGTACTAAGAAGTATTAAAAATTTAGATCAAACATTCGATAATGATTGATTTCAATTTTGATCCCAAAAAATAGGGTTGTTTGACTTTGCCCTTTATAATTTAAAATGAAACAAAACTAACCCCTTAGCCTATCATTTGTTGCAATTTTGGTACCTTCTTTTTTAAAACATCAACTTTTTAACGGTTTTAATTATGTATTAGTCATGTGACTGATTGCTAAGTGGCCTTTTTCTTTATAACTATTTTAATCACATGTGAGTAACTCGATAAGCATATATGATAAAAACATTTACAAGTTAATGTATTGATGATGAAAGTACTAAAGTTACAACTTACAATAAGTTGAATGAGGTTTTTATTATATTTAAAATTATAGTGGACAAAGTGAAAGAAGCCTTATTATTTGGCAATCAAATTTAAAATTAAAAATTACCTTAAAAGGTGAGATGATATGGGCTTCATAATCATTCCTGTGCTGGTTCGCAGCTCAGACCATCCACCCAAAAAAAAAAAAAAAAAATGGAACTCTCACTGCTTAATCTATGTGCGGAGCTCATTCTTTTACGAGCTGAATTTGTCCCTAATATAGTTTTTTTTTTCCTTTCTTTTTTTGTAGAACTCGAAAAAATTGATGTTTTAATGACGAAAATATGAAAGATAAAACTCGTGGAAGGGGGATTTTTGTTACATCTTGAGTTATAAGGGGCAAAATCAAACAAGCATTATTTTTTAGGGTCAAATATAAAATTTAACCCGATGAAAAGTTAACATGCATTTTCACTCGAGAACTCTAACCACAGCTTAAAAAGACTCAAAAAGTTAGATAAAAAAATTACATGTAAAATCAGATCATAGACATTAATATCCATGAATTTGTCATGACTAGAAGCAACAAAGCAATCCCTCACAAAAGCCAGACCTCTTTTTCTTACTTGACACGGTCATGGCCACTTCAACAGGGTCTCTAAACGCTGCTTTTTCACTAAGCTCTTCAAAAGAATCCACCACATTCTGAAGCCTTGCCACAAACTCAATCAAAAGCGAAACAAATGTCGCCAGAGACAACGCGCTCGCACTCTCGTACGTCTTGTTCTCCTCCTCCTTTCCCACATCGCCCCCAAACAACATCCGAAAGGGCCAAGGCGCGTAGTTATAATGATCGCTTGGCGGCGCAGAAGGCGTGCGAGCCATAGACACAGAGCCTAAGTTAAGTACGGTCTCGCTCAACGACTTGTGTCCTAGTTGATAATCAGTAGTACTCTTCTGATCATTGTTCTCTTTAGAAAAATCCGATATATTGTGTTGTGGTTGTTGTAGTTCGTCGGTAATATGTCGTGTTCCTCCGATTTCCCAGCTCTCGGAATTGACAAGTAGGTAAGATCTGTGGTCGATCTTTTTTTGCAACTTCTCAGCAGCCTCGTGAACTTCTTTGAGTATGTCTTTGGTTCCCAGTTTTTCCATGTTCTTCACTTTGTCTCCAATCAAGCGAAGGACTTTCGCGCCTTCTAACCCGACACTCTGAAGCTCATTGCGAAAAACTTGTCTCCTTTCTGCTGGAGCCTACACATGTAGAGAAATCACAAACGTTGGCTATAGCCCCCCACAAGAATGACATTCTTGGTGAATTTTGTGGTCTTGAATTGATTATAGCAGCTAATGATGTAATGGGACTATATCAATAACGAATCCATGATTGTTAAGGAAGCGGGTATGTAGAGGTGTAAATATGTGCCACCCAACCTGACCCATACTGATCTAGAAGGAAAAGGAAAAGCATGTTGGACTAGGCTCTTCTAGTATAAACAAAGGTCGGTCCAATTTAGTCCAGGATCAAGGACAGGTCAGGGCGAATCCTACATTTTATATGTAAAATTTCTTAGACATACCAATGGCCATGGACCATAAATTTAGACTCTACCCACCCGCTATTTAGGGTTGGTCCAGGGGTCATGGGCCGACCCATTTGACCTGGCCCCTTGTGGGAGAGAAAGCTGTAAAAAAATTAAAAAAAAAAAAAATTCAAGGGGAGAAATACAGTTGATCCACATAAACACAACGATGTTAATTAATTTTCATTAGTACCATTTGGGATATGTTGAGAGAATTTGGAAAATTATTTTACTTTGAATAGTAATACTGAATTTATATATATATATATATTTATAGTGAGTTTAAATCTGATATCCTGAATTTACTCTGTCTTTTTTTTTTTTTTTGGGGGATTGTCTCTTTTTAGTATATGTTTGTCTCTTTAACACTGTTAACTCTGTTAAATAAGTAAGGTTAACTTTTTATTTGAATTAGGAACTTCTGTTCGAATTTATATCATGGAAAATAATTTAAAAATTGGCAATGTAATGATATGTTTTTTTAAAAAAATCACGAAACTTCCTGGCAATATCCACCCCCACCGTACTCTTTAGCAGTATTCATGAAAGGCAAAAAACAAAACAAAAACAAAAACAAAAACAAAAACAAAAAACAAAAAACAAGAAACAAAAGGACAGAGCAAATAAACCTTGTACAGTTGTACTCATTTTACGTCTATGTTCTGTTCTGTATCACTATTCCGGGTAAAAAAAAAAAAAAAAAAAAAGGCCCCCATAATTGTTAGATCATATTTATATATCAATAGTAATCTACTTAGTGAAAACACATTCACTGTCAAATCAAATAGTCCATTTTTACTCTATCACAAGAATTCTCCGAGTATGTCTACCTGAATCTCCGAGAGAATGCAACCGTGAAGTGCCATGACGGTGAAGGCGCAGTGCCTCAAAGCGCCGCTCAGTTTGACGTAGTTTTGCCACGGGTAATTGTACATCCTGTAACGTCCATGAGGAGGTTCCCATATTGCAAAGCCCAGCTGCAGTATTATGTAAAGAAAAATTTTGAAAAGACCAAATTCATGTCAAAAAACCAACAAATTAAAGGACATAAATTATAAAGCCAAAATTTTAGTCTCCTAGTGCATATTTTACCAGCGTTTCCTCTTGGCTAGTAGATTCTACCACTGACCGGTAGCCTTTGTACAGAGGTTCCTCTGCAGCTTGGTATGTCAGAATCTTAGAAGGGATTCTCTCATACTCAACACAATGAAGGTATCCATTTACACAACCTTAGAAACAAGGTGGGAAGCCAAGATCAGTTTCCTTGCTAAATTAAAGCAAAAAAAAAAAAAAAAAAACATATATATATAATAAAACAAAGAAGGAATCGTAATTGCAGACGTAGCTTAGCGGTAAATTTACTTAATTTCATTATAAGATATAGAGTTTAAATTCCCTATTTGTAATTATCTAAAAACAATAAATCAATAAGATGTGGCAAATGACTCCAAGGATTTCAGATAAAATACAGGCAATGATCCCTACTCACACATTGATTACTATTTAATATTTAGAAATTAAACTAAATATATTTTTAAAAGGGTACCTTATACTCAATTTGTAAAATTCATAAACACTGAAAAAGGAAATTGGATTACTTCTCATTCTACATTGTAATATAAAGTAAAATTAAACTCATTATCTTTATCAGTACATTCTTTTTTTTTTTTTTTTTTTTGGGTTGAATCAGTACATTCTATTACCAGTTGGAAAATATCTTACGCCGGCTAAATGATTAAAAAAAAAAAAACCTAATTTACCTTCTAAAGAGGAAGCAACGCCCTTAAAATTTTTGGCCACCAAGTGATGCAGGTCCTCACCGGACCAAATGGGAAAGATGCAAATGTTGACCATAAAACATACAAAAGCACCCAACGCAATTAGCACCAACCGAGTCACCACTGCCTCGTTGTACTGCCCGGTTCTAAGCCCCGCAACCATGAGTATACAATACGTCAATACGAACACCCGGAACCCGTATTCGTAGGGCTTCATCGTCGGATACAGCTTCAAATACGACGCGAAAAATGCTAATAATAATTAAGCCACATGAACACACAAATTAATTAACCCCATGATCAGTTATATTAGACCAATATTGAAATCACCACAAAATTAATAGTGAACAAAATTTTTTTGTTTTTCCCTTTTTTTGAAGTGTTAATACAAACCTACTATGAAAACGCTTATGATAATTACAACTTCTCCCCACTGGCCAGCCAATTGAGACAGCTGCGCGCAACAAAAAGCGAGTACTCCGGCGATTAGTGTTCCCAAACCACGATTAAACCCTTTAATCAACGTCGCACCTGCATGAAAAATTAATATCATGTTAATGAGCAATAATCAGAAAATTAACTTATAATTTACCAAAACTAGTAAAAGTAGTACTAATACTTCTAGTACGTTTATGTTACATGCCTATGCTAAACTCGAACATCACAATGACGGTGAGGATTGCCCAGATCACATATTGATCGATGTTGTGGTACGAATCTTTCCAGAAAATGAGGAGCGAAACAAGCGACAAAGAGAGTCCCATCTTGAACGCGAAGATGATTTTTCGGGGATCAGAACGTCCCATTTCCCATGCTTTACCGGCAAAATCTAGCGAATCTCTCCAAAACCTGTTGATCTTCTTCCTTATCAAGTTGTAACACAAGCAAGTACTAGCAGTACTTTCGTCATCGTCATCTTCTTCCTTAAAACTGCCTAAGATTATAAGCCTTTCCTTGCTCTTCTCCCCAAAATTATTCCCGGCAAGTGGGTCCATTAGTGAAATAAATTTCCTGAAAAAAAAAAAATTTAATAGTAATAAAAAAGAAAGAAAAGAAAATGTGTAGATGAAAAGTTATGGCATAGTTGATAGTGTGAAAAAAAAAAATAGTAGCCAAAAATATATATAAACATAGCACTATATATATATTCACTACAATATATATATGTGTACATATATAATCATGAAGCTGAAAATGAAACCTTAGACTTTGGCTTAACTAATATTTGAAGCTCTAATTTCTCATTTGATCGTCCATGTCATGTGCTTTAGTAGAACTAGAATAGATTTTTCTAAAAGACTTGCCTCGACTTTTTGCCAATGGGATCTTCGTAGAGTCGACGACAAATCTTTATCCAAAAGTTCACCGAAAAATTGAGACTTTCAAACCACAAAACAAAGAGGGAAGAGAATGCTGACGCTTGTCGGCCACTGTTTGCTTTAGTGGTTAATTTCCTGTCATTTTCCTCAACCATATCCTTTCAGCAATATATATAAACGTGTAAATAATATACATTTATTTGTATGTTTCCTTATTTTTCTACATTTCTCTTGTTAGAGGTCCATCCAACATAATATAAAGTGTCTTTTAACGTAATATAAAATGAACAAAATGCGTCAGTAAGAAAAACCGTAATATACCACATGACCAATAAGTAACAACACAAATTTTTTATGTTTATTTTGTGATTTATTATATTTTTCTTAGATTACTGTCACATTTTACTCATTTTGTGTTAAGTTAAAACCATCATATTTACGTTATATGTACATAAATATGTGTATGTATAAGTTGCAACTCTGTTATGAAGTATATTAAGTGTCCCATTCATGCGGGGAAAAAAAACAAAAAACAAAAAACACCATATTTTCCTTTTTCTTCAAACTGTTTGTCTTTGTCAAATTGGTAGAATAAGCTTAAAGGCCTCTATTTACACTCCTTGATAAAAATAAGGTTTTCACTGCTATCGAATTCTAAACTTTTTAAGAGGTGACTAAATTTTATCTTAATTTTACTGTGATTTCAAGAATGGTCCACTAGTATAAATTACTTACCTAGATAATGTTAGTCAAATTCAGAAATCAAGAATTTCCTATAACTTCAAAAATTTTGATCCAGTAGAAAAAAAAATATTTTTTGTTTGAAAATTACATGATTCTACCTAGTCATCAAACGTACGTAGAGCTTTCAATTACATATATACTAAAATATTGATTAAAAAAACATGGACAATCTGATTATGACCATGCCATTTGTAGATTTAGCAAATACTTGGTAAACTGTTTCAAACCAAAAAATCTCAACTCATTTTTGTCATTTTTTTGAAATATCAACAAGTTTTTAATTAGTTTTTAAAAAGTCAAGCAACTTTAATCCAAATATTTTAACTCAAAACTATCAACCAAACGCAAGCTTAGTGAACATTCAACAGACAGAGTTTAGTCATTCAAGTAATTTAATAGTAATGAAGTAGACTAAATACATTAGGCCAAATTTCCCATTAAAAAAAAAAAAACATTAAGTTCGCTATAAAATTGCTCCTCCTGAGCTTATATCCGTAAATAATTACCTACTTCAGTATTAGAGAAATCAGATCAATATATTATATCAATTAGATATAACTCACGTTGGTGAAATTGGCCCACAAATTCATTGTATGTAATTTATTAGGATGGAAAACGACACAAGAAAAATTTAACGACCTTACTTTCTTTCCATGCGGGCTTAAATTGATAAAAGACGATATCCAACGAAATTTCGACTCTTCAATATTCTTTATTGATATTTTCAGTAGACCAAAGTTACATTCTTTAGTTTGTTCCCATTAAAAAAAAAAAAAAAACACTTTTAGATAATATAATATTGCTTTTAAATAGATAATAGGAGAAAGGAGAAAAACTTTTGGCATTTTGTGAGAACATCACTTGCAGGGAAAAGAAGCTTCCTATTTTGTATTTTTGTATCTTAATTTTCACACTTTTTCGGTGAACACAGACGAAACTTCACCCTTCTGGCAAATTTTGTAATTCGGCGGCAAAGTTCAACTTATAGTTATCGCGTTTTTTTTTTTTTTTTTACCATGCTTAAAGTGAATTCATTTACCTGTGATGAGAATACTTTATTAACCCGGCATTCCAATAATCAACATATGGCCGAGTGTTTCAAGTGAAGAAACCAATTAAAGGTGCAAAAATTATGAGCAAATGCTATTGGACTCCAAGAGATTCACTGCTTGGGTCTCCCACCTTACAGAACTGGGATCATCTATATTTCTTGTGAGCCTTGTCAAGTACCAAAAAAAAAATTGTATTTAAAAACTTTCGAAATAGATTTTAAATCTGAGCCAATCTATATGTAGATATTCATCTTTCTATAGGCCCTCCAAGGATATTTTCATAGCCGATATTTGTTTGTAACTTTTATTTCTTAATTCAAACTGTAGATCACGAAGGGATTATTTTTATGCAGAGGTCCAATGCCTTTTGCAGTAGATGTTTACCAATTTGTCTGCTTTTTTTTTTTTTTTTCGTTTTAAATTTCAGCGACCACACAAGGTATAACTTTATTTCCAGATTGATGCAACTTACTTCAATTTTATAAGTAATATTATACATAACTAAACAAACACGTGACTTATTTGCAGTAACTAATGCAATTTTATATATCCACAAAAATGTTACGCATTAACGATGTTAATATTGCACAATCCACATCATTAACTTTACATTACCCGACCGGTATGGCTGCCGGACTTTAAACTATGCCTATTTATATATGGAATAGTTTCTGGTCCGGCACTACCACAAGTGATGGATCTAATCAATAATGTTGTTAGTTAATTTCAAGGAGCTTATTCATAACATCTATACCTATTAAAAAAAAAAAAAAAAACCCTATACTTAATAATATTAAAAGGACGAATGCATTTTCTACTAAACATTTGTCCTTTCTCTTCAGCCGCCACATGACGGTCCAGTCACCTGTCACGTGAGGTATATATATATATATATATATATATATTGTCCAGTCACCTGTCACGTGGGGTATATATATATACACATATATATATTGATCCGCACGTGCTCACCAACTAGTATTTATAAGAAGTTGGAATGTTGCTCTGGTAATCCACTAATTTACTTCGCAGAGGAGTGCTAGCAACAAATGCTGGCTTACTCCCTGGTTCCATTTGTAAGTTTCTTATCACTCGAATTTACCATAAGAAACGATGATAATGGAAGTAGCAATATTCTTTCGTATTCAATGTAATCTCAATATTTGATGCACAAACAAATATATAAGAGGGAGAAAATGCTAGTTTTATGGTCAATCTATTCACCGAATTCAAGTATCCAACAAGAAGAAAGCGAATTCATACAATTGAATTTCCGAAAAAAAGTGTTTGGACACCATTGAAAAATATCTCTGGTGAATGAAAGAGCCTCAAAATAGTTTTACTTATATCTGTCGTTACAGTTCATCATCAGGATTCAAAGAGACAAGGTAAGAAATTAATCCAAACACAGGGACAAATCTAAGGTATTTCACGAAACCGACCTTGCTTTGCTCGACGTTTCGAAGGTTGTCACCTATTAACCAAGGCTGGAAAACAATGTAGAAACATATATCCCAAATGAATGCATATGCAAGCCTCTCTGATCCGAGATATCTGATCAAAAACTCTAACCTCTCTGCAATTCCGCCGAAATTGCCATCCATTCGGCCGAAGAGCGCCCACAATACAGATATTAGACACGCAACTCCGCCACTAAGTCCAACGATTGACGCACCTCTGGTCATCACGGATCCCAGCTGCGAGCGCTTGCTTTGAGTGGAGTCTGAGTCGGCCTCATTCAGTCGGATTGCCATGTAAGGTATCAAAAATGCTGGTGATACAACACCAAAAAACATGAAATTGAACTCCATTAGCATGTTTAGATCAAGCAAATCTCAATGTTGCCATGAGAGTTGGTAAGGGAACATACTGTTTGTGAGGAACATCTGCAGACCCCACAAAACGTCGAGAGAGCCCTTGTATCTGTCTCGCCGGCAATCGGTGAACAGCAACGGAGCAAACATGAATGTCCACCCAATGACAAAATTGAACAATCCTTCAGACATCTAAGCAGAGTAAAATTAAGCATTATCAGAAACAAATCTTTCGATCAATAAACGTTTTGGTAAATCACAAAGTACTAACCAAATGCAGTTTCAAATAACGATCCGTACCGGGTGTAGAACCGGGGCTTCAATCACATGAATGCCGACTACTCTGCCAAGAAGGTAAATGCAGATTATATCACATAACAAGAACTTGCTCCCAAAATATATATATATATATATATATATATATCAGAATCACAATGAACTAGAAAAACAGAAGAAAATACAATCCACCACTATTCAATATACAAATCATCGAAATTCGTTCGGTACGAAGCTATACTCGGTCCGATTTCTCTCGTTTTTCCTTATCATCAATGCAACAATGATCAAAACATGTCTTCCCTAATGACAAACCCGGTGTCCATGACGCGTTGATTTTGCGCTAAATGTTCTTCAATCTTATGTAATGTATATGTTGTTTATGCAATCCAAGAAAATGTTAACAAGGAAAGAAAATGAAACAGAAACAGAAATTTGAGAATTAATGTATATGTTGTTTATGCAATCCAAGAAATGTTAACAAGGAAAGAAAATGAAACAGAAACAGAAATTTGAGAATACCAGCGTTCATCAGAGGCAAGATAAAGAAGAAATTGAGAGAAAGACCCACAAGCGAATTCACTGTCTCTGAACTGATCGCCCACACAGGATCTCCCTGTTCATATATATATATATATATATATATATATATACAATGCAATATTATGTAAAAGAAGAAAAAACCCAGGAAAAAACACAAGAAAAGGGACATTTACTTACAGGGGCATAAGGGAGAAGAAAAAGCCACAATATGTAGACAGCTTCTGCAACCCAAAGCAGAGCTTGTATCACTTTCCGCAAATTGTCGTCTAACTCTTCCATGGCGGCGCTGGGTTTCTGCGGAGTGGCGTGACATATGAGCTTATCGGTAGTGAATCCGAACTCCAAGTTCAGTTTCGGAGTCTCAAAGGATTTTGGAAGGAGTGTCTCGTCGTGTAAAAGTGAGAAATGGGTTCTCGGATTTTTCGGGCAATGAAAAATGGGTTTCGTGGGAACGAAGGAGCGGTTACTGCAGAGCAAAGCTTGAGAGGCGGCCATGGCGGAGCTCGTCGTCTCTAGCTTTCTTTCTCTGACTTGCGTGGCTCGGTTCTCAGACACCAATTACTCGTGGATTTGATTTGAGGAGATTGTGATCTTTCCGTATTTTTGGGCTTTGGCGCGAGGCCCAATAAGTCCTTTCCCGCGCCTCACCTTCTTTTTCGGTTAAAAAAGTGAATGACACGAAGTTTAAAAATCAATGCATTAATATTACAAAATAATTTGATATTATATTGATATAATACGAAAATAAATAAACATTTATGTCATATTGATCAAAATAAAAGAATTTGTGTAATATTAATTACTAAATGAAAAAAAAATATGATTATTTAGATAATTTTCTGTTTTTTTTTTTCTATTAAGTAAGCATGCGTTTGGTCGATCGGTTTAGACCTAAGTTTTTTATCTTAATTTTTTTTTTTGAAAAATTAATAAAAATTACAACTAATTAATTTTTAAAAAATCAATCAATTCAAATCTCAAAATTTCATTTCAAATCGGTGTAGCAAAGCACCACCTTTACATTTTACTTAATTAACAAGTTGCTCTCATTGTATTTAACATATTATTCTATGGATTTCGTAAAATATACAACTCTTTAAATTATGTTTAAAAAAAAAAAAAAGGTCTCAAAGGCGATTATTCAAATTGGAGTTAAAATTTTGGAAGACAACACTCTAATCCACGTGATGAGTAATTGATTCGATCATCGAAATTTAATATGTTGATATCTTTATTCATCACCTGAAATTTTAGTTGCTTACTTCAAATAAATAGATAATACGCGAGTATGATTTTTTTTTTAAATTTTAGTAGTCATCATATATACATATGTATTTTCACTATCATTGATGTTATCTCGTCTTTGTTCTCATTTTTGATAGAAAAAAATCATGAAATTGATCAGTAAAACAGAGAAAACTTAACCCAATTTTAATTGAAAGATCAACTAGTTTCATGCAAATCTGAGGATAGCCTGAGAGAAATATAGTCATAATTAATTTGAGAATACTTTATTACACTGTAATTTTAATTTGTCAAAAATTTAAAAAGAAAAAAATACAAAGGGGGTGGCAAGTTCAAGGGCTACCTATATTTTTAATTCTGACAAGCAAGACGACGTCGTTTAGAGGGAAAATAAACGACGCCGTCTTGAAGAAGCCACCTCCGATTTGCTTTCAAGACAAGTTTTGCTGCTCTATGCAATAAATAGACACCCGCGGATTAAATTTTTCTCAGAAGATTTTCCCGCCCTTTCTTTGCTCCCAAACACCGCGATCTATGGCTCCCAAATCCGATAGTGCCGAAGGTGACTCTTCTTTAATTTGCTTCTGTTTTCTTTTAACAACTATTTCAATTCTATTCTCGAATCTCCTCGTCTGATTATTTCTATTTTTTGGTTTAAATTTGTAAATTTTCGCAGCAATTGTGCTCAATTTCGTCAATGAGGTAATGCACACTTTTCTCTCTCTCTCTAATTAACTTCTTTTGTTTTTTTTCCAGATTTTGACCTCATTGTTTTGTTCGCATTTTTCTGATTTAGTAAATAGATTTGAATTAATAATCCTTTTTCTTTTATTTTTTGTTTTTTGCTAATTGATGAAAAAAAAAAAAAAAAAAAACACAAAATCAACCCTCATTTTCTTTCACACTAGTTATCGGAGCATAATTTTCATGAAAAAGATGAAGCCTCAGTTTATTTATCTTCAGTAAGATATTTTCTAGCAGAACAAACAGAAAAAAGTAATTCGGCATACTCTTGAAACGGATTTTTTTGTTTTTTTGTTTTTTTCGGGGGTGCTCTTTCTAATTGCGTTTGAGGAAAAAGTCGTACTGATCCTAATATTTGCCATCTGTTTTTACAGCAAAATAGGCCGTTGAATTCTCAAAATGTGGCGGACGCACTGCAAAAATTCAACCTGAAGAAGGCGTCGATCCAGAAAGCGCTGGATAGTCTCGCTGACAGCGGGCGGATTTCGTTCAAGGAGTATGGGAAGCAGAAGATATACCTTGCTAGGCAGGACCAATTCGACATCCCAAATGGCGATGAGCTTAACAAGATGAAGGAAGAAAATGCCAAATTGCAGGAACAGCTTCAGGAACAGAAGAGAGCAATTAGTGAGGTTGAAGGAGGTACTCTCTGTTGTCTCTCATTCGATGTTTATGTGAAATACATGCAAACATATATATATATATAAATATATAGATATTGTACTAGAAGGATTAAAAGATAGAGATTATTTGTTGCAGAGATAAAGGTTTTGCAGTCAAATTTAACACTGGAACAGATGCGAGATAAGGAAGCCAAACTAAGAATGGAGGTTGGTTAAGTGTCTTAGAATTGGGTTTTGGTTTATTAATAGACTACATAATTATAGCTATGGGATTTTCCCATTGTTATGTCAGGTCGAGGAAATGGAGAAAAAATTGGAGAAATTGCGTGGTGGAGTTACGTTGGTGAAGCCGGAGGAACGCAAGGTGGTTGAGCAGATGTGCACAGAGAAAATAGGTCAGTGGAGAAAGCGTAAAAGGATGTTCAAAGATCTCTGGGATGCTATCACTGAGAACTCACCAAAGGATCTCAAGGAATTCAAGGTTATTTCATATGATCTTACGGTCTCATGAAAAGATGATTTTTGTTCTGGAATCTGGGGTCCTTTTCCAGCACTTGGTTTGTCACTAATGCAGTTTATTGATTGACAGGAAGAACTTGGGATTGAACATGATGAAGACGTTGGCGTGAGTTTGCAGTCATTTTGCGACCTGCTGCAACGTGGTAATAAACGGCCAAGAGGTCGGTGAAGTCTTTCGTAAGAGTTTTAGAAGATGGTTTCCTTGCTCTTTGACGGCAGGAAATTTTGTTGAGGAAGAGTGCAGATTCTGCGTGCTCTTGAATTGTAGATCAAGCTTATGTATCCCCAAATTTTGGTTACCATTTATGCTTGTTACATCTTAAACCTTCATATTTGGCTCATGATATGAAATTAAGATTTTCTGGCCGATGCAATAGTTCATTGCAACTTAGATTTAATATAAAAGAATTCTTTGCTAAAGAAAATCTTCAGCTGCTCATATTTTAGATCTTCTGAAGAGTTAATGAGATAGTTTTCTTAAGAGAACCCAGCATAAACCATCCTTGACTTGCATGCCCAAGATTGCCGATGCATATGATTCTAGTTAAGAATTATTTTTCCTCTATGCTCATGCACAGAAAGTACAAGAGTAAAAAACTTAAAATCCTTAATATCTGAACAACTTTCACGTCCATTACAAAGACTCAAAACTCTTTCATCTTCATAGTTCATTACCAAAAAAAAAATAAGCACACGTTTCATAGAAAAAAAAAGATCAAGCAAACTCGTTGAACCAACTTATGACATAACCACACCACTCACATTTGCATGCAGATGAAAAAACATAACAAAATCTCAGTACCCCCGCAATCGCCAAGTTCTCACAGAAAATGGTCCCTTTTCTAAGTTTAAACGTGGCTCACTTTCACCCTCAGAGCCAGCAGCTTCTTTTTCTCTGGAGTGTTGATGAATCGAGTCGGCCTTTAGACCGGCTTGAAATCTTGGAGGGATTTTCATATCAGATGCGGACGTGTTGTTTTTCACGTCCACTATCTCACTATCACTGTCATCGAAAACTACATCCTTCCCGGAAGGATTTGCTTGATTCATGTCATCTGAACTTGAAGAAGAGGATGACCTCTTCAGTCTTACCGTTTGATTTTCAACCGGAATTTTCTCTTCTTCTAATTCAGATTCCAACTTCATGGGCTCGTTTCTGTCAGCAGACTTTCCTTGTCGACTTCCGGGACTGTCCTGACTATCAGAATCATGTCCAAATCTAGAAAGCTCCACTGCTGCTCTTGCGGCTACGGCTGCAAAAGCTGCAGACTCAAAGGCTGCTTGAGCTGCATCAGCAACATCTTTGTATTTCCCCGAGAACTTACCATCCTCGAGATCTTCCGGCAAGATGTGCAAACCATCTCCTGAGACAGCACCACCCAAACTCGCAGATGTTTTCGGTGCAGGCTGGTGTTGGTTCTTTTGCACATCCGTCTTCTCCTGCAACGAAGACACAGAGCAAGCTGTGTGTTATTAATAGTTATCAAAATTTCACATTCCTGTTTCTTGGTTAACTTGCATACCTGAGTGGAAAAGGAAGCAGCTTCCTCAAGTTGCAGAACAATGCTATTCTCGGCTGCAATTTCTTTAAGCACCGTCATTCTGTTCTCCAAGCTTGGCTGCCTAGTTGACAGCTTTTGTATCATCTGCACAAACCAATATACATAGAGAACTACCATGTCATAAAATATTAGACATAAAGATGCAAACCAAAACTAAATACAGCTAGACTCGGCCAGTACGATCATCAACAGTGAGTACTCTCGTCTGTTCCACTGAACTGTTGCCCCAAGCTCGCCCCACTATCACCATACATTCTATTACCCAAAAATACCATTACAGCCACCTTCTCGACTATCTTCATTTACCGTATTTTCACCACTTCATAAACCCTGCTTGACACTTTAGACCTGTTTCTATTCTATCAAACAAAAGATCTTGAATATTATATCTTCCAAAAGTAATTTTGTCCTAGTGTGAAATTTGCCCATTTGGTACTTCAGTCTTTTTGTGAGGTCAACTCTAACATCTTTCTGGCGAAAAAGAAAAAAAAGAAGCTAGAGCCATTGCATGCCTATTTTGACAAAGATTCACATTTTGCAAAAATATTGACAAAGCATCACTGTTCTACGTTTGAATACTTGACAAACGAAAGAAACTTTTTATACCGTAAGGTTGACTCCGCAGTTGTTACGCAATTCAATGGCGCGGGCAGCAAATTCTTTCCCAAAATGAGACGTAAGAATGGCACGAATCTCATGTAGCTCTGGAAAATCCCCACATCTTGAAGCTGCAAAAAGCAAACCAGATGTTGCCTCTCTTAGTTCTTCTGGACACTCTCTGCACGAAGACGAAGAGAATTTGCTTATGGTATTAGTAAACTCAAGAAACAAATACAAACATACATCTATATATATATATATATATATATATATATTTTATAAACACAAATACACACACACTTTAAACTCAAGTGAACCTCTATAATTCAACGGAAAATTTTCGGAAATGGAACAAGAAAAGGGACAAACCTTTCGTGTTCAATGAGGTGAGTCCTCTCAATCAAGAGGTTACAATATTTCTCTATCATGTCATACACATCCAACATATTCTGTTCCTTTATCACATGCTCCACCTGCAAATTCTCGAGAAAATCACAATCTGGATCTCCACAAGAAACACAAAACATACACATCCAAAATTCATACAAACACTTAAAAAAAAAAAAACAATAATAATATTAGCTTACGCGAAGAAGAGCCCGATCATGGTTGCCAAGTTGGAGGAGCTGAAGAACATCAGACCGTGCTTGCGAGAACCGCACTTGACGCTGGTTTTTCAGCACGACGAGGCGTGAGATAGCGAGACTGACGAGTGGTTTGAACTTTGAGGTCTTCAAGCTTCTGCCCAGCAAAGAACCGAACTTGTTCCTCATGCTGATAACTGAAAGAATGATATATCTTCTTCTTAATCTCCCGAAAGGCAACGATTCAAGTAGAAAAGGCGATTCTGGAAGGAGGGCACGAGTGGAAACAAACGAGTCCTGCCGTTCGAACCCTTTTTTACGTGACGGCAAGTGATGATGAGAAGAAGAATATAAAATGATAAATATAATAAGCTTGGTTGGTGTGGTTGAGACTTTCGAGAGACTTGGTTGTTTTTTTTTTTTTTTTTTTTTTTTATAATTTTATTTGCGTTTTGTACTTGTGTTCATGGGAAGGAACCTAGTATAAGATTTTGATTTGATATTTGCTTAATAACCAAGTCTTGTGTGTAGACGAGTAAATAATCATTTTGGACGCGGCTGAGGCTGAGCCAACAATTTTTAGGAAGATCAAGGGGAAGTTTCTTTTCTCTCTATTACGTGGACAAGATCCTGCGTTGACTTTTTAACGCTTGTTATTATTTTTTTTCCCTCTTCTTTTTCTTTTCGTTTATCTTTTGTTACAAACTTTTTATTGCAAATATGGTACAAACAGATTTTTTATGGTCTTTAATTTCTGGTTCTTTATGGTATTGATCTTCATTTCCATATTCAATTTCCATTATTATATTGATCTTCATTTCCATATTTAATTTTCATTATTAATTTTCTTTTTCATTATTATGGAGACAAAATTAAGGACAATAACAAATTTAAAATAAAACAAAATTATATATAGCTTTGAAAATAAGATAGTTTCTAAACATTTATGTCATTAATCCGGGAAGCAGGCACGTAGCTAATGAAGGACTAGGGAACGGACCTCAAAAAAAAAAAAAATTTTAAGTAGTTGAATAAAATGAAATTTGATCATAATATAATCTCCTAATTATCTATTATATAATTCTTAGCCCACCGACAAAAAAATTCTAGCTTCATCACCTTGGGAAATACAAAGGCCAATGCCAAAAGCTTTT
Source organism: Ficus hirta (assembly GCA_038430175.1). Lineage (NCBI taxonomy): Eukaryota > Viridiplantae > Streptophyta > Magnoliopsida > Rosales > Moraceae > Ficus > Ficus hirta. The sequence goes on along the minus strand of CM076595.1, from coordinate 9,018,003 downwards.
TTAATTTTTAATTTTTTTTTTTTTTTTGGTTTCTTCTTTGACAATTCCTCTTGGCCGTAAGCAATATAGTGGAGCGAATTTCCTGCCATTGAGCACTTATATGTATATTTTGACCTGGTTTTCTTCCGTTGTGAGGCCGACACAAGGAAATATAAAAAAGCTCACCTGATATTAACCTTGAAGAAATCTAGAAGATTTGAACGTCTTCTTGTAAAATTAAATTAGAAAAAAATATATATAGCCGAAATCCAATCCAACAGGCACTAGCCGGTCTAGGTACGCATTCAAGACTAAGATAAAAAGAGTAATTATTGATTACCTATTTTTCTTTTTCTTTTTTCTCTTTTTTCTTTTTTGGGGAAAAGATTACACATCCCTTTAATTAATATAAAGGATTTGAGTCGTGTTAAGCTTAATCATACTGTGCATATTTTGCATTGATCACTATAGGATCTAATTTTAAGGGGTATTTTAGGCATTCCATACATGTATTTTGAGGGGATTACTATTAGGTAACCTTTTTTTAACATTATTAAGTAATCTTATGATAGCCATTTTTGAGAGAGATTGAGTGAGCAATTTTGAGGCAATTGTAAAGTGAGTTGTACTTTTCATCTTATCTTACTATAATGGATTAATTTTACGAATGTCCCTCAAATTATACACCCTATTTTATTTTACCATCTGAATTATTAAAATCATTCATTGTGCCTCTGATATATGTAAAATCATTCAATTTACCCATTTCATCTACTTCTGTTTATCTATTTAACGAATTGCTGACATGTCAGACTATTTAAGATTAAAAAAATGTATTTTAAAATCGAAATCCTAATTATTTAAAAAAAATCTTAATTTCTAATAAACAACAATCAAAAAGTAATTGTCTTTCTCCCTGTCTCCCTCGCTCATCTTAATTTCTAATAAAAAACAATCAAAAAGTAATTGTCTTTCTCCCTGTCTCCCTCGCTCTTTCTATTGTATATTTCCGAACAAAATTGTGCAGAAAATTTCCATATCTAAGGCTTCAAAAGTAGAAAAACATTGTCTATTTGCATATTTGCATTTACATGTAATTTCAACTTGCTTTCTGCGGACTTTTTTTTTTCACTTGTTTTGTTTTTCTTCTCAAAAGAAATTCTCAAACCAGTTCAAACCCACCAAAATTTCAAGAATTTAGCGAAGTCCAAGGAAGGGAAAAAAAAAAAGGGCAAAGTCGAAACCCAAAAACCCACCAAAGAAACTATTCTAGCAGACACATGATAGGATTAATGGAGATGAAGACAGCGTATCACACACCCGCCAAAAGATGGAGGCTCGGCGATACCTAATTTCATGTCTAAAGGCGTCAAAAGTAGAAATCCAATGAGTATAGAAGCCCTTGCCAAACTCCCCACAAGAACCCATTAGCGAAAAAACTTACAAACGCTCCCGGCTATGCTGAAACACAACCCAAATGCCAAATAACACAGGCACAGCTATGAAGTTTCTCTCACATTTTTGTTAGAAGATTTACAGTAGAGAGAGAAAAGAGAGGAGAGAGAGAGAAACATTTTTTAATTTGTTTTTATTTAAAATTAATTTTTTTTTATAATTAAAATATATTTATTTAATCTTTTATAGTGTGCCACATCAACATTCCGTTAAAGAGATAAACGGAAATAGATGGAAAGGAAAATTTAGATGATTTTACATATATCAGGGGACACGATGAATGATTTTGATACTTCAAGGGATAAAATGAAATAGGATACATAATTCAGGGGCATTAGTAGAATTAATCCCACTATAATTAAAAATTTGTAGTGACCAAGTGAACCTAGCTCTTACCATTATAATTGTTTTTAATGTTCTGTATTTCATAGTTTTTCTTCGAGTTATTGCTCTCAAAAGTAAGGGTTTAATTCCTAACAATAAGCAACTTCCCTTTTTTTTTTAACCAAAAAAAAAAAATCTACACTCATTTTCCCTCGAAGAATAAAATGCCCTAATGAATTTGCATAATGGATTTTCAAAAATTTTATTTAACAAAATGATTTATGCACACTATGTTTTTACAGTGTGTGCTTTATCTAGATGTCCAGTGTAAAACTTAAAAAAAATAATAAAAATAATAAATAAATAAAAAACCATTCTATTAACTTCACTTTTTAAAATTATCATTTTAGCAAATACTTCGAGGATAAAATATAAATATAATCAACTCCATCATTAGTACCCAATTGACCAAATCGATACTCAAATTAAACAGCACAGGCTCTAATTTAATTTGTTTCCTCATTGCTGATCATTTATTAGTGATGAAAACGATGGTTTGGTGGCCCATCACCATCCGAAGAATGCCCTAAGATATAATTAGCATGACACTTCTGATTTTTCTTTTCATTTTTAAATTTTGGGATCACCATAAACAAACAATATACCTTTTCACTATTTGTAAGAAACTTAGCAAGATTGCAAATAAAACTACATAATTGGAAGCTTGTCCAAGATGGACGACATTGCTAGACATGATTTCCCACGTAACAAACCTAACACTCTAGCTTTTTCGGCAGCAACCAAACACTCTAGCCTAGTCAATAGTGCATATCTTCTTTACTAAAATCATCATTCCATCTGGATAAGATCACTTAATAGGATCTATTTATAATTTAAGGTGTTATCTCTTTCTAAAAGGTCCTTATGGTCAATCTATCTGTAAATTATGTATGTTCTTTACTTTTGTGTTCATTAAAATATATATTTTTGAAAAAAGAAAAGAAAAGGAAAGGAAAGAAAAGAAAAGAAAAGAAAACATCTCTTACAAGTTAAAGACCACAACATAGAAAAGAGGACGGACTGTTTTCAAGTCCTGGATTTTACTTATAGTCATAATCTACCACCAATCAAAACATAACCACACGAGAGAAGACTATAGGCAACTAATTTTAGGTAAGAAAGACTCCAAGAAACTACTCCGAAGGATACCATATTTGAAAATAGAGCACAAATTCGTAAAACGGGATCTAGACGCATTCGCATGGAAAATAGTTCAAATTAAGATATTTGATAAGTCTATTATTAGCCTCCACAATTTGCAACTTTGCACCGACCATATAATTCAAGAGGATCTTCTTCGTTGGATTTCTCTTAGGCATCATTACATGAAAATATTTGGAAGGCGAGAAGGCCTTTCATGCCTTTCATGCCAAAATGCTAGGGGCACTCTTCGAGGTAAGCCTAATTGCTAACAAACCCCAAATAAGAAATTTAGGTAGAGAGTTATATTTTGAATACCTCCTTATAATTTTGACAACTCTAACATTTGCGTTTGATTCGTCGGTTGGAGATAAAATTTTGAAGTTGGAGTTGATTGACTTTTCAAAAACTATTTATAAATTTTGTTAACCATTCAAAAAAAGACAAAAACTAAGATGAAAAAATACAATTTAGTAACTTAAATGCCAAACAAAGTCTAAAATTTATAATTTTAATGTTATTAAATGATAAAATTATCAATTTTAATATTATGATGGGCATAAATATAAGGTGTCAAATTTATGATATTCTTATATGTAATCCCTAACAAATACTAACATGCCATTTGATCGATCCGCTAAAGTTAGAGAATAATGGTTCAATTAATTGACTGGTTTCAATTGAAATTTTTAGGTTGATATTGATTTAACTTTTCAAAAACATATTAAGAAATTAGTTTGTTTTTTAGTAAACAAAACATTAGAGTTATTTTGATTATAGTTGAATTCAATTTTCGAATTATTGATCCTTGAATTCTTAAGCATGTGACAATTTGATCTTCATTTTTCAAATTTTGGCAAAATAATCCCTCTCTATAACATATATAAAAAGCATCGATGCACCTTTTAGCTGCTTTGTTACTTGTTTCAGTTGACAGGTGTCATCACTATATGAAACATTTTTTGGTTCTCGTTTCAATAGGATTTTTTGTTTCAGTTAGGCTATATTTAGGATCACATTTGGAAACATGTTTCCAAACTTTTTTTTTTTTAGTTATTTTCCTCCAATTTTACCATTCACTCTTCCAAATATTTTTAAAAGACTCAAACTTTAAAAGTCCATAATTTTACCTTTTTAAGTTAAAATAAGATGATTTTTTTTTTTCAAATTACATAAAATTTTAAAAAGAACGAAACAAAATCCATATTGCTAATTTTTTTCCGAATACATTTCAAATTTTTACACTTTTTCCCTCCAAACAGTTCATCCTTGAATTCTTAAGCAGGTGACTAATTTTTATCTTCATTTTTCAAATTTTGGCAAAATGGCCCCTATGCTCTTAAAATGTTTGGAATCAGTCTCTTCCCTTAAAATGTTTCTTTTTTGCATTGAAAGAGACAAACACCCTTGAGTCCTTGTAGCCCACAAAAAAAAAAAAAAAACGATTTAAAAACTATTGCATTATAATAAAAATATATATTTGGTTTTTTTTTTTTTAAAGCCTCGCTTTAAATTTATCATTAAACATGAGATTAACTGATAAACTCGACCAAATGCGGGAAGTAAACATGAGATTAACTGATTGATCACTCCCATTCCCTAACCCCCCAAGCAAACATGTGCAATATTAACGCCCACGCTGGAATAAACGAACACAATAATTTTTTTTTTTTTTAAAGCACTTTTTTCTAATAAGCCAAAATTAGTCTTCAACAGAACAAACTGAAGTCTCCAATACAAAATTCTAATTACAAATTATATTCTGCAGGTCGAGAACAAAGTGGAATAGAAAAATACCAATAATAAATTATAGTGTTGAAAAACAAGGACCCAAAAACATCTTCGCAGAAGTTTCTTAACCAGAAATCTTCGCAAATCGGTCTTAAATCTAGAACAATCTAGAACTTACCAGGAGAAACCTCTATATACAAGTCTACGCACATTAATTACATCTATCTACCTAAACTAAAGGCCCCTAACTACGAATCCCAGTTAGTGTCACTCTAGCTGTCATGAGATCGACATCCGTCTAATATTTCAATCGTTACATATAATGTTAACAGAAATTCTACTAGCATACAAATACCATGTCTGCATACAAAACAAATCTGCTAAAATACGAATTCAGAATGCTGAGAAATGCTTCTATGTACATTTCAAATTTTTTTTTATATAAAAATATTTTTTTTTCTTATGAAAAGTTTTTTGGGCTACATTTATTTCTCTTTCAGATAAAAACCTATCGCCAAAGCTCATGAATCAGACCAATAAACCAAAATTGCACTCGTAATAAATGATAGTAAACTCATCAAACTATGCTTGATGCTAAAACTAAAGTAAACTGAGACTCTAAAATTGGTCGTGCAATGACAAAGAAAACCATCTTTGTTCTCAAACTACGAACTCAATTCACGTATGTCAATCTGTAGTCGAGATGTGCAAGACCCCGAACCTCAAATTTTGTTGCTCAGTTCTACATGCAAAATTAAGATTAGGGGAATCCCACATTGATTACCTGTGAAATGCCCAAATCCCACATTGATAACCTGTGAAATACTAACGTTGGCTGCTCATAACTAACATAGTACAGGTAAAGACATGTAGTAACACATTAACAATGGAATTTTTAGGTCAAACCCCCGATCTCACATGACTTTTTCTAAGTTTATTTCATTCTACTTGCCAATTTATCTCCAATACCAAAAAACCTCCTTTCAATTTTACGTACTAATTACGAATCAAAAGCCTAGATCTACAACCTTGAGGCTCACATTTGGTCCTATACCAACATTATTTATTCAAGCTTTTTAGTCATGTTAAGATGACATGTATGGAACTCACGAACTCTTACGTAACTTAGGATTAATAAACACTACTAAGATGAAGAAATATATTATCATGGTTTGCACATACTTACAATTGCTGCACGCACATAGGGGGCCATCACCTAAGACGACAGAAAGTCATATTAAAATATTGTCTCTGAACAATAAAAGTCGACTACATTTTAAGAAAACAGCATGCAGAAAAATAACTTACCAAGGGACTCAAACATCAATGCCACAGCCGCACCCTCCAATGCACGTGCCTCCAAGATGACCAGACCATGGATCAGATGTAATGCAATTTCATTAGGATATGCACATAGGCAAAGATGAGCAGCAAAAAAGGAAAAAAGTATAACAGATTCAGACACTAGTGCACTCAAATAACTTCGCTAGTAATATAAATGCCAAAGCGCTAAAAGCAAAAGGGTTAGACATCAACAAGAGAAGGGGTCAAATATGCACTCTATCTGCAAAGTGGCCACTCACAATTCATATTCAAGGATCCTAACATCGATTTAAGGCAAGCAATATTTAAAAAAGAAAATCGTCAAATAACACACAGAGAACATGAATAGAAATATCCAAGGGCAAAAATAGTAACCCATATGGATTCAACTAGAGCGGATTATCCATAAGCCCGGTAAGGTTGCTAGAACAGTAAAAACAGAGAAAAAAAAATCATGATAGCTAGACTCAATGTTGCCACAATAATCTCCCAATAAACAATCTAAGGTACCTTCTCCCGGGTGCCTTTTAAAGCATCTAAGCACTGTAGGGTTCCCTCAAAGCAGTGGAAGAAATCCTGAACGAAAGAATAAATTAGATTTCCTAGAACCCAAATTAATTAAAAGGAAAAAAATGTTAAAAGAAATAGACAACGATGGGAAATTGAAGGATGATACAGCAAACCTTCTACTCTTACGATAGTGTCCAAATATCAGGAAAGAATGCACAAATGAAATTTAACAATCCAAGCATGGTATATATAAAAATAAAATAAAAAATAAAAAAAATAAAAAAAGAAACAAAATGGAAGAAAGCCGACAAAAAAGGGTTCATTGTTTCATCTTGGCTAAAAATCTACCAGCCCAAGGGAATTGATAAATCAAATTAGGTTCAAAGTTCAAACTGATAAAAAATTGTGTAAGACATTCTTAAGACGATGAATTTTCGCATCAGCTAATCATTAATGGTGGTTACAAGGGAAAGGAAACGCCTTCGGCTAGTTGTCTTACAATAGAAACAGTACACTCCTTTGAAAGAACCAGCCACATGTGTACTCCTGAACCAAACATCACCCCCCTTTTGACTTCAGCAATTCCAAACCGTCTCGAAAAGCTCTCAGGCCATCACAGAGAAGAAGAGACAATGCCCAGGGATTAGAAACTGAACATAAATTAGGTCATAATCTACAAATATCTAGCTGAACAGGAATTCTGGAGTCAGAAAATCAGCAACAGGGTTCACTTGCCAGTGATGAATGGATGGCTCAATGCCTGTGATACCGTCAACCTCTTGTCTGGATCCAAAACAAACATTTTATCTAGAAGATCTTTAAAATCGGCCAACATCTTTGGATCCTCACCCGGGGAACCCAAAATAATTGTTCCAATATCTTTTGGCCTTATGTTGAGAATCAACCGCTTGATAGCCTGCAAAGGCAAAATCAAATCTTGATCAAAATACAAGATAACTACGAACTCCAATTTTGCAGATTACATACCATGCAAAAGAATTGGCAAATAACTTGTTACATAAATACAAGCCAACAAGCAGAAAATTACCTTTTTTGTAACAGGATCCTCTTCAGTAGCATGAAAGTTCAGATCTTGGTCAAAATGTTCGTATGTAAAAGCTCCCTGCGAAAGGAAAAGTTAGAAAAACAAGCAAGTTATTATGGAATCGTAAAATCCCTGCTTGGATACATCGGGAAAAAAAAGATCAAAAATTAAAATTAAAAAAAAAGGGAAAAAGAAAAAAGAACAGTGCTTCAAAAGCACCAATAGCCTAGTTCCTTTCATCTAAGATGTCTCTAACTAGGCGAAAGAAGCCACTATATGCTTGGAAAAAAACCACACACCATTAGATAATATAAATTTAAATAATAAAAGTGAAAAATAATTTACTAATATTTTCTACAATCAAATTGAAACATTCAAATTATAACACAACAAAACGTAAATAATATCTCAACTTGACAAATTATATACTGACCTTGCGTAGCATCTTTTTTGGAAAAGGGCCCTTGAGTTCCATGTGAAGTCGTAGCATGTCATTATTTGTAGCACCCGGAAAAAGAACCTTTCCGGTATATAGCTCATATAAACAGCAGCCCACAGACCAGATATCCAGTGGATAATCATAGGGCAAGCCAAGAACTGCAATAAAAAATTCAAAAACTAATTAAAAATTTTCAGATACAACTTAGATACACTAGTCAAATAAAAAATTTTGAAAAGGGAAACATACGAACAATCACAAAAGGCGGTACAAGAAATTAACTTACTAATTTCGGGAGCACGATAAAAGCGGCTAACAAGGTATGGTGTGATCTCATTTTTACCAGCAAACATGGCATTGCCAAAATCGCAAAGCTTCAGCACATTCTTTGCCTCATTTACCTGGAAAAAAAATGAAGCAAACATAAAGTTAACCCACAATAAAGACGCAATAAGGAAAACAAAAAAAAAAAAAAAAAAAAACAAACAAACAAACCAATTATGAAAAAGTAACTAAATTTACCAGCATGTTGTCAGGCTTAATATCACAATGAAGAACACCACAATTTTTAAGATGCTTCAGCGATATAAAAAGTTGCTTGGCATATGCTCTGACAGCGGTCAGCTTGAGACCAATATTGCGTCCAAATTTCTTTAAAACCTCGCGCAGATTCATATGAAGAGATTCAAAAACTAAACAAAGATGATTCCGGTACTTAAAACTTGACAAAAACCGAACACAATGACGCTTGTTCTCTGGATCTTGACCTACTAATTTCTTCAATATGACTAGCTCAGTCATACCAGCCTTATACCTGCATCATAATAAAACATGAGTAAGAATTTTGGGAACAAAGCAAAAAATGTCTCTCTCTAACTAACATCTACAAGACTAGATCGAGGAAAAGTGACATGATCACTTACATAGTGTCATTACTACGTATAATTTTTATTGCTACTTCTTCGGGTTCTCCATCAGAGGCCTTAACATTCTTCGCACGAACTACTGTCGAAAAGACACCTTTCCCATGGGCAGCAGTAATCTCATATCGACCATCAAGTAATTCACCAAATCTGTAGCCTGAATATGAAGAAATTTACATGAGAAAAGAGTGCAATATAACCGAGAAAAATATTGAACGCAACATTTTTTACTCATATAACAACCTACAACTCCACATTTCTTCCACAGATTTCAGACTATCTTCTAAAGCATCACTTATTCTTAGTGTTGGCTCACAAAAAGAATCATAGTTCAAAGGAAATGTCACACCTTCAGAAAATCCTCTGTAGAATATTCTAATTTTCAGAGGAAAAGAAGCTGAATCATAGGAACGAACTTATATTTCTAGCTGAATGAGATACTTACATCAAGTTGACCGCATACGTAATTAACTGCTAGTATGACATCGTAGAAAAATGCTAGTAGGATATCATACAAAAAGAAAATTTGTTAAAAGTGCAAACATATGGTGAAAGTTCAAATGATTTTTTTTCCCCAAGTTTTTCTGGCAATAAAATTATGGAAAGCAAATTTGTTATGAGTAACTGTACCGGAGTTCCATCTGCTCCAACATGAACATAACTGAAGTATTGACTCCAGAAAGAATAAAAATAAGTACACAAATCAACAAGCATATGGGCGAGGAGTGAGGGCCACTACGGCACTACCAATGACAAGTGAGATGGCCATAAATACTTAACAAACAGGGCAAACAAGCCTAAGCAAGCATTCACAATCAGGATAAGCAGAATTTTCTTTCTATTATCTTTCTATTATCAAATACTTACTATAGTAACCCTCAGCATCGTCCCAGTTATCATGAAGAGCACTCCTTTCAATCCGTACACCATCACCTTTGCCCTGAAAAGAGAGGATGTGCGTGAGTGAAATCCTTTGCAAAGCAATCCACAATGCATATTAAGATGTTTAAGGAAGCCAAATGGGGTATAAATAAGGTATTAAAAAGGCAAAACACTGGTGGCCAGGCAGGATTATTATTTCTCCCACCATCAATAGAAGATAGCACGTATATAACAAACAAACATAGGAGTGGAGCTTACAGATTTACGAATTCCAGTTGGGGTCTCGCCAAAAATGTCATCGCAGAACATTCCTTCTGACCTCTCACTCTGCACAAATGGGCGAATTAAATGTCATCAAATTCAGTCAACCTCAAAAAACTAAAACAGAAACCACGCTTTGGCTAATTGAAGATAATATACATCTGATAACAAGAAATATGAAGTCTAGCAACGAAAAGAACAATCAATCAATTATCAAACTATTTCTGAAATACGACGTTTAACAACAAACAAGAACAAAAGCTCAATTATCAAACTACTTCTGGGCAGGATAAAAACAGGGAACAACCTTTGGAGTACCCTCTCCAAGTCCTTTGGTGCCGAGAGTCCCACCAGAAGCAGCAACTTCATTTGGTGGAGGTGATTTTCCCACAGAAAACGATGGTTCAGCAACTAAGACATCAATGCCTCCTGTCCTACCATCAACAATTTCTTGACGAGAACTGGAAGGAGCTGTTGATGGACCTTGATGATCTGCAGGTTCTTGATCTGTTCAGCATATAGAAAGTGAAACTAATCATAAAAGAGGTAATAACAAAATTAACCCAGACCATAAGAAAAACATTACAAATATCCATGCAACAACATCATATCATGAATGAACCTTAGGCCAATGCCAATGTCTACGACCGTAGATTAGATTATGGTACCCCATCAACAAAGATATTTGTATGCCAAGCAAAAAAACGAAAAAGAAAATTATACCAACACATAGATTCAACCTTGGCTGCTACAAGGTTAAGGTTATTGGAAAACGCAATCTCATTAATATTAGTGGTCATCGGTTCACATTACTCAAAAGTCTTCCACTTTAGTCCCAAAAAGAACAATTCAACGCAGACCCGCTCCCACAATATATACAAGGTAAATCTTGAAACAATATCTATTAGCTAGGATTACAAAAGACGATAAGAAGAATGCAACTTCCAAAGACAAGGAATGACCTGTCTACCATAATATTAAACTGTAATAGATATGCTCAACAAATTACCATGTAACATTATGACCTTTATCTGCGGTCACCCATTCATCAACATAGAGCACAAGTTAAGGATGGATAGAAAATTAGGAAATAAGACCTTGAAAACTAACTGATAAGTACCTTTCTCTGCATCATCAGAATTAGCCTCCGTATGACTCTGTTGCTGTAACTTCTGACTCTTGTACTTCTCTAAGATTGCTTGTGTTCTCCTTCGACTCTCCTCCTTAATTCTGTTAAGATCTTCCTCCTCTTGTTCGACGAGTTGCAATGTGTCTGTCTCTTCATAGTCTTCCTGTCTGTTTTCATTCCTGCAGCCAAGAAATATGTAAGTATCAAAGGAGACAAAAGGGAAAGGGTTACATCTGGTTGCCCAAATATCTCTTCAGAATGAACAAACACCATTTCATTGGGTCATCACCTTTTCATTTTGTCCTCACCCACTACCGAAGAATTAGCTTTTGAACTTTGAACTCTTGCCGGATCAATTTTTTCAGTTCTATCATTATTGTAATCCCTTTCGTCATATCTTGAGTTCCTCAAATGTCTATACCCATCCCGTTCACTGTCTTTGACGTGTCTGTCCCTATCCCTTCCTTGATCTCTAGTCCCATAATCTCGCCTCTCATGCTTGTGCTCCATGTCTCTATCACTATACCTGCCCCTTTCTCTCTCTCTTTCCCTCTCACTATCTCTGCTTCTATCAAGAGACTTGACTCTATCCCTGCTTCGATCTCTTTCCTTCTCCTTTCTTCTGTCTCTATCCACCTCTCTGTCCCTACTTCTATATCTTTCCCTCTCTCTTCTCCTGTCCCTATCTAACTCTCGGTCCCTACTCCTCTCTCGTTCCTTCTCCCTTCTCCTATCCCTGTCAATCTCTCTGTCCCTACTCTTTGATCGTTCTTTTTCCCTTTTCCGATCTCTGTCACCCACCCTCTCCCTGCTCTCTTCTATGGTCCTACTCTCTCTGCTGCGATATTTGTCCTCTACTCCAACATATTTGCTACTGTAGCCAGGACTGCGTTTCCTATCATCATCCCTCACCTTATCTGCAACATCACGACCGCGAACTGCCCTATCACTGTCTGAGTCATATGCATTCTTGCTTTTATCAGCAAGATAGCATCTCTTTCTATAGAGAGCCTCATCTTCCATTACACTATGGGAACGAGATCTCTCTTTTGCAGGATCATACGACCTTGATCTGCTCCTATCACGTCCATTATTACGATAGCTATCGCGAGAAGGCGAATGCATTGCAGCCCTGTACTTTTCCTCAGTACTCTGAAAAGATGACTTCCTTTCATTTCCAAAATTGATTCCATCAACCTCCATATTTCCCTCATCGTAGTAACTCCTTTTCTCATCACTCCCTTTGGAAGGTGACCCGGATTCTCTATGCCGTCCATGAGATCGGGATTTTAAAACCCCATTAACATTACTCGCTGAACTTACTCTGGAAACTAATTCATCTTTTGAAGCCAATTTTTCACCACTCCCGTCCTTTTCCAATGTTCTTGATTTTCTAAAACTACTCCCCTTAGTCTCTTTTATCGGTTCAGTTGCTTCCGAATAAGGAGAGCCAGTACCGTTACCGAGTCCCTGATAGGCAATACCAAAAACCAAAAAGAGAATTAAGTGCAAATATTTGCAGTACATAAGACCAGACAACATAATAAAAGTACATATAACTAGCTCTTACAAATTAACTGTAAGCCATCATCAGTCTTCACAGTTTGAAACGCCTAAAGAAACTTCTTTTGCAATTCACTCATGTTCGTCTAGTGCAAGCAAAGTATGAGACAATGACTTTGACTCGCGTACTCTAAAAAGCTCTCACCAAACAGAACTGAATCACACGGTCGATAAAAAACAAAAAAGCAATATAAATTTCTGTTTGGCCACTGAGAAAACTGACAAAAAATTCTCTTTCGAAAAAGTCAGATGTTCAAGATTAAAGCTTTATTCGTTATAACATCGACCTTTAATTCTCAGTGGCCAAACAGAAAGCGAATGGAAAATTCAGAACAAAACAAAACAAGAAAAGCATAAGCGTTGAATTAGAACAGACCAGATTTCGTTTATCAGATTGATCGCGAGCTCCGGAGGCCTGAATTTCACCAGACTCGGCATCAGATTCCGATTTCTTATTCAGAATTCCGTCAACACCGCCACCGGAACCCTCCTCGTCGAGAATTTCCCCTTCCTCCACATCGTCGTCGGGCCGAAAATTCTCGGTCGCGGAGGGAGGAGCGAGCGGAGGAGAAGGAACTTCGATTTCCTCTCCGACGGACTTGCTTTCCTCTCCGTGCTTCCGACTGCCGTGGCGGTGGTGGTGGCGATGGTGGCGGTGGTGGTGGTGGCGGTGCTTGTGGCGCTTGGAGGACTTGTCGGCGTCGTCGTCAGAGGGCGAGCGACGGTGCTTGTGCGAGTCTAGGGCGTCGCCGGCCATTGAATTGCGGGAGAGGAAATCTAGGGTTAGGGTTTTTTTTTTTTTTTTCCTTCCTGATTTTCGAAGGAAGGATTTCTGAAAGAGAAGGGAAAAGAGAGAGAGGATCTGTCGGTAAAGTATGCGAGTTGTGGAAAAGGACGTGAAGTTTCGTTTTAACAATTCCTTTTGTGAAGCATTTAGCAAAAAATAAAATAAAATAAAATTCTTTTTGTGAAGCGAAAAGCCTTTCTTTTTCTTTTTAACACAAAATATAACATATAATATATATATATATATATATTAGCAATATGGACTATATTTTATTTAAAAACTGGAATATGGATTGTATAATTTGTATGGGTAGTTTTCTATTTTTGGTAGAATATTAATTCACACGTGCAAACTAGTTTTTTTTTTTTTTTTAAGATTAAATTCATTCAACTAAAATGTTATATAAACACCAAACATAATGCGGATGATCCCATAGTACACAATATAAAATATTCGATAAAAATCGGTTATATCAGTAAAATCTGATGAAGCAAAGGGAAAACGGTGCAAGACGAGAGTTGATATCAGAAAAATTCCTCGACTCATCAATTTGAGCACGCATAAGGCTCTTTTTGAAATCACTACAATCGATAGAAGCTTTCAATCCATCGAGAGCATATAACATGTAGCACCAAGGCCACAAACATCTCCGCAAAGACTCATAATTAGCGAAACTTCTAACTCACTAAGACCTAAATCTGGCGAATCAAAAATAAACTCAAACGGTGGGAGAACTACCTTCATTATTATAATGAAAATACTAAAACTATATAGCAAAAATATCAACACCTTTATTAGACTAAAACATTTAAAAAAATTAAATATTAAAGCACGACCGTTGCAAGCCTTTAAAGAAAATACAGCTAATAAGAAGACCATCAGAGTAGGAGGAACGCTTTGGGGGACAAGTGGCGAAGCCGACGAGATGCTTTCAAACAGCAAAACGTGAAATATACACGCTACCACCATTACCATCCAGAGCCAGAACCACCACCTCCACAATTAGCTCACCACCGTTCAGAATAAAACTCCGAATGAGTACAACCATCAGACGAGAAAACGTCACAAAATGCCTCCAAGCCGTCTGGAAGCTATCTCTAAACGACATCAAATCTGTTCCAATGAAGTCACCCTGCCAAACACAACCACCACCATAAAATAAATATTAAAAAAAAAAAAAAAAAAAAACTCACAACAATACGAGCCCAGTGACCAATTTTTAAGGCAAGAGGTCCAACGACACGCCAGGAGGCAATCCCGGAACCTCGGTCGACTCACACTCTCATTTTCTCATTTTCTCGTTTCCTAGGGCCGGCTGCTTCTTCATTACACAGTTTTTTTTTTTTTTTTTTTTTTTTTTTTTTTGTGAATTTAGAGTGAGGGAATTTTAACTCTACATCTCGTAGATGGTCGATGTATAAAATTACCATTAGATTATACTTATAATTATAAGTCTTTTTTTAAAAGAGCCGACCTTAGAAATCCTTATTTTTTACTATTTATAAGAACTATTGTTTTCTCATTGGATTAATTATATAGGAGCATTACATATTGTGTGTTGATGGTATGGTTAGATCCTGATCAACATATGCCCGGGGCATGGACATGGTGTGTCCGAGAACCGCCCAATGCTATCTCGATGAGCTCAATGAGGAGCCCGATCAGACAGATCATATCCGATCATGTGACCAGATCCGAGAAACTGAGATGCGTCGACCAAGTGGAAACAAGACCAGATCCCCCATGTAGGTGCAGAGACATTAAGTAGAAACATCCTTAGTCTACGACTTGAAAGAAACGCCATGGCAAAGCTAAGCCATGTGGCCCAATGAAGGGACCAGGTTCGACCAGGGGACCACTCCGACCAACGTCATCTGTCCTGACTCTTGCCAAACCCCTTCTGAATTGACCAGTCCATGTGGCACCTGCTCCACTGCTACTGACTGACAGTCGTGCCATGGTAGAGCCTATATTCCCTCCACCACCTTATACTAACTGACACTGGCAACCATACCAACACCACCTCCTCCCATTACTTGGCACTATCTGACAGTTGTACTGGTGGCTTGCACTCGTGTCCTCCTGCTACCCGAGTAGCAGAACACGTGGTATCTTTTCAGTGGACACTAAGCGTCCGTACAGCCGACACAGGTCAACCCACCAGGACCACTCAAGGCATCGCCCATCAAGGGCACCTGAATCCGTGGGAAACCTCTATAAATACTAGAGTATGGACTAATTTTCCTTACCAAAATTCTGCTTCTCTTCGCTTGCTTTTCAATGTCGTTTACTGACTTAAGCATCGGAGTGCCCTTAGCAAACACCCTGCTGGTGTCTTTCTTACTCCGAGATGCTCTACACCGTTTTGCAGGTGACTAGGCGGAGCATTGCAGCACATGATCAATCACACCAAGTGATTCCATCCGGTATTGTGTCAAAGATTTTTGGCTTCAACATCCCCTGTTATAAATTTTTAATATGGTAATTTTATATTAGATTATTAAACAATCAATCCAATAATTAAACAATATTTTTTGTCAGCAGTGAAATTATTCTTAAATTAAATCAACAACGAGTTTTTATTTTTAAAGAAAATTTTTATGTTATCTTTAGCTATTAAAATCTCCAACATATGGAGTCAGATGCATTGATAGACCTCCAAACTATAAAGAACTTTACATTCTTTTATTTTGAGTTTGAAATATTATTATTCGATATATCTAGCTTATTATCTTTTTTCAGAAATTAAGTTATGTTATTTTAATTATTTAGACTCTTTTATATATGATAAGCTATTACGGTTGGATAAATATTCTCCATCTATAGAAATTGTTATTTTATCATATGCTTATTGATTATAACAATAGATTCTATAATTTCATTAAAAAAAAACTGTTATCCTTAACTATTAAAAAATTAATATGATGGAACTTACTTTCTTTGTAAAATTTTGTCCTAGAACTGTGCTGTTGTTATTTTCTCGAGGAACAATTGTTTTCTCTAAATTTGCAGCAGTTTCCACATTACCCCCCTCCCCCTTCCCCCCCCCCCCCCCCCCCCCCCCCCCCCCCCCGCCACCGCCGCCGCCGGGCCACAATGAAAGTTACAATATGAATGTTTAACTAAAGCGTAACATCAAAAAAAAGGAAGACATGTTACCAACATCCCTTGCACAAAAGTCATTGGATTCGTTTTTCAACAGGCTTAGCTCAGTAAATCCGTACTCATCTTTAATTTTTGTTGCAAGAATACGTTTGATATTTGAATTGAGTTTGAAATGAAATAAAATAAAATTTTTATATTAAAATTGATTGATTTTTAAAAAACTAATTATAATTTTTATTGATTTTTTCAAAAAAGATAAAAAACTAATCGTAAAATACAGTTTAATTCAAAATAAATTTAAATATCAAATGTATGCTTAAAATTTAACTTCCTCATCTCCAAGTTCATCAGCGAAAGACGCTCAATTTAAAAGTAAATCAAATAATCAGATATACAGTAGTCACACAAATATTACCTTATGACGTATACATATATCCTCTAACACACACACATATATATACAACGGCGGATACAAGGGGGTGCCAGGGGGACCTATAGCGCCACCGAAATTTTGTGTTATTTTATTTTTATCACAAAAGGTTTATTATTTTTACAATTTACCCTCACTGCAATTAAAAAATTTTCATATAGTTCTTATTTTGTTCCCACTAAAAATAAAAAATGAGTAATTGGCCTAAATAATATTTGAAATCTTTCAAAGGTAACGGTTTGGTCCCTATTCTTTTTTTTTTTTTTTTGTGGTCGAGATGACTCTAAACTCTTATTTTTTGGCTATAATGGTCCTTTCCGTCCAAAACTGTTAAAATTTTAACAAAATCTTACTGAAATGATTATTTTTATAAGAAAATGACTAAAATAGCCTCCCCCCTCTCGCTCCCTCTCTCTCTGTTTCGCCCACCCCCCTTCCCCTCCCCCTTTCTCTATCTCTTTCTCTCTCTGCCCCCCCAACGCCTGACTGGGTTAGCTCCCCCCCCCCCCCCCCCAATCCCGCCTCCGTTCGCCCCCCCTCCCCCAAAGCGCCATTCACCCCCACCCAGAAACTGGGTCCCCCCATCCCGCCTCCGTTCGCCCCCCTTCCAGATTTGGTTCCCCCCACCCACTCCTGCCGGTTCCCCCCCCCTGCACCACTGCCGCCGCCGCCACCGAACTCATGCCCCCCTGTCCATCGTAAATCCCTACCCCGTGCCGCAGCTGAAGTAGGTTTTGAGAAAAGAAGAAAGAGAGAGAGAAAGAAGAGGAACACCCCCCCCCCCCCCCCATGAGTTGGCTCGATCTAGGTTGGCTCCCCCCACCCCACGTGCCGCCACCGCCGAACTCACATCCCCTTTCTTTGTTGCAAATCCCCCCCCCCCCCACCGGTGCTGCCGAACTAGGTCTTGAGAAAAAGAAGAGAGAGAGAGAGAGAGAGATGAGAGAAAAAATTTTTGGTTTTTTTATGATTTTTTTAAAAATTTTTGTTAAATTAATTACTATTAAATTACTAAAATACCCTCATAAATTAACAAATTTGAACGGAAAGTACCATAACAGTCAAAAATTAAGAGTTTAGGGTCATCTCAACAAAACAAAAAAAAAAAGAACAAAGACCAAACCGTCACCTTTGAAAGAGTTCAAGGATTATTTATGCCAATTACTCATAAAAAATTGTCACATTATCCCCACTAAACTTAATTATATATATATATATATATATAAAAATATACTTTTACTATTTTGTCCTACTAAAATTAAAAATTCTCACATAAACCCTCTAAAATTTGAAATTCTCATATAGCCCACTTTAAAATTTATTTATCTTAGACAAAAAAATTTTGGTGTACGACCTAATTGAAATAGTTTTCCGGCTCCGCCCTATATATATATATATATAAATAAAAGGTATTGCTATACATGTTCTAACTTAAGCTCTATACAGTTTACAATGTTCTCTAACCTACCTCTAACTGAAAAAACAGAAGAAAAAAAGGTTAAAGTCAAGGAGACTAATGAAAGTTGAAAGTCCATCCTTCCACAGAGTTTACAATTTATTTTTGTTGCATACGAGCAATTAGGAATGCATCATTTATCTGTGATCGACATCTTCATCAGCGCGCTCAAGGTCTTGGATTTCCATAATCTCGACTCTTCGGTTCATCTTCTTCCGCAATTTTATCGACACATCTGCTGGTCTAATTCTCCCACATACACTTACCAGGTTTTGGTCCTTGTCAATCATATGTGTCTCTATTTCTTCAACACATCAAATGAAAGAATAAGAAAATAATAATAATGAATAAATAAAAAGCTACTAATCTCGGGCTACATGCCGATTATTGAAGCAAAACTTCTGATTTTATGAAAGTCATACCTTTCATGTTTAGAAGGATTCTTCTTACTTTTCTGCAGCATGCGTTGCAGTCTATATTCAGCCTCATCACCATGCAACAATACTGCAATTTTTTGAATGAAAAAAACAAAAACAAAAACAAAAAAAAAAAGGGGTCCAAATAAGAATATTTGTTTTCTTGAAAAAAAAAATTTTAAAAAGGAATATAAGAAGTTGCCACAACTTGCCATTCCTGACATGAAGTTGCAACTGAAAGAACTATACAGATCAATGATTGGAATTTGTCTTTTTTGATTTGGTGGCTGTAGAAAAAATTAAAAAAGATAACGCAGATCAAAAGGGGTTTGTGGATTTCTGAGAATTTATATACATCCATGAAATATGATGGGCAAATTTTGACCTGCTTTTTGAATTGTGCTTGTGGAAATTGTTCCCCTTCATTTTCGAATCTGATTCTGCTTAACGTAGACCAATGAAAGAGGTTTTGTTTATGTTATTATGTTATACACACACACACACATATATATATATATATGTTTTTATTAATATATATATATATATAAATATATGCGTAGCTTATAATCCTTAACTTGAATAGTAAACTTTCGTTTTGTTTGGTTACATGATGGCAAGGAGAAGCATATATCAACTACTTCAAAACTTTCATTACCTCATGTAACATCATGAAGCATCTCTTTCTTCTCCCCAAAGGCTTTCCATACATTTATTGAAGATTTAAGGCACCTCTATTCACCACAAAATACAAATACCCACACAAATATATATAAATATATATATGGAAGGGCTCCTATATGACACCCCTTTCATATGTCATTTGTGGATTATGTTATATTGCATCAATCATGTGATTCAACTATAATATTTTTTAATCTCTCATATGTCACTTATGATGTGACTTGTGTTATATTGTATCAATTAGGTTATTCAAACATAATATTTTTTAGTGATACTTGTCATTCACATCAATATTTGAGTAGTATCATTTGACAAGATTTTGAATAAAAAATTATAAGTAAATCACTTAGTTGTTTTATGCTTCTAAACGGAAAATTATAAGTGCTTCATGATATGAGATACCGCATACGAGATATTTCTAAAAGAAATAGGGTTTTGGAGATAAATTTTTATGAAGATTTTGTATCAAATTTTATCAATTTCAAAACAACATAAGACATAAGTTCTACTTTTTCTCGCTCAAGTGGGCAGTTGGGCATAAGAAAGACTTTTTTTTTTTTCCCCTTCCCGCTCTAAAAATGAAGAAAGAATTTTTTAATCGCCGGTTGGTCCAACCAAGAAAGACATAGGAGTCTTTGGGCATTAATAAACAGAACACTTAGTCAGAAGATAAAATTTTTTTGTCAACCAAAGGAAAAGTACAGTTGGAGACAAAACTTTGTCCCTAACCGGGTGTTTGGTATGGGGTAATCTTTTATAAAGGAATAAGAATCTTAAAATTATCATGTTTGTTATGAGGTTATCCTATTTTAAGATATCTGGGAATCTGAAACCCATGGGTTTCAGATGCCCTTATAAAGGGGTAATCTGAAACCCACCTCCCCCCCTAGGTTTCAGATTACCCCTTATCTAAATACCATGGCAATCTTAAAATTTAAATAATTTAGACACAACTATCTTTTTAACTTTTAAAATTTAACTTTAAAAACCAAACACTATAATCTAATATTTCTAGGAATTTGATTACTTTAAAAAGATTGTCAGATATCTGATTACATTTGATTACTTTCAACCAAACACCCCCTAAGTATTACATAGAGACAAAATGCTGTTGTATCTAATCTATAGATTTTGACAGAAACACATACTTTGTCCCTAAATATTCTTGAGCCACCCAATCTTCAAGATTACCTTGAGATAAATATTCTTCTTGAGATTGCAGTGTCCCTCTCTTTATATCTTTATATATACATACATGTATATATATATATAGCACAAGCACACACATATACACACAGAATAAAGTGGCTTAGAGCAAGAAACAAACACTAGTATGTCAAACCTTTTCCTCTCTTAAATTTCCTATCAATGAATTGCAAACACATCTAACTTCCTGTTTACTGCATTCATTATGTGAAGTCAAAATCATGTACAAGGCCGGTCAGGCAGTCAGAAGTACGAATTCTCGGGGGCTTGTTTCCGATCCCGCAATCAACTTTGAGGAGACCTGAAAATCCGTTTGAGAATCGCCATTTTGTTTAGAGGGTTCCGGCGTAGGGCGGGGACTTGGCGAGCGGGTACATTGGCAACAATGGGGTATCTACAAGTAAGAGCAACTTTCTTGTCCAACACATTCACCACAACAGACTCTGTCTCTGCCCAATTATGTGAGTTGAAATGTCAATACTTGTTATATATATATATATATATATATATATATAACTATTATATGTATGAGAAGAAATTGCATAACTCTAATTATTGATGACTAGGTAGAAGAAATAAATAGAGGTCCCCATCAAACACAAAAGGACATGGAAACATATGCAAAATGGTTTTAAAACATATATATCTATGTATATGTGTATATATATATGTATACATTTATCACCAATCATAGCACATGACTACATGAGAAATGGTGTGAAATGAGTACAACACTACGGCCAAAAGACAGCTGCAAAGGCAGACTTCAATTTTCCTCACAGTTACAAGATGGTAAATCTATAATGAAAACTCATTGTCCGAATTTTACGGTAGGTATTGAAAAAAATAATCATCGCTCGGTTTTGCATACTTTTTTCATTTTTAGGTAATTTTGATCCGGTTTAACGTTAAAAAACAAGGACAGACCGGTAGGGTCACCGCGATAGAAAGCTCCAAGTTATTTAAAATAAATGCCATTTAATAAAAGTGCAAAGGATGATTGCAAAGCCAGAATCAAATGGAGACAAATTATCATTATCCCCCCCTACCCCCCCTAGCCAAAAAAAAAAAACTCTTTTTAGGAGGACACAGAACAAGTGAATCTGCTAATATGTGGGCAAGCAAGAAAACTTGCCCAGAACAAAGAGAAACTGACCTAAATACTGGAAAAAGTATAGCTTTTTAGGTTCAAGAAAACAATTTTTCTTCAAAACAACACCACTAAGATCTCAAAAACACCGAAAATGATCTAGTTAGAGAAAGATAGAGAGAGAATCATCTCACCGCTCATTCTTGACATTATTTCTGCAATTCTCTTCTGACACTCACTGCATCTGATATCAGCCGAGAGCACAATTTCTTGAACCTGATCACACACCCAAAAAAAAAAAATAAATAAATAAAACAAACCCCACAAACTAAAACACCAAAAATAAATAAATAGAGAGAGAGAGAGAGAGATTTAACCAGAGGCAAAGACAAGGATTCAACAGAGGCAAGACTAGTTCCATGAAGCAAGAATTTGTCAGAGGACTTTCTGATACCAATCGCAGGGGCTTTCTTCTTATTAACCCGATCATCATTATTATTCTTAAAAGCCATGAATTTCACAAAGCTAATGGGGCAAAGAAAACACACAAAAAAAATAATGAAAAAACAGACAAGAAAGAGCTTCTGATATAGAAGAAGAAGAAGAAGAAGAAGAGTGGTAAGGTACAACGTAGGAATCCCATCAGCCTTTGGAAAATGATCTAAGAACAGCACCCCCTTCTGTAGTGAAAGAGCAATCCCATCTCTTTTAATGGTTTTTTCTTTTTTTTTTTTTTTCAAGGAGTTGTTGGTGAGATACTACCACCACAGAGACACAGCCAGTTCTGAGGAGAAAAAAGTGAAAAGGATCCTTTTCTTTTGCCTTGTTGAAAAAGATTCTTTTTCACAGTGTGATTTTTTGGGTATCATAATTGCTAGGCTAGGCTAGGCCACCACAAGAAATGCTTGGTCCTTTTCTTCTGTCTAATTATACCGTTTGAGGTTGCTTCCAAGACTAATTCCTCTCTCTCTCTCTCTCTCTCTCTCTCTCTCTCTCTCTCTCTCTACCTTTCTCTCTCTATCTCTCTTATCCAATGGGTTTTTTAGTTCAATTGATCTATCATGTCATTGTCTTAACCGAAAAATTAGTGATTATTATAATGGAAAGTGAAAGGAGTTGATTAGGTAAAGCTGTGCTGTACATGGTTTTAGTGAAAGATGCTTCGGGGCAACTAATGAAGCTCGATTTCATAATTAATATTAAGTGAACTTTATCTGCGGTTCTCATTTCATGAGACTCGTTTTTATATTAGTTTATGATGCAGAAACCACCAATGCTTCTTAGCGTTTGTGAAATCTAATGAAAAATGATTAGGAGAACCACGAAAAATAGAAAAAGACTATGCATGTATGTAGTTGGTAGGTTTGAGTTAAAAATTTTGACTTGAAAATTGAAAATAAAAAGTTTGAGTTTTTTTGAGTTTTGAGTTATATCAGACATATGCTCGATATTTTGTGTGCTATGTTAATGCATAGATTTATTATAGTAATTTCTGGTGGGCTCTCTATTGACTTCAAGAGAGCTTGCAATTTCAAACAAGTTTCCCAAGTAGCATTTTAAAGTCAAGTTGTAAACAAATGAAAATTCCAACTTTCTAGAATACATGAGTGTTGAATTAGATACTACACGAAA
Source organism: Ficus hirta (assembly GCA_038430175.1). Taxonomy (NCBI): domain Eukaryota; kingdom Viridiplantae; phylum Streptophyta; class Magnoliopsida; order Rosales; family Moraceae; genus Ficus; species Ficus hirta. The sequence continues at coordinate 8,994,436 of CM076595.1, read as the reverse complement.
AGTGTTAAAAGATTTCATCAAATCATGATTTTGATTTGACATTATACGCCAGGAAAAGAAAACAAGTGATATCGATAAGCACCGCACCTGTCTGGAAGGATAACTAGAGAGAGAATTTTGGAGTCTGGAGTTGATATAAATTTTGAAAATGTACATGCATCTGGCAAAAATGAACAGCTAAAAATGAAAAAGTATAAAAACTTCAGATGCATCGAGAAAAAAAAAATAGATATCTTGTTTTGTTACTTTTGATTTTTTATGTAAATTAAAAAGAATCATCACATTATGACATGAATTAATAAAGTTATGAACTTTTAAATTTTTGAGTTTTTTAAAAATAAAAAAGAGAATATTTGAAAAAAAAAATAAATAATTAAATTGATGGAAAAAGATTAAAAAAATTAAAAAGTGGTTCCAATACGCCCCCAAACAGGCCCTAACCGCCTCATAAATTCCCTAGGAGAGCACTTGAATGACACAAATTTAAAGACCATAGCACAAACATGACACAAAAAATTATTAATTAAGAATATAAATTTTGTGTCATGATTTATTGATGAAAAAAAAGAAGTGATTATTTAGATCATTTTCTCTAAATTCCCATAGGTTTAATAAACAAGAAAATTAATGATGAAAAATACAATATTGACAGAAATATAAAGAGTTTGGATTTTATCAAAATGTTGTTAGACCATCTCTTTCATTGATGTATGTACAAATTAAAATCTATAAAAATCATGCTAGTAAAAGTATTGACATAAAACATAACAAAAATACTCATAAAATTAGATATATCAATATATAAAGTCACATAATATTACAACACTATAACCATAAACACCATTCATGAAATGCTTTTTCAGACATCAATCGATGACAAAAACAAATCTCGATCATTCAAGTTTCAAACGTTGAGATCAATCTTTACATCATTGAACCTGATAAACAAGATCGTATCGTAATTACAGCCTTTAATACCACGTGTCATTGTGTAGAGTAGTTTCCAGGAAACAAGAGACCAAGTCAAAGGTAGAACATGAGCCTCAGCATTGGATCCTACTCAGCATCTTACATCACCAAAATGTGAATACGTTTACTCTTTTTGGTTTTCGACTATATTTATACTCTTCTCTATACCCTACACATTGCCACCAACCAACCATACTTGACACGTTTGGAGTTGGAAGCTGCTTCTTAGGACACAAAAGTCGGGACAAACAAAGACCAAATCCAACACGGCAAAACCCCTTATTTCAGAGGCATATACAGGTCTTTATATATATATATATATATATGTATATATATATTGGTAATCATTATCAACTAATCAACTATATCAATTAACAAATACCCCAAATTGAATAATGGAAAATACGACAAAAAGAAAATTTTTAAAAATATTACTATCACCAGTCATCACCAAACATTTGGCCCCATCGTTTGCAGTTGTTATGATAGAATCCAAAACGACATATGTATTCCCACTTTCTTCCAGCAGTAGAGCTCCATTTTCCCTTTCTAGTTTCCTTGACTTTGAAAACCGATTAATTTTTTAACTATCATTATCTATTAAAAACTGTTTCCTATCGATAATATGCAATTATTTTACCAAAAAAAGACACCTAATTATAATAATCGTTTAAAAACACATACGATATCATACCATAGAAAACTCCCGATGGGAAACAAGAACCATGGTCAGAGAAATCTGCAAAAGGCAAGACAGCTGAAGAGGGATGCAAAACTGACGTGGTAAACTTTTTATTACCCGGAGGAGATACAATGTACAAATCACATGAGGAAAACACAAAATCTTTTCACCTATGTAATGTAAATGCTGGTACAAGATATGAAGAGAAGCTAAAAAATCTCTAAAAAGGAGATTATTCTACTGCACCCAAAATTTCTGCCTAAGATTTTCAGAGCCTAATGCCCACTTCAGGCGGTTGTTAAAACAAACAAATACATACATCTGGAGACACGGCTTCGGTAAGTGAGTTATGGGGACTCGCCGAGCTGTTGCATCGAAGAGATGCAAGGTACGGGCGGGTAACATCTAAGGGGAAAAGAACAAAGGGAATAAAGTTATTAGCCAACACACATCCTGGTACTAACAATCAGTGAGTCACCTAGACATAACCAAACTTGTTAAAGGAGGCACAACTGAAGAACCAAAGAGAGAATCACCGACGTATTTGCAGTTCTCACGATCAACTTTCAGTGATGTAGGAATCACAAAGCTCTCACAAGGTCGAGAGGCTGAGACAGTTCCGTTGGGGGCGTCATCATGCAGAACAGTATCAACGCGAAGCACCTTATGAACAGTGCTGCCACTGCCTCGTCTTCTTTTCTTTGATGACTTCCACTTCAACTGGGAAAGCAAATTATCCTTAGAAAGATCCTTGACCTCTCCGTCCTTGTCACTGTCGGAGTAATCACAAGAATCCTTTGATACACTTTCATCCTTTCTCCGTGATTTGCCTTCAAAGTTTGTAACTTCCGCAGAATTGCTATGACAAGATTTCTGCAAAACATGATTTGCTTCTAAGCTAGATAGGACCGTGGGCACAAGATCTGGCCTTTCCTTGATCTGTGTCCACCCACTGCCCAACCACTCTTGGGAATGTCTCAATTCACCACGACTGAAGACGGAGTCTAGTTTTTCGCCTGCAAAATTTTCGCGTAACATTTAGGCGTTAGAATATAATAATATGCAAGAAAGGCAATTAAATAGGAAAGCACTTACACTAGACTTCAAGTGAAAACATTGCTTACCTGGGAAAAATACACGAATTCTATCATCGGATTCCTTCTGAACTACAATGCCTTCCCACCATCCATCATGTCGCCACACATCAACAGCAGCTCCAACTTCAATGGCCCATGAAACACGGCCTTTATTAGGCTGTGGTGATGGCCGAACAACTTTCCTCCCACAAATTCGCAGACCCAATTGATCAGAAGAAGCAATCCTTGACGACAAAATCCATTCCTACACCACAAATCAAGGAATTAGTGAGTCACATGCGAAGAATTGGTTTTCAAACTAGCTTTATAGGAAAACAAAAGATACGTACCTCAAGTTTCTTAGCCTCGTCGGCAGCATCTTGGATATCTTCATATCGTACCTTCACCTTATCTTTGTGCTTCTTGATGATTGAAGCTCTAAACCAACATCCTCTCATTCCACTGTCTTGTGAGAGAATCTCAACATGGGAACCTACTTCGCAGTATTGTGACGTGTTATCCTTAGCTACTTTGTTAGGGAAAGTGGAACCAGAAACTCCTCTCACACTGCTTGTTTCATTTCCACCCTTAAAAACAATTCTACTGGCACCTATATTCTGCATATTGCCACAAGCACTAACCGATTCTCTCCTGTCAGTGCATTGCCTCTTTCTAGGCCTGATACCAAAGGCATCGGTGTTCTCTTCACCGATCAGGTCATCACTAGATTGTTGCGAATTCTCACTGCCCTTTGAAGGAGAAAGTGTGTACATGTACCTGAGTATGTCCTGTTTCCAATAACCTTTAACTTGAGTTAAGTCAAAGGGCTTGACATCATCATTTTCAAACTGCTTGTGGCAAACAAATGGTTCCAAACGAGCATGCCTCACCTCCTTTTGAAATTTCTCAAAATGCTGGGGACTAAGGACAGTAGCCTTTCCGTCTATGCACTCAATACTGAGATCTTGAAGACAAAGAGAAAAGAAAATCTCCCTATCATTAAAATTGTGAGGCAAAACAAGACCAACCTCATCAATTTTGTGATACCAACGTACCACAACCATCTTGTTGCCTTTAGAGTCCTCATACATATCTTCCAAATATGCAACAAGGTGTTTATCCTCCTCAGCTAGAACATATACGAAGTCATGAACCTGGAACCAATTGGGAGACAACAAAGCATAAATAAGTCAGACAATCAGAAAACACAACAAAATGTGAAACAGAAATACCAATAAGACAACGTAATAGCACTTACAGATATTTGAACACCATTACGCTGGAAAGACTGATAATGCCTCCGCTTCTTCTTGCATGACCACGGTAAACCTAACCACCGAAAGTCTTTCGTATAGCGGCCCAACTTCCGTGATTGCATATCCTGCGAAAGAAAGTCGACAATGAGGAAAGAAACAAATGACTTTCATCTAAAACAAAATTTTGTATTCTACAAAGGAGGAAGCAAATGGGAAATGAGCTTTTCATCTATAAAAAATTCCTTTATAAAGAATTCAGGACTTCGGTAGCAGAAACCATACCTTGAACGATTCAACATCCATCTCGCATGCATCTTCACCCTCTGAAATACCCTCATTTAGAGGAGATGATTTGTCCGTTGATGCATCTGAAGAGATAAAAATCAAAACATGTTTCACACGTTAATATTAAAACAAGAAAAAATCAAACAAAAAATTATAAAAATAAAAATATAAATATAAAGGCCAGCATCATCCATAACTGAGTTTCCTAGAGGAACTTATAGACGGAAGAAGAATCCCCGACAACACCAACAAAGAATATCAAACAGAACACATAAAGAGAATAAAGATACCAAAACAGAGAAAACTCATATATCCTGATATTAGGATTTTCCAACTTCACAAGCAACAAAAGATCATTATCAAAAATACACAATAGATTGGCCACGAAAGATCTTGACCTAGAATGTTTGAGGGCATAGGATTCCGATGCTCTCAACCAGCTCTTTACAATTTAAATAAGAATCCTGCAGCCCAGATCATAGTCAGTTCATAAAAACAGGAACACCAGCACAAAACTATGAAGAAGAGCTAAGGGTCAAGGAAGAAATTCGAAAGATTGAGACGAGGATAAAGAGAAGAGAACAGGACATGACAAAAAGAAACACCCGTGAAATCAAAACAAACTCGAAAAAAGTACGGGGGAACACGACAAACAACCAATTCACGTCGCGTCCAAAATAACATTAAGAGTTGCCGGCCATGATGACGAGAAAATCAAGAATAGAAGCACATATTTCAGAATCTCATCCTTATCGGATCTACCAAAAACAGGAAATAGAGAGAGAGAAAAAACACAGAGGCAGAGTTTTAAGCTTAGGGAAAGACCGGAAGATAAAAATTGTAAGACAGAAAGGGAAGGAGGTGGAATTGGAAAGCCCTTATAAGCCGGAAAAGACCCACCTAGAATTTCGATTGAAACAAGGACAGAAAACAACGCAAACATAGAAAAACCTGGAAGATTTCATATCATCGTATGACGATAGGAAGAGAAAAAGGTTGTCCCTTTAGGAGAGAGTATTATTCAGAAACAAATTAAAAGCTAAAACCGATATAATTACATGAAAGCACGCTAAAACCAGATCCATCAAAATAAATTTTCGAAAACAGAATCCGCAAACAAATACATGCGCATACGTTTAAAATGATATTTCCCCCCAAATACACGGATCTGAGAACTTCCAAAAAAAAAATTAATACATAAATAAAAGATCAATCCTTTTGTATAGAACTTTTGATGGAACACAAAGCCAAAACCAAAATCAAAACACGAGGAACATTTCTCTACCAAACAAGAGCTTTTTTTGACACCAAAACCGAAACAAAAAAAAACCCCGCTCAAAAGAATTAAAGGACGATTACAGGACCGCAAATATATTATACAAATTCGAAGAAGAACATCTCAATTGGAACAGAACTCGCCGAAGACGAATAACAGAAGAAGAAATTGAAAACAAAACAAACCCGAAAAAACAAACTAACGCCAAAAAAACTTATAAAAAATCGTTAATTCTCGGGAAAAAAAATATGAAAGACAAAAATATTAACCTGAAACAACGGAATTGAGCCAGTCAATCACCTCTCGGCGAGACTTGAGCTTGGCGAGCGATTGGAGAGCCGGCGAGCGACTCCGGATGGCGTAGTGATACGACATGTGCCTCAAGCTCCTCTCTTTCCCGACAACCGCCAGATCTGAGCTCCCATCTCTCCTTTTCAGGAAATAATGGACCTCTCTCCTCCCTTTATCGCTCGAAACGAACGCCTCTTCCCAGCTGACGAACCCCAACGACGCCCTCGCGTGCGACGCCACCGCCGCCGCAGCTGTTCTCTCCATATCCGTCGCCGGAATCCAAGAAAGTTCGACAGAAAATGGAAGAAACTAAACCCTAACCGAAGCAATTCCAAAACCAAAGGTTCTCAGACTCTCTCTACTTTCTCTCTCCTCTTCTCTCTCTTTCTCACTCTAAAAAACGCGAATTATTAAAAGGGGATGGTGATAAGGGGAGAGAGGTTTGAACGGCAAATTTGAAAATTTATATTATTCTAAAAGGCTAGGGTTTCGAGATCGGGGATTTGATTGGGATTGAGATGGACGGTCGAGATTGAATCCTCGAGGATTACACGGAGGAAGCTGGGGGGGAAATTGCTTGGATTGGGATTTCTGTGATTTTACTTTAATGCCCTTGGTTTGTCCTAGAAATTACCGGCTATTTTCCTTCGTTCGTATATATCCTTTAATCCGTCACATGGTGTATAATTTTTCTTCGTATATTGTATCAAGCGGTTTTTTTAGTTTTGTGTTTTTACGTATTTGCCCATTTAACTGAGGAATGAGAATGGACAAAGGGCACAAGTCTTCTATTCTTTACTTTTTTTTCTTTTTCGCATGTTTGCCCCTAAACTTCTCACATCCAAGATATTAGCTCTTAAACTATTATCGTGACAAGTAACCCATCAATCTTCAAAATCTTTGACATTTAATCCCAATTCAAAAAGAAGTTAAGGGCCCGTTTAGAATGACATTTGAAGATGATATTTTGAAGCTTGTATTAGAAATATATATTTGGAAGGAAAACTTTTTAACAAATTTTGTAATATAGAAAATAGTGTAAAATTTTGAATCGTATTTGAAAAAAATATACAAAATAGATATTGTCTTGTTCGTCTTATCGATATGAGTATTTTGATATAAAAAAACATCTCATTTCTAAATTAGAAATTAGAAAATTATAAACTTTTAAAGTTTAAGTTTTTTTAAAAATAAAAAAGAAAAAAAAATTTTGATGTATAGTTTGAATTTTGAAATCCAGATTATAAAATATCAATCTTAACAACTAGCCCCAAATGGCCCCTAAATATTTTAGGGTCCGTTTGGTTCGTCAGTTGGAGTTGAAATTTTTAAGTTGTAATAGTAAATTTTTTTGAATTTTCAGAAAAGACAAAAAACTTTTTGGGAAAAGACAAAAACTTTTTGGGAAAAAGACAAAAATTGAGTTGAAATATTTTAGTTTGAGATGATGAAACAAACATGCTCTAATGGTTTCTTGTAAATTGCTCTCCAGTGACCTACTATTGAGGATAATCTAGTTTTTTTTTTTTTTGTACACTCGACTAGACCGTATATGAATAAAACTCTCACTTACTGAATTAGTTATCCTTGAATTTATCACAAATGATGGAATTTTATTCATACGAATCCCATTTAAGAACAAAAAAATATATGAATCTTCTCAAATCTCAATAAAAGGTCAACATGCGAATCGCGTGCAATAAAATTGTAAAAGTTTAACTTCATTTTCAATTGAGGTTAAAATGGGATAGATTTTAAAATTTGAGAGATTATTAATTAAAAAATTTTTGTTTAGAGACGGATTTGTCAAATATGAAAATTGTAAGGAGCATTCAAGCAAATAAGCCTCTCTCTCTTCTTTTTCTTCTTCATTTTATTTATTTATTTATTTATTTTTATTATTAGTTTTTTTTTTTTTTTTTTTTTTTTTGGAGTTAAGAGGGCAGAACACAAGTTGAGGAAACAAAAGTGGTGGTGGTGCCCGCAATTGCCGGTATGTAAAAGGAAGACTCGCTCCTTCTGATCACCAGCTGTCTATGAAAGTCCAAATAACGAACTTGTTTGATAATTGCCAAAGTTATATTTTGTTGCTTTTTCATTTTGTTTTTTCTTTTTCATTTTTGGTTGCAGAAAATTTCCCTTTTTTTTTGGTGTTCTCATGTCTATTTTGTACTTTCATGGTGACAGAAAAAGTTAAATTCAATAATGGGTGAGTCTGTGGTAGAGACTCTTCTATGGTCTCTATCGGTAGAGTCGTTTTTTTAACCGTTAAGATTTAATCAGACGGTTAAAATGTTATTGGTGTATCAAACTTACCATACACCTCACCTCATAGGATTCTTCCCACCCCAAGTCTTCTTCGGCGCCGGCGACCTTTCTGTCCGCTCCGACGACCGCCCCGACGCCGGCGACCTAGCCCCTGCCACTCCACCCCCAGCCCCAGCCCCGGCCGCCCCACTCCCCGGCCTCCGGCACCCCCCCCCCAAGACCTCCCCGGCAAGCCCCCAGCCCCCAGCCCGCCCCCCGGCCCCCCCACCCTGCCCGGCGGCCACCCTCCCCCGGCCTCCCCACCCCCCCGTCTCCCCCTCTCTCGCTTCCCCTCTCTCTCTCTTCTCTCTTTTTCTCTTCCCGACCCTCTGCCCCCCCCACCCCCGGTCGCCCGGCCCCCCCCCATCCCACCCCCACCCGCGACTCCCCCTCTCTTTCTCTCTCTCTTCTCGCGTCGGGGGTGGAGTGGGGGGCCGGGGCTGGGGTGGGGTAGAGAGAGAGAGAGGAGAGAGAGTAGAGAGAGAAAGGGGGAGGCGGGGGGGTAGGGAGGCCGGGGGAGGGGGGCCGCCGGGTAGGCTGGGGGGGCCGGGGGGGGGGGGGGGGCTGGGGCCTGAGGGCCTGCGGGGGAGGTCTTGGGGGGGTGCCGGAGGCCGGGGAGTGGGGCGGCCAGGGCTGGGGCCGGGGGTGGAGTGGTCGGGGCTGGGTAGCCGGCGTCGGGGCGATCGCCGGAGCCGACGGAAAGGTCGCCGGCGCCGGAGAAGACTTGGGATGGGAAGAATCATATGAGGTGAGGTGTATAGTAAGTTTGATACACCAATAACATTTCAACCATTCGATTAAATCTTAACGGTAAAAAAAATGACTCTACCGGTAGAGACCATTGAAGAGTCTCTACCACAGACTCACCATTCAATAATTTGTAGTAGTTTGCAATACGTATGTAAATTTTTATTTTTTTATGTTATATGTAAATTTTTATTAAATAATCTTTAGCATGAAAAAAAAATTACAGACTTAATTAAATAGTAATTCCATTATTTCATTATAATCAAGAATTTTATATTTTCTTTCAGCAAAAAAAAGAATTTTATATTTTCATTTTTAAATTAAGAAGGAAAAAAAAAAAAACGTCTTAGACAATTGACCGTCTTGAACATGAAATGATATCATGCAGTTTGCATGAATTTCTGTATGACTCCTTGAGCTTCAATCGGAGAGTTTTGGCCTAAAAAAGGGACAGAATCATTGAAGAGAGATGTACTTTAGTTTGAACCTCTATTTGTTATTATCTTTTTGGGTTTCTCATGCAACAAATTTTTTTTTATTGTTAATTAGTAAATGAAAATTAACTTGATATTGTCACAAAATTTAGTTAGTCAAAAATCTCTCTCTTCTCTAATCATTTCCTCTATTAGGAACCGAACTCCGATGACAGTATTTGGCATGTATCTATGTCTCCGGTTTCTCGGCTCTATAAATGGAGGTGGGAATCGCATGGTGAGACAAGTCCTTGGGAGAAGGATCGGAGTTGAGGGAAGGAGCAAGGCATGAATGAGATGGGTGGCGGTGGTGCATGGTCGTCATGCATCTGGGAGGTCTTACAGCAACTCAGTTTCGGTTACCTGATTTTCTCTTGATATTGTGTACCATTATATCAGCAATGACTCCTTATTTGTGATTTATTTATTTTTTGTGGTGTGTAGTTTTATATGTAATATTGACGATGTATTCGTTATCTTTTTATTTGTATTTTGTATTTCTGTTAGTTAATTTTAATTACAGAGGTTGTTTCTCCACTTTTTCATATTGATTGTTTATTCGCAATATCTAAGTCTTGAAAGTATTTTGGTCTCGTTAGGTTATTTCTATGCGGAGTTAGTGGTGACCTTAATGTTACTGGGTTTTGGCTCTTGATCAATTGAGAAATTTCATCGATCAAGACCTCAAACATACATCTTTCTGTTTGAGCGTCATTAGATTTTACTAATAGATCTATTCTTATTTAAAAGTTTTGTCTCATATGTTGCAGAATCATTTATTATATTTGATGTTTTTTATATTTTCATAACGAGTTTAATGAAATTTCTCATTTTTTAAAAAGAAAATTTAGAAGTCAAATAAAATGTGACAAGTTGTTGGCATATTCATTGAACTATAGCGTGTGCTTTTTGGTGGACCAAAGTTGAACATTACTTGCATTGCTTTCTTAGAAGGGAAAAAATATGCAATGAAAAATAAAATATTTGGCAGAATAAACAATTCTAGAGAATTGAAAAAGAATATGTGAAAATCGAATAATTCATACTTTGGTGAAAGAAATAGATAAATTACAAAAATTTCATATTTGCTTTTAAATTTCGATAAACAAATGGGAGACAAATTAAAGTTCAGCTTTTCAAAAGAAAATTAGTTTTCTTAAAATAAGATCCCATATATCAAGCGTAATTTTTTTTTTCGATTCCTAAAAGGAAAGTAATAACATTGATGCCCTTAATAAAGGCAGAAAAGTAGCGCATTCACGTAGTAAGTTAACCTTAATTAATTCTTCTATAAAAAAAGTTAACATAAATAATTTTTTAAGAAAAAATTAACTTTAATTGCTTCTATAAATACTATTAATAATCATTAAAAATACTACTAATTATCATTCAAATCTCCGGTACTAAATACTAGTAAACTTTCCATTATTACAAAAAGCTGCTTAAACAATAAATAATACCTCTCAGGGAGTTATAAACCCTGTTTGCATGGTGTATCGAAACGAAAAATGACTAGGCTACCACCAGATTTTTCTTTTAGCACAAAAAAAAAAAAAAACAAACAAACAAACACCTCTCTGTGCTTTAAGAGGAAAAAAATGCAATTAAAAAGTTTCAGCCCTTTTTTTTCCTTCTTTTATTAGGAAATATGTTAAAGTTTTTCTAATAATTAGTTCATCTTCATAATTTCTTTCTTTTTTTTTTTTCGAGGAAAGATCATCTTCTTAATTTCTATAATTATAATTTTAATTTAGGTTTTTTTTAAATTAAGTTTTAAAAATGAGGATTTACTAAAATATCCCCAACTTGCATAGGATAAGTTAATCACAAGTCAATGAAAAACCTAACAGAATGACTTAAATTTTTTAACGGAATATAATTCAGGGAGACGTGCTGTTATGTTTTGAAACTCAGGAGACAAAGCTTTACAAGGAATTTCAGTGAGAGTTTTTGTAATTAATCTTTTTTTATTATTAAAAGTTTTATGTTTATCCTAACATCATGAAGTGGATGTATATATATATATATATATGAGCTTTTAAGAAAAAATAAATCACATGTCAAACGTTCAAAAGCCTACTACTAATGCACTACATATCTTAAGCAAGGTTAAATAATCATTAATATTTGAGCTTCTAATATTGTTTATGAATTTACGAATATTGCACATGTTTACAACTAGAGTATTGCTATAGATATCACTTTAGTTTTAATTGTTGAGTATCAAATTATGTGACAATAAATTGTCATTTTTTTCATTAATAGGTACAATCTTCAAATTTAAATTAACGTGATAATTTTTTAAAGACTTATCAATAAGAAATGACAACTTACATAATCAGATCGATATAAAAATTTTCCTATCATTATTTTTAAAACTATTGTCATGCGGTATTAGCTCAATGATATACATTGAAAAAAAAAAAAAACAGTTATGAAAATTTAAACTAATTGATGTTGTTGATATGAGTGACCAAATTTCTGAAAGTAATATAATTTTTCAAAAAAAGAAAAGTATAATAAAAAGTGAGGCTGGTGATGAAAATGATTTACATGATATTTTTTTTACTAAATATTTAAATAGAGGGTTAATTCTACAATTGATTGATCGAAGGATCAATGATTGAGTTTAGGAGTCATTAAGTTAGACGGGTGTTCGATGAGCCGATATATTATGAGAACGACAAAAAGCAATGAAGTGAGTAAATAAAAGAGACACAAGATTTATAAAGGTTCAATTGTTAATGAGAGCTATTCTTCTGTCGAGTCTTCGGGGGATCGTCCACTATATTAGAGAATTGTATTACAAAGAGATCGGGAAATGGAAGTTGAGAGAGAGGGAAAATGCAGAATGAAAATACAAGGGGAAAAGGGAATTTCAGTGTATGAGTGTGTGCTTGTGAGTTCGAATCCATCCATCCCTCTGTGTGCAGATAACCTTCTTATTTATACTTGAGGTAAACTTGATTGTTTCCCGATCGTGCTCTTGATTTGGGGAGATGTTTTCCTCGGTTGACTTTCCTTGGATGGCTTGGTTTATTGACTGATTTGGAGTTGATTTTGAGCCTTTAATGCTTGATTACAACCGCGTGTCTTTCTTCCTTAATAGGCGTAATTCGTGCATGAGAATCGATGTAAACGAAGAAAATGCTAACTTTAGATGTTGCCTGTGACACGAGATACCAACAAGAAACCTTAACTATCTTTATTTGTAACCAGCGTCGGATCCAAGGGATGCTAGTGGATGCCAGCCCCACTCAAAGTTTTTACTCTTCTAGTTTTACCTAAAAATTTTATAATTTTTATAATTTATCATCATTAAAAATAAAAAATTATTATATAATTTATATTTTGTCTTCATTAAAAATAAAATATTTTTAACTAATCTCCATTAAAATTAATCGTAAAAAAAACTTTACAATTTTACTGTTTTATCTCCATAAAAATTAAAAATCATCAAATAAACTTATTAAAATTAAAAATTATCATATAGTTCCACTAAAATTTATCTAATCTTGAATTTTTTTTTAATGTATGTCCTAACTAAAATATATTTCTGGCTCTGTCCCTGTTTATAACATCAATTTTTTTTTAGGGATATTGTTGATGACCGACCAGATCCGACCACTTCTGATACTTGCCGACTACACGCCGACTGCTGCTCCGGCGAACTCGGATAGTCGGACGATATCCTCAACCGAAGACTTGAGAGGTCTACACTGACCGTAGCATTCCGCGAAGTCTCTTGCCGAGAGTACCCAAGAGCGAGTACAGTCGGATAGTCAGATACTCGGATCACTGTCTTGCCGAGCACCCTGATCGGCCTTGATATGTATCTCGGCCCAGACCTCCACCATGGCGACGTCAGTAATGGGGGATGTGACACCAGTCACATCTCAGCCCCATTAGCTGCTGGCGCCGCTCGCCTGCTCCTGTCAGACATCAAATCACAGCCGCCCACTGTAGCTCCCCTTAATGATGACGCCTGACACAAGTCACATCCCCCTAGGGACACGCGTCTTCGGTTCAGTGGATCAATAGCTCATGCAGACCTACTTACCCATCGGGTACCTTAGGTAGCCGACCCGGCCGGGTTGCCCCGAGCACCCGGACCCGCAGGAGGCGCCTATAAATAAACGAATAAATTCCCTATTCAGGTACGGACACTCTTACCTTGCCAAAACTCTGCCTCTCCTCTTGCTCATCAGCTCCCTTACTGACTTAAGCATCGGAGTGCCCACGGCAGACACCACACCGGTGTCCCCATCATTCCGAGGTTCTTCCATTTTGCAGGAGATCGACGGCAAAGTGACTGGCGAGTTCCCATCGGACTACTCGATCACATTTGGGTGTTGTTGCCGGAACCATTTCGAGCATCAACATTTTGGCGCTAGAAGGAGGGCACCCACCTTTCCAGCAACCCACATCTTTCCTCACCTCATTCATACACCATGGACGAGTACACCAACCAAGACACCCAGGAGTACGACAACCCTGCCCCCACAGGGTCGCAGAGTACCAGACCACCGAGGCGCCGTGGTGGCCGGGGGCCACGGAGGCCCACTCAGGCGGAGATCCTTGCCGGCAGCGTCCAGGCTTTGACCCAAACCGTGCAAGGATTCATGGAGGCCTTCCGCGACATCCATAACGTCCAGCTGCCCTAACAGCAGCCAGAGGCCGCTGAGTCAACGCCGTCCAGGCCGCCTAGGTCAGCGAGCAGGCACCGTGACCCCTCACCTGCAGCCGACCGCAGCGGACCCGCCCACCGGAGGAGCGCCGAGAGACAGCAGCAGGACGCCGAGCCCATCAGGCTGCGCTCCAGGAGTCGCCGCACTAGGAACACCCCCTCGGAGGCTGAACAACAGGCCCCGGCCGAGGAGCGCCCTGATGACGACTACCTAGAAGCCTTCAACGTCAGGCGAAACACCACGTCGGTCTTTGACCGATTAGGTGGCCCGGTAATATACCGCCGATTAGGCCGAGAACCTTCAGTGGACAAGCCAGCCGAGAGGGAAAGGAGCGATCAAAGCCGGCTAGACCACTTACAGCGCCAGCTTGATCGGCTGGTAGGGCAGCAATACGGGATGGAGCCCGCTGGCTCGGCCGACCCACCGTTCACCCCAGATATCATGGCGTCCCCCTATCCCCCCAGGTTCAAGATGCCGACCATACCTTGTTACGACGGGTCGGCGGACGCAGATGAGCACCTCGAGAACTACCGGGCGCACATGCTGATTCAGAGCGCTAACGAGGCCGCTCTTTGCAAGTCGTTCTGCCTGACCTTGACCGGAGCTGCTCGGCAGTGGTACAGAAGGCTCGAGCCGGGCACCATCAGTAGTTTCCGGCAGTTGGGAGACTTGTTCTCGACCGCCTTCCTGGGCTCCAGAACGAGGAAGCTGGGGGCTTCCCACCTGTTCGGCATCAAACAAGGTGACAACGAGACGCTGAAGAGGTACCTGGAGCGTTTCGATAAGGCTGTCATGCAGGTGGAAGGCTGCACTGATCAGACCTTGATTCAGGCTTTCAGGACCCTCGCCTCGTCTGGACCCTCGCCTTCGACCTACCGCCCACCTTTGCGCACCTGAGGGGGATCGCGTGGAGGCATGCAGAGGCGGATGAGTATGTCAGAAGCCGAGGACTACAGGTCCAGGGTCAGTCTGCCGACCAGGGCTGGTCGGACAAAGGGAAGGCCCCAGCCGTGGACACCAGCGCCGAGGCCAACCCAGGCCCAAGAACACGAACAGGGAGGTTCCGTCAGTATACCCCCATGGTCACGACGATTGACCATGTCTTGAACCAGGTATCTGGTAAGGGACTACTCCGGGACCCACTGCCCATCCGGTCGGACCGTGCTCAGAGGAACCAGAACAAATACTGTCACTTCCACAAGGACGTTGGCCACGATACGAAGAACTGCATCCAGCTTCGAGATCAGATCGAAATGCTGATCAGGGAGGGTCACCTGCGGGAATTTGTCGAGAGGATCATAACCCCGGCGGGGCCGAGTCGTCGTCAGAACAAAACTCCGGATGACAAGCCGGACGAGCAGGCGCCCGAGCACATTGTCCACACGATCTTTGGTGGGACAGCTACTGGGGACACCGCCAGTAGCCGGAGGAGTTATGCCCGCGAGGCCAGGCTAGTCGCCCGCGGAGAACACATCAACATGGCAGAGCATATCTCGAAGATATGTCGCCAAGACACCTTCACGGACGACGAGGCAGATCGGTTACTCCACCCGCACAACGACGCCCTGGTCGGCGAGATCAGGGTGGCAAACAACGTCGTCCGGCGCGTCCTCATCGACAACGGGAGCTCCGCGGACGTAATGTTCATGGACGCGTTTTCAAGGTTGCGGATCGAGGGAGCCGTGTTGACGCCAACCCGGACACCATTATACGGATTTGCCGGGGACTGTGTCCACGCAGCAGGCACCGTCTGTCTCCCGGTTACGATTGGGGACGGCCCGGAGAAGGCGACCAGGATGGTGGAGTTCATCGTTATAGACCGACCGTCCGTCTACAACGTCATCCTGGGGAGGCCAACCCTCAACGCGCTAAATGCGGTAGTCTCCACCTACCATCTATCCATGAAGTTCCCCACCAGTGGAGGGATCGGAGTCTTCCGGGAAAACCAGGAAGGGGCCCGTAAGTGCTATATGGAGGCGGTAAACAAAGTGTGCCGGAAGGCCCCCGCCCATGCCACCGTGTCCACCATCCTCATGGTCGACGAAGCCGAGGTCCCCAGCGAGGAGGTCAAACCACTTAGCGACCTAGACCCCCGGATGCCAGAGGAGGAGGTCCGAGCACTTCCTGTTGAAGACCTGGTCCCTTACCAGTTGGACCCGGAGCACCCGGAGCGGACAGTGCTACTCGGCTCCCGGCTAGCTCCGGACACCCGAGCAGAGCTGGAGAAGACCCTCCGAGAACATAAAGACGTTTTTGCTTGGTCTCATGAGGACATGCCGGGGATCGACTCAGCGGTGATGTGCCACCAGCTGAATGTTAACCCGAAGCACCGGCCAGTTATCCAGAGGAGAAGGGCCTTCAACCCGGAGAGGTACGAGGCCATCAACGCGGAGGTGAAGAAACTACTCGTCGCTGGCTTCATCCGGGAAGTAACCTACCCGGAGTGGCTGGCCAATGTCGTCCTGGTCAAGAAGTCCTCCGGGAGGTGGCGCGTCTGCATTGACTATACCGATCTGAACAAGGCGTGCCCGAAGGACTGCTTCCCTCTCCCGCGGATCGATCAGCTCGTCGACGCGACGGCCGGGCACGAGCTGCTCAGCTTCATATACGCCTACTCCGGGTACAACCAGATACCCATGAGCCGAGCCGACCAGGCTAAGACCGCGTTTACAACAGACCAAGGGCTGTACTGCTACAAGGTCATGCCGTTCGGTCTCAAGAACGCTGGAGCAACCTATCAGCGGCTAATGAACAAAATGTTCGCCCCACTCATCGGTAGATCCATGGAGGTGTACGTGGACGACATGCTGGTGAAGAGCCGACACCGAGCCGACCACATCCGAGACCTCTAAGACTGCTTCAACATCCTGCGCCAGTACAGGATGAAACTTAATCCGGCCAAGTGTGCATTCGGGGTTGAATCTGGAAAATTCTTGGGGTTCATGGTAAACCACCGAGGAATAGAGATTAACCCCACGAAGGCCCAGGCCGTTGTAGACCTGCAACCCCCGAGAACGATCAAGGAGGTGCAAAGGCTAACCGGGATGATCGCGGCCCTGTCTCGGTTCGTATCAAGATCCACCGACAAATGCTTCCCGTTCTTCCAGGCTCTCAAGACCAGGGGAGGAGTAAACTGGGACAGCAAGTGTGAATAGGCCTTCGAAGGTCTTAAGGGGTACCTCGCCTGCCCACCGCAGTTGTTGAAACCGCTTCCTGGGGAAACGCTCTACGTCTACCTCGCCATCTCGGAGAAGGCCGTGAGTTCCGTCCTGATCCGAGAAGAAGACAAGGTTCAGCACCCGGTCTACTACAGCAGCAAAGCGTTCCAGGGAGCTGAGGTGAGGTACACCCCATTGGAGAAATTGGCTCTGGCGCTGGTCTCGTCAGCCCGCAAATTGAGGCCTTACTTTCAGGGCCACCCAATCCGAGTACCGACTAGTTACCCACTCCGCCAAGTGCTTCAAAATCCTGAGTTATCAGGGCGGATCGCAAAGTGGTCAATAGAACTCGGGGAATTTGACATCGAGTACATCCCCCGTCCCGCGATCAAGGCTCAGGCCCTGGCCGACTTCATCGCCGAATTCAAAGGGGCACCCGGACCAGACCCCGAGCAGCCAGAGAGGACCGCCGACCCCTCAATGGACCTCCCGGCTGAAAGCCTACCGAGCGCAGATAGGTGGAAATTATTCGTCGACGGGTCCTCCGGCTCGGGGGGCTCCGGAGCGGGACTTGTCCTAGTAAGCCCGGACCAGTTCAAGACCAGCCAAGCTCTGCGCTTTAATTTTAAGGCTTCGAACAATGAGGCAGAATATGAGGCTATGATTGCCGGACTTGGATTGGCCCGAGAACTCGGAGTACAGGACATTGAGATATTCAGCGACTCTATGCTGATCGTCAACCAGGTTTCCAGCGAATTCCAGGCTAGGGAAGCGCGAATGGCGAAGTACCTGGACAGGGTGAAGACTCTTCTCGGCCAGTTCAGTAGCCAAGTCGTTACTCGGATACCTCGGTCCGAGAACGCCGAGGCGGATGCCCTAGCCCGGTTGGCTTCGTGAAATAATCTAGAGGGTCTCGTCTCCTTCCCAATCGAAAAGCTGGACCATCCGAGCATAGACCGAGAAGAAGTAGTCCTCTTTGCCGAGAACGCGTCGACTTGGATGGACCCGATTGTCCAATATCTCACCGACTCTCAGTTGCCATCGAACCGAGAAGAAGCTCGGAGGATCAAGAACACTTCAGCCAGGTATACCGTAGTCAATGGCAAATTGTACCGCCGAGGATTCTCAGCTCCCTACCAGCGCTGCATTGGACCGGCCGAGGCCGAGTACGTCATGAAAGAAATCCACAGTGGGGTTTGCGGAAATCACTCAGGGGGGAAAGCCATGTCCTTCAAATGTCTCCGTCAGGGGTATTACTGGCCGACCATGAGCAAGGATGCCATAGATTTCGCTCGGAAGTGCATGAAATGCCAGCAGTTCGCCAAGGCTATTAAGTCTCATCCTGAGAGGCTCACCTCAGTAGTATCTGCGTGGCCATTCGCGAAATGGGCCATTGACATAATCGGACCACTTCCGATGGCCCGGTCGCAGCTTCGATATTGCTTGGTCGCCATAGACTATCTCACTAAATGGGTCGAACTGGAACCCTTGGCCCAGCAAACCGAAGCAAAATGCACGAACTTTCTCTGGAAGAGCATCATCTGTCGGTTTGGCCTTCCCCACACTGTAGTCACGGACAATGGAAAACAGTTCGGGGACAAGTTCCTCGCATTATGTGAGCAGTTCGGGATAAAGAAAGTGTTCTCCTCCCCCGGGCACCCAATAAAACAATCAAGGAAAACTTGAAAACTGTCTGAAGGGGATGTCCCGTTACAAGGCCAAGAAGGGGACCGATCCCAACGCCGACATGGGAGCTTTTCACGACTTCATCAAGGAGAGGCTGAACCCCGACATTACCAAGTACAAGCTGTCTGAGAAGATACGGAGGCTGAAGAAGAAGTACCTTAACAACGCTTCGAAGATCGAGGACGACGACGAAGACCCCATCTTTCCGAAGCCGCATGAGCTCCTGTCCTTTCAGCTCTCCAAGAAGATTTGGGGAACCGACAAGAAGGATGAGTCGATGAGCAACAAGAAGAAGAAGGAATCGATTCCGACTCCGATTCCGACTCCGACTCCGACTCCGATTCCGATTCCGACCACTCCTAAGACCCTGACCAAGACAACTGCAACCGGAAAGTTATCCGAAAAGTACCCTTACTTGTATAAGTCTCTGGGATTTTGCTCAATGGATGAAAGTATTCAGGGGATTTCGGAAATGATGCCATTGATGGAAAGTTCCGTGTTGGAGGGGCTGGACAGGAAGTGGAAAAAGTTACAGATTGTAGAAGTTGAGTGTTTCTTGAGGAAGACGGAGTTGATTAATGAACAGGGTAAACTGCTGTTAGAGGCCGCCAATAAAACAATCAAGGAAAACTTGAAAAAGAACCTTGAGAGGCACAAAGGAGCCTGGATTGACGAGCTTCCCCGAGTACTATGGGCTTACCGGACAACCAAGCGAACAGCGACCGGGGAAACTCCCTTTGCCATGGCCTTCGGTGTTGAAGCCGTCATACCTGTGGAAATCGGGCTGCCTAGCCTACGAGTTGAGAACTACGATGAAGAAGACAACACTGGTCGGACTTTGCCCGAGCTCGATCTGGTTGAAGAGAGGCGAGAACAAGCCCTGATTCGGACAACCGCCCGCAACCAGATCGTTGCTAAGTATTATGACAAGAGGTTTCGGCCAAATGCCTTCCGAGTAGGAGACTTAGTGATGAAGAAGGTAATCGTTCAAGAGCCTGGACTCGGCTCGTTCGGCCCTAAGTGGGACGGACCATACACAATAACTGGCATTGTACGCCCGGGAACATACCGACTACAAGACAAGGACGGCAGGAACCTGGGGAACCCGTGGAATGCCGACCACCTGAAGCGTTTTTACCAGTAATTGTGGCTACCAATTCTTTTGTAAAGATTTATTCATTCAATAAAACATTTGATTTCATCAGACAACGAGTACCTTCCCAGAAACTCCTGTGGTTCCCGGACCACAACATCTGCCTTTGCACACTCCTGTGGTTCCCGGACCACAGGTCAGGCCCCATGACCGGCTACCCCAAGGGGGCTACCCGACCAGGACCCAACGTCTACCTTATGCTAGGAGAAAAGTCCCCCGACTAAGATTGGAGTTGGGCGAAACGCCCAAACCAACTAGGGGGGCTAGGGTCGGCCATACTACCAAGTCGTAAAAAAAAAAAAAAAAAAGAGAGATAAAAAAAAATGTTCATTAATGTATAGTTGGAGGGGGGTACAAGTTGGGCACCCCCGAACTAAAAAAAAAAAAAAAAATCAAATCAAAAATCAAGTCAAACAAAAACAAGTTATTCAGTAGGCGGCAACTGGGCTGGTTGCTCGGGCTCGGCGGGGGCGGGTGCTGGCTGCTCCGGCTCCGCCGGATGCTCGGGTTCTTCCAGTACAATGACATCCCCGGTCACCCTAGCAGCACCGGTAACCTCGCCTTCCTCGGCTGCTTCCTCGTCACCCATCTCCTCGGACTCAGCCGGCACGAAGGACCAATCCACCCCGACCAGTGATGGGTTGGCCGCGGTGAAACCGGCCTTCATGTCCCGCATCCCTTCCTGGTACATGTGGACGATGCGGTCGTTGTAGTCCTCGGATTCGAGGAAGCCGGCCACGGCTTGAGCCTTCGCCTCTTCGAGCGCGGCGGGCAGGGCGACCTGGAGATATCTCTCGTGCTTGGCCCGTGCAGCAGCGAGATCATCTTCAACCCTTTGGAAAGCTCGGCCCAGTTCGAGCTTCGAAGTCTCCATCTCCTCAAGATCCCGCTCCGCCTTTTGAGCCCACTCCTCCGCCTGTCGGCGCCCGTCCTCGGCCTTCTTAACCTTGTCCTCGGTGGCCTTGGCCTTGTCCTCGGCCTCTTTTCTTGCCTCGTCCGCCGCGTCCTTGGCCAGTTTGGCCTCCTTCTCGGCTCATCTGGCACGTCGGGAGTCGGCTTCGGCCGCCTTCACCTCAGCAGCAGCCCGGTTGGCATATCCCTTGGCGGCTGCAGCCCCCGAGAAAGCAAGGCACATTGCCTCGACAAGCTTGTCGGCGCAGTCGTCAATGGCCTTAACCGGGTCAGAGCGCTTGGAGGATTCGGCAACCCTGACGCTGAGTCGGTCCCCGAACTTCGTCACCAGTGCTCAGTGAGCCGAGGACTCCGCAACTTGGCCCGGAGGAGTGGACGTGGAGCCCGGCCTCGATTCCTCCCGGTTACTTCGAGAAGTCAGCATCGGGGCCGGCCTTTCCTCCCTTGGACGGTTAGACCGAGTATCCTGGCGAACAGCCGGGCGACTGGCCTGTGGAGCTGGGGGCGCGACTGGAACTGGAGCCGGGGCCGGCGGGGGCACAATCCGTGTGACCGGGGCAGCCGGGGGAGCCACTGCCCGGCTAGATGGGGCGGAAGCCCCGGCCTTGCCCTTCCCCTTGCCGAGCGTGGCCATCTTCGTCAGCCTCTCCCTCCTCTCGTCCTCGTTTGGCCTCTTCGTCCCACGACGGTCAGCCATCGGTTCTGCAAACAAAAGGAAAAGGAATTAGTTCTCGGTTGGAACACACAAATAGCTGCTGCGAGTACTCGGCATTGCTCTGCTGCCGACCTTCTATTATCAACCCCCGAGCATGAGGCTGGCCCCGAGCAGGACTTAGGCTCTTGATCACCAGATCTAGATCCTCGTCGGCGATTCGTGGACCCCAAGGCCTGGGAGAGGGAACAGGAGACGGGTCGGGAGAAGCCTCGTCTTCGACCACAATTACCCGGGACCGGTAGTGGTGAACCGGCTCCGGCACCCTGGCAACAGTAACTTGGTCCGGCAACCGGCTGTCTGGTCGGGGGGTTGATGATGACGAGCCAAGCCAACCGTACTCGGTTAGGCTCGTCTGGCTTAGGAGAGAGCGCTGGTCCCGCTCGTGCTCGGGGAGATTTTGGAGGCCTTCCAACATGTCCAAGGTCCTCTCCGGCACAAACGGCGCCCTGGTCCACGCAAACCCCCTCCGGAAGACCACTGGCACCCGCTCCGCGCGGGGGAGCTCGTTTCGGGCCAAGTGCCCGTGCAGCCACCGGCCACCTGCGTAAAACCACAGGTGTCTGAACTGCTTGTCGGAGTCGGGACTCTTCGTCACGAACGTTCCCTTGAACGCCTGGAAGTAATAGGAGCCCGTTGACGCAGGCGCGGTCTTCATCCGGTATAAGTTCTGGAATGCCCGGAATGGCAGACCAGCCGCGTAGTTCTTGGACCAGAGAATGAAGCAACTGATCAGGATCCGGAAGGCGTTCGCGTTTAGCTGGATCGGAGCCACGTTCAAAGACGTAAGAGCTCGCCTCAAGAACTGATGGAAGGGCAGGCGCAAGCCGGCTCGGAAATACTCGGCATAAAGTGTCACGTAGCCGGGTGGTGGTCGAGACGGCAGATCGTTCTGACCGGGGGCCCTCAAGTCCACGTCTGCCGGAATCTGGAACTCCCGCCTAAGGGCGGCAAGGTACCTCGGCGTCACGGCAGATGTGAAGAAATCCGCCGAGTACACTGGAAAACCTCCTGCGAGCTCCAGCATTAATTGGTCGGATCGGCGGTGCACCCGCTGGTCGTTGATCCGCATGGCGTGGCTGGCTGGCCTGTTGCGGTCCTCCAATTGCTCCCCGGCGGGGACCGTGCTGTTCGAGCTCTCGTCGTCATCTCGCCCTGACGTGCTCGCCTCCCCGGCCGACCTCTCTGGCATTGCCCCCTCGGCAACCGAACGCGCTTGGATGGACTGCTCGGCTGCAGCCCCGCCCAGCTCTTGTACAAACTGGCGATTCGGTCAGGTGCTCGGCCCGACTTGCAGAATCTCTTCTAACCGGGCAGCCCCCTGTCCTCGACTGGTCGGCGTTGCGGACTCGCTCGTCGACACGGACGTACTCGGACTCATTGTGCTCGGGCTCCCGACAATATCAACTGACCCCGAAAGGGCCTCGTTCTCGGAATCAGACACACTGCTCATGATGAAATTAGAAGGAAGATTATTACCTTTGCGGATGTTCTCGGCTGTTGACGGTCTACTCGTCTTCGGAATGCAACGGCTTGCAGTTTTCGGCAGACTTCGGCAGCTCTCGGCAGATAACTTCCTTCGCGAGTGATGGCAAATGAGGTAACCCCCCCCTCTATTTATAGACGACTGATGGCGGTTGGCGCGGATTCCCAGGCGACGATTGGACTTCCCGCCTAAACGAAAGTTCAAATTTCAAACTGCCAGCCGCCTGTTCGTCTCCCTACCAATCGTTAGTCGACGCGTGGCGGGTTGCCACGTGGCCGACCCGCCACGTGACTGACCCGACACATGGCCATCTTGCCACATGGCGTGACACGTGGTACGACACATGGCACCCGAGAGTCACCGCACCTGTCCGAGAACCCCAGATCGTCCGACCATCCGACTACTGACGTACGTGACCGACTATGCGCAAGCGTGAAGCACCCCTGGCCTAGACCCGACCAGAGATGCTAGGGGGCTTCTGTTGATGACCGACCAGATCCGACCACTTCTGATACTTGTCGACTACACGCCGACTGCTGCTCCGGTGAACTCGGATAGTCGGACGATATCCTCAACCGAAGACTTGAGAGGTCTACACTGACCGTAGCATTCCGCGAAGTCTCTTGCCGAGAGTACCCAGGAGCGAGTACAGTCGGATAGTCGGATGCTCGGATCACTGTCTTGCCGAGCACCCTGATCGGCCTTGATATGTATCTCGGCCCAGACCTCCACCATGGCGACGTAGTAATGGGGGATGTGACACCAGTCACATCCTAGCCCCATTAGCTGCTGGCGCCGCTCGCCTGCTCCTGTCAGACATCAAATCACAGCCGCCCACTGTAGCCCCCCTTAATGATGACGCCTGACACAAGTCACATCCCCCTAGGGACACGCGTCTTCGGTTCAGTGGATCAATAGCTCATGCAGACCTATTTACCCATCGGGTACCTTAGGTAGCCGACCCGGCCGGGTTGCCCCGAGCACCCGGACCCGCAGGAGGCGCCTATAAATAAACGAATAAATTCCCTATTCAGGTACGGACACTCTTACCTTGCCAAAACTCTGCCTCTCCTCTTGCTCATCAGCTCCCTTACTGACTTAAGCATCGGAGTGCCCACGGCAGACACCACACCGGTGTCCCCATCATTCCGAGGTTCTTCCATTTTGCAGGAGATCGACGGCAAAGTGACTGGCGAGTTCCCATCGGACTACCCGATCACATTTGGGTGTTGTTGCCGGAACCATTTCGAGCATCAACAGATATTATATCAAGTTTTAGCAGGGTTTAAAAAATTTACTTTCTAAAAATGTATGGTATATTGTGTTTCTCTAATTTTCCTTCATTAGAATACAAATCCTTAATTGGATTTTAAGCTTTTAGAATGTATGGCTGGATGCAACTCCCCCAACAAAGTCAATCAATGAATATAGTGGAGAACATGATGGAAGTAGCCCCAAGCTAGTAGCTAAATATTAATTAGGAAATGATTTATTAAAAAAAAAAGTTTGCAGATGAATAATTTAGTGAAAAGCTCCGTTACAATTTCTTTTGCCAAATTCCCTAAATATATGAACTATAATTACATACAGGTCAAACACATTATATTTGACCCATTTATGCGCTTGGCTATTGAAGTTCTAGAATATTTTAAAACCCCAAGGCCAAAGTGCTTCCTCTATATGATTGATCAAGCTAGCTATCTTTAAAATTTAAGAAAATGGATCTTTTTTTGAAAATTGGTATTTTTTATAGGAACATACAGAAAAGATTTATATTTTTTTTTCTTTTTGCTTGGTCCCATGGCCGCACGGTGGAGGTTCTGGAGTGCGTCATGAGGACCAAGCTAAGGGGTTGTTGAGCAACTTAAACGAACCACCTTACCTCACAACAACATAAACATAATATGATTTTTTTTTAGGAGAATGAATATTTTGCTTATGACGAGGACGAGAATGAATGTGTTTTTCTCTTTTATAAATTTTTGTAACAAGTTTGCTTGTCTTTTTATTTCAATTGTTTTATTTTAATTTTTATAAATTTTTTAGTTTACCTGTTAAATATAGTAACTAATATAGCACAAAGTACTCTTTGTTATGACTCAAAACGTCCATTTCTTTTTGAACTTTCATAGTCCATTTAAATTCGTCAAAAAATATCACATAACAAATGTAAAACTATACAGTTTAACTCATAAACGTTGGGATTTGTAACGTTTTCATCTCTTATTGAATTGGCCACAAAAAGTCCACTCTTTAAAAAGCATTATGGAAATTATATGGTGGGGCAAAAACTAATAATAAAAAAGAAAAAGGTAAACTGACCCAACAGTTTTTTTAATTTGCTATATTGCCCTTTTTTCATTCCCTCCGCTAATTACTCTTTTGCCCAAACAGTCAAACGCAAGGCAAATTTTCCACAAAGTAGCCGTAGCACCATCAAAATGCAATACAGCTTGAATAACTTAAACAATCCATCTTGCCTCCATTTAAAATATATAACACATATATATAAATAATCTTTTGTATTAAATAATCTATACAATATACAGAAAGGGCAAAAAAAAAAATTCACTGTTTTCGTACAAACGTGCGTTTTGGGGTTTTTTTTCCTCAGTCTGACACACTGAGAGGGGAGAGAGAGAGAGAGAGAGAGTGGTTGGAGTGGACGGTTTTTGTTTTGCTTTTGGTTGACAGATGACACATGGAGAGAGAGAGAGAGAGAGAGAGAGAGAGAGAGTCTGAAGTTAGAGAGAGAGAAGGGAAAGAAGAAAAAGAAAAATAAACGATAGGTCTGGGTGGGGATTGAAATGTAGAGAGAGAGAAAATGACACTGATATTATAAGAAAGAAAAAGAAAGATGTTATTATTTATTAATCTTACATTATTAAAATTATATTTCATAAATATTTTTCATAAAAGTATTAAAATATCATCTTTAAAATGTTATATATTAATTTTTTTCATTTTAATCTTTTTTTTATATTAATTTTTTTTAATATTTTAGTATTTTTTATTTTTTAATTTTTTAATATCTTTTTTTTTTCAGATATTTTATTAGGGGGTGTTTGGTGTGTAAGTTTGAGTTAAGATTTATAAGTTTAAATAGTGATGTTGGTTGATTTTTTTAAAAAAGATAAAAAATTTTGAGGAAAAAAAAAATTTTGAGTTGATAGTGATAGTGTTTTTTTATCTATTTTTTATTTATATTTTTTTCTTATTTATATACATTTTTTCAAATATATTTAAACTAGGAAATAGAAAAGGAAAAGGATACCGACGTGAAGGAATAAAGGCAAAAGAGGTGACGTAGCCCATAGGTAATGGCTCCAACCATGCCAGCTAATAAGCCGGCCCTCATGTTCGACTGGAATTTGAAATATACATGCGTGTACATACATGTATATAGGTATATATATTGTCTCTTGTATATTGCAAGATATGTCCTGTAATTTTAACTTTTAATTTAAAATCTTATAATAATTAATTTATTCACATACATATAATTGAAATGGAATTATTTATAATATAATATTATTTAAAATTATTAGTATAAAAAATATGTATCAGTTAAAAATATTACATTAAAGTTAATTGATTAATAAATTAATATTAAAAAAAATTATAGATATCATTTATAAAGATATCAGATATGATACTATAGAGTAATTTTTTTTTTTTAAGGAAAACATTAGAGAGATGAAAAAACAACCTCATCACCTCTACCAGATGATGAAAAAAAAAAAAAAAAACACTCTTTTCCTGGTACTTCTTCCGATCATGAATCATCAGCTTTCATAGCTTCTAGATGAACTAGTTTGTGATAGTGCCTACGGTACTTGTGCTTTTTTTTTTTTTTTTTTTTTTTTTATATTAAACGAACTTGTATGCTTTTATTTTGACTAAGTGCTTTGGTTTTTTTTTTTAATATTATTATTTATTTTGAAAATGAACTTAATCTTTTATAGTGAAGGGATAAAATTACAGTTAAGAAGATATGTAAAGAAAATTTTCAAAACTCTAAAAAAATTTAAAAAAAAAAAAGAGTAGATACAGTTCATGCAAATACAAGCTTAATGGAAATATATTTAATGAAAAATAATTGGCATGCGTTACAAAAAGAAAATCTTATTTTTCATTTTTTAGAAGCCTTAAAGATGTAGTGCTTGTAATTCTTGTTGAGAAGAGACTTTAATATAGTCCGATTTTTTCATAAATTTTTTTTTTTCTTTTGCAGAGGTGAGGTGAGGAAAATGTTTCAACTTTTAACTTGAATTTTTGTTTGGCCGAATAAATTAAGGAGCTCATTTGAGAATGAAAGACACATTCATATATATATATATATATATATATATTTGTAAATACTGAATAATGTAAATCTACAATCTATTCAAAAGCCGGAAAAGATATATTGGTGTTTGGATTTACAATCTAAATATTAAAATTACAATTTAATTTTTGTTATTTTTTTTCAACTTTATTATTTACATAGTTTTATAACTCCAACTTTAAAAGATTATAATTTTACGTAGATAAGTCCAAATGAAATGATTTTTTTTAATTATCTAGAATTTCGAGACGAACGAAGCAAACTCAATATTGATATATTTTTTTCCGAACATATTTCAACTGTAAATCAAACTTTCTCTTTTTTTTTTATTTTCAAAAAACTCAAATTTTAAAAGTTCATAACTTTTTCATTTCAAATCGAAATAAGATGATTTTTATGTCAAAATACTCGTATCAATGAGAGGAACAAGACAATATCCATTTTATATTATTTTTTTCAGAACACATTTCAATTTTTTGCATCATTTTATATATTACAGGACTTTATCAAAAGTTTTTCCCCTAAACACACATTTCTAACTCAACCTTTAAAATAACATTTCTAGATGCCCCCCAAACGGGTCCTTAATATATAATTTTATACTCTTTATCAGCCACCACTTAATTTTAACCTTAAAATGTCCCAATTACCCTTAAAAAGAAGGACTACAATTATGTAATCAAATAAATTCTAATTGCCAAGCGGAATAAGAGAAATTTAACTTTATAATTTAAATTAGAATTTCTTTGATATTTTTAATTTTAAATTAAAAAAAAAAGAGTAGATACAGTTCATGCAAATACAAGCTTAATGGAAATATATTTAATGTAAAATAATTGGCATGCGTTACAAAAAGAAAATCTTATTTTTCATTTTTTAGAAGCCTTAAAGATGTAGTGCGGGTAATTCTTGTTGAGAAGAGACTTTAATATAGTCCGATTTTTTCATAAATTTTTTTTTTCTTTTGCAGAGGTGAGGTGAGGTGAGGAAAATGTTTCAACTTTTAACTTGAATTTTTGTTTGGCCGAATAAATTGTGTTTGGTGAATTAGTTTAGTTTAAGATTTTTTAGTTTCAATAATAATTTTTCAGAAAAGACAAAAACTTTTTCAGAAAAAGATAAAAATCATGATAAAAAAAGTACAATTTAGTTCAAAATGAACTAATAACCAAACGAGTCCTTAAGGAGCTCATTTGAGAATGAAAGACACATTCATATATATATATATATATATATATATTTGTAAATACTGAATAATGTAAATCTACAATCTATTCAAAAGCCGGAAAAGATATATTGGTGTTGGGATGTACAATCTAAATATTAAGATTATAATTTAATTTTTGTCATTTTTTTTTCAACTTTATTATTTACATAGTTTTATAACTCCAATTTTAAAATTCCATAATTTTATGTAGATAAATCCAAATGAAATGATTTTTTTTAATTACCTAGAATTTCGAGACGAATGAAACAAATTCAATATTGATATATTTTTTTCCGAACATATTTCAACTGTAAATCAAACTTTTTCTTTTTTTTTTTATTTTCAAAAAATTCAAATTTTAAAAGTTCATAACTTTTTCATTTCAAATCGAAATAAGATGATTTTTATGTCAAAATACTCGTATCAATGAGAGGAACAAGACTATCCATTTTACATTATTTTTTTCAGAACACATTTCAATTTTTTGCATCATTTTATATATCACAGGACTTTATCAAAAGTTTTTTTTCCTAAACACACATTTCTAACTCTACCTTTAAAATAACATTTCTAGATGCCCCCCAAACGGGTCCTTAATATATAATTTTATACCCTTTATCAGCCACTACTTAATTTTAACCTTAAAATGTCTCAATTGCCCTTAAAAAGAAGGACTACAATTATGTAATCAAATAAATTCTAATTGCCAAGCAGAATAAGAGAAATTTAACTTTATAATTTAAATTAGAATTTCTTTGATATTTTTAATTTTAAATTCAAGGTATTTTGGATATTTTAAATGTAAAAATTAAGCGTCGATCGAGAAAATGTATAGATTTATGTACTAAATGTAATATAATAATATAAAATTGCAACATTTTAAAAATACATTGTATAATTTTTAAATAAAAATAAAATGCATGGTAAAAAAATGTAATTAATACATAATTGTAGTCTTTCTTTTTAAGGGCATTTAGGGCATTTTAAAGTTAAAATTAAATGTTGACCGAGAAATAGTATAAATTTTTATATTAAGTATAATCTGATGGTATGCAAATGTTAAAGTTCAAAATACATGATATACTTTCTGAATAAAAGTAAAATATATAGTATAAAAACTTAAATAACCCAACAAAAAAAAATCTACATGTTAATACTTAAGATCACAGAGTTGCAGGCACCTTACTTGTGCGACTTAGGATCTATTTGGGGGAGGTTTTGAAAATAAGTTTTGGCTTGAAAGTCAGATGTAGTTTTGAAAATATGAATTTCGGAGAAAACTCTATTTGGAATGAAAAAGTGTAATATCTAAAAATATGTTCTGAAAAAAATATCAATATGAATTATTGTTTCGTTACTCTTGAAGTTTTGTGTAATTAAAAAAAACTATCTTATTTAGACTCAAAAGAACAAAATTATGAAAATTTAAAACTTGAATTTACTATAGACATTTAAGATGTAAATAATAAAAACTAGTTTTGATTTAAAAAAATAAAATGAAATAAAGTTTTCAAATCGGATATCAATATAACTCCACAACGGATGCTGAGTAAGTGAGTATCACGAACATAAGAAATTCATGATTATTTATTTTTAATTACAAACCTATATTATAGCTATATAGCCCCACCGTGCTAAAAGCACAGCTAAAGAGACATTTAGTATTATTATTATTGCTTTCATTATTATTATCGTTGTTAATACCTTGAACAGCTGAAGTGTCGTCACCTCGTGCACAAAAGGGTCCAACTCCTAGTTGTATCAGTGTTGTCATAATAAAAAAAATCATTATAGATTAGATTATTTTTTTTGCTTGTAAAAAAAAAATCATTATTTATTGACATCATCTCACTTTTTTTTTTTTTCTATGCAGTAAATCACGAAACTCATTAATAAAACAGAAAAAATATGAATCAATTTTACTCGAATGATAATACAAAAATCATATATCATGAGTCTAATACTGTATAATATATTGATTGAGCAAAATATAAAAGTAAAAGAACGAAAGATATTTTATCGTTGTATTGTGTTAACAGTGATTAAAGCTCATATATGATTGGATGAGCAAGATGAGTGCCTATAATTTCGCTCAAGAAACAAAAACCTGCCCACCACCAATACAAACACACACAAAAGTAGCAATTTGCTTTGTTTTATTGTCCCCTTTTACTTGTTTAATGAAAGAATGAGTGAGGCTGCCCAATAAATGGGTCCTAGGAAATGTCAAATGGTAAAAGATATCAGAGGTATGATTTGGTAGGTAAGATATTTTTATTTCTTCTTTAATTTTAACCAATTGTAATCATTTTGTTTCAAGCCTTTTGAGTTCGGGACTGCTTGTCTCTTTGTGAAAATTAAAAGGATTTCCTAGAGGAATCTTCAGTACAAATCTCCTAATAGATTCCGCCATGTGAAAGGAATGGGATTAACCTCTCTGCCTTTGGTCAATGCAGTCACCAACTTGGGAACTAAACGACAAATCCCATTAAAGCTTTCCCTTACTGGTCGTAGACGGCTCCTCAAGAGTGAAATCTCTCTCTCTCTCTCTCTCTCCTTCTTAGCTTTCTTATGACCGTTAGATTCAAAATTAAGTTTTTCGTATCTTTTTTTTTTGAAAATTAAATAAAACTTATAATTATTTTTTAAAAAATTAACATACTTCAATTTAAAATTTCATTATAAACTCATACACCAAACGCAAACTTAATTTCCAACATAATTAATCTAAAACAACAATCTAATTTTTTCTCTCTCTCTCTCATTCTCTTTTCTTTGGAAAATGCTTATCAACTTGAGTAATGTTTGACACTATTTGCACTATGTTGTAGTCGAGGTGAAAAGTGAAAAGAAAGAAAATAATGAATTTTTTTTAAAGAAAATAAAATTATAAGTTATTTATTTAGAGAGAAAGGTGAAAAAAAAGAGAAAAATGGACTAATTCGTCTCGTTATTTTCTTTTTTTAATCTCTCCACAACTAGAGAAATATTTGCAGTTATAAATAATCAAATAACTTTTTGTTCTTGTTTTAGTTTTAAGTAAGGATAATGAAAGGCAAAATAGTCTATTACCTAATAACTTATTTTCTTTCTTTCTGCTTTTCTATATAAAAAATAAATAAAAATAAAACACTTATTTTCTTTCTACCTTATCATACTAAAAAAAAAAAAAAAAAAACAACTTTCTTTCTTTCATTCACATTTTTTTCCCTGCACGTCTTCTCTCCTTCAGCCCCTCCTCCTTTTTTAATTGCCGAATGGAGTGTTTAGTAATTCTACGTGACGAAAGGCTAATGTTAGGCTAGAGGTGGGAATTTGGGCCGGGCCAAACGGGCCGGCCCGCGGCCCGTAATTTTGGCCCGGTCGTTGGCCCGGCCCGGCCCGGCCCGAATTCTCTAGGCCCGGTAAAAGCCCGGTCCGCCAGTAAGAGGCGGGCTGGGCTCTCCTTTTAGGCCCGGCGGGCCGGGCCGGGCCGGCCCAAAAATTTAAGCCCGTTGGGCCGGCCCGGCCCGCCCGTTATTTAAAAATTAAAATTTTATATATACATTATTTTTATTAAAATTTTAATTATTTTTAAAATTTTTATTAAAAAATTATATATATTATAATTTTATATTATATATATATAAAGAAAAGAAAAAACAAAAAAAAATTAAATTAAATAAAAATTTAAAAAATTAGGCTCGGGCCGGCCCAGCCCGCTCCCGGCCCGGCCCGCTCTAAGCCCGCGGGCCGGGCCGGGCTTATATTTCAAAAATTCGGGCCGGGCCGGCCCGATTTTCTTAAAAAGTCCATCGGGCTCGGGCCGGGCCGGGCCGGACGGCCCGAATTCCCACCTCTATGTTAGGCTCACCTCGATCTTTTTAATCCCCTCCCCTCTACAATCTAACCATAATTAGAAGAAAAACACTAGAGACACAAATTCTTACCTTAATTTTTTAGTACCAACTTTTATAAGATATAAATTGTTATAGTTAAGTGTTTAAAAGATTACCACATCAATTAATTAAATCAATTAATAAAAAAATCTCCTCATTGTTACACGAGTTGGTATTCATAAATTAAAATTATAATTGGTATTCCTAGTTTTACTGAAATTAAAATTGTCATGTAATAATTTAACTTAAAGTTAGGACTAAAATTAAATTAAAAAAAATTAGGATTAGAATTGGTTTAACAACGAAAGATATGCTATAATACTGTATCTCTCTCTCTTGAATGGTCTATTGGTCATTTTCAACTCCCTTGTTTTTAATTCAACTCAAGACAACGACTCACTGTGGCAGTCAGCCAACTATACAGCTAGGACAAAATATTTAAACATAAAGAGGGTGTTTGGTGAATGAATTGAGTTGAAATTTTTAAGTTTGAGTTGAGTTGACTTTCTAAAAAATAGTTATAAACTTTGTTGACTTTTTAAAAAAAGATAAAAATTGAGATGAAAAAATACAATTTAATTGGAGTGAAACTTGGTTATCAAACAAGTTCAAAAATTTTTTTAAAAAAATTCTTTGCGTATTTTTTTTTGTTGACCACTGTACACGACTTCGCCGCCCTTTTGACCTGTTGGACGATTCCGATTGATTCCCTCATAGGTGCCCAAAACTGCTACTTGTACGTCCATATTTGGCCTCAAGCTCATTTCACCATCAAATAGGCTTCGTTTACACGAGTCCAATGAGGATTAAGGAACCTTAGGCCATTCTTTGTCTGTGGACCTGTCTTGGGCCAACGATAAGGGATGCCCAACAAACATCAATCAAATTTTCGTATTGGATTGATTGGGCGCTTGTCCTATTTCACAAGAAGTCTAGGGTTCGAGTACATAGATCCAATCATTTTTGAGGTGTCGATGAGCCATGTAGAGTGGTTCGCGATTATTTAGGGATTCCAACTTTTTTCCTTATAACCTTTATTGCGGTTATGAAAAAGAAGATGGTGGGAAGAAGAACATGTTCTAATCAGTAGTGTCGATGTGCTGAAAAAGGAAAAATGTGAATCCCTTTACCCTTTCGTATGATGTCATTGCTCCTTTTGTACGGAAGAAAATATATTACAGGTTAGGCCAACAAAACCACACAAGGCCAAGACCAAACGAGGGCATATAGAGACAAGTCTTTAGACCAAGACTACATTAGGTTAAGTTTGGGTGCCTACCAGAAAGTAAAATCATAGTTTGATCGCCTGTCTCGCTCCTCTATGTTTCCAACTCCCGTTTGGAATACTAAATGAAGTTGGAATTTTGGAAATGGGTTGAATTTTAAAAATATATATTTGATTGAAAATGAACTATTTGGAGTTAAAAAAATATAAAAATATAAAATGTGCTGTGTATCTTATTTTGTTTTTCTGTCATTTTATGTATTTTTTTAATTTAAAATCATCTTATTTCGATTTAAAATAAAAAAGTGATGGACTTTGCGTTCTTTTAAAATGAAAAAGAGAGATTGAGATATGTGAATAACGAAATTAGTTGACTCAAAAAAAAAAAAAAAAAAAAACCCTCTACTTCAACTTTCAATATGTCTAATCCATAAAAAAGTGAAATTTGCTTCACGAACAGTGGCTGCTAATATTTGTAAACTGACGTCTTTCTTCCTTCAACTTTCATGAAATAACATGCGACAATTGTATATATATTTATGGCATCTATTAGGACAACTCAAAATTCAAGTGATTTTGATAAGGAAATAACTTTATTCTTAAATAAGAATAAATTCAAATCACGGATAATTATGTTATTATCAGCACTCTAATTAATAACTTTATTCTTAAATAAGAATAAATTCAAATCACGGATAATTATGTTATTATCAGCAAACTAAATTAGAGGTAAATCACCAATAATTAGTGTTATTATCAGCAAACTAAATTAGAGGTGATATAACTTCTAATAGTATTTTCAAAGAAAAATCAATTTGTATGATCAAGAGATGGATTTGAATAGTGTTCGGGGGTGGTATCCGTTGTGCTTGATGTGCTTAGAAGGAAGAGATCACCAATAAACAAAGGGAAGTGATTGGCATAAACAATTAAATGTATTTATATATATATATATATATTTATAAAATAGTAATAACAATACTGGAGTGGAAATTAGAAGAGGAGTAAGAGAACTTACCAACAGTAGTGCAGAGAATGGTAATGAAAAAGAGAGAGAGAAAAATTTTTGATGTGAAATTCCTTTGAGAAAGTAACTATGAAACTTGGTGAATTTCACAAAGAACAATACAAGATATTTTTGTCCACGGGATGAGAAATGGGAAAGATGGGAAAAGATTTTTCGGGAAAAAAAGAGTAAATCCTCATTAACGATTCACATATATTTTTGATACGAGATTGCTATAAAAAGGAAAGTGATTTTCGAAATTTATCACGTCCAAAAAAAGGAAGTAATTTTTAGAAATTTTCATGTTAAAAAAAAAACGTGATTTTCGGAAATTCTTCACGTTAAATTAAAAAGGACGTAATTTCCAAACGTGATTTGTAAAAACTCTTCATGTTTAAGAAAGGAAAGTGATTTCTAAAAATTCTTCACGTCCAAGAAAGGAAAGTAATTTTTTTGAAAATTAGGAAAGTGATTTCCAGCAAAATCGCCACATCAAGGAGAGAATGTGATCTTCGATACATCTTCATACAATGGGAAAGAAATGGTGCTAAAAGAAAAGTTCCCTTAACTGGGGAGTATTTTTAGCTGAACACATGCCAAGAAAACCAAAAACCCCGAGCACCAAGAGTTGGTGTATTAAAACACCCACAGGGGTTGATGGGTTGGCAAGAGTGGGTGCCTTTACTATCTTCTTCCCTTCTCTACTCGGGTTTAACTTCTGTGGCCTCCCCTTAGTCTCACTCCAGCTATGGCTGTTGAAGTATTGGTTTGGTGATGGCAGAATATACCCCAGATGGCCGACTGAGAGAAACTAGTATAAAGAACCCGTCATACCTAGGGAAAGAGATTCCTATCTGTGAGGCTGAAAACTTGGAAATAATGAGCCCACTCCTAGATAAATTTTTTTTCACCAAAAAAGAGTTAGTGTATTAAAGGTCTTTAAACAAACATAGCTCTTTCAAGACATTTAACATCTATAATAAAGACGGAATACTCTATCAAACCGGTGCAAGATCAAACATTTCTTATATTGTAAGAAAGAGAGAGTAAACTCTCAACATAATGGGAGAATTAACCTCCATTACACTTACTGTACTAAAAAAACCCTCGAATTGAGAGGAAAAGGAACTAGCATAATTTTTCAATATAAAACCTTGGGGGTAGTTATACCAAACTCCAGTTTTTACTATATTATTTTTAAAATTTTCTCGTGTTTTTTTTTTGTTTTTATTGATATTCTTGCTTACTTTTCTTGTTTGATCTTATTTTTTAGTTTAAGAATATTTATTTGGTGTTAGATGAAATAACATTTATTTGGTGTTAGACGAAATTTTGTTCCAATATTTTGATATGATAAACCCTTGAACTTAAACATTAGAATTGCCAAATGAAACAATAAACCTGTAAATCTTAATAATTTTATGGAAATTTGTACAAACATCTTTGAACTTCTAAAATTAGACATTTAGTCCTTCATTTTATTTTTTTTTGGCAATCAATATTTAAATTTATACTTATGATGTTTAACATTGTCAAATCATTTTTGTTCAAATGCATTAAATTGTGGTTCTTTGCACATGATTTGCACATGATAGTCTAAGAAAGACATTACTGACCATTTTAATTTAGTTTTAATACAAACTGATTTAAAAACTAGAACCTAATTAAATTATAACTAAAAATTGAACCTAAATTTTAAAAATTTTGAACTTTAGTAAAAATGAACAACAATATCTTTTTTGAACTATCATGTGTAAAACATGCGTAAAAACTCATCTAAATTTTCATGAATTTAAGTATAACCGATCAACGATGTCGAAAATTATAATTTCAAGAAATTAATTGTTAGATTCAAGAAATTTAGTGAGTGTTTACAAAAAAAAAAAAAAAAAAAAAAGCCTTATTAGATTATGTTTCCAATAAAATCATCTCATCTTTACTGAATATCACTTAAATGCACAATTGCACTTCCTATCGTGCATCCGTTATTTCTCCTGATTCGTTACGTGACGATCTCATCTCATGCCTATCTAATTTTTATTTTTGTTTTTATTTTATTTGTCTATTCCGTACGTGTGAATTGTCAACTAGTAAAGATAAATATGTAAAGAAAAAAAAAAATTGGTCGGAGGCCCTTGGCAAAGTAAATGATATTAAAAAAAAAAAAAAAAAAGCTTCGTTAAAAAAAGAAAACTAAAAAAAAGTTGTCAGAATAACGAGAGTAACGAACATTACAAAGTGACCCCCAAATCACCGGGCGATGCAAACAAGAAAATAGGCAAAACCAAAAGCAAATCCACAGGCAACACACACCTCAACACTTGACACTTCTCTCCCCAACCAACTTCACCTCGTCTTCTCCGCCCTCATTTCTCTTTCCTCTCCATCAATTTCACATCCTACTCTTTCCTTCCACTCCATTCCATTCTTCTTCTCATCCCCAATACCAACCCCCATATTTCTCTCTTTCTCTCTACAATGGCGTCTCCGTTCCTCGCCAAGGCCACTGCGGCCACCGCCACCATTTCCTTCTCCTCCTCCGTCTCCACCTCTCTCCCATGGCGGTTCTCGCATCCTTCCTCCGCCTCATTTCCAAGGCGCCGGAGGATCTCCACCGTCGATGCCAAGATCAGGGAGATCTTCATGCCGGCTCTCAGCTCCACCATGACCGAGGGCAAGATCGTCTCCTGGGTCAAGTCCGAGGGCGACGTCCTCTCCAAGGGCGAGAGCGTCGTCGTCGTCGAGTCCGACAAGGCCGACATGGACGTCGAGACCTTCTACGACGGTATCCTCGCCGCCATTGTCGTCCCCGAGGGCGAGACCGCCCCCGTCGGCGCCCCCATCGGCCTCCTCGCCGAGACCGAGGAAGAAATCGCCGAGGCCAAGGCCAAAGCCGCAGGCGCCGCAGCCAGTTCCTCCTCCTCTGCCGCTTCGGTTGCTCCCTCTCCTCCGCCTCCGACTTCTTCTCCGGCTCCGGCGATCTCTCAGCCTCCGCCGCCTCCGCCGGCTGCGAAGCCGGCCTCGGACGGACCGAGGAAGATCGTGGCCACGCCTTATGCGAAGAAATTGGCAAAACAACACAAAATTGATATCGGATCGGTGGTCGGGACCGGGCCGTTTGGGCGGATTACGGCGGCGGATGTGGAGGCCAAGGCTGGAATTGCGCCTTCCAAGAGTACTACCAGTGTAGCTTCTGCGCCCGCTTCCGCGGCGGCAGCTCCTCCTCCTCCCAAAGCTAGTTCGGGTGCTTCTGGTTCCTTGCCGCCTCCACTTCCAGGGTCCACCATTGTCCCTTTCACGACGATGCAAGCCGCGGTGTCGAAGAACATGGTGGAGAGCCTCTCGGTGCCGACTTTCCGCGTTGGTTACCCAGTCACCACCGATGCCCTCGACGCACTGTATGAGAAGGTATTGAAAATTTAGACCTTGCTTCTTAAATTTCTGTTTTTTGCTGACAAAGATGTCACATTTTCTTGTTTTGGGAAAAAATAGAGATAATGTACTACTTTACTTGATGATGCGTTATTGACATTGACAATTTAGGCCTTTTGTTGTGTTTGAAATTCGGGTTTTGGTTTTGGTTGGTGTTTGAATTGTGGGTTTTGAATTGGATCACGTCGTACTGTTCAGGTGAAACCGAAGGGTGTCACCATGACTGCCTTATTGGCAAAGGCTACTGCTATGGCTCTTGCTCAGCATCCGGTTGTGAACGCGTCGTGTAAAGACGGGAAGAGCTTTACGTACAATAGTAACATAAACATTGCGGTTGCTGTGGCGATTAACGGTGGCCTTATAACCCCCGTTCTTCAGGATGCAGATAAGGTCTGAAATGAGCTCACCTTGCTCATTTTGTTTGTAACATCTTAAGTTCAATACTTGACGAGTGACTTGTGTTTGTTGGCACAGATGGATCTGTATCTGTTATCTCAAAAGTGGAAGGAGCTCGTGCAGAAAGCCCGTTCAAAGCAACTTCAGCCTCATGAGTACAATTCAGGTCTTCGTTATAAATGTCTTTGCAGATATTTCTTGTCTCTTTGCTTTTCGAGATGCTCTTTTATGGATAGATAAAGTTGAATCGTATTGATATTCATGTAGGAACTTTTACTCTGTCCAATTTGGGCATGTTTGGAGTGGATAGATTCGATGCTATACTTCCTCCTGGCCAGGTGATTTGAAATAAATAACATGAACGCTAGGTTTTCGATATTTGACAGATTAGTTAGTGTCTTCTGCTCCTTGTGACAATTGTCAATTCACTGAAAGTTTGGATTTTCTTCAGGGGGCTATTATGGCTGTTGGAGCTTCAAAGCCGACAGTTGTGGCTGATGCAGATGGATTTTTCAGTGTAAAGAGTAAAATGCTGGTACGTATAATTCAACTTTTATGCTACCCTTTTGCAATATCTATTCTTTATAAGACTAAAAGCAATACAGGAA
This sequence comes from Ficus hirta, assembly GCA_038430175.1. Classification (NCBI taxonomy): domain Eukaryota; kingdom Viridiplantae; phylum Streptophyta; class Magnoliopsida; order Rosales; family Moraceae; genus Ficus; species Ficus hirta. The sequence continues at coordinate 8,955,200 of CM076595.1, read as the reverse complement.
TTCAAATGCATTTTCAAAAGCTTTTTCAGTATCAGAAACCTTGACACCGTAATAAAATTCAAGTACTAATTATGCTACTTCCTTTGTGAAGCCAAAAACCACGAGCAGTTTCAATACCCGTTTCATTAGAATCGAATTTAGGAAGCAATATATTTGACACCTTGATTCTCTTAGCTAACATAGGTTCAAAAGCCGTTTTATGTTTGCTGTCCTGGAGCTGGAAATATTCTGCACGGTCTAAAACCGTTAGAGATAAGACATCATGAACTGTTTTTACTTCATATCCATATGACTAGTTCCCTGTAATAGTGCTGACATAATACTAGGCATTATTTTTCTCCCAGTATTTTAGATAAGGGGGAAAAATGAATAAACTCTACTTTTTAGTTGCTTGAAACCCCAAAACATTCTGGAATCAATAATGTAACATACGAGATTGAAGGGAGGACTGGTAGGTTCCAAACTTCCGAGTTTACAAAGGATGAACATAGCTATGGGTAGTGTACAGTTTTTTGTGACCGAGGAGATATTCTGTTGGGTAGTCTAACAGGTGTCGAGGAATGATTTTTTTATTTTTTATTTGCTAGAAAGTCGAGGAATGGTTTAATCATGATGATTTGATGAGTTGAATTGCCTTCTAAGCTAAGAATTATCGGATACATTTGGATTGTGTCTAGACTGTATGCGTCATCTTAAGAAAATGTTGCCATTACTTGGTTGTCAAAATTGGAATGAACATAGTTTCTCATCACATTAACAAACTGGGCAAAGTATATACCCCAATTAATTACTACCTACGGTCACAGTTTATATATAACAATATCACTCTGGCATGTCCTGCTCCTTTAGTGATCCTTTTTGATTTACCGATCATGCATTGGATTCTAAAGTATCTTTGTGTTACGATGGAGCAGACATATTGCCAGTTAGTGAGATCATACTGCAGGAACTAACATTAACTCAGTAGTCTCAGAGGAAGGTGGTCTTGGACATCCAACTATAATTATAGGAAAAAAGTTGGGTTCGAAGTTGTCTCTCCACACGTTGTAAATAGGTTTTAGCTGGTTTAATTTGTGTCTTGACGTGCTTGAGCGAGTAGCTTTCTCCATATATAAGTGCTACGGTTTCTGAACCACACAGCTCCCAAAGCATGTCTTATCGCTGTTATTGAGAGCTACTAAAGAGTGAAGCAGAATCTTGTCTGCAAAGAAAGAAGGGTGCCAACACCGGCTTAATTGTTTTGTCTGATCTCTGACCATTGGCTCCGAAAGCTGGATGCCACATAATCTGTTGTGCTGTGTCCTTTGGTTTCGAACTTTTTGACAAACTAACCTATCGTCATGACACTTAAATGATAGTTAAATACTACTAGAAATAGGATACTAACAAGTGACATGTGGGTATTTGTACAGGTGAATGTAACTGCTGATCACCGGATTGTTTATGGTGCCGACTTGGCCGCCTTCCTGCAGACCTTTGCAAAGATCATTCAGAACCCAGACAGCCTCACATTGTAGAAGGTGTCTCAGGTTCCTTTCACGTTCAAACCTTTTTGACTCTAAATCTCTAGTTTTCATGATTAGAGGCATAGGCGTCTTTGAAAAAAAGAGGTGACGTTTTGTAAAGCAAAATCAAGTAACCTGGTTTTGCTGTGGTTTCTAGCAATTTTATGGTAAGTTTAATCCATTTTGTTTTTGAACCATTTAAGAAATTGAGGTGTTGCATCAGTTGATTTTGAATGAAGAGAGAAATAATGAGTTCAAGAATTTTGAAAGTTGTCAGTGCACTTGTTCATCATTTAAGTTAATTTTGCTCAGCTTCAAGCACCAAAAAAAAAAAAAAAAAAAAAAGAAAAAAAAGAGAGAAGAGAGAAGAAGTTTTGATTTTGTCATCACTTCTATTGTGCATGGCTAAAACAATTATTTTATTTGTTTTGAAGAGACGTTGGTCAAGATAGTGCTAATCCATTATGTGACTTTGCTATCCTGGAAAAGAAAACATCTAAAAAGGGTTTTTAGCTCTTCTTTTCCCTGAACTTATCATGCTTTGGCGGTTCCCTCCTTGAGGTTTTTTTCCCTAATAATTAGTCCTTAAATTTACAAAATAGTTGCAAGTAACCCCCATTCTTTGTTGGGAGGCGGGTTGAATTCTGTAGTTAAATTTTTTAGCATTTGCACCCCTAGATTACTTGTACTTTGGCACTTTTGTCCTCGACGGCAATTATCTGTTTGTCCATTAAGCCCCTGAATTAGCCACGGATTTCTTTATAATCTCATTAATGATTGGAGTTAATTGGCACTCTTTTTGAAATTAAGATAAATTGTCAAGAAAAAAATAGTTCAGGAGGAAAGTGTCAAAACAGGTAAAGGGATCTTGGGAAACTTTATTACTCGTTAACCTGTGAATTTCTGTGTACATATATGTACATACATATAAATATATAGATATATATTACTATATATGTATATAGTGCCGTTACTAGCAAGTGTATTAGACAAAAAAATAATGGTATACTCAAAATTGCCTCTAGCATTCTCTATTTGAGAAGATTATCATAGAATGCAGAAATGGCCAGCTGAGGTTTTCTAGTCCTGAGAGTGGTGGCGGGTTTTGGTCGTACCCATTTAAAGACGCTCCATACCTGTCCTGATTCCGGCATTCCGGAAGAAGGTGATCCTCTTATGTCCAGTGAGATCAATGCTTGTTCTTGTTCTTCCTCTTGTGTAGATTAGGAATTCACGTTACTAAGGCGAGGAGAAGGCGAGCCATTTGATTGATCAATCAGTTCCTTGTCTTTACATATGATCTTAACCTCACAGGTTTCTGGTGCATTCTGAATAACTTGACTTGCAGTTCCTTTCTTGGACTTCACTCTCCTTCCAATAGTTTTAAACCAAAATTGTTGTGACAAGTTAGTAGTCATGATAAAGCAGCACCTAGAAAACAGATCTTAAGAAATTTGATTTATTCTTGAATGCAAATCCACTATTCATTTTTTACTGTCTTGTTTTCTGTCCATCCGATTTTTTTTCCTTGCATCATGCGAGTTATATTGACTTCTAACCAAGTAGAACTTCAGCAAAAAAAAAAAAAAAAAAAAAAAAAAGGGTAGAGCTTATTCACCAGACAGAGAGCAAATTCTAGTACCTGAGATTGGATTTGTTGGATCCAAGAACTAGCTTGCTTATGTTGAGAGTAGGAATGAGTTCAAGGATGGCCTTAGCAACAATGTCACCCCCAACTAGTGATGTTTCTACCTTCACCTGTCATTTGCATCTTCTTTCAAATCAGCGGCGGAACTCGATTTATTTTATTTTATTTTATTTTCGATATTGACTTTTTAATGACCCCCAATATTATTGCAAGCACCTTAGAAAGTCCCTGCTGGGTACCTGAATGTGTGTGAGAACTACCACTCCTTACAAGGACTTGGCTTTGGGTTCAAACCATACCAACATCCTTCATAACTAGACATCTAGTAGAAATCACCAAGCATTTCTAACCTTTCCTACTCGGCTTGAGGACCTTAAGGGACGGGCTCCACACATACAAGTGCGACTCACCTGTACATGTTGCGAACCTCGAGCTTCCTAGATCCTCAAAGCATTTGATGTACAATTTCTTATTCAGTGAGTCCAATATTTTGGATCCTAGTCATTTAGTAGTGTTAGTTGCTACACTTCCGTAAAGCATAATATGAAATTAAATAGGTACATGTCTAAATATATAGATATTAAAAAAAAAAAGAAAAAAAGAAAAAAAATGAAGTGAAGATAATTTACCTTGGCGGCTGAGCAGGCATCGATATACGTTTGAAGGAGCTTCTTCCGCTTGTCTTTCTGTTGGTCCACATACATCTTTACCTCTTTTGGGCATGCCTGATTTTTTGGGAGCATCCCTCCAACTGTATTTTTCTCAAAAAAAAAAAAAAAAAAAAAAAAATGCCATTGCTACTTCAATTAAAGTCATGCAAATTATTTGAGAATCCTAACTACTGATCATATGTAAGGCCTTATTTCCAGCCCTTGTGGGACGATACCTGTGATATAAGTCTCATAGCATGTAATATTAATATCATTACAAGAGACTATATTAAATTATAATAGACAACACTCAAACAAAGAAACTTCTTAAAATTGTAAGGATTATTTATATTTATCCCCTTTGAACTTTAAGTTTTTTCTTACTTTAAATTCGATTTTAACTTTAAAAACTCCCATTTTGTTTCATGAATTTTGAATTTGTCCCACTTAATCTATTTTACTAAAGTTTTGGTTAAAATAGATTAAAAAAGTGGAGTTAGTCTTACTAAAACCCATTATGTTAGGATTTTTATTAAAAAAAATTTAAAGATATCACATGGCTGTACTTGACTCATTCTTTTTTTTTTTTGTCTGTTTTTAACTTCAATTATAATGAAAGGGGTTAAGTTGGACTAATTTCAAAGTTCATCAGACAAAATATATGAGATTTTTTAAAATTCAGTGAGAAAGTATGAACGACCTTAAAATTCAAAGACATAAATGAGAATAATTCAAACTGTAATGTCACAATGCCTCAAATACATACGTCAACAATAATTCATTGACCAAGTTAGTATGAAAGAAATTTGGCCATTCATGTCTCTAATACAAGATATTTAAATTTGTTTTAAGCTTTATAAAGGTACAAATTCACCAAAAATGTTTTCGTCACTTGTTATAATCTATTTAACCTAATTTTATGATCTGTCATGAAATTATTTTTTGCCGGCCGCAAAACAACTCGACGTTATCTAATTTGGTCAACCCTAACGTCGTTTTCAACCTTTCAACTTCAATTGTAGATATAATTATTATTAGAACATATTAAGTTTGAAGAACTAATAATTATTTAAGCAAATAAGTCAGCTCGGAAATTTTTTTTTTCCCTCATCTTTTTAAAGGCACAAGTTCTTTAGAGAAGGGAAGATTATGAGAACTTACATGGAGATGGAATGAATCGAATTTCAGGGAAGACATGAATGAGATGGACAACTGTGGAAGAGGGAGTTATAGCATGCTTGAGAGTCCACAGTCGCGCATGCATACTAGACTCGCTCTTCCCAACCGCTACAAAAACTCTATCACCATGATCACAATAACATTGGTTGATCTCAATGGAAAACAAACTACCCTCTGATTCTTCTTCTTCTGTGCCGTTGTCGGAATATTCCGATATTCCAACGTCGATATCGAAGAACTCGCTCGAACTGATCATCTCTTCCTCTTCCTCTTCCAGTACTGCAGTCATGGCAGTGTACAATTCTTTCCCATCCATAATAGTTTTACTTTCTCCTTCTTATATAGGGATATATATATATATATAATATGATTTTTTATCATATAAAATTAATAATGATCAAATTCACCACCACTTTTTGATCATGTTTTTTCTAATTTCCCAGGCAAGAAGCTTGTTTGTCTAAGCTTCTCAAACATGATCTTGGACATGTTCTCTGTGTTCTATATGTGTATAAAAATATTAATAAATATATATATACACACACATTTATTTCTTGTAGCGAAAACTATGTGTGTACGGAACCTCAGGGAATATTCTTATATATACACCTTTTCAAGAAGCTTTGTGTATCATGTTGTATTTTAATATAAAAAATTTGTTGTGTAATATTCACCTTTTTATACGGGCGATAGAGTAACTCGCTATTTTATTTATTTATTTTTAGATATTTGTAAATGTACAATAATTTTTTATATAAAATGTATGATATCACTTAAGCAAGACAATCAACGTGTATTTATATATTATATTTCCTTTTTAGGGGAAGGAAAAAGAAAACCAGATGTTGGAAAAACCAAATATAACCAGTAGTAAACTTCTATTCAAGCTTTGGAATCGCTGATTAATATATATATCTAAATCAAAGCCAAAGTCATTGTTATATAGATTCAATGAATATATTCAATGAATATATACTATGGACTATAATTTTAACCTTTCATATAATTTATATCACTCTCAGCAGTCTGTGTATACTATTTTTATAAATTATGGCCAGGGAAAGATTAGCATCATTTTATATGTAATTTTTTTTTATTATTTCACATTTTTTTTTGGCGATATACATATACGTGTGTGTGTGTGTGTATATATATAATAGGATAGTCACTGTTGAGGAAAAAAAAAAAAAAAAAAAGAAGGAAAAGAATAGTCACTCCTCATGAATTTAATCATTTATAGTCAACATCTAGGTTTCAGCATTCAGGCTATATGTGTAAGTTTATCCTAGACGAGCTAAAAAATAAAATATATTTTACTCTAATAACGCGGTAAGAGTTACTGCCCACATTTTCATATGTAGCAAATATTAGTTGCACGTTGCACAAGAAAATGAAGACAGGATAATGAAACATCTCTTTTTTAATGACCTAGTTAATTCATTTGCTCCAGTATTTGTTTGTTTATAATTTGAATGGCCAAATTTAGGAAAAAATAAATAAATAAATAAAGAGGGGAAAAAAAAAAACAGACTTGACGGAGGGAGAAAGAAGTAAATAGCAGTTTTTCAATTCTGAGCCTCCTAATATTCGTAGAAAATAATTGAAGTAAAAAGTGTGTTTTTAAAATATTTTAAATAAATAGCAGATTTATCAGATAAATGATTTATTTATGTAAGATTAACTAGTAAATGATTTATTTACGTCATGTAAATATATCATTTAATTACCCAATAACTTTTTCATAATTTACCTAATAAATTTTCTGTTTATTCTAAATAATTTAAAAACTTGCTATTTATTGTCGTTATTTTCGTAAAAATATTATTTACTATAATTTCCCAAAAAGGAAATAAATATAGTGCTTGTTCGACAAAGTTTTTAAGAAGCTGTTTTTGGCTTCTTGAGTAAAAAAAAAAAAAAAAAGCTTCTAGAAGTATTTGAATGATCGATATCAAAAGTGCTTTTAGTCTTCAGAGAGCTTCTTATTAAAGTTAAAAAATATGACTTTCGAAAAATTTTTTTTTTAAATAAACTTTAAAACTTAGATTAAAGTTTTAGGTAGATGTTATAAATTTTATTTTAACATCTTTATTATTTGTTAGAAAATTGAAAATAATTTTAACTTCAAAACTTTTAACAATGTGGTTCTCACATACTTATTAGAAAATCATATTTTTTTTCTTTTTATATTGATTAAAAGCAAAAGAAAGAGCTCTATCAAATAATTTATTGATACCAACCAAACTGAGAATGGAAAGGTGGATTGTGCCATATTCCGGAATATTCTAATCAATTTTCTTTTTCCTTTTTTAAACTGTTATTATTATTATTAATTTTTCGGTGTGCCGGCGCTTGCGATTGGTTTTAAACTTCTAATTACACATGATTTAAAGTTGCATGGTTGAGTTTATTTTGATGATGAATGAAGTCTAATAACTTCATCAAAATTATACATATATTTGAGGAAATTAAGGGTGATTTTGAAGATTGTTTCTCAAAAAGTACATCTCTAAAAATTGTCCCATTATAGTGATTTTACTATTTGTGATTCTTTGAGATAAATCAAAGGTCAACATAATACATATTTTCAAAATAACCCCCACTAGTCAAAAAAGTAATTTGGTATATTATCGTACTCTACGGAACCAGAGTCAACATGGGTCACCGATGGTCTTTGGTCGTCTATGTTGGTCTCATATCACCAGAGAGTGTTTCAGTAAACTTTTGGTATATTATCAAATTACCATATTACTTTTTATATTAGGAAAATCATTTGAATGGTACAAATTTAAAGACCATTGTATAAATATGACACAAAAACGTAACATAAGACTAATATAACACAAAATTAAACTAAAGCAAACTAAAGTTTACTGTCATGTTGATCAAGATGGGATGAAAAAAAAGGCGGTTATTTGGGTAATTTTTTTTCTTTATATTCTGCCGGGTTATTTATCATTTTCTATCGGATTATATTTTGTATTCCACCCAATTATGTTTTGTTATCTATTAGATTACCAAATTATATAAATATATTTGTTATCTACCATATTTTTATATCAAATTATTTCACATATATACATTTTAAAATGATTATTTCAGAAATATTAATCTATCAAATTGTTTTCCCGATTGAGCCGGAGCCTATCGCAATTCTGTCATTGCCTCGCCGCCGATCGAGATGGCAGAGATCGCCTCACATCGCCATGATGCCGCAGATCGCACTGGGCTCGTCACAAATCAATTGAAAAGCTTAAACACTTGAAAAGCCTAGTAACTTAGTGAGAGAGGAAAGGAAAAGGGAAAATTTTTTAAAAAAATATATATATATATGTATATATGATCCAATCCCTTTTCTTTTAGTATGGAGTTATCTTATGAATGATTGTTTTCGTAAGATAAAATACCAACCTGATATTTAAGTCCAAATAATTTCTAAGTTAATATGACGACAAGAAAAAGTTAATCCAATTTATTGAGTGCTATCGGAAATTTTTTTCTATTATACCTAGAGCTCATGGTATTTTATGATCCGTTCTAAGTAGCAGTTCTTGGGGTCCTCTAAATCTATTTATGATCTTTACACAAAATTTTATTTTTATTTTATTTTATTTTATTTTTTTTGAAATTGAGGAAGTGTTTGAGTCCAGGAGAAATAAATACATATCCATAACGTTTGCCTTTGAAGTCTACCTATAGTAATTGCTATTGTGAAGAGTATATTTTCTACTATTTGTTTAGGAAAAATCGACTGTACATGAATCGAATGAAAGATCAATTGATTAATACTAATTATTAACATCAAGAAAGATATCTTTATTAGTCTTAAAATAAGGTTATTTTGTAACATTCTCAAGGCATAAAAATCAGTCGAAAATATTTATAATACATTAATAATTGATTTTGATTCAATTTTACTGTAGTTATGATCAGTCGATATGAAAATCATGGTTTCCTCACTTCATATATTGGATAATTAACCACCCTTTGTTTTGTTTTGTTTTGTTTTTTTTTTGTAATACATAATATATATATATATATATATATATATATAAATAGTGAGGAGAAACTAATAATGTGTTTGGATCATACGTTTAGTATTTTAATACAATATAAAATACATTTACTATTAATTTTATTATTTTATTTTTCTATCTATTTTTATCAATCACATCATTAGAATAGCTATTCAAATGCAAACAATCAAATTAAACACATATTCCATTTGAATACAATGGGTACAGAGAACCAAATGCGTATTAGAGTAGATCCATTACATTAGAAAACAATATAAAGTGAATGTGTGATAAAAATAGACTATAAATCCCTCATTCAAATTTATTAAAAATAAAAGAAAAATGAACAAAAATAAAGAAATTCCGAATCCAATCTCGATGACCGACAAAACCAAAAAAGTAAAATACAACAAAAACAACCCTTCAGAGAAGACAGACACACTCAACCAAAAAATTGTGTCATCTATATATCTTAAAATATTTTTCCTTACCAACACAAAATTCATAGTCATATTTTTATTTTTCAAGATCAGTGATTATTAACCACGTTTTTTTTTTTTTGGTAATTTACATATAAAAAATTTATACTTTACCTGATATCACTATTGATCAATCCGTTCCTTGCCTTTACATATGATCTTAACCTCGCAGGTTTCTGGTGCATTCTGAATAACTTGACTTGCAATTCCTTTCTTGGCCTTCACTTTTCTTCTCAATAGTTCAAACCAAAATTGTTGTGATAAGTTTAGTAGTCATAAAAAAGCAACAACTAGAGAACCTATCTTAGGAAACTTGATTATTTTTGGATGCAAATTCACTAATATCCATTTTTTCCTGTCTTGTTTTCTGTCTATCCAATAATTCCAAGTAGGCCTTCAGCAAAAAAGAAAAAATGAAAAAGAAAAAGAAAAAAACAATAGAGCGTATTCACAAGACAGAGAGCAAATTGTTGTACCTGCGCTGAGACTGGATTTGTTAGATCCAAGCACTAGCTTACTTAAGTTGAGAGTTGGAAGGAGTCCATGGATGGCCTTTGCAACAATGTCACCCTCTACTAGTGACGTTTCTACCATCACCTGTCATTTGCATCGTCTTTTGAATCAGCGGCGGAACTCGATTTTATTTTATTTTTCTTTTCTTTTCTTTTCGATAATCAATATTTTATGACCCCCATTTTATTGCAAGCACCAAAGTCCCTGCTGGGTACCTGAGTGTGTGGGAGAAATAACAACTACTTACAAAGGCTTGGCTTTGATTTAGCATCCCAAAAAAAAAAAAAAAAAAAGGCTTGGCTTTTGGTTCAAATCATAACAACATATCCTTCGTAACTCGTCTAGAAATCACCAAGCATTTCTAACCCTTCCTATTCGGCTCGGGGACCTTACAGGGACGGTCTCCACACATGCAAGTGAGTCCAATTTCTTATTTTGTGAGTCCAACATTTTGGATCCTATTCGTTTAGTAGTGTATCGAAATTAAATAGGTAATGTATCATGTTATATATGTGGTGAAAATTTTTTTTGGCCAGATATATGTGGTGATTTTGTCGTTATACGTAGTGATAAAAGTTCATTGTTGTAACTTATTTGAAATTTGAAAGTATAAGCATTCATTTAGATCACCTATTCAATTTAATATTTGATGCAAAAGTAATGTTTATATTTTAATATGTGTTTGGTTACACAGTTATTCTAATACAACTATTTAAATGTTTCATTATTTCATAAATGTTTAACTCAAATATAAATTTCAAATTTTCACATTTTTGAAGTATGTTTCACACTTATTTTTCTGTCTTTACATTACAAAAATGTTACTTTTAAGTTAATAAAAACTATTCAAACACACATTTCATTCGAATATATATTTTAAGTTTATATATTTAAATATTTCAATATAATAGGTGATTCAAAAAAAAAAAAAAAAAATGAAGCGAAGATAATTTACCTTGGCGAAGCAGGCATCAATATACATTTGGAGGAGCTTCTTCCGCTTGTCTCTCTTTTGGTCCACATAGATCTTTACCTCTTTTGGGGACGCCTGATTTTTTGGGAGCATCCCTCCGACTGTATTTTGCTTAGGCAAATTATTAGTAAATAATCACATTATGTAATTTGTTCAATTTAATTTCAAATTAATTGATATATACAAAGTAAGTATGTAATAATTTAAAATTCAACAATTTAAAATTAATCAATCGAATTAAATACATAAGGTCCAAGTAGCATTATCAAGACGGCATGAGGGACTATGGACTTATAATTTTAAGTTCGAATAAATTTTACAATCAATTAAACTCTTTAATTAATATGTCAATTTTATTGATAAATATATTTTATTCCAATAATTTGAATCGTCCATTGATATAATCATTATATATAATTAATGCTCCATAAACAGTTAACAATTTGAGCTAAGTTTCATTGATTTTCAAATGAATAATTTATTTACAATCTTATTATAATTGAGCGTTCTTATAATTCAATCGCCGAATTAACACTTAAGGGAACTGTCTATCTATTATGAAGGAATAGATTTCATCTTATCAAATTAACATCCTCAACTACTTATCTTGTTACATCTCCAATATACCAGAAATGAGATTCAACCTTTTATGAATCTATACATAAAATATCAAATGATATAACGTCACATATAGGAGACTTCTAATAACTCATAATTAAGATTGTACCATATATGATAATCGTTGATTAATTTGAATACTCATTATTTTAATGGAGATTATCAGATATTCAAATTAATCATGATCTCGTCTTATGTAATCACATCATATATGAAGTACTTTCATCCCAATAACACTTCAATAATAATCCGGATAAGATTATCCCATTCGCATTGAAGATGCACCATGCTAGTAATAATTAATTAAAGATCTCAACTTTATTTATTTATTACGGAGAAAATTTAGATTATTATCCTTAAATATTATTCTCGTATATAACATTTATATATAATATTTAAGGTTACACTAATAATCCCATAATTTTATGATATTTATTATAACTATCAACAAATAAGAGCATAATGAAAAATATAACTAATTTATTTAAATAGCAATAAAGACAATAACATCATTTGTTTCTAAAATATCTTTGATTGAGGTACAATTCGTTTCCAAAAAATATATAATTACGACTTTACCTATAAATAAATCTCATATGATCCAAAAATGTTTAATTTATGTCTCTCTCTTTTTTTTTTTTAAAATTTTTTTACAGAATATTAATAGAGAAATCGTTTACCTAATAGTAAAAAATTTCAAAAGAATATAAAGTATAAAATTAAAAATCAGGAGTTAATATAAGACAAAATATATAATTCAGACTCATTTATAAAATTAACCCTTATGAAATTTCAATTTTAACCGGCCGTAAAAGAACTATGAAGTCGTCTAATTTGGTCAACCCTAACGTCGTTTTCAACCTTTAAACTTCGAGTGTAGAGAACGATTATTAGAACATCCTAATTGGCGGATTTATTATTCAAACAAAATAAGTCAGCTCAGAAATTATTAAAAAAAAAAAAATTTAAGGAACATGTTTTTTAGAGAAAGGAAAATATATCGAGGAGAACTTACATGGAGATGGAATGAATCGAATTTCAGGGAAGACATGAATGAGATGGACAACTGTGGAAGAGGGAGTTATAGCATGCTTGAGAGTCCACAGTAGCGCATACCTGCTAGACTCATTTTTCCCAACTGCTACAAAAACTCTATCATCATGATCACAACCTTGGTTGATCTCAATGGAAAAATAACTACTCTTGGATTCATCATCGTCGTCTTCTTCTTATTCCGATATTCCACCATCGATCTCTAAGAACTCGTTCGAACTGATCTCTCTGTCTTCCTCTTCCACTTCAGTCAAAGCAGTGCACAATTTTTTCCCATCCATAATAGTGTTAGACGTACTTTCTCCTTCTTATATATGAAAAACAAATTATTAACTGGCTTCACCTCTGGCATTGGTTGCACAATTTGTTACTTACCCTCGGTTCAATATTAACCATTCAAACAAAATGGACAGCTACGATTCCATGGAGTTTTGATTCTCCAAAACTTGGGTCATGGACCCAAGCACTACCGTCTATATATATATATATATGTGTGTGTTTTTGTTAGGGGGGAAAAACCTTATAACAAGCTAGGTCTTGAGAAATATTGTAAATTAACTAGGTGTTGGAAAAACCAAGTATATAGGGGCCAATATTCAAAAATTTTAAATTAATAACCAGTTGTAGTAAACTTCTATTCAAGCTATGGAAATCTCCTATTAAAACATAATTACGTATTAATATATCCAAGCCAAAGTCATACTGTTATAAATTAACATATCGAAGCTAAAGTCATATTGTTATATATTAATATATCAAAGCTAGAGTCATACAGTTTTATACATTCAATGAGTTATTCTGTCAATCTAACAACATGGACTACAATATTATTTAGCATTTTCTTTTGAAAACTGCGCGGATTTTGATCAGCTCTCTAATTCAACATTTCGTTGTTAATATCACCCTCAATTGTTTAAAACAAATAAAGAGAAAAGAAAAATCAAAATGAAGTGAAAAACGGAAAACGACACGAACAATTTTGTGTGTGTGTGTGTGTATATATATATGACAAAAGGAACAACTAGCATAATTTTGTATATTATTTGACAATATTTTTTGGGAATTACATACATAGGTGTATACCAATGATCAAGTGGGATCTTCCGTTCTTAGATAAACTTTTTTTTTTGCCTTTCGAATATTACCTTTATTTTATATTTTTCTTATTTTCTATATACTTGTAAATGTTAATTATTCTTATATTGAATCCTCAAAAAGATTATCTTTTATTCCACGTGCCTACTGAAATAATGGATTGATTTCGTCGCTATGCATATATATACACGCACACGAGAATAGTCACTCCTCGTGAATTTATAATCAACCTCTAAGCTTCAGCATTCAGGCTACGTAAGCATAACCTAGACAAGCTCAAAATAAATTATATTTTACTCTAACAACGCGATGATGTACTGCCCACGTTTTTCATAACATGTGCTAGCTGCACAAGAAAATAAAAGAACGAGAATTTAAACATCTCTTTTTCTTTGAATTACTTGACCTAGTTAATTCATTTGCTTCAGTATTTCTTTATTTAAAATCTGAATGGTCAAATTAGAAAGAAAAAGAAGAAAAAAAAAGACCTTTCCTTTTAATTTACCATTATTATTTATAGACGTAGATTAAATTATGAAATATAAATATAGATCAACCAAAGTGAGAAAAGAGGCAAGATAAATGGCGCGGACTGTGCCAGATTCCGGAGAATTCTAATCAATTTCCTCTTTTTTTTAAAAAAATTTATTTTTTAAATTTTTGTTATTTTTTTTGGTTGTGCTGGCCGTTGCAATTGTTTTTAAACTTCTAATTTGACATGATTTAACAGAAGAGAAATTTCACTTAAAGTTGCATGGTTCAGTTTATTTTGATTATGAAAAATATGTCTTATACCCTTTGTCAATGTTTTAATGTCAACCCTCTCTCTCTTGTTTGGACATTGATTATAATTATAGGTTCTATGATCTCCAAAAAAAAAAAAAAAAAGAAAAAAAAGAAGAAGAAGTCATAATAATCATCGTTACTTTTAGATTTAAGAATCTAAAAGTGTTTTTTCTTGTAAAATTTCATAATAACATGTGATAAGTACATGAGTATGCCGTTAAATTTTAAAGACTCATAATCAATTTTAGGGTTAAAATGAAGATTTACTAGGGAAAATAATTTAGCAAATAGTAGGAAAAAAAAAAAAATCTGTTAGCATTGTAACAAAAAAAAGAGGGGGGGGGGGGGGGGGGGGTGGTGGTAAAGCCTATTTTGCATGACTTTCTAGAAGTTCATTTTGGTTTTCTGACTCCAAAAATTGCTTTTGAAATTTGGATGATTTGTCAAAAAAGTTTTGACTCTCTAGAAAAGCTTTTAGTCAAAGGTACAAAATATGGTTTATTAGGAAAAAAATCTTCTAAATAAACTAAACTAGGAACAAATTTTAATAAGACATAATAAGCTTTATTTTAATATTTTTATTGATTAGAATAGAACATCAAAAAAATATTGACCTATTAAGCCTTTTTTAAAAATATGGTTTCGAATATATTTTTAAAAAAGACAATACCCGGCGCTTACCTGCACAAACTTGGTGACTCCAAAAGTTCCTTACTACTCAAAAAATGAGAGAATATATAAATTACCACTTTATTATTGTCTTATAAGATCTACCCGGTGCGTCATTAAAATCCTTTATTGGAAAAAACTTAAAAGAAAAAATCTGATAGAGGAAAAAAAAAAAGTACATGTTTAGGACAAATAAACCAACTCAAAGATGCGGAGGAATATTATTAAAAGGACCCTTCATATCTCTCTACCTTAAGGGAAGAATAAATTTTGGAGTAGAGAACCACCATTGAAATTGACGATATTGAATAGAATGATTTGCTGATTTATATACAACATCATTAGTTCCACGCATGAGATACCCTAATCACCAAGTCCGCATAGCATAAAAAACGAAGTTATCTACTCTAAAACTTCAAAGGATCATTATTAGATGTAGTTCAGAAAAGATTGATTACATAAATGGAGTCACATGATCAATTGATTATTTATGTCAACAAAAATCCCAAGACTTTTCAATTGCCAAAACAAAAGCATCAAGCTTCGCCTCAAAAGCAAAGAAAATGTTCTGATGGGCAACAAAACAACTAAGTGTAAATAATCTCAAATTTTTACAAAGCCTTAATATGTGGGCTAAATCATGAAGAATAGGCAGACCATAAGAAATTCTCGACACCCACAAAGAAGTCAAAAGAATGATTAAACATCCGAAATGGTTGTCTAGAGAAAGCAGGTATAATCACAGCAAAAAAAGGATGATCAACAGTCTAAGAATCATTACCTACATAGACGACAATAGCTAGAAAGAGATATATATCTTGACGTTTTAAAGCAATTTAATGGTACAACACTTGAAAACTCTCAACACTTGAAAGGCCTATCAATTAAGTATTATCCGAAAGCTTTCTCTATTATTATATGTATAGGGTTCATGCTACTTGATGATCAACTTGAAATTTAAATTATCGATCTTAATTCTGATAATTAGCTGTTCTTGGGATTAAAAGAATCAATGATTTTCCACCAAAAAGATGTTTGAGATCCAAGAACATATATGCACTGCTACTGTGACGAGTATTTTTTTCTACTATAAATATTATAAAGAATTGAGTACAAAATCAATTGATAAATGGTAATTATTGATATCGAGGGTTATTTTATAGCATCCCCAAGGCATAAAAATCCGTCGGAAATAATTATTTCATTAATGATTGATTTTGACACAATTTTACTAAAGTTATAATAGTCAATCCTTATAAAAATAATGGTTTCGCCACTTAATATATTTGATAATTAGCCACTTTTTTTTTATTTAAATATCTGTTCAACGCTAAATGCTAAAGATGTGACATATTTGGTCATATATATATATATATTGAAAAATTATCCTTTCTTTTGGTAAAGTTTTTGGTAACATAATTGAAAAGTTTATGCTCCAAACATATTGAAAAGTAATAATGTAAGAACATAATGGGCATGTTTGGAAAAGTTTTTGCTTTTAGTCAGTACAAAAAGATAAGTAAAAGTTGAGATTTTTCTGTATATATGTGGAAACCACATATTTGAAGAAGTCAAGATGATTTAAGGTTTTCTAATAAATAATAAAAATGTTTAATTGATGTGAATGTTCAATTTACTCTCTGATATAAGTTTCATAGTCTACTCATAAGAATATTTTTTAAAAAATTTTTTGACTTCAATATAAAGATCTTCTGAAATTTGTAAGCTCTTCTGATAGATCATTTAAGTACTTTTAAAATCAAAATTTGAATTTAGTATGGCAAAAATAGCTTTTGGAAAACTCTATCAAACATATCCTATAACTAATAAAGGGAGCCCGCGGAACAATTGTAACGAGTTTTACAAACGTGACATGACATGAAATTCTATGTGATCAACAGTACTAGGCAGAAAATATATAGGTCAAAAAGTCATTAGAAATATATAAAGTTTGTTAAAGAGAAGTCATAATATATATAATTCCCAATAAAAAAGTCATAATAATTTGATTACTCAATAGGAAAGATTGTGCTCAATGTTCATTAGTGACCTAACAATACTAAACCATTACATGTTGATTGCATGATAAAATTTAGCAATGTTAGGCCATCAACATAAGTATTAGTATTCTTTATAAGTCACCACTTGTGCTTAGTGCTTGGAGCATTAGTTTGTCATATCAATTATATAGGTGTTAGCATATAATACCGTGCGATATATTTTTTTTATTATTAATGTCACTAAATAAAGCTTAAAAAAATCAGATATTATTATGAAAACCCACGTTGTAAAACTAAAAAAAGAGATGAATATATCAGTACCATATTAAATGGACGCAAGAGGGGCTTGATAATGGCCATCAAGAAAGGGAAAATACATACCAATCTTTTGATTTTTTTTTCTCTAGGGTTTGCCTTTTTTTTTTAAATAAAAAAAGTACACTGCACTAAGGCCTTAGGTCTAACGACATGGGAAAGGAGCTGTGGATTCGTCACATGCATTTGTAATATTTATTTCTTATATATTTTTAAGACAACACTTACCGTCCTTTTTAATAATAAAAAAGAAGCTCTTTGCACTATGGAGCCACTTGACTTTGTTCCTCCATAAGGTAAGCTGCAATTTCTTTGCAGAGATTCAGAGAGAATTGAAGCTTTCCATGGGGATCCATAGTTTCTTCATTCGGCTTTTCGTATTCCATGATGAAGCGGGCTACGCATCCGTCATCGCCTTTGGGAGTAACTTGAATAACCGCCTTGAAGCTCTTGTAAATCTTTGTGATCAGGTGTCCTTCCACCATTTTCCAAGTGATGGATCTGTTCTTGTCATCTATGGCTTCAACCATTTCCTTATCTGATATAGCTTTTCCCTCTTAAAAAACAATTAAAAACATGTACATGATTTTACACGCATACGTAAATTGATAATTAAGCAATATTCTGTAATTTGAAAAATATATGTATGGAATAACATATTTTATTAAATGAAATTCCCCGGGAAACAATTCCTAGGATTACTATTGATCAGAAGCAAAATATGGTAAATAACAAAGCCCTTGTTTGAATTAATATAAGTTCAAATCCACAATTTAAACAATAAATTCAAATGTTTATAAAGGAAAACAATTAAAATTTTTTTTAATTATGAGTCCGAACTTATAATCTAAACAAAAGCAAAGTTGAGATGCAATCAAGCACTGAAACAGGAATCCATCCCCCTAAAAGATTAAAAGCAAAACAAGTAAGGTTATGAGCGACTCTATTTCTATGACAGGGAAAGAACATGAAAACAATTCTTAGTTTCTTACCATAAGAGTTTCCACCAAAAAAAAATAAAAAATAAAATAAAATCTTACCATAAGAGTAATTCCAGCGGACGAGACAACCCTTAGTCCCCCAATCACCTTCAAGTAAATTAGCACTCTGAATATTAGTAGAAGGAAACTTGGTCAGATCATACGGCCTCAACTTGAAGAATTCATAGACCTTTTCTGAAGGAGCTTGGAGTACTTCTGTCTCTGCCTCTATTTTACAGAAAAGAGACATTTTTATTTTATTTTATTTTTCTTTTTGAAGATGTATTTCTGTGGACAAAAATGGCCCTATATATTTAACGGATTACCTTGAGGTGGAGATCTGGTAAAGCTCCATCACCCCAAGTTTTTATATAGAATGGAGGGATTTCCATGCGTAAGATTGACTTTCTCCAAATTAATAAAATGGGACTTTGTAAAACTTGTTTGTTTTAAGTTGGTCAGACGCAAAAAAATATTGTATAATATTATATAATTTAATAATAAGACAAGATAAACGTGCAACCTGGAATATATATTACCAAGTTTTTTAAGTCCGTTTAGATCAAGGGATTGAATCCACAATTCAAATAGTGAATATAAATTTTTTATTGGAGAAAACATAAAAAAATAAGTTTGAAAAATAAGTTTAAAGCAGGACGTTATACAATAATTTAATTATGTTAGATCATCCTTTTTTTTTTCTTCTCCAATTTATATTGTGTTTGAAAATAATGAGGAAATAATTGGATTAGGATTGTGGGCTGGCATGGCCGGACAAGAGAGACTTTTCAAGATGGATACTAATAATTTCCACCTAAAACATATAGCTAATTTGCTAGATGTAGAGTCCGTGAGAGAGAGAGAGTATAATTCAAATTTGGGATGTAAGAGTGTGTATATATATATACACACACACATGCGCGCGCCCACGCGCATATAAGGGTTGCTTCCGTACGATACTTTTTTTTTTTTTTTGATGATACAACATATTAATCAATTGATTTTAATATAATATTTTTTAATTTATCTTATATGATAATATTATAAATAAAAAATTATTATATATTATAATTTTTTTAAAAATTACATATATATTAATTAATTGTTAAAAAAAAATTATAAGTAGATATTATATACATCAAACAACGTTTGCTATACTTTTCGTTACTGATCGGTGTACATCGGTCAGGGTAAGCGGGCACGAATACCTGTTTAGAACCGGTTATCATGTTCAATTTGGACACAACTTTTGACTGAACAACCTCAGTCGTCATTGTTTTAGTCAACTGTTGGCTTCCGGGACGCTTGATGTTGCTAGCTAGTAGCTTCTCGTTGTTGACATTAGAATATAAATTTAGAAAATATTTTACACAATCAACATAATTTCCCTTATTTTTTAAAATTTAATAGCACTGAATTTTATCATTTCAAGTATGGTGAAATCTTAGAGCCAATTTAGGGCAGTACCATTAGAGACGGTATTTTGGCGTCTTTTTTTCCAACAGGGTGTTTGGTTTCCAAAAATTCACTTTTCCAAATATTTTACTATTTCACAATTTTTTTAATAAAAAAATTAGGGTTAATCTGGAGATGATATTTTGAAAGTTGAGTTAGAAATATATGTTTGGAGGGAAAACTTTTGAAAAGTTTTTGTGATAGAGAAAATAGTGTAAAAATTTGAAATGTGTTCGGAAAAAAATATGCAAATGGATCTTATCTTGTTCGTCTTGTCGTTACGAATATTTTGACAAAAAAACCATCTAATTTCAATTTAAAATGAGAAAGTTTTATAGAGAGTTAGAATTTTAAAATTTAGATGGTAAAATAACATATGGAATCTGCCCCCAAACGAGCAATGAATTTTTTATTATAAATTCAACAATACATACATCCCCAAAACATTATTTTTTTTTCCGTTATTCTTCCATCAAACACAAAAATAAAAACAACTTTTTTTCAAAAGTGTTTATCCTAAATCCATATTTCCAAAACTCATATAAACTCGGAATAAAACATATCCAAAACTCCGTCTCCAATTCATATTTTCAAAACTCATCTCAACTCGGAATAAAACATCTCCAAAAGTCTCTCCAAACGGGCCCTTAATTACAACATCTTGGTATAATTTTTTTTTTTCCCCGACTATGATAAATATAAAACTCACTTGTGCCGTTGAAGAGGAATATATATTTGTTTGGATTTGCGGCTATACTCAGGAGCGATTTGACTCAATTGTCTAAATTTCTCGTTGGGGGCTGGAGCTACTTGTAGTTCTTAATTTGTAGGACTTAGGATATTTGATAAATTTTGAGTATTTTTCAGGTGCCTCTTGCAATTTTTTGAGGTAAGTTTTCAACTTGATTTGGATTTGGTAAAGTGAATGATATCATTTTGATTTTAGAGAATTTTCTCTAATATGTTTTGAATTTTGAACCATACATCATATAGATTGTTTTGTATCCTTTTCGGAATCAGGTCGACTTAGTTCATGTGTTTATTTAGTGTTTATTTTGCATTAAACTCTTTTACCTCTTACAATGCTCATGTCGCGCATCTGTTTCCTTTTGCAATTATCAATGTTTCTTCATTGATGGACTAGGGAGTCAAAACTCACAATAGCCAATTTCTATTTCTATTTATTTTTGGCACTCTTCAAGATATGGCTTCACGCCTTCCTTTAAGTTTGGGGAAATTTTATTAAACATTAATTTTTGGAGGAGTGAAATCGAATTATGACAAAATTTTTTAAAATATTTTAGAAATGTCAAATTTTTAAATTTTTTCTATATGTGTGGTCAAGTCCAACTTTTAGTTAACATTCTTTAAAATCATAACTGTTATCATTCTTCTTTTCTTTAGTTTACGGTTTAAACTTATATTTATTACCTGATTTAAAAAATTATTCTTTATTATAAATGTATCATGATCTAAAGAAAATTTAAATTATATATATATATAGATGTATAATGACATGTATACATCTATAATTACATATCTAATATAAGGTAATGATACAAGTACGAGTATAATGACATGTACAAACCCATAATGATAGGACAATCATTATATTATTACGATTTTGATGGTGTAACAGAAGTATATATAAAATTATGAAATATAAATATGTCAATGTAAATTAGGATTTTGCCATTCTTAAAATCTCTTAATCTTTTGGTTTATTTTAACTCCAATAACTATATTTATCCATTTCTTTAAAAACTCCATTATATTACATACCATGTTTATATACAGAATTGTAATATAGCTCCTTTCAGGGGAAAAAAAAAAAAGAATTCAAATATAGCAAACTTTTAAACATATTTCATAATTACGTAATAATTATTATAATAATTTTCAAGTTTTATGTTATATAATAAAACACTGATTATTATGATGATGTCATGATAGGCCCGCCACAGTTTTTTAGCTGTGCTCGTTCTTCATGAATTCTAGGGCCCATTTTATATTTCTGGGTGTTGTTCTTGGGCTTGTAATTCTGTTGTCAACAGAAGCTCATTGGGATAATTAGGCTCCATGCCAAAACATTTGAGTGTGGATTGATTTTTACCACAACTTAAAAAATGAGAAATTATAGCAAATAATATATTTTATAGGTACATTTAAAGTTTATAGCAAGTTTTTTTAAAAAATGATAAATTATAACGTATATTTCTGGTAGATCCTTAGATTTTATTGGATTTTTTAAAAAATATCGGACTTACGGTTAATTTTTAACAATAAATTTATGTACTTAGCTTGATGTTATAGAGAGAGAAGAGGATGGATGAGGAGTTTTTTTTTTATTTTTTATATTTTTTATGTGATCATAGATTTGATTATACTATTGATTACTATGTTTAAAATTTTATGCCATAATTTACAATTACTCTATTCAAAAATGTTATTTTACTCTTTCTCCCCTTAAAAACTATAAAAAAAAAAAATGTCAAAATAATGATGTCATAAATTAAATGAATAAAAGTTATGTTCTCTTTTTCTTTATCTCTCTTCACCACATCTCTCTCCCCCTCCCCCCCCCCCCCGCTGAAACATGCGACAGCTGCACCCCCTTTTTCTCTTCCCCCTCTCTTAACCTTTCTGACGAGTGCGACTCCGTCCTACACATATCTCAGTCGGGAACCAGATCATTAGACTAGAGATAGCAGTCCTCCACGTGGTCATAGTGGCATCGGCTCCACGTGTTCCTCCACCTGATCTCTGTTGCCACAGCTAGGTGGTGCCACCCCTCTGGAGTCGTTGATCGAGGTTTTGCTTAAGGGTTTGATGACATCCAAACACATATTCTATTAAAATACATGCACTCAAATGTAAAAATGTGACATCTAAGCGCGTATTGGAATACATCCATGAATAATACCAAATACAATAAAACATCCAAAAGCATCTTAAAATTTTAGCTCCATTTTTTTTACAGGCTAAAAAATGTTGCAACCTTATTTTTGTGGAAAACTAACCAAATGGTGCAGATTTCATGTTTGATGTCGGGCCAAAAAAAAAATAAATAAATAAAGTGGTATTATTTTTGAAAAGATATATTGCGAGAAAGTTTGAGAAAATTTTCTAAAAGAAATTGTTAATTTTTTCCACTTATAACCCATTTGTTGGTCTAATTAAATTTTTTTTAGTGAATAAAATGATTTAGAGATGACCCCATCATTTTTAGGTTTTCAGGCTCACAGGGGAACCATTTTCCCTAGGTATGACAGATAGATGTTTTTTATATTAGTTTCTCTCAGTCGGCCATCCGAGGCCTACCTTACCATCAACAAACCATGCATCAACAGCCGAAGTTGGAGCGAGGCCTAAAGGGAGGCAATGAGAATCGAACCCGGGTGAATGAAGGGGGATAAACCTAGCAAAGGTACCTATACTTTTGCTAGACCATCCACCCCAGTGGGTGTTTGTTTGTCTAACTATTTGAGCGTAGATGAATGAGGATTTTTGTTTGAAAATAGATATTTATAAAAAAAAAAAAAAAGAGGAAAAGAGTGAATAGAAGAAAAAGCATATTATACATGCTTGCTTCTGAATTTATTAGTAGTTTTTAGCGTGAGACAAAGTCTTGAGACGTGGGTTGCTACTTATACTGCGTTAATGGTATCTAAATCTGATTTGATTGTCCTCGCTGACATTTTTTCGTTTCGTTTTGTTTTTTTTAGTTGTTGTAAGTTCATGTTGACTGTTTACTTCAAGCATTAAAAAAGAAAAAAAAGTGAAAGAAACTGGGATTTTAACAATTGAAAATAAAAACTCGATAATTATGTACTTGTTTAAAAAAAAATACAGATTGTGATTTTAAGATCTTGATATAAATTAGAGAAACTCAATAATATGAGAAAAGATATAAATATTGGTTTGAAAAATAAAAGTGTTAATAAATTTCGTATTAAAAAAAAGTTTTTAATGTGTATTAATAACTCCATTTTGATTGAATTTCTTTTTTGTTGTTTGTTTTTAGGCTTTATGTTTTAAGATTTGTAACATCTTTTTTCTTTTCTATTTATATGAATTTCACTTATTAAAAAAATAATAATAATAAAAAAAAGAGATGCTGTGGTGATCAATGACGTAATTCTATTGACTTGTTAGATATCTACAACTTTCACGCGTGGATCTGAATATAAATATGTATATATTTTTTTGTTTGGGTACAATCACTATAAATATGTGTGTGTGTTTTTTTTTCCTCAATAAAAAGGGATCAAGTAATCCCCGTCCCACCGCCCATCCCCTTCGGCTTGAGAACAATCCTGAGTGTATCAAAAAAATAGTCATGATCTTATACTCATTTTTCTCAGTTATTCAGTTAGGGCTGCATTATCTGTACTCATCGACTCAATGTTTCAACAGTCAAATCTAGAGCAGGACTTATGGGAGGTGTTTGGTTTCAAACTTGGATGAATAAAAAAGAGATACCTAACAAAGACATCCTAACTATTTAGACCACAATCTTCGATGGTACATGTGTTTTTTAATTTAGGTGGAATCACTATAAATATTTGTACTTTTTTTTTAAAAGGTAGAATAGCTGTTAAAGCAGTTTGCATGAGAAATTTTAGCATATAAGAATGGAGAGGTTTGAGTAATAAGCATAAATTGATCAGAAAAAAAAAATCTAAATATTAAAGGGTTTTAATTTTTTTTTCCGTGCCTTTTTTATTTATTAAAAAATTTTGAACACCAACCTGGCAAGCCCCTCATAGAACTCAATTATATATTTTGTCGTATTTGGCTTTTTTATTGCATGATCCCAACCGCTCCATATTTATCTAATTTTTTGTACAACTGATCCTCCACGCGCCCATGTTTCCGACACAAAATCAAATTTAAATCTGGGATATATATAAAATACAATATCTTTTCTTGTAGCAACAATATAATTTAAAAAACAACATTATAACTTTGTAAGTAATTTTTTTAATTAAATGATAAATACATTAAAAAGGATGGAAGGTAGTGCAATGATCGATTCACGCGTATAATTTCCTATTAAAGAAAACTCTTAACCGATAGATAATCGGTTCCATCAATCAACTAGAATAACGTAACAGAAGAAATTACGTATACCAAATTTCACAGACGTAAGGACAAAAAAAAAATGTGCAAACTATTGAGCAGACATATATAAGCATCTACAGTTGATTGAAATTCCGATCAATAAATAACGAGAAATCCGTAGCACCAAGTTCATATAATATCAAAAATTACTGAGGTAAAAATCACCATTATTACAAACAAAAAATAACAAAATCTACACGTCAGAGCATCAAAACACTAATTAGGAGAGCGACGATGTTACATGTGGAAGAAAATGACATATAAGACCTACATGTGCGCCATCATATGATCAGAGACCAAAACTTTTAAAGGGTAGGTCAAGACGATGAGCGGCATGCTCGAAACATCTCATAACCGAATCCCTTCCGTAGCGTCGATCCTATATAATCCTTTTCTGAAGATATCACGAACCTCATTTCTAAACTTAACATATCCGACGACGAGTATGTGGATAAAATTTAAAAATTAAAGATCCGGCGGTGACACCAGAAACTTTATATGTTATTCAAAAACTATGTTACTGTCACTCATGATTAAAAAAACTAATATTATTGTTCTTTCTTTTTTTAATTAAAAAAAATAATATTATTGTTCTTTTTAAATATTAAAGCTTATTGCGGAAGCGTATATGTAATAGATAGAGTACACATCATATTTGATCGAAAACAAGTAAAGATTAAAAAGAAATAAAATTAATACATAATCTGAAAGTGTGTGTGTGTATATATATATATATATATATATATATATATAACAGAGCTCAGCAAAAAATTTCCAATGTAAATAAGATAATGTATAATATTTTTGTCGTTTGATTTTGGATTTTTTTTTTGGGTGGATGTGCTTGATTTTGGATTAATTTTTGATAAATATTTCTAGATGATTTAGATAATGAAAGATATACATAAATCTAATCAGGAACTTACAAAACTGTCAATAGTCATATTTTATCCATAAGTACAATCTTTTAATTTTATAAAAAATAAAAACATAACTATTCACATATATCATATAGAGTGGTTTTTAAAAGTGAGGATTAAAGTTGGTGTTTTTCTTATTTTTCTGACTGTAGTTAAAGAAGATAGGTTCGTAATTATAAAAGCAATATAACAAGTTTGGCTAATCAAGTTCAAGTACTCCAACCATTTAATTATCCTCTCTAACTTTTGAAATCTAGAAAACTTCGTCTTGATAATTTTTCCATACGAAGAGAAGTATATATTCTGAGTCTCTCTCTCTCTCTCTCTTATTTTTATTTTTTTAAGGTAGCATTTTTCTCTTAGATCTTGAGATGTGTACGGGTATTGGAGTATTTTTTTTTTGAATGAAATGATGAGAGAGAAGTAGATGACATTAAAAGAAACAAGGACATCCCAACTAGATTAGCACACTCTTGCAGTTTCATCTTATACCAGGATCCCAACTCGATTTATTAAATAAGTAAAAAAAGAAAATCAAAATACGGATAAAAGTAACATCCGCTGAGAGCATTAAACCCCTCAAATCCAAATCAAAACAACCATCCTAGGACTATATACAAAAGTTGAACGCCATACATAACAGAAAACTGATGTTAGAAGGGATAGCCAAAACTATACCTCTGAAACTCAGCTTCTATGGGTATTGGAGGTTGCCCATCTAATTTCTAAAAAAAAAAAAGAAAAAAAAGAAAAAAATAACTAGTTTAAAAGAAAAAGACAGAGAGAGAGAGAGAGATAGCAAGATATAGGAGTTATTTATTTTATATATGATAGAGTTCTTTCCTTAACATGTTCATAAAAATATCGGAGAAATACAAGACCATGAATTTTCAACATCACCCATACATATTCTATATATCAACCAAACTGGAAATACACACAACACTTTCCTCGTGAAGACATAATTTAGGTGAGGTGCAAACGATATATGAACAAGCATGCATATACATACATACACATACACATATACATATATATATATATACACACACATACACACTTGTTGATCATAGATATATCATCTGATTTATTTAATACATACAATATAAAACCCTTACAAGCATTAAAGCAAACCACACCATAATTTTTATTTTATTTTATTTATTTATTTTTTTGTAATTCAAACATCGTTGAGAAGGTGATCTTCAAGATCTTTGGAGACATCAGCAACAAACTGAAGCAGTGTATGGGGGTCTATAATTTCATCATGAAGCTTCTCAAACTCCAGGGTCCAGTGAACAACGCTGCCCTCACCCTCAGGCTTGGGATTGGCTTGGATTGTCAGCGTGAAGCTCTTGAAGTGCTCCAGAAGGTCTCCTTCAATCACTCTGAATGTGATCAAATTCTTCTCGTCGTCTATGGCTTCAACTCTTTCCTTCGCGACTCTTGGTTTCCCATCTAAGATTCAAATTTACAACAAGTTTACTTTTGATCAGCCTTCCTCCTCTAATTTTTTTTTTTTTTTTTCAATCAAAAATTTTCTAAAAAAAAAAAAAAAAAAATCAATTTTGTTAATTTTTGTAAGTTCGTATTAAAAAAAAAAGAAAAACAAATCCTTAAATATGTATCATGAGATGAAAGTATGAGATTTTTGACCGTTGAAGATCGAAAAATTTTGACTTGAATTCACACGCACAAATATGAATATTATTAAAACTAAAAGATAACAAGTTCTTACGAGTAAATCAAGCAAAATAAGAAAAACTAACTGAACAGAAATCGTTAATATATATATATATATATATATATATAACAATTATACCATGGAAGTAGTTCCAGTAGATGATGGAGCCGACAGTTCCCCATTCACCTTCATGTAGCTCACAACCATGGATTTTGTCGGATGATGCTTTGTTAATATGGTGAGGTTTGTGCTTGAACATGTCATGGAACTTTTTCGGAGAAGCTTTGATTTCAACATCTGTCTCAAGCTTACCACAGAGAGACGACATTTTTTTTTTTTTTTTTTTTCTGGATATGCTATATGATAACGGAGAAAGATGAGAAGAGGAAAGAAGTATTGTGGGATAAAATGCTTTGCACTTGTTACCCTTTTATAGAAGAGTAAAATTACATGTCGGTAATGGCTATCAATTCTATATAGTATATAGCAATTAATAAATACAATTACACAGAAATAGTACTATAATCAATAAATAAAATAAATACTATTCTATTTATTTATTTATTATTGTTGACTATCAATGTCAGTACACAATTATTATTAGAGTGCTACAATACAGAAACTCTGATAAAAATATAGGATCAACATCAGCAACTCATCATTCACCTGGCAAAATAATACTCTTATCTTTTTAATTTTTTTAAAAAATATTTTTATTATAGGGAGAGGCTGTGGTAGAGTCTCTCCCAAATGACATTACCGGTAGAATCACTTTTTAAACCGTTGAGATTTAATCGAACGGTTAAAATGTTGTTGGTATATACCATATTTATTATACACCTTACCTCATATAATCTTTCTCACCCCAAGTATTCTCCGTCGCCGGCGACCTTCTCGCCGCCGGCAACGGACGCCGGCGACTCACCTCTGACGCCGGCGTCCCACCTCCGGCCCCAACCCCGGCCGGCCGGCCGGCCGCCGGCGACCCTCTTTCTCTCTCCTCTTCCCCTCTCTCTTCCCCTTTCTCTCTCTTCTCCTCTCCTCTCCGGCACCCCCCCACCGGCCCCCAGCCCCCAGCCCGGCCCTCGGCCTCCCCACCCTGCCCGGCGGCCCCCCTCCCCCGGCCTCCCCACCCCCCCGCCTCCCTCTCTCTCTCTTCCCTCTCTCTCTTCCTCTTTCTCTCTCTTCCCGTCTCTCTTTCTTCCCGACCCTCGGCCCCCCCACCCCCGGCAGCCCGGTGCCCCCCCATCCCACCACCACCCGCGACTCCCCCTCTCTTTCTCTCTCTCTTCTCACGTTGGGGGTGGTGTAGGGGGGACGGGGCTGGGGTGGGGTAGAGAGAGAGAGAGAGGGGGGAAGAGAGAGGGGGAGGCGGGGGGGTGGGGAGGCCGGGGGAGGGGAGCCGCCAGGCAGGGTGGGGGGGCCGGGAGGCGGGCTGGGGACCGGCGGGGCCGGTGGTGGGGGGGGGGGGTGCCGGAGAGGAGAGAAGAAGAGAGAGAAAGGGGAAGAGAGAGAGAAGGGGAGGCGGGCGGGTGGGGAGGCCGGGGGAGGGGGGCCGCCGGGCAGGGTGGGGGGGTCGGGGGGCAGGGTGGGGGCCGGCAGGGCTGGTGGTGGGGGGGGGGGGTGCCGGAGAGGAGAGGGGAAGAGAGAGAAAGGGGAAGAGAGAGGGGAAGAGAGAGAGAAGAGGAGAGAGAAAGGGGAAGAGAGAGAAAGGGGGTCGCCGGCGGCCGGCCGGCCGGGGCTGGGGCAGGTGGTGGGACGCCGGCGTCGGGAGTGAGTCACCGGCGGCGAGAAGGTCGCCGGCGGCGGAAAATACTTGGGTGAGAAAGATTATATGAGGTAAGGTGTATAATAAATATGGTACACCAACAACATTTCAACCGTTCGATTAAATCTCAACGGTTTAAAAAGTGACTCTACCGGTAGAGTCATTTGGGAGAGGCTCTACCACAGCCTCTCCCTTTATTATATGGGTCTTTGATTTCTTTTCTTCCTTATTCATTACCAGCCACTGACTCTAATTATAATCTCCCATAATTCCCACCCAAAAGGATGTGAAGCAAAATAAATAAATAAATTAAGGGGGAGTTTGGCGCACACATTTAAATTAAGATTTTCAAACTTTTTTTTGTTTTTTTTTTCAAAAATTTTTATCTTTTTCCCAAAAAGTTTTTTGTCTTTTCTGAAAATTCAAAAAAATTTACTATTAAAACTTAAAAATTTCAACTCAAACTCATTCACCAAACTCCCCAAGGCATTTTTCTATGTATGGATATCTCGTGAATATTTTTATGTTTCGCAATTTAGTCCTGGGTGTTAAATCTTTTTTTTTTTAATTGACCTTTAAATTTATTGCATTGTTGAATTTTCTTTTAATTATGTTCGTTAATTTTTGGCCATTTTTGACACGTGATTCCCCTGTGACAAACTCTCTCTCTCAGCAACTAGCCTTGTAAGATCTCTTAAAAGCATGGTCTTTTGTTAAGAAGACAGATATATACACATACATATTTGTATATGTATAATGAGAAGATCTTGTTTCGGTATCGGATATACCTTTGATACTTGTAACTTTTTTTTAATTATAAACAATAATTAGTTGATTTAGATGTAACTTTTTATTTAAAAACTTGTAACAAATTAATTTTCTATTTAGAACCTTATCAAATTGTATTAATTAAAAATTGTTATATTAAAATCATCCAATTGATATAACGTACCACGAAAGAAATTACAAGTATCGCATAAAAAGGATGCCGGATAGTAACCTCTTTTTATATATAACATCATGGATTACAATTATACAACAATCCATTTTCTCCCCCCTTCCTGGCCACTAACTCCAGAGGACTTCCTGAACTCCGTTTTGGGTCGTTGCAAGAAGAGGGTGTTTAGTAGTTTACGAGAAAAGGTATCAAAAGAAAAGAAAAATGTGAAAAAGAAAAGGGAAAAAAATGTGAAAGTGAAATCCATTTATGCTGAGAGATTGTTTGAAATCCTGTCCACTTTGTGTGATAAACAAGCAAGTGCTTTTTTTATTTATTATTATTATTATTATTTTTATTATTATTTTTTTTGAGGATAGGTATGTGACCATAAAAAGATTCGTTGGATTTGGATAGGGGAGAAGTTGAGTTTGATGGTACGTGGTTCCTCACAAACAATTAATGAGAGCAAGCCTTCACTCAAAATTAATTGCAATAAATAACGACGACAAGTTGCCGTTAAAAATTTCATACTCGTCCTTAAGGAAATTTGTCCCATTTTATTTATTTATTTTCTCTATTTTTTCCAACAAAAATGCTGATGATGACAAAAAACTACAACATTTTTAGTAATGACACGTCGACGTTAAACAATGTTGCAATAATTGACAGAGGTAATCAATGATCACCGCCCTCCTCTGTCCTTCTTTCTCTCTTCCTCTATTTCTATTTTGCTCATTTTATTTTATTTTACGTAATTTTGTTATCATTATTTCTTTTATAGAGCATCATTATCGGAGTCCGCCTGTCATTCTTCTTTAAACTACGCTGTTGAAGTCGTAGTTTTTCTGTATGTATTTCTCTATTTTCTTTGATATATATAGGTTTTGAGTATATATGTGTATGTTTTATTTATTTAGAATTATAGGATAGTTTGATCTTAGTGATTATATGTTGATGATTATGGTTTGAAATTATTAATTTATATAAGTATATGATGAATTAATTAGGGAGAAAGCACCTGATGACACAAATTAAAGATTATTGCATTAATATTATACAAAATTTTGATACTAAATCAATATAATATAGAGTAAAACTAAAATTTATGTTATGTTAGTTAAAAATGAATAATTTGTATTATGTTAGTCAATTGATGAAAGAAAATGTGGCTATTTAGATAATTTTCTCTTAATTAGGATATTTATATGTTAAGGATTTTTTTTGTCTTATTTTAAAATATTGATGATGTTGGTTACGTATTGGTGTTGATTTTTTATTTAATATTATCTATATGATATTGATAACTCAGTATTTTTAAAATATAATTGGTAATTGTTTAGTCTCCAAATATATATATTTTTAAATAAGAATCGACTTTTGGCGCTTACATTTCTAGGTCTTGCTCTTGGGCTTGTCATCATGTTGTTCGACACTAGAGTGAGGCCCATTTCATGGCATAGCAGACGGCATGCACAAAAGTAAAATGTTTCGGTGGCCTCTTATTTATATATTTATTTATTTTATTTTTATTTTTATTAGTATTATTTATTTATTTTTTTTATAATATGTCTTGGCTTTGAGGGGTCTTCGTGGATCAAAGATAAACTGATAGTAGAATGCATCCAACCTTGAGAATTTTCATGCACGACACAACTTAACAATGTTTCACCTTTATCCTCGAACACGTAAGACTATACATATGGAAATGAATTGATTCCCGTCACTTTTGCACAATAGACGGGAGCGGAGTCAGACATTTTTGGTCCGTTTGGTGAATGAGTTTGAGTTGAAAATTTTAAGTTTCAATAGTAATTTTTGTTGACTTTTCAGAAAAGATAAAAAAACTTTTTCAGAAAAAGACAAACTTTTTCAGAAAAAGATAAAAACTGAAATTAAAATTTTGGTTTGAGATTGAATGTCAAACGGACCCTTTATTTCAATGGTCGTACATCATTTTTTATTTTTATTTTTTTTACAAATAGCATCAAAGCATAAAAATAAAAAGGTAAAATTTTAATATGATTATGTGAGAATATTTATTTTTAGTAGGGACAATGTGGAAAAACCATACTTTTGGGATTAAATTAATTTTATGAGGCTATGTGAAAATATTTAATTTTTAATTAAAGCAAAATAGAAAAACTAGAAAATTTTTAAAGTAAAACTTAATGAAAAAAAAGTTTCAGCTCAATATCATTTGATTAAATAGTTGACCCAGCTCCTTGTTGTTTGAAGAAACCCTTTGCTTCAATTAGTATTTTTTTACCAAAAGCAGACATGAGATAACAAATTGAGTCTTTCACTAAGATTTTGAATAGCTGTCCCGAGTTCAAGTTGGGTCAGTAGCCCCCACTCAGCCTTGAACACATCTGCCACTGACAATAGGCTTTTTTTTTTTTTTTTGGGTATAAAGTAAAATTGCAATCCTTTTTTTAAAATGAAATTCAGCTAATTTTAATCTTATTTCTTTTTTATAAACTTCAATTTTCTTTAGGGGATTTAAAAATTTGCAAATCCATTTTTGGGAGATTCAATGAACAATTGCAATCTCAATTTTTGATGTAGAGTACTAAAATTTGCACTCAATCTTTTTGGAGGTTAAAAAAAAAGTTGCAATCTCATTTTGGTTGGAAACTAAGCGAATGGTGTAGATTCCATGTTTGACATCGGACAAAAACAAAAATGGAGAAAGAGTTTTCTTTTTTTTTTAATTTTTATTTTTTAAGAGAGACATTGTGAGAAAATGTTATAATATATATCTATATATATATATATTTTTCATTATTGTTTGTTGATCTAACTATTTGAAGTGTAGCCAATATTGCTGATCCAAATTTTGAAGTGTAACCAACAATAATGATCTAACTACTTGACTGTAGCCAACACTATGAATAGGGAATTTTCTTTTTGTTTGAAATTTTTTCTATCTCTTTCCATCACTTTTATTTTCTCTCCCGCTGCCGTGCGTTTTCTTTTGACCTGTCCGAATCCTTCACTATTCCATGACTATGAGCAGAACATTGCCCATTTATAGGCGTGAGTAGTGAAAGAAATATTTTTTCTTCTTTATTCCCCCGTGTGCTTCTTCTTCTTTATTTATTTATTTATTTATAATATTATTGGAAGTTATACCACGAATTAGGATTGATTTTTGAAGGAGAATGAGTAATGATCCACAAGCTTTATTGGTATTTTCTTACAATATTTAAACGTAATTAGTTGTTTACTTTATTTTAGGAGATCAATGAGTAATGATCCACAATCTTTATAAAACTTTTATTTTGATTGGCTGCTCTTTCTCATAATGCTTTGTTTGGTTTGTTTCCCTTTTTTTTTTTTATTTTTTTATTTTTATAAATGAGATTATTACTAAAAACCAACTAATCCAAGTTTTTTTTTTAATTTTTAAAATCCAATTCATACATATTCCTAGCTAGTGTCGTGCACTTATTTGCAACACATTCCATATATAAAAATTATATATAGCTAGAGTGACAACCACTGGAATTAATTACTTAACAAATAAACGTCATTAATACTAATTTATGTGGTGCCGTTGTTTAATTTAGCTGTATGCAAATTACTTAAAAAAAAAAAGAAAAAAATAAAGGGAAATGCGGTTCCGGCACACCTTTGCATTCCAGTTGAATATCAGAAATAACACAGCTCTTGATTTGTTCAAATTCTGTTTTATTATTATTTGTTTGAGAACATAGAATCTATTATTATAATCAATTAGCATATGATACAATAACAATTTCTATAAATGGAGAAAAATCCTCCACCAAAAAAGCTTATTGTCTATAAAAGAGTCTCTTAATTCTGTTTTATTATTGACTACATGACCTGAGGTTAGAAACAAACAATGTACTGAAAGAGACTTGAAAAACGATGAGATCAGAAATGCTTGCATTAAGCGTTTATGAATCAATTCATATAAATTAATTTAGAAAAAAATAAAAAAAATATTTGTAAACTTGATCATTTTGGTATAATCGAATTCGCCTATATTATAATAAAAAAATTGTCTGACTTTACCCCTACAATTCAGTATGGAACAAGATACCTTCGAATTAATTATTACTTTTCAAAAACGAATTTATCATTTTTGCAACTTTAGTCCTTCTGTTATGAAGATTCGCACATTGTTGAAATTTCCTTTATATAATTACCAGGAGTATTATTTTCTTTTTTAAAATTATGGATAGATAATTCAAATTCTATACCTTAAGATGTAACTAGTAAAGAATTACTATTTTATTATATTTCGAACCATACATGTAATATAATTGTGTAAGGACACCAACTGATCTAATCCAAATTTTTGAACACCAATTTACGTGGTAATGAATTATAAAATTTTCATTCGTATATACAATAAATTAATATGATAATATATCGTATAAACATCTAGGAGCAAATGAATGATAATTTATATACCACATAATTTGGTATTCAAAAATTATAATAAGACTTGGTGTGTTATTAAATATATTTCAATTATTATCTCCACACACTATTGTTTTGTTTTGTTTTTTTTTAATAAGAAAAGAATGTTACATGAATAGAGGTTGATATACTCAGATAATTCTAAAAGTGGATGTCTTTCCATATTATATATAGATTACTCATAAAGTAAATTATCCATATATTTCAATTAATATAGTGAGGATGGTTCGAACTCAATTATTTAATGACGAGAACGAGCATTCTAGCAACCCGTCTGCACATTTGTTTTTCTTATTAAAAACACATGCTCACCAGTACGAGCAAGCACATGCTCACCAGTACGAGCAACCCGTACTGGTGAGCATTCTAGCAACCCGTCTTATTAATATAACTAGTACGTGCAAGCACATGCTCACCAGTACGAGCAATTAATAAAGTTCACGCATTTAGCGTGCGATAAAAGTGAATGCCAAACTTATGATAAAAGTGAGTGCCAACTTAAAAGGATGCATGATATCTGATGTGATTGTCCTTGCTGACTTTTTTTTTTTTTCCTCTTTTGATTTACTTAAAGGACAATCAATTAAAAAAAAAAAGCAAATAGTTTAGTGATATAATTCTATTAAATTGTTATACATTTGTCATTTTCATCCGTGGATCTAGCTAAAGAGTGTTGCAAAAGAGAGATTATTTTTACCAACCTCACAACCACATTCTATTTCTATTCTCAATTATATATCTAAATTTTTGAATGAATGATCCTCAAAGAGGAGGGTCCATGTGCCAATGTTTCCGACACAAAATTGAATATTAGATCTTGGATACATATAAAAACACAATAATAACAATACAAATTTATAATTCTTAAAAAAAAAAAAAACAATACAATTTTGTATATGATAAGTTCTTTTTAATAAGAGAAATTATATGTTTTAGAACATAAAAGATTGTAATAAAATCGTTAATTTACTTATGAAAACTTATAATACTTATAGATAATCGATTTCATTAATAAACTCAGATGATACACGAGAAAAACTAACGTATTTTGAACTCCAGGTATACAATATACTAAAAAGAAAAGAACACCAAATCTCAACTACACGCATGATTTTTTTTAAAAAAAGTTTGATTGAAACATCCGATCAACGACGATGAGAGGCCAAAGCCACATAAAAATAGCAAAGAAACACATCTTGCAGACAAAAAAAAAACTTAATACTAAGCAAACAAGACAAAAACACAAATTGCTCAGATAAGAACCAAAATTATGTCACAGTAACTACGGTCGAAGAAAACGGAAAAAAGGTAAGCTAGAATATGAAAACACTAAAGAGAGTGAGGACACTTAACCACGGTCGAAGAAAACGGAAAAAAGGTAAGCTGTTGGAAAACAAGCACCTTTAAAGGCGGAAAGGCCAACACATGTGAAATAGACCAAAATCGCCAAAGAGCATGCTAAGACGATGACCGACGTGCTTGAAAATGCCTCCCGACCGATGACAGTCGATCCTAATCTACATCTTTGATTCGGTAGCCCTCCTTTTTCACAGATGACATGAACCCCACTCATTAGCTCTGCCATCTGACGACGGACTCGTAAATGAAATTTGAAGGCTAGAGACACTGTAGTCCGTTGAACCACTAGTCAAAAACTTTATAAATAATTTGAATGTTATATTACTGTCACTTATGATAGTAAATACTATTATTGCTCTTTCAAATATTGAAGCTTTTTGCTGTTGGGTATAGCTATCCATGGCATGCATTTTTTGACGTTATATCCAACTGAAATCATATGAAAATTAAAAAAGGAAGTAAAATTATTATAAAATCTGATACGGTATTGAAGCGAGAAAATTAAAAAAAAAAAAAAAAAACTCAGCATAAGATTTCCCATATTAATAGGATAAGTATATTATTTTTATTATTATAATTACTATAATTATTATTTTGCGTTGGGAATAATTTTGATAAATATTTCTAGAGGAAGAATTTTGGAGCAATCCATAGTTAAAGCAAGAATTTTGGGGAAAACAACTCTAGAGATTCGGTGGAAGACAGTACTTTAGATAATTTGGGTACTGAAAGCGAATTCGGTGGGAAGGAAAATAGGACTCGGATTGATATGTAGAGACTAGCGCTTCTAGTTCTTCACATGTTCAAGGAATTTGAGTTGAGGGTTTCTCCTTTGCAGGTCAATAATCAGAGCATGTGGGGTCTAAAAGTTTATTTCCTAGAGAAAATAATTTATGACGTGAGGCAAAGAGTTATCACCATCACTCTCCCATAGATATATATGATGTCTCAAGCTGCGCATAGAGAGCTTTCACTGAAGTTAATAATGTTGTCTGAAGACTTTCTTTTGGAGAAAAGCAGAAGGAGAATTCACTCTTGTCAAATCGAGAAAACAACGTAATAACAAGAATCAGAGTAATCCTACACCTCTTCTAATAGGGCAAGCGATATTGAAGAGATTCCAAACTAGCTCCAAGAGCATCATTCCAAGTGATAATTTCTTAAAATAAAAATAAATAGTAGACAGAAAGAGATAGCTAGATGTATATGAATTAACTTTTTATTTATATATATATGATAGAGATCCTCCCTGATCATGTTCACAAAAGCATTGGAGAAATCCGAGACCATAAATTTACAAATCAATGTTATATATTGCAAACCAAACTTGGAAATACAGACAAAATCTTCCTCATGAAGACATATTTTAGGTGAAGTGACAAACGATATGAACAAGCATATACTTATTTATACATCACCTCATTTATTTCTCAATACATTCAACACACACACACACACACACACACATATATGTATATTATAAACTCATTTTTCCAAGCACTAGTATAGCAAGCCACACCACAGGGGGAAGGAACCTTTTCTTCTGAAGCCTCTCAAGCCTGGAGGAGGTAAGCATCAAGATTTTTGGAGAGATCAGCAAAAAACTGAAGCAGCGTATGGGGGTCTATGATTCCGCGATGCGGCTTTTCAAACTCCAGGGTCCAGTGAACAACGCTGCCCGGCTCACCACGAGGTTTGGGACTGGCTTGGATACTCACTTTGAAACTCTTGAAATCCTCCGGAAGGTCTCCTTCAATAATTCCAAACGTTATTAGATTCTTCATCTACGGCTCCAACTACTTGCTTTGCCTCTCTAGGCTTTCCATCTAATTAAGCATTTCATTTACAACGAGTAATTTACTATTAATATTCAGGCTTCCCATCTAAATATTTTTTATGACTTCTTTTCCCTAAACCGAAAAAAACTGTCAACTCCCATACCGTAAAAACTTTATATAAATATATATATATATATATATATTAGTTGTATTCGCGCATATAGAATAGACAAGTAGAGCAAAAATAGCAAAAGCAAAATTGCAAAAAAAAAAAAAAAAATTCCACGTGATAATGATATGATCACCACGTGGTTGTCACGTGATAAGCAAGAAAGGTATGACTGGCTCTTTTAAATATAGGTAAGAGATATATGTATCATGAGATAAAAATATGATGATATTTAATTAACCAAGATAGAAAAGTTGTGATTTTTAAATAAGTAATATATTATAAAAAATAAAGGAAAAAGATCTTACAAATCTTAAAGAAAAGGAACTAAACTAAACTAGAAAAACAAGCAAAATAAGAAAAAAGTAACTGATGAGAAATCGTTATTGTGCATAAATATTCCTAACATAAAAGACACTTTAATAAGTATCGTGACATGAAAATTAAGATTTTTAACCATTGAAAATAGAAATATTGCGATTTGATTTCACACACACAAATTTATATTTTCAAATATAAACAATATTGTATAAAAAATAAAAGAAAAAGTTCTTAAAAATCTTTTAAAAAAAAAAGGAACACAATCTAAACTAGAAAAACAAGCAAAATAAGAAAAAGTCACTGAAGAGAAATCGTTAAAAATATTATCCCCATCAGTAAAAGCTTCTACAATATGTATCATGAGATGAAAATATGAGATTCTTTAATATATATATATATATATACATATATATGTATATATAACATTAATTACCATGGAAGTAGTTCCAGCAGATGATGGAGCCCCTATTCACCTTCATGTAATGCACAACCCTGAACTTTGTCGCCTGCTGCTTTGTTTACAAGTTGAGGTTTGTGCTTGAACATGTCGTGGAACTGTTTAGGAGAAGCTTTGATTTCGATATATATCTGTCTCTAGTTTACCAAAACGAGACGACATTTTTATTTTTACTTTTTCCTGGATGCTACATATATTGATAACAGAGAAAGATGAGAAGAGGAAAGTTGTACTGTAAGAATGCTTTGCACTAACTGTTACCCTTTTATAGAACAGTCAGTACACTATAACCCTGTAGAAATGGTTAATAATGAATTGTATATTACAGTACACAACTATTATTAAAGTGCCACACTGTAGAAATTTCCTTTGAGATATATGTATATGCAGCTTAACATTTTAATTAGAATAAAGGGTTTGTGGTTTAATGTATAATGTTGCTGATAAAGTTATTATTATTAAGTTTCAAAATTTATAAAAATAAAATTTTAGTATTTAAATAAATTAAAAATAACAAAACTATAATGATTAGATAAAACAATTGAGATCGCCACCTATGTTTAGCATATGTAAAATTTAAAATTAGAGATAGCACCTGTTTATAAAGTATTTTTTTAATCTAATGTGAAAATTTACCATTTTTACATTAATTTAATACTGGGGATGCTCCAACGTTTTTAATGAGGTCTATTTTAAGGTATGATAATCAAAGATATGGTTTCGTTTGTGCTTTCTGACGTCGGGCTCTACTTTTTCTTGTTTTCGTCATAAGGTTTAATTCGTTTTCTTTTATTTTTGAGCTTTTCTCTTTCGGGTGGTTTTTATGAGTTTCTTCTATTGACATTATTGTGTGTGTGTGTGTGTGTGTATATATATATATATATATTTTAATTTCAATAAAATAGAGCGTGGGGGAGCTTAATTAGTCCGGGAGGGGGTTGTAAGTGATGTTAATGTAACTAAGATGTACTAAAATACCCACTCAAAATAGCTAGATCTGCTTAATTTTCCAAATAATCCGAAGCAACAATGTTTGTTTCTTTTTAACAATCATCCAATTGTTAAGATCTGGAGCATTATGTAAACGCTTAATGGACATGTATTGATAATGACAATTCTATTCAATTATTTCGTACGTGCATTGAACATGTTTTGTTAAAACTAAGAAGGGAACATGAATTAATGATTGTCCTTCAAACATTAATATATAAGTTATTTTATTGTCACCTTTGCTTTTGGTTAGGGTACGGAGTGTTTTTTTTTTTTTTTTTTTTTTAGTGCATTTTTTAACGTTATATCTAATTTAAATCATATGAAAAAAAAGCAAGTAAAATTAATATAACATCTGATATGGTTCTCAAGGTTAAAAAAAAAAAAAAAACAAAGCTTAACATAGATAATTTACAAAATAACTTAACCACTTTCTTCAAAGTTATTAAAAATTTTTATTAACAAAATGACTTCGAACAACTGTGATTGTTTCTATATTAAAATGAGAGAAGGTTATTTTACTAATTTTAACTTTTGAGGTTATCATTTTGGTAAATATCTATATATTTAATATGATGATAATGATATCATCGTCGTCATCATCCATCATCATCATTATTATTATTATTACTATTTTTCCTTGGTAATAATTTTGATATATATATATATATATTTATAGAGGATTTAGCTAATTAAAGAATTTTGTAGCAATCCACAGTTAAAGCAAGAATTTTGGAGAAAACAACTCTTAGGGTTTCGGTGGAAGACATTATTAGGAAAGTTAGTACTAACATTAAGGAAAGTGAAAGTTTTGTATGTAATTATCTTTATTAAGAACTTTAGATTTATTTGTATTTATTATAAATTTGAATAAGTACGTCTTGATTTTAGTAGATTTG
Organism: Ficus hirta; assembly: GCA_038430175.1. Taxonomy (NCBI): domain Eukaryota; kingdom Viridiplantae; phylum Streptophyta; class Magnoliopsida; order Rosales; family Moraceae; genus Ficus; species Ficus hirta. The sequence goes on along the minus strand of CM076595.1, from coordinate 8,914,408 downwards.
TAAGTATTATGAAACTTAACCGATTGTATATATTGTAACTTGTATTTATATGAGAGTCCATTCATAACACTCATGAATAATGAATTCATTATTCTTAGTCCGTGGAACCACATCCATGTAAAATATCTTTGTGTTCTTTTCTTCTTCTCTTATCACTATTATTATTTTCTTATTTAATTCTCTATATGGTATCAAAGCTTAAGATCCTAGACCTCAATACCTCAAACACTCCCTTCTTTTCTTCTCCCTTCTTGCTTCCCGTAATCTCACCCCTCACCCGCATAGAATCACGTCCTCCCACCCTCCCTCGTCACTTCAAGTAGTTCCCCAGCCCCTTCGCCACAAACACAATCTCATTCACGTTTCTATCACCCACCCACCCACACACACACACACACAAAAGAATACCAAAAAAAAAAAAAAAAAAAAACAATCATCTTCCCTTTTAGTTTATTTATTTAATTAATATTCTATCATAGCGATTATACTCAAACGAGTCATTGATCATTTAATTCCCTGCGCTATGCACCCTCTTTTGACGATTGCCATCCCTACGCCATTGCGTCCCGTTCTGACTATTGATGTCCCAGCGCCCATGCACCATTTCTCTCTGCACCCAAGTGCTTGTTGTCTTCTCTCTCTTCTTTTGACAATTATACACCAAAGTGTCTGCTGTCTTTTTCCTTCTCTTCTGACGATTGCTGTCTTCTTACGCCCAAGTGCCCTATCTCTCTCTCTCTCTTTCTCTCGGCACCTGTCGTCCCTTCTCTGCGCTCTTGCACCCCAACATCTTTTATTTTTTCTTCGAAGTTCCCAAAAAAAAAAAAAAAGAGTAAAAATAGAGAGAAAATTGTAAAAAAAAAAAAAAAGAAAAAAAAAAGAAAAAAGAAAAAAATTTTATTTATTCAAGTTTCTTTTATTATAGTTCAAGATTGGTTCTCCTATTGGAACTCTATCTTGCGGGAGTATATTAGGAAAGTTAGTATTAACATTAAGGAAAGTTAAAGTTTTGTATGTAATTATCTTTATTTGGAACTTTAAATTTATTTATATTTATTGTAATTTAGAATAAGTCTTGATTTTAGTATATTTATAAGTATTAGGAAACTTAACCGATTGTATACATTGTAACTTGTACTTATGTTAGAGCCCATTCATAATACTCCTTACTAATAAATTCATTGTTCTTAGTCCGTGAAAGCACATCTACGTTAAATATCTTTATATTATTTTCTTCTTCTCTTATTACTATTATTATTTTCTTATATAATTTCTATTAGACAGTACTTTAAATATTTTGGCTTCTGAGAGCGATTTAGGTGGGTAGGAAAATAGGACAATAACGAGAGCATGTCGGGTCTAAAAGTTTAATTCTCAGAGAAAATAATTTATGACGTGAGGCAAGGAGTTATCACCACCATTCTCTCATGAATACGTTGTCTCAAGCTGTGCATAGTGCTTTCATTGAAGTTAATATTATTGTCTTGGGACTTTTTTTGGAGGATCATGTTGAAGAAACAAAAAGAGAATTCACTCTCATCAAATCGAGAAAACAACGTAACAATAAAAATCAGAGTAATCATACACCTCTTTAAATAGGACTAGAGATATTGAAGAGGTTCTGTACTCCAGGAGCGTCATACCGGATAATTACTAAATTACTAAAAATAACTAAATAGAAGTATAGAAAAAAATAATTAAATCAAAATAAGTAGACAGGGAGAGATAGATATATGAGTTAACTTTATATATATGATTGAGATCCTTCCCGAACATGTTCATAAAAACATTGGAGAAATCCAAGACCATAAACTTACAAATCACGTCCATATATTATAATGCAAACCAAACTTGGAAATACATAATGAACACATATATAGGTGAGGTGACAAACGATACGAACAAGCATATGCATATTTATTTATTTACACATATACTTGTCGAGATATATAAAATTACCTCATTTATTTATTTAATACAAACACATTTAAAACTCTTCCAAGCAACCATAGTACCGGAACCATTTTCTCCTCAAGCCTGGAGGAGGTGGGTTTCGAGATCTTTGGAGAGATCAGCAAAAAACTGGAGAAGTGTATGGGGATTTACAATTCCAGGATGCAGCTTTTCAAACTCGAGGGTCCAGTGAACAACGCAGCCCTGCTCACCGCGAGGTTTGGGACTGGCTTGGACAGTCACTTTGAAACTCTTGTAGTGCTGCAGAACGTCTCCTTCAATCACTCTGAACCTTATTAGATTCTTCCCCTCATCTATGGCTTCAACTACTTCCTTTGCCACTCTAGGCTTCCCATCTAATAAAAAAATTTCATTTACATCAAGTACTTAATATACTATTGCTATTCAGGCTTCCCATCGAAATTTTTTTCGTGTGATTTTTTTTTCTAAACCAAAAAAAATATTAATCTCCCATAATATAAAGACTCCTTTTATATATGTATCATTGGATGAAAATATGAGATTTTAATTGACCATTAAAGATAGAAAAGTTACGATTTTTCAAATAAACAATATATTAAAAAAAAAATAAAAGAAAAAGATCTTACAAATCTTAAAAAAGGAACTAAATTAAACTAGAAAAACAAGAAAAATAAGAAAAAAGTAACTGATGAGAAATCGTTAATATATATATTTATATATATACTTCCTATCATAAAAGACACTTTAATCTACATGTATCATGGGATGAAAATAGAGATTTTTGTCCTTTGAAGACACAAAAGTTGCGATTTATTTCACACGCATAAATATATTTTTTGATAAGCAAAGAAAAATTTCTTAAAAGTCTTAAAATATAGGAACTAATAATCTAAACTAGAAAAACAAGCAAAATAAGAAAAAAATCACTGAACAGAAAATATTATCCGTTATCATAAAAGCTAATATGTATCATGAGATGAAATTATGAGATTCTTTAATATATATATATATATATATGTGTGTGTGTGTGTCTATTTTATGTATATATATATAACATTAATTACCATGGAAGTAGTTCCAGCAGATGATGGAGCCCACAGTCCCCCATTCACCTTCATGTAGCTCACAACCCTGAACTTTGTCGCCTGCTGCTTTGTTTATATGGTGAGGTTTGTGCCTGAACATGTCATGGAACTGTTTAGGAGAAGCTTTGATTTCGATATCTGTCTCTAACTTACCAAAGAGAGACGACATTTTTTTTCCTGGATGCTATATGAGAGAAAGATGAGAGAAAGATGAGAAGAGGAAAGATGTACTGTCAGAATGCTTTGCACTAATTGTTACCTTTTTATATAGAAGAGTCAGTACACAGAAATGGTTAATAATGAAATGTATAGTATGGTACACAATTATTATTATTAAAGTGCCACATTACAGAATCCTCCTTTGAGATATACGTATATGCAGCTTGACATTTTAATTAGAATAAAGGTTTATGCTTTAATGTATAATATAATATTAGGACCTAAAGGATGGTAAATCGCCCACACCAAAAACCCCTGAGGGAAAAAAAAAACCATGGGTGCTAAACACACCAGCTCAAATAGGAGAATTTTATTAACGACAAATTACGGTTACAAGAGATTGGAATTATAAGCTTGCTCCGAAACTCCACCAATGCAAAACCGATGCCGTTTTCTCCTCCAACAACTCGCCTCCGGACTTCCTGTCCTACTCCAAGTCTATAGCTTGCCTTCGGTCCAACTAACCTACTCCAAGCTAGGTTTGTTGACTTTGGTCCTCGACGTCCTCGACGTAATCTGAGCTATGAACTGCCTTCGGTCCTCCTCAACTTACTCCAGGTCAGATGAATACGAAACCAATGTTTGAGAGCAAAGTGTTGAGTCTAGAATGTATTGTGAAATTCTCTCCCGTTAAAGCTCTGAAAAACTATTTCTCAATGTGTGAATCCTTAAATTCTGAAACGCCTACGTACAAGATGTTGTCTAGATACATTTGACTAATCCCAGAAACTAATCTCTCCCAGAATCACGCTCAAAACCATCTACAGCAGCCCGAGATACTTGAGTATTGAAACTCCTGAAAAATCTGCTGCTTTTTGTACAAGTTGCAGCTGCAGCTTCTATGTAGACATTGTATATGATTCAAAATTTGAACAATTAAAGCAACGTAATCTGCAAACAAGATTTATCTAAGAATTCAAACCAAGATATTGTTACATCATCATTCAAATTCAAATACTCCTACAGCTCCAGATATCATACATGAAATCTCAAGTTAGTTAAAACTCAAAAGGCCTGAACTGAGGCTTGAGACTGATCCAACCTCATTTAAACTGATTTCAAATATCAAATTCAAATGAATCAGCATCCAACCTAAAGCCCTTCAAACCAAATAATTTATTAAGAGAAAATTAGGGAAATAATCACTATTTGAACACCTCCTTATAATTTTGTCAACTCTAACATTAAAACCGATAATTTTGTCATTCTGTATTTTTAATTTATTTTTTCCTAAAAATTTCTTATTTTATCCCTGAACTTAGATTTGGGTTTCATTTTTCACTCATTTTTCTCTCTCTTCGATTCTCCTCTCTCTAAAATTCTCTCTCTCTGTCTTCAGTTCTACAACTTCTCTCTCCCTTTCCTCCCTCACCGATCGTTTCCATCTCTCTCTCATATCTCTCCGGCCATCTTCATCTCCCTCTCCTCCTTCGGCCGTTCTCTTCCCTTTCTCTCTCCTTCTCCGGCCGTTCTCTTCCTTCTCTCTCTCCTCCTTCTCCGGCCGTCCCTCGGGACCGCGATGTGGCTTCGCCTGCACCGTCGTACACCAGAATCGAGCAGTCCTCCCTCGCAAATATCGTCGTTCACCGCCGTCCGCCGCGATTAAGTAGTTCTCCATCGAAGATCACCGTTCACAACCGCGAGGCGAGTATTGAGACCAGAAAATCGCGATCGCCAGCGAACCCTATCTCTTCTCTCCCCTCTCTCTATTTTCTGTCGTCGCCGTCGTCATCGCCAGTACCTCCGTTTCTTATGAATGTCGCGAGCCCCTTGGAATCGATCGCGACGTCCTCTGGCCAACAACGGCGCCCTCGATCGGATTCAACCTGCAAAAAGAGGAACCAACAATTCCAAAGAACAGATCGCGACCGAAAACGAAGATTAGTGCACCGTCGCCGGCGCCTTGGCGAGATTGCGCCGATCTCTTCGTCGCCGTCGTGCCCTCCACCGGTGTAGCCCCTGGGTTTCGGTTTTGTGACGTATGAGTCAGAGGTCGAAGTGTCAAAAGGCTTTGAGTGTCATGAATGGTAGGGTAATTAGAAATTTTGCCCCTCTCTCTCTCTCAATATTTTTTTTTTTCACGCTTTCCATTTAACTTTTTATCAATCTTTCCAATTTAGCTGCCTTTAGTTAGCAATTTTTGGTGATTGTCTTGAAAAAAGTATCTTGACTCTATCTCTTTTGGATGACAAATTGAAGAAAACGTACATAACTCTGTTATTTCTTTTCTAGTTTCCTTTAGTTCATGCTGTGTAACAGTTACAATATAATTCATGAGCCTTTTTATTTTTTATTTTTTATTTTTTTTAATGTTGTTATTGTGATTTTAATTATATTAGCTTTTTTTTTTTTTTTTTTGGGAATAAATAAAAGGATTTCCACCCCGTACGCAAGAACTTCTTTCCGTAGGTATGACAGAGATATGTTCTTTATACTACTTTTATCTCGGTCGGCTATCTAGGACTTACCGTGTACCATCACCAAACTATGCTTTAATAGCCGAAGCTAGAGCGAGGCTTAAGGGGAGGCAACAAGAATCGAACCCAGATAGATGAAAGGGAGAAGCCTAGCAAAAGCACCCACCTCTTTCTCAACCCATCCATCCCTGTGGGTGCTTGTTGCATAAAAAGAAATTGTATTGCTGCAATTTATAACAACGGTGAAAAGTTCAAGACATGAAGTGTTTGCCTTCTAGTTTTCTTCTTCTCCTTGTATGGATTGCAGGGTTTATTTATGGAACTAGTTATGGTGAATTCAGTCGGATAGAACTACTTTGGATTCTAACAGACTCTATTTTACAGTCAATCAAAATTTATTTTGCATTATACAGAATCCATTTTGCTCTGCTTTAGATTATGATAGAATCTGTTTTGCATTCTATAAGAATTTGTTTTGTTTTCTCAGATTCTAGTAGAATCGACTTTGGATTCTGATAGAATCCATTCTGCATTCTACCAGAATCCGTTTTGTCTTCTCAGATTTTGATAAAATTCGTTTTGGATTCTGATAGAATCTGTTTTGCATTTTATTGTAATTCGTTTTGCATTCTATCAGAATCTATTTTGGATTCTCGGATTCTATCAGAATCTATCCGATGATCGGCGTCGACGACCAGAGGTCCATTGCCGCTGGATACGTCTAGTCATCTTTGTTGAAATACAAAATAAAAAAAAAATTATGTTAGAATCCATTTACGATTATAATAGAATTTCTTCAGCGACCGGAGCCAAATACATATGACCATATTTGAAATCCAAAATATAGATGAATATATATTATGTTAGAATCTAAATCCGTTTGGGATTCTAACAAAATGTCTTTGGCGACTAGCATCGACGCAGGTGGCTGGAGCCGGATATGTCCTGTCATCTTTGTTGAAATATGAAAAAAAAAATTCTGTCATGAATTCTAATAGAATCTCTCCGGTGGCGATTGCCGGCGACTGGAGTCGAAGATATTCAAAATATATTCCAATAAATAAAAAGGAAAAGAAAATAAAGAGATAGTGGTACTTTTGTCTGTTTACTATTTTTTTCATTTAATTATTTAATTAAATATTATGAAATAGTAAAATTATCAATTTTTATCTTATTGGTGGGTAAAATTATAAGGTGTCAAATTTATGACATTCTTGTAAATCACCCATTAATTCATGTTTTTAATATTTGATGCCAATAAACTCAAGGGATTAGGATCCCAACATATTATTTGTAATATTATCACTTTTAACTTCGGAATTTGTAAAAGAAAGATATTAATATTTAAATAAATTAAAAATAACACAATTGTAATGATCGTATGAAAAAATTCAATAGCGACAAATAGAAATAAATGTCAATTTAAATTTATTTGTCATCTTAGCATACACGCCAAATTTGAAATTAGAAATTGCACCCGATTAGAAAATATTTTTTAATCATAATGTGAAAATTTACCATTTCACATCAATTTAGCACTCTATGAAGATGCTCCAAGGTTTTTAATATTAACTAAGGTCCATTTTAGGGTACGATTTTCAAACTTATAGTTTCAATGTTCTTTCTGACGTCGGGTTCTGCTCTTTCTTGTTTGCATCATCAGGGTTTATTTGTTTTCTTTTATTTTTGAGCTTTTCTCTTTCGGGTGGTCCTTACGAGTTTCTTCTATTGACATTATTGTGTGTGTGTGTGTGTGTCTATATATATATACACACACACACACTTTTAATTTTTGTAAAATAGAGTGGGGAGCTAAATTAGTGCGGGTTAACTAGGATGTACTAATACCCCTGATGCTAATTGTTCCCTCTTGACATTAAAAAAAAAAAAAAAAAAGATTTTGTGTGAATTTGTCGAGCCTGTGCTACATTTCCTCCATAAAGGATATGAAACCTGTATCGAATCGATGTTTGTAATACTATAGAGATTTCATTTGGGAACTTGATTTTTGTTTGCGGGTTGGTGGACTTTTAAAGAAACAAGCTACTAAAATGATCCCTTCATGGCTATACGAGTATTTTACACAGGCAACCCAAACAATAATTACCAAGTAATTTTATTGATAAAGCCAATAGTATTTCAGATAGCAAAACGGGTGATGAAAAGAACAATAATATTTGGGCTAATTCTGTTAGATAGGAGGGAAAGAAAACTTATAAAAGAAGGAAAATTAAATTAATGATAGAAAAGAAATTACTTTTTTTTTTATTTTTATTTTTTTATGTTGTTTGATATATAGAAAGTAAAGAAAATAAAATGTGTGTACAATTACTGTTTATCCATATACTTATAATGTTTCACATTAAAGATAGAGATAAAGATATAATTTTGGTTATCATTTGATGGATATAAACTTTTCACCTATTTTTAAAATGATTAAAATAAGTTGACCCTACTAAATATTTTTTCACCCTATCTTCGTTTCCATCCTATTTTCCTTTTACCAAACAATGTACTCCACCATTTTCCATCCAATTTTTCCTCCCACTTCCTTCTTCCCGCTTTTGTATACTACCAAACATAGAAGTTGTCACCTGTACTGATGTGTGTGTGTGTGTGTGTGTGTTTTTTTTAATTGGGAAAATTTTATTAAAAATAAATGAGGAAAGGTCTTACAAGATTAAAATCATAAAAAGCCTTAAAAAGGAAAAAAAAAATTAAATAGCAAAAAAAAAAAAAAAAAAAAACCAATGAAGAAAATATTAGGTTCTCTTATTTTAAAATCCTTCCCACTATGTGCTCTTATAAGCTTGTAGGATGATTGTTTCTTAACTGAATTTTATTCCTTCAACCCCCAATCCCCCACCACCACACCACACCACAACCCCCCACGCCCCCCCCCCCCCCCCTCTCAAAATAGCTAGATCTGCTCAAATTTCCAAATAATCCGAAGCAACAATGTCTTTTTATTTTTTTTTATTTTTTTAATTTTTGAATAATTTTCTATTTTTATTTTAAACATTCATCCAATCGTTAATATCTAGAGCATTATGTAAACGCTTAACGGACATGTATTGATGTGTTTCATTGTGACAATTCCATTAAATTATTTCGTAGGTGCAATTTTTTTATTTTTATTTTTTTTGGAGTAAAGCAATGAACATGTTTTGATAACTAAGGGAACATAAATTAATGATTGTCCTTGAAACATTTTATTATTTTTTTTAAAGGAATTGTCCTTGAAACATTCATTTTTAAGCTATTTCACTGTCACCTTTGCTTTTGGTACGGGTACGGAGTGTGTTTTGGTTTTATTGCTTATAGTTTATTTTTCTCTCTTTATTATATTCTTTATGAACTTTGTAATTTTTAAAAAATAAATTTGATTGATAAGTATAATAGAGGATGAGAGTTCTGGCAGTCGAAGATCTAATTGAGATGTTCTAAGATTTACTAATAATGCTATTATTTTCTGTTTTTTTTTTATAATTTATATAAACATATGTATAATGTATACGCATTTCTAAATTATTAAACTTTATTGTGAATTATTCAAAGAAATTAAGTATATCAGTTTCAATATATTGGAGCTTTCACTCCCTTTGCATCTCGCAGGCAGAATAACTTCAAGTCTAATAGAAAGCATATTCTATGATAGACCAGAAGTGATATAAAGGAGATAGCAAAATTAGCTAGACTTGGACAGATAAAAGAAAATGACAATATATATACATATATATATATATTTCTGAATTGCAGAACCTTAATATAGATAAAAGGAGAATATTCTGACAATTAACAATCATACTCTTTCTTAGAGTGAGATAGAGATTGTAGTTTCGGGATTTTAGGATTATTATGAACTGGGATAACTCAATCAGATGAGGAAAAAATTGGACAAAAGACTGCGCACGAAATCAAACTCTATAAAACCAACCTCATTTAAACTTATAGTTTGAATTGCGAATGGTTTTAAAAGGAAGAAATAATTATGTTTTGTCATTATTAATGGTTTGTTTATATTTCTTTTTTTCTTTTTAATTTTCTTAGGCTGCTTTTCTTTTTCTCTGTTCCAGTTTGTAAGAACTTTTTTTTTTTTGAAAAAATAAAATCTTAATATAGGTTGTTATTGTATTCTTTTGGGTATTTTTAAAAACCTAATGTTACGACTTACTATACCAATTACGATAGTAATTTAATAGGGTGATTTGCAAGAATGCCCTAAATTTTTGGTACCTCCTTATAATTTTGCCCTATATAAGAGTAAAGTTGATAATTTTATCTTTTTATAATATCGAATTAAATAATTGAATGAAAAAAATAGTAAGATAGACAAAAATACCCATATCTCTTTAATTTCTTCCATTTTTTATTTATTGGAATAGTTTTCATATATTTCCGATGCCGTTCGCCAGCCCCCTGCCACCAATAGGCCACCAATCACCGGCCAGTCATTGGAAATTTTTTTTTTTTTTCATATTTCAACAAAGGTGACTGGATGTATCCAGCTCCAGTCACCGGCGTCGATGTCGGTCACCGGAATTTTGCATTCTGATAGAATATGAAACGTATTCTATTAGAATGCAAAATTGATTCAATCATAATGCAAAACGGATTCTATCGGAATGCAAAATTGATTCTATCATAATGCAAAACGGATTTTACTAGAATCTGATAAGGCAAACCACATTCTGATAGAAGGGAAAACGGGTTATAATACAATGCAAAACGGATTCTGATAGAATGCAAAATGGATTTTGGTCACCGTCGTTGATGTTGGTCGCCGGTCTCTAGCCGGGCGCTGGAATTTTGTATTCTGATAGAATGCGAAATGGATTCTATCATAATGTAAAATGGATTCTACTAGAATCTGAAAAGGCAAAACGCATTCTGATAGATTGCAAAATAGATTATGATAGAATGCAAAATGAATTATATTAGAATCTGAGAAGGCAAAACACATTCTGATAGAATGCAAAACAGATTCTGATAGAGAATCCAAAATAGATTCTCACTTGGCATTGGCATCTAAAGAGAATTAGCACGATAAGAATCCAAATCTTCAAATTATTATTTTTCAATATCCAATTCTGTCATGGCAATTCAATGAACAATTTTCCTGTCCCAGGATGCAAACTTAATGGTGCATCAAAAATGAGAACAGCAGTCACAGAAGGACTGTAACCATTATAACCAGAGGAAGGAGATCACATCCAAATGATAAATATAACTATTAAGGAGATCTGATACTAACAGATCACTCATGCACTCTTGCTTGTTGTGCTGCTTGTTGGTACTTCATATTTGTCCAGTCAAAGACAAAATTGGAACTCATATCCTGTAAAACATGCGGGAAAAAAAAATCATAAAAATGGTAATACATAGGGCAGTCTATTAGCAAAAACAAATAACAATGGCAAAAAATGACAAAAAAAAAAAAAAAAAGGAAAGCAATTCAATGGACTGTCTATTAACACCAATAACTAGCAAATAGCAAAAATGACAAACTAATAAACAAACGAGATTGCTGAAAACTGAAGATGAAGACAAGCAAGAAAATCAAACAGAACAAAGAACACCAGTAGGCAACAAAATATTATTGTGTACATGTAAATATTTTAGTAGAATGCAACTCGGATTCTAGTAGAATGCTACTCGAATTCATATAGAATGCATCTCAGATTATAGTAGAATGTGTCTCAGATTCATGTAGAATGTGACTCGGAATCATGTAAAATGTGTCTCGGATTCTAGTAGAATGCAACTCGGATTCTAGTAGAATGCGTTTTGAATTCTAGCAGAATGCGCTAGTAGAATATGAATCGGATTCTAACAGAATGCATCTTGGATTCTAATAGGATTTTTTAATTTTAATAAAGACAGCCAGACGTATCCAAAACATTTTTGTAATCCACCAGAATATTTTTCAAGAATCCTTTTTACTAGAAAAAAAACTTATATCCATAGTAACAAAAAGATATAAAAGCTATTTCACAATCCCAATAAACCTAATTATAAATACAATACATAATTATATGAGACTCAGAGTTGTTACATGTTTGAAATCTTTTAATCGTCGATATAGCATGCTAATTTTTAATGTCAATGTGATATGAGACTCAGAGTTGTTACATGTTTGAAATGAAAAATACCAAAATGCAGGTCTTTCGAAAAGTGAGAACAACAACGACAACTACCAACTACCAACTTTAGTTCTTGTATTCCACAGGTAAAATCCATAACATTTACTTCCTATTTGGATTGTCCACAAACCTTTACTTCAATATACATGTGAAAGCACAGCACAAAACAAACAAAGCATGTTTCAATCCCCATGACGGACGGACACCAACGCCAAAGTGAGCATTGGTCTTCAAATTGGGATACAAAATTTTCCGGAGCAAAAGAGAAAAAAAAAAAAAAAAAAAAAAAACTACTGTAAAATTACATTAAAAAAAAAATCCTACAACAACAATAACAACATAACTTGAATCTACGGAGCCCTAAATTACTCAGCCATCAAACAAACACAAACACCAAAAACTCAAATCCTAATTATCAACATTCTAACACAATGTTCCTTTCCTTTTGTTCCTTCCTGTTTTCTGTTTTAGTTTTTATGTTCCTTTCTTTTGTTCTTTGAGGATTTCTCATTCTCTTTCACTTTATTTTAGTATTATTATTATTATGTTTATAACATTGCTCATAAAACCAAAGCAGACGAACACTAAAATAGTCCAAACAAAGAAAACTCCAAACAAAGCAGATGGAGCTACTGATGCAAAAATCAACACACCAGCAACAATGCATGAGCCAAACCAGATGTAGCTGGTACAACACATTTATTTCAGAACGCTACATAAAGACCAAGCATGAAGACCGTTTACAACACATTATCAATTTTTAAGAACAATCTCTCTGCCTGAAGTAACTGAAATTCAAGACTCTCGTGAGTGATTTAAATGGTTTTGCAACTTAACATTAATATTCAAAACACTTCAGGATCAGAGTAGGATAATAACATGACAAAAAAGAAATCAATAGTTCCTCTTGCTTTCTCATTCTTCTCCAATCAAAAAGTTAAAATTTTGCTTCTTTCTATTATCAGAAATCAGAAAACAAAAAATCTATAATACACTGCCTAAAACAAAATCTCAACCTTCAATTAACTTCCAAAACCGATTTCACTTTTCTATTATTTTCAATCTGTGACCGGACTAATAAAATCCAAGTTCTTCAAAGAGAGAAGATGTTAAAAGACAATTAACCAAGCAAAAGAGACAGAACAAGCCTCCCCTTATGTGCTTGCTGTCGAACTTGAACTTGTCGGAATCGCGAGAAGCACAAAGAGAGAGGAGTGCCATGGGGACATCACGACCAAGACGATGATGGCGCCGAATCGAGACCGAGCAGATCCAGTCTCCGATGGTGGAGACAAACGCACGCCGGAGTTTTCAAGGTTGCCGAAGCAACTAGATCTTCATCGGAATAGCAGCAGTTGAGCGATTTCGTTAGGTCTGCTTCCGGGAGCTCCGGCTCTGGCGCCGGTGGTGACTGTTAAGGTAGAGAGAGAGAGTTAGGAGACCTGATCTCGGATATCTGATCGGCGTTCTCTTCAGATCGGCAGATCGGATCTTGGCAGCGGAGATGAAAGGAGAGAGAGAGGTTTTGGAGGAATGGGAAAGAGAAACGGGACAGAGATTTGCAATTCTGAGAGAGAGAGACTAAGCTAGAGAGAGAATGGAGGGAGGGAGATAGAGAGACACTTGCAGAGTAAGAGGCAAAATGGAAAAGAGAAGAACAAAACGAACATGGCCACCAAAATACATGCAGGCGCAAAATGAAGAATTTACCTTGTAATTTAAGATATTTTTTACTTAAAAAAATCTAATATGACAAAATTACGATCACTCTATTTAAGATTGACAAAATTACAAGGAGTGTCCCAAAAATAGTATTTTCCCTAATTTTCTTAATTTAATATTGATATCGGGATTATAGATGAGTTCCAATATGAAAAGGGACACGGGATTACCAATTTTATTCTTCGAACTCAACTTTGGGTGAGACATCAATATCACTCCCACTATGGGGGGGGGGGAGAAAAAAGACAAGAGAGAATATTATCTCTCATTCTTGGTAATAGTATAAACTAGAAGAATATAGTATTCCGTTTCATTGGAGATATAAGTCTCTTATTCATTCAACACAACTTTTGCTCCGGTTTTAGGAAGTTCTAAAAGCAGAACAAAAAAAAAAAAAAAAAAAAAACCAGCACAAACAAGCCAAACATTATTACATACTAAGGAAGCCCTTGATAACTTTCCTAGCCTTCTATTTATTAATTAGTGGTAGTTCCACAGTAGGGTCCACACTTTCTATGCATTGTTGATGAAGTAAGCGTCCATAGTTTTGTAACAAATGTCCGCAAAGTCGAAGTACTTGGTAGGATCTGGGACATCCTCATTTTTCTTCTCACATTCTACAATAGTTTTCATAACTGAGCCACTTCCATCACCCTTGTCGATTGCCTGAATTACGAATGTGTAACTGTTGTACAGTTTCTTCAGTTCTCCATCTATGACATTTATAGTCACAGATTTGTTTGTGTCATCTATGGCTTCAACTCTTATTATATGATGCTCAGAAGGAAACGAATTGTCTACAATTATGTTTAACAAAAAACCGAGATCTTAATAAGGACAACGTTATAATTACAACTAATTAAGTAAAGAGATTTGTTGTTTTTAACTAAAAAGAGGCGACAATTAGCATCAAGAGTAATTAACACTTCTCAATTAATTTGGAACGTACCTCTTAAAAACTCTATTTTATGTGTCTTGTCTCCCACTCAAATTAAATTAGAATAAAATTGCAATGAAAAGAGGAAAAATACCAAAACCAGCCACTGTAATTGCAGATATAGTCTAATTTTAATTTAACACTTGTCTATACTACAAGGTGTAGAGTTTGAATACATCTTCAAATTAAAAAAAAATTAAAAAATATGAAATTTCAAAAATGGCCAGTCTGATCTTCACAAGGGCAGTAAAGTTAAAAAAAAAAAAAAAAAAAGCAACTATAAGCCCTAGTCGAAACTCAAACTTTATTCACAGAGACTACAATTCAGGCCTCATTAAAAAACTTTACAAGAAAAACTCAAAAGGAAAAATCTTGCGAACGAGAAAAAAGAAAAAGAAAAAGAAAAAAAGAATGGAGCTAAACATAGAAGCGCCCTCGGTTGCAGAAAATTAAACTAAGAAAATCATGTAATACAACTGAAATGTTTTTTAGTGTAAATACCATATTATTACGTACAACTGGATTATAACTTGTAGAATAAATTATTAATTCTCATGTAAGTAGTTTGCATGATGTGGTTGCAGACATAATTTAATAAAAATTCTACACATGACACTATTAAAAGTTAAAGAGTTCGAATCCTCCCAGATTCAACTTAAAAAAAAAAATGGTTTGCAAGGATAAAAAGAAAAATTGATCTAATGACAATTAAAAAATACTGAAAAAGAAATTCTAAGATATGTTTTAAATAAAATTCCTCACCAGCTGGAGCAAAAATCCATTTCCTGGTCGAACCGATGGACTCCCAATTGCCCTTAATCAGCTGGACGTCCCTTATCAAGTTAGAGCACATCTTGGGCAAGTCATACTGTTTGTTTCGGAAAATTTGATAGAAACTTTCAGCGGAGGACTTGACATCCACTTGAGACTCCATTTTTGTTTATATGAGCCATTCTCAAGTAGCAAGCTGAGAAAATGCAAAACTTTAGTACTCTAGTACCCTTTAACAGAAGAAATAATGTAGTGGTGATAAAAAATGTACTTTGATCCTTGCATTATATAGAGGAGAAAGAATTTTGATGATTAATTTCAGCTTCTAATTTGGGAATCGTACGTTTTAATTCGAAAAATGAACAATTAATAGTTAATTGATTTGTGGGTGTTATTCGATTCAATCATGCAAGAGAATTTTTCTTTCCTTTTGTGATTCAGCATCTTTTGTGGTCCGTTTAGAAGATCACTTTTGGAAGGCGAGAAGAAGAACCTGGAAAACAATATATATATATATATATATATATATATATATAAAACTTCTTTTAAATGTAGATAGAGAGACGATGGCTAAATATTTTTTAACCAAAAAAAAAAAAAAGAAAAAAGGTACATGCATTTCAATTAGATTGCCATTTGCTAAGCTACTCGATCTATGAAACCTGACTTCCACTCTAATTTATTAACAAAAAAAATAAAAAAGTGAAGATATTTAGATTTAAGCAAAAGGCTAAGAAAACAAGTTAATAAGAAAGACAAATAACAAACAACTTACAAAAGAGAAACGAATTTAGAGTCTATTTTGATCTTGGATTTCGCTAGATTTAATTCTATGTGAAGTGGGTGGTGGCCACCCTAGTGCTACATGCTCTTGGTCCTTAATCCATTAGAGGTTTCCATTAAGTGTAGGAATTTTATTGAAAATAGCCTTATATATGTATTCAATAATCTTAATATGTTGAGGTACTTTCCCATTGTCGGCTCTCAAACATACGTTTTTTCTTTTGAATTTTAACAGAATTTACTTTGAACCAATATCGATGGAGGGTAATATATTAGCAGATCATTTTCTCTTTGTTACGTTTGTATCTTTTTCTTGAGTTGAATGTAATTTAAAAAAAAAATTAAAACCCCTTTCATTTTGAGGACAAATACATAATGCATTTTTTCTCTCCCTTAATTAGTCCTTTTTTTTTTTTGTCAAATTTTTTTTCTTGCAATGATTTGGAGGCTCACTCTTCTCAATGGATCGGTGCTCAATTGATTTTTTCTTTTTGAAAATTTAAGAAGATTTCTCTATAATTTTTCCTTATTTGTAAAATATTGGTACTTCAAGAAATGACATAATGTTTCCCTTTTGAGTGTTATCCTAGCTTTATTATGCGATTGGATGTCTTTGATGCTTGCGACCTTATCCAATTCATTCAAAAAGAAAACAGAGCTTTCTTGATAGGTATAACAATTTGAAATATTTTAAATATTTCAACGACAAATGAAGTCACAAATTGTTATATGTGTAATATTTCAAATAATATGTTTTGCATTAAAATGAAATAGGAAAGGAAGATCTTTTGAAATATTCTGCACAAAACAATTTGCGACTTCATTTATCGTTTTTCGCTTTTATGGAAACCCTACTTTTTCTTTCCTTCATGTCACTTTATTATTTGAACTACTATTTTAAACTAGCACCCTCCCACTTTAATGTTAATGAAATATTACGCTCAACAAACATTCCAAGTTGAATCATATGGTCTCCCATATTAACAGAGATCAAGGGTAGTAGAGTGGCGGATCATGTGGTAAAGTCATGGAATTCATCTTACTTTGCTTGTTGGCTCTTTACTCCTATGTTTGTACGAGTGTATTTGGTAGGAGGGAAAAGTGGATGAAATAAAGAGAGGTAGAGGTATTAGTAAAATGATTTTGATATTTATAGTTGTTTAGTAGAAGAGATTGAAGAGGACAGAAGATATTACGAGAGGGACTCTAAATCCTACAAAACACCCTCAACTTTGATCTTTCCTAAATTGGAGAGATTATTGAAGGTATTGCATACCAAATATAATAAGAGAAAAAATCTCTTGCCCTCCTTCCCCAATTCTCTCATCTGGATGATCTATCACTCCCAATTTCCTAAACATACCCAAAGTTTTGTACATAGTGATATTATTTTCCATCTTCAAAAGTTCATATTTCAGGAGATGTCGCGAGTGATTGATTTTTGATGTTTACTCTGAGGCTCCTTTTTTTTTTCTTTTTTTTTTTTTTTTGTAGCTTACCTTTGATTAGGTTTCTCTCACTATGTTTTACCAATACTTGTTTCTTCTAGTTTCATGCCTAGAAGAGTAGATCTCTCTTTCATTGAAAGTTAATTGTTTTCTTGCCTTTATCTTTTAGAAGAAAGAGGTAAATAACATATTTTAACAAAGCTAAAAGAAGTAAATAGTATTACCGATATATATCTTTAGCATATTCATATTTTCATCAGCTGGTTTTCCTGTTTCACCCCAACCAGCTCCAATAAATGTTTCCACGGCCACAATACGTGGGAGGGTACAAAGTATATAAAGCTTCGGTTTACTCATTATTCTAGCATTTTGACTACACTTGCTTTGAGGGACCAAGTTTTTATTAGTGGTTAAGCACGTTCAAAAGAGAAAATATTAAAATTATCCTTTTTCTTTATGCAAAGTATTTTTCATCTTGTATCTTCAGTTTGCAAATCGTAAAATCTTATCCCTTTGATGTGTATGATGATGATGATTATATATATGTTTATATTATTTCATCGTGTAGGTACGGCAAATGAACATGTATTGATAGAGCCAAAACGATCTTCCGCTTGCATTGATAATTTTTTAATTTGTAATTTACTTTCTCTTTTCTATTGATTAACTTTATGATACTAGTTTTTTTTTTTTTACTGTCAATTGTTAATATTTTAAGCTTGCAGAACTTAATAATATGAGAATATAGATATTATACATAACTGATTCTTAAAAGAAAAATACCTAAAATCGTGATGATCAAAAGGAAAAGACTTTTAAGATATAAATATGAAATAAATTCTCGGTTTTGTATGCATACCTTCTCTGAAGGGTTATTTCTTAATTTTTGTTATCATTTAAAAGTTCAAGTAGAGGATTTTGTTACTTCGCAGTTTATTAAAAATAATTGCTTATTCAGAAATTAAATTGTAGAATTCTCATGACAAAGACACTAACTACTACAAGGAGCTTTTGACATAAAGTCTTTGGAAATATAGAATTTATCGGCCTAACCAAGACAGAGGATGAAACTAAGAGCTCCAGGTCCACCTAATAAGACAACCCATAAAGGGATAAGGGAAACACCCCCACAAATACTATTCAAAATAGCGATATCCAAATCTCCCAGACAACAGTACAGAGAAGAGTTTCGAGGTGCCTTACCAAGGCTCAAAATGACGTATGAGGTACAGACTCAAAAGAGTAAAACATCAACAAGCAAAATAAGCCAAACCACAAAGCAAATATAGCAACTCAAGATGGCATGCTTTGGAGGAAAATACGGCTATAAATGGCACTAAAGAGTAAAGAGAAATAAGCAACAAAGAGAGTAGCCTTGTTGCTTGCATTGCAAATCATTTCTCCCTTCTCTCCTGAGGAATGCTATGTGTACTTGAGATGAAATTTTCTTGGATACTCTCTCTTTTTTCAAGATGACACATGTCTTTACTTTTTGCTTCTTGAAAGAAACAAATCATCAGCATAATAATATATAAGTCATGTTTATACGTTGTTATTACAAGTTTGCCACTAGAGCAGTAGGTTTTGTAATATTAATCGAAGTTATAAGTTTACCCATCATAAAAGCGGGAAATGAAAAGCTTTTTCCCCAAGTTTTATTAGCTTTTGTCTTTTCGTCTACATCCTAGCTATTGCAGAATGAACAGAGTTTTATTTATTTTTTTATTTTTTTAATTTGAACATATAATTCTGAAGTTATTCTTAAATAAAAAGAAATATACTCCCACGTTCAAGAAAATTGTTGGGTCAAAGGTAATTTTTAATTTTTGTATATGTATTTAAATGTTCTGTGGTAATTTAACATCAATTCCACTTATAATGTTTTGGGGAAAAAATATTACATTCTCTTCTTTTTTTTTTTGTTTAATTTACTTTTTTTTTTAATTTTAATTTCTTACGAAAGGATCTTTTTTTACCCATCTTTTTGTTTTTCTTAGAAAATGAAAGTTAGATGGTTTGATCCATAGTATTTGTAGACAATGGAACAATTGAAATTTATTTGATTCGGAATGAGTTGATCCATGGCATCTTTATGTTAGTAAAGATATATCTCTAAATATAAAAATATAAAATATAGAATGAAGTCAATTCTATTTTCTTTTCTTTATAGAAAAACCGCCAGAGAACAATAAGGAGCAAGTCTCAAATTGGAGAATCAGAATAAAAAAAAATGTTTTGGAGAAGCACAACATGGCCCAAAAAAAAAAAAAACATACAAACAGAGGAATAGAGTATAGAGCTCACAAAGTACAAGGAAAAAAGAAAAACCCCCTCTGGCAACAGGGCAAGTACAATCGTACAAATTTTTTTTTTTCTTTTTTTGGTTACAACAAATGGTAAATTCATAATAATATTGTACAAACATGACTTATTATTATACTGATGATTTGCTTCTTTCAAAGTAAAGACTTATTCATGTTTGTACAATACTAATAATATTGTACAAACATGACTTATAATATTGAACAAACATGACTTATTATTATACTGATGATTTGCTTCTTTCAAAAAACAAAAAGTAAAGACATGTGTCATCTTGAGAAAGAGCAACAGATGCCTAGAAGCAATCGGCAAAAAAACCGTTGTCAACGATCTCTACAACGTCCAAATTAGGTTGGCTCCCCAACCTCACCTGCATATGAAGTCCCTCGATCCTAATTTTGGTAAACATTCATTATATATATTGTCCCAGGCAAAAATATAATGAGTTATTAAGATCAAATTTCCAATAATGGGGTTATGTGTGTGTGTGTGTGTATATATATCTATATTATAGTATAAAAAAGGTTTAAGTTGGAGCAAAAATCCATTTCCTGAGCTAACCAACGGACTCCCAGTCACCCCTTATCAGCTGTACGTCCTGAACCACGTTAGGGCACATATTGGTTAAGTGGTTCTGTTTGTTTTTGAAGGTTTGGTAGAACCTTTCTGCAGAGGACTTGATGTCCACTTGAGACTCCATTTTTCTATTTGAGCCATATTCTCTCTCTCTCTTATTTTTTTTTCAAGCTCAGAAAATTCTTAGAACACTGTTTTGAGAAATGTTGTGGTTATGGAAAGGGTACATAGATCCTGGCAATTAATAGATGAGGAAGAAAGTTGAAAATTTCAACAAAATCAGTTAGTTTTGATGATGCTTTTCCCTTTCTGTTTCTTCCCCACTTTAATCCGAACTGAAAAGAAATAAAAGGAACAAAAAAAAGTTTATCAATTTGTCTGTGCGTCATCTATATCCAAAGGAATAAAAGAGAATCGTTTTTGTGCTTTTTATTTGTAGAATCAGAATCTTTCAGAGTCCACTTAGATTATGATGTTTATAATGTTAAGTTGTGGAGCCTAACTAATGTCATGCCCATAACTCTCTACTCAGAGACAGCACACAAAATCGATCTTTATAATTTGGGGTATTTTTGGACATTCATACTAGTAATTTTTTTTACCTTAGTATTTCTTTATAGATAAGAGGCGCCGTCATTAGAGATTATTATTAGAGATGTTAGAGAAAGAAATTAAAAAAACAAAGAGTTTGAGTATGTGTAATTTTTTTTTGTAAAATTTTTGATCATCATAGATGAACCTATATATAAAAGATTTGCGTGTTTTGTGCTTGTATATTCTTTTTTGTGAATTTTATCGCTATAGTTGCATGCCTAAAATATTTTTGACTGAGGATACTATAAAAACTAGAAATAGTGCGTAATTCAATATAGATACTACTACTTGTTTCCATTATTGACTAGGGACATAAAATGTAATTTTTCTTATAATTAGATGCATCACAACGACAAATTTGAAATATTAAGTTCAGATACAATTATAATTTTTCTTGTAAATGGGAGCCCAAGTTAAATACCTTCTAAAATTTGACGGTCAAAATCAAAATTGTAAATGTTAAAGGGGCACGTTTTTCACTCATATCAAATTGGCTATGCCACAAGGCGTAAAAAAGAACTTGGAAATACATACAAACATATACAACTAAATAAAAATAAAAAATAAAAAATCATGTCGGCTGGTGTTAATCCAGTAAGTAAGGATATGAGACCTCGTTAAAATCCTCTCAAAGGGGGAAAAAACCAGTGAAAAAACTTAACATGAAAAGAAGAGTGGAAGATCTAATTTGATCATTATTGTGTATAGTTCGGTTTTTAATTGCTAAAACTATTGGTTTGCCTGATTCCATCTTATCGCCTGCTTTTCTGGAATTTCAGTGTCGATTTGCTTTTTGTTCGACTGCACATGAATGCTCAACGTCGTAGTGAAGGTGTTTTGCCACTTCATGCTGTCCATTTTGTGGATTAGCTGTTGAAACTTTCTTATTAAACAGCCGTTTTTAGGTTTTTAGGTTTTTTTTTTCCCCCTCAAATTCTGACTATATTTAATACACTTTATGTTCTAGTTTTTGATGCATAAAGAAAGTTTGTAACTCTTCAGTTTTCAATGAAATACTCTATCGAGTAATGGATGCATGGGCATTTTGATGGGCATCTCTCTCAATTGCACCAAAGCGATTCTGGGTTAGAAAAGGAAAAGGCGAGATAATACAGTACATGTGTGTATATATGTCTGCGTATATATATAATTACATATATGTAAATTATTGTTTTTTTTTTGAATAAATGTAAATTCTTGTATGTGATACAACGTTTCGGAAATGTAGTAAAAATTCGACTCTGCTCTTTTAATAACAGGGGCTGTGGGTTAGTGTATGAATACATTATTGTAGCATTTTCGAATGCTATAAAGACCCTTTTTGTTGTAGAGTCTTCATAGCCTCTTTTTCCCTTTTTTCTTTTTTTTTTTTTTTTAATTTTTTTAATTTTTTTAATTTTTTTTTAAATTTAACTTACAGCTTCCCATCTCTAATATTGGCGGGCAGTCCATATATACTTTCCAGTCTTTACTTTCACTTTTGCCCAAAAAAAAAAAAAACAAAAGAATCTTTACTTTCAGAAAACATGATCAATGACGTCTCAACATAATGGACTTAGACTTTTTTATTTACTCTACCTTTTTTTTTTTTTTTTCAAAGGATTTGGAGGCTCATTCTTCTCTACGGAGTTGTTCAATTGTTTATTATTATTATTATTATTATTATTATTATTATTTTTACTTTTTGAAATTTAAGCAAATTCCATTTAGTTTTTTTTTGTCCTTCCTAATTAATAAAGTTAAGTGATTGCAGATATAACCTAGTGATAATAAAATACAAAATTTGAATTCCCCTATTCCAAATTAAAAATATATATAATAATAATTAATAAAATTGATCCTCCAAGAAAATGATAGGTTTCCTTTTTGAATGTTATCCTGACTTTATTATACGATTTGATGTCCTTGATGCTTGTGATCATATCGGATATATTCGAAAAGAAATAGAGCTTTTTCGACAGGTATAACGATTTGAAACATTCTAATTATTTCAAATGATAAATGAATTCTTAAATTGTATATGCGGAATATATCAAACAATATGTTTCGCATGAAAATGAAATAAAAAAGGGAAATCTTTTGAAATATTCTGCATAAAACAATTTGCTACTTCATTATCGGTTTTCGCTTTTATGGAAACCCTACTTTTTTTTTTCCCTTTTATCCTTCACTTCACTTTATTATTTGAACTTGTATTTGAAATAATTCCCCACTGCATTACATTTAATAAGTGGAGGAAAAATTCGGATACAAAATGGTAGAGCACTTCCGACATTTTGAGCTCCGCTTAAAAACTAAATCTGAAAAAGAACATGTATTATGAGTATTGTTGTGAAAAAATTAATTTCCTCACCGTCTGGAGCAAAAATCCCCATTTCCCGATCGTACCAACGGACCTCCAGCCACCATTTATCAGTTGTACTTCCACCATGATATATAGGGCACATCTTGCAGAAGTGGCTCTGTTTGTTTTTGAAGGTTGATAGAACCTTTCAGCAAAGGACTTGGTGTGCACGAAGGTATGAAAATCGACATTTTCAATGACAATTCCGTAAAAATTCCATTTTTTGGAAGTACTGATATGAAAACATGACTATTTTATGCAGAATATATTAAAAATTTCCATGAATATTTATGTGAATATCGATTTTTGATAGAAATACAGATTTCTATAAAAAGAATAGTAGTAAATAAAAAATTTCCATGAATATTTATGTGAATATCGATTTTTGATAGAAATACTGATTTCTGTAAAAAGAATAGTAGTAAATAACAAAATATCGTAAAAAATTTCGCTGAAATATCAATAAAATAACCATAAAACATTATTCATGATTTTTTAATTCAAGCACAATTTTTTATATATGAAGAGAGAGTCAGTAGAGATTTAAAGATATATACATGACATGTCCAAAATCATGTAGAAAAATATTCTAATGTTATATCTTGGTATGAATATTGTTTACATTAATAAGATATATTATAAATACTTTTGAACACATCTTAAAAGCTCCTTTTACTATTACTATTTTCTTATTATGTACGAGACAATAAATGTAATATACCTATATTATATTGCCGATCAATTATTTTACTTAATTGGTGAGTGTAAACTTATCATTTATTGAATTATGATCTCTTTTTATCATGGAAATTTATCATATACTTAGTATTTTAATTGAGAGTTTCACTTAAATTCATGTATTATTAACTATGTTAGAGTTTCATCAAATTTATTTAAAAATTTAGTATTTTAAAATAAATCTCTGTATTTAATGTCAATTTTCAACAATATCACTATTTCTGTCGATATTCTTTTTTAAATTTAAGTATCGATATTTCTGCAAATATCGATATTTTCATATTTGATGTGCACTTGAGACTTATTTTTGCTATTTGGACCATTTTTTTTCCCCCTTGCTGGGAAAATGCTAATATATAGTGCACTATTTGGCGAATGGAATGTCGTGGTAAGGAAAATCGTACTGAGACCCTAGCTTTTTATATATGATCAGGTTAAAAGTTTATCACGTATATTTTGCTATCATATTTGAACAAATATCAGTTGGTTTTGATGTTGTGTTGGACTTTTATAGTTAGTTTTCCCCCTCATTCAGAAACGAAAAGATTTAAAAAGTTAATTCGATATGTCGTAGTTGTAATTCATATCCAATGGAATCAAGAAAATTTTTTTTGAGGTGCTTATTTTAACTTGTGGAATCAGAATCTTTGAAGGTCCTCTTAGATTATGACTCTTGTGAGGTGTCAACAATGACGAATCAGAAATGTTTTTCTGGTTGGGATACTATTAAAAAAAAAAATAGCAATAGTATTTAACTAAATAGATACCAATGTTTGTTTCAATTATTGACTATAGCATAAAAATATATGGAAAGTATATTACTTATGATATTATACCTAGTAATCTCTCCGATTTAGAAGAGATCAAAATTGTGATGTTAAAAAAAAAAAAAATCAGAAATCATTAAGATTTGCCCAATTTAAAACATTTTCCCTTATGAACTCTAAACTTATAAGATGTCCTTTACTCTTCCAGCTCTTTGTTCAATTTCATCTCAAAGTATTCAACTTTGCTGGGTTCTCCTACAAACTAAAAGCGATTATCCAACTCTTTTTGAGCAAGAATTTGATCGTTAAGTTACAGTCAACTTCAAAGTTTCGATCCTCTGAAAAGCTTTCATCTTCTAAATCTCTGGTCCTAGAGTTGCAGGGCTCTGATACCAATTAGATAGAAGTATACCTTAGGGTACCCGACCAACGAGTAGTACCAATCCAAGAATCTCTACAAGTTAGTCCTACGGTATCGCCAATCACGATCATCATACTTGTGGAGTGCGAATTACTATTTGAACTAATTCGTCACTGCATTATTTCCAATAAATGTTCAATTGAGTCACAATATAAGACCCAAAATTGCATGCTTCTATTATATGACTCTATTCTACTTCATTAAAAAAAGTTCAAAACTTACACGCTTGAATTGTGTTGCAAATGTCCTAGAAAAACACGGCAATGGTAGACGCTTTAAAAAAAAAAAAAAAAAAAAAATCTCTATTACCTTAACTTTTGTACATCAGTGATGAAATTACGCAGCAATCATATGGAAGGTACCAATTTAACTCATATATGAGCTGTCCATAGATGATTAGACTTCATTAATTAATTCATTTTTCAACACTCCAGACAGAGATTTAAGGCGTGTTTGATTAGCTGTATTGTATTGTAGTGTATAAGATGCATTATAACATATTGTGTTGTATCTTTACACAATAAAACATTGGATATTTTAAAAGTATTTTCAGGTGTTTATAACGTAATGCAAAAATACAAAATGAAGGTCGGCTTGAGCTTGGAGTCGAGGGATGGCAACAACCTTGACCTCAATTATTGGCGACGATCTTGGCCTTGGACTAGGCCAACCCTATTCCTAGCAACAGGTAACAATGCCGACCATCGTCACTGTTCCCTGGATGACTCAGTCATCGCCTTCACCATAAACTGCTAACCTTAAACCTGACCCCCAGACCTAAGCCAACCACATCATGACAGGCCGACCCCAACCTTGTTCCCAAGTTTGGGTCACGCACAATGCTAACTTGTCCAACACAATACTAAATTATTGTGCCACTGATAAATTTGGATATTTGAATTAAAGACATCTTTAATTTTTGATGTCAAATTTGTCACATGCTAAACTTCATGACAAATTTACTACAAGGTATAACTAATACCAAATTTATTATTTGATTCATATTAGTTAGTGTCTTCACTTTTTTCATTTAAAATCATAAGGTTGTATTTAGGAATGGCAACAGGGCGGGACGGGGCCTGGGAATGCTTTCCCATCCCCATCCCCGTCCCTGCTAAAATAGAAGCGGGGCCAGGGACGGGGATTCCCCATCGGAAGGACTTCCCCCAAACCTGTCATGTTCTCATCTATTATATAAATATAAATTTGAAAATATAATAAAGTAAAAGCAAACAATAAAGTAGAAATACACCATAAATTTAGTTCAAAATCAAAGATTTTATAAACAAACCAACTTTTATATATATACAAATAAAATCTTAAAAAATAAAGCTATTAAAAATCTTATCAAAACGTTACAAACTCTTAAAATTAAACCTTTATAAAACACAGCTAAAAAAAAACTTGAAACCATAAAAAAATAAATATAAAATTATCCTTTTTTTTTTGTCTATTTCTCATAATTTCAATATTCATTTATGAATGTATACACTTTCAAATATAATTTTTATATTATATTACATACTTATAAATATATATGAAATCACATATATATACATATATATATGAGGACGGGAGCGGAGCGGGGAGTGCTTTCCCCATCCCCGTCCCGCTAAATTTCGGGGATAAGATTTCATCTCCATCTTCAAACTTTGTCCCCCATTCCCTCCCCGTTCGGGGTAGATCCCCGTAGGGAATATTGTCATCCCTAATTGTATTCATGTACCTTTCTAAAGGTTTTTTTTTTTTTTTTTTTTTTAACAAATAATGAAGATAGAGATCAGTAGATGTACTCATGACATCTTGATTAGGTCGGCAATATCTTTAACATCCTACCTTCTTAGAAAGCTTATTTCTATGTTTTTAAATTCTTTTAATAAATTTGAGTAGAGGATTTTGTTCTTCCTCATTATTTGTTAAAAAAAAGTTGTTGATTCGGAAATTAATTAAATTACTAGAATTCTGACGGCAAAGAAACTAATTACTATAAAGAGCTTTTTAATAGGAATAGTAAGGACTCTCTTTATTAAAACACACAAGAAGTTTTGCTTTGCTTTCTCAAAGGTTTTAAAAGCAAAAGCAAAATCTTCCACACACACAAGTATGTACATCAGACACAAGCCACAATACATATTAAGGAAGCCCTAAACTAAAGCTTCGCAGCCTTTATTTAATTAGTGGCATATTGTTCCACGGCAGGGGTCTGCTCTCTCTGCATTAGGCATTGTTGATAAGGTTGGCGTCCATACTTTTGTAAAGAAGGGACGCAAAGACGAAGTACTTCCCGGGTTCTGGGACACCCGGGTTCACCTTCTCGTACACTAAAGTTGTTTTCAGAGTTGAGCCACTTCCGTCAGCCTTATCGATAGCCTCAATTGTGACTGCGTAACTGTTGTAGAGTTTCTTGAGATTTCCGTCCAAAATGCTGAAAGCCACAGATTTCTTTTTGTCATCTGCAGCTTCAGTTCTTATTGTAGCAATCTCAGTACTAGAATCACCTGTCATGAAACGTTAAATGATCAACTATGTCGACGTGTATATATCTGGTTGCAAATATAATCTAATAGTAGTTTTACATCAAATTAAGTACAGAGTTAAACTCGCCAACCCAAGTTCAAAAAAAAAAAAAAAACACTATATCAATATATCTGACCTAGAAGTATATATAAAACCTACTAGACGAGATCACTTGTCACAAAAGGAGATTGCAACAGACGCCTAGAAACATTCGGCAAATAAACTGACGTCATGGAACTCTACAACGTCCAAATTAGGTTGGCATCCCGATGTCACCCACATGAAGTCCCTCCATCCTAATTTTGGTAAGTATTTATGGTTGTCCCATTAATTACCATTACGCAAAACCATAAATTCAATATAGCTACAGAACAACTAGAATGTACGCGATAGCCATTTAAAACCCTTGCCCTATTTAGCAATTCTGTGATACGGAATAATATATATATACACACACAAATATATATACATAATAAAATAATGATGCTCATATATTAAAAAAGTTTAAGTTGGAGTTGGGTTATGTGTCTGAATTAATTTTGTGCGTGACTATCACATCAGTATTTTACATGATAAGAAGATATATAAAAGCAATTTGATTACTGTTAAAATAAATATCGGAAAAACATTATATGTATTGTTTCGAAATTAATAAATTCCTCACCAGCTGGAGCAAAAATCCATTTCCTGAGCGAACCAACGGACTCCCAGTCACCCTTTATCAGCTGTATGTCCTGAACCACGTTTGGGCACATTTTGGGCAAGTGGTTTTGTTTGTTTTTGAAGGTTTGGTAGAACCTTTCTGCAGAGGACTTGATGTCCACTTGAGACTCCATTTTTGCTATTTGAGCCATATTCTCTCTCTCTCTCTCTTATTGTTTTTTCTAGCTCAGAAAATTCTTAGAATACTGTTTTGAGAAAGGAATGCTGTGGTTATGGAAACCATACATAGATCCCGGAAATTTATAGATGAGGAAGAAAGGTCATAATTTCGACAAAGTCTGTTGGTTTTGATTCTGTTTTTCACTTTTCTATTTGTTCCTCCTTTATTCCAAAATTGAAGCTTTGAAAAAATTTAAAAGCTGTGTCATCTTCATATCTAATGGCATCAAAGAGAAAATTTTTTTTGGGGTGCTTTTTATCTTGTGGAATTAGAATCTTTGAAGGTTGGCTGAGATTATAGGTTTTATAAGGCTTAAACAACTGGGTGCCTGCAAAAATATTTTTCAGTGAGGATACTATACGTTACTTATATAATTAGAAAGAATATCTAATTGAATAAAGATAATATTATTTTTGCGATTACAGACATAATGTAGCAGTAATTTCATATATGATTCCACCACAACGTGTATGATTCGAATCTTCCAACCCCGAAGTTCCAAAAAAAAAAAAAGAAAAGAAAAGAAAAAGATACCCTTATTTGTTTCAATAGACTAGGGACATACATATAAACACAATATATATCTTAATTATTGAGTTGCAGTATATATTTTAATTTCTCTTGTGAAATAGGGACATAATTAAAAATATCTTTTAAAAAATTGATTGTAAAAATCAAAATTTCAAAAGTTAAATGGGGGCATGTTCCTGCTAACATCAAAGTGGCTTCGCCACGATGTGTAAAAAAAGAAACAAAAGAAAAAAAAATCACAAATCATTGTAAAATATACAATATGAAACACTGACATGATCTAAATTCTAAACTCAAATTATTTGCCCAGCAATTGATTCCATAAATCAAAGACACAAAAACGGAATGAGCCAGACGAACTATAAAGTTATTGCCCTTACAAGAAATTAACCATGGAATTTGATTGGAATTTTTACCTTAGGATTGTAAGGATTTTTTTAAAAAACCTTTTTCAATGAACTTTTGCTTATTAAAAACTATGAAGTTTGCTTAAACTCAACTTTCAGCTGACATTGGCATGCCTAGTAGGATTGATTTTTTTTTTTTTTTTTTTCCAGTCTTTGCAAATGGAGAAAGGGGAGAATTATAAATTAGAACAGCTTAACCCATTTCAAACTAGATTAACACGTATTATATAACTCGATCTCTATCAAGTCCCTTTCTCAAATTTCGAAATTGAAATAGAAAGTAAAGAAAACAAAATCCAATCAGAAAGGCAAGGATTTTGAAGGTCACTCTTCTCATCAACGGAGGTGTTCAATTGTTCGATATTTAATTTGTTCCCCTCTCTCTCCCTCCCTCCCTCTCAATTAAGTTGACACCCTCAAATTGATCGTTAATTATCTAATTTGATTTCTAACTCTATATAAATGAAAATAAAAAGAAAAGTCATATAAAATATAAAAATTAAAATGAGAAATGAAATAAAGCGCACAACAACAGGCCGCATGCAAGCGTGAAAGAACTATATAGGAAGAAAAAACCTAATCCTATCACTAGAAGGTGATGCCAAAAATCATAGCTGAAACTAAGATTTTGCTAGCACCCTCAAATATGAAAAGATTGTACTCCCATTTTTGCAAAAAAGAAAAAAAAAATAAAGTCTTTAACTTTCAGAAAACTTGGTAAATGACATCTCAACATAATGCACTCTTTTTCTTATTTATTTTGACGTTTTTATTTTACTAATTTTCTTTTTTCTTGCAAGGTTTGTGAGGAGACGTCTTCTTTAATTATGTTAGTAATAAATGGAAAACTTCTGAATAGAAGCATCATCTGGAGGCTGATCACTCTTCTCAGCCGAGATGTTCAATTGCTCGAAATTATTTTTCTTTTTGTAATTTTGAGTAAATTTCTCTCTTCCACCTCCCCCTCCCCCCCCCCCCCCCCCCCCCACACCCCAACACACACACACGCTAATAAAGTAGATGGTCCAAGAAAAATGAAAGGTTTCCTTTTTTGAATGCCTCAAGATAGGATTCGAAGTCTTCTATGCTTGCGACCATATTATATCGGATTTTTTATTTGGAGAATATATGGATGGGTCTTGTATCCGTCGCTGACAACTCCAGCAAAAATCCGGAAAATGAATGTGGACCGCTCGATCAAAAGTCAAGGGTGTGATTAAAGGGAGGGCAATCTATTAATGTTGTCTGACACACTATGGAGGAGTAGCTGGCGTCCACAGTGGTCCAACTAGGCATATTTTAAAGGAAAAAAATTATAAAATTGTTAAACAAATAGAAAAAGCATTCGGAAGGTTCATTTTCCTTTTTTTTTTTTTCAATTTTTTTCTTCTGTTGCTCTAAAAAAAAAAAAAAAAAAACAGAATAAGAAGAAGAAGAGGAGACTGCATGGATTAGTGTTCGATGCCCTGTTTTGTTTGTCACTGAAAAGATGAAATTGTGAATTTGTGACCAAGAAAAAGTTTAGAAATTGATTTGTTAGACTATAGTCGGGTTGTTATATGAAATTGATTTGTGAACAAGAAAATATTGGGATATTGTGTTGTTGGACGATTGTTTTCATACTTTAAATCCCACCATTTCTAGTGTAAATAAGGGGGAATTGGTATATTAATTACTGGAAAAGGAAATTGATTTGTGAACAAGAAAGTTTGGTATCTGAAATGTATATTACCAAATCGAAATGTCAGTGGTGATATGTGTTAGAAAACATAGGTTGTATTTGAGTGAGTAAATAATAAAGTTGGGACTTTGGAAACGTCGTGAAATGGTAATGAAGCTGAAAGGCAAATAGGGAATGTTTATTAAAAAGAATAGCAAGCTGATGAGAACAAGGAAACAAAATGGACGTTGTGTATGTAGATACTATAACCGGCTTTTAGTGTGTATGTGTGTGTGTTTGTGTCTCTGTGAGTGTGGGCTGTGTGGGTGTGTTTGTCTGTCTGTGTGTGTCTCTATGCGTGTCTCTGTGTGTGTGTCTATGCGTGTCTGCGTGTGTGTTTTGCCACTAGAATTGCAGGGCCAAACTTAAAAATTTGTGGAGAAAGATTATCATGTATATAGGAGTGAGTAGTATGTAACAGTAAATGAAGTTTAGTTATTAGAAATGTTTTACTTTAAATGGTTGATTCACAGGCAACGGGAACAAGAAAGTTAAAAATAAAAAAATAAAAAAAATAAAAAAAAAATAAAAAAGAAGACCTTTTTTGCATCTAAACAAGCTAATGATAAACTATAATATACATCTCACATTCTTATCCAATTAAAGCATAATTTACATAAATACACACATAGATCTCTATTGTATTCATATGCATCAGTAGAAACGGTCATCTCAATTTTAAAATTTACAATGTGAAAGTATATGGCAGGTATGGTAAGGACTAGGGGAATGAAGAGGAAGGCGGAGACGGAGATGGAGAAGGCGTCAGCACCACAAGACCTTCCGCCTTCGACTTCGGCCGGTGGAGTAGGAGTGCAGGCCAATGTAGGCGAAGACTACAGGAAAAATGGTTTTTTGCGACCAAAAAATTGGTGGCGAATTTGTTTATTTTGGTCGCAGAAAGTTTTTTTGCGACTAAAATTTTGGTCGCAATAGCTTGGTTGCAGAAAGTTTTATTTGCAACCAAATGTTGGTCGCCAAAAAATGCGTCTTTCTGCAACCAAAACTTTAGTCATTGAAAGTCAACTATTTGGTCGCCAAATGTTTGTGATTTTGTTATCATAGGCAACCAAACGATTCTTTTTGCGACCAAATGTGACATGTTTTACTACCAAATAGTTGGTCGCAACAAGATGTTGCACGACCAAAATATTTGATTGCAAAAAAGTTGACATTTTAGCTACCAACTTGTGGTCGCAAAAGGGTTTTAATTTGGTCGCCACTTAAGTCGTGCCAAGGAACACGACTCATAGTAATAGAACTTTTTGCAACCAAATTTTGGTTGCAAAAAGTTGATATTTTAGCTACCAACTTGTGGTCGCAAAATGACTTTAATTTGGTCGCCATTTAAGTCGTGCCAAGGAACACGACTCATAGTAATATAACTTTTTGCATCCAAAATTTGGTCGCCCAAAGTTTTTTTAATTTATTTTTTATTTTTTGTTTTGCAACCAAAAATTCACGGTGATAAAAACTCGTTTCGTTCTAAACCTATTAGAACCTTTAGTGACTAAATATTTGGTTGCTAATTGTGTAATAATTTTTCATTGAAAATAATTGTAAAAACAAAAAAAAAAAACAAAAAAACAAAACAAAACAAAACTTAAGTAGAACAAATTACATTATTTGATGTACATACTATTGATAATTTTATAATGAAACAAACTAATATATAAATTTCATGTATGCTCTATTTGTAAAGTATCTCACAGAAACATCTAAAATAATTTAAATTTAATCATCACCAACTTGTATGCATAAGCCCATTTGATCTGATTTTTTACTTTTCCAATTCTTTCATCCAAGTAAAACCATCGTTGGAAGTTTCTAAATCAGATGCATGCCCATCAATTTCAGTCCAATCATCATCCATAAGAATTTGAGAAAATCTGTAAGAGTAACATAACACTTCTGTTAGATTATTATCACTAACTTAAAAGAAAAAGAATCACTAACAGTTTTGCAAACATCTTATTAATTAACAAAAGTAACATAATCTATAGGCAGAGGTAACTTATAGATAGCATGTGCCAATCTCTCAAGTGTAAATGCTAACATATCCTTACCCGTTTGTATGCCATACGCATGAATGGCAACATTAATGAAATAACTCATAGCAAGCGGTAGATGTTGATAGCACTAAAATAGTTTTCCACTTTTGCAATGTGAATTAACCATTTAACCAAGTAGTCCAATAATGGGTTATAAGCATCAGCTTAGAGAACTTCTTGTTTAATGTTTTGGTTGTGAGTGCACAATATCAGTGCAAAATAGAACCTTGCAATTGGGCAAGAATCAAGGATTTACTAGAGGCGATGACATTATGCATATATTGATAGAATCAATAAAAAAAAAAAAAAACAATCATATGCATTTACACTAATTGTCTCAATTACAATGCAAACACAAGAAATTAAGCTTTAGTTTGTTCCATTACCAACCTTGATGTAGTTTGCTAACCAAATTACAATGACCCATTCACAATTCACATTTCCTTTATATTATAGGCAACCAATTATAAAGCTCAAAAAAACATAAGGGATAAAAGAAGATAAATCGATACCAGCACAAGGTAAAAAATATCTCCTTACCATGCTTTCCCACACAGACGATTTCCTGAAACTCTATTTTCCATGCAAAAAAAAAAAAAAAAAAAAAAAAAAAGTCCAAGAAGCATTATATGACAGTGCAAAGAAAACAGAAAATACTAGAAATCACATCAAAATCAACAAATAAAAAACCAGAAGGCAAAAAATTGAGAATATATGTAAAAGAAAAACAATGACTTCTATTTTTTTTTTTTTTTAAATAAGATGATGGACATGAGAAGTGGAACTCGACGATCAAAAAGTGTCAATGATAGGCAAGAGAATCCGGCTATTTTAGTTCCACCTACTCTTCCTGATGCCAGAATAGGTAAGAGCCCTAATAACCCACACTTCATCAAAACCAAAAAAAATAATAACCCACTCTTCATCGTTCTCTATGAAATTTTGTTACTCCAAGGTCTTCTCTGTCAATGTACAGGTCCAAAACCAGTACTGATAGAGGAAGAGGCTCCAGAGCAATGAATCAAAATAAGAATACAAAGATTATTATTGGCGCATGTTAAATCAAAATTAGAATACAACCTCTGTTTTCTTTAAATAAGAAGCCATCCCATAGAGGTCTATCCCTTTCCGTTTTCAATTTGTTTTCCAAGTGCACTTGTTGTCCTGACTACAGTTAACAAAAGGAAACATAAAAGAGAATCCAAACCCACGAAGTCACCTTTTGAAGCAAACAAAAAGAAAAATCAAACCATTCCACAAAGTAATCTTTTCCAGAAAAAAAGGGAAAATAAAAATTCTACCATCCAATGCCAAACCATGGTGACTAAAGTCTCTTCCATTGATTAAAACACAGAGAGATCCAAAAGCTTAGCAAACTAAGTACAAATGTACAGAGAGATCCGATATTATAAGGTAAATCAGGATGATAGTGGCTCTTAATCTGAACATAAAACCACTACCACCTGAACAATTTTTCAATTCATCAACAGGAGAATTTCACAATCAGACTTTGTTAATAGTTTTATTATTTGGGGATTAGGATTAACAACGAATTTATTCAATTCCAGTTTCCAAACACAAATGTCAAACAGATTAATCAATACAACAAAGAAAAACGAATCTGAAAATTGGGGTTGAAAACGGAAAGCCTACATGAAACACTTAGGCCGGAGACGGCGAGCGCAGAGGAAACATGGATAATTCTAAACAGGTTAAGAGAGGCAGAGACCAGAGAAAGAGAGAGGAGTAGAAATCCTCGGCTTACCTTTCCTTTCTCCGCTCTCTCACTTGGACGGCATCCTCCTCTGTTGACGACCCTCACTCTACTCGCTTCCCTCCAACAGCTCTGAAACATGGAGAGCTCTAAATGCTCTCTTCTTGAAAGCAAAAACAAACACAAACACAAACACAAAAACAAGAACAAGAACATAACAAAACAAAAGAAGTAACTTTCAAAACTAAATAAAAAATAAAAAATCAGAAAAATCGGAAAAAATAAAAAAAGAAACCTGAGGAGCAGCTACGACAGCAGGGTGGTGGTAGAACGAGTGTTGCATCTTGGCCTGCTGTTTGAGCCTCTGGTACTGCATCTTCCGCATAACGATGGAGGCGATTCGAGTTCTACGATTACAGTAGCAAGAACTTTTGAAATAGGAAAAAAAATGCTAAAAAATCGGAAGGAAGCTGACCAGAATTTCTCAGACCAGCAGCATCACCCGAGCCAGCGTTGTTTGTTTGGAGAGATTTCGAGTTCTTTTGAGAACCCTGGGAATTACGTTCTTTCCCACCCTTGCCCCTTCTCTTAACAGGATTATAATTCCTTAAAGATAATAAACAAGGTAACTTGAAGAAAATAAGAACGGAAAACACCAAAGGAAAGACCAATATGCAGTATCAGAACACGAAAAACACACTAAAGAGTAACATACTCGTTCATAGTTTCCACCATTTTCAGAATCACAGTAGCGTTTCAGCCATTGCAGAAACTCAAAAAACAAAAATAAAATCAAAGAAATTTAAGAACAGAAAAGAAAAGGAGCAAAAAAATTAAAAAAAGAAAAAAGAAAAAAAAAAGTAACAGAGAGGGCGAGAAGGGAACGAAGAACATGAGATATGGGTTTGAGGACTTCTCTTCCTAGTTCAAACCAACGGCAGTTTTCTTTTGACAGAGGCTCCCCCCCCCCCCCCCCCCCCCTCTCAAGGGCGCACTTTTTTTTCAAATATTTGCTCCTTTTGGAGGCAAAAATAAGCGCCAACTTCACTGCTTTTCTTTACTCGAATATTAAATTTTTTTTTAAATTATTATATTTGTTCACTAATATTTAAGTCTTTTTAATTTTAAAATATAAAAAAAATTTGATACTTTCAACTATAAATCAAGATGCTTCTAAATATATATTTATTCAAAAAAAAAAGTGCTTCTAAATATTCTATTTTCTATGTTAGAGCATATATACTTTTTTAAATATTAAAGCATTTATATTAGAGATAACTATATAATAAGCAAAACTTAAAGGATTTTTCTGCAAAATTATGAAAAAGAAAAAGTTGATAAAGTTAATACACATGCATATATATCGAATTCATTATATTCTATTCATTAACCGATCTAATACTAATAAGAATAATGTAGAACATTTTTTTGGAAGCGACATGATAACTTTTCAAGTTATCAACTCTATTAAAATGAATGTGATATTAAAAATTGCATCTAGAAAGTTTGAGTTTGAAGATTTGTAATCATAATTCAAATCACTTCAAGTTTTAAATAGGATTATTTAGAAACAACGGTGGAGGGAGGTTAGAGTTTCTTTTTTGTCTATAACTTTGAAAAATTTAATGATTTTCTATAGTTTTTTTCAAATATGAAAACATATTTTACAACTTCGTCCTTTATTTGCCCCGTTAAAATTCTTATATTCATTAAAATTATAAAAGCCAGCAAACATCAAAAAACATACAACAAAATAAAAGAAAAAATCCCCAAAAATTACAGTGAGATGATATCCGATGTTGAAGATCTAATCCGAACCGTTAGAAGAGATTCGATATTTGTTAGCTAAAGACATTTAATTAACGTTTGTTAATTTTTTAGTTATTTAATGAATAGTGCTAGAGACATCAACAATATTTACAACTTTTTTAGTACCAACTCATGTATCATATTTTCATTGATATATACAATCAATTAATGTGGCAATGCTTTAAATACTTAGCAATAAAATAACAATAACTCATACACTACATAAGTTGGTATTTAAAAGTTTGGATTAGAATTGATATTTTTAGCATTTCTTATTTCATGGTTGTTTTTCTTTGACAATTATATTTTCTTTCCCATACTATATATACTTCCATGATTAGGTTGACATGTATGTATTTAGTGTTCGTTTGGAATAATATCTCCGGATGGTATTTTTACCGTCTTGATTTCATATTATCAATTCTACATCAAACTCTCTCTCTCTCTTCTATTTTCAAAAAACTCAAACTTTAATGGTCCATAACTTTC
Organism: Ficus hirta; assembly: GCA_038430175.1. Taxonomy (NCBI): domain Eukaryota; kingdom Viridiplantae; phylum Streptophyta; class Magnoliopsida; order Rosales; family Moraceae; genus Ficus; species Ficus hirta. Next base: position 8,877,065 of record CM076595.1, on the reverse strand, counting down.
TCATTTCGTGTCAAAAGGAGAAGATTTTTATGTCCAAATGCTCGTAACGATGAAACAAACAAGATAAGATCCACTTTGCATATTTTTTTTTCAAACACATTTTAAATTTTTGTACGATTTTCTACATCACATAACTTTTTTCAAAAGTTTTTTGTCAAAACATACATTTCAAACCCAACCTCTAAAAAGGCCCTTATTATTTTTAGTAACATTGCTCATTTATTTACTAGTTAGAATTCTATCATATTAACACTTTGGGAACACTTTTGAATAAGTTTGCATTTGGTATACATGTTTGAAATGAAATTTTTAGGTTGAAGTTGGTTGACTTTTCAAAAGCTAATAATAATTTTTGTTTATTTTTCAGAAAAAGACAAAAACTGATATGAAAACTTTAGGTTCGAACCTTAAAACCAAACACACTCGTAGTATTTATGTATTTTATTATAACATAATTTTAAAAGGCATTTTCAAAAAAACTTTAAAATCCATAACAACGAAGTAATGTATTTATTTGGAAGGTATTCAATGATCACTGACAACTTCTATAACTTTGACCTAAATAATCATTTGGTGAATAAAAAGAAGATTTTTTTTTTTTTTGTGAATAAAAAGGATCTGGGGGTGACCCCATCATTTCCAGGTTTTTACACCCTCACAGGCAGGAATCCCCTTCCCTAGGTATGGCATGGAGACTTGTTCTTTATATTAGTTTCTCTCAGTATCTCATCCGGGGTTTACCCAGCCATCACCAAACTATGGTAAAAGAATATTTGCCACATGCTCTTATATATAATCTTGATACTCGTCGGACTTTGATATCTGATAATGGAAGTCATGAAATTTTCATATTCAGGATATCCTCCTTAGTGCCCTTCAAATTTATAATAAATAAAGATTGGAGTTTTTTTTCCCCCTCTACTATGAACATATTGATACGTTATTAGGAATAGCGCTTGAAGTATTTACAGAAAATGGTCAATTTTACTTTCAAAATATAACGGTTTTCAACCTATTTGCAAAAATTGAACAATTTTTGAATTTTACTTTTTGTTTGTTTCAAATTTACCCTTCAACATTTTCTCAAGATTCTATTTTTCTTTTCATTCAGAGCGCTTTTTATGAATTTTTTTCCGTTTTAAAATAGATATTGCAGGCATATTATTTCTTAAAAAATGGATATGTATATAATATTGTTAAAAAATAGACATATTTTAAAACGGAACTCTAAAAATGGACTTTCTTTGCAATTATTTCTTGATTAATTGTTTTAGGCATTCTACCAAAAAAAAAAAAAAAAAGTTTGTTTCCCTTTAAGAATATGATAACAACTTTTCAGAAGTTTTTTTATAAGCAGATTTCATTATTATTATTTTTTTTCATTTTTTAAGTTTCATAATTTAAAAATAAAACTTTTCTACTTCAATGGGGTTTGTTATCATTCCTTACGACTTGTTTAGAAAAAAATGACGACATTTTCTTGTTAGGAGGATCTATTCACACCTCCTTGTATATTTTTCCCACACACCTATTTAAATTACCCATCAATTAAATTTAAAATTTTATTAAGTACTTTAAACACACTTATTAGTATTACAAAAAAATCCCTTTTATTAAATCATATATATATATATATTTCCTGGTAATAAAACAAATAGTTAGTCGAAAATTGAAAAAAAGAAAAAAACTTACTTTCCTTTTTATTGGAGATCACTATTAAAAAAAAAAAACCTATATTGACTGATTCGATTTTCCAATACTCGTATGTACTCAAATAAAATTAACAAAAAAAAAAAAAAAAATCACAACAGACAAAATTAAAGTAAATGCACAAAAAGATTTAAGTCATTGTCAAATTGACCTCATCATTAGGCAAAAATAAAACATATTCACTAAATATAATTTCATGATATATAGATCTAGTCAGCTAAAGTCATTTTATTCATATTCATGATATTTGTTTTTCTTTAAAGTCAGCTAAGGTTGTTCATGGGGGAGAAGTTGGAGATCCGCAAGCCATTTTTGATCTGAGTATCGCCAGTTATGGTGAATGACAGGTTCTGTATAGGATTCCGACCCAACCACAAGCTGTAGGCTCAGATGTTTGGTCGCCACCTCAACCAGGTTTTCTCAAGCTAAACATCGATGCATCAGTTTTTCCGAATTCGGACCACATTGGTATAGGAGCTGCTATTCGTGATGAGAAGGGGTCAATCTTAGGAGCTGTGGCCAAAGCTGTAGAGGGGTCGTTCTCCCCTTTTTTGGCTGAGTGTTTAGCTCTTCGTGAAGGTTTGAGATTTGCAAAGGAAATTGAGTGTGTTAATTTGGTGGTGGAAACTGATGCTATTAATGTCGTTTCAGCTGTTGTAGATAATCGGGAACTTTCTATGGAAGGTCCGATTCTGGAGGATATTAAACAGTTGTTTGTCCAACTGCGAAGTACAGGTATTCATCATATTTGTCGAAGTGCTAATCACGTTGCTCATCTTCTAGCTAGATTTCGCTTCAATTCAAATTGTTCTAATGTATGGATTAGTGAGACTCCCATTGTAGTCTCTAATGCTGTTTCTATTGATGCTATTGCTTAATAAAGTGATTCTTTTCAAAAAAAAAAAAAAATATTTCACTTCTATACTTCGATAAATAGATGGATCCTTATGCACTTATATTTCTATTTATATCGCTCATTTAACTACTAATTAGAATTTTGTCATCTTAATAATTTAGAAAAGTATTTTAATAAGTATCTCCATATGTTATTGTAATGAACTAACAATTATCATACTACTCTTATGATATCTATATCAACTGAGGAGAAGCAATCGAGAAGTTTTTATTTCAAGATAAGTCTTAAAGTTGGATTTGCTTTTTTTTTTTTTTTTTCCCCTAATTGATTCTCATATAAACTTGTACTAATCAATTTTTATTTTTCTAAGTATGACGGAGAATGATATATCTTTTCTATGATTAATATGGATTTTTTTTTCATCTCATTTTTTGCTCTAAGCTATTTAGTTAGCTATGTAATTAGTTGTGTTTTAACTGCTTATAATTTAACTTAACTTTTTCTTTGGATAAAAATAGATATCTTATCCGTTGGCATTTTTTTTTCCGTCATTGATTTTATCATTTAGATTCTTTTATATTTCTCTAAAAAACAATCCATACCATCTACATATAAAATATAGGTATATTACATTTATTATTTCATACATAGTAAAATATATATATATATTAACATTAAATGAGCTTTCGAAGTATATTAACATTATATTAACATTTTTTACTATATATATTAATAGTAAAAAATCAATATTTAAATTTCATGAATATTTTGTAGAAAAGATACTACACATCTGTCTCCGTATAGATACTTCCAAAATAAGGAAATTTCCGTAGAAATATTGATAAAAATATCGATTTTTCAATCCTTAGATATCGATCAATGTTATTTACTGGTATTACTTCTTTTTCTTAAGAGAATTTTTGTCATAGACTCTTCGTTTTCTTTTTACTTTTATTCTCTTTTAAATTTTTTAAAAAATTCAATCAAATTTCAAAAAAAAAAAAAATCGTCTCAAGGTATCAGATGACAGATCCTACTCAAACCTCATAACTAAAAAGGAAATAAATAATTTCACTAAAAAAATAAATAATAATAATAATAATAGTAAAAACTCCCCAAGCCCACGACTTATCAGTTAGCACATTAAAAAAAAAATCATCATACCCTAAAAAATGTCCGGTTAATTCATTTAAAAAAATATATATCCGGTTAGTTTTGTTTTGTTTTTGTTTTGTTTTTTTGTTTTTTTTTGTAAAAAGTAAACATATCTTTCTATTTAATCTAACTACGTCTTGTATTATTTTATTATATGTACGAAGGAATATATAGTTTAGGAATATTAATACCCACTTATACACGTGGACAAGGGGTATTTTTGTTTTTGTTTTTGTTTTTTTATTTTTTTGTTTTTTATTTTTCCTACGTTTAACATTTAAAGTGATATACGTGGGACTTAGAATCTTTAATTATACCAGAGTATCCTCCGACTATCCCTCAACTCTTTTTCTTCTCTATTTTTTTTTTTAAATTACTTTTCAATTTTCTTTTGTGAATAATTACTTTTCAAATTGGAAGCCAAGCTATACCCACGACTACACCTTCTCTCTCCCCCACGATCAGAAAACATTCCAGTTTCCTGTCGTGCCGCCAGTCATATCGCGTACCTCTCGTCGAGCCCACCTGAATAAATTGTTTTGAAGCTTGAATTTGAAACTGTCACCACCCAAACACAGGTATCCATTTGTTTTGAAGAAACTTTGATTGAACGTAATTGGTTTCAGAGGTCTTTTATTGTTTTTCAACTTTACTTGTGATTGAATGTAATTGGATTATTTGGTGTTTTGATTTGTCCAGAAGAGTTGCTTAATCTTCCTCTCTTGTGTGATTGGCATAGGATGAGGATGTTTATCTTTCAACCCTCTCTCTCTAATTGTGATTATTCCTTTTGTTAATAGTAATCAAAAGCTGCTATCTTGACAAAACGAGGAGAATAGGATACTGTGGCAAACAACCTATAATTGTTTTTAATTTTTTAACAGGCCCTGGAAATGGATAAGAGTTGGATTTTCATCAAGAATAGGATATTCTCCAAGGAGTACAGAGACGGAGTCGACCACTTCATCGCCAAGGCAAGTTTTTACTTAAATGAAGAAAACAAGACTCGTTGTCCCTGTGTTAAGTGCTTGAACTATCAATTTCATGACTTAACAACAGTTAAGCGTCACATCCTTGAGTACGGCTTCTCGGGGCATTATGTAAATTGGAACTTTCATGGAGAAGAAGACACCAACTTAAGTTATAATTCCCAACTGTTGAATCAAATGTAGGGGAAGATGACGATGACAAAGATGATAACAGTGAAGATGATATGGCAGAAGCACTTAGAGATGCAGCTGGGCCGTCGGGGGAGAGTAATAATAACGAAACTATGGATCTAGATGATTATAACAATACAACTAACTTGTTTGATCCACTGTTTTCTGAAATGCAAAAAGAGTTGTATCCTGGATGCATAAAGTTTTCAAGCTTAACATTTATTGTTAAGTTGATGCACATAAAGGTGTTGAATCGTTGGAGCAACAAATCATTTGACATGTTTAAAAGAGTAAATATTTAGGGCTGACCTCTCTCTTATGGGCAGCTTTGTAACTTCACATTTAATAAGGTTAATGAAAGCTACCCACAAACAACCATTCATAATTTCACACCTATTACCCCCAACTTATACTTCCAACGAGTGTTACATGAATTTTTTTAGTAAAAAATTTAATTGAGGTGAGAAATTCGTAAACTTTTTCACAGTTCAAGGGGAAAGAATATTATATATTGAACTTCGAAGAGTATTTTACAAAAAGGTCTAAAATTCGGAGGAAAAAAAGTGAAATTTCTCCTTTTAAGAATATATAATTATTCTTAAACAAGTTAAAAAGTTTTTTGCAACCATTGTTTTGGTCGCTATAATTAGCATAAGATAATGTATCACATTCTGCCACCAACATTACTACACAATTTAGTTGCTAAAATGATGAGATGTTTTGTGGCCAAAATATTGGTGGCTGACAGTCTACTTCCTTGGACCAAAAAAGGGAATGTTTGTTCACCCGCCATTTTTTGCCCATTGGCGCCAAGCTTTTTGCGATCAAAAATTAATTAGTCGCAACAAATATGTTTTTGCGACCAAATATTTAGTCGCAGAAAAACATGGTTGCAATGTGATGTCAAAGGCAACCAAAATTTTTTTACCACTAAAATCTTAGTCTCAACAGGCTATCTTTAGCGACCAAATTTTTTGGTCGCTAAAAAATTTGGTTGCGACAGGTGTATTGAGGAGTTAAAGGTTTATAATATGCGAAGCCAAACAACTATGTGAAATTACTAATAATTTCAATTTCCGTCCATATGGATCCATTGAAATTCAGGAAGTTGTGTTACTCAGATTAGTAATGTACAATTTACTTCCACACTCAGATTGATGAACTCTCATAACTCAATGGAAATATATCGGTTCAAGTTGATCTAATTAGAACTGCAAATTTAATGTAATCATTAAAACAAAGTTAATCACAATAGGGAAATATTAATATGGGACAACATCGTATATCTTTTGGAACTTTGAATCGGTGTCAAATATGTACATTATCACATGCAGATTAGTCCATATTGGCTGACGAGAAACTATATTAATTATGATCTTACTTTGAAGTTCTAAATTAAGTGTATACTGATAATTTCCAAATTTTCCAACGAATTATGGGGGAATTAGATTAATAAATTAAGTACAACAAATTAACAATATAAATACACCCAAATATGTCGACTTAAAAACTGCTTGTTTATTTTCCCACTCGGTATCCAATCCTCGTTTGCTCTTACCACGTTTTTCATCCCTCGTTTGCTCTTACCTCGTTAATATGGGTTTTTCATTAGCATCTTGATTAACTTTGAATAATATTTACTTTCACATTCGGTTACATGTCTATCTAGTACACCTATTATTCCCCACTTTCCCACGCAGTTTACATCATATATTATCCACTCCATATTTGCTTATTCAATTTCAATGACTCACATTGTCATTGAGCAATATTTCACGTATATTTTCACTCATTTACATTTTAACCATCTTCCCACCACATTCATATCCGAATATGTTTAAAAATACATCTCACATTTTCTATTTCGATTAAAATTACCTTCATTCCCACATTTTGGATAAACAATGAATTACACTTCCGACCACACAGTATAAAACAATTATGTACATAGTAAATTAAATCAGCAAGTTACTAATTTTTCATGTACGGTTAGCCGTAATCTTTTCATTTGTTAAGAGCCCATCCCTTGTAAGCCTCCAGCTCATTACGGCACCTTGTCCGTCACCGGAAATGAGACCCGGCCTATATGTAAACGATTATTTAATCAAGAAAATGGTGCTTTCTGGATTAGAATATAACACAGTGTCCAGTCATTTAGCATTATTGTGCCTAAATAGGTAGGGAGAATCTTTCCCAGTCAAGAATAGGGACCATCTTCGGACAACGTTCTCTCTCTTTTTTTTTTTTTCCTTTTTTTTTCTTTTTTTTTTTTTTTTTGGAGGGGATCTTTTCATGATATTCTGCATGTAACAATCGACTTATTTACACCATTCGTTTAAACTTTTATTGTTTTTCCTTTTCATGGAAAGGGTACATGAAAAAAAAAAAAACATTAAATATGAGGTGATTCCCTTTTATGGAAAGGGTATTTAAAATTCTACATCTTATTAAATAATGTCTGTAACCACTTGAAAGTCACTTTTTTTTTTTTTTTTTCCCCTTCCTCTTTGTCACTTTTTTTTTTGAATTGCTATTTGAAGTTATTCTCCACTGCATTACTTTTAATAAACATATGGAGAAAAAATTCTACATAAAAATGATTGAGCATTTCCCAACACACCCACCTACAGCTTCACCCTCTGCTTATGTATATAGTAAGTAATCAAAATTTTAGTAACTTATCTTTGATTGCTGAAGATCATAAAGAAGAATATACATATATATACATATATATATATATATGTATAAAGTTTTCTCTTTAGTTGCATATGCGCTTGTATTCCTATGCTCTATATAATCTTGGCCAAAAACCACGGCGAAGAAAAAACAAAAAGAAGACGTTAAGCTTTCTTGTAATGCTAAAATGTGATTTTCTGTCCGTTTCAAGATTGAAGATATGAATAGCATTTTGGTAACCGAAACACTTGTTCTGTTATCAACTATCCCTTCTCTTCAATTTAAAAAAAAAAAAAATACTATATGTCACATTGACAGATGCAAATAAAATGTTGATGAACATAGAAGCTGCACTGTCCCCCCGCACCACACCGCTCGTTGCGCTCAATCAAACAATTTGATTAAGAACTTCTTGTCCTCGCTCTTCATGACCATGCTTAGTAATCCCCTAGTAATCTCCCCAATTAGGGAGAGACCAAAATTTGAATATTTGAAAGAAATGTATCAAATGAGAAATCGTTAAGATTTGCTCAATTAAGAACCCTTCTCCCTACGAGCTCTATGTTTGTAACCTTTTTCTCTTCCGGTTTTTTGTTCAATTTTAATTTCAAACCATTCAACTATATATGATACTTTCTCCCACAAACTTAAAGTGACAATTTTCATCTATTTGTGAGCAAGCATATGATCGCTGAGTTCACAATCTACTTCAAAGTCTTGGTCCTCCCTAGCTAGCTGTAGAGTTGCAGGGCCGTGATACCAATGACGGAAGCTTTCCTAGTGTTGGACCCAATCCATGAACAACATTTATCCAAAAATCTCTCTGCAGTAATCCTGCAGTATCACCAATCACGATTATTAGGCTTGCCGTTTGTGAATATTAGCAGTACACATAATATTTCACACAAGGCTAAATTTCACTGGTCTCCCTGAACTTGTAACACAATGCAATTTACATTTTTAATTTTTAATTTTTTCAACGTGTATCATGAACAATAGAAACATTGAATCAACTTTATTTTAAATATGAATTTGTGTTAATATGTGATTATAGCAGTTCTCTGTATGTTGACATGGACCTTGTTAGGTTATGGATATCCAAAATACCCACTGACTGAGGAACTTCCTAACTAAAATTATCCCTACTATATGTGGATTACATTATTTCATTAACAAAAACATAAACAAATAAATAATATTTCTACGTGGCACTCAATTCGATCACAATAAGACCGCAAGTTACACCCTTGAACCGACATTATCATAATCACTATCTTGGACTTATTTCCTGCCACTTAGTAAGATACTGTTATCTGATATATATGGTGGGCAACACGATTTTTTTATTTTCTTTCTCCTTTTTTCATTTTTTTTTTCATTTTTTTTTTTTTTTGGTTCTCTCTCTCTCTCTCTTTCTTTCTTTGAACTGACATGGAACAACATGTTGGCCAAAACATCATTTCTAATAAGAAATTATTATAAACACCAACTCTAATTCTACATTTTTATGTTAATTTTGAGTTATCAGTCTTTTTGCTAAAAATTATCATATCAAATATTAATATTTTCAATTAAAAATAATACAAAATTGATGAAAAAAATTATTACATCAGATATTAATATTTTCAATAAAAAACATGACAGTTCAAAATTGATATAAAAATTAGGATTAAAATTAATGTCATGCTCTTCTAATAAATGAGATAATAACCAAATAATTTAATTAGTTTTCATGACTGCATCGGTATCAACAGTATTCATAAAGCAGGTTTTCTAGTTCATTTGATCATGGAATAATGAAAAATAAATGTCTATAATGGGACAATCTTTTTTGCCTATCTGTAAAAATTATATTTTAGTTGACGGATAAAATTCACAATGGTCTAATTTATAACTGAAACAGTACTGTATTGTGCTATAAAGTTTCAAGGTAGACATTCATAAATATACAGCTAAAAAAATTGATATAAGAGTCAAAAACATTTTTTATTGATAATACAAAATGAAAGATCATACAATAAAAACTATAAAAAAAAAAAAAAAAAGAAAAGGAAAAGACATAAAAACCACATAGTTCTTTTCGTAACTTAATTAATGATACAAATATCAACTGGTGCTCACCAATTGTTGGTCTTATTACTATTATACACAACAAGTACTAGAACAACTCTTAATTACTAGCTAGCTAGAGGCACACAAATACAGTACGACACAAAATATGACAACTTCATTTGCTTTAGCTTCAAGAAAATTAAAGCTCTTTAATTTAATTTTATATATAATAATAATATAATTTGACACTCCAACACCAAATAAAAATATTTAAATAATAACTGGCACTAATATATTAGAGCACTTAGTAATAATAAAAGTATTAAGCCAGATTTTATTTTACTGCTTGAGAAGGTGTGCATCAACATCCTTGATGAGATGGATCAGAAAGTTGAGATACTTGGTTGGAGCTGGTGTGGTCTCGTTATGTTTCTCATATTCCAAAGTAAATTTCACCAAACCGCCTTCGGTCCTTGGGATGACCTGACAAATGATCTTATAGCTTTTGTAGATTTCCAGGGCATGCCCTTCCAACCCAATGAGTATTATTTTCTTGTTTTCTTCATCTACTTCGACCTGCTCTTTGAATGTCTCCACGGCTCCATCTGTCATTTCAATTTTGGAACAATGCTATCCTGATTATGCGTTGGTTTAACCATGCTTACTAATTATAAGCTTTTCATTTTTTATTTATTATATGAGGTTTATGACTCTTATTTATTAAAATAATAACACTTTTTAAATTTTTAGTCTAGCTCCCATTTACGTTTTTTTTTTTTTTTTTTTTTTTTTTTTTAACGGAAAGAAAGAAGAGAAAACCTCAATATTGAGAAAACTAAGCGCTAACTTACAAGGTACTTATTATTCCACATAATCAAAAGTGTTAATTTGAAGATATACTTATGAATTAAAATCATACATGTGTCGAGTTAGATTAACACAGACCGATTGCTTTGTAAGTATATCGTTGATCAAAGTATGTGCTTAATTTAGAATAAGTTACATGAAAAGGGTATTTATTTTAGGAAGAATAAAATCGCCTTCAAATTCTAACCGTAAGAATATATATCTTTGAGCTACCTTTTGAAATTTTTTAGTTTTCTTTTCGCTATAAGATTAATTAACCACTTCAATTGCAATCCCGCTTACTTTAATATATAAAATATTCATTCCAATCATTCCAAGTATGTTAGTTATACTGAACGATATATTAAACTCTCAACTCTATTTTTTTTTTTCCTTAACTCTATATAATATTAAAAATACATAAAACTTCAAAATTAAACCATAAAATTAACAATTAAAACAGGAAAATTAAAAAACAAACAAACAAACTAGAAATTTTACTCTAGATTATCGTTTCAAAAAATAAATCGTACATAAAGGACAAACAAAAACAACAATCTTATTCTTTTAATAAAAATTACGAGAAAATTTGTTAAAATCATCTACCAACAATATTAAAATATATATATATATATATATATATATATATAAAGCTGACAGAGGGAAAAAAGAAACTTAATTTAGTCACTAGTTTAATAGTCTTCTCATGATATATAAACAACAAGAGGAGACAACTAGAAACAAGAAAAACTAGCAATCCCAACAATATTAGCACGTTTACTCACCGACTTTGTATGTCCAGAGCTTGACGGAGCCAGAAATGTCCCAGCTACCTTCGTGGACGGCAACATCATGTATCTTGTCGGAGCAGGCATTGGGGAGGTGGTGCTGTTGGTAGCTGATGACTTTGAAAACTTTATCGGCAGACGACTTGATCTCTACTTCACCTTCCAGCTTATCGACTGAAGCCATTAATTATTTGTTCACTTAATTAATCCTGTAGTACTAGATGGACGTAGTGGTAATTTGTTTATGACTTTGCATGGCTATTGAACAAGGATTTCAACTATTTATATAGTTCTCTCTCGTCATTTATAAAAAAATATTAAAAAAAAGACCATAACGGATGTTGATGCCTCGATCCACTCCGACCACCGAATCCTATTTCTGATGGCAACCGGGCCGCACAGAGGAGGATCTATCCGTTCACGCGGACCGAGCGATGATGACCCGACTCGAGCCGACCAAAGACGCTTCTCCGAATACCCGTTTACCCGACCAGACTCTACTACATAATCGAGGCATGCCGAGTATTCGGGCTGGATTGTACTAGGAGACGGCTCATCTTCTCTGAGTACCTTGTCCCGGGAAATGATACCAATTACCGGAACAGGTCCCCCTGGACCGCACCTCACCTACTACCTAACTTCTGATATAGGTCTTGTCACTGTACACATCAGCGGCCGACTACTCCCACCTGCCACCGCACAATGTCATATCGCCACCCGCCGCCACCTGCCCCGACAGGGGCTGCTCTTGCTGGTGTCGGCAATAGGCCACCCTAGTGTTCCCTATGCCAGATTAGGGACACGTGGCATCAGTTCATTGGACTAATGGCGCCTGCAAGCCTAAGGCCTAGTCACCCCCCGGGAGCTCTAGGTGGCCGACCCGACTGGGTCACCCGAGTGTCCCGAACCGCAAGGGGCGCCTATAAATAGAGGATGAACCTACAAATTCAGGTATGGTCATTTTTCCTTGTCAAAACTCTGTCTCTTCTCTTGCTCATCAGTACCCTTGCTGACTTAAGCATCGGAGTGCCCACGGAAAATACCACGCCGGTATCCCAATCACTTCGAGGTGCTTTTATTTTGTAGGTGATCGACAGCGGAGTAATCGACCAGACCTGATCGAACCAGCCGATCACATTGGGTGTTGCTGCCGGAGGCTTTTTCGGCATCAACAACGGATAGATAAGTGATGAATTTCTTTGTATTGTTTCAATTTAAGCGGAGGGATTTCAGTCATTTAAAAATATACTTGAAAATTATCTTTCCAGTTATTTCTCCTTAGAATTTCGTGTTGTCTACAATGTCTAGCAATAACTTGCTTTAGAGAACACACATAGATCTTCTAATAAAACGTTGCATATTTTCGTGGTTATGTTAATCTTCTCTCAATTGTTCTATAATTTATGGGATGTCTCTGATCAAGGGACTTTTTAGTCATTTGAAGATATGCTAACGAAAGATAAATTATTATCTTTCTAGCTAGTTATTATAACTCAGAATATCAAATATTCGTGCAATGAATATCTCCTACTTACTTGCTTTTCAGAGAATACATCTTTTAATAATAACTGGGAGTTTATATTAACTTTAATCTCAAATAAAAGTTTCAGGTATGACCGTACATGATAAAATTCTCTGCTTCACAAACTCAACATTTGAACCACTATACCGGATTTGTAAAAGCAAAAGTACAATAATACATAATATTAATAGGAGAAAACCGGCTAATTCATTGGGTAAGAGGGAAATGACCGAAAAATATCCCTGCCTACGTAAACTTAAAAAACGGAAAATGATAGGATTATCATCAAAAAAAAATTTTAACCAAAAAAAAAGGATAAGAGGGAAGAGATATATAAATAAGAACTTTTGTACATGTGAGAGTATTTTTATTTCTCATATCTTAAAAGATTTTTTTGTGTATATATATATATATTTTGTATATATATGTTAGTAAAAGAAAAATCATGAAATTATTGATAGTAGGAAAAGAAGATCAATAATGCAGCAAGCAAGAATCACGTGTACCAACAATTTTTTTATAGTATATACCCAAAAAAAAAAAACACAATTTTTTATAGTAGCTATTGATGTGGCAGTTTCATGAATCACATATTTTATAATAACGTAGGGACGAAGACTATCTTTAGGAGTGGTTGCTCAACCAAACAAGATACACATCTAGAAGTTTCCCATTTATAATAATTTTTTATTTGATAGTCACATTTCTGATATTTTCACCATTAATGCCGAATAGGCAATGCGGATCAAACCAATTATTACAAGGGTACAGAACTGTCATAGTTGTTCAAGATAAGGTACGAACTATTAACACATATGAGCTGTCCATGGATTTAGACTTCATGAATTCATTTTTCAACCCTGCACAAAAATTTAAAGCAAAATTAAAGCACATTTGATTGTCTGTATTGTATTATATCGTAAAAAAATGTATTGTATCGTCTTTAGATACGGATGCATATAATGGGCAGTAAGGGAATGGGCGCCCCTACTGGAAAAGCATGATGGGATGGCAAAAGATGGATATACCTTTGTTAAGTATTTCTTTTTCATTTATAGTTCGAGATTCATTGTCTTTAATTTAAATCCATGTTTCAGTTTTGACTGTTGATATTTAAATTGGTGATAATAGAGTATAAAAATTGAGAGAAACTAATATAAATTAAGGACCTGACTTTATTATATTTAAGAAAACGTTACTGTTTGTTGGGTTGAAAAATCTGAAAATAAGGAATTATCATCAGATCTTTTAATTATTCACAAAAAAAAAAAAAAAAAAACTGTAAGTACATTATTTGAGGATATTTCGTGGTTAGTGTCCCCGTTAAATATAGTCTGAATGTTCTTTTGTATTAAGCTCTTTTTTAAAATTATAACCTTTTTATTTATTTTTACGTTTTACTTTTTTTTATTAGACTATTACACTGTTATTCACACGCATGACTCTCTCTTGCCTCTCTATTTTAACTTTTTCTTTTTTGGGGGTAAATTTCCCTTCTCTATTCCTTTTTCTTTATTTCTGGAATATGCATAATAAAATCAGAGGCAGAGGTTCCTTTTTCTGGGTGATCATGACGATTTAGTTGTCTATAATAAATGACAAGTAAAACAAGGATACTTTAAAGTGTAATAATAGGTTACCATGTAGCAATTTGAAAGCATGAAAACGCTTTTATTACGAAGAAATAGTAGAAGTTTTATATGATTTTCAATCATTTTAGTTTTTAAATTTTGTCATTATCATTAATTATGCCCCATTCAAATCCAAAATCTGTCATCAATTGTATTACGATATATTATCATAGCAGAATATGGTATTTAGTGTCATGAAATACTAAACTGTTTATAACCTAATATTATTGTAGAATATTAAGGTCGGTTGGGGATTGGGGTCAAGGGTTAACACCAAATTAACCCCACCTTGATCATAGGTGACGACATATTGACCCTAGACCTGGCCTACCCCATTCCCGGTCACCTGCAATGATGCCGACCTCGTCACTATCGCCATTCTCGGGCTAACCCAATCACCTTCATTGTTCCAAGGTTGAACCCGATCGACCCCGTCAATCCCATCCCCAGGCCTGGGCTGATCCAACCTCGACCACCTAGCCTAGGGCCAGGCCAACCTCGTCCCCATCCCCAGGATGATTCAATGTCGTTCACGTCCTTGAGCCGATCCCAACCTTAGGCCTGAGCTGACCCTGATCCTAAGCCTGTGTCGTCCCCAACTATGTTACCTTCATCGTCACCAGGCAAATTCCAACTCGAGCCAGTTCAATGTCTACCCGGGCCCAAGTCCGACTAATCCTAACCCAGACCAAATCGACCTATCCTCGCTCTCGGGTTGGCCTCAACCCCGATCCTGGCCTTAACCCTTGTATGAAATAATACAGTATAATACACTTAAAATATGTTGAATTAGATAATACACCAATGATTATATATATAATTTACTGTATATAGCAGTATGAGTTAGTATCCTGTGGTTACAATAAAATTTATAAGATTCTGTTGAGTAATGCTTGCATTAAATTTTTTTTTCCGCATCAATTTTGTTGGATGTACGTAGAAGCGAATCATACACTTTAGGATAAGTTGCTCGGTTGGTCTATATACTATTATGTTTGTATCATTTTGACCCATATTTTTTTCCCGTAGCTGGAATGTCCTTAAACTATTAAAAAATAAATAAAAATATCTTTTTTATTTTTATAGAATATGCTAACTATTGCTAACGGATTGACTTATTTGCTCGATTGGTTTCTAAACTATTATATTTGTGACGTTTGGTCCCTCATTCTTTTTTTAAAACTTGAAATCTCAACTTTTATTGAGTTTACTACAACTAACCGTAAGAAAATAAAGAAAAAAAAAATCTTAAGATAAAAAAAGAAAATTTAAATATTTAAGAGCACAACACGGAGAAAATTTGGAAGCGACGAGGTTTACTTGCTTATTAGTTTCGTGAATATTGATGAAACTAATTTTCTTTTATTTTTTAATGTTGAATTTTCATTTAGATATAATATGATGTAGACATGAAAGTTGTTTTAAATAAATTTTAAAAAAATTGGAGTCAATTATGCTAGCTAGCATCTACACGAAATAGATAGCAAGTTTGGTTTTTTTTTTTTTTTTTTTTTAAATAAATAGTTAGCAAGAGATCAGAAGATGTGTCCACCGATTATTAGAAAGACGTGTCTTCTTGTTGGCTTTCTTTCATAATTAATAATCTTTAATGCATTTCCAGTCCACGCACACGCACACGCGCGCGCATACACACAAAGAATCTTTTTATTTATACATGCATGCGTGAAGATATGTCCACATACTGTTTCTACAAAATCAGGTATAAAAGATGCATATGATTATATTAATTATTCCTTGACTAGCAAATAGATAATGGGATATCTTTGAGAGCTTTTTGAAAAAGAAAAGGTAATATTTTAATTTATTAAACAATTCTTAACATGATTGAATATTAATGACTTTTTAACAAGTCCGAATGAAAGTTTTCAAATTTTGAACATAGCGGCGATTAGATAATTATATGGAATAATAAAATTTTTTGGAAAATATAAAACTTAAGCACTGTTATATTAGTATATCACATTAAATGGTTGAGAAATGAAAAAATTGTTGTTGCATATCTCCAGTTTTTATGAAATTAATATTGTTAGCAGATCTTCTCACAACACTTTATTTATTAAGTTATTGAAAGTAAGAAACGAGGTTTACTAAAGTTACAGAATAATATAAAATAAAATAAAGAAAGTAAAGAAGGGAGATGGGATTATTACCATTTGTAGTTGTTATTTTCTTTTGGATTATTTACGTTTTTATACTTGATATTTTGCTTTTATTCAGAAAGTAAACTATATGTTTTGAACTTTTACATTTATATAGCATAAGATTACGTTTAATATACAAATTTATATCATTTCTTGGTCAACACTTAATTTTAACCTTAAAATATCTAAATTATCCTCAAAAAGAAAGACTACAATTATACAATTAAAAAAAAAAAAAAAGATTTCATGTGTAGTTGTTTTAGAATCAAGGCTATATATAAGTCGCAACAGATTCACACCCACAAAGATTTTATTCACATTAACTTAATAATATCTTATACAAACCATCCACGAGAGCTTAATTACAGCATGATTCTCATTACCACTAATTAAACAACTGATTTAGCTCTCTTAGTTATACATCACACAAGTATCATAGATTTCATAACAGCTAGACACACCATAATTAAGTACTAGTAGCAGATAGTAAAGAAACATTGAGGGAAGGTCCCTAAATGTCATGACTACATAGATATAGTGTTCTATGCCTTGCTCAAGTGGACATCAAGATCTTTGCTGATGTTAACCATCAACTTATTAACGTAGATATCTGGAGGCGGAACACCCTCATGCAGCTTCTCATATTCAATGCTCAGATTCACCAAGCTTCCCTTACCCTTGGGATTGGGAAAAATACGATACACTGGCTTGAAGCTCTTGTACTCCCTGAACACATCTCCTTCCAGTCCGTTGTGAGTTACTACCCTGTTCTCATCGTCAAATTCCACCTTCTCCTTCAATACCCCGCTGATCCCGTCTTATAAGAAGTTTTACAACAAAATCGTCACGAGAAATTACATCAATAGTGATGACATTTGATTCATTCGATTGCGATAATAAATTGTATCGGTATTTTAATAGCTAATTACGTGATCAAAAATAGGTTAAATAAGGGATTTTTGTGCATGGTAGAAACATTTGCTACTAAATAGTGCTGAATGTTATTAGAATAAAAGTAGATTTTTACGATCTAAGATTTAAAGGATTTGATATATACACTTATATGTGTATATATGCATGTAGGAAGAGAGAGGTCAATAGACATCAAAATACTGACACATGCCAATTACACTTGCACCTATCGAGGAAAACTAATCTTATATCAAGATCCCAACTCACAAGTTCATAGAATTTGATAAAAATATAACACTTAAGAAACAAGGTATTCATTACAAGTTGATAACTTTGTTCTTACCCTAATGCAGAAGTTCTTAAAGTTCATTACTACACATACCAAACAATAGACAAAGAAATAGCCTAATAAACTTGTACTAGTTAAACCAATTTTGTTGTAATGCAAAGCACTAGATTTTTAAATAAGTAGAAGTAATAGGAATCATTAAGTGCATCAAGATATCTCAATTAGGTTATTACCCCTCTAATCCAACCCATGTCTTATCAAATAAAAAGAAAAATTACAATGAAGTCAAATAAACAAAAAAGAGATCAAAGCAGCCTATACAAAGGCAAGTAAACAAGAAACAAAAATCTTGCTAAAGAATTTGGACACCAGACTAAATAAAATCGAGCCGGAATTCTTATCTTGAGACCAAATCTCAAATACAAAGTACCCTATATCCAAAACCCAATAGAAAAAAAGAAAAAAAAGGACATATTTACTACTTTTAGTCAAAGCACTGTTGTTGGCCTTACCAGCTGTATATTTCCAGCTCTTAACGCCTCCATGACTGTCCCAGTCACCCTCATGCACATCAACACCCTGAATATGGTCGCCGGCGACGTTCGGAATGTGGTGTGCTTGTTTCCAGATGTTGTAGTACTGCTCAGGACTTGCTTCGATTTCAATTACAGTCTCCACCTTACCCTTCAGATTCGACATGTTTGTGCTGTGTAGTGAAAATATTAGTTTCTCTCTTTATCTGAAGATATTTGCGTAAGGCAGGGTTGTTGTAGATCACAACCTCGACCCCTCCTTAAATATGCAAGTGTGTAGTGCTGAACAAACTAAAATTATTATTTATATGATTGTTGATATAATTTAACAGTAATTTTGAAATCATCCCTAATTTTCTTTTACTTACTAGAAAATAAGCGTAGCCAATAGTGTGGCCAAGTGGGGCCATAGCACCGATTGAGAATTTTTTTTATTTCAATTTTGCTTCAAAAATTTTCTACTTCGCCTCCACTAAATTAAATTAAAAATCTCCACGTAGCTTTTGCTAAAACTTTACACTTTAATTTTTCTATAGATGTATGAACACTCCTTCCGAAACCCAAAAGCAAGAACTTCTATATTGTTACAAAATAGGAAATAAACATAAAAGCGCATATTTTTTTACAAAGCTGCATCATATTTTTGGTTTGTTTTGAAGTCGTCACCATTTTGGTGGAGTTGAATTATTTTGGCAGTAAGTATGGACTGGACAGTTATCCTAATTGAGGACAAATTTAATTTCCAACTAAAAAAAGTATAAATAAATTTTTTTTAATCCGACTCAAGATTTTTCATGTCCCACTTAAGATTTTCATTATTCTAGAGATTTTCCAAATCCAACATGTGGTAAGATTGTGACAGTAAATATAACATTAAATATTATTGGCAATATACTTTGCA
The DNA here is from genome assembly GCA_038430175.1 of Ficus hirta. Lineage (NCBI taxonomy): Eukaryota > Viridiplantae > Streptophyta > Magnoliopsida > Rosales > Moraceae > Ficus > Ficus hirta. The sequence continues at coordinate 8,857,872 of CM076595.1, read as the reverse complement.
ATCAACTAGCATTAAATAATATAGTTGGGATGGATAAATAATTAGCGTGTTATAGAGCTATAGAATTAAGTTGAGATATCTTGATACATTTATTAATTCACGTTACTAACAAATTTATATATTAAAAAAAAAAAAGAAGAAGAAGAAGAAATGACGTTCCAATTAGATTAGCATATCTTCTTTTCCCTACACGAAACCTCCATTTCAATTTTATTAATAATTAAAATCAACATAAAATATAATAGTGAGCGTACTAAACGAAAACTATAAGCAAAAAGCTCAAAACAAAGCACTAGAAATAAACATAAAGAAATAGATCATTTGTACTCTTCTAAGAATTAGATAAGACCTCGTTAAAACCCAGTTCCAGTAAAATATAATGAGAAAAAAGTGAAATAGGAAAAAAAGAGAGTGCATGGACCATTTAGTGAAAAAAAGAAAAAACCTTGACATAAAATATTTCGAGAATCGACAACAAATATTGATCAGTGTTCTATACATTTGGGATTAATTTATTTACCAGTCACATTTAATTCATATCTTTCTGTTAGAAGTAATCATCCACTGTCAACAATTATTAGGAAAAAAAAAAAACCAACTCTCAGCCTCTCGGCAATAATCAACATATGTAGATTTTTAAGCCATTGGGGCTAGCCCAATGGTGAGGAAAGGAGGGGTTTGGACCTTAGGAGTCATAAGTTTAAGATTCAATCTTTGACCCAGGTAAAAAATTAGTAATATGTTAATTAACAGAGGAGTGATATATATGAGGTGCTTACATACTAAAAAATAAAAAATAAAAAAACTTATTTAGAAAATTTTTTTTGATCTGAGCATTGAAGATTCGAATTCTTTACCTTATGATGCATTCAAATATGAAATTACTATTAGGTTATGTTTGTAACCACAAAATTTATAAGATTTGAGTGATTGCAGATTTAACATAACAATTTTTTTTTTTTGGTTTTGAACTTTGAGGTGTGAGCATTCAAACTCTATATCTTAATCAATAAAGTCATGTGTGATATTAACATTAAATTATACCTACAATCACATCTTAACAATATTTTTACACTTAATTTTATACAAAATTTAGGGAACCGCTTCACTTCCATTTTTTTTTTAATAAAAAAAGTAGCATTTAAAAATGGGAAGGTCAATTCTTGTCAGGGTTAATTGAACTTTAGAAAAATTTTCCTCAAAAAAAAATAAAATAAATAAATATTAGAGAACTTGCTACAAGAGTAGTGATGATACCGACGCAATGAGTGAGAAACTTATTAACTACTTTTTGGATAAGACCTTATTAATTCCTAGGCCAGCTCATTTACTAGAAATGGATATATTTTTTGGTATACGTGTTGTTTTTGGATAAGAGACCTCATTAATTTCTCTTTTCTCCTTTTTGTTTTGTTTTGTTTTGTTTTTTTTCTACGAAAATTCAATCGAGTACAAATTTGTTTTAGTATGTGTCGTACTTGGGACCATTGACCAATTTAAGATCAATTGGAGCGTGATTAGATCACCTAGATTTTATCAAACAGACAAACGAGAAAGTTAAGTGCAAATGATAAAGAAAAAGGTGAAAGCATGCCAAAAATTTTATGATAGCTATGTGCACTGCATTGTTTGGAGTGTTTCACTATTATAAAGAGAATAGTACAAAAGATACTTGATAATGATATTTAAGAGCTAGGGTTTATTTAAGAGTGAGAATTCCTGGAAGTAATTATAACAGCTGAAAAAGTCGTATTTAGGGCATGAGTTGAATGAGTCTTATTTATATGAGAATTCTTGTTGCTCTTGGTTTCTAGATTTCTATTAGGATTTGGCATCCGAAATCGTTTTCTCATTTAGTATATTTGATTGACTTGCCTTTTAGATATGGTCATTTAAATTAAAAAAAAAAAAGAAGCCAATTTCAATAAGATATAACTATGGATTCAAATTGTCTTCATAACTTCTTCACTTTCACTCCACATGATCTTCAATTCGAGAGCAAGTCCTTCCACATTAGTATTCAACAAATACAATCAAAATAAGATTTCACCTAAAATTACCCGATTGGGGCTACCTTAACTGGAGAGAGGTGAGATATTTGGATAGAAGCTTCAAGGTTCGAAACCTGATAATGTTTTACATAGGCCCTATTCCACTTTAAAAGGAAAACAAAAAAAAAAAGGATTTCATATATACTTGTTTCCGAATCGAGGCCATATATATAAATTGCAACAGGTTCACACCCACAAAGATTTTATTCACATTAACTTAATAATATCTTAAACAAACCATCCAGGGGAGCTTAATTATTGCGTGATTCTCATCACGATTAATTAAACAACTGATTAAGCTCTCTTAATTATACATCACACAAGTAGCATAGATTTCATAACAGCTGGACACACCATAATTAAGTACTAGTAGCAGATAGTGAAGTGACATTGAGGGTAGGTCCCTAAATGTCATGACCACATAGATATAGTGTTCTATGCCTTGTTCAAGTGGACATCAAGATCTTTGCTGATGTTAACCATCAACTTAACGTAGATGTCTGGTGGTGAAACACCCTCATGCAGCTTCTCATATTCAATGCTCAGTTTCACCAAGCTTCCCTTGCCCTTGGGATTGGGAAGAACATGATACACTGGCTTGTAGCTCTTGTACTCCTTGAACACATCTCCTTCCAGTCCGTTGAGAATTACCGCCTTGTTTTCGTCATCAAATTCCACCTTCTCCTTGAACACCCCGCTGATCCCGTCTAAGGAGTTTTACAACAAAATCGTCATGAGAAATTACACTGTTAGTGATCACGTTTGATCCGTTAGATAAATTGTAATGACAAGCTGTGTTAATATTGAAATAGCCTGCTGCGTGATAAAAAAAATAGCGTAATTAAAGGATTTGTGTGCATCATAGAAACATCTTCTACTCACTAGCGCATAATGTTTTTAGAATGAAAAAAATTAGACAATCTAAATTCTTTAAGGATTTGATATATACATGTGTTTTGTATAAAGAGAGAGAGGTCAACAGACTTCAAAGTATCCTATACATCTCAATTTAGTTTGCACCCATCAAGAAAAACGAATCTCACATCAAGATATAAATATATATATATATATATATATCCCAACTCAAAATTTTATAGGATTTGATTTTTTTACTTGAGAAACAATTTATTCGTTACAAGTAGTTATTTTGTTCTTTCTCTAATGCAGTATTTCATTAAATTTTATTACAACACATACCAAACGATAGACAAAGAAATAGCCTAATAAACATGCACTAAAACCAATTTTTGTCCTAATGCAAAGCACTAAATTTTTAAGTAAATAATGATAAAATGATGAATCAGTACGTATTCCAAGATATCCAATTAGATCGGCACACCCCTCTAACCCATCCCATTTATTACTAAGGAAACAGAAAAATTACAATGAAGCCAAATAAACAAAAGATAGATCAAAACAGCTTAAGCAAAGGCAAGCAAATAAGAAACAAAAATCTTGCTAAAGAATTCGAAGACTAGACTAAATAAAATCGAGCCGAAACTCATATCTTGAATACAAATCGACCTCAAATACAAAGTACCCTATAGTCATAACCCGATTAAAAAAAAACGAAGAAAAAATTATTTTTAGTCAAAGCCCTGATACTATATAAATATCAATTATATATGGTTGTAACAGGTGCTGGCCTTACCAACTGTATATTTCCAACTCTTCACGCCTCCATGACTGTGCCAGTCTCCCTCATGCACATCAACACCCTGAATATGGTCGCCGGCGACGTTTGGAATGTGGTGTGCTTGTTTCCAAATGTTGTAGTACTGCTCAGGACTTGCCTCGATTTCAATTACAGTCTCCACCTTACCCTTTAGATTCGACATGTTTGTGCTGTGTAGTGAAATTATTAGTTTTAGGAAGATATTCTCTTTATCTTAAGATATTTGCCTAAGGCAACGGTTGTAGATCACAACCTCGACCCCTCCTTAAATAGGCAAGTGTGCCGTGCTGAATTAATAATATAACAATACTTATATGGTTGCAGATATTGTCTACTTTTTTTTTTTTTTGGTTGAAATGAGTATAATGATAATTTTAAATTTTTGTTTTATTTAGAGGAATATTTTTTTCTTTTATTGATCGCATGATTTGTCATTTCCACCTAAAAGAAAATAAAATATTGCATTATTTGTCAATTTGCCTGAATGATAAAGTTGACATTTTTCTCTTACCTATGAAACAAAAATAATAATAATAATAATAACGCGCTCCAAATTATTTCGTAAAATCTCGAGTACTGTCTTAACGAAAGATATCTTCTAGTAGGATATTCATTTTTAAAAAAATGCCTTTCGGATAAGTATTTCTTTATATTGTAATAGAGTTTTTAAGGGAATTTTGTCAGGTTTGTGTATCTTTAATTAATTTGGAAAATTTTTTTGTAGTATACCAAAAAAGAAACCTCAAGGTATTTTTCAATTTTAACCAGTTAAAATGTTATTTGTTTCTGTTATATTCACACGTTGTTTGATTTTTAAGATGATTATAACGCGACATGATGTTCAAAAATGTATAATACATGCCATCAGGTAACATTCTATAAAGATTCCCAAAAGGGTCGCATGACATATCACCTATATACTATATGATTTTTTATTCGGAAAAAAAAAATCGACCCTATGATATTTGTAGAATAACTTTTATGATACAATTAATTAAAATTTATCCAATGTTATAACTTAGGAGTGTGGTGATTTGAGCTAGAGATCGTAACTTAAAGTAGATAGTGTAGAATTATTACTTGATTATGTTTGTTGAAGTGAATTGTATTACTCGATAGTTTTGTTAAGTAAAAGTCTCAAGTAAGCAGAGTATGAAAAATATAAAACCATATCAGTAGGAATAATTTGCTCAAATTCAATAAATAATCAAACAAATAAATTTACATCATAAACTGAGGGTTTCAGATCCCTTAGAATACGTTTGGTTGGAGGGAGAGATGGAGGAATGGAGAAGGGTGGAGGGAGAGTAGTGGGGAGAGATGAGAAATCCTTTGTTTGGTTGGAGGGAGAAGTGGAGGGAGAAGTGGAGGGAGAGGAGTGATGGAGGGAGAGACTCTCTGCTTGGGCCCACCAAGTTGGATCCTTCCATTAATGGGAGGATTCAACAAATCCTTCTAAATTTAAGTGAATAGTTGATTCAAACATCCAATAAAAATTGTGAACAAATTATAAAAGGGACAATCTAGTAATTGTGTAAAAAAATTATCATTCATCCTTTTAACTCGTCATCCATCTTACCAAACAATATCATGAATTTATATAATCCTCTCCATGCTTCATATTCCCCATTCTTCCAAACCTCATCTTCCTTCCTCCTTTCTATCCCTCAAACCAAGCAAAGCCTAGAGATGGAGGGAGCGATGGAGAAAGGGGAAGGGATGGAGGGAGAGTCCCTTTCCATGGTTTGGTCATGGAGGGAAGAGTGGAGGGAGGGACCCTCCGGCTCCACCATTTTGCATCCTACTATTAGGGCTAGGATGCAAGCTCTATCTCCATATTCCTTTTTGAGCTTGAAAAGACTATTCTATACTCGTTTTAAATTATTAAAATATTTTTCAAAAGGACAATATAGTAATTTGATATACAACTAACAACTATCATTTTAACTCTCCACTTCTTTTATCAAACAAACATGAAGCATTCTCACAATCCTCTTTATCTTTCATATCTTCATCCCTCCAACCAAACATAACCTTAGTGGTTCAATAACCTTATGCGATCTACAATTTGTAGTAATAATTTGCCTCACATTTTATTTTTGGTAATATAAATTATACTTTTTATTTTCATTTTTCAGAAAGTATAACATATATTTTTTACCTCATTAATTTATATATCATGTAAAGGACATTTTTGTGTGTAAAGAATTTATATCACGAAGAGTTCCTTCTTTAATTATGACTAATACAACGAAAATGCCCTTAAAGACAAAGAATTTTCTTAAATTAAATTTTATCTTTTTTTTAATTCATAAAATTTCTTCCTTTTTCTTTTCCTTTTATTTTTGTCTTTGTAGGGAATTGAGATCTGTTGTCCTGGATTTTTTTATCTCATTGGCTGTCTCCGTAATAGTGTCATACTACATCATCTAAATTTTAGAATTTAATCACATAAAAAATGCTAAATATTAAAAATTATTGAACAAATTGATGACTTATCAAAAACCTATTGAGAGAATAACATTTGAGACAAGAAAATGAGACAGCAAATCTGGACTCCTTTATGGGAAGTTAAAATCGAAGGGTGCCAAATTCAAAAAAGAAAAAATGTAGGGTGCTTCTCTGTAATAAGGATTTGAATATACATTTGATGAGGTTCAAAATCAAAGATCCTCTTAACAAATTTAAAATACAGCGCATACTTATATAATTTTCTATATATATTGACACTCCTTCCAGAACCGAAAAGCAAGAACTCCTTACGTTGTTATAAAATAGGAAATAAACATGAAATGCGCTACTTTTTGTTTTTTTCTCCCAAAGCTGCATCCTGTTTTTGGTTAGTTTTGAAGTCGTCACCATTTGGTGGACTCGAATAATTTCGGCAATAAGTACGGAGTGGACAGGTCCAAATTGAGGGCAAATTAATTTTCCATCTGAAAAAAGCATAAATATTTTTTTTAATCTGACTCAAGATTTTTCAAGTCTCACCTAGATTTTCTATATCGTAGAGATCTTCCAGATTCGAGATGTAGTAAGATTTTGACAGTAAACGTAATATTAAATACTATTGGCAAAATACTTTGATATTTTAATATCGAGTGATTCTAATTAACACATCATTATTGATAGTAAATATAATTTTTGACATATTCCTTCTAAACACATCCTGTTTTTAAATTCAAAATGATTAAATTTGCTTAATTCATACCCCTTTCATTTTCAAATTACCCTTAATTATTATAAAATAATAAGTACTCTACCACTTCAAATTTCTTTTCACACCCATCTTTTCTTTTTTTGTTTATTTTGATGTTCTACTGTAGGTTAAATTAAAAATATTACAAGGAAAAAAAAAGGTTCAAAAAAAGACAAACAACATAACATTTTCATATATATATATATATATATATATTAGTTTAAATTACAATTTTGCAAGAAAATTGAAAAAAAAAAAACAACAACAACAAATAACATATTCGTATATATATATCTATCTATTTCTATATACATACTTAATATAAAAAATAAAAATTAAAAAAAAAAAAAAAAAACAACAACAACAACAACAACGACGACGACGACATATAGAACCGGAAAAATTAAAAAATAATGGCATAAAATATTTTGAGAATCGACGACAAATATTGATAAATGTTCTATACATTTGTGATTTCGGATTAATTTATTTTTCAGTCACATTAATTCATATCTTTTTGTTAGAAGTAATCACCCACTCTCAACTTATCTGGAAAAAACAAGAGAAATACCAACTCTCAGCCTCTGGCACTAATCAACCTATGTATATATCAAATTCTATAAAATTTGAGTGGTTGCAAATTTAATTTAACGGTATTTTTAATGCTTGATTTACACAAAATTTGGTATTTGAATCACCCAATTTCTAAATTAAAAAAATTTAAGATTTAAAATAGTGTAGGTTAATTCTTGCCAGGATTAGTTTGTTTAAATAGACTAAAAAAAAAGTTTGGCCTTTTTCTTTTTCTTTTTTTGTTTGTTTGTTTTTTGTTTTTGGCCTTTTTCTTTTTCTTTTTTTTTGGGGGGGCGGCCGCGCGGGATGGTTATGCTATGAAGTGAACTTTAGAAAACTTGCTTCAAGAGAAGTGATGATACCGACGAAATTAATGAGAATCTTAATAAATGCGTTACTGGTGAGACCTTATTAATTACTTGGCCAGCTCATTTACTAGAAATGGACGTTTTTTGGTATGGGCGTTGATTTTTGTGGTCCATATCGGAGACACAATAATATGGTAGCGTGTACAATTCCAGCGCGATGCTGCAACCATATATGCAGACTATATCTTACAAAGCCCGAAGAAAATTAAATAACGTCACACAGAAATTGGTGATTGGGAAATCTTATAACTAATGACATGAATTTCCATTTTTTTTTTTTTTTTTTCATATGCGTACAAAGGAGTAATACATACAGATTTTTTCAAGGGACATATTGATTACAAGGTTTTAGAAGGAGGATGAAAGTGGACCCATAAGTGACACTCACTAACTAACAACTTCCAATTAGCAATTAATTATTACCTATTAGCGGGTAGTGATCAGAAATTTAAGTGACTTATAAGTGACACGAGTTCTCTTACAGTCAATAATTTATGACAATTTCTTGAATCTTCATAGATCATGTTTTTACTGCAATTCCAACAATTTGATTCCTACCTTTTTAATGAGAACACAGGATTGCAACGACGAAGTCAAAATTTTTTGGTGAAGGAGGTTAATAATTAAAACAAATATTTAAGTCAAAATAAATAATTATAGAACACTAAGTGAGAGAGAAAAAACAAATAGACTTACTTAATAAATATCGCAAGCTATTAAAGAGAAAAAGATCTTATTAAGTGTTTAGGATATTAGTTGTACTTTGATTTTGTTCAATTTTTCAGAGGAAAAATGAAGTTTGTAAGTTTTTAGAGGGTCTTTCATTTAAAAATTTTTAATTAAGAGGGGCTAATATGTAAAATTAAAACAAATACACTTCCAAAAGTACAAATAAGAAAAAGTTGAGGACACTTGAGCCCCCTTGGACACTAATAGCTAGATCCCTAATTGCAACACAAAATAAACCTCCTTATGTTTGTGTCCTGCAAATATTACTTTTTGATTAATGCTAATTAAGACGCCAGTTTTAGTATTAACTCTTGATTATCAAACTACATGACATGCAAGTTTAGATTTTTTTTTTTTTTAATGACACACATGTGATCTTATTCCAAGTGGTTATCTTTCGTTTAATTTAAAAGATAATTTGGTTTAATATTTATTATGCGCTAAAATTTTATTGGTCAAGAGAGAGATATTTTTTAATAACTGCACATTTTTTAATAAGTAAGTGTTTAAAGATTGCCACATTCAAAGTTCTCAATCAAAATTAAAGCGTTGACACTAATTGTTAAGAATTAGTATCCTAACTCTATATCACTGAAAGCAATAAAATCGTAGAAGATAATAAACAATCACAAAACACCCAAATTTTTATATAGATTCGTCTCAATATGATACTACTTTTTATTTTAGCCACTGCAGTCATTCATTAATGAGTTAATTTAGATGAGAAATTCACACCCTCATACTCTCTATACTTTTTCTCTACCCTCTCTCATAATAATCCCTAATGACAACACCCCTTAATTAGAAAAAAAAAATTAGGACAACAAAAATTACATGTGAAATGATCCCTAAAATATTCTTAATGAAACAACTCTCAATTAATGTAGACCTTTCAGGGGCTCCGCCTCCAATCCCTAGGAGAATCTAAAAATTTGTTTCAACATATTATTAAAAATTTGTTTTAGAGGGTCAGCACAGGTAGGGGCACGACGTGATATAACACAATTATTACATGGGCTCAGCTCGGTACGTTTAATTACATGGACCATGCTTGATGCGATTTATTAACATGAAGCAAGCTAAGGGCACGGGTACGTTAAGGGCACGACACGAGCACAAGCACGATAAAGGGTACGAATATGGCACTACAACTTTATTCTTTTTCTATGATGCTATTAATAATTTTCATATAAGACTTATTATGGTGTTTTTTTTTTCTTAATAAAGTTTTCATATAAGACTTATGGTGTTTTATTTTATTTTTTTTTCTTATGAAGATTTCATCTTTTTTGAGTTTTTACTCCATAAGGCTTTCAATGTTGTAGTTTCTCTTTTAACAATAAGGTTTTTTTTTTTTTTTTTTTGGGGTTAAAAATAAATGTTTTCTATTATATATATTCAAAATTATTCTTCTTTTGTGATTAAAATTTTATTGTTGGGTACAAGTAAGGTACGTGCACGTTAAGATCATGACAGATTATAAATGGGTCATGAGTCAAGTTTAATATTATAAATTAAAAGTGAGCACGACAAAGTACGACACATTTATTAAATATATTAGCATAAGTATGGCACGAAATACTAATAAACTCAAAATAAATGGACCTGTCTATTTGGCATCTCTGTGTTTTGTTTCTTTTTTTGTCTTTCTTGGTAATAAGCATTCAATGGCATTCATTGATGGTAAATCTAAGGGACTCAAAGTGTCGTCTTTCTTCACAACTTCATGAGAATACGTATCATTTTGAGGAATATACATACATGTACATAGACATATATAAATGTTAAGGATACTATTTTTAATTCTAATTTTCTTGTATACAAAACATATACAATATATGGGTTGTAATTCTTCTATTAGTAGGTGTTTAAAATATTAATTCTCATATTAAAATTAAAAAAATAATATTTATTTATTTTTATATGAAAACTCATCTCCCAGTTGAGACACCATTCCTAACTAACTAACAACTTCCAATTAGCAATTAATTATTACCTATCAGCGGGTAATGATCAGAAACTTAAGTGGTTTATAAGTGACACGAGTTCTCTTACAGTCAATAATTTATGATAATTTCTTGAATCTTCATAGATCATGTTTTTACTGCAATTCCAACAATTTGATTCCTACCTTTTTTAATGAGAACACAGGATTGCAACGACGAAGTCAAAATTTTTTGGTGAAGGAGGTTAATAATTACAACAAATATTTAAGTCAAAATAAATAATAAATAATTATAGAACACTAAGTGAGAGAGAAAAAACAAATAGACTTACTTAATAAATATCGCAAGCTATTAAAGAGAAAAAGATCTTATTTAGTGTTTAAGGATATTAGTTGGACTTTGATTTTGTTCAATTTTTCAGAGGAAAAATGAAGTTTGTAAGTTTTTAGAGGGGCTTTCATTTAAAAAATTTTAATTAAGAGGGACTAATATGTAAAATTAAAACAAATACACTTCCAAAAGTACAAATAAGAAAAAGTTGAGGAACCTTGAGGCCCCCTGGAACTAATAGCTAGATCCCTATTTGCAACACAAAATAAACCTCCTTATGTTTGTGTCCTGCCAATATTACTTTTTGATTAAATGCTAATTAAGACGCCAGTTTTAGTATTAACTCTTGATTATCAAACTACATGACATGCAAGTTTAGATTTTTTTTTTTTTTTAATGGCACACATGTGATCTTATTTCAAGTGGTTATCTTTCGTTTAATTTAAAAGATAATTTGGTTTAATATTTATTATGCGCTAAAATTTTATTGGTCAAGAGAGAGATATTTTTTAATAACTGCACACTTTGATTGAATGTTGTGAATTTGAAACCTGTCGTTTCTTTATCTGTATATAGACATTTTCCTCTCCATCAATAAACCTAACTTGTTTAAGAGTTCTATTTTACGATCAATTTCTCTTTAAGGAAATCATCATGGATCAGGTCATGTATTCTCTTAAATTTTGAAATTGTGAAAATCATCTTGTTCTAAGATCTTGGGTATTAAGATTTAAGCAAAAATCAGGGTTTGTTTATCATAATTAAGAAATCATAACGGTGAGTTGTCATTCTTTTATTGGTAAGTGTTTTAAGATTACCACATTAGTTAAAATTAAATATTAGTATTTATCAGTTAAAATATGACAACTCCTTTTCATTTGAGTTGGTACCAATTAACCTACGTGGTATGTGAGGTTTTATTTTTTAATAAGTAAGTATTTAAAGATTGCCACAATCAAAGTTCTCAATCAAAATTAAAGCTTTGATACGAATTAGTATCCTAACTCTATATCACTGAAAGCAATAACATCGTAGAAGATAATAAACAATCACAAAACACCCAAATTTTTATACAGGTTCGTCTCAATATGAGACTACTTCTTGTTTTAGCCATTACAGTCATTCACTATGATAATTAATGAGTTAATTTAGACGAGAAATTCATACCCTCACACTCTCTACGCTTTTTCTCTACCCTTTCTCATAATAATCCCTAATGACAACACCCCCTAATTAGAAAGAAAAAATTAGGACAACAGAAATTACATGTGAAATGATCCCTAAAATATTCTTAATGAAACAACTCTCAATTACTGTAGACCTTCAGGGGCTCCGCCTCCAATCCCTAGGAGAATCTAAAAATTTGTTTCAACATATTATTAAAAATTTGTTTTAGTGGGTCGGCACGGATAGGGGGCACAACATGATATAACACAATTATTACATGGGCTCAGCCCGGCACGTTTAATTACATGGGCCATGCTTGATGTGATTTATTAACATGAAGCAAGCTAAGGGTATGGGCACGTTAAGGGCACGACACGAGCACAAGCAAGATAAAGGGTACGAATATGGCACTACAACTTTATTCTTTTTCTATGATGCTATTAATAATCTTCATATAAGACTTATTATGGTGTTTTTTTTCTTAATAAAGTTTTCATATAAGACTTATGGTGTTTTATTTTTAATTTTTTTTCTTATGAAGATTTCATCTTTTTTGAGTTTTTACTCGATAAGGCTTTCAATGTTGTAGTTTCTCTTTTAACAATTAGGTTTTTTTTTTGGGGGTTAAAAATCAATGTTTTCTATTATATATATTCAAAATTATTCTTTTTTTGTGATTAAAATTTTGTTGTTGGGTACAATTAAGGCACGTGCACGTTAAGATCACGACAGATTATAAATGGGTCATGGGTCAAGTTTGATATTATAAATTAAAAGTGAGCACGACAAAGTACGACACATTTATTAAATATATTAGCGTAAGTACGGCACAAAATACTAATGAACTCAAAATAAATGGACCTGTCTATTTGGCATCTCTATGTTTTGTTTCTTTTTTGTTTTTCTTGGTAATAAGCATTCAATGGCATTCATTGATGGTAAATCAAAGGGACTCAAAGTGTCGTCTTTCTTCACAACTTCATGAGAATACGTATCATTTTGAGAAATATACATACATGTACATAAACATATATAAATATTAAGGATACTATTTTTAATTCTAATTTTCTTGTATACAAAACATATACAATATATGGGTTGTCATTCTCCTATTAGTAGGTGTTTAAAATATTAATTATCATATTAAAATTAAAAAAATAATATTTATTTATTTTTATGTGAAAACTCATCGCCCAGTTGAGACACCATTCCTATTCCGAGGGATAGCTGAGTGTTTAGAACGGTCGAGATAAAGAAGTATTTGTTGAAACCCTACTAGTGTTAATGTGCTTCTGAGGAGTTGAAATGGTTCATTTATAGGAACATAAACTTTCTTCATATTTAGTAGTGTTTCCTTTCAATTTTTTCCTTTCCATTGCTTCTATATCACTTTTATCCCCCATCTTGTTAATGCAGACAATTATTATATTTACACTGTGCTGGCCAATTGATGAAGAACAGTTTGGGCAAAAGTTTAGAAGATTTTCATATTCCACGGGGACGAAAAACGAGAACCCTTTACATTCAAACAAAAGTTTATCAGTTACAAGTTCAAAAAGATCTAGTTCCATTAGAACTCGAGCATAATGATCATAAGTACTATTAAGTATCACCAATAATGTGAACGCCAACACACAGAGGTTTACCAACTCCTTGAGCGATTTCAAGAAACGTCTGAAATATATAGTAAATTAATCAAGTCTCGTCGTTATATACGTCATGGGTGGGGCTTAAGATATCTTAGCGGCCAAATGACCGCCGTGATCAATATCATTAGTAAAATAATTATCTAATAATTTTGTTAATAACTTGCCTCATTTTTGTTATGATAGTAACACTTGTAGACCCAAAACTAAGATATTCAATTGATGATAAAAATTTAGGAAATTACAATGAGTGCACATATATACACTCCGTTCGTAAAAATAAAAAATAATAAAAAAAAAAAAAAAAAAGGAATGTGCGCATCTTATATTTTTGGATTGTTTCAAAGCCGTAACCATTCGGTAAACTCAGATCAATGAGCGGATTACTGACCGGGAAACATATCCAAAGTCAATTACAAATTTAATAATCCAAAATCAAATCTAATGAGTCGCGAGAAAGCGTCTAAATTTGATAGTTTGATATATATAGATTATCTATAGAACTTGCTCAAAAAGATATGAAGATATAATTATATTAATACGTCAAAACTTGACTACTTACAAAACGTTATAAATATTGTTTCCGGAAAGAATGATAAAGGTCTATACTTTTCGTGATCGAAATGGAAACAGATAGAAATTGTTTTATAAAAAAAAAAAAAAAAAGTGCAAATTATATGGTTAATAGTACTGACTTGTTGTTACGGATTTTCGTCGCTACTAAAGATATCAATAAGAGTTTGATTCACTTTTAGTTGTTGTTTCTTGGGGAGCAATCGAGCATGTACTCTTTTTTGTTCTTTTTTTTTTTTTGGGATGGATTTTCTCAATTGGGATTCGAGGTTTTAATTAAGATTTTTTGCCTTTTTAAGAGGAAGTGCTCATCTGTAGATCTCGGTAGCCTTGAACATATATACTTTTTTATTTTAATTTTTTTTTTTGGCCTCTTTACTTTTGTCCTCAAGAGTACTAGTTTCTATATTATATTTTGTTTAATTATTTCTCTTATATTTAATGAACTGAGTGGGAACTAGTTTGAGATGAGAACTCTAATGGGTGAAAGATAGTTCTATAATGCTAGTTTTTCCAGCTCTTTTTTTGTTTTGTTTTTTTTTTTATTAGAAAAAAACAACAACAACAAAAACAAATATTTTTTTCTTCCACTCCCACAAAAGATATCCCAAATGCCATGATTTCCCAAATCCCAAAGTGAGAGATTATGACATTAATTAAAATATAGTTTTGGAAAAAAATATATATTTTTTGACATCATATAATACAAGGACCGACATTAATTAATTGATAAACGTACTATATATTTGCAATTTGGGATTATTTAATTTTTTTTTCTTTGTCAGAGTATTGCTATCTTTTTTTACAAGTCATCACCAACTCTCAACCTCTCACATTTTATAATAAGCAAGTGTAAATTACAAAAATATATATTGTCAAAATAATTATTTGTTGAAACCATGCATTAGGCGCTCGCTTGATCCTAGCACTTTCCACCACACAACAAGAAGTACATAAAAATTAGAGGAAAGATTAATTATAGTTTTTGAAAACTAGTACTAGTGTTAAATCCTCACATTTAGCGATATTTTCCTGAAAACAGTCATTTAATTTGGAACTCTATATATGATTGCTTTTTATGAAAACTACCGCTAATTGTCAAGATTTAATGACCGTTTCATAAATGGAGATTCAACTTTTAATGGTTGGGTTTGTTGGTTTGATCATTGAGGATTTTGTTCTTTGGATTTTGGTTTTAGGTTGGGTCTGGATTTAAATTCAAATTATGTTTAAGGTTTTGTTCATCGAATTTCTGTTAATAACTAGATTTTACCTAAATCAACTTTGTCTGCAAAAACAACCAAAATAAAAGAAAATAACTTCTTAGGACGAAAATTATTTACAAGATCTAATCTTTTCGGAAGAAAAATACCTCATTTTAAAACCTTTTGAACGAAAAAAAAAAAGAGTGGGAAGAAATATAGTGCATGATCTCGAGCCAAAGGCCATCCGAGAAAAATAACAACTACAAAAAAAAAAAAAAAAAAAAAAAAAAAAAAAAAAAACCTACTGCAAACACCGCCAAAAAATAAAACGCTCAAAAAAATTAGCAAGGCTTTTTCTCATCCAAAAAATAAATATTAAAACTATAAGTAGGCAGCCTAACATATCTCAGCCTAAAAGTTTGTTGAAAAATTTTTTGGAACATGATTCCTCTAGACAAAATCCTGAATCTATATATGTTGCATATGGGGGACAAGCTTGTTGCAACACGAATACCTTCTCTGTTAATATAAGAATTGATAAATCCAGAGACTTGATTTTAAAATGAGCCATCACTCACGGAACTTTATTACGATTCAATCCAAAGATTTCTCCATCATTTTTGAAATGCTGATAAGAACACTCTCTGATCAATGTTAACAGTTCTCCTCTTCGAGCAAAACGTAACGCGGAGGCATATATATAGCAAAACTTCCTTTAAAGAAATCTCTATAATTTCTAAAAACCTCTATAAGTTTCTTTGTGACTAAAGATTTTGTAGTGAGAACAAGCAAGATTGATGTTTATTTCTGTTGTGAACAAGCAAAATTTTGGTTTATTTTTCTTATGAGTATGCAAGATTAGTGAATATTTTATATATATATATATATTAATTTTGGCTTTTCTTCACGTGATTGCCAATTGGAAGACTCTAAAATCTGTCATCTATATACCATGTATTGTAGACAAAAATGGAATAAATATCCAAATTAAAAACAATAATTATTTTCAACTGTATCTTTATATAATTTTCAAGACGTTCAAAATCCAAATTAAAAACTTAACAACTGGAAGACTCTAGAATTTGTCATGTGTATATTACAAATAAAAATGGAATAAAAATCCAAATTAAAAACGTAACAATTATTTTCATCTGTATTTATATTATTTTCGAGATCTTCAAAATCCTATACAGTAAGATTATGACATCAGATATATAGCACAAGTAACAGCATTGGCCTACATATATAACTTCTGCAATATTTTAATTTTTTCAGTGGCAATGATTGCTATCTTTCTTCCGTTGAAATTTTCTTGCCATAAATAGTTCACTATCTAGAAGGATATCCTTCTCAACCATTTTACTTGTGATTAATAATTCATCATTTTCTATTTTGAGAAGCAACATTTTAATATCTCTACATATATTAATTGTGAGAGGGCAATTAATAAAAAAGGTGCAACCCCCTATACCAAGCGCACACCTCAATGTTATTAAATAAAAATAAAAAGGAATACAAAGGGTCAGAAAATGGAAAAACAACCAAAACAAGCTAATCCAAACCGACATGAACCAACTAATAAGAAATTAGAGAAACCCAAGAACAGGCAAAGACTGACGCCAATGAGCAACTAATAAAATCACACCTTTGAAAATCAACCTCTGAAAAAGACCTCGTTAAGTACCTTACTAGTAAAACTTGAGTGAAAACTTAATAAGAGGCAAAAAAAAAAAAAAAAGTGTTAAACCAGCCAAAGGCAACCGACAAAAGATGAAGCCCAAAAACATCAAAACCGGAAACCAGTGGAAACGGTTCTCTTTGCTTCATTAATATGGTAAATGAAAAACTACCACCTCTATGATCCTCACACTGCATATCAATTGGTCACTTTTTTCTGTAGTTGTCGTTTGAAAAAGTTGTTTCAAAGGATATTGTTAAAGAATACAGGCTGAAAACTGTTAATGTTGAAAATCATAAATATTAAATGCTCTAGTTGGTGATCAAAGATAAGTCTAATGAAGCTGATAAAATTGACAACAAGGACATGGTGATAGTTACCGACACGAAATGAAAAAATCATTGAAATATACAAGAATTAGATGACTTTATAGTCATTACCAATTAGTGTTGTTATTCCAATAACAAATCATGGAGATACACATAGTTCAAAAGAGACGGGAAGTCCTGAGGCAACAATAAACATTAGTGATCAAATCGTACTTGTCAATTCAAGCATTAATTTAGATGTAATTTGGGTTTCTTTTAATACGATTACAAATCGACCAGACACTAAATAAGAGACAAACAAAATAAGACAATATTAATGGACAGATATAGACGTTGTTTGCTGACAATATAAATCCTTCTGAAATTTAAAAACATTGGGAACATCATATCAGCAGTTAGACAATATTTGTTTCCAAAGAGATGGATATTGATAGAACTTGACCAATTGAGTAAAAACTTGGACAGCGACTTTGCGTAGAGTTTGAAGTGCGAATAATTTTTGAGGATTTTAAATGAAGAAATAATTTTGTTTTATCAGTAACTGTTCCTTTTTTATGTTGCTTTCCATTTTAATATTTAGATGTCTTCTTCTTTATATGTTTGGTAAGGACCGTTTCTTTTACCTCTTAATAAATTCTTATGTTTTATTTGGTAAAACATCTTAAATTCAAATTTTTTATTTTAATTTTTATCTTTTTTTAAAAAATCAACAAAATTTATATCAATTTATACTTAAAAATTTCAACTTAAACCATTTCATCAAACGAAACCTTATATATTTAAATTTAAATGCACGAAATCAGGAAGGAATGGAGCATTTAGAATATCCATAAATCCCATCAATAACCAATGGAGCTGATTGTAGCATCAGCATAGGATAAGATTCAGAGCATGATCACAACATATTACTGGTAACGTTCAGGTTCAATCAAGTCAATTTCTTATCAAGCCGGTACGATTGTTAGAGTTCAACAGAGTATATGCATGTACTGTCGCTTTTTATAGTTCAAGGAGATATTGATACAACCACCTGCAGTTTTCATAAATGCATAATTTTTATTTTTTCTAATTTGTACAAACCTTCAATGCCTGCAACTACATAATCAAAATCATTAATAATATTATCTATTAATTTTATTAATAATTTTCCTCATTTCTTTCCCTTTTTTTTTTTTTTTTTTGAATTTAGAGGTAAAGGATTCATATTGTACACATCATGGTGCAATTAGGTATGGAATATTTATCACTAGTTTATATTTGCAACTACATAGTTTTCTTCATTTATGCTAGTACTTCTAAACCCAAAACTAAAGATCTTCAATTGATAATAAAAAAAAAATTAAGAAACTGAATTCAGTGCACATACACTCCATTCTTAAAAATTAAAAAAAAATGAATGTGCATGTAAATATTTTGGATTGGTTCAAAGTCATAACCAGTTCGTAAACTCGGATCTATTGGCAATTAGAACCAAGAACTAACCAGGAAATTGTTCCAAAATTAATTAAAAATTCAATTATTGAAAATCAAATCTAATGAGTCACATGAGCTGATATGGATGATGTAGATAAAGATGAAGATTTGAATAAAGAGAAAGCATTTAAATTTGGTAGCTAGTTTCTTAAATATTAGGGAAAAACATCTTATTGACCTAAATTTAGAGATTATTACACCAATATAACACAAAAAAAAAAAAAAAAAAAAAAAAAAAAAAAAACACAAGATCAACATGACACAAATTAAAATTAAAATTAACTAAAATATTGTGTCATGTTGGTCAAAAGTAAAGAATTTATATCATGTTGATCAATAAATGAAAAAAATAAAAAAATAATTATTTAGATATTTTCTCTAAATATTGATAATTATCTACTTTCAAAAAGATATGAAGATATTTCTAATTATATTATACCGTCTTAACTTGAAAATTTACGAAATGCTATAACTATTGTTTCCGGAGAGGAAAAAAAAATAAAAGCCAATTACTCTTTGTGATCGAAATTATGGAAATAACTAGATTATATGGCTAATAGTGACTTGTAGCGACGGATTTTTGTCAACGCCTCCAACGATATCAATAAGAATTTGGTTCACTTTCAGTTGATGTTTCTTGGAGAGCACATGTACTTTTTTTTTTTTTTTTTCCTTGGATGGATTTTCTCATTCGGATAATTCAAGGATTTTAATGAAGATTTTTTTTTTTGGGCCTTTTTAAGAGGAAGTGCACATCTATCTCCGCAGCCTGAACCAGTTTATGCTTTTTCTTTTATGTATATGTTTAATTTGTAAGCATTTTTGGCCTCTTTAGTTTTTGTCCTAAAGACTTTTTTTTTTTTTAAGGTTAAAAATTTATCTTAAATTAAAAACTGATGAGTGGGGTCTAGTTTGAGATGAGAACTTTAATAAGTGAAAGATATATGGCTCTAATGCTAGTTTTTCTAGCCCCTATTTTTTTATTATTTTGTCTTTGAGTGGGAAAAAAAAAAGGAAGCAAATATAATATTCTAATTCTAGGAAAAAAAAAAAGAAGCAAATATAATTATCTAATTCTATTCTCTCAACACATTTTACAATTCCTGCCATGATTTCCCAAATCCCTAAGTGAGATTATGATATTAAATAGTTTTAGAAAAAAAAATTATTTTTTCCATCATTTAATACAAGAACCGACAATATAATTGATCAATTTGGGACTATTTAATTTTTCTCTCTCAAATTATTGCTATCTTTTTTTTATTAGTCATCACCAACTCTCAACCTCTCGAATTTTTTAATTAGCAAGCCTAAATTAAAAAAAAAATATTGAAAATAATTTGTTGAAACCATGCATTAATAGGCCCTCGATCTTAGCACTTCCCACCACACAACGAAAGTACATAAAAATTAGATGAAAATTTTAATTAAAGTTTTTGAAAACCTGTGCTAGTGTTAAAATAATCCTCACATTTAGCGATGTTTTCCTGAAAGCAGTCACTTAATTTGGAACTCTATATGATTGCTTTTTTTTTTTTTTTTTTTTGTGTTATGTTGCTCTTCATTTTCATTTTTATGGATGTTTTCTTGTTTAGGTTTGGTAAATGACCATTAATTTGTTACTTTTTGATAAATTTTTACAGTTTTAAGATTTATATGTATGAAACTATTCCATAAATCCCATCATTAACCAATGGAGCTGATTCTAGCAACAATATAGGACTGAATTAGGAGAATGGCCATCAACACATTAAGGGTAATGTTCAAGTTCAATCAAGTCAAATTTCTTATCAAGCCAGTACATAATAGTTCAAAAAGATATTGGTATAACCACCAACACTTTTCATAAATGCATTTTTATTTTTCTCATTTGTACAAACCTTTAAAAGATAAAGCTGGCTTAGATCTCTCAAGATCTATACTCCATTCCAATATAGGGAAACGTCTTTGGCCTAAAAGCATATGGCACACATCACACCACAAAGTACAGGCATTAAATTTTCAATCCATCTTAACTTACACACACACACACACACACACACTTATATATATATATACACACACACACACACATATATAGATATGAAACATGTATAAGAACACAACTAGTAGTCTGATACTTAAGTCTTCACGCATGAGTATCTTTTCTGGAGAGATCAGGCCTTGGAATGGTGAGCATCGATATCTTGAGCGATCTTAACCGCCATACCGAGGTACCGGTCAGGTGCAGGAACATCATCACTCAATTTCTCATACTCGATTATAGCTTTCGCCACGCTTCCTTGACCCTTTGGAGCAAGCTCATAGATCGGTGTAAAGGTCTTGTAGTACTTGAACACATCTCCCTCCAATCCAACAAGTTTTATTGTCTTCGTTGCGTCGTCAAATTCCAACCTCTCCTTAAAAGTCTCTTCTTTTCCATCTAGCAAGGATTCGCCAAAAAAATTTATCTTATCCTTGTTATAATGATTAAAAGTTAACACCACATATTTTTAAGCATACTAAAGGGGAAAATATATATGTAGGGAACTTTTTTTTTTTTTCTATGAGAAATTATATTTATATATTGAAATAAAGAGTTTAATTCATAAACATAAATTATGAATATATATTTATATATTTGAGAAAATTGAAAAGTAAAATTATGCCTAGGGAAACATGTACGTGCATGTACAAAAATAAGCTTACATTTGATTGACCTTACCTAATGTATAATTCCAGAATTTAACAGCACCATGAGTATCCCAATCGCCTTCATGCACCTCAACTGCTTTGATATGGTGGCCGGCAGCGTTCGGAAGGTGGTGGGCGGTTCTCCGCCACATGTTATAAAACTGCTCAGGAGTAGCCTTCAGTTCAACCTCAGTCTCCACCCTACCCTTCAGATTCGCCATTTTGCTATTAGAAGTTATTGTAGCAACTCTTTACAGTAGAGATATTAGTTGATGAATGTATCTTTGCGTTCTCCTCCCGTCAAATATATAGACACACACACACACACACACACACACACACACATACAAATTGTGGGTACCAAAAATATATATATATATTTTTAAAAATTTTATTAACTTCTTTAGTCTATAACTGATCAAGTTTGGTATTGCTCACGTAAGTCTTTCCCATTTATGAGCTCTTCCATGGAGTCAAATTGCATACTTTTTTTTTTTTTTTTTTTTGATAATGCACAATTTAGGGCCGTTTGTTTTGTATGTTTGACCCATCTCATTTTAGAAATGAAATGAAAATTGTTTTTATCAAGTGGACCTAAAAGTTCGTCTTATTATATATGAGAGGAAATAAAAAATCTCCTTTTTTAAAAAACAACCATTTATACTCATTTTCATTTCAAATCGATTTTGTATAGTAACATTTTCATATTAAAAAATTTCTTTTTTTAAGTTCTAAAATTTCTTAACTTCTTCATTTCATCTCTAATTGAAACGATTCTTTTTTGTATTAAAAAAAACAATTCTTTTTTTAACGTGTTCATAATTAAAAGAGAAATAAATCTGTATCCATACCCTATTAAAATATGATAAGACTATATTATGTTTGTTAAAAAAAAAAACTAATTTTCAAATGATTTTTTCTAATATCTATCCAAATAGCATTTCAGAAATTTCACATTTTTTAGAACTACAATAAAAATTACACATCCAAACGTCATTCCTTTTTTTTTTTTTTTTTGTAAGCAACTTTTTATTTTAAAATAAGAAAATTTTTTATTTCAAAAGCAAACATATGAACCAAACCGACCCTGAATCTTTTTTTTTTTAATTGAGAAAAATTATCCTTTGACCCGCCAATTTTTTAAAATACCAACATTATCCTTAATAATTAATGTAAATGGCTAAATCATATCTTAAACATTACTTCAAAAATTAAAATAGCTACATAAAATATATTTTAAAACTGAAAAGAAAGACCCACCAAAAATAAATTAACCAAAAAATAAACATTACTTCAAAAATTAAAATAGCTACAAAAAATATCTTTTAAAACTGAAAAGAAAGACCCACCAAAATAAATTAACCAAAAAATAAACATAACTTCAAAAATTAAAATAGCTACAAAAATATATATTTTAAAACTGAAAAGAAAGACGCTCCTCAATAAATAAGAAAAAAAAATTTCCTCTATTCAACACCTAGAAATCTACATTGAAAGCATTGTTCATAGACGATCGGTAAAATCAACAAATATATATTTGATAAATAACGACGTTTCCGCAGTGGGCTTGAGCTTGTTCAGCAGCTTCATCGATTGCTTCCAAACACCTTGTGTAATTTTACAAACTTGTTCAACTGGTCAGCTCCAAACACCAACCCGTCCATGAAAATTTTGACGCCGGTGAGGGTGAGAATATAAGGTTTATTTATTTATTTATTATTATTATTTTGTTAAATATCTGAGAAATGAATGATCGGTGTTAGCATATCCCCTATGCACTTTACACATTAAAAATTTAGAGTATATGCGATACGAAACTACTTTAAGTATAAATCACACCGTTGAAAATTTAATGACTAAAACAATGATTTCTACTCATAGTACCAAATAAAAGATCTTCAAGTAAAAAATCCCCTAGATCTCAATATAAGAGCATTCATATCTAATAGAAATAGGGTTAAAAAAATAGTAAATAACTCAATAAGGGAGTGACCTCTACCTGTCCACAATACTGATGTAACTTCTGAAGTCAGTGAATCCAAATCCAAATCCAAAATCAAATCAAGACTCGTCAACAATATATATATATATATATATATATATATCATTCAAGAGTGACATATCCTACATCACTCATTGAATATATATTAGGTAAATCATTGATTAATTGTCTACTATAAAATCTTAGCAAAAGAAATATTTTTGTCGACTATAAAATGTTTTTCCCTTCTTGATATAGTTCTCCCATTCGACAATATTATACCTAAGAATTTTGTTGGTTTCTTTAAAAGTCAAATGGCTACTCTCCCTGTCAACCAAAAATAATGATGACAAGAATTTTGTTGGTTTCTTTAAAAGTCAAATGCCAACTCTCCCTGTCAACCAAAACTAATGATGATAATAAAAAAAAAATTAACAACTCATAAATTAAACAATTAGATTGCACGAGTTAAATTAGTAGTGAAACAAGCCCGATACTATCATACATAATATTCCTGACGTTGACACTTAAATAGAAAATTAATAGAAAAATTAAATCTTATCTGATCAAAAAGTTTGATGAAAAATAAACGGCTGGTATTATTAGAGTAGATTGAATTCCGAGAGTGGAAACCACATTTTTTTCTAATAAAGAAAAAGGGTGACTGGGCCCCTTGTTGCAATGCAGGGGCGACTCGAATATAAAATTTTTAGGACATGAACGAACATCCGATCAATCTATATTGGACACACTGTCACTGACAACGTAGAAACCACTTGAAACCATATTCACATTTTGTAACAATAGGAGCATTCCAAGAATTCATATTCACATTTTCCCCCTCTATAATTTCAATTATTTCATGCCTAGCTACCAGGAGTACTTTTCCAAGGAACTTTTGAAACGCCCACTACAAGTAATGCCAAGCAGACAACACAAGAACAATCCTCAAGATTTTTTTTTTTTTTTTTTTTAAAGATAGCGTCGGTGTTAAGGTATCTCCTCATATTATTTAAACCCTAAAAATAAAAATAAAAAAATAAAAAAACATTGTTCATTTACCCTCTCTCACTCCAATAAAACTAACTCAAATATCCAAGATTTGTAAGGAGTACTCGAGAAAGACAGACATTCGTAATACTTAAAAAATAACTGGTGGTATGATTCGCAAATGATAAAATGATATAAACAAATACAAAAATTAAATAACGATCAATTCTCTTCCAATATATTGTCAGAAAACTTGGAAAAACTCTGTTTTTTTTAGATGGAAAAAGAATGATTAGCCGAAAGGCTTAAAAAAAAAATCTATATACATATATTTTTTTTGTTAAATATGGTATTCCAACTTTTTTTTTTTTTTTTTGGCTGGAAAACTAAATGTTTGAGATATGAGATAAACATATAAGTTGAAACTGATTCTATCAAAATGCCTTGATAGTTTAGTGGAAACTGACAAAAATCTCTCTGAACAAAGGGTTGATATAGCAAAACTTAGATAAGTATAGGGAGTAATGTGCTAAAAGTATCTAAAGTGGATAAAGTGCCAAAAACACCATAGTTGAGGGGGTTAAAGTAAAATTTATCAGCAAAAGAATTTTTTATTCTTTTCTTTTTCTTCATCATTTTCTAATTAAGAATGTCTCAAATCTTGATAGAGTCATCAAATCTCACCAACTCTTGCTGAAATTCTTCTATGCAAGAAACTTTAATTTTTTTTAAATAAAGAAAAAAAAAAGTATGATCATTCAAAAAAAATAAAATAAAATAAAAATGTATACGAGAAAGCAAACTATTTGAAACAATAATGCCTATTGTGAAATGTTACAACTTATTTCCAACTGTTTAATATTGTGAGAACTTTCCAGACTTTTGCAGCAATGGGAATGCAGTTGGGCACTCTCTTTCTAACTGCAGGAGAAATCCTAACCAGGCACACACTGTTCATGAAGCGTCTACTAATCCCTAACAAGGTTACAGTTCAAACGGAATTTTAGACCTAAGACCATCTCAAATGTTTATGTCAATGCGGCAATTAGTGGCGGAGGCATGTGGTGCCCAGTGGGGGTTGTAGCCCCCACTGAAATTTTTTCCTTTTGTTTTTCATCCCAAAAATTTTATAGTTTCTCAATTTTTATTTCACTAAAAATTAAAAATTTTCAAATAGCCCCCATTAAAATTATTTCTACCCAAAAATTTTATGAGTTTTTTAAGCTTTATCCCACTAAAATTTAAAATTTTTTAATAGTCCCCATAAAAATTTTACCCTTTAGTATTTATACTTTGATGTTATACATTTTTTCTTTAAAAAAAAATTTTGCTATACACCTGAAATATATGTCTAGCTCTGCCACTGACGGCAACACTAACATTATGTCTGTAATATAAAAGTGTGAAAATAGCATATTTGTTCTTTTGTGCTCTAAGATATAATGTTGCTATATATCTACCTTTTATCATTATCATTAAGTTTAGAAATTCGTAAAAATAAACCTTAGTAATTAAATAACTTAGAAATGATTAAATGAAAAAGTCAAGGACTCAAAACAAACTAATAGCAATCAAATATCAAATTTAACATTTGCTATATAATTTGCCACCAAGTTTAGTATTTGTCAATATTTTTCACCTCAAATGCCAAAATTTGACATTAACACATCCGTTTAGCACTCCCTTGGAGTGCCAAGTCCACGGCATCTTCAGTGGGAAAGAATTATTACATAGGCTCCCCGTCGTGGTAGCTCCAACGTCGACGTTGCCATCCATCTCAGTATCTCTAGCCACCACACCTCTAGCCGTGAACGGATTGGGTGTATGAAGATTCTTTTAAATATTGAAACCTTGAAGTGGATTAGGTTAAAAAAATCAACCAAAAAAAAAATTTGTATTCTTGCTCAAAAAGAGCGGGGAGTTAGTCACTTCGAGTTCTAATTAGAAGAAATTGGCAGATCTAGATATTTTGAGAAAAAGATTGGACAAAAATCTCGATAAAAAAAAGCCCTCCTACCAGCTTAAAGCTCGTTGTGAAAAGTGTTTTAAAATGAGAAAATCCTAAGATTTTTCTCCTATGTTGATTCTTTCTTGTTTTATTTGCCTTTTTTTTTTTTTTTTTTGTGGGTTTTCTCTCTTTATTTTTAGGTTTTTTTTATTATTTTAATTTTGTATGACCTTTTGTTTTATTAAAGCTTTTCTTATTAAATAAGAAATGTAGTTAAGACAAGGGCCGTTAAAGACGTAAATAAATTGTTCATAAATATTATTTGTTTAGTGGAAAACAGTGAAGAACAACAGAATAATCGTTAATCAATCCAAAATTCTTACAGTCACGGAAAAGAATTGTAAAAGAATTATATGAATAAACAAAAATATTAGTGAAATGGTTCGAGAAAAGCAATGCTTGAAATGTCACTTCTTTATTTATTCATTTGAATTTTATTTTTTCCCCGTATCTTGCTTCTAATACCGATTTTCAGGGCAAATTACTTTTTGTTTAAGTTCGTTGTAAATATTAAAAACTGCTTGTGGTTTTTTTTTTTTTTAAGGAAAATTATCATTCAAAGTAAAATTAGGTACAAACATTAATATCAAAGATAAAATAACCATGTGATATAAAAGACATAACCCTCAATTAAAATTGAGTACAAATACTAATATCAAAGATGAAATATCCCCCTTCAAAATCGGACGTAAAAGTTTCCTTCATCCACCTCAAATAACTACACCAAAGGGAGGGGGGTCCACTTTCAAATTTTCTAAAATCCTAAAAGATCTACTCTTTACTCAAGTTTTTAAAGAAAATCAAGGAACATTTCATTGATTCATTCTTCTTTTTATTTTATTAATATTATATTTTTTGAATTCTTTATTCAATTAGTTATTTCATATCAATTATTCAACTTCCCTATTTAACAGCATATCGCATGGCCATTTTTATCTTTAAACTAACAGACGGGCAAATTTATTATAAGTTTAAAATTCACAAAGAATGGATATTACTTTTAAAGTGTAGGGACACCATTACGAGGCTTAAACTTTAAGAAAAAAATTTTGAAAATTTTCTTTTAAAAGCTAAATAAGAAAAGGGGACGTCTATTAATGGTCACCCCTCTATCTTTTCTTTTCGCGTCATTTTTTTAATAAATATCTTATCATTGGATCACGTTTAGATAAAATTACTTTTAAGAACAAAAGTGATTTAAAATATATTTTTTACGCACCTCTTTTTTTTTCTTTTTTCTTTTTTTTCTTTTTTTTTAAGTACGCACCTCATATTAATAATTAAAAAAATGATAATACACCCTTTCAAATACCATTTAAAGATGTAAGCGTGTAATCCAATCTTTTTTTTTTTTTTTTTGAAATGGCAATCTTTTTCTTTTACTACCAATCTAATTAAATAATATATTGGATTTCTGAACAATATATCCAATCTAATTCAATTTATTTACAATATCCAATATCATATATTTCAATCAAATACGGATTGGATTTCAATCAAATGGTGTCGATATTTGCCGAATGCTCAGTAAAATTTAGATTTTTTTCCAAATTGGTATTTAATATAGTATAATTGAGTGTATAGTAACCATTTAAACATCAATTAAAATTAAGAAGGAAAAAATATTTATTTTTGAAATTTCATATACGTATAATAATTTAATATACATTTTTTAACAGAATTTAATATATTATATTTAAGAATACAAATTTTAACTTGGATCGAATCGTTTGATAATACTAGATAATTTGCTTCACCCTTTTAATTAGTCGAAATGCTACTTGTCATTTTTTTGGATATCTATACCTAAAACATCTTGTGTTTGTAAATCAAACTCAAAAGACCCATGAAGTGATTAAAATTTTATAAAATACAAAATATGCATCCAAATCCTAGTTAAACGCTACTTAAAACATTAATTAACCAAAATTTGACTAAAATAAACTTTAAAAGTTTAATATACCAAGATTACCCTTTCAAATATCTTAAGGATTTTGCTTATTTTATTTAATTTTTTAGTTAAATAGTTCTTAAAAGTGTATAAAGTAGATTAAGAAAAATAATCTTGAAATTTTAAAAATTTAATCTCTTATACAAGTATTTTCCCATGGTAAAATGCCCATGCCAAGTGCAAGCAATCAATTAATTTTGAGACTACTATTTGTGGGGGACTTCTCCCAAGAGAAAAATCCCCTCCAAAAATTGGCGTATGCCACTAATTACGGCGAGCACACGGTATTCTTTAGTAAAAGGCGAAAGAATAGTTCGCTCTGTGCTCACCGCATGGCTGCGTGAATTAAATGAACATAACACATGTAGTTATATAGGTGCACTCTTATGAGGATCTTTGTATCGTTTTTCCATGTGGGACAACATGAGGGCATGTTGTGGACAACTCTCATGTGGTGGTGTTGTGTTTTCAACTCCCAAACCACTTTCAATTTAGTACTAGCAAAGCAGATTCAACTCTGAATCTCTTGGAAAACAATTATTTGGGAATTGAGATTGTTTTTGAGAGAGGCAGAGAACCTGCTAAAAGTTTGTATAAAGAAGAACTCAACATTTCTAGCCCTTAAAAGCACCAGTAGTTGTTCTAAACGGCACTTTAAGCTATGGTATTTTGAAGATCAAAACTGACTTTTTTTTTTTTTTTTTTAATCACTTGTGAAATATCTTGTACCAAAATAAAGTTCATGAAATCTCTAACAATTTCTCTAAAAATTTATTTACTCCATAATTTCACCCAAAAAATAAAAAATAACAAACTTTTGAGTATTAGAATCAACTCATTTTCCAACTTATCTTCAACATTTCCAATTATAACAATTCCCGCTCTACATCTTGTTCTTCCACTAAGCAGTAATTGCAATGTCATTTGGCTTGTTCTATTTCTTATTTTTATTTTTAAGTTGAAACGCTTTGAATTCTGATTATTATGCATCATATATGTGCATTCGTCACGAGTATTCACATTATAAAAACACCCCTTTTATCCAACTTCTTCCTGTTTGCTTTGTCTTGAAATTGAGGGAAAAAAAATTTTGTTTGTGACGTTTGTCACCAACATCGCTGAGGCCTGATAGTTTTAAGGAAAATATGAAAAGATAAATAAATAAATAATAAAATTGATAATTACAGCAATATTAAAATATTCAAAAGATGTCTTGGAACTATTTAGAGTAGTAACGCAATTCTTATTTCTCTTTCAACACTACGATATCAATAATATACACTGAATTTCTTTCAACTTCACTTTACACTTTTTTTTTTTTTTACTCCTATACAGATTAGTTGTAAAGATGTATACATGCAAAGCTGAGAGATTTTAAAGTTCTCCCAGTAGCTATCCAAAAATACAGATATAAGAACTATATATAATCAATTACAAGAATACATCGCATGAATTAGCCAAAATTTCTTCAAGAAACAGGGGCAAAGAGACTTGCGATGTTTGCTTACTTTAACAGATCAGAAATATCCTTGGAGCTGATAATGACCGGAGAAGCGGAAAACCCCTTTTCATTGATTGAAACTCGTCCATTCTCAAGCTTTGCACCACTAGTGTCATCTTCACAAGAGTCATCAGGAGATGATCCACATATCTGCACCGTTAAGCTTCCACCTAGAAGAAAAAAAGTATACACAGAAGTGAACATCAAAGGAACATTAAATTTAAGCCTTCTATTTTTTAAAATTTTTAATCTTATTCATTTTCCAACGACCGATTCTGATATATTATAAAGAACTAGTGAACTTCAATCACAGAGCTGTCTCTAATGGGAATTTTTTGCTTGCATACAACCATGTACTCAAATATGTCTGTTCGTTTGTTTACATGCACAAAACTGATGTAAAACGTCTTATTGAAATGTATTTTTTGCCCAATACACGGAATACATAGTAGAAAGTTAACAATGGATGCAAAACTTCCGCTGGAGATGAAAAATTGTTAGACCTAAAGAAGAAACAAAAGCAACAACACAACTTAAGCTAAAGATTGTTTACCTAGAACAAGTGCAGCCCCAACCCAACCAGCAGTTCCCCACCTTTCACCAAGGAGAAACCATGCAAAGCCACCACCCCAGACTGGCTCCAAGGCATAAATTATTGCAGTTTCTGTAGCCGATACATCCCGCATTGCAGCCATCTGTTCGGTTTGAGCATTTTCATTAACAGATATTGTGAAAGAAGAATTGATTGAGATGTTCAAAATAATGACAACGACAATAATAGTAATCTTGTAGGTGAAGTGGACTTGAACAAGTGAAAGTAGACTGAACAAGCTCCTTCACAAGTCTATATATATATATATATATTTTTTTTTTCTGTGAAAATTGAAGTCTTTGAAATTTGATTGTTGTAAAGGGACCGAAAAGATAAGAAGTATACCTCCCCCCACAAGCATAAACCAGATGAGAAAATGCCTGTATATACCGCAGGTACCCATGGAAAGGAAACCATCCAATCCCAAAACTTTGCCCATGTCCACATTGATGGATTGTACTCTTGAAAGCCTCCTGAAAAACCTCCAACAAGATACCAAATTGTTGAAAAGACAGCAACAACACATACCTGAACAGAATGTCAGAAAATTTGAACCGTTCAGGCTACATATCAATAATTTACAAGAACGCCTGGTTCAAAAAATCAATTAGGTCATAGGACATATTCGAAAACACACTGACCTCGTATCCAAGGAGAGGTAAGAATTTCTCTTTGTTGGTGTTTCTTGCTATGTGTTCAGTTCTTAGCATATGCACACCGAAAAACAGTGCACTTAAAAAATTCAAAAGATCTCCGACCTGAAAATGATTACAATCAAATTGACTAAGAGAGAGAGAGTATTCTTTAACCTTTAACCAACTATTCTTGTGCTATTTACCAGTGAAATCAAGCTTGAATTAGGCTTATTTCACAATTTGTTTGCTCGTCAAACATCCACAAAGAATAAGAGGACACTCACACATGGGGGAGATCCACTGCATTCCAGCATCGCAACTCCTAAGACAGACATGAGGGCACCAAACCAAGTACGGGTAGGAACCACCGCTCCTAACATGCCATCAAGCAATGGAACCACAATTACCTGATAAATTAAACCAGATTATACAAAAATTGTACCTTCAGGTACTCCCTCGGAGCAAAAGGGTTTGTTTTAATTTACATTGTACTATTTTTAGAAACTTACTGTCAGCATAGATAAGAAGGTTGCGCGGCCAGCATCAGATGTTAGCAATCCTAGTGCCTGCATCAGATACCCCAGACTAACCCAGAAACCCAACTCAATCCCAGCATTACGAGTATCAACATCATCTTGTGCTCGCAATACAAAGGGAACAAAGGGAATGGCTGCTAAAGCAAATCGCACGACAGTGAAAGATGCTGGGTCGACAATTGCTTCCACCTCTTTAACAATGGGGATGCTACTGGCTGAAACAAGAGGTTACCAAAATTTAAGAATCGCAGCATTCACTTTCAGTGCATTATAAGAAGAATTGCTTATGATAATTAAAATAAAATAAAAAGAGGCTCATAACCAACAAGCTACAGCAATCAAAGAACAACATCGCATCAAAATATACCAAACCATGCACAAGTCTACGGTAACCAAGTACAAGTTAAAGAACAATGCGGCCTAAAGATGAACCTCTCCTAGTGCTCCAACCAACAAAAAGGAAAATACAAGACTACTTGCTAAATGATAACCTCAACATAATCCTTTCGATCTAAATTCAATTCTCAATAGAAATGACGAAGCTCTTTTTCCTCATTTTCCTTCCCATTAAGAAATTTAATTTAGAGCTTGTTTGGTTGGAGGAAAAAGTGAAAAGAGGGAGAGAGGTGGGGGGTCAATGGACCCATGGTTGTTCGGTAGGAGAGAAAAGAGGAGGGAATGGATTGAGCGAAGGATTTCAAATCTTTCAGAGAACCCAAATCTTTATCTCTTCCAATATGGAAGGATTCGAGAAGGGAATCCATACAGAACACAATAAGAGTGTGTTTGGTAGAAGAAAAAAGAATTGGGAAGGGATTTGGGACGGGACTCCAAATCCTTCAGAACCCCCTAATTTTGATATCTCCTAAATTAGAAAGATTGTTGGAAGGATTGCATACCAAACAACATAAGCGAAAGGACATCTGCTTCATTCCTCATTTCCCTCATTAGATGATCTACCACTCCTCCATTCCTGTTTTCTCTCCTTCCTACCAAACATAACCTAAGTGAAAGGTCTTCCAGTTTCTCTCTATTTCCCTCACCTTGATTGTACACTTTTCCTTCCTTTCCAATGTTCTTTCCCTTTTACCAAACATACATTGCATAACTTTGTAGAAACTTCAAACAATTTGTGTGTCACCAGAACTTGCATATATGCATACATACATATATATATATATATATATATATATCAACGAAAGATGAATCAAGACTATAGAACTCACCAATCATAAAAATGAGAATAACACTACAAAATCAGGAATCAAATTAAAGTTTCAATTTTTGCACAAAAATTACAGAAACCAATCCATTTGGTTACTAAGAAATACCGTAAACAAGAGTTATAACATTGAGCAAAATGATGCTCCGAACTTTCTTGGAGGCGAAGAAAATCCTCCGCCACAGAGATCGCTTCCCAAACAGCGACTTGAAGCTCAGCCCTATCGGCTCTCCCGACATCGCGCTTGGTTTCGAGCTCGAGCAAGGGCAATCCAGCTTCACCGACCTTCGAAGACCCTGTTTGGCATGTGGAGCCCGGGTCGATGACGAATAAGAAGAAGAAGAAGAAGAGGAAGAGGAAGCAGCGAAACGGTGTCGTTTCGGAGCTGTACTGTGGAAGGGAAAGAAGGCGTATTGATTGCATAATGATGAGGAAGTACAGGAAGAGCAAAGCTTGATGGTGAAAGTGTTTGTTGAGTTCCATGACTTTCCAAACATTAGTGTGGCAGCCATGGCCGAGCTCAGAGAGCTCTCTCTCTCTCTCTCTCTCTCTCTCTTCTCTTTCTCTTTCTCTTTCTCTCTCAAGAATAGACTCTAGACTCAGAAGTCAGATCGCTGTTCGAAAGAAAGTATCTTAGAATTCGACACGTGGCGAATAATATTCAACAAAAGATCAATTCATGTAGTTACTAGAATGCCCTTTGGGGAATAGGTGGCTGTTTCTGAGACGGTGACTACGTTAGAATTTACTGCTCGCGTTACGGAGGATTTATAGGTTACAAAATTAGTGGGTCTCGTTACGCTCTAGCAGTTCATCTTTGCCGACCTTAAACTTTCAAGCTTCAACTAACTGTCTTTTTCAGGCTTAATGAGGGAAATAACAAAGGAAAAAAAAAAAAAAAAAAAAAAATAGGTCAAGCAAAAATTGAATTTGAAGTAAATTCCCAAATGGACCATAAGATCATATGTTGATGTGAACACTCAACACGTGAACATAGATCAAAATATGAATATTGATGGAAATATTTATATTTTAATTTTACGAAAACTTAAAAAAGAAAATTGCGATATGTGTGAAAATATCAAAAATTGAATAAAATAACACAAATTTGTGTTTAATTATTTTATAATCTTTTTGGGCAAATAAATGTTTTATAATTTTATGTTTATACTATGTATGTAAACAAGTAACACCATATATATTACATATCTCAATGATAAAAAATAAAAAAATATAAAAAATAAGTTCTAGAAGGTTCAAGCATGATAGGAGAAGTGGTTTGATTCACACAATATCAATGTCATGACATGTTATTTAAATCGTATTAAATATAATTGTGAATATGTCAAATATAAAGTTTGATATCTTGTTATTGTATTTTCATGAATAGAAAACTGGGAATTCTCCTAATTATTTTACATGAGAAGATGAGGGTATGCTCGGATGAGGTTAATTTAAAATTCTATGAGGATAATAAGCATGATCAGAATCATCATTGAATGAGCCATTATAATTGAATCTAGAGTTCATAGATTGTAAACTCATAAAAACACGATCTTTATTAAACGTTAACATTCTCAACCTTGAACCTTTTTTTTTCTTGGTTTCTTTTCTGTTTTTAAAGAAAATCTTTTATTATTATTATTTTTATTTTTTTGTGGAAAGATATATCTCTAGAGGATAAAAACCAAATATTTATACAAAAATAAAATCAATAAAATAAATTTACATTCATGATCAAAATTTTTTGAAATTTTCTCAGTTAGCGATATTTTCATAACATTGTAAAAATTACATTACAAAGTTACCAAAAATCGAAATTTGAAACGATATTCACTAATTTCCAAAATCATTTGCTAATTTGGCTAATATTTTGACAGAAAAGATATTACATCAAAAAGATATTTCATGTATCTTCTAAAATCTTAAATTTTAATCAAAATTTCAGATATATCGGTTATTTTTGTCCATGCGTATGAGTGAGCCCTTTTTTTTTTACATATTAAATCTAAATAAAAATTACAAAACGAAAAACACAAGATTAGTGGCATAATTTTCACAAAGCATAGATAAATACAAAGAAGTAACTTTATGATTAATTTGTTTACTGTAATTGTGGCATTACATATTAAAGTGGCGTTTTCACTAAGCAGATGGCACATGGTCAACTCAAAAAATGACACAAAAGTTGAGATCAATGCATTTCCTTCTCTTGTACATGATGGGAAAGAGAGAAATTTCTCTAATATATATAGGGCACAAAGAAATAGAGATTATTTCTCAGATCCTTTCCCAAAAAAAAAAAAAAAAAAAGATTATTATTTTCTGTTAAATATCAATGCAGGTAATCATATATTTCAATTAACTTGTTATAACGAGTTATATAGAATAAATTAAAACGTATATTTAGCATTATAATATTGTCTTTAGGTTACTGAAAAAGAGTGTCAACTACACATGTATATTTTGAAACAAAAGATCTGGTTGGTTGAATGTTATAAATCAGGGATATTGCAGGAATCAAACAAAATTATTGTTTGATAATGAAAAATATATATTGTTTTGACAAGACCATGCACGGTGATCATATGCATGTGAAACATGTGAAAATGCTGACATATCCAGAACTTTGTTTAAGGAAATGCCTCTGATAATTTATAACCCAAAAAAAAAAAAAAAAAAAAAAAAAAAGGCCTCGGATAACAAATTTTATTGAGTGAAGCACAATGAAAGAGGGCAAAAAAAAATTAAAAACAACTAAGTACATATGATCTAAAGAGAAGAATCAGGTTAATCGCATAACAAAAAATTTTGGTAGATGACAGAAACGAAATTCACTAATTTTCATAGTCAGTAACTAAAGATATTTTTTCCTCTGTTAATACTTACTTGAATTTTTGATCCTTTATACTTATCTAATTAGAGATTAAAAAAACGAAATCTATTATAATTAGACTAATAACTATATATATATATATATTTTTTTTTTTGAGAGATAATCCGATAAACAACGCTATTCAAACTCCAACAACCAGTCCAAAATCACCAATTTTGGGCTTCTGAATTGTCAAAAAAAAAAAAATATGGGCTTCAAAAATGCAATATGCTCGACAGTGTCAGCAAAAAGAAGAAGGAAGGCTCTCTGACTAGTAGGGGTGGCAATTCGTGTCACGTGTCGGGTTCGTGTCGTGTTAGAGCCGTGTCGATTTTTTTCTTCCCCGACCCGAACACGACCCGCGACCCGAACACGAAACGAAACCGTGACACGAACACGACACGAACCCGTCACGGGTTGACACGACACGAACCGAAATTGACCCGCAACACGAAATTGACCCAAAATTGATCCGAAATTGACACGAAATTTGACCCGAAAATTGACACGAAATTGACACGCGACCCGAACTTGACCCGAAATTGACTCGTAACACGAAATTGACACGGAATTGACCCGAAATTGACACGAAATTTGACCCGAAATTGACACGCGACCCGAACTTGACCCGAAATTGACACGAAAAAGTGACACGAAATTGACACGAAAAAAACGGGTCCGACACGAACACGACCCGTTTTTTTTCGTGTCAATTTTTCCCAACCCGAACACGACCCGCCCCCTATTTTTCCCAACCCGAACCCGCGAAATTCGTGTCGTTTTCGAGTCGTGTCGTCGTGTCGCGACCCGTATTGCCACCCCTACTGACTAGTGTCTGTTAGGCCCATTTGTTCCAGGTATTTATTGTTCATCAATTTGTTGAACTAGTCCTAATATCAGCTCACATTCTGCATTTGATGTTAAGAATAAGTTGAGTTTTGGATAACTGAGCTAAACATTCAACATTACACTCCGACTTCTTAGATTCAAATCGAAACTACTCAATTTTAGTTGATATTATTCTGTAAATATTCAACTAGTTGTGAACTCAAAGAGCTCAAAAGCTAGCAGACAGACAATATGGTTGTTGTTTTTGTCATTTTCTGAATTTTCCTTCAAGAGAAAGCACAGTAGCTGACAAGATCAAGCTGATCCCTCAAGAACTATATATCTCCCGACACAAATTTGACTTCTCCAGAAAAAAAAAAAATACTGCACCAATAATCTGAATATGAACTTAAATTTTGGTCCTTATTAAGTGGTAGGTCAAGATTGTGCCCCACGTTTTAAAAAATTTCACTGCTTACATATCCCATTATTCACTGCACCAGATTCGTACATTAACATCACTACAACATTTATATCTATAAACACACGCATACATATAAATATATATATATATATATATATATATAGTCGTTGAATATTTGAATGGTTCATCTCATCCTGATTTCTCCCCCCGGGAAGGCAGCTGTCCGTAGAGGGGGTCCTCCTGGAGGGCTGAGGGGGTCCGTGTAAGATTTGTGAGGTGAGCCCCATATATATATATATATATATATGTATGTATATAATAGTCAATCAGAGTCCTTTGAGAAGTACTGAACTGATTTGGTATTGAGCTCACTGGTCTGGCCAAGGTTTATCACAAACGAGTACTTCTGTACTTGGATGCGAGAATAGTTTCACCAGGTTTATTTTGTTACTTGCACTACCCTTATCAATCCTATGTTCCCACACTCAAATATGTTTTTTCTTTTCTTTTCTTTTCTTATTTTTTTAATATAGTAAAAGTGACGGGATAGAGGATAGTATATCCAAATAATCATTAAAAATCATGATTCTCACATGATAATAGATCTATTACAAAGTGAATTATTTATACATCATGTCCGTTGTGGTGAAATTAGGTTGAAAGTCGAGATCAAAACCATATCAAGGAGAACAGGTAGCATTACTACCCCACGAAATGACTCGTGGTATACTGGACGTGGTTACTTATGAAGATATTGTCTCTAAAGATAATAATATAGCTTGATCTGTTCTGTAATACTAATTGACCAACCCTTTCATTGAAAACCAAATAATTAACGGAGTCAGATCAAGTTTGGAGGTATAGTTGACAACATTAAATGTGTGTTTGGAATATCAGTTGGAGTTGAAATTTTTAAGTTATTATAATTGATTGACTTTTCAAAAACTAGTTAATAAATTTATTGACTTTTCAGATAAGGACAAAATATAATTTGAAAATTTTAATTTGGAACTAGAGTTCCAAATGTACCATATGCTTTAATGCTTTAATGTCTCGTGACTTCAAGGCATTAGTCTGTTCGAAAGAGGGTTATGGAACTAGTTTTGAAGGTTGAAGCACATAAATAGTGCTGTCCTTTTAGAGCTAGAGGTGCTTTCTCAAACCAGATTCAACTATATATTTCTGCCACAAAAGGTCAACTATTTCTTCTTGGGCACAAGGAGTCTCCAAGTTACAGATATACTATACGTCATAGGAAGAAGGTTGTGAAAAAAAGTTTATTCACACCCCCCTCCTCTAATCAAAGACCACATATACTTTGGAATCTCTCTCTCTCTTTTTTTTTTTTTAGGCTATAAAAAAGTTCGAGAATGGAACAATTTGTTTTAGCATATCCTCTAAAAGTTACTACAAAGATTCCCCAGATGCTAATAAAAACATTTCTTGGAGGCTCTACAGACGAGCCCTATCCCTCAATAAGGAACGTGTTGGTATCTCGTAATGTGAATTACACTTCTGGTATATTAGTTTTGGAAATAGAGTTATCTTTTCAATTGAGGTTATTATGATGCCCAAGTTCTAATCATGTCAATCGGTTGGAGATCAATTGGTCAAAAGAAGGTTAAAGATCCCCTGTAGATTGTCTAAGATAAAGTTAGGATGATTCTTTAGTATGGTATAAAATAGAAAACACAACAGATATGATACTGTCTTTAATTATTAACATCGTTATTAAAATATTCCATTAGTTTACACTTTTTTTTCTTTACTTTTTTTTTTTAATGTGATTTCGATAAGATATAAACTTTTAAAAATATATATATTACTAATAGGGATCATCTTTATCATATAACGCTCCTAAAAGTTAAAATTTCTGAAGCAAGATGCTAATAATCTCTCTGGTTTAATGCTCTTTTAGGCTAATGGGAACAATTAGAACTGTCCTCTTAACACTTTGGCACACCACAACTTGGGATAACGAGAGACCTGATCC
Source organism: Ficus hirta (assembly GCA_038430175.1). Taxonomy (NCBI): domain Eukaryota; kingdom Viridiplantae; phylum Streptophyta; class Magnoliopsida; order Rosales; family Moraceae; genus Ficus; species Ficus hirta. The sequence continues at coordinate 8,818,721 of CM076595.1, read as the reverse complement.
AAGATTGTGTAAGTGTTCATCAGATTTCTCCATTTTGCAAGATTGAAAATTCTCATTTTGCCTGAATTAATTCCTGATTAATTCAAACACAGTGAGGCTCAAAATCAATTACTAAGGCTTATGCTAATAGACCTGTTGGCTACAAAAGTTCTCAGGGTGTTTGAACAGAGTCTGTCCTTTTTAAAACAGCTTTAATCAGTGACTTTTTTGTGCAATATAATAAATTTACTTTTCAGCCCATTCAAGTGGCTTTAGCCACCTTTCTTTACTTCATTACCAGCATTCAATGCCTATATATAAACGTTATAATATATATATATATATATAGGAGAATTTTTTCGTGTAGCACTGCCGGATCGTCAAACAGAAAAATTCTCCCTTTCTCTCTTTATTTATCTCTCTCTCTTTGTAACGGGTTGTACTGATGTCTTTCTCGAGTTGTATTGATGAAGCTTTTTGCGTTTGAATGGTAAAGATGACCGGCCAAAATGTAGAGCAAACTTATGGCGCTGTCCTTGAGAATGTTAAGGTAAGAACAACTACAGTATTTTCCTTGTTGAATCAACTACAACCACAGACGATAATGACAGGGTGGTTAAAAAATCCTATGTAAAGCCTTCACTATCTATCCCTTTAATTTGACCAACTTAAAGTATTACGGAGTGCTGTTTTATTCAATCCTGTCGGTTTGAACAAGATTCCTTTACAATTAAGTGACTCCCATCTCATATAGAACCTATTATAAGTAGGGTCCGTTACGTCCAGTAGGAGAGTAACCCAACTACCTCACTAAATGATATTTTTTTCAGTCCTAGTTGAATTCTATATGTTCAAGACATTAGTCCATTAATCATTGGTTGAAAATGAACAATCCAGCTAAGGCACTCCTTTTTACGTCTTAACTCTAAATGGTAGATCAAATATTGTCACTTTGATGTACTGCTCACCGACATGATATATACATGTAGATATATACATGTATACATGTATTTGCACGGCGGAGTTAGAGCGGTGCGAGTCACTGAAATTTCTTGTTTTTTTAATTTTGCCTAAAAAACATTATAATTTTTACAATCTACCTTTATTAAAAATAAAAAATTTTCATACAGTCTCTACATTAAAACTAAAAAATTCTCATGTAATTCTCACTAGCTATAATAATTTTATTAAAAAAAATATTTGTTTTATTATTGTTTTGATCCCACTAAAATTAAAAATTATTATTAAAACTCATTAAAATTAAAAATTCCCACATAATTCTCATTAAAATTTTCTCTTTTTAAAAAATTTTTAGTGTACGTCTTATTGAAATATATTTATGGGTCCGTCCCTATATGTATGTATGTATTTGTAGAATTCAATGCGAATTATGTGGGGCCTCATCTTTGTAGGTTTAAGAAATTTATGGCTTTCTGTTTCAAGTTTAAACAAAAAGGCCTGTTGATTTTTCTGGGAATGCAGAATACTTTTGGGAGTTGGGGACAAATACTACAAACAAGAAATGGAAACCTTGGAATCGAGTTGGATTCATTTCCTCAGATTCCAAAAGGCAGAAAATTAAAGGTATGGGCCGGGTTGAAGATGTTATGACTTTTGAGTAAGAGATTATATATGGGGACAAAAAAAAAAAAAAAAAGGCATTGTGATCAACAAAACGTGTTAATTAATAAAATACTCCTAAATTTATATATGATCAACTTTAGTGCATGACTTTAGAAATTCTAATGTTCTATTTCTTGAAGCTCCTCCAAGAGAAATAGGGTTCTTTTTGGTGTCACAAAAACCAAAACCTTCTTGTCGTTAATAATAAAACGGCGTCTCATTGTATCATAGAAGTAATTTAGTATTGATCTATTGAAATTTAAAGTGTTTTGTTAAATGGGACTTGACAAAAAATTTCGATATTTCAATTCTTTTTTAACCCTCATCGAACGTCGGAAAAGACATTGTGTTAAAAGGCGGGGTGACTCTCTTTCTAAACCTCTAGTGATGCTGCAGTGAAAGGAAAGGGGTAAGCACCAATATGCCTTGAACTTTTCCCCATATGACATAATCAGAAAGTGAGGTGCATAAAGTTTAATAAACACGTTTTTCATAGCAAAACCAATGACAAACTCTCCCAATATACATTGTTTCTTCTGGTCAACCAATAAAAACAATATTTCTCTCAAGTCATGGTTCCCAAGACTTCCACACCTTAATTTTCAATTCCCCGTTTGTTTACTAGTACATAAACTAGTATTATTTCTTGATACTTGACCGAAAAGGGGTCTGAATTTTTTTTTTTTCCAATCAAACATATAATGATCAACAAATTATGCCTTAAACCAACTTTCACAGTTCCCAATGTGGTATAGGTATATGGGAATCTAAGCTTGGGAAGTTTTTTTTTTTTTTTAATTTTTTTTTTCCCTATACAGAGAGAAATCTCTCCTGGGTATTGAAATCTAGATTCATTCAAAATTACTACTTTAAAATCTAATCGTTATCAGCAAAGGAACATTCCCATTTACACATAAATTTTTACTCAGGAGAGTTCAGTAGTACACTGGCAGTGTATTTCTTGAAACCGAATACGTACAAAAGAAAGACCATACCCCTAGTAATCGATTATGATCATCCAGTTGTATATGCATATATATATATATATACATATATATATATATATACACACACTATATATATTTATCATATATGAATACGACCTGCATTGATTGACTATATTAATACGACGTGTTTGAGGTGGTTGACGACAATGAGACGAGATTTTAATTTAAAAAAAAAAAAAAAAAAAACTTTTTTAGGACCATTTTTTTGGCCAGCTAAGAAGATTATAAAGATGCGCACTAAATCTGCCAAGCGATCACATTTTGTCTTATATTAACATTAATTCCATGTTGAAAAATAATTGGTGTGTTTAGGACACGGCACATTTGTTTTCTGAATTTTGTGTAAAATTGACGATTTAGTCCTTAAACTTAAATAACGAGTAGCATTTATTCAGCTCAAATCTAGTTTTAAAAAAATTAAGAAAATACTAAAAACAAAATAAATTGGTAGCTAGCTAATAGTGAGCTTAAAAGTAAAACTTTTGAGGTGGGTGGAAGCAATAAAATAAAGTTTTATGGGAATTGACAAATGGAGAGATGAGGTAGTTGCAGTCTCATCAAGCCCCCTCTTTAACTCAAACATAAATGTGCGTGCTCTATGATGGCCTTCAAGGCAAACATTCATTTCATGGGTTTCTAGCCCCAAAAAAAAAAAAAAAAATTTTTTTGAAAAGAAAAGGAAAACATTCATTTCATAGGGAAAGTACAAACCTCTAATATATTGAGCCATATATAGTAAACAAAATAAATAAATAAATAAATAAATCTCCTTTGAAAAACATGATACAATTTTCTTCTGGAATCTTTTGAACTAATCAAAAACCTACTTTAGAAGAAATAACTTCTTTTTTGAACTAATCAACAACTTTAGTTTAAAATAAGCGACAGCTCTCTTCTCCAGCCATTTTTAGGGGATTTTTTTTTTTTTTTTTTAAGTACCTATATTGGGTTCAGTTGACACAACTCATTCCGAGGAAGTTTCCATAACTTCTTTATATGGATCTCACCTTTAAAGGTTGAACTTTGTTTTGTCCATAGGTGAGACATTGAGACAGCAATTAATATATAATATACTCATTATATGCTTCCACAAATTGCACATGGAAACCCATATATATATATATATATATATATATATATACTTTTGTAGGTAGAAAGGGATTTTATGATAATTTGGAAGATTTTATATTTTACTATCTATATAAAGATTCTACTTAGGGGTTCCTCAGCGTAGGTATATATATTACAATTATGGAGTGTATCAATATAATTTAGTATAAAGATCACACGGTTCATACGAATTAAAATACAGAGACTAGATCCTGCGAGAATACTACTTAGGCTACAACATCGTTTTATTGACTTTATAAGCACTATTTAACTTAAGAGAAATTAATTAGGTGGAGTGGACTATAAAAGTGACAATGTCACGAGGAGGGCAGCTGATGGAGAGAGAGATGAGAGAGAAGATAGATAAAGAGAAAGAGAGATAGGTTTTTCCTTTTTTCTTTTTTTTTTTTTACTCATTGATATTTTATACAATGATTATCACTTCAATTGACATATTGATATCGATCAATCGGTAATAGAATCAAACGATTAATTATTTTCCTACAAACCTGGTCCCTACATACATATCATAGAAAGTAGGTTTTCTCAAGTGTTACCTAGAGATTATCAAGAGGCATCCTAGAAACCTTTAGACGTCAACCTGGTTACCGTGGATGATAAGCTGTTAGCACTTTTTAGGTCCCTTTTTTTTTTCTTTCTTTTTTTTTTTTTTACAGGAAATAAACACTTATAATGTTACAATTTATATTTGTATTTATATTCACATATATATAACATTTGATAAAAAAAAAATTTTTTGAGAGTAATATACATAAAACACACAGTACTTCATTTAGTGTGAGAGAGAGAATGAGACAGTGTAGCAAGACAGAGAACAGAAAGGGGCCAGAAAAATTTCTAAATGGAAAGAGGCCGAAGGGGCAGCACAATTCTCTGCATTGGTATTAATTATTACGCCTCAAGCATAAAAGTTTCTGCACCGTTTTAATGTTATATGCTGGGTGCGGGGTATAGTGTCCTTTGACAAAACTAAATAAATAAAATAAGTGTTTTTTTTTTATACACAATATGCACACATAATCCAATCTCTTGTGGTCGATCTGTTTTATGAAAAATTATATATACGCTTGTTGTGTAAAAAAATCAAAAAAAAAAAAAACAAACAAACAAACTATGCGCGTTGGCCCATAGACGCCAGGCATGTTTACTCCTTTCTTTGATGAAATAATTAAAAAAAAAAAAAAAAGACCAGAAAATTATTTTTGTGCATTTAAGTCCAACAATACGGACGGGACTTCTAGGAATAATCAATCAAAACTGTCCCACAGTACCCAGCCAAAATATTTATAATCCCATTGTCCACGTGGCTTACTAATAATCGTTGATCTTTATCGTGAGTGACTAGATATATTTCAGTTTTAGGACCAGTAGTCAGAAATGTTTGAGTTAGATCAAAAACTCATGCTTTATTCGATTTACATATTCAATTATAACTAAAACGTATTTTTTTCGTCTAGATTTTTATTTTTTTTTAATCAATAAAAATTATAATTAATTTTTAAAACATCGATCAACTTTAACTTAAAATTTTCAATACTAATCTATGATCCAAACGAAAACTAAAGTTTTGGGGGTGGTTTGGTCAATTCAAAATTTTGAATTGGCTATTTTTATAATATTTAATGGGCATATGGGATATTAATTAGATGGTCGGATCTCCGTGGCAGTGAAAATTAACTACGACACATTCTTGTATAAACTCAAAAACAATGCCCTATGCCTATTGTCCTATATCTAGGGGCCCTGGTTTTGGTCATGACCCTTTTGGATAATGCCTCAATTTCATATTCTTTTTTCAAGAATGTATTCAACTCCAGGATGAATCAAAAAAATAAATCTGTATTGGTTCTATCTCTTATTTTTTATGACGAAAATGAATCTTTTTATCAAAATATCAGGAAAAAAAAAAAGGTTCGGACACCCAGCGGAAATGATTTGGAAGATCCAAAATCAAAAATAGTCGTATTTGCTAACAACAACATAATGGAGGCAATCAATCAATATAGATTGATTGATTGAATTATCCAAAATTTAGAGTATGAAATTCCTTGAGTAAGGACCGTTGGCTCATCACTTATTTAATGAATAGACATAATGACTAAAAATATAAAGAAACCTTTAGACTTTGATCAAAATAAGCATAAATAAAATCGGAATTTGAAAGAATACAAATCTTTTAATTTATTACTTCTAAATATAACTCTTTGAAAACAAAAAATTAAAGTCCGGCTAATTATTTTCTTTCTTTTTTGGAGTACCATTGATGCCCAAAATGTGCATGGATATATTTATTATATCACTTGTACAGAATGTGGATACCACGTGTTAACATTTCTACGACGATTTTCTAACCGTCGTGGAATCCAGGATCGTGGAATCTTTTCAGATTCCACGACGGTTTTTTACCCGTCGTAGAATAGGCAAAAAATAGGACCTAAATGTGGACATTTAAGAACATACCACGACGGTTCTACGTAAAAAACCGTCGTGATAAGCGGACCTACCACAACGGTTTTAAAAACCGTCATGGTAGGTCCGCCTATCACGACGGTTTTTCAGAAAAACCATCGTGGTAGGGTCCGCCGAAAAAAAAATTTACGAATTCATTTCATTTCCCACGAGTGGCAAATCCGAAAAATTTAACTCACAAAATCAACATTTTTTCTGGAAAATTCCCAAATCCGTGTCTTACTCAATCAATTTTAAAGCAATCTAAATCACAACGACAATCAACAATCACTGAAAGGACGGATTTTGGACAATTTTCTACGGAAAATTCCCAAATCAACAATCAACCAAATCAACATTTTGGAAGGAACATTGTGGATTTTTGACATTTTGGATGGAAATTTCACAATCAACAACCACAATCAACAAAATCAACATTTGGGACGGAAAATTCTCAAATCCGTGCCTTACCCAAGCAAGATACATTTCAACTTACCGGATTGTCGAGCGTGGGTACAGGCGGAGTGGTAGAGAATGTAAGGGACGGAGGAATGGCGGCGAGAGGGGGAGGGAAAAAGGCTCGGAGTTAGAGAGAGAGGGAGGAATGGCGGCTAGAGAGAGAGGGAAAAAGGCTCAGAGTTAGGTAGAGAGAGAGGAATGGCGACGAGAATGTAGAGAGGGAGTGGAGAGCGATAAATGGAGGGAGGATATGGGCGGCTTTGGGTTTGGAGTTAGAGTTTATATTAGAGAGTGAATATATTTATATAGACTACAAAACTGAAGCAGATCTAAATATCTATATCATTTGAGTAATTCCAACTATATAAGAATATATAATTGCAGACATTGATTGAACATGTAGCCGAAGAATATATCACCTATTCTAAATTTACACTTTAGTTTTAATTGTGTTTGGAATCAATTTATAATATTTTCTATTTTTAGAGGCCGTTTGAGGGGACAATTGGAGACGAAGTTTTGGAGGTTAGAGTTTAGATGAGTTTTGAAAATATACGTTTAGCGAAAGTAAACTGTTTAGAGTAAAAAAAAAAAATGAAAAAAAAAAATTGAAAATGTGCTCAGAAAAAAATAGTAATATGGATCTTGTTTCGTTACTCTTGAAATTTTATGTCATTTAAAAAAAAATTTTCATTTCAACTTGGAATAACAAAAAGTTATGAAATTTTAAAGTTTGAGTTTTTTTTTGTTTTTTGTTTTTTGTTTTTTTAATGAGAAAGAGAGATTTGGAAAAACAAAGAGTGAAAAAGACTTTTTTTTTTTTTTTGAAAAAGTGGTTTACAACCTCAACACAGACCCTTAGTTTGAACAAAATGTCTATATACATATCCTTATTGAATATATAGACATATATTAAAATTCTTCTTTTTTTAATGGTGCGAGGTCTAGGATTCTCATATATTTAAAAGATAAAAATTCTTCCTACGGGTTAAATCTATCTATATCTTTTTTTGTTTATTATGATTAACACCAATTTTTGCCTGATATCATGCTTTTACATGAACACTCTACTAATCGACATTCTATTTCTCCTTTAGGGAATGACGAGCACCATTTCTAGTTAAAGCACACTTATCAATATCATATGGGAGTACAATTGGTGAAAAAAAAAAAATATATATATATATATATATATATATCTCTCTCTCTCTGATTATAGTCTCCTTACTATACTACTCAATAACATTGACGAAAGAGATAAAAAGCTCAAATACTAATTTGCATCTAGTAATTAATTAAAAAAAAAACAACTGTGCAAAAATTATGATTTCTCCACAGAAATATTTGAGTAATTAAATTAATAACGTAATGTTGATTTTATCACATTTTAAAAATCTTGGTGGATCATTTTCCAATCAACTGAAACAGTTTTATCACTTCGATTTTTTTTTTTTTTTTTTTTTTTTAAAAGGAGGTGTACTCTACATAGAGTTCAAAAAGAGAGGGAAAAATTTACTCTCTTTTTTTTTTTTTTTTGCTAGAAAAAAGAAAAGAAAATAAAACCCTAACCCTGTTCTAATTTAATCAGCTCTGAGACCTCTATTATTTTTCTAAATACTTTTACACGCTTGTTCTGAGATAGAGGGTATATACTCTACGTTCTTGCCTGCAAAAAAGTACTGTAAATTCTCAGGCACAAGGATGATTTCATATATGTATACGTATATGTATATATATAGCACTGTATTGGATCCCTTCTCTAGGGCTTAAAAACCAATGCAAAAAAAAAAAAAAAAAAAAAAAAAGATCATCAGGAAAAAAAACAAAAAGAAAGAGAAAAGAAAAGGAGTACTAGATGAAGAAGAATAACTACACGGCAATTAATTCAAACACAATATTGAATTGTAACAGAAACTACAGAAGAAGAAGCTGGTACACAGCCAAACAAGAAATTACAATAATAATAATAATAATAATACTGCTGCAAAAGAAACAAGAGCATTAACACTAGCCTCCCCATAATTTTCCCTTTTTTCTCTTTTTTGCCCCTCTAATTCCCTTTCCCAGTCATTCTCACACCCCATTGCTACACTGCCCCATATACCCAACCATCTCTCCAATATTAATTAAACCCCTCTCTGAAAAGGCTACAGCTATGCTCTCGATCTGTTCATATTTTAATTTCTAATTCCAAACATAAAATAATAAAATAAAATAGAAATATGATCATAAACTTGAAAGATCATCTTACAATCACTTTTTTTTTTTTGCTTCACCTAGTTGTGAAGAGGGTTTGGACCCGTGTGAACTATTCTCTTGTCGTCTCCATATAGTGTATCACTGTCCGGATCGCCGCCATCGATGTCGTTTGCAGGCTGATTAGCCGCCGGGCTTATCGGCGCATGAAACGACGTCGTCGTCGTCGTCGTCGTCTTTGTTGTCTCTACAAATCGCGCTTTCCTCGGCGGCGACGGCGCATATAGACGGCCGTTCTTGTCATGTACTTTGGCGGCCGATGAGAAACTGATCAAGTGAGAGAAAATTAAGATGAACCAGAAGAAGAAAATTGCTACTAATTTACCTCCACCACTTGACCCTTTCCCACTTGTACTACTTTCACCTTCTTTACCTTGCATTTGCACCAAACTTGAATTCCAAATATATCAGATATATTTATATATATATATATATATGTATATGAAATATAATATATAGTTGTAGAGTAGTTCTAGTTGCAGTACTAGTGAAGCTGCAGACCAAGAACCAGCCAAAAGAAGGCCATGAAAAGCTTGTTGAGGTTTTAATACTATACAAGGAGTGTGAATTGGAAGTGGGTTTTGGTAAGCTTGAAAAAAGGAAGTTGGTTTAGCTGAGAGAAAATGAAACAAAAAAAAAAAAAAAATTATAATAAAAAAAAGAAGAAGAAGAAGTAATAAGGAAAACTTTGGTTCTACTTCCTTGTCTCAAGGGTATAGTCACATGTTCCCGACCCTTGATTCCTGGAACCTTCTTATAATTTTTCTAATTTTCGCTTTCTGAATCTTCGGTCTTTGCACCTCCAATTTCTACTCGTACACACACTAAACCTTCTCTTCGAATTTATCTGTTTTTGGGCCTGTGTTTTTCTCTTTCTTTTTTGGTTTATGTACATATATAAATAAATGTTATATAAATATATATTTTCTTATAATGCTACTTGGAGATGATGTGTGGGACTGTCCAGTATTAATAGCCGTTGTCTCCGGAATCCATTCAAATTTATATGAAAAAATGATATACAGAAGGCAATATTACTAAACAAACTCGGTTGTCGTACCAATCTTTTACCTTGTTCACTGCAGCAACTTGATTTTATTGCCCTTTTCTTTTCCTTTTTTATTTTTTATTCCTTGAATGCAAATCTCTGCCACATTATTTATTTATTTATTATTTTTATTTTCTTTTCTTTTCTTCGTGTCATATATGTTGACTGAATTGCCCCTCGATACTTTCTTTTCTTCTTTCATTTTCTCATCTCTCCCGGCTTAAGTATTGACTGTATATGTAGTACTAGTACTACTACTACTACTACTACTTTAGTGAACTAGTAAGTAGTTGAGGTTGACCACTTCATGTATGACTAACCAAGTAGCCAATTTGGAACAGTCTATTTCAATATATTTTTTTCTTAAAAAAAAAACCGATTAGCCAACTTGCAAACGACAATCGTATTAAGTATATATGTATATGCAGATACATATATATATATATATATAATAAATTCAATTAAGAAATATTTAGTATTTTCATTGTAATATTGATGTAGAATTGGATTTGATAGATATTCGTTTAATTAATATATACAGTTGTATATATATAAGGACACTTTAAATAATGAAGGTCCTTTTTTTTAAATGAAAATTATCATTCAAAATTAAAACGAGATACAAAATATTAATAATAAATATAAAATAACCCTGTAGTACAAGAGACATTACTTTCGACCAATAAAATCTGAAGAAGTTCAATGAGGAGGACATAAGTCGAGATCCGGTGACGAGAAAATTCATCGAATTCCTCGGCAATCTTAAAATTGAGTATGTACAAAGCTTTTTTTACACCAAAAAAAAAATCTATAATCAATGGAATATTCTGATCGATCGAAAGACAGATACTAGCAGCACAAAGACTGCAACAAACTTCACCAAGTCACAACACTTGCGGAACCAGTAGACATATCGCTAAAAAATAACACAAGCGAAACACACACACACACAAACAACCAGAGGGGGGGAGGGCGGACTACCTCCTTTATCACAAAATTAAAATTAAAATACAAGAACAAACCATTAATATAAAAAAAACATCAACTGCAAAATCCTCGCCCCACGTGAAACAACCACTCCACCGCACACCACAACTCAGAGGAAAACAATCGACTCGAAATAATGAAGGTCCTAAGTATACATATATTTCACTTGGAAAAATATGTACGCAGTGTTTGGAAATTAAATGTTCGTTTTTTAAACATAAGGGCTGTAAAACATGTTATTTAGGTTCAAACTTAGCGAAGAAAAAAAAAAAAGGTGCTATATCCGATGAAAAAAGAAAAAAGATATTTTACAGAAAATAACAAAACCTTATTGAAAGAAAAGAATTAGTATCTTCGATCTGAATCTCACACACCTAAAAGAAGAAAAAAATTCAAAACTCCAATTTTATAATTTTAAGTAATAAAATGTTAAAGGGTTAATCTTCATGTTTTTGGTCCTCAAGTTTAGGAGTGAATCTCAGTTTCGTCTTTGACATTCAAAACATTTCACAACTAGTTCTCAATCTACAAATTTATCTCATGAAGATCCTTCCATCAAGAATCTACTAAAACGTAGATGAAAATTGGCATGTGACAATCACATGACAGTTTTGCAACTACGTTCAAGAATCTTCATTTTGAACAACATATTACCTTCATTGTGTCTCCGCCAATTATCAATATTCTTAGCAACAACAACGTCATTGCGGAAAATATTTTTCTTCACGTCAAAAACAAGTAATCTTTTTTCATGGATCCACTGTCCCTATAAAGAGTTTGAGCAATGATAAATATTGTCACTAAATAGCAGTGTCACAATTTTTTCATATCTACAGTAAATAATATTAACCAATAGTATTCATACGCACTAAAAAATAGTGGGACCCATGATATAGGACCAATAACAAAGCTTACCTTTTAAGTAGTAATCTCACGCATTTTTCATTTAAACAATTGGGTTTCTCTTGCTGACTACAAACCCAAGGGAAAGGGAGAGAGGGTTGGGGGGCAGAAAGAAAAAAGAAGTGAAATTAGGTGATAATCAAGATTTTAATTGTGAAATTTGTGGATTATATTTTAATGAAATTTTGTCTATAAATTGTGGAAAGGAACTCTATTTGTAGAATCGGAAGGCCTCGGGGACAAAAAAAAAAAAAAAAAAAAAAAAAGGTCAAACTTAACGGTTTTGTTTAATATGAGTTTCTGAATCTTTGCTCATAAATCATGGTGAAGTGGTGGAGCCAGGATTTTGATTCAACGGGGCATAAACTAAAATTGTGAAAAATCTTTAAAACTCTTAAGACATCCAATCTTAATACTACGTAATACAGTTTGTTGAATTTTTTCATACATGAAAGTAATTTTTTTTTAGTTTATTTATTTTTTCTTGATCTATTATTCTCTCGAGAGTTCAATTTAAAAAGAAAAGAAAATAAAAGAAAAGAGTAAAACCCAGAGAGAGAGAGAGAGACAGAGAGATTTCAATGGGACAAAATAGAAAAGGTACATATGAGAAAATATGAGTTGAGATTTAAAGAAAAATGGAAGAAGAAAAAAACACTAACAGAAAAAATTGTGTGAAGTGAGGAAATATATATTAAAAGTTTACTAATAAAGGGATTCATATGAAAAATTTTAAAAACATAATATAATTATTAAAAAAAAAAAACCAAAATCGCCCCGGCCGGGGGGGGGGGGGGGGGGCGCGGCGCCGCGGGGCGTGGCATATATGCCCCCTCGTCCTTTCCTGGCTCCGCTAATTGGTGAAGAAAATAGCTTTGTTGTAAAATTACGGAAGGGTGGTGAAGCAACCGGAATTAGGACAACAATATAAATGAAGTTTTATCGTTTTGTTTTGTTTTGTTTTTCGTTGGATGTTATTTTAGCTGTGTAAAGAAAAATATTTATTTATTTTTTATTAAGGGATTCAGATCTTGAAGCACTTTAGAGCACTCGAAACATCAAGAGCCGGAGCACCAAAAGCCGATACACAAAAGTTATTTTCAAAATAGGAAAATCAAGAGATAAATATAACTACTTCAAGGCATTTAACGTCCAGAGTTAATGCACATTGATTCATTTAGAGTTGACAAATTTACGTCATCAATTTATGGAATTAAAGAGGGAATAAACTCTTCAATTAATGAGAGAATTAAACTTCTTTAGCCAAAAAAAAAAAAAAGAGAGAGAGAGAATTGAACTCGTCCATTCTCAAAATATTATGAATTTCCTCAAATTGAGAGGAAAATAACAAACACAATTTCTAATATAAAGCCTAAAGACAATCATACCGAATTCCATTTTTACTAAATTGTTCGTAAGATTCTCTTATGTTCTTACTTAATATTTTTAATTACTTTATCATTTAATCTTGTTTATTAGTTTAGGAACATTCATTTGATGTTTGGACAAAATTTTACTCCAACATTTTTATTTTGTTTTTTAATTATTTCTTGACCACGATATCTATTCAAATAGCGTATAGGACTGGGTTGTTCAAGGAATTACAGACAAATAATTGGCAATATGTCTGATCGTGTTACCATGAGGTAAAACAGGTGACCAATGATCAGACATCTATAAGAGGTAGCATCTTAAACAAGTTCTCCATCTGTCTTGCTCAAACTATATATATATATAGAGGTATATATATATATATTACTACATTAGGGACCAAACTAAGGTTTACTTTTAAGTTTGAGGACAAAAAATAATTAGCCCTTCTCCATCTGTCTTGCTCAAACTATACATATATATATATATATAGGTATATATAATATGAATATTACTATATTAGGGACCAAACTAAGGTTTACTTTTAAGTTTGAGGACAATAAATAATTAACCCCATCAAGTATTTTGGAATTGAAAAAGATAAGGGGGGGGGGGGGGGGGGGGGAAGTGGTTTTTTTTTTTTAATAGATAAGAAAAGTGCTATACATGGGTGATGATGTAATCATCAAATATGTACATTTTAAAACTTCGCAAATGATATAATTCCTATAGTAAGATCTTAAAAAATATTCTATTTGTCAGGAGCTGTTATTTTTCAACTATTTAATCTATGACCATCTGTTTTGCATATATATAATTTTTGTAATGTGATGTTAACTAACTTCAATATGATAAAGGAAAACGGACATTATTAGTATGACATCCTATTGTAGAAAGAAGACTGACTAGGTTTTTCTTTTTAGTTTTTCTATTAACACTTCTTTTTAATAAAACATGTTATTTGATAAATTATTAGACTCTCAGTGTTGATAAATTCTGTGTATTGTTTTTTTTTTTTTTGGGGGGGGGGGGGGAGTGGAATTTGTCTGGCCCCATAGAGAGGTGGATCCCAACATTGAAAATCATATTTGTATTTAAATTTTTTTTTTAATTTGGCTCCGTACAGAATTCAGACAAATGGTGAAATGTCAAAATTTTTTTTAGTTCCGTAAAAAAAATTTAAAAGACAAGTTTTTAATAAATAGATGTCGTATACTAATGAAGTGTAAGTAGGAATAGAATTTTTCACCCATGATGCAGAAGCACAATTGAAATGTTTTGGAAATTTATGTTTAAAATTAAGGGTTTATTTGGAATACAAGTTCCAATCCAACTAAACTATATTTTTTTATCTTAATTTTTATCTTTTTCTAAAAAGTCAATAAAATTTATAACTACTTTTTTAAAAGTTAATACTATTCGAACTTAAAAATTTCAATTCAACTCAAACTCAACTCATTCACCAAACACCCTCTAAAATTTCAAAAGTTGTGTGGCATAAATATAATTTTTCTGGTAGATTGGCATTAAATTAAATTTTTAAAAATATATATCTAAAAATTTTAATGAGTGGGGATACACGTTGGATAAATCACGGATATTTTTTTAGATCTAATTATTTCGGCCAAGAGAGAGAGAGAGAGAGAGAGAAATCTATCATTTAATCGATGTGGCCAAACTAGTGTTCACATGTACTAGTCAATAAAATAATTAAGGTTTTGATTTGACTGTTTGTTTTATTCCTCATGGCCTGTATAGCGTGGAAAAATATCAGGATTTCAGCGATAATTCATTGTTCATTGTATTTCTAATGTATAATAAATTCGAATGACACTTAATAAATTGGTTAATGGCTTACCTTGATAGACCAAAGAAGAAAGAAGCAAAATTCCAGAAAAGAATTTCAGGTTTATATAATATATAAATGTTAAGGAGGAATTAAATCTCTCACTCAAATTCATTAATAAAATAAACATAGAAAAATACAGAAATTTATGACTCGAGATCAATAGCAAACACAACAAAAAAGAAAAAGGCAAAGCAACCATTTAGAGAAAGCAAATGCACTCAATCGAAAATTGATATCATAATATTAAAATCCTTTTTATTTTGAACATGAAATTTGTAAGCACTTTTTTATTTTTTTCCGTCATCAACAATTATTTATCTTCACATACTATTGAGTCACTTTAATTTTTTAGAAAATCTTAAAATCACGATCTCTATTTCTTTTTAACCAAGTGCATAATATCCTAGCTTCGGAGTCTCTTCAACATATGCAGCTAAGATAAAATCTTAGGTTATAATTAGCTAATTACATTACTCCTCCTTTTATGTCTAGTACTGTCGACATATTCACTGTGCATTCATTTGAACTACAAGAAACAATTTATCTTTGTATATCCATTTTCCCGGACAAGTAATACCAAAAAATTTTCATGCAATAAGAAACGGGGCCACAAAATATGTCATTAGAAAATATCTGTACATAAACTTTAAATCGTATATAAAGGATAATGCTTGGATCCTTCAGCTTAATTGTAGAGAATCAAAATTCAATTCGATCCTGACCGTCCATTATGATTTAGACGGCTGACATTGATCAAGGACAAGCATATTAAAGGGTAACCAATGTAAGTTGTGTACCCAATTACCCATGAGATTTTCAATTGTTTTTTGGAAAGATTCATTTGACAGCATAGAGGGGTAAGTTGCTGTCGTTTTGTGTGAAGTTGGTGTATGAGGCTTAAAATCTAGTGTCGTTTGTGGTAGAGTAATGCCACTACTATGTACCAGGGATTTTTAAAAAGCATTGATTAAGTAGACACAAAGCTCATGTTTTGAATTTTAAAAACGGTTAATAGCAAAAATTTTAATTCAAATTAAGATCAAAGTGCCGAATCAAGTACAATATTGATAAGTGATAACCTGGTTCAATAAAAGTCCAACTTTTCTCTTCTTTTTTCTTTTTTTAAAAAAAAATGTAGAATTGAAAAGAAACACCACTTGCCCTTAACCGGGTTATGTAAAATATTATTCATTATTCAAAATGTATGTTCACTGTGCATTCTCTAATCAAGACAATTAGCCAAATGAAAGAACAAAAGAATTCGACACCTCGAGTTAATTAAAAACCCAATTACTTTCATAAAGTGGGACTTATCAATTGTGAGGTATCAAAATTCAACCTTGTCGGAATTGAATACCATTGCTTCATATAAAATTTTCTACATATAGAGGGAGATGCTACAATCATGCAGTCATGGGACATGTCTCGTGTGTATGTGGAAGGGGAGCAAAAGTTTTAAGGTTACTTTTATTTTTTGGTTCCTAAATTACAGGTCTAATCTTATTTTTATTCATGAACTATAATGTGTCTCAAAATCAGTCCATAAACTATTAATTTTTTTCATTATAATCCTTTCCTCCAAAACACTGTTAAAAACTGAACGATGCATAAAATTGACGGTCACATTTAGCAAACAAGACATATCTTTCTTTTTTAACTTACAAGTTAGAAACACCCTTTTATTCACACATAAATGTATCCACACACACACACATAAATTCTTCACAAAGTCGTTTTCCAAAATTAAACCACACGATCCTGATCATTTACTCTCCCTATAGAGAGCAGGACCACAAAATCTTGGATACGCATTCTCTTTTTCCAAAAAAAAAAAAAAATGCACGCTTGGCACAAATGATTGACTCTCCTCTATATGCATATGTCTAAAGTCTTCAAATTCAGGGTGGTACATACAAGATATCCATTTCCATTAGCGACTCTAATACTGAAAAAGTGTCACTTATATTTGGGATCGTATATGCAGTAGTAGATTTTTTATTTTTATTTTTATTTTTTTAAGGGAAGTAGTAAATTAGTGGTTATGAATCTTAGCTAGTTTTGATATATTTTAAATACACATACAAAGTCCATGTCTCATATTAAAGGTGTATTATCACGTCAACTTCATATTAATGAGAAGATTAAAAGTATTTAATTGAGAGCTTATCAGCCAAAACTGAATTTTCATAGCTTCATTTTGAGGTCCCTATCCAGTAAATGGATTCTACAATGTGATATTGTCGTGATTAAAGTAAAACTAAGCTAATCATTTGAGTAGAATTAAGTCAGATCATTTATATCTAATCTTTGAGATTGCTGCTGTATACGAATAAAAGAGATTAAAAAAACCAGCAAAAATTGAGGCAATCTTGTAGCCTTTTGCTATAGTAAGAAGGGCTAATAAAGTGCCCATAAAAGAAATGAAGCACTTGCTAGGAAAAATTTTAGATGAAGTTAATTTCACTATATTAGATGTTGGAATAAACTGTTTTCTTTGTCTTTTTGCCAACTAATCAAAGGGGAAAATAAAAAATGTTTTAAGAATATTTAGGATAATTAGTAAGTTTATTGACGACATAATGAATTTTTAATATTATGTCGTAAATTTAATAAATTTTCTATTTACAACTATTTAATTTGAATATTTTAAAAATATATTATTTATTTTAATTCTTTATTAAAAACTCCTATATATTTATCTTCTCCCAAACACACTTGTCTTCATACCCAGCCCAATTTGAGTGGTACTAACTGACCTTAGGCCCTACTACCAATGACCTTAGGCCCAGGTTGAATTTGTCAACATGTATTTTATTCCATTTCAAAATTGCAAGAGGAATGTTCAGAAATAGCATGCAAGGATTTCACTTTTAGATTTCTACCACCGATTTTGTAACATGATATTTCTTCCATAAAAATAAGTTTTGTGGAGATAAGCAAAAATTTGAATCACAAATAACTTAAGTATATAGTATAAATTGTCATTTCATTTTCCATTTAATCATATTTGTTTACTTAGAAAATTATTCGAATAGTCACATTTTTTCATCTATTGATTAAAATGATACAATTTTTTCACTCTTGATCAATATGACACAAATTTTAATTTTATTTTTATATCATATTGGTCTAGTATCAAATTCTTAGGTTATGTTAGTACAATGGTTTTTAAAATTATGTCATTCGTTTTTAAAATTATGTCATTCTAGAGTGTTTCCCCTTTAATAAATAACAAGAGTTCAATAAGCCCCACACAATGTAGGATAAGAAAAGAAAATGTTAATCCTTTACATTTTCTTTATATTGATTTCTTGCTAAAGGTAATTAATATCAAAATCACTTATATATTCTTAATAAGTTTTCATGAGACAAGAATTGTTTGATTATATTAAAAGGATATTTTAGTAACTACATTGATAAGATTAATATTCCTAACATTAGCAAACACTAATAAAAGAAAATTAGCTAGATTGTTTATTAGTACACCATCTAATATGTAAAATAAAGAGAAACAATAATCTACTTTTTAATTCCCTTACTTTTCTTTCTAATACCATTACGCTTGCTGTTAGTCTCATACCACACCGGATCAAACAACTTGAAAGACAGACAACATAGGCACAGATTCCACAATTTTTGGCCCTCTAAAATCTCAACAACTCCAGTTTTTCACACCTTTAAACCATTTTTCCTATGATATATATTATATAGAAGACACACAAGTACCAGTAGTACGAGTACGTTCATGGAATGACAATTCTTAAAGAATATTTATTTATAAATAATTGAGAAAACAATACTTAAAATTGAATATTTTATGAAAATATGCGAATATAATAACACATATTCTTGACTTGAGGTGACAAGGACGGGGTATATTCACATGGAACAAAGCTATTATGCCAAAACCGTAGAGTGAAAGAAGAGAAAAGAAGCAATTGTAGACATTTAGAAGAGAAAAGTCATGTTAGACACTCCTTACTCAAAACAAAACAAACAAATTTGGCATTTTATGATAGGATTTCATTCCAACTATGTAAGTCTCTCGATTAAAATTACATCAAAATAAAAAGAAGCTTGTAGATAAACAATTCTCATACAGATTTGACAATTGAAAAACAAAACTCGATCAATTGTTCAACTTTTTAATTCTTATCATATAACTTCATCTATTCAAAAAATCCGTTAAACTATTTTTGGATTATTGATCAGTTTTGGCTGTTTTTTACAGTGGTTTTAGTGATCGGTTTGGTTAGCAGTTTTGAGATCTAAAATCATCCATAATCTTTCGAAAAGTTTACCCTATACAATTTTCAAATTTTTAGAATGTTTTCCTTATGTTGTTTCATGTTATTTGGCGATATTAGTGACTTTTTACTTTGATTGTTGGTTTATATTAAAAGATTGAACTATGAATTTTAGACAAATTATATTTTGGAAGTAGATTTTGAAATTTGGATGTCATTTTTATCTTTATAAATGAACCTTTTTTTTTTTTTTTTAACTTAGGGTATGAGGATTCAAATTCTACATTTTTAAATGAAAATTAGCTGTAATATTATCTTTATAAATGAACCTTTTTTTTTTTTTTTTGAACTTAGGGTATGAGAATTCAAATTCTACATTTTTAGATGAAATTTGGATGTCAACATTTTTAGATGAAATTTGGATGTTATTTTTATCTTTATAAATGAACTTTATTTGGATGTCATTTTTATCTTTATAAATGAACTTTTTTTGATTATTTTGAACTTAGGGTGTGAGGATTTAAATTCTACACTTTTAGATAAAATCAACTGTGATATTATCATTAGATTATGCCTCCAACCACATTAACAACTTAAAATATTCATAAAAAAAAAATCTTATGATGTTAAGCTTCGATCGCCTAAATTAATCTGTGCAAATCGATTAATTGTTCATTGAATTCAAGTTTTCATTAAAATATCAAACCATTTAAATGGTAAAATTATTTTTAGTTTACTCATAAATTTTTCCTAAAAAGAAATGATTAAATGACTAAGCTATTATTAATTTATTCATAAAATTGAAGTTAGATTAAATCTATCAATACAAAATCGACCAAAAAGTATTTTTGAACTTGAACTCGGAGAGAAGAGGAGTCAAAATTTACATTTTTAGATAAAATTACATATGGTATTACTGTCTCTGTAACCACAAAATCGATCAAACTAATTACGAAAGCTCAAAGAAATCTCCCCCAAAAAAAAAAAAAAAAAAAAAAACACGTGAAGCACGGTGTGAAAAGTATTAGTAGTTGTCGCGAGTATAACGTATGTGTGGCGCGTTCTAATAAGCCGACAGATGAACGGAATATGCGAACACTCAGTCAGGAAGATTCCTCACTCCTTCCCATCGCCCTTTCTCTTTTTCTCTCTCCGTTTTTTCTCTCTCTCTCTCTCTCAAATACCTCCTATTCGCTCCCTCATAAATTAACATTTATATATATATATATATATATATATATATACATATAACTGAATAAAACTACCTTTTCCTTTTTTATTTTCATATTATATTTGTGACCCAACTCACCAATTCTCTTCTTTCCTTCCCTTCCCAGCTCAACCCTCTCCGACCCATCTTCTCAGGTTCTCTCTCTCTCTCTCTCTCTCTCATGCATAATTTGTGTTGTTTAAATCGATTTCTGTTTCTGTTTTCTTCTCTGTTTTGATCTGTGGAATGTTGAGTTTTTCGCTTGGAATTCGAAACCGGTTCCGGATTTCGTTTTCGTTTTATTGGGTTTTATAGGTAATAGTAATTGGAGTTTGAAATTTGGAGAAGATTTTATTATGGGCATGAAATAATTGGTCCGAAGTTTGGGTTTTTAGACATGGGTTTTGGACTTTTTTTGTTAATGCTGACTTGATTTTCAGAGCTGGTTCTGTTTTGCCCCCTTTTTTTTTTTTGGATGAGCCTTTTTGCTTGGTTTTTATGGGCTACACGATAGTTTGGTTCTAAATTTTTGACAATTTCTGAAATGAGTGGGTAGGTTTATAGTAATAAGGATAATTTTCAATTCCTAAATTCTTATTTGCTGTTTATGAATTAAAAGTTACGGTTTTTTCATTTTAGAAAGCAATGGAATGCATAAAGCAATCTTTTTTAGGGGTCAGTTTTATTGTTGATATATTTTAGTTGCATATTAAGACTTGTATGAGTATGAGAGTAGAATCGAATTTCTGTTGTTACTCATAATCCACAAGTGGCCTTTTCAGTGTTGTAAATATTTGGAGCAATACTTTTTTTCCGATCAAGCTTTATGTTTTGTCAAGGCTCACTTTGCCTCTTCCTTGAATAATCCTTTCCGATTTCTAAGTAGACCATGTTATCATTTCGATATGCTGCTAATTAAATTAGGCAAGCTGTGGGATGAATGTGTTTGTGCTCGTTTGCTCCATAAGATTAGGCTTGACAAAACATAAAGCTTGACAGGAAAGTTATTTTGTGAATACATTGCTTTTGAACCTCAAAGGATGTAAAATGTCACATAAATATTTATCCTTGTGAAATGCGTGATTTTGTACTATTATCATCTGTAGTGCAGTGCCTTGAATGTTGCTCATTATCATTGGCTTCGCTTTGCTTGTAACTCGTTGTATTGTACTTTGAGTACAGATTTAAGCAATAAATTGGATTTCTGTGGATACGCTTCTTCCACTGCCAGCAAAACGTTGCTGGCAGTCGAGTTGTTTGAACCAATACCCAGAAAGCCTTTATGAGTCCCCAGAGTACGCTGAACCCTAGTAGGGCCCTAGAAGGTGTGCATGGGGTGCATGTGGTGCCTCGTTCTCCCTTTGCATCAGAAGAGACTGATCAAGATGGAAACTTTCCTAAATCATCCTACGGAGGTTCAGCTTTTGGATTCAGTCAGATGTTGTTAATGCAGTGAGTAAAAAGCTTACGTTAGGAAAAACAAAAACTGGTCAATCTCAAAATATGCTTGTACAATTACATATTATTATGGGACAATAGCTTTGTAGTCCGATTTCTCTAGAAAAAGAAATTTGAGTCCGAGTGAGTCCAATAACATATATTTTTTGCATGTTCTCCAGACGGGCATGGAAGCAAAGACTGCCATGTTTGATGCCCATCCAGGGTTGCACTCACGGTATAATCACTAATGAAGATCATTTTTTTTCCTTTTTTTTTTTTTTTTTTTTTCATTTTGCTTTCTATTCTTGTTATCCAAATCAACATTGAAAACACAATTTTCCGCACATTATTCTTTCTGCTAGGTGATCAGCATGTTCTGGAGACAGTTGCTAATGTGCTCACGTCACTTCCTTTTATAGTGCTTGGAATACATGCTCCAAGGTGATACTTGATCGCAAGATGCTTGATAAACATGTTTGATTTTATTATCGATCTATTAGTCCTGATTGTTGGTTGTTCCCGGGGTCCAGGAAGAATCTGAGCTGTAAGCTATATGCAAATTCATTAATTGGAGTTGGAGTTGCCTCAAGTTTGTATCATTCTTCGAGGGGGAGGTTGAGGAAATATTTGAGATGGGCAGATTATACAATGATAGCCGCAGCAACAGTAGTAAGTTAGAAATAATTGTAACTAATGAAAAAAAATTAGTTGACTACCAACCTAGTCAAGGTCTTTAACGTGCATGAAATTGACCAACCAATTGTCATTTCATGACGTGTTTTTTGAATTACTTAGACTTGGATTAACAGTAGCTGTTAACTTTCCAAATAAATTGTTTATAACCGGTGCTTTACTAAAGATGTTTTACATTTCGAGTGAAAAGTGTTGCAGTTGTGCTCCTCTGTTTTCAATCTTCCCCTTGGAATAAATTCATTCCTCTAAGCGCTTAAACTGGTAATTGGTTTTACAAATGTTAGGAGATTGTATTCAAAACGATGTCAGTCATATTCATCGCATCTAAAATGAAGCCAACATATTTTTAATGATGAATCCAACAAAATTTTTGTGGGATTCGTATGTAAATAAAATTATTGCGTGGCTTGTTTTTTGTGCCAGATGATATAAACCAAAACAACGACGCATTACATGAGTTATTCTGTGGTTATTCATTGCTCATCTAGACGTACACAACAATTTAAAAAATATTACTTTTGCAGTGTCTCTCAAGAGCTGTCAGAGAGGAAAACTCCAAAACGTTGATGGCCGCTTCTGCTTTGTTTCTACCGTTCCAGCCTCTGATGGTTTCAGCTGTTCACACTGGGATGATGGAGGTAACCTGCAAATCTTCATCTCAATTATAGCGATTCAGTTTTCTTTTCATTGTTTTACTCCAAACAAAACGCTCTTTTGCTATGCAAAACAATTTAAATTCCGGTCACAATTAATGGAAAGGAATTGTCAAGTCCCCTTGGCTTTGTTTCCCTTTCGATCGCAATAAACTACCAGACTACTTGTATGTAGTCCACACTTTCCAGTCATCCCAAGTCACCTAATTCTTAATCTAATCTGATATACATCATGCATACAGGAATTTAAGTGAACGATTTTGTTTCCTGTTCTGCAAATACTCGTAAGGGATCAGATTGTTCCTATACCAATTCCTGATAAGAATGAATCAAATGCTTGAAATATCTTCATATTTGCTGCCAAAGCCTTTCTCATTCCTACTTTGTTCCATCATGGTTTAGTAAACGAGCCATAGTTTATTCCAGTGGTTCCTTAACATGAAAATTAAGCTTCTAATAACTTGGCCTGTCTAGAACTTATGCAAGGGAAAACTATATTGGTGTTTCCTCTAAATATTCTAAAGTAACCACAGTACATATTTAGTGGATGCTCTCTTAACTAATTCTAGTAGTCGTTTCACGTTGAAATAATTTCAGGTCTCATTTGCGAAAAGAGCATTGAAAGATCCGGATTTAAGAATGGCCCATAATGTTCATAAGATGTCATCACTGCTGGGAGGCGT
The DNA here is from genome assembly GCA_038430175.1 of Ficus hirta. NCBI lineage: Eukaryota > Viridiplantae > Streptophyta > Magnoliopsida > Rosales > Moraceae > Ficus > Ficus hirta. The sequence continues at coordinate 8,794,734 of CM076595.1, read as the reverse complement.
GCTTTTCATTGCGGATGATGTCTTTCCTAATACCCCGTTTCTTCATGCTGGATGGCATCTTGCTGCAGCCGTTGGTGTCGGAACCTGCAATAAGCTTCTTGAGTAGTTCCTCAAACTTTGAAATTATTGTGTTCTTCCAATTAACCAGAGAACTGGCCAAAGATCAAATTGGTTATGCATTGGTAGGGGTCATCACTCATGACCAGTATATTTAGATAGAGGAAAAGGAGAAGATTTCATTCTTTTGGATGAGCTGATAGGTTAATTACATGGGCTCAACCTACTTTTTCTTCAGATGCATAATGTATGTACAAAATTGGTTCAAGAAATTAGCAATGTAATTAATTAGTTGCGGAATCATTTCGGCTCGCTAATGTGGTGAGTTTGCTTCTTAATTTCGAAGTCAAGGTGTAAATCACAAGTACAAGAGCATCGTCCCTCAACTCTTCTCAATCAAAGCATTTTTCATTAGAACCTCAATTTTTGGTGAAACGTGCTTCATTTTATCGACAAATTTCATCAGAAAGAACCATTTTTAGAAGGTAAATTATTGAGCTTCGTCTTCTAGTGTCGGCCCATCACGTGTCACAACATGACTAGTGTGGGGCTGTGCTCGATTCTATTGAGGTGAGAAGAAAGTCATCAAGCAAACATAAGGACTCAATCCAATGAAGCCAACTGTATATGCATATTCATTGAATCATGGGATAGAAAATTCAAATTCCACACTTTATAATAGAGTCGAATATGCAATTGCCACTAGGTTATGTCTACGTGCAAACTGATGAAGCCAACTATATCAATATATATAGTTGCAACAAATTCCAACTTAATTTTCAGCTAACTAACATTCAACGACTATCTGACCAGTATGATTGAGTAAGTTGTGTTCAACTCAACGAGTAGGCTCGTCCACCCTATTTCAAGCAAATAAATTATTTGTTTTCAGAAATTTTTGCACATCAGCATGACATTCAGATAATCGCCGAACACTCGACATGCATGAAGAATCGTGCATGGTAGGGATTCCTCCCATGATTTGGAATTGGGGGAATCACTATCAATCACGTCGAGAAAACTCCTACACAATCAAGTAAAGTGTAGATAACTAACTCTTTGGTTGGCTCATCTCTATCAATAGAGCTGAATTGTCACTTTTGTTTTAGGACATTTTACAACCAGACATTTGCATTCTATTTTTGTTTTGTTTTGTTTTGATTTTTTTTTTTTTAAATTTTTGGCTTGAACAATCAACTGACTTGGGTTTTCCCTACGTGAAGAGGCTTCAGGTGAGTAGAAATTAGGGGCACAGAGACGTCAGAGATCAATATTGGCCTGTGATTTGACTTCGGACCGCAGATCACACCCACTACATTAATCTCCTCTCTTCATGAGCAACAAAAGAGATACATATTGTAACAGATCTTAATATTCTGGCAAATTTTGTATCCAAAAATTGTAGGCACATGTACGCCCAACTAGTCACCACGATCAAGATTCATGTCACTTATTAGAGAACATTAAAGATGAGGAGCCCACCAAATATATATATGTGTGTTTGCGTGTGTGTGTGTATATATATATATATATATATATGTTTATGTATGGTACTATGGCAGTTAATTCAGAGTATTAGAGCATCTCTAATGGAATGCCAAATAAATATATCATTGCCAAATTTTGATATTTGAGTGGGAAAAAAAAAATTTGCTCTCCGATGGAATGTTATCTTTGCTGGCAACTACGGATGGAATGAAGGCTTGGGTCCTCAACTTTTTTTTTATTTAAATAATTATCATTAAATAGCCTATACTAAGTTAATAATATTTCATACCCTATTAAAAATGAAACCTTGATCATAATAGTCTATATAATTATCTATCATTCTATCGTAGTTATTAGACCCCTCTTACAAAAATTTATGGCTTCATCAGTGTTTGCTGGTTGGCAAATTTGCTACCAAATATAACAAATTTTGAAATTTGCATTTGATCTTGTTAATTCTTTGTCCTTTTTTTTTAGTCATTACAGATTTTATAAATTCTATGAATTTCAAATTATTTAAATACTATAACTTTACTTTTATGAATTCCAAAACTTATTAATGAAGACAAAACATAGTTATAACATTGAAGCACAAATTAAAATTTGAGATTTACTATTCTTCAATTTTTTTTTTTACAATCAATATGACAATGATATTGACATATACATCGTAGATGGTCTAAGATTTGACAACTTTTGGCATATGCATCACGAAAATGTCTGAACACAACCAAGTTTTCCTCACAATCAAAATCAAGTCACTGAGAAACGCAAAACTTTAAAGATGCATGCCGAGCCCACCATGCATGCATATTATATATATATATGTATATATATATAGTTTGTTAAGAATAAGATCTTGGCAAGTTTGGTCTCCAAAATAGTAGTATATTATACCAACCATACCAAAACCAAGCTCTCACTTCTCACCACCATCAAAATTCATGTCACTTAAAGATGCCGACCCAACAAAGTACACATACAGAGTTTGTTGAGAATATAATAAGATTTTGGCAACTTTGGCCTCCAAAGTTGTTCGTAGGGCAACATATATATATATATTGGGCAGCATATATATATATATACACACACCAAATATCTCATGTCACTACTCACTTGGGGAAACACAATATTTAAGATTCCGACCCCACCAATGTATATGTAGGAAGTCTGTTATGTATAAGATTTTGGCAAGTTTGGGATCTGACAAATGTATGTATATGAACAATTTCTCACCATCCCATCAAATATTCATGTCTTATTATTATTAGAAAGAAAAAAAAATATGATAAAAATTGTGGACATGTTTGCGAGGATTTTAGAAACGATTTTGTTTTTAGTATGAAATGAAATTGACAATGTTTTAAGAATGATGTTTAGATGTTTTTTGAAACTATGTTTGATTGGGTTTCTAGAGAGATTGGTTTGAGCATAAGAAAAGTAAAATTGTGTTTGGATATATTTTTAAAAATAATCATATATTGAGTGTATAAGTTCTTGAAAACAAAAAACGAAAATGGAAAAAAAAAAAATCTTATTTAATTTTCTCATTTTTTAACATAATATGAAAAAAAAAAAAAAAATGTTTTAGTTCATGTTTTCTGACTTGGTGCAAAACAACCATCATTTTGAAATCATTTTCAAAAATAACTTTACCGGAACACGTGAAAAACATTTTAAAAATTATATCAATGATATCAAATGGGATCAATGCTTTTGCTATTGGTAAATATTACAGTTTCGGTCGTTTGATTAACTTTTAACGGTAAGTATTCATGTTAAAAATTTATAGTGCATCAAATAGAACTACTCTGATTTATAGATCAAAATGTTGAAGAGTTAATCTAACATCGAAAACAATAAGATGAGATAAAATATATAGTTCCAACATTAAATTTTTCGTTTTAATTTTAAATTCTAGTAACATATGGATAAAAAAAAACATATTAGTAGAATACAGTCTTTGGTCGTCATTTATTTATTTATTTTTATTTACTTTATTTAATCTAATTTATAACTGAGAATAATCCAATGATTAAAACTTTACTGACTTTAATCTTACTGCTAAAAACTATATCTTACTTGTAATGTATTCTTCTAGCAAGGAATTTTCCTCCTTTTTTTTTTCCTGAGATTTGTACGGTACAAACTGTCATTTTTCACTGTTAATGGGAATTACAATTTTAGCCATTAGATTATAACACAAAGAATCTAATCAATGAAGAAGAGCCGTTTTGTTTTGTGGGTTGTAAATTTTTAGCAGAAACTATTATAGATAAAACTGTTTGATTAATTAATCTAACAACTTAAAACTACAGTTCGTATCGGTTATTAATAGTAACGGAGAAGGTTCAGACCGGATTAACTGGTCTTCTTGTCAACATCACACAATAAAAAACACTTATGACAATTTTATTTATCAGGAGTATAGAATGAGAGTGAAGAATGTGAGTCAATCCCTTATTTACTTGCTCTTTTTTTTTCTTTTTGAATGGGAGTGAGAATGCTGGATCCCATATCAATTTGGGATTGAGGAATGAGATTGACAATCCCATGCTCCCCTTCGAATTGTGACTCTCATTCCCACTATTAACATTAAATTATCATTTTATCCTTAATTTATTTACAAAAAATTATATTAAAAAATAATAACAACCTATATTAATTATTTCTATTAACCAAATATAATATATTTTTATTAACTTAATATTATATAACTATCCTAATTACTATTAACATTATTAGAGTAAATAAAGAATTTTTTTTATCACAATATATTATTATGTTTCTATTTTTATATTTTTTATACTTTACTATTTTAATTTATTTTTTTTACTCTTTTTAATTTTTGTAAACAAAAAATTACACAATTTAATTTTATTGCCTTAATATCAGAATTGTTATTTTACTTTTGATCAGTATGATAATAAATAAATAAAATTAATCATTTTTTTAATTTTTAAAAACACAATAAATAAAAGGGGTATGTATACAAATAAATTTACAGTAACTGATTTCGATTTATGTTCAAAGTAAACGTATGAATGTAATTGACAGTAATTTCACCTCTGATTCTTATAATCTAAGTAAATAACATATTTTGACTTTAAATCCTAACTTCAAATTTAATTTATTTCGAATCTTATCTATTTTAATTTATGATCACTTCGATTACAGTCAAATAAACATATTATTACTATACACATCCATGTTAACCCATCTAAATTAACAGGATATGTAAGTTGAGTTTTTCTCGTCACTGAGTTCGAGGTAATCCTCGGGCACAATGTCAAAACTCTTTAATTTTCTAGTTTTGAAAATGAATCATGGGAAACATTCGTGTCGCTCGGATGGACAGTGGACACAAACATTTAATTAAAGAAGCCAAAAAGGGCTTTTAGCGGATAGGGGAAACGGGGATCAGATCCCTAGGTCAGCTAGAAGTAAATAAAAGAATATGGCTGTAAACAGCTGGTCCACTAATTTTAATTTTAATTTTTTTTTTTTAATTTTACCACAAATCTTTGCAATTCAACACACGCAACATAATATTACCACCACCCACATACACCTGTGCATCATTGATGTCGTTTCTAGCTTACGCTATCCCCATGTATGATAGCCCCTTCTATTTATGTCTAGATTCCTTGTGTCCTCGTGTGATTACGACATTTGTATGAGCTTTCTATGTGAGCCTCCTTCCTAGCTACTCTAGAAATTTCAAAAACCCACCCCCCCCCCCCCCTTGTTCTTGACGAAACTTTAGGATAGTCTATTTTGTAATCCGTCATGAATGAATTATTAATTTTGTAATAATTTTTAGAGTGGACAATAACAAATCATATTGCTAAAAATTTAATATAATAATTAAAAATAATAATAATTTCTATCAATAATACAAGATAAGAATGAATTCCTACCATCGAAACTTCCAAGTTTTTGTAAAGAAATGAGTTTAAGAATTAAAAATAATAATAATAATATTATTATTATTATTACTTTCTCAAACATAAAAATAAAATGAAAAAGAGAGAGAGGGCAACAACTTGTTTGGTCTGTTTGTTTGTTTAGACAATTAAGAGGCTGCAACTACTTCTAAAACTGAGACACTCTATTTTTGGGAATTTCTACGCTATGACAATTTATTTTACATTATTGATAAAATTATTATTTTAGTTGTTTTTTTAACTTATTATTATTTTAATTATTAGATTAACTTTTTAATTATTTGATTTATAATTATTGTAGTTTTGTGATATATATTGTTAATTTTTAACATGGAGATTTATATTATTATTAAATTAATCTAACAATTAAAAAAACAGTTACTGCTAGTAATATAGAATAAGAGGTCCTACCATTCAAGTTCCCAAATTTTTGTGTAGAGAAATGAATTTAAGAATCAAAAGGAAAAACCAATATTACCTTCTCAAATGTAAGGAAAAAAAAAAAAAAAAAAAAGAGAGAGAGAGAGGCAGCAACTACTTTGCGTTTTTTCTTTTTTGGACAATAAGATTAAGAGGCAACTACTTCCATACATACTAGTTGGAGAAATTCCTAAGGGACATATAAAAACTAGATTTTGCTATTAACACAGTCGTATATTTTTATGCGTATAAATGTTTTTTTTTTTTTTTTTTTTAATTTTTTGAGCGTTTGTTGTGTTTGATGGTGTTGCTTCACAAGTAAAAGAAAATATGTTTTGCCTCTGGTACCCGCAATATTGAATATGAAAAAAAAAAAAGAGATTAGATACAACAAAATTAATAATGCTAACATTAATTAATAACTAGTAATGCTTATAGGCCTTACCAAGTTTTTTTTTTTTTTAAATGATAGGTTTTACTTAACAAGTTGCTTAATATTTTTTCAACCAAGAAGGAAAAAAAAATTTGCTTAATTAGCATATTATGATCATTAATTTGGTGTAGAACTTGAGAAGTTATTACCTAAATTAGCAAAGGTCATTCTATATCACATGTTTTATGTTTCCCTAACTCAAGTATTGTCAAATCATGCTACATACTAGTTGGTCAAATCATACGGGATAAGACAGGATTGCACTTTGATTTCTGGAGAGCCCAGATTTGATCCTGCATTGTATTTTTTTTTTTTTTTTTAAGTTAAAATTAAAAATTAAAAATTGCTATCATTAATCTGTTGACTAAAACTTGATAAACAAGTTGACAAATAGTATTTATTACTCATAAATACCTAGCTAGTCAGAGTTCTACAACAAAAAATGGGGGGAAAATACTGGCTATGGATGACACTAAAATTCATCACTTCACAAAATATAACGATACAACAATATCAAAACAAAGTAAGTTACCTAGAGATATTGTCTGTGTGTGTGTGTGTGTGTGTGTGTGTAGGAATCAAGGAATATTATTACTACTAACAATGAGAGAGTAGATCATGACTGAGAAATGACAGATATATACATATACGTATATATATGTATATTTAGAGAAGAGAGCTAGGGATCCAAGCAATGTATGGTTGGTTGGTTGGTTTTCAGTTCTAAATTCCAAACTCGACAGGGACAAGACAAAACCCTGAGGACGGCACCGCAGCTGCATCGTCTCTGTGTGGTTTATTACATAATTCATACATGCACGCAAACTCATACTGCAACTGCACAATATAATTAGTCACAACCTCCAAACACTAAGACAAACTTCAAATATATATACATATATATACACACATATATAAAAATAAGAGTGTTGTGTACAGACAAATATATTTTTGTGCCTAATTATGAGTACTACCAGTGTAAATGTTGAACGAATAATATTGGTATATGCCACTGCAACCAAAGCACCTAACCATTTTTGTATTCACATTATATGTGTGTGTGTGTGTGTGTGTGTGTGTTTGTGTGTATGTATGTATAGATTATTAGGTTATAGTTTCCACAATAATATCACGATTTCGAAGTAGTTGGTGACGCGGAATATTTATATGCCTTGTATATTTCGTCACGAAAATAGTACTATTACTATTCACAACGAAAAAGTAGTGGACATGTACTTGAAAATTCTTAACTACAAGTATTAATACCGAGTTATAATAAGTTTCGAATAAATGCCTACATATCCTAATTCATAATTGATGATGTAGGGTTACTATCACGCATGGTACATAATAGTGAAAGTTTTAATTTGTTACTAAAATCACTGTTTTGACTTCTTTAAAAAAAATTACCATAATTTCACACTAAGTTTATCATTATATACAACTTTTATCCTACATTATAACTAGATTCTGAACTTCTTCTTTTTTCATTTTTTTAATAATTTAACATAGCGAGTTTGATAGAGTACGAGTAGTATACTAGATATTGATATCTAATTTAACATATACAAGTTTCTAAGTTTCTTTAATATTGTTTCCACTTACTTAAAAAAAAAAAAAATTTGTACCTGTATGCAAAATAACGATTTTTATACCTGAATTAATGGAAGAGAAAATTATTTAAATAACCACTTTTTGTTTTCCTCTATTAATCAATATAATATAAATTACTCTTCTTGATCAGTATGACATAAACTTTAATTTTATTAGTGTCTGATTTATGTCATATTGATCTAGTATTAAATTTTTATATCAAGTTAGTATAATAATTTTTAAATTTATATGATGCAGGTGCATTCCCCTTTATGGACATGCATGGTTACTAGTCCATTTAGACAACAAAAATCTGACAAAAATAATTTAATTTATTATATAACAGTTATGCCCTTATAATTATATATATCTGTGCATAACACTACTAGTTGTATGAATAAGATCAGTTATCTTTCAGCACGGCTTTCAAAGGAATGATTACTTTTTCATAAGAATATTACAACACAGTAATTTCAAAGGAATGATTACTAGTAGTATCAGTAATCATTCAGACGAGTTATTAGTATTCTTGAGTTAACTATGATTATGTTCTTTCACTTCTCTTCTATAAATATCTAATAATATTATACCTTGACCCTTGTCGGAAATCTAGGCCACCGTACGATCACATCACTCAAAATTCTTTTACTACTTTATTCAAAAAAAAATTTATTTTACTACTGTAACATTTACAAATATATGTGTGTGTATATATATATATATATATTGGGTATTGTTAATGTCCTACATGAAGGACGTCTTTCATCCAAATCATGTTATATTTCTTCTATTTAAGTGTTATTTTTTTAAAAATTTATATTATGATATTATCTAGAAAAATAGGAATAGAGATATTTACTTTGAAGAATAAATAAAATAAATTTTAAAAATTATAGTTATAATCTTTAATAATAAATTGATTTACTAATTGACCAGAGCATTCATTATATTTACTCACAGCTGCTTATTTCAAAAGGCAATAGATAAGTTTATCGATTTCAAAAAATAATAAATAAGTTAATAAATCATTCAAAACCTCACACGTTGACCTCAATATATATAACAACTGATCTAAGTAATTTAAAAACACAACACACTAATTAGTAAATCAATTTACAATTGAGAACTATAACTATAATTTTTAAAATTTATTTCATTTATTCTTTAAAGTAAATATTTTTATTCTTGTCTTTTTAAGCAATATCATAACATAAATCTTTAAGAGAATAACATTTAGGTAAAAGAAATATAACATGACTTGGGTGAAGGATATCCTTTGTATAGGACATTAGCGATACCCATATATATATATATATATATATATATTCCTTATTTGCATCATGCACACGTGTGTGTGAAATGGTCAACCCAGCTCCCCTATAAAACTCTACCATTAGCTTTTCACTTTCCCATGTCCCTTTGAAACCTCTACACAACTCTCATATATTTCACTTTCTTGTTTCTCTTCTTGTAACATTCTCAGCTATACCAATATCTTGCTCAAAACCAGTAGCCTTCTTTAGAGAGAGAAAAAGAAGAGAGAGAAAAAGAGAGAGAGAAGTTTGTGCTATATATATATATATATATATAGAAGACTGTACTCTACAATGTGGATGATGGGTTGTAGCACTGAACATGGAAATGAACTTAAGAATATGCCTAGTTCCTTCAAAGACCTCAAACTTCGGCCTCTCATTATATACAGTCCTCTCAAAACGGCTGTCGTTTCTCCAACAACCCCGGTCACTGATTGCACTAGTAAGAGTACTACTCAAGGTAACATATAAACATATATAAAATATATATATATATATATATACTTTTGTTATAGTATTCACATTTATACTGTTTTTATTTTGTTTTTCATTTTAGGAGGCTAATGAAAATAGTAATATTCTTTCAGATAAGAGTAATATTATTGTGAATGCGGAGCAACGTCGAAGAAAGGACCTGAACGTTGCACAAGTAGTGCCATTGCAAAGTACGCGGTGGAGTCCGACGCCGGAGCAGCTGATGGCGCTGCAAGAGCTGTACCGGAGGGGGACGCGGACACCGACGGCGCAGCAGATCCAGGAAATCACCGCGAAGCTCCGGCGGTTCGGGAAGATTGAAGGGAAAAACGTGTTCTACTGGTTTCAGAACCACAAAGCGAGGGACAAAAAGAAGCAGCGCCTCAAAATGGTGTCTCAGCGCTCCAAGAAAATGGAACCAGCACAGTTTGATCATTATTCCAAAAGCCAGCAGCTTGAGACGAAAACATCAGGTAATTACTTTTCTTTTCTTTTTTTTTTTTTTTTTTTTTTTAAAGTAGGATGATAATGTTGCACGTCCTCATACATCTCTAATTTTAAGATATTGTTGTTTTTTTTTTATTTTTTTAATTAAAAAAAAAAAAAAAAAAACCCCTATTCGGTTCAAATTCAAACATAAAAAAAAATTCTGGAGAAATGCTAACGTTGGTCGTCCTACTTGCGGACTTTTTCTTTATATTAGAAAGGGCTATTAACTATTAGTTTGTTAAGTTATGTATGAATATATTAGTTATAAGAAGAATATTATTCTTGTGAATTTCTCAACATAAAAGGTTTCTTAGTTCTTTCCAGACTTTTTCTTTTATAAAAAGGGCTATAAATTATTATTATTATTATTTTAAAGTTATGTATATATGCAGTTCTTATAGGAAGAATGTTCTTGTGAGTTTCTCAACATTATAAGGTTTCTTAGTTTGTCATGAAACGCTATAGTGAAGCATCTTATATCTGTTCATACAAAACCTGTCACATTATGCATAGTGTTGATATATTTACGTGTATATATATATATATGTATATATAAATACATGTATGTATGTTCGGTAAGAATATTTCAGTATTTTTCTACTTTGGAAATTTGTAAGAGAGTATATATTCAATTCTAGTATGTATATATATCTCTTATAAGCTGTAACTTGGCCTAAAAAAATAAGTGTAATTCGTAACTACATACATCTTCTGTAGATAGTTTGATCAAATCGAAAACTAGCACTGTATACTTGTAACTTAAATAATTCCTTCAGTTTAGTTTGAATACATAAAGTAGCACATATATATATGTATATATATATATATGGTACTTTTGCTACAACCTTCTGCAAACGAATAATTGTGGTTGTAACAGGAGTTGGGAAACACGTTTTGGCTTTGCAGGTTTGTCCTCGGGACCGAGAGTGACCGGTCCTGGTGTTGAGCAGACAAAACGGGAACCTCTTCTCTCAAACTACAGCAGAATTTCAGAGGTATATATACACATTATGCTTTTATAGCATCTCTTTTAGTTTGTCAATTTTGGCGCATGGATTACAGTGAAAAAATATATATATAAATACATATATATTACTCAATCTTGAAGTTACAAAATTTACATGTTAATTATAAACGAAGTTCTACTGTAAGACCTTCTATGTGGTAATAACGGTACAAACTGTTATTTAGTTATTGGATTAGTTAATCAACGGTGTGATCCATGACTGGAGCAGTTAGTATTGCAGACTACAAATTTTTAGGTGGACACAGATAGATCAGCTAGCCGGTTAAAAATTTAAATTAACAGTTAAAAAACAGTTCTTACCTATTAATGCAAAATAAGAGATTCTACTGTATAAGTTACTAATAAAAGAGAGACACAATTCAAAAAAATAAAAAACAAGAAAGGGACAGAAGCTTATAAAAATGTTGGGAAAAGTAGAGGTTCAAAAGCTGGCACTAGCTAGACTTTGCTTTCTGTTGGGTCTGTCTATCCAAACAAAAAAAAAAAAAAAAAAACCAAAATTTTCGGATCTTGTGTGGATTTTACCAAATACATAATAAAATACTTTTTCATCACTTGTAATTTTCAGGAATCTGTTAATTCAATGCCTAGAGTGACAACAACAACAAAAGCAGCAGAAGAGAGATCAGGTACAAACAACAACAAGAAGGTGGTTTCATTTGAGGAGGAGAAATTAAATCAGTTGTCGCAACTTACATTAAACACCAACTACACAACAACAACACAAGATCAAAAACATGTAATATCCTCGTGGAAACCTATGGAAATCATGTCCTACACTTTTCCTTCTTACAACCACAACAACAACAATAATTATCACGACCTGATGATCAAGAGGACCAGACCACCCACAGTGATTTCGTTGACATTTGACGAGAATTTATTGGTGAAAAAGCAAGATGACGCTACTGGTACTGTCACTTTAATGCCCAACGGCAAACCAAGTTTCACCAGTTTTGGAAATTATGGAATATTTAGTGGAGAAAGAGAAACTCTTGAGTTATTTCCTCTTCGGAGTGAGAATCTAAAGGGTGCTCAGATCAGTAGTACTGATAATCAGGATGATCAGATCACAAAACTTCAGTCATCAGCTGGGACAAGAGATTATTCTGACTTAAAACAAGACCTTTCTTTGAGCTTCTTCCTTTGAAGAACTTGATTCCCCCAAGCATTTATAGAGTATTATTAAATGTGATTAGGCCTTTCCCGTAGAAATAAAAAAGTGTCGTAATTATTATTTATAAGGGTTTTTTTTTTTTTTTTTTTTTCCTTTTGGATTGGTGAGGTTTTTTTTTTATGTAATTTTTTTTTTCTTTTGGTGTCTTGCGTGGACTATGACAAATGCAAAATGAGAATAAAGAATACTACTAAATAAATAGAAGGTTATGCGTTTAAAAAGTGCATCTTTTTAACCTTTTCTGTTCTTCTTTATGAGGGTATAGAGAGAGAGAGAGAGAGAGAGAGAGAGGAAAATATTGATTACGCCTTTTTTTGTCATTTGCAAAAATAGATGGAGTGGTTTCATGCATTATTTGAATAGAGAAAAAAATAACAAGAATTGAATTCTATAGTTGCCTTAGAAAAAATGGGGAAGGGAGAAAGAAGAGAATATCACAAGCCTTAATTTGGAAGAAGCTACAGAACTTCCTTTTTTTTTTAGTTATACAGTCTAATTTCAGTCCTAGAATAATGAAAACAAACTATCCGAGTCCTTAAATTTTTAACAATTATTCTCATCTATGCTCTAAATTTTAAAATAGTTCCTATTTTATCCATGAGCTTAAAAAACTCACACTTTATTAATTGAATTTTGAATTAATCTCACTTAACTCATTCTGTTAAGAATTTCTATTAAAAACATACCAAAAAAAAGAGTTAAAAGTGTGATCATGAGGTCTTTTTTCGGTTTGGTTCTAGAAGAAATCCAAAGAGAATGGCTTAGTGAGATTAATTCACCTCTTATTTTTATATTGTTGATTTTTAATCAAATTTCTAATAAAAAGAGATAAATGATTGAAATTCAAAAAGTAAAATGAGAGTTTTTAAAATTTAGATGGTAAAATATGAGCGACTATAAGTTTGAGGGATATAAGTAAGACTGATCCAAATTTTTAAGATACCAGCTAGAATTTGTTCTCTCTTGTCAACAGCTAATATAATTTCTTTTTTCTTTTTTTCTTTTTTTCTTTTTCTAATTAGATGACTGAAATTTGACACCTAAAAAAGCCAAAGCTAAACCCCCCCTATCACCCACCATTGGATTGTCGTGACCGGATTTGAAGCTCAACCAAAACATCTTCCCTTTGAACCAAAGCTAACCCCATGCACCTAAAGAAACTACTTCTCCGGTGTCTTTCACGGCCTTATTTAGACTTGATAACTCAGCTTACAGGTTCTCAATTCTCTTCTAGTCAGTCTGTCTTTCTTTCCTCTCCGATATCTACGATTCTCTTTCGGTGTTTTTTTTTTTTTTTTTTTTTTTATATTTATGCAAATCACAGTGACAAATAGTTTCTACTGCAAAAGAGAGAGTAACGAAAGTAGAAGTACTTATTCTGGACGTTTATTAGACGAGGAAACTATTTTTTAACGTATTCAGTTATGACAATTATATTCTTTCTTTTTCTTTTTAACTTGTGACCTTACTTGTAAGACGAAACATTTTGAAGAGAAAATCCACAAAATGTAGATGACCTCTCAGCATAAAAATCTACAGAAGAACATGGATAAGATTTGCTTGGCTTGAGATTCCCATAGCAGCAACACCATAACAGAGAGTGCAAGAGCTCTCGGATCAGCTTAAGATCCATAAAGAGGCGTTGGCTCCACTTTTCGCCTGATCCTAAAAGAACATAAAACAACACTGTTTAACACAAGTAGCCGACTTGCAAGGGATGCATAGGAATAAAAGGAGAAAACATTGCAGATGCAGAATAACAAGAATGGTCGGATCTACAGTCTATCAACCTAATCCGCTTTAATCTTCCTCTCAATAAAAGAGGCATAGTTCTATAACTGGAAGACGATACTTCTATCGCACTCGGGAAAGTCCTTCTATGTCACACGTCAGAAGGAATTATTTTATCAAAGTTCCAAATGATCAGCAGAGACAAATAATAATCTGGTACATCACACTTTAATTTAAAATAAGTAATCCAGTTCAGTTTCTTTTGTGGCAAAGCTAGAAATTCCACTATAAAAAACACTCCTAAGTGCAAATAAGGTAAATGTTCTAGAACTTATTAAGCAGTTACCAGTTGTCTTGAGCCCATTTGCAGCCCTCTGTATCTACCACATGCAGACTGTAGGCATGCCTTGATTTCGAAGATTGGTTCTCAAAACTGCAGTCCATGCATGAAAAAGAAAGACAAAATTTAGGATGCTTTCGACTCAATTCAGCCACGGAGAAACCATTTATATCACCGTCTACTCATAAAAGATTAATGGTATACACTGACCTTTGATGAATAAGATCACCATGAATGACAACCAAAGAACCTGCATTAACTTCAATAGGCACAAAATCTTTCTGATCATAAGCTGGGGAAGGCCGATCAAACGTCACCCCATCTTCACCTCTAATGAACCGTCTGACAAGGCCATCTGCAAACAGCATCCAAACCCTCTTAATAGATAGCACAATCATTACGGTCCCGGCCAACCCCCTATAAATTATACACAAAAAGAAACTAGAGAGAAGAGTGAAATACTTTTGTGGGACCCAGGAATAGCCCAAAGACAACCATTCGTGATTGTTGCATCTTCCAGGGCTAGCCACAGCCCTGTGCAAGTTGTTGGTTCAGTATACAGAAAAGAGTTATCCTGATGTGGCACTACCTCACCTCCAATGCCTGGTTGCTGCCAATTAATGAGATTTTTGTACATTACTTCATATACCAAAAATCACGACATATACGTCCATATAGAAAATGCCCAGAATCTACTAAATCTTCTAAACAAAAAGAGAGAGAAAAATACCTTAAATATGTACATAGATTGAATAACAATTGGCCTCTTGTAACCCAAGGAAACCAACAAACCACAAACTTTATCAGAGTCAGAGAAGCTTTTAAATACCGGATCAAGCTCATCTAATGCTGCATAAAGTGCAACAACTTATTAGTCTCCCTAAAGAATACAGAGGCAACATTAGTAATAACCTAAACACCATATGTGAAGAAGAAAATCATTCCAAAGACAAGGAGAATTATGATAGGTCTAAAGTACTTAGTGCGGTTAGTTAGTTAGATACAATCAGTTAAGAGTAGTGAGGTAATTAGTGGAGGGGATTGTGTTGTTAACGAGAAAATTAGTAGCATAAACAGGAGGATCAATAACTAATGAGAGATGATTAGGGAATTGGTTGGGGAAAGTGAGAGTGAATAGTCTCTTGAATTCCTACCGGATTAGGGATTATCTGTTAGGGCCAACAAAAACCAGAAGAATAGTGCTAGAGACACCAACTCTCTCTAATCTCAACTTTTGAGCTGGCACTGAGTTGTCATCTATTCATTAGTAGATACAATTACTTAATGTAGCAATCTTTTAAACACCAACCAATAAAAGAATGACAACCCACATACCACACAGATTGGCACCCAAATAGGAAAGAGAACGAAGATGAAGTGGACACATGAATTTCCCGTGGAAAACTCCCCAAACAAATAGGGGTAAAAACACAGGGCAAGAATAGAAGGATCTCTTTATCAAAATGTGGGACTAAAACCTTCTCTATCTTACAAGGAAAGAACAATAGGAAACATTTCTCTCTTTAAATAGGTGAAGCACCTCATAAACCTTCTATCTTAACAACTAAAGAGAAAAAAAGAAGAATTGCTTGAGAATGGTATAATCAAACCCATTAAACAACACCCCCTATTTATAACCTTTGAGAATGCACTGAGACCACATGTTTCACTTGGCCCAAATGTGACCGCTTGGCAAACCATGGCCACCCATTTGCTTGGTCAACATATAGTCACTTGGCTAAATTTAAGCCATTCATTCAAACGAGCTTCGGCAACCCTTTCTTGGGCCATCCTTGGGCTTGCATAATGGGCCACATCCTACAATTCTCCTACTTGAAGATATGATTGAGGATCAATCATGTCTCCACACCATCCTTTCTACCTTTCCTCTACCATGTTGCTTGTGTCTCTGCTAGGCCGTTGGAGGATATGTTCCATACACATTATGCAGCATCTTAGGTACCCCTTTAGGATTTAACAATACTCTAATGCTCTTTTACAAATTATAGCAAACATCATGCTTCCCACTACCAATGCATACAGCACTCTAGACATCTCCTTCCTCTCTGCTTCACTGCTAGAGAACATCTTAGAGGATAACTTGAAATTAAGAGGAAGAAGGGTAGAAATTGGCTCACAACCTTGCATATTGAAGCAGTGCAAGATTTTCCTCATTATGCAAGCCCAAGAAGGGATGGCCCAAGCTCATTAATGAATTGCTCAAATTTAGCCAAACAGCTAAATGTTGGCCAAGCAGACGGATGGACATGGTTTGGCCAAGTGTTCACGTTTCGGCTAGGTGAAACGTGTGGCCATGGAGCATTCTTGAAGGCCATATATATGGGGTGTTGCCTATGGGTTTGATTACCCCATTCTAAAGAAATTCTTGTTGTTTCTTCTTAGTTGTCAAAGAAGAAGGCCTGTGGGGGTATTTCTCCTATTTAAAGAGAGAGCGGTTTCCTATTATTCTCTCCCTGTAAAATAAGAGAAGGTTGTAATCCCACATTTTAATAGTCAAATCTTTCTACACTTCCTCGTGATTTCTTCCCTTGATTTGTTTGGGGGTTTACCACGTAAAATTCTTGTGTCCACTTTATCTTTATTGTCTTGCCTATTTCTGGTTTTTTTCATGCCTAACATTATCTGCAATCTTCTCTAGAGAAATTTCTTTTGTAAAATGAGTCACCGTTTAAATTTTTCTTGTGCATTTGTGTGTGGTCTTGTGTATTTTTCTGTGGTTCGTATCAAATTAAAAGGTAAAATTGCTTCTGAAACTTACCATGGCCAACTTTGTTAATGGAAAGTTCCTTCGGTTGCTTCAAGTTTCCATCATCCCCAAAAGCCTTCTCTGCCAAAGATAAAGAGTAGAAATGATACACTAATTTTATCATGAATACCAAGAATGTACATGTGGCAAAAATCCGTGGAATTTTTAAAACTGAAATTATACCTTTGTTCCAACTTTTCTAACCCCAAGTTATATTTTAGTTTCATGGTGTCCTGCAAAATCATTTTTACATGATCTGTATCATTTCCCCAATGAAAATCATAGATGTTCCAAGTTTCCTATATTTAACTATTAAGTAAACTGGAACTACGCTAATTTAATCCAATGAGTATCCCCAAGTTGAACCTTAACATTAAAAGCAAACGTTACCACCTCCACAATAATACTAGAGAATACTTGATACCAAACTCTATACACAAGTCTCTCCATAATTTGGCTTCTGTTTCCCATTCTTTATTTCTGTTTCTACTTGTTCTTATTTCCTTTGTCAGTTCACTCAGGTTGTTGTTTCTTTAATAAGTAGTTGAACTAATAGCCACAAAAACTAACAAAAAATTGTTACTTTTTTGCACATTCTTTTGGGTTCTGGTTCAGCTTTAAGACCCAAATCTTCGAAACATTTGTTGTGCCAAAAAGGCAATTAGATAAATATTTTTTGAAGAGAAATAAAAATTCAGACGAAACAACTCATCCACCATACCTTCAAAGAAAAACGAAATTTTCTCTGCGCTTTCATAGAAATAATTATCTGTTGACCGTTGCTGAAAAATGAAAAAAAAAAAATGTAAGAATGAATTTCCAAAACGTTATTTCATCAAAAAAACAAAAAACAAAAAAAAAGGAGTGAAAACCTGGTTTTTGGTGGAGAAAATAGAGGCGGTGGAAGAGCAATCGAAGTCGTCGAGCAACTGTTCCATTCTCTTCCTCATCCTCTCGATTTCCTCGCCGCTCGAAAACGATTCCATTACGATATACCCTTTTCCAAAGCCATCCAAAAAAAAAAATCACTCTTTCGTTTTTATGGAAATTTAACAATTAAGAAACAAAGAAAAAAAAAAGATTTAAAGAAAAATACGAAAATTAGAAACTTAGAACAGGGATTGAGAAATGGGATTACCATCGGTTTCGAAGGATTGGAGCTGAGCTGGAGTGAGATTTCCGACTATACCCATGAGGCTGCGATGAACAAGTTCAAGTTTGTCCCCAAAAATACAAAAAAACAAAGAAACAAAAAAAAGAGCTTTTGAAGGCGAAAATCATACGATGGTGATATGATCGTATCGGCGTAGTATTAATGGTATTTATTGAGTGATGGGGTGGTCAAAGTCAAACTTGTAATTGTAATTATTTAATTTCAACCCAAAAAAATTGTAATTATTTATTAAAAAAAACGTGGGATTGACTAATTGTAATTCTTGAGGTGACAGGTAGTTAAACGGGTATTTGGTGAATGAGTTGAGTTTAAGTTGAGTTGAAATTTTTAAGTTTGAGTTTAGTTGACTTTTTAAAAAGTAGTTATAAACTTTATTGACTTTTCAGAAAAAGACAAAAATTAAGATGAAAAAGTAGAGTTTAGTTGGAGTTAAACCCGGATACCAAACACCCTCAGCATGCGTTTGGACTCGGAATCCAAGTTTTAAAATTATAATTCAATTTTTATTTTTTTTTCCTCAGCTTTAATATTCACATAATTTTGTAACTCAAATTTTAAAAGTCCATAACTTTGCATATACAAGTCTAAAGAGATTATTTTTTTTTTAATTTGCATAGAATTTTTAATCAAACGAAACAAACTCCATATTTCTTTTTTTTTTTTCGAAGACATTTCAATTTTTTACACTTTTTAACTCAAGTAATTCAAACGCTTCAATAAACACACAAACAATCTAAATCAAAATTCTATAATCCAAACCTTAACACCAAACACATGTCGTCTTTGCCAAGAAAAGTACGTTGAAGAAGTGTGCAATTTTTGGAAACCTAGGGTTATCAATTTGAACTGTCAACATTTAAATTGCTTTTTGTCTGAAATTTTATTAAACAATTATATATATATTTTAATTTTGATAGTGAGCATTTGTTTCATTTTATAAAAGAATATATGCAATTATTGTTAAATTACGTATAAATTATTGACCGGTTATGTACTTCAATTCCAAGAGGAGTTACTATTTACTTGCACTTCAAACATGTACGCGATTTTTTGTTTTCAGTTTGTTTTCCCAAGAGTGATTACTAATTTGCGGGTCTAAAGTAGGCACAAAATCAAAAACAATGTTAATGTTGGGAGGATATATCTGAAAGTGATTTAAACAATAATAGTTTTTTATATCGCATGCTAAGTTATTGTGTTTTTTGTTTAGTAAAAAAAAAAAAAGGCTATTTTGTTTATTTTAGTTTATGTGCTACCAACTCTTAAGTCTTGACAAGAGAGATGAGCAATGAATTGAAAAAAAAAAAAAAAAAATAGAGAGAGACATTTTATATTAGGGCACAAAATAATCTTACAACTAGAGTAATTTTTCTGAATCTCTAGGCCTTTATCAAATTATGTTAAATTTCATTAAATTTTATAGGGTCATATGATTCCCGAACTTTTAACATCATCCGGTTCGAGACGGGGGTGGGGAATAGAAAGAAAAGAATGATAACAAAGTCAATTACAAAATAAAAGGACAAATCACACACTGGAAACCTAAATGACTTGCATTTTCCATAATTACATTCAAAATACCCCAAAAAATCACCCAAAATAAAAAAGGACAAAAAAACAAAATAATGTGTATCACTGTTATGAGTATAAAAGAATATACTGAGAGCAGCACTAACAATTAACAAACCTAACAACAAAGATTGTAGAGGTAAAAGAGTAACAAGTATACAAAAAAGGTGTGAAAAATCAGGGAAAAAAAATGAATACCCTGGGACTTCGTTTAAAATGAATACAAAGTTTCCAACTTTAGATTCTACTCGGACGACCTGACTAATCTACAGACATCGGAAAAAAACCAGAGTGAAGAAATGTGATGTGTCAATTCACAGCTTGTTAGATACAGCAGCTGCAACTTCGTATATAAAACAATCGCGTAGTCAACACCAGGAAACTCCTGAAATCGAAAGATGGCAAATTGCTCAGTTATCCACCAGTATCTTCATATACAGAGAGGAAGGATAATGCACCCCCAGAATCCAATCCCAGGAGACAAATCAGATCAATGTGACCACTCGAACAAAATCCTCGTAGCTCCCAAAATCGAGGGTATGGTATGCCCTCTCCGCCTATGGACCGGGCCAATAAAAAATGAAAGAATTCCAACACTGAAAAAAGGGTCGGTAACGGGGATCAAAACTACAGGTATACAAGGAACACCCATCAAAGAATCTTCATGTTGTTAAATCACGTCGGTGATGATGGTTTCGACTCTCCTGTCTTGTTTATACGGCACATGCAATCTGGGCAAGGGAAGGTATAAACGGAGTCGGTTGGCCTTTTGAGCTCAAACCCCTTCAAATCACTGTGAGACCGGATACCCAGCATTTGCCGCTTAAAACTTTTCCATCTGGTGGAGAGGAAAAAGAATGAACCCAATTATGTTACTTCTATCACACGAAACATTAGCAAAATGAAATGATAAACCAAAATTGCAATTGCATATCGATATTAAAGATGGCAACTTTGACAATTCAATTTTAGTCAAGCGCGAAGAGGAAGAGATAAATTCTGGATGTGAACAACTATAACCGTATTTTTCTGGTAAGTATTCAACTATGACCTCATTTCAATTCTCATTCAGACCCCTATTTCTTGTTGGGTTGCCCATTTTTCTTTTCACCTGTTTCAGCACCAATATTCTTCTTAAATTTTAGCAAATTGACTCCTCCTTACAACCATTCGACCACATACAATATGCATATATAAGTGCAATAAAAGAGCTAGCAGTCACGTACCCAATATTTGGATTATCAAAGAGTAATGCTAACTTTCGTTTGTCGGGCTTGATGGTCTTGGAGTGTCCGCCAAACAAGTATCTCCGATGGCCTATCAGAAAATGAGGAAAGTTCCCACCTTGAGTTGTCACAAACACCTCACTGTGAAGACAAACTGTGTAATCTATGGCAGCCATCCTGGAAGAATAATTCTAGTAGCAGAAAATTCGAATCAGAAGAATTGCATAATGTCACACACTTTCAAAAAGGGAAAGAAATACACATCATTCAGACCTTGAATGGAGCAAGTTCCTCCTCTGATGCCAACATCTCTTTTGTCTGCAGATTGGGGAACATTTCCCACAGGGGCACCATTGTTTTCTCTGCATTGTATATCTTTCCAGACGCCAAATAGATGAATGTGCTTTTGTCAAAGCCCATTCCCCGGAGCATCAAACCAACCTAATGAGAAAAAAGACGCAAAAATAAAAAAAGAAGCTGAGCTGCTGATATCTATACGTACAAAAGAAACTTTAGAGAGGCCATCAAACTCTCCACAAAAAGAGGAAAAGTTCACATGATGAAACCATTACATCTACGTAACTCCCAGCTGAAATTTCTTTTCACCATATCTCAAGGTCAAACTTTTCCACCAGGAAGAATCGAGTCTATTTACTGTAAAACTGTATCCTTTTTCTATATTTTAGTATGGAATACAAACAATAAACAATACCTCTAAAGGAGTAAGCGGACATTTCCCATTGATTCTGATTGCTCCAGGACGTATAACTCGACCAGGTTTCGTAAATTTCCCCTTCCAACCTTTTTCCCTTGCAGCTACCATATCTTCCTTTTCTTGCTCCCCTCCATCAAATATGCAACAAGAGAAAGCAACCATATCCTGCACAAAGGAAAATATTACTTTGCTTGCCACTAAAATAAGAAGATGGTAATCTCCTTGCTGGACATCATAAAGGAGAAAATTGCACAACAGCATTTCTTTCCAATTAAATCTAACCTCCTCGAAGCGAAGGTGCACAGAGACGTACTTGCCACCATATTTCATACTACGTTCCTTCATCCTTGCCACCAGAGTTTCTCCCAGAGTTAATAAAGGGGATGAAAACCGTAGAGCTTCGTAATTTGCTAAGCATCTAAGCCTTTGAAAAGCAGGAGGAGCATCAAATGATACTCGATTTGCAAAAGGGGAAATCCGAATGACCCTGTGAATTTCCAAAGAAATTTGATTTGATTGAAATAGAAGTTGATAGACACAATGTCAATCTTATAACATAGAACATCCAGCAGTGTTGGAGATGCAAACAACTTTAGGTATGAGTTTAGACCGAGAAAAAATTCCAAATCAGGGCAACAGTTTCTTAGCATTCGACAATTTAAATAATGACATGAGAGATCTTCCATTTGATAATTTTTCTAATCTATACCAGGATTTATCTAATCAAATCTTTTAAGTGAGCAAGAGAGTCGAGAAAGGGGAAAAATATACTCCATGCTGCACAGACACTATCAAATGAGATGACAGTTACCAAAGTCCCATATTTCAGCATATCACCAATCATAAGTACACATCAAAGATTTACGGCAAAGCTAAAATAGAAAGAAGAAAGAAGAACCAATTGATATTCAATCTCACTTTTCTTCAAGTAGTTTTGGGAGAACCGTGTCTCTATAATACTGAACCGGTGACCAAGCCTTTATTCTGAAGTTGAAAACATTGCTCATATTGCTGTCAAATCTCTCCATTATATACTCGGGAATCTTATTAACAACCCGCACATCGTTTTCCAAGGTACTGATGAAATAATCTTCATCATAAATGTCATTGAACTTGCTGGACAAGTAAGACCAGAGTCAGATATGCAACAAAAATAAAAGAAGGTACAAATAACAAAGACCTATATTTTAGGGAAAATATAAGTTGGAGCAATAGCAATATACAGCACACCAATGAAAGTTCGTAGAGTATTAATCAAAAAGCTAGAGAGGAAACAGTAGTTATAAACTTGTAATCTACGTCTCCCTAGCTTTCATCATGGTTTTCTAAAAGCATATGTCAAAAAGAGAATATGACCCCACTCCCATTCCGCATTCAGACATGATCTTATGAAAAATAACAACCATATTTTAAACAATGATCTTATGGTTTTCCAATAGCATATATCTAAAAGAGAATATGACCCCACTCTCATACAGCATTCATCCATGATCTTATGGGAAATAACAAGTTCCCACAGTCATATTTAAGCAATAAGTACTGCAGAGGTTGGTTCAACTAGCCCGTCTTTAGCACAAAAAAAAATAAATAAATAAATAAACTAAAATAAAGTGGTGGCCCATCAGGACACCAACTTAGAACATCATTAATGCAAACAAGCAGTACTTCCGAGCATTTGCCGAAACAAGACCCCAAACAAGAGAATAGACCAATCTCTGCATTTAGAGAATGTTATTACAAATAATAAGGAAAAGGCACTGTTTTCTCATATATTACAATCATTTGGTCGTAGAATTCGCAATCATGCCCAAAGGAAGATGCCAACTAAATCTCTCCCTAATTAAAGTTTCACATTGTGAGGGCATGTTCAAATTTATACACATATTAGATCACGAAGAAGTAAATTTCGGAATTTTATGTCTTTTTTGTGCTTTATCACATCAGACACCATGGGGCCTACGAATAAAATGTTGAATAAATAAGCATCGACGAACCTAGGATCTCTCCAGATGCTGTGATAATGAAAGTTGGGAATAACAAGTGTTGCATTAAGATAGCCTGCCAATGCAACGGCATTGCATATCTACAAATCAAGAGTAACAACCAAAAGTTAAAAAGAACTATACATAATTGATCTACTAAACAGAGACAATAAACGAGATGATTGACAGATGAGAGACGGAACTAACCGAAGTCCTCTGCTGATTTAGGCCACCATTTGCCTCAACATATATGTAACCATTTGAATCAGGCAAGCCTACAACAATAACAAGGACACCACTTACAAAAAAAAAAAAAAAAAAAAGCAACTAACAAGTACATCAACCACATGTTCAGATTTCAAGGCAGAACATATATAGCAGATACAGCATAACAATTACTTATAGTAATAATAATAAGTACAGCATGTTCAAATTTTTACCATGCGCAATCATACACACATACAGGATAATGAAGAACAAGCACGGCTTAAGTCATCTGACCATAGCTTTGGTGGTGGAGCAAGTTTCGAGTGATAAGTAAAAATGTTTGCGTGAATGCACTATCTCCAGAATGTGACATGAGGGAAACTAATTTAACCAAGTCACTGAGATATCAGCAGTTACACTGGGTATGTTGAAGTGGTAGAGTTCTCATATCAGGAATGCATTTTAAGAATGTGATTAATCATCCTTGTAGTAATGGAAGCCACAATCAAGACGGCATAAATTTAGCAACTATGGTAAAACGGTGGTTTCTGCCACTGGTGCCCTTTGAAGCCTCATGAAGAGGCGAGAAGAAGTTGGATCTGAAGTAGAATTAGTACCGTAGCCAAAAGATTTCAATAATAATAATGCAATTGAAAGGGAAAAATCCAATAAACAGGCACTTAAACAAGAAGAACCGTATAATTTTCCAAACTGGCAATAATGGGCATAACTTGTACCTTCAGAGGACCTGTTTGTACATGGTTTCCATTCACCACCTTTAGAGGAATGTTTCCATATAGCTGATATCTGCAGTTTGATAGCATGTGTAAGTACAGATGGCAAGCGAGAAGAAGACAATAACTTAGAATGTAAAATACATCAATCAAATAAACGATCTCTTAAGAATAACCATAACGTAGCACTAAGCCAAAGAAAGACACAAAAGAACATTAATATCAGACCTTATACAATAATGCGCCTAGAATCATAAAAACTTGGCAGCGCCACAGGAACAATAACCAAAAATACTACACTCTTAAATTTAGCACAAATAGTTAACCAAGTATATGCAAGAAGACCAACGGACCGAAGATAGATATCACTAAAGCAATGAACAGTCAGTAGATCAACATTACGCTAAACAAAGCACAAACTTTACATTATTTTTACTCGGCACCAGCTGTCATACCAAATAGGTAGCTCTCCCCCCTTAAAACAAGTAACATCCTAGATTTAACCCACATAAGCGATGGTTGGAAGGGAGCAGCAGACCGTTCGCTGCTGCCTATATTTCATTCCCGCATTTCCCCAAGCCAGTACAACTGAATATGATCACTTTACAATCACTAATCACTACACTTTCTGCATAGATTTTTATTAAATGGATTCAATAAATCCGGGAAACCAAGCTCTCCAATATATGACATTAAAACCAGGAACTGTATCAAAGCAGCCACCAGATGGGCATGACTTCCTTCAAATCCATATGCCAAAAAGCCATTACCCGACTTTAACGACTTGAATTTCCGCATTAAAAAATACCACCTTTGATGTGCTTTTACGCGTAATCCAATAAAAATATTTATCAATTCCCTACAGCATTTTGCATCTGGACCCAGAATGAGTAATGGTAAAGACAAGGATTTGCTTCAAAACCATTCCTTTCTTGTACTTCTCTTTTCCATGTAAAAAATCCACTAAAAAGCACAGAAGGTTGACAAGCCAAGTTTACAGGAACAAAAAGCAAAATACTTTCTTTTTCGGCTTCCCATGATTCATTTCTTTCCTTTCATTCCCCAAAAAACCCAAACGAAGTGAAATTAATCCGATAAAAAGATGCCGAAATGAAGAAGATCTTTAATCAATCTTGATTCAAGAAATTCAATTTTAATTTTGAAAAAAAGAAACAAATGAAGAGCAAGACAACACATTAATCGAACGCAATTTCACGCTAAAATTCGAATCAAGAAACGCGTAAAGAATCGAGAAGTGAAATCAAACGACCACATTCTTGTTCGCATTGGCAGCAATTAAACGGAATTGGGAATGGAATTGGAATTCGGCCAAAAATGAACCAGAAAATGGAGAGAGGAGAGGAAGGAAAAAGGGGGGGGAGACGAACCGCATCGGTGGAGGAGTTATCGGCGGCCATTTCGGGGCGGAGCTTGGAGTAGAGGTGGGGGCTGCGGTAGAGGGAGCCGGGGGCGGGGCGGTGGTGGATGACGGGGACGACGTCGAAGGAGACGGAGCCCATGTAGAGGAGCATGCCGGAGATGTAGAGGAGAGGGGCGAAGAGGAAGACGCCCTGACGCCGGATCAGAACCGAGAGGATGTGCCAAGTCAGGCGCTGGACGAGGGTGGTCCGTCCCGGCGGGTTGAAGCGACCGCCGGGCTTCGACCTCCCGTGGCGAAGCCTCGGCGACCGCAGCGGCGACTGCGGCGGCGACGGGGTGCTGTGCCCGCTGCTAGGCAGCCGGTTGTACGCGTGCATTTGTTGTGACCTCTCGCCTCGCCTTCTTCCTTTTCCCCTACGTCATATGGTGATGGAGTTGCACAACCTTCTTCTTCTTCTTCTTCTTTCTCTCTCTTCTTCTTCTTCTTGTTCTTTTCTCTCTTTAAAATATCTCTCCTCTTCAGCTTCTTCTCTGTCTCTTTCTCTCTGGTTTTTTTAGAGAGAGAAAGAGGAGGGGACTGATGGCTGGATGGACGGACGAACGAGGTGTTTAGAGAGAGAAAGAGAGAGACAGTGGAAATGCACGTGCTTATCTGGGATGAATGACTAATGAGTTGGGTTTGGGCTCTAATTCTCTTCTTTTTTTCTTTTTTCTTTTTTTTTTTTTTTTGGTTATATGTTGTTTGGCTTTCGAGAAACACATGAATTTTGATCGTTTTCCTTTCCTTTCTAGTGGGAAATGAGAACGACCTTGCCTCATCTTTTTTTTTTTTTTTTTTTATCTTTCTTTCTTTCCTTTCCTTCTTTTTTTCTTTTGAAATTACTCTTTCTTTCTTTCTTTCTTTCTTTTTTCTTTTTCTTTTTTATTTTGAAAACGGGAGTTTCTACTATTTTCTTTCTTTTTTATTTAATTTTAATACTTTCCTCTTTTCATTTGTTTGCAAAGAAAGAATTCCCTTTTGTGGATAGTTTTTCTATTCACTTACTTATTTGATAATTAGATGTTTTTGAATAAGTGAAATTTATTTAAGAAAGAAAAGAAAAGGAGTCTTGCAATTTTAAAGCATATGGCCTAAAAGAAAACAATCAAAAGGAAACTTCACAAAATAAGAAATTGAAAGAAAATAAACAATTAAAGAGAAAACATTAAAAGATTTTTTTAATTTAAAATCTTTTGTTCCACGAGTCCTAAATGATAATTGACTGATTTGTCCTTCTAAATTCCTTGCTCATTTTTAAGGGGGTATTTGGGTGATGAGTTTAAACTCATCACCATCAACTTAATTTTTATCTTTTTCCTTAAAAGTTTTTTGTTTTTTCTGAAAAAGTCAACCAAAATCACTATTTAAACTTACAAATCTTAACTCAAACTTACACACCAAACACCCCCTAAAATATCCATCCAGCTATTCTTTTCCAATCATGTATAATCATATAGTTTTTCTATCAGCTTACTTATAAGATAATTATATCTTAGTTCTTACCAACTAACTTATTAAACGGAGACTTTGTTTCTCTTTTCATAATTTTACTATTTTCTCCATCTTGTAATGTAAAATTTGAGAAACAACAAAATATTTTGTCTTTTTTTTTTTTTTTTTTGGTACTGCTAGAACAAAATGGTTTTGAAGTTGTTCACTCAACTTGTGCAAAATGGGCGAAACAACAAAATGGTTTGTGGTCATTTTCTTCAACTTGATGAATGAGGCATTGTCCACTGTCCTGGAAAGTACTAGGATTCGATGAAACATTAAAAAAAAGGCAATAAATTATAACGAGTAGCTTTCCAACCTAATCTAGATTTTTAGACATATAGATCTTATTAAAATCATATTAAGATAACAAAAAATTTGTAAATATTGACGGATCTTAATATAGATTTAAAGGATTAAAAACAAACTTTACTAATAGGGTTAATATCCTATATAATAGATATTCCCTTAATTAAACTTGTCCACAAACAAAATATATCTATATATATATATATTGAAAAAGAGTGCAGTAATTGTGGGTTTCTTTGCAAATAGTAGTCAAATACGCAAGACATGAGGTCATTGAATTCGCTACTACTAACATATTATGAAATCCTAAGCCAAATAATATAAATAAATAAATAACTTTCAACTCTTTGTCTTCTTATTTAAACTTTTGTTTTAGATTTTTTTTTTTACGCCTTAAACTTTAAAATCACTCTCATTTTATTCTCTTAATTTTTGAAACTCTTATTTTACCACTTCAATTATGAATTTAACCCTCTTTTATCTTTCTCTATCAAAATTTAAAGTTAAAAATGGACTAAAAAAAAGGTAAGTTAAAAGTGAAATCAGGTGTTCTTTTTTTAATTTTTTTTAATGAAAATCATAATAAGATGGGTTAAATAATACTACTTCTCCTTTTTTTTTTATCAATTTTTAACAGAAATTTTGATAGAATGTGTAAACTAACGTTAAATTCAAAACGTAGAAGACAAAGTATAAATATATATATATATATATTTTTTTTTTTTTTTTTTGTTTTTGGGTTCTACTTTACAGAAGGGAGAGCGGCACGTGCCGAGCAGGAAAGATGTGGTGGCACCATTTGCGTGGAGAGGATTGTGGTTTGTTTGGATGCATGAATATTTACATTCCCAGATTCAGTTAATTCAATCGCTAATCAAGCTAAACGTTGACCAAACAAGCCCCCACCCATCTTCAACTTCATTTGGACCGTCCACATCTTTAACCCTTTTCTCTCTCTTTCTTTTTTGATTTTTAAGAACACGCCTTTAATTCTTATACTTTGGACCATCATGATTTTTAGGATTTTTTTTTTTTTTTTTTTTTTTTTGTGTTTCTCGGGATTTATGTTAAACTATTTTTTTTTTTTTTTGGTAAATATGTTAAACTATTTCTTTGTAATTTCTGCAATAATGCTCGACACAATTAATATAGCTAGTTCTCTTAGCCACGACATATCACATACCAATGACAGAGAAGGATAAAAAGTTTTCAATCTAATCCCAAAATTTCAAGTACAAAATATGTTGCCCTAATTACATTGATCATGCTGATTTATTTTTTTATTTGAGATCTAATCGACGGTTAAATCTCTAAACTTCAAATTTAAAACCCTGAATTCTTTATTAATTGAGCTAGTTCTAACGAATAATTACATTGATCTGTAATACTAGTGACTTTATTTATATTATATTTTTTTATATCAGTTATGTTTATATTTTATTACAGAATTTGTAATGTAACTTCAGAAAAAAAAAATATATATATATATATTATAAAAATTAAACGATATATTTTATTAATTATTGCCAATCTCACTCGTCCAAAAGCCAAAAAGAAAAAGAAAAAAAATGTCGGGGTCGACATGCCCATGCTTGCCTTGTCCTCCCCTTTATGGTTTTAAAATTTCTCTTCATAATTCACAAGGTGACTTGCTTCCTAGCATGTGATTTGAGTATTAAACATTATTATATCTTTTTTTCTTAAAAAAAAAAGGTTAATAAAAAACATTATAAATGTGTGCTGTAATTGAACTATATATGAGCCTCAAATGCCTATGATCCCGGCACTACTCTATACCTAAATTGAATCTATACCTAAATTGAAGACTCCTTACTAAGGCTCCGTTTGGAGTTCAAGTTTAAACTTAAGGTTTAAACTCAAATTTTTGTCTTTTTCTGAAAAAAATTTTTGTCTTTTCTAAAAAGTCAACAAAAATTACTATTCAAACTTAAAAATTTCAACTCAACTCAAACTCAACTTAAACACCAAACACCCCCTAACAAAGAAGTAATTTGGTGGCCTAAAAATTAATTGAAAAATGAACTTGATCTTTTCTTCCCATCTATGATGTTGTAAAGTACGAAAATGCCAGCTAATTAATTAATATCTGAGCTCGATTTGTCTTCTTCTTTTTTTTTTTTTTTTTTTAACAGGCAATATCGAAACGTATGAACAAGTTCATGAGCTAAAATAGTACTCTATATTGCACTTAGCATGGGAATACATGCACTTCAACTTTTGCAAATAACGTGCTTAACATGCTAAGATGATCATGAAGTATCTTACCTAATGTCACAGCATGTAAAATATTGTTTCATAGTTTTTTTTAATGAAAAAAAGAAAACGATGGACAGAAAAGAACCGAACCTTTGATAAATGACGACAAAGTGACGGTATCTTTTTTTATCTCCATGCAACCAGTGACATGACAGAGTCAGAAATATATTTTAGTGAGAGTATACAAAAAAATTTATTTTTGGTAAAATAAATTTTAGTGGGGCTATGTGAGAATTTTAATTTTAGTGAATTTATGTGATAATTTTTAATTTTTGTGAGGGCGAAAAGCAGTAAAATTTAAATATAGAATTAGTTTTAGTAGAGATTGTTAGAATTATTTATTTTTAATGGAGGCAAAATATGGACTTTATGATAATTTTATACTTTTATTAGTGGGGTAAATTGTAAAAATTATATATTTCTGGGGTAAATTTAAAAGAACAAAAAAATCCCTCCCCCCACCAACGCACTTGATGTTTATTAAAACTAGATGGGAAATTGTTTGGTTGCAGGGAAAACGGGACAGAAAATTGATGGATTTAATGCGTAAAAGATGTTATTTACCCCACTACAAAAGTTGTGCTAACGTGATTTAACAGCAAATTATCCCCAATAAACAACAAAGGTATGAGTATAATTATACATATAATATATATGGTGCGCATACTAATTAGGAATTTGAAAACTAAGAAATAAATTTTCTGAAAACATGAATTAAATTACCTGCAATTAAATTTCATAATTCAAGTAAAGTGTTTTATACATTACCATGAGGAATTTTATTAGAAAACAAAGTGTCTATATTTGTTCTATAGATCGTGCAGTTTATATAATTCTTGTCTACATAAAATAAACACCCAAATTTAAAATAAGAAACTTAATTCACATTTTTGTAAATTGGATTCATGATTAATAAACGAACTCTAATAGCATACTTGACATTTTAACTTCCTAATTCATATTACAATTATCTCTAACATTTAACATGCTCAAAGCATTATTGCCATGTGACAAACATGTAATAATATTGTTGATCCTAAAATCACTATACCAACCTCCATGTGGTTTTTTTTTTTTTTTTTTTTTTCGGTGGAGCAAAACTTCCATGTGGTTCTTAACCGCTAGAATTTGGTGAAAGTAGGAAATTGGGTTTTCTTCTTAGAGAAATCCAATAGGAAATTAGGAATACTTAACGTGTGTGAATGTCAACTCAAAAATAAAAAAAAATAAAAAAAAAAAGGAAGAAGAAGAAGAGGAAGACTAAGTAATATAAATTGTCTACAGATATATACTAGATATTAACAGACAAGAAAGTAACAATAATAATAAATACAACTACTTTTCCTTCCCAAAATCAAATCTAATTCTAAGCATTCATTGTAATTAAGTTCATGTACCGATCCAAGCTACAAGTAAATAATGCATATTTAATGATGATTAATTTAGTCAAAAGTAATGTTAATTAAATTCATTAATTGTTATCACCTGCCGAAAGTTTCATGCCATATTATTGATTAATTATAGTGTTTAATTCTATAACACTTTTTCCAATTATCCAATCCAATCTTGAAACGTATAACAACTTCTCTACTATAAATTTATCCTTGATGCATTGGCGTCTACCACTTAAACAAGAATTGTGAAGAAAGAAAATAGTAGTGACTTCATTAAAACAATTGCGACCATAATTCAAAATGTTGGGGAAAACCACCCTATACCTAAAACACAGTAGGAAAAAAAAAAGAGATATTTGGCCTATCTCTATTCTCTTTCTCTCAAAAGGAAGCATACTCTGTCTATTTTTCTGGCCATATAAGACTCTAAAACATAATAGACCTATTTATAGACTCTCAATGGGACACAACATTAATACTTTCCCAAACTCACAAAAATAAACTTATCCAAAAACTAATTTGAGTCATGCATCTAACAAAGAGCGACAAACTAAAGGGATGGAGAAGCAAGGGCATTTTTACAATGTCTTGTTTTTTTTGTCTTTTTTTTTATCTTATTGATAGAGTATATCTTTTTAATTATTTTTATTTTATACCAGTAAGGACACTTTTTGATGATACAGTATATTTTTAAACACAAACATTTGTAGATCAAACAGTCATGAAATTAATCAAACATCTAATATTACGTACTCTACTGATTTGATGAAATAACGTGTTCTATATAACTTATTTGCTAATTTGGTAAACACTGTCAAATTAGTTTCGTGTCTTTAAAAAAAAAAAAAAAAAAATGCATTATCAAATTTCATGAATACAAAGCAACCGATATTTCTTTTTTCTTTTTTTTCTTCATTTTTTTCCTTAAAAAAAAAAAAAAAGAAAAAGAAAAAAGAGAGCAATGTACAACTGTACAAGTAACCATTTAAATTATTGACGTCTATCTGTCTGCTTCTTTCTGTTTTTTCCCCCTCTATTGGCTAAACAAGGTTGGTAACGTCCAGCAGGATAATGACATTATATATCTTCGTCAAATCATATAATTAAGCTGCTGATAATATCAATGTAGCTAGCAACATGATATTTAGAGCTAAATATGTGGTCCTGATTGTACTAATAATTTATTATTATTATTTTTTTAATAAATACAAACTTTGAAACTAATTTATCCCAATAAAAGATTACTATTAATTTGTTGTGACCATGGGCATGAAAACTTAAAATAAATTATGCAAAACTCATGATTTGGTTAGAAGCGATGGTACTTGTGATATGTAATAAAACGTACCCATTATTAAAGCCAAATTCACATGAGTAATAAACAGATAAATAAAATGTTAACTTTTATTAATTTTAATGGATTTCAAAACTGTATTCTTTTTTTCATTTCTTCCGTTCCTTTTTTCAAGAGTGAATGGAAGTTTCCTTTTTCTTTTTCTTAAATTTAAATAAAAACCCTTGACTTTATTTATAATAATTTTTTTGGTGTCTTCATGGCTTCGGAGGAGTTTTTAACAGGGAAAAAAAAAACAAAAATTAAACTACGTGTCTTTAGACTATTTCTTAGTCGTTTTTCAGGTCATTTGTTGGTTTTAATTTAAATGTCGTTTGTAATTTATTTTATTTTATTTATTTATTTATTTTTCTGTTTTTAGGAATTTTCGTTAACGTGCTTGATGTCGTTCTTAAAGTTGATGTCATTTTACATTTTATTATTGTTTTCTATATTTTGTCGTTTTCAAGTAGCCCATATTTTTGAAATCATCATCTAAATTATTTTGTCGTTTCACTTTGATGTCGTTTTACCTCTCATTGACGTTTACATACACTTTATTTTTTCCAAGTTAATGTTGTTTTTCCAAGGATTTTGTCATCTTTTTTTTTTTTAATGTATATACACTTTATTAATCAGGATTTTGTTAATTTTAGAGTTCCTGCCGTCGTCACTTAGTTGTTGTTTTATATATACATTAAACTAAATTACACGCGATTAAATTCTAGAATTCTATAAATGTGTATACTAATTTATTGTGAGGAATCTTATTAAAAACAAAGTGTCCCCATTTATTCTGTAGATTGTGCAACTTGTATCTCTCCGAATATAAACTGAGACTTATATCATTTAATTCTTAATTAAAAAAATTAAATACCCGAATTTAAAATTACAAAACCTAATTCACTTTTTTTTAAAAATTGAATTGCTGATTAATAAATGAACCCTAATGGCATATATACACTAATTTTGTACATAACCTGTATAATGTTGCATGACACGTATTTACATATAAATCTATTTACTTCCTTTTATATTTTTAACGTGGGATTTTGACATTTTAATTTCCTATTCATATTACAATCTCTTTGACACTTAACATGCTCAAAAGCATTGTGGCCCATGTGTGATACTAAAATCACTATACCAAACTTCCATGTGGTTCTTAGCCGCCAAAATTTGGTGAAAATAGGAAATCTGGTTTTCTCCTTTGAGAAATCCAATAGGAAATTAGGAGTACTTAGCGTGAATGTCACCTCAAAAAAAAAAAAAAAAAAAAAAAGAGAGAGAGAGACGAAGAAGAAGAATAAAGTAATGTAAAAGTCACTTCATTGTCTATAGATATAGATATTAAAAAGACGATAAAGTGACAATGAAAATAAGTACAACTACTTTTCATTCCCAAAATCAAATCTAATTCTAAGCATTCCTTGTAATTAAGGATGTGTTTACTTACACGTAATTGGAGTAGACATGAATTAAAATAAGTAGAATTCAGAGTGAACGTGATTCGAAGTGAGGATTTGAAACTCGAATAAGTTGTTTACTCTGTTTTAGGATTCGGAATCAGAATCACGACGAATCTAATTCATGCGTTTACTTGAACCCATAATCAAAATGAATTGTTTTAAATTTACTTATATACCCATTTATTTATTGTGCTTTTAAAAATTAAAAAAATGATTATTATTTTTATTTATTATCATATTATTAATCAAAAATAAAATAATCATTATGATATTGAGACAATAAAATTAAATTATGTAATTTTTTGTTTTAAAAAATTAAAAATAGAAAAAAAAAATAAATGAAAATAAGTCAAGTATAAAAAATATAAAAATAGAAACATAATAATATAATATGATATTAAAAAAATTCCTTATTTACTTTAATAACGTTAATAGTAATTAAGATATTTATATAATATTAAGTTAATAAAAATATATTATATTTAGTTAATAAAAATAATTAATATAAGTTGTTATTATTTTTAATACAATTTTTTTTGTAAATAAACTAAGAATAAAATGATAATTTAATGTTAATAATAAGAATGAGAGTCGCAATCCGGAAAGAGGACATGTGATTGTCAATCTTATTTTTCAATCCCAAATTAGTAGAGATCTAATATTTTCACTCCCAATTCAAGAAAAAAAAAATGAACAAGTAAACAAATAATTGACTTTCATTCCCTATTTATGATAAGTAAGCATGCCATAAGTTCATGTTCCGATCCAAACTACAAGTAAATAATATAAATTTAAGGATGATTAGTTTAGTCAAAAGTATTAATTAAAAGCATTAATAGTCATCACCTGCCGAAATTTTTCAATGTCATATTGATCAGCATTTAGTTATGGAGTTTAGCTTCTTTTTTTTTTTGGGCTTTCAATTATCCAATCTTGAAACACAATAAACAACTTTTGCACAAAGAGTTTCTTCTTGATCAACCAATTTAACAAGAGTTACGAAGAAAGAAACTTGAAATTACATTACCATTAACATATAATTCAAAATTTGGAAATCAGTGACGTTTAATTTAAATTTATAATTATTTGATTTACATGTACTTTTTATGATGTGACCCATATTTTAAACCGGAACACTTGTAAATCAAATAGTTTTAAAATTAACTAAATGGTTAATATCACCTATCACACTAATATGATGAAATAACATGTCCTACATGACAAATAAAATAATAGGGGTAAACTTTTTTTGCTAATTTGTTACACTGTCAACTTAATTTTATGTCTTTTATCAAATTACAGGAATATAAATAACCAATTTTTTATTTTTTATTTCAATTTTAATGAAGAGCATTCTACAAATAACCATTTATGTCTCAGTAGGACATGTAATTCTATTACTATGAAATTCATAAATGAAGTTCTTAACGATGGGGTTACCATTATCCTTTTTGTATCGACGAATCTTGTATGTGTTCTTAAGAAAAGAAAATGAATTTGTCGATTTTTAAAGATCTCAAACAGGCGTGAAAACATATAAAAACTCTTAAATAAAAATGAAAAAAAGATAATTCCAATTCCTTCCGTTTCTATTACTTTTTTTCTTTTTTTTTTTTTTATTTTATTTTTTTCCCTCTTTTGAATAAAGAAGAACATTACTAACATCCAACAGGATAATAACATTATCTGGGTCATAGCACATTATTAGGCTGCTACTAATGTGTGGTTCTGATTGCACAAATAATTCATAAACACAAACTTTGACACTGAAGTCATGTACACCCCCAATAAAGGATTTCGACTTCTTGTGACCATGTGCATGAAAACTTAAAATAAATGATACACAACTCATGATTTGGTTATAAGCAACGGTACTTGTGATATGTATTAAAACATAACCATTATTATTAAAGCCAAACTCACATTATATTATACTAATATACTAAAAAAATGTATGCTTTTCACTGTCTTTTCTACAGTTCTGTACAGTGTTTTTTTTTTTTTTTTTCCACTCACCAAAAGCAGCTTCTGTTACAGTAACGTACAGTACTGTACAGTACTTTTTGATGTAAATGACGTTTTTGCCCCCCTCTTCCTTCAGTCGGTTGGCTTGCCCACATCAAATGGACGGTTTTGCCCTCATATTACTGTAAAGACGGTTTTGCCCTTGGTTTTTGACTGCCGGCTCTCCCCCTCCACAGTGGATGGACGGTTTTGCCCTCCAAACTTTAATTTCCCTCTTCTCTTCTTTCTTTCGCTTCTCACTATGCTTTTTGATTTTCTCTCTCTATCTTTCATGTTCTGACTCTCTCTCTTTCTACCGCTCTGTCTCTCTCTCTCTTCTTCTTCTTCGGATTTTTGGCCTCTAAACCCTAGATTTTTTGTTTATTTTGTTCTTTTGGCCGCTCATTCCTTCTTTTTTGGTTTCAGTTTCTACTGTTGATGATCTCTTCGCAAATTTTTTTTTTCCTTTTTGATGTTGTTGGGTTATTATGTTGAAGGTTTAGATATGTTTTTGTGTTGCAAGTTTTGGTTTTGATTTTTGTATTGTTGTTTTGTTCTTCGTTACTGTTTCCGGGGTTTCAATTTTTTTTTCCGGTCCTTTTGTTATTTTTTAACTCAGGCATATATTTTTCTCTCCTGGGTATCTTTGGAAATTTTTTTTAATTTTTATTTTCCCTTTTTTTGTGGTTGTCTCTGAATCCTAAAATTTGTATTTTTTCCTCCGGTTTATTTTTTTGTTGGGATTTTAGATTGTTATTATTGTTGTGGTTTTTTTTCTTTTTTTGACTGTTGTTTCTGTTTCCCCTTTTTTTTTTGGGGTCTTTTTGTTAATTTTTTAATTTATTGTTTCTTGATATATTCGGCCTCCAAATCCTAGATATTGGTATTTTTTGTTCTCTCGATCACTCATTCTCTCTTTTTATTTTTGGTTTCTATTGTTGAGGCTCTTCTTTTTTGTGTGTCTGTTTTCTCCGAATCCTAAAATCTGGGTTTTTTTTTTTTTAAATGCTCTCAGGTTTTTTTTGTTGAAGGTTTAGATGTGTTTTTGTGTTAAAAGTTTGGATTTTGATTTTTAGTATTTTTTCTTCTTTATTACTTTTTCCGGGTTCTCTTTTTTTTCCCCCCTATCTTTTGTTATTTTCTAACTTACTATTGATTTTCTCTACTGCATTTTCTCTTCTTCATTTTTTCCGAATGGTGCATTTTGATTTTTGATTTTTTTATGCCCTGTTTCCGAATCCTAATTTTGTATTGTTGCCTTTTTTTTTCTTTTCCCAGTATATTTTTTGTGTTGGAAGTGTAGATTTTAATCTTCAGTATGTAGCTTTTTTCCATTGTTGTATCTGTTTGTCTTTTTTTTTTCCCCTTGCATTTTGGTTTTTATTTTTCCCTACTGTTCATATTCTTCTTTCTTTTTTTGTTATGAGTATTTTTTGATTTGTTTTCAAGTTTTTGGAAACAAATGTAGAGTACTAAAAAACGTTAACAAAAGTTATGGTATGTTGATTTTTTTTCCTCTCCTTTATTTCGGTACTATTTTTGCCTCTTTTTTTTTTTATGATATCTGATTGTTGCTAATTACTTTTTGCAGATTGGAATAACAATTGTGGCAAAATGAACCAATGCAAGTATCAAGTGAAACATTAAAGATTTTTTCTCTGTTAGTTTGTATCTTTGTAATTTTTGACGTTTTTTCTCCCCGGATAATATTTTGTTGATTTTGTTTGCAAGTTCGATCTTTGTATTTTGTATGTTGATGATTTTCTGTTATATTTAGGATTTATAGTGTTTGGTGTTTTTATTATGTGTTATTTGTTTTTTCTGTTAAATTTTTTTTATCCGGTTTGCTTTTATTATAGATAGGACATTTTTTTTTATAATAGTTAATTATGATTAGGTTAGTGTGTGTGATGTTTTATTATCATCATTTTTTGTATTTAATTCCTGCAGAATTATTATTCTGTTCTGTTTAATAACTGTATTGTATGATTTAGTTAGATTTGAATGAATTGTTAGATGTTTGATCTATGTAGTTTGCTAGCTGTAATTATAATAGCTGTCAGTTTTAAATTATCTGTTTTTTTTTTCCCTTTTTGTTGTAATTGTATTATTTGCTGGAAGTCTATGGTTTACTGCTCATGATTACTTTGACTGAGATTTTTTACATATTCAACTTTGTTATTAATGCAGCTGATTTTGTTAAAATTTGTTATCCTTTATCTGTTCTGTGTGAAATTTTTTTTCTCTCTCTCTTCCACCGACTCTTATGATTTAGCTGATTCTCTCTTTTAAATAAATCTTCTCTTCATTTATTGCTTCATCTCTTTCCTTCACCATTAATGCTTTTGTAAAATTCTCTTAACTGCTTTCTCTTGAATCTTGATTCCTCTATGTTCAAACATGCTTTTTTATCCATGTACTATTCTTATTTAAAGGTTTTAATTAATGTTGATTATTGTCTTATTATCTCAACATGTTTATTATTATGATCATCATATTGTAAAGAGATTCAAAAATTTTTTTAATTGTGTTTTGCTTCTTTTCTCTGTTTTTGGTTTTTTAGCCTTTTTTTCTCCTCCTCCCCCCTAACTGACAGTATACACAGTTTGTTTTTTCTTATTTGTGAACTTTTTGTGAATATTATTTATATTATAAGTTACATGATTATGTTATATGTGATAAGTTTATTGTTTTGCATTTTTTTTTTCTCATTTCCCCTATTATTGCTTCTGTGTTCTGTTGTTGTACATGTTTTTAACAAGAAGTTTTGGATTAAAATTTTTGTATGCTATGATGATCTCTGTTCAAATATATAAGAATGCATATACCATATTTATTATTTAATTTGGTACATGTTACTGAATATGGTATTATTGATAATATAT
The DNA here is from genome assembly GCA_038430175.1 of Ficus hirta. Lineage (NCBI taxonomy): Eukaryota > Viridiplantae > Streptophyta > Magnoliopsida > Rosales > Moraceae > Ficus > Ficus hirta. The sequence goes on along the minus strand of CM076595.1, from coordinate 8,755,286 downwards.
GTTACATAACTGTTATATACTATTTGACCATTTTTATTATTGTTGTGAATGTTTGGGATTTGTGTTAATTTTTTTTTTGTCACAACATAATTGTACTGATTATATTACTGTCTTTATATTGTTGTAATATCCAAAATTTTTTTAAATTTTTCCTCTTTCTTCCCGTTATCTCTTTTTTTCGTTTCCTTTCTGTATTATGTAAGCCTTCTCTCTCTCTCTTTTTTTGGATACATTCCCAAACATTACACTTGGTACCTATCAAAGATGATGTTAAATTGTATTATGGTTATTGTTGAGACATATTACTAATGAGATCTGAACATACCAGAAAATGTTTCATTAAAATTTTTATACTGTTTTTTATAATATATATGTATATGTATGTGTATATATTAAATTTGTTGTTATTATTTTTACTTTATTTTTTGTTATGTGCTTTGATCTTTTTTTTTAAAATTTTTTATTACCCGGAGATTTTTCCTTTCTATTATATTATTGTAATATTTAAATTTATTAGAAGAGTTTCTATATTTAAATGCTTTTATAATTACAAATTGTTGTAATCTTAATTGTATAGTTTCTTATATCATGTAATTTTATAGAATTTTTTTAATAATTTTTTTTGTTTCTGTGTAATAATGTAAACTTGAATTAAAAAAAAACAAATTAAATTCTTAAAGTTATTGTAAGTATATTATCTTCCTTAATCAACTGCATTTAATGTATATTATTTATTTTCATATTTTATTTTTAACTTTTTTCTCCTACTACCGTGCAACGCAGGGGTATTAAACTAGTGAGTACTAAACAAGATACCCAACAATGAAATGTTATACAAAAATGCAAACTTATATAAATTTTAATGGATTTTAAAACTCTATTCTTTTTTTCATTTCTTCCGTCCCTTGCTTCAAGAGGGTGAATAGAAGATGATTGTAAATGTAATCTAACTGTAAGTTCATTATGATTTTATTATAAGGTATAGAGTTTGAATCCCCCAATTTTTCAGTTTAAAAAAAAAAAAAAGGTGGATGGAAGTTTCTTTTCTTTTTTTCCTTAAATTAAAATAAAACCCATGATATATTCATATATACATATATACACACACACACACATTTTTGGTGTCTTCAAGCTGCTAAGGAGATTTTAACAGGGAAAAAACAAAAAGCAAAAGATAAAAGAAAATTTTGAACAAAAAAAGATAAGGCGTTTAGACTTGCGGTTTCTATTGACCATTGCTGTATTTTGGTCATTCCACTTAAACGAGGTTAACGAGATGATGTTTTGACTTGGAATGTAAAGTACGTGTCTTCCGACTATTTTCAGTCTTTTTTCAGGTTATTGTTGGTTTTCATTTAAATGTCGTTTGTAATTTTTGTTGTTTTTAGGAATTGTCGTTTACCAGCTTGATGTCGTTCTTAAAGTTGATTCGTTCACATTTCATAGTCATTTTTACATTTTGTCGTTTTTAAAGTAGACGACGTGTTATAAAATCATCATCCTTTGGTCGTTTTCACTTTGATGTCGTTTTACGTTTCATTGTAGTAAATATTTGTTCAAGTTATTGTTGTTTTCCCAGGATTTTGTCATTTTTAAGTTCTTGCTGTTGTAAATTTCATTGTTGTTTTCTAATTTTCTCGTTTTCTGGTTACTCTTTATTTCATCTTGTTGTCGTTTTTTTGAGTTTCATGTCATTTTACATATCCTTGTCGTTTCGAAGTTCATTTGGAGATTGTTCTCGCTTTGTTGTTGTTTGTCACGGTTGGCGACCGATGTTCAAGTTGTTCCCTTCCAAAAAAAGATAAAGGATTTTTTTTTTTTATGTTGTCATTATGATGTTTTCTTTTATCCTTTTTTTTCCCCCCTTAATTAACCATGTATAAGTCCTCGATAAATATTGCACGCAAATTGATAAAACCAAATATCATCTCATTAAAGAGAAAAACAAGTAAAGAAATTTGTGGATCCAGCTCACATGGGGCCGCCGGTTATTACTAGTGCAGTGCTATTAACCATACCATTTAGTAGATTAAGCATGTGTTTGGTGATTGGTTTGGATTGTAGAATTTAAATTTGAATTGATTATGTGTTTATCAAGACGTTTGAATTGTTTGTGTTAAAAAATGTAAAAATTTAAAATGTGTTCAGTAAAAAAAATGTCAATATGAAGCTAGTTTTATTTGTCTCGAGATTCTATTCAATTAAAAAAAAATTCATCTCATTTGGACTTATCCATGTAAAATTATGAACTTTTAAAATTTGAATTACAAAATTATATGAATAGTAAAGCTAAAAGAAAAAGACAAAAATTCAATTGTAGAAGTAGGGTTCGGATGCGTTTATTGTAAAATAAGAACATCACTACTTATTTGCAATTATAATTTTTCTTATATAATAAAGAAGCACTAAATTTTTTTTTAAACTTTGGGAAGGGAAATTAAAATTAAGTAATTGACTTAAATGGTCTTTTCTTTCTTTATAAGGTGACAATTTGATCCCTGTGGATTCCTCACATCTCTTCCCTTCTCCTCCTTCGGCAATCCTTCGATGCAAACCCTGAACTCAAATTTTTTTGCTTCATATGGAAATTTTTTTAGAAACAACAAATTTGCTCTTTTTTCTTTTATTCACTCGCTTTTTGTATGTTTGCTTTTTAATTTTGTCGTTCGCTTTTGGAATATTTGCACTTTTAATTTGCAATTTTAAATTCGTTTTTGTGTAAATGTCAGATTGTAAAAAGAAATTAAAAAAATTAAAAAAAAAGGAAAAAAAGGAAAAAAAAAATTGAATCTTAGAGGTGCAAATGATGTCCATTTTTTATTTTAATTTATTTTCCACTCTCAGATTTGGATTTTATTTGAGTCATGTTGAAATCCAGAGATAGAAAGTAGGGAAATTTTGTGAAGATAATTCATAAATTGCCGTGCAATGCTGAGCACTCCTTCACAGAACAACAGGAAACACAAGAAGAAACCTAATCTCTTTTCGGGGGATTATGGTGTCAGCAGCAAAAATGGAAGTGGGAACAAGCTTTGGGTTTTCAAAGAAAAGGGATCACGTATCTGTGCACATATGTATCTAGTTTTAGAATCGACGAAGAAAAAAGGAAAAAAGAAAAACCTCAACGAAGAGCTCCGTGATGGATCTGGCGTTCATGGCGAATCATGCCGGTAGGTTTGCCCTAGCCCTCCCCCTGCAAGTTCACCTTAGAATCGCCATAGCCCCCCCAAATCTCAACGCCACGTCCCCCCCCCCCCCCCCACAAAACAAATCCCGATGATATAACCGGCGACTCTCTCTCTCCCCTCCCCCTCTGCCAACTTCTTTTTTCCCCCCTCCCCCTCTATAGACTCCTGCTTATCTGGGTTTTTTTTTCGCTACCTAGAAAAAAGATTTTTCTGGTTTGGGTGTTTTTTGGGTTGAGGGGGGGAAGAGAAAACTGAGGAAGAAGGAAATATAAAATAAAAAATTAGAAGGTATTTTGATTTTTTTACTATAAAATTATGACTTGAGTAAAATTCCGTAAAAAATTTAATGAATTTGGACGAAAAAAACTATAATGCCAATATTTTAAAAATTCAAGATCATCTCGGTCAAAATTAAAAAAACAAATATCAAATCGTGACATTATAAAGAATTTATGGACCATTTAGATCAATTACACGTTAAAATTTTAAAAGTTCTGGACACTGGCTAGCATTACATAATAAATATTTCAAGGTTAAAACTCTTTTACGAATATCGTTGACAACGCACTCATTCTTACATTTAAAACATGTCAATTATCCAGGATATCAGTTATTTGATAGAAAACGACAAGTTGGATATCAACGATGTGGTTCGTTAATCTTCAAACTAGAAGTCGTTTCTTGCCTATAATAAACGACAAGGATGGCATTTTTTTTCCCCGCTTAAAAGCGGTGTGTATGGAAATGGAATTACGAACGTCAAGAGTCGAGACAATCATCTTGATCTTTAAAAAAACTAGTCATTTGCTTTCCATTTGGGATGGGAAAAACAACATACTTCTAACTTTCCAATGTCGTTTTCTACACGAAAATTGACATGTCGTTTTATTTGTCAAAGTGTCACTTTCTTCTTTAATGCTAAACCCCTTTACCAACTGAAACCAAATCTTGCACAATAGATAAAGTTCCATTTCTCAACTCAAAACTCAATTTCTGAAATACTACTCTATAGAGAGAGAGAGAGAGAGAGAGAGAGTAAATTGCCATGAACCATATGAACATATACATTTGGTAAAAAAGAGCAACTTATTCATGAATTTCATAACCTCAAAAATCCAACAAAATGCAAATAACAAAACTGGCTTGCCTCCTCAATTAGTGACTCAATTTGTTTTCATTTTTCTTATTTTTACTTGAAAATCGATTACAACACATATCCATATCCATAGAAAGAAACACTAGAAAACCAGAACATCAACCAAAATTACTTGTCATGTAAGGTGCCCAATATGTCCTCATCCCTGTACAAGAAAAACCTGCACCCAAAAAAAAGAAAAAAAAATCTCAACACCCATTTCATCATAGATTAAAATAAAAATTTCCTCTGCACCACTAAATTGAAAAATAATAATAATAATAATGATCGTGAAAAAAAAAAAAAAAGACTTACTCTTTGTCGCCAAGCTTAACCTGAGTACCTCCATAGTCAGGCAAAAGAACAGTCTCTCCTTCCTTCACGGAAACCGGAATCACATTTCCCGATCTGTCCCTCGATCCGGGTCCTACGGCAACCACCTTACCGGAGTTGAGCTGATCCGCGCAATCACAGCCGTTAGATCCCAATAATGAGGAACGAAAAAACACAGAATCTCAGGGAAAGAAAGGATCAGATCGTGAGATTACCTTGGTTGAGGATTCGGGGAGGAGAATTCCGGCGTTGGTTTTGGAAGGAGGGACGATTTTCTCGACCAGAACCCGATTGAGAGTCGGAATCAGACGCTTCCACGCCATGAAAATTTGGGATTGGAAAATTAGGGTTAGGGTTAGGGTTTGGTTTATCTGTGGGATGCGAGATTGGGGAAGAAGATGATGATTTGGGGGTTTTAAAATGGAGGGAGAATTGGGGAAGAGAAATTGGAGGTCGAGGAGGTCTGGATTGTTGTGGAAGGTTCTAGGTCTAGGGTTTTGAGGGTTTTAGGGAATATTCTCCTTGTCTGAGAAATTCGATGGTGGGACTGGGCCTGATGAAGTACCAGGCCCGGTCCGTTTGCTATAGACTCAGCCCATTAGATGGAGTTTGTAAACTTTTAAGGCCCACACGATCTTTGACGATTGCATAGGCGGGAAATGCTCTCCCATCCCCCCGTCTCTGTCTGAGTCGAGATTTGTTGTTCTAGATTTTATATTTTATTGGATGTCCTCTTAATCTTGGCTTTCCTCTTAATAATTTTAAATAAATTAACGAGTTGTCAAAATACTATTAAGAGGACAATCATAAAGACAGTAAAACTGTACAACAGATCTGAACTCGTCTCCTGTTTTTTTGGCACTTCAAGCCATCCTTACTTCCTTCTTCATCTACACTAATTAAGGAGGAGCCGAGTCAGAGTCAAAGATTTTTCTCTGTTGAGGGAGCCTTTCTTTATCTACCTTTTCCTTCGTTTAAATTATATTATATGCATGTGAAAATAACAACAGCTTTAGGCAAAAAATAAAATAAAAATTCACGATTGACCATAACTTTTAGACCAAAACTAAAGCTTCACAAAACAAACGAAATTATAAACATATGTAAACTAAATCTTAACCACGAAAGTATCTCATTAAAACAAAACATATCCCTTTAAAAATTTAAAACACATGCTGTACTAACTAAGGTTACTAATTAGTAATTACCTTTTCCATTAACTTCTCTTTTTTCTTAGTGAAAATCGTAATGAAGAACAACTTCTTTTTATTTGTATTATTATTATTATTTTATTTATAAAACATTTTTATTAAGTTAAAGGTAAAATATTTGTAAATAAATAATGTACATATTTGGAAAAAGGATTCCGTCTCCATTCTTGTCTCTTTCAAAACAAAGCTGTAGGAAATATTGTCATCTCTACATAATATTATTTCAAATGTTATAACTATTTTAGGTCATAATTTTTTTTTTAATTTTTAAATAATCCGAATATGACAATATTGTATGTGTTAAATGAAAAAGTCAAATACCAAAATTTTGTATAGGTTATACTTGTTGTCAAAGTTAGTACAAAAAATAACACTATGTGGAGAGTTAAATCTTTATATTATCCAAATATCAACATTACAGGTTAATTCGGTTATTATCTCTGGAGATACTCTGAGTTCCCAAACTCTTTAAAAAATTAATAATATATAAAAATGATAAAAACGATGATAATAACAATATTTGGAATAATAATAATAATAATCATCATCATGTACCTCACACGAGAGATTAGTTAGTAATTAGGAGAGTTAAGAAACAAAATAGTTAATGATTTAAAGCTCAAGCCCCGAAGCTGTGGTTAAGTAGTCTGAAATTACATGAAGGAATGCCATAATAAAGCCCAAAATGAGTTGGAAGTCTGGCCTTGTCATTGCCTGGTCCGGTACACGTGCTTCTCCAAAATGGGTTCCAGGGTCCAAATATGGTTGTTACAATTTGAATTTGTGGATGCAACAATTTCTAAGAACGCTCAGAAAAATAGGTTATGTGTGGAATCATTAATTGGTATTCGTAATGGTCGGATATAGGTACGACTTGTGGTTAGGCTTGGAAATACTAGGATCCTCAAATTCTTTTTGAAATTGCAATGGGAATTGGTGAGCCTATAATAATTGGATCTATAAGACTCTATGGTCGAGGGAATTTATGAGCATTACGATAGAATTCTGGTTGATATTGATTTTGGTCAGTGTATTCTTTGATGTTTTATTTCCATTGTGCATAAAAAGTAGGGTTTCGTTGACATCGTCACCGGTTATATTTCGGTTGCATTGCGTTTTTTTTCCTAATGCTACCGTGCCGCATGCAGCGGTACAAGAAGTTGCTAAAGTCGCAATTAGATCTTTGGCGGATCTAAGTTGATGATAGTCAGAAAGAGCTCTGGTGTCAGTAAAATCAAGAAAGTAAGACAATAGGGCCAGACATTCCACTCCCAATTCTGTGTCGCGTTTAATTGACATTGAACTCCTAGAAGTTAACGAGGAGGCTTCTAAATTACGTCATATCCCTCTTTGCATTGATATTCAAGGAGTGAAACTCGATAATTATGCACTTGTTAAAGAAGATCCAAGATAACAGTTTTAAGATCATCATGACATAAATTGACAAAGCTTAATAAATTTGTGAAAAGCAGTGATTAGTAATCTTTGTAAAATAAAATCCTTAAATCTCCAAGTCGAAGTGCGAGGGACTTCAAATTGTAAAAAGAATTAACCTAATCTTTTGTTTTCAGACAACTCTTGGAACCCACTTGCAGGGAAGTAACTCAACAACTCATGAACAATATTCTTATAAAAGTTTTCCAACTCCAACTTCAATGGAGCTACAAAGTTGCACTACAAAAACCTCTTCCCCAAGAAAGAAAAGCAACTTTTTTCCATTGCTTTCCCTCCTAGTTCATATGACCACTTGTGTTCTAATGAAACTACTCATGTTGTCATTAGCTTTTTTAAGTTCTGGGATCCCTATCGTACACACACACATATCTACATATACATATATATATATATATATATATATATATAGGCCAAACTCCGTATATACAACAATATACCCACTTGCACATTTGTGATGCAAAAAGATTCTAGCCTTTTCCAATAACTTTTTCCTTGGTCTGTATTGATTCATCGCATCATATTCTACAAAATTTTTGTCGTCCTATTTTGTAACGTTCTGAAATATTATTGCTTCCAGTGTCTAATAATAATGTGTTGAATCCGGTTCTGTCCCACAACTCGCCCCCAATAATTTTTTCCTTTTTCTGAACAAAAAAAAAAAAATCACCACAATAATTTGTCAGGTCCATGACTTCATTTGGCCCAGATGTCCACTTTTCTCTGAACCTTTATTTGGTCAAATTAAGCAATAATTTATTTTTATCGTTTAGTTTTTATGTGCTCCAACACTTTGTGATATGTGTGATGTTTTGTGGTCATTTTGTTGCCCATTTCATACGTCATCATAGAGTAAATGCCACGCATAGTGACTTGTTTATGAAGCTGGAATAGGTAAGAAAATTTGACCAAAAACCTTATTTGGCCTTTTGGTGCAATCATGATTCATAATTTCTTCTGTCTCATTTGTTTTGTAGGGTCTTCTCCAGTTCATTTTCTTCTCCTATTAATGCATATCTCTTTCCAATTATCACAAGTTTGTGCACCAAATAGTACGCTTCAAAAGAGCCATTATATTAGATAGAATAATACAAGCTCATTAAATTTGTCACGCTAAATTACCGTCCTCATTTCTTTGGTGGATAAAGATATTTTTAATGCTTTACTTTAAACTGTCAAATTTATAGGTTTTGCTGTAACTAAACATATGCATATTTATTTGATATGATATTTGATAATATTTTTGATGTTCAAAAACATTATTTTCTTTCTTTTGTTTGTTTGTTTGTTTGTTAAGTATTTACAAACACGTACGTTGATTAAAAAAAAAAAAAAAGTGGTAGAAAATGTGGAATCTAGATAGAAGAGACATAATTTATAAAAAGAGAATATAATTATTAGAGAGGCAGGAACATGACTAGAAGAAAGTAATTGAACAAGAATGAGAACTTAAATAGAAGAAAACTTGAAACTCAGTATTCATTAGTCACTTACTAATTAATCAATATCATTATCATCTCCCAAAAGTCCCTTAAAGAAAGAAAAAAAAAAAAAAAAAACTCATAAAAGGCAAGTTCTTGGAATGAGAGAAAGTGTGGTATGTTACAAGCATGAAGACCTTTTCTTTTATTTTTATTTTTATTTTTATTTTTATTTTTATTTTTTTTAACCTATAGATAACTAGTAAGAGCCAAATCATAAAGATGATGGAATTGACAAGCACCTGAAGCCTTGCCCCAGCAAATTAAAATAAAGCAAATTAGTGAATGAAAACTATGTAACTTCTGTTGCGTCGTTGTACAGAAAAATTATATATATATATATATATATGTATGTATACACACACAGACACACACATAAGAAAGATAATCGAAACACTTTTCTTCTCCACTAGTTGAGTGTATTTTTGTGCCGAAAGAAAGAGAGAATAAAAGATAGAAAAGGGTGACGGACTTTTTTTGAAACATGGTTGACATATTTTGAACCAAACTGTAAATTTTTCAGCCAGAAACTTTGCATTAATCCCAATCAATAGCACATGCATTGGCGATTCTCTGCTGTTCACAAAGTTCCCAATAATATATAAAGCAGCTTTTATTATTTTATTATTTTATTATTTTATTATTTTTAAAGGGACATGACAGTTTGTTCACGAGAAGAATGTTGATGTGTCGACTTAAAGTTTATCTTGGCGATTCTTGTGTCAGGAATCTTTAGGATAAGTTTGATATGTCTGACATAAAATATATATATATATATATATTATTGTGTTTGCTGTTTACTAGGGATATGCATGAATATTCAGTCATGACTACCATTGGCTTTAAAGGGAAGCGAAAAGCCAAACCCATCATTGCAAAGCGATACCACCATTACACATTCCTATAATGGTGAAACAGTTTAAGCAGTCATATATAGTGTATACTTATTAAAAGAAATTTAAAAAAAAAAAAAAAGAAGAATAATTAAAAAAAAAATTTAAAGACTTGTAATCTACTGACGTCCGGCTAATGATAATCCCAAGTCATCATACATAACTACTACATATCTAGAATAGTTACTGTTTAACATCATTTGATCCAGTGACTAATGGTGGAATTGAATGGATTGGACTAAAATATTCGAGACCCATCTAGGCAACTATATTGAAAAATTATAATTTGTTTTGTCTAACATTAGCTCTCCTGCTTCGTTTGATCGGAGGGATGAAATGATGAAAGCATAAACAAGGTACAAGAGATAGAAGGCGTGTAAATGAGGAATTTTTTTAAAGTTGTTTGGTATGATAAGAAGGAAAGATATGATCAGTGTTCGTTCTTTTATTTGGTGTTAATTAAAAGAAAATGAAGGAGAGAAGAATTTGGTTTAATTTTTTTTATTATTAAGGTCAATATTGAAAATAGCATTTTTTTTAATAATTTTTTAACCACATTTGGAATGATTGTTTTTATAGGCCATAGGGATTCAGAAGCCCTAGGTTTTTCCCCTCTTCCACCCTTTTCACGGTTCCAACCAATCAAACAAGGTTATTTTTCACTTTTCACACCTCACTCCCTCTACTTTTACCCCTCACAAGATCTAAGGGTTCGTTTGGTTCGTGAGTTTGAGTTGAGTTTTTGAAGTTTAAATAGTAAATTTTGTTGACTTTTCAGAAAAGACAAAAAATTTTTTGGGAAAAAGACAAAACTTTTGAAGAAGAAGACAAAACTTGAGTGTTGAAAACCAAGTTTGAGCTTGGTTTCCAAACAATCACTTAGTTAATTTGTCATCTCTTAAACGAGTAAAAGATTTATAACAACGCTATATAGGAGGTATGAACAAATAACTATTTATAATTCATAACTTTAAATTCTACGACCATGTATCAAACAATCAAATTTAAGATAAATATGATGCTTTAACGAAATCCAATAACATATCTTGATATTCAACTTTTTATTTTTATTTTTATTTTCAATATCTAAGATACAACTCTCTTCAAAGATTCATTCTCCATTAGAGATGAAGAGAGATTTATTTTGTTATACAATTATTTTTTGATGGTGGACATGTTTTTCTAGTGACAATGAATAAGTGAATTATAAACAATATCATTGCAAAGATTGACATGACATAGTGACATGTCACATGTAGTTAGAAAAGGTGAAATAGTTAAGCACTAAATCAAGGGCCTCACATTCATAATGGGACTCTTAGGGCCTAAGATGCATAGGCAATATATATATCGTCTTAATTTAATAAGTCAGAAGCTCAATGATTTTTTTCTTGGATGTTCCTCACTTTGTTCAAAGATTTTAATTAAGAAATGGGTTTATTTATTTATTTTGTTTATTTTTGGCTCGAAGGAAACAGGAATGGTTTGTTAGCACTTGGACAAAATGGCTGTGACTGTAATTTTTTTATGAAGGCGTAAGTACCACAATTTAGAGAATAATTCTTGTCCCTAAACCACCAACTATATATATATATATATATATATATATATATATACCTGTCGTAATCCTTTTATAATTATGGTTCCATGATCATGATTTGCGTCACTCTTTACTCTGATATTTCGGCCACAATCACAACCCATTATCCAGTAAAAAACAAAAACAAAAAGAAATGAAGAAAAAGCTAATACGAGGGGGGTTGGGTTTTTTTCTTTTTTCAACTTTTAAGCTATTTGACTTTAGTTGGGTGATTGGCTGTGATAACTTTCAGGAGTTTCCCACTGCCTAAATCAAGTCCGCACACAAATCTATAATGAAATAAGTCCAATTCTCAATTATTGAGTGCTTTAAAAAAAAAAAAATGATCGTTGAGAACAATTTTAAATTATCAACTAAAAGTTGAAACAACTCCAATGATTAAAATCATTTTTCTATTTCATCATTCAACTTTTGAAATTGTGTTGATATACAATAATATTGGAAAAAAGCGAAGATTACATTTTTGCTTCTTCCAAAATCTATATGCTAAAGAATGTTTGCAATAACTTTAAATTTGGTAATTTTTTTCTCAAGATTTGAGAAGGTGAAGCAAAATTTATATCATTGTTAATTCTTTTCTAGTGGCTTCATGATAATTGTCAAAAAGAGAAATAAAAAATGAAACATTTTCTAGGGCTGCTACTTTATATCCTAAGAAAAAAGCGTCTATTCGCCAATTGAGATTTGTCTTAATCATGCTTTCTAAAGACAATCTTAAGAGAAAAGTTGAAACATCCAAATCTATCTAACAAGTTTTTATAGTTAATATTCCAACTTTTCTAGGGGAATATATGTTCAATTGGAAGTGCCCTTTTGTTTTTTCTCTTTCGTTTGGGAATATCACTTTTTTTTAATATTATTTTTGTGCAACTTTTTTCTTTGTAATTTATATTTTTGTGGAACTACTTCAATGGCTTTTGGATCTATAGTCCATTTTATTTTGTTGTATCATAATTTCCTCTTTTTGCAAAGTTTTTGTGTCCCAATAGGATGCTTCCATTGTGGCTCACTTCCAAGATCCTGAACTTTCTTTTTAGTTATATCGCGTGGGTCCTCTTCCAATATTCCAGAATCTTTTCTTTCTTCACTTTTTCAAAATTCCTTTTTTGTTATTCAAATTCCTCTGAACTTGAATAGTTTTGTATAAATATTTAACATAACTTACTCATCCCGTGGGCGTGCCGGAGTGGTTATCGGGCATGACTAGAAATCATGTGGGCTCTGCCCGCGCAGGTTCGAATCCTGCCGCTCACGTTTTACTGAACATAATATATATTTATATATATTTTTAACGAAAATCTCCTCGTAAGACATAATTTGATCAGAGGATAATTAAATGTTAAGCTTTATTTTATTGAGAGAGATAAAAAATAATCCATGTTATTAGTCATCAAGTATTTTTTTTCCCTTAATTTTCATGAAATATTTTATTTTTAAAAAAATTTTGTATTAGGATTAAATAACAAACTTGTAGTGTTGCACACATTTAAATCCTTAAATTACATTATAATCAACATAAAAAAAAAACTAATAGTCTAGAGCTAAACAATGAAATATCCTATCAAAGAATTATTCGATTTTATTAGAATACTAATCCCCTCAAAATTTTTTTTTTTCTATTTTAGATTCTTGGTGCATAGCTGACTACATAACATTGACTAATAACAGAAAAAGCCAAGAAGTTATAAATGGGTTAAAGGCTTTAGGAAAACAAAACAAAAAACAAAAAACAAAGAAAAAGTAATCTTTTTTTTTTCGGTAAGTTTATAAAGGGATCAGTGGTGTCCTCACGCTCTTGTCTCAATAGTCATTAAATGAGTTCACTGATTACACTGATGGAATGATAAGAAACCTGATTTTAGATCTTCACAGCTAACAGACTACAAGTTTCAAGAGTAGACAACATATGATTTTTCTTGTCAAAAATTAGATTTTATGTGTGTCATGATTCAAACCTGAAATCTAATAAAAATAAAAACTATAAATAGACCTTCCTTATCACCAAATCACCGTCACTGAGGGTGAAAAAGTAATCATAATTACTAAATAGCGGTTGATAAATTCAATTTGTATTGGTGTTTAGTCATTATTCCCATCGAAGTCTTTTCCACCTTATTTGCCGTCTGGCTATAGCTGGGTCCTAAAAAAGCCAAACTTAAAATTGGGTGAAAAGCCAAAAATGTGGGGTTTTTTTGTCTGAAATCTCAAACAAATAACACAAAAAGTGAACCAAATCAATCATGCAAATTGTGGTCAACAACAAGCTAGGTGGCTTTGATTTAGATGAAAGCTAACTAATCCTATCCATAGTCCTTTTTTGCTTTCACATTATATCTTAAATTGATATTCATTTCTAAAAAAAATTGAATTACATGAGAGGTGTGATTTCTAAGGAAAATAACAAAAAGTAATTTGTCTTTGCGTCATATTAATGGCACCTCTTATGATGGTATGTTTTAGGAATTTAACTTGGCAGTTAACGGTCGCTTGTCAAGACTAAGTGAAGTTGATGTTTAGAAGGGTTTAAGTCATTTCATTAGTGAAACTTGGTCTATTATTATTCTTTTAATACAATAAGACAAGGGGATTATCTTTAATTTATCATGTCTCCTCTTTTCTTTGTTTATATATAAAATTTAGGTATCTCAACTAATAAAGATCTACCTAGAAGATGGGCTTAATTAACTTCCACCACTATAAGTTCAATTCCACACGATTTATTGAATCAAGTAAAAAACTAAAAGTGGGTTTTCAAACATCCAACCTTGAACGCATCATATATATATATATATATATATATATATATATATATATAAAGTGGGTTTTGAAACCCACTATTTCATCAATTTACTTATTGTCTTGAGCGGGTGATTTATACAATAACCTTTAAAAAGCGCATTTTTAAATTGTTGCCTGATTTAATAATTTTATTATTATTTTTAATCCAATTACATAAATATGGAACGTTAAAAATCTAAACGATGATTAAAAATTCATTAAAAAAATATAAATATATCTATTTAAAAGGTTGTTGCTACAATGTTCTTTTAGATTTACTTACGAATGCATATTATTACCATTTTTCTATCTTTACTCAAAGGTTGATGTGCCAAGGTTTTTATCATGATTTATATGTGTCAATCGAGGTTGACACATTTTGGAACCGTAAACCCACCACGAATATTGTCTGTCATTATCACAGGCCTTCGAGTTATCACATACCAAAAAACAAGAAAAGGAAAAGAAAATTTTTTTTTTTTAATTAATTAAAGGGGGGAAAAAAAAAAAAAAAGAACAAGGAAACTTTTTCTTTTTTGGAATGGGGGGGTTACAAATGGAGGTAGTCATCTGAGACTTATTCAAATCTCTCCTTCTTTCTTAATAGAATTAACTGAAATAAACACGAGATAAAGACAACAAATAGAATCAAAATCATGATCATGTAATTATAACTTAGAGATGACCATCGTTATCTATTAGGATTTGGAGATCAACAGTCTCAGAATATTCTTTGTAATTGTTTCCACAATTTTTTTATGGTGGGCAAATAAAGTACCCGGCTATCCTCTAAGAGACCAAATGAAGGTCCCTATCCCACTAAAGTGTCAATAAAAAAGAGATCATCTAGTTTTTTTTTTTTTTTTTTTTTCTCCTTATTTATTTATTTATTTTTTTGTTTTACTCATATTTATTAAAGAGTCATCATAATTTTACTTTAAGAACTTTAAAAACTCATACTTATCTTTTGAGTTAGTTTTACTTACTTATTCCTTTTAAAATTGTCATTAAAGACGTAGTATTTTTTTTTTTTTTCTCTTTAGTTTCAATAAAACTTCCAATCAGAAGTTGTCGAATGAAAATTCTTGTAGGAAATGCTAATTTAATATTCAATATAGTTTTTTAAAATTTAAGAGAATAAATAAAAACGATATTAAAAAGTAAGATACGTGGAAGACGGAGGATAATTTATATATATTTCATTTTGTTGAGGTAAACCAAGCAGCTAGTATGGCATTTCGTAGCCACACACGACAAGTAGTCGTCACTTTCACGGATCACATCACTCCTCCAACTTTTTTTCACAAATAAATGCTGTCCTTAGCAATCAGGAATTCAAGAATGATGGTACTTAAATTAGTCCTAATAATTTCCTCGTTTATTCTTCGAGAGAAAGTTATTCCTTCCACGCAAAATAATGGGGGAAAATCTTGTCATCAGAGGATATGATATAAATAGTTAACTAATCAACATTTCATATATATATATATATATATATTTTTTTTTTTTTAAACCGTTTGATTTATATATATTATGAGATTCTAGTCGTATTTACAGATTGTTTTTAATCTAATTAACTATAGTTACATTGTGGTATGTGCACCAAGTTGATCAAATTAATGACAAACTAGTATTTTTTTTAATTTTTATTTTAATTTTTATATTTTGTTCTCTCTCTACGAATTAATTTCATCTTGACCACAAAGAGAGGGACTGTTTGACAGATAGTGCAATGTGAGTGTTAGATGGGGAAGGCCAAAGGATAATATTTATGTTCTGAAACTGAAAGGGTCACGTGTCTAGATGGTTCTCCCATTTAATTTCAAAGTGCAAACAAGGTCAGACTACGTACAAGTCAAGTATAAGTCCAAATTTATCCAAAAAAAAAAAAAAAAATCATAATTAATTAATTAATTAAATAATCAATGAGCTATTATATGATCTCCTAGAGTATATTTTATGAGTAATATCTCTTTTCTTTTCATTTCTTTTATTTTTATTTTTATTTTTATTTTTATGAATTGAGGTGAGTACTTCAACTCTAAACCTTTACATTAAAGATAAATCACCTTTGATTCTTTCGTTTCTTTATTTTTCTTTTCCTTTTCCTTTTTCTGGGTGATTCATGCACGTGTCCAAGTCTCGTGTGAACTCCTCCGATTAGATGTTCTTAACACATGTGTACAGTTGGGGTATTTAATATTATTGCCCTTTGAACTTGTCATATTTCTACAACTTACTCCTAAAATTTTTAGTTTTTGACAATTTATCCCTTAAACTTTTTAAATTGTTCCAATGTGTTTCATTTAACTTAACTTCTTGTTAAATTAATGACGGAAAGCACACGTACACCTTATATGAAAACGGAAAACCACATTTCTAACAAAAAAAAAAAAATCCAAATCTGTATAAGCTAATGCAAAATCATTAATTCAAATTCAAATATTCAATTTAATGGCATATAGCAATAATTTAGAAAGTTCAAAAAGTAAGTTATCTAAATTAGAAATTTGAGAGGCAAATTATCAAATAAAGATGATAAGTTTGAGGGATAATACTATTAAATATAGCCGATAATTGTATCCCTAAAAATAAGAGAAAAAAAAGTGATTGTAAACATAATCTAGTGACAGTTTCACATCTGATTTTATTAAAAGGTACATAGTTTGAATCCCCCTACCTCAATTTTAAATTAAAAAAAAAAAAAGATAAAAAGAATATGAATGTTGATAATAAATGTTCAAAACGAATCCAGAAGCTTTCATGGTGTCATTAAGCTTGGCTCATATCTCGTATGGTAACCCTTACAATAAATTTTACCATTTCTCCATTCTCATATTTCTCTCTCGCTTAGCCATCTGCTAGTTTGTATTTAAAACACCACTTTCTCTTAACGCTTTCTTGTATGAAAGTCACAAAACTCTCTTTGAGAAGTGCACAAAACTCATCAATGAGGCACCGAATATTCTTCCATATATTCCGTTCCCACTTATAGCTATATTTATAGCCACAGCCCATTCCCATATTGGCACACTTGTTTATGTAACCTCATTCAATTCTTCTGTATATATTACCCATGCGGAGGTTTTTCGCCGCCTTCAAGCCCTTTATAGTCTTTATTTGGGAGAATTCTATGGTATAATATATATCTTATCGATAGTTACATGTACTTTTTTTTTAAAATTTCTTTGAAGTCATATATTTACCTATTATTTTTTCTTTCTAAAGAGGGCCGGGTGAAAATTGCTCAACCGCTTATATATTTTGATGTGGGCTAGCTCACCAAAATACCAACTCTCTCTATCTCTATCTCTCTCTCTCTATTTCTCAGATATTTATAAAGAGGTCCTTTACTTTTCCTTTTCTTTCCAATTAGCCCCTCTCTATAGAAAACTATTACAAGTCAACAAGTAGTACTTATTTGTTTTATAGCGGTCTAAGGGAGGTTGATTGATGGATGGAAATGGAGGGACACACAGCAACAAAAGAGTAGTGGACGACTCAACCACTAGTACTCATAATATTCCTACAACAACTACTACTACTACTACTACTTATACGAGCGACGGCCGAGCAAATTCTTCTGCGACCATGGACTCGAATAGTCATAGTACTGACATGCAGCCACATTGCGTGGAGGTGCACCAGGTGGTGCTGCCTCCACACAAAAGCTCGCTGAAGAAGCTCGGGGCAAGGCTCAAGGAAACCTTTTTCCCCGACGACCCTCTCAGGCAATTCAAGGGCCAACCGACGAAAAGGAAGTGGATCCTTGGAGCTCAGTATGTTTTCCCTATCCTCCAATGGGCTCCCCATTACACCTTCAATCTCTTCAAATCCGACGTCGTTTCCGGCCTCACCATTGCCAGTTTAGCCATCCCTCAGGTGATCTTGTTTTTTGAGCTCTTTTTTTTTTTTTTTTTTTTTTGTAAAAGTGGTTTGATTTTTGTTTTTGCAGGGAATAAGTTATGCCAAGCTTGCAAATCTCCCTCCCATTGTGGGTCTTTGTGAGTGCTAATTAATTCTTTTCATTATCCTTCAACTTTTATTAAATAAAAAAAAAAAAGAAAGAACTATTTGGTTGAAATCATTATAATTATTATTTTTAAAAAATTATAGATTCAAGCTTTGTTCCACCACTGGTGTATGCTGTATTTGGAAGCTCAAGAGACCTAGCAGTGGGACCCGTTTCCATAGCGTCCCTCATACTGGGATCAATGCTTAGACAAGAAGTCTCTCCCACAAACGACCCCGTCTTGTTCCTCCAATTAGCCTTCACTTCCACCTTCTTCGCCGGCTTCTTTCAAGCTTCTCTTGGTTTCTTCAGGTCTTCACCAACTTATATATATATATATATAACACATATACACATATACACATATACATATATAGAGAGATATTCATAGTTTTTGTTAATTTGGTGGGTGTTGAAATTTGCAGGCTGGGATTTCTGATTGATTTTCTGTCAAAGGCCATTCTTATTGGGTTCATGGCTGGGGCTGCTATAATAGTGTCTCTTCAGCAGCTCAAGAGCCTCCTTGGAATCACCCACTTTACTTCTCAAATGGGTTTGGTTCCTGTTTTGAGCTCTGTTTGCCACAATACTAAGGAGGTATTATTACTTTTCCACACCAGAAAAACCAAACACACAGTCCCAAGATTTCTCTTCTTTGCTCTTTACATATTTTTATTTCCAAAAAAAAAAAAAAAAAAAGAAAAAAAAAAGAAATTCTTACTTAATCAACATAATTTAGTCTTTTTTCTATTTTGGTTGCTTGGGTTGCAGTGGTCATGGCAAACTATACTGACGGGATTTTGCTTCCTTGTGTTGCTCCTACTGGCGAGACACGTTGTACGTTATTCTTTTCCTCTCACTCTCACACACCTTTTTTTTTTTGTCCTTTTTTTAGTTTTTATTTTCTTTCTTTTTTAATCTGGAAATGCTCCTTTTGACCTTCCTTATTTTATTTTTATTTTTTTAATTGGAGGGTATAAAATACATTAAAAAAAAAAAACTGCCACATATTAATTGTTCTTCAAAGGAGCAATAAATTTGTGACAGCACCTGTAAAATGTATACTGCATAGGCTTTAATTCTATAAAAGTCAAAACTATTTTCAAAGCCTTTACTTTTAGCCTTTGTTCAGAATACTAATTCAAATAAAACTTTTCTTATTTATTTTTATCCTTTTTAAAAAAATCAACATAATTTTTAACTAATTTTAAAAAAGGAAAACAATTCCACCGATGAACTAAATGCAAGTTTAATAAGTTTCGATTGAGATAATTCAAACGAATAATCCTCCAATTCTTCATAAGATAGGGAAAATGATAGAAATAAAAATTTGAGCAGCCTAATATAGGTCTGAAATATGAATTTTCCCATGTTTATGCAGAGCATTAAGAGGCCAAAGCTGTTTTGGATCTCGGCTGGAGCTCCTCTGGCGTCTGTGATTCTCTCTACCCTCATTGTTTTCGCCTCCAAAGCTCATCACCACGGAATCAGCGTGGTAAGCTTTTGGGGTCCACATGGTCGTCTTTTTTTAATCAATCACACATTCTCGTTACGATTCAAACGACACATGTCACTATTTAATAACAAAAAAAAAAAAAGGACATGAACTTGTAGCCATGTCACCACCAATGGTTTTTTTTTTTTCCAATCAAAAAATACTTATGTACATGGTTTCTGTTTGGTAGATTGGAAAGTTACAAGAAGGATTAAATCCACCCTCATGGAACATGTTGCTTTTCCATGGAGCCCATCTTGGACTAGTGATCAAGACTGGTTTTGTCACTGGCATTATTTCCCTCACTGTAAGACCCAAAGTTCATTTTATTATTATTATTGTTATTATTATTATTGTTATTATTATAATAAGCTTTGTGTTCACATGCTAGAAACACTTATCAAACTAAATAAAATCACAACAAACAAATATCCAGCTATGATGAAATATTCCCCTGTCGTACAAGTACAAGCCAAATTGTGGTCGGAAGAATAATTTTATTCTTGAATCTTGACCCAGAAAAAAATTTTATTAAGTTTAACCATAATATAGGGGGAAAAAATTTTGTTCAAACCAAAAAAGTTTCAAACTAGTTCTGATTAGATATATATAAAAAAAAAAAAGGGTTATTCTAACTTTTTTTGATATGCCTCTCTGTATAATAACAATTATGCTGCTTAATTAGTCTAATCATGCTTATCTTAATCACAAAACAAGTATCCCATAAAGACTAATTGGCAGTTTCTAATTTACTTTTACATTCTACCTTGAGATTACGACGTCGTCTGGTTTAATCTTGTTGTGTATCAAAAATATAGGAAGGTATTGCAGTTGGAAGAACTTTTGCGGCCCTGAAGGATTATAGGGTGGATGGCAACAAGGAAATGATGGCAATCGGGCTAATGAACATGGTCGGCTCCGCAACTTCGTGCTACGTTACTACAGGTTCGCGCATATTCCTTGATTTTACTCCAGAATTATCACGTAACAGTATGAGACTCGGTTTAATTTTGTAGCGCAGAATGTACTAATATGTTGTCACATATGCAAAACGTTGTAATTTCAGGAGCTTTTTCGCGGTCTGCTGTGAACCACAACGCAGGAGCAAAGACAGCGGTGTCTAACATAGTTATGTCGGTAACCGTTATGGTGACACTGCTCTTCCTCATGCCACTCTTCCAGTACACTCCCAATCTTGTATTGGGAGCTATCATAGTCACAGCCGTGGTAGGTCTAATCGACGTCCCTGCGGCTTTCAACATTTGGAAGACTGACAAGTTCGATTTCCTCGTCATGATATGTGCATTCTTGGGCGTGCTCTTCATCTCTGTCCAAGAAGGCCTAGCCATCGCGGTAAATACACCGAAATCCTCTGTTCCTTAATAGGAAATCTTTGCAAAACTATTCTATTTTGTCCTAAAAGTATGAAACTGATAACTCGTTATGTGGTCATGTCGAACAATGTTCGTGTTTTGGTGATCATAAGGTTGGACTTTCTATTTTCAAGATCCTGCTACAAATAACCAGGCCAAGGACAGTGGTGTTGGGAAGCATACCGGGATCAGATATATACCGAAACGTGCATCACTATAAGGAAGCTGTGGGAGTTCCCGGATTCATCATTTTGAGCATTGAAGCTCCGATCAATTTCGCTAACAGCATGTATCTCAATGAGAGGTTTGCTTCTTCTTTCTACACTCTTTTTATAGTAATTTCAAGCATTTCTTTTCCTCATCTTGTTCTAACTATTTCCATGTTGATTAAAGGATTTTGAGATGGATAGACGAGTACGAGGAGGAAGTTGATGCGAAGAAGCATTCGAACATTCTGTATTTTATTCTAGACTTGTCAGGTAAGAAGATGAACAAAAGAAAAAAAAGAAAAAGAAAAAAAGAATAGAGATAATGATTAGAGTAGTTTTCCATAGTTTCTATAGTTCAAATATTCTGAATTCATCCAAACCGAAACAACAATTTTTAAGAATGTTCTAAAATCTCGCACACTCTATCTTCATAAAAAGCAAAGATCTCCTAGAAAAAACACAATTTATGACTCTTTAAACTTTTAACTAAAGCATATTATCTATGTCAAATCATGATGTTTATATATTTACTTTCGCAGCCGTAAGCGCCATAGACACAACTGGAGTAACCCTGATCCGGGACTTGAGGAAAGCAGTTGAGAAGAAGGGAATCGAGGCAAGTAAAAACCGAAGAAAACTTCTCCGTTTCTTCTCAAAGCTCTCGTTTGTTTTTCACTTCTTTACTTGTGTCTTGACACATTTTCCACTTTGAATTTTCAGCTAGTGCTGGTGAATCCTTTGGGAGAGGTCTTGGAGAAATTGCAAAGGGCAGAGGAAACCCGAGATTTCACAAAACCGGACAACCTCTACTTGACCGTCGGAGAGGCCGTGGCTTCTCTTTCCTCATCGATGAAGGCTCAGCCACCAACTGTGTATGACGAGGAAGCACAAGCCGTCACTTCTCAGAAGTGAAAACTTTCCTTGTGTTTTGGGGTACTGACCAAAGTAATAATAAAAGAGAATAACTGGATGTTAAATCAAGCAAACTTCAATATTCTTATACATGTTTTGTGGCTTTGGATACATATATTTATATATATATATGTATATCTATATATCTATGTATGTACATTTCACCAATAGTTGTGCAAATTAATCTAATGTCCTGCAATGTTGCTCAGCAAAAGACTACAAAGATTTTTAAGTTCGTCTTTCAACATGGCTAATGGATCCTTTGGCAAAGGTTTTCCAAAGGAGGATTAATCTGAAGTTACAGTTGATAAATGGTTATCGAGACAACATTTTTATATGACCATAATTGGAAAAGTGTTTATTTAGTGTAACTAGAAGGGCATAAAATGGGCAAAAGAATAAGGTTAGTAAATTGCTAACGTTCATGGCATATTACTGATAGGAAATGATTTAGGGGCTTTATCATTAATTAGGATTGTCACTTGATATTAATTAGATCTGAGTCTTGAGTGTTAAAATTTTGTGAAGCATATTCTCAAATATCTCTTGAGAACAAGAGATTATATTTTTGTGATTTCTAAAGAGGACCTAACTCATTAAGATACATGAATTATGATTTCTATTTGGATAAGAATTCAAGAAAGCCGACTTCCAGTTTGAATTTTAACCTTGGTGGAGGCACCATTGTTGTAGACTTGACTATGGAGCCCGGATATATATATATATATATATATATATATTTGATAAAGAGCCCGATTATGTGGTTGCATCATGCATGTGATACGTTTAAGGAAGAGGTTAAAAGAAAATTTGTATGTCCCACTCTGTAGAATGCGCCAATTGGGGAAGGAGGTATATATATATATATATATATATATATTTTCTCTCTTGGACTCCTAGTCAAACTAAGTTCGAGATAATTTCAGGAGCTTATATGAAAATTGAAATAATCACTAAAAAAAATATTCCTTTAGAAAAAAATAAAAAACAAAAACACAACGCTATTAAACTATACTTTCATACGTGTCCCACACGTGCAAAGCATGTACTTTTAACTTTTTTTTTTTTTTTTGAGGGTAGCATGTAGTTTTAACTAGTGATACTAACGTTGTTAAACACTAAGGCTCCGTTTGGTGAAACAGTTTAAGTTGAAATTTTTAAATTTGAATTGGTTGATTTTTTAAAAACTAATTATAATTTTTATTGACTTTTCAAAAAAAAATAAAAATTGATATGAAAAATTTGAGTTTATGATGTTTCATCAAATAAGACATAAAACTAAAGACAACTTTTAGCAAATAAATAATAAATAATAAATTAATTAATTAAAGACAACTTTATGCGGCATAAACTAGTACTAAATGCTTATTGGCTCCGCTTTTCTACTCCGTCCGGTGGCAAACCCAAGTTTGGCATTAAACTGCGGTTTGCTGGCCCCATGTCTGCAGCAATTTTCAAAAGCGGAGGTACCACGTCAAGCGGAGTCAAGCGGGGTTGAGAAAACCGGAGCTGTTTAGCATAGCTCATAAACTAGGGAGAAAGGGAAAATAGCCTAATCTAGATAGGAATAAAAATAAATAACATATTTTTAAAGGATAGAAACTAATAGCATTTATTTAATCCATTTAAACTATTTTATGTAAATATTTTCTTTATTTAAATTACATACGAGCGACGTTAAATACATAATTCAATGAGAGTGTATATCAAAATTTAAAATAAAAAAAATCAAAGCATTAATTAAATGGTAAAATTTTAATAGAGTTATGTAAGAGTTGTTAGTTTTTAACGGAAGCAAAATATAAATTTTATAAAAAAATTTTGGATAAAATAATATTATTGGAGATTATGTGAGAATTTTTCATTTTAAATGAGGGTAAAGTAATAAGTTACAAAATATTTGTGGTTAATTTAAAAATAAATAAATAGATCTCAATGAAGTGGAATTTCAGGTTGTTTTTTTGCATTAGTAACTCATTAGTTTATTGTTTTCTCCAAAAACAAAAATAATATTAATAAACATTAGTTTATTGTGTCTACGAAACCCTAAACCCGAGTCGTTGACCACTCTTCCTAATTGCCATTCAAGAAGAAATGTCATATGGGTCATCCCCATGGAGTTGCTCCGGCGCCGAAGGTTCATTGTCATATGAACTGGCAAGAGTCCTCCGTCAAGCTTTCAACCGCCGCTGATTAGAGGTGATGGTAAAATGTGCCCGATTATACACCCATTCTTCCCATCTCAAATGGTATCTGTCGGCGTTCTCATTTCAGAGGGACAGAGAAAGATATTAAAAAAATTATGATAAAACAATAAACAGACTCGAACCTACTTAACTGAATTTTGCCTAAACTCTATTATAATTAAAATACGCAACACTCTAGAATTTTACTAAAAAAAAGCAATGACTTTCTTGTGTTTGATAATGGAAGAGGAAACTCTTTATATAGGATTAAGAAGGAGTAATGACTTTCATTCCTTTTCATTGTGGGACTAGTGACCTTTTATAGGATTAAAGAGGAGCAATGACTTTCATCACTTTCTTATGTGGGACTAGTGATTTTTCATTCGTCACTTTCCAATATTCCCTCATTCATCGGTGTATTTTTTAAAGTCAATTTCTCATTCACCTGTTCATCATTTTGAGTATGAAGAGAATATATATTCATCTTGACTCGTCATAAATATAATGCGTGTCCTACTCAAAATTAAACCTCAAAATTAAACCTCAAGAACGGTACCCAACAAAGGTTCTCAAGCCATTTTTCCAACAAAAGGGAGAGGCGGATGGTGCTGAGAACAAACAAGACAGGGAGGCAGAGGAAGATGATCATGATGGTGGTGGTGGTGAAGACGATGGAGATGAAGATGAAGATGAAGATGAAGATGAAGGTTATTATTGGAGATATCAAAGAACAATGTATGAAAATGGCCTTATCAGGTATATAAATCTATGTATTCTTTATTGACTGCATATATATATAATTTTTCTAATTTTACTATTAATTCTGTAGGATTTTTTTTAAGTGTTCAAATCATTTGTGCGAAGTAATAAAGAGATTTGATCTACTTCCAACTAGAAGGGAAGGATAGAATCGTACAGAGTTATATGGAGTGGAAGACATCAACATTTGTTTTGTCTGTATTTGGTTGGATGCTACCAAGTATTTTCTCATAGTCAAAGAAATTAGTTCTGTTTGGTAAAATTACACGAACTTGCCTACATAAGTGGTCGACTAATCTTCTTTTTGGTCAATTTGGTTCAGTTTTCATGGCCAATTTGGTTCAGTATTCACCTTTAGTTCTAATGTAATGCATTTCCTTTTTGTTTCCTTTTTTATGTTTGTATAGGTATTACCTTTGCTGTTATTGTGTTACTTTAATTTGTATATGTTATTGTTTAGTCATGCTATTGTTTGTTTTGCTGACAATTGTTGAGAGTAACTAGAAGTTCACCAAGTTATATTTGTTCTGCAATTTGTTATTTTCACAATTTACTTGAAATGGGAGACAGAAAGTGGAAACCTTCTTCACTTCTCCATGGTTTTCTTTTTGTTTGTTCTTTTCTCTTTTCATTGGAAAATGGGGAATTAGGATTTTGACTTGGCTTCTTCCCTTTTCATATATTTGCCAGGAAAAACGCGTAGAGAGAGTCATCGGAAGGGTTTGCATGTTCATCGACAGTATCTTCCAAAGTAGACGCTATTTTCTCTCTTTTTTCGCAAAGAATGATACTGTAATGTGGATTTAACAGCAGGAATCCTTCATTTACTAGAAGTGTTCGTATTCTTCCTAATTTTGGCAACATATTTTCGCAATGGAAAGTAGAAAACATATATAAATCTAAAAATTTCCTCACCTGCTTTAAATGTAGATGAAGCAATGGTATGTTTTTTGTTCTTCTTAATGATATTGGTATTTGAATGGCTTCAGACTAGCTGATTTTGTTATGCTTTAATTACTTTTTTACTTCTTTATTTATTTTTTATTTTTATGGATGCTTTCCATTCCAAAGAAGGAAGTATTGTCAGATCATAAGTTGGAGATGCCCATAAACAATTGGAGCTTCTGACTTTTTACCCTTGATCAGAACTAAGCTTTGGATTTATATTATTGTTTAGACTCGTAAAGAAAGAGGAACAGAGAGAAAAATGCAGAAAGATCTAGATCAAACATTATAAATTGACAGAATTTGAAACATTCAAATAGTAGCTTCCACTAAAATACTTCCGGCGCCTATGTCTGATAAGCTGGTGTGGTCAAGGGCATGAAATGATTTTTTTTTTTTTTTTCCCCTTCTTCCTCTTCATAAAGAAGGCAAGATGAGACGACTTGTCAGCGGTTCAAGCATATTTTCTTCACTGAAACTAAACTCTTCAAACAAGAAAAAGCACGACTTAACTTTGGAAAAACTGATCCAGCAATGGAAAGTTCCTTAAAGTTTTGAGTGTGAAGGTTATACGAAACAATTCGACCATCTCTAGTTTGCATTAACAACTCATCATCTTTCCAAAATGCTAGAGGCGAATGAATGCACACCAATGGTCCAATTGTAAGATGTTTGTTCCAATAAGTGAAACCTTCAACACCATTAAAGTTGTGTTCCATCACCCACATTTCAAATGATGACGAGAGCCATGACCTCTTAGTAGAGATAAAAAAGGCAACC
Source organism: Ficus hirta (assembly GCA_038430175.1). Lineage (NCBI taxonomy): Eukaryota > Viridiplantae > Streptophyta > Magnoliopsida > Rosales > Moraceae > Ficus > Ficus hirta. Next base: position 8,728,544 of record CM076595.1, on the reverse strand, counting down.
GATTCATTCCACATTGTAAGCCTCCAAAATTTTGTGTTTGGCCTTCGAGGTTTCTCTGGTAACTGTATGGAACGGAATTCTTCTTCAGACATGTCAAATGAAAGAACAGAATTTTCAGAATCTCGTGACCCCATATTCCACCAGTAATAAAAACCTCTGCAATACACCCCCACGCTGCCAAGATGACAATATATACCTTTTAGATCTACTTCCCCCCAAGAATCCGATCCCAATGAGTATACTTGAGCCCTAGACATGTCGAAACCTGTCGAACAAAAGACCTTAACAAACTTGTAATCATTTGCTTTGGGATCATACCCAAATCCAGCTCCTGAAAACTGGAATCCAGAAAGACAAGGTGTGCGTAGAAGCTTGAATTCTCCGAGTTCTATGTTGCATAAAACCACCCTCTCTTCATAATAGGAAAGATCATAGAAGCAAATGATGCCATTGCAATGAGCGCCTGTTAAAAACGGAGGAAAATGTCCCTCTCCTTTTAGAGCAAATGGTAAATTGATTTCTTCAATAACACAAGGAAGGTGACCACCATCATTATCATCCTTGTGGATTGTGACAAGTGATAAAACATATTTTCCACCAAGATACTCGTACCGACCAGTGAAGACTTCCTCTGCTGATAATTCTTGATAAGTCCAACCGAAACATAGTGTTACAGGGGACGAATGCCTATTGTTCTCAATACTAACATGTAGTTGCTTCGTTATAAACGAAGGATTATCGATCATACCGTACCACGACTTGCAAACGCATTTACAGCTTTTCAGAGACTTGGGAGGCAACCTCAACAAGATATCCTCTACTATCTCTTCTGGCATTTCATTGCAAAATCTCTTCATTCCGGCAGCTTCTAACATATTCAAACTTAAATCAAAATTTTTCGCGAAGAAGGTAATTGCCAAAAACAAATAAAATACAAATAAGAAAGAAAGCATGCAAGCATGCTAAATCATAAACAACGTTTAATTGGAGATGGTTACTGCTTACAATCTTGAAGTATAACATTGTGACTACAGAAACAATAAAACCAGAATGAACACAAAGTGCAATAGCAATAAAGACAAAACAATGTGACGAAGGAAACGCAGAACATTTTTAGAAAAAAAAAAAAAAAACTAATATGAAATATGTAATTTAAAAAAAAAAAAAAAAGCCTCCTTCGCTTTGAATGTTGGGTCTATATTAAAGAATTGAAATAGGAATCTTCTCTCGTTAGAAATCTATAAAAATAAACAATTTTAGAAAAAGAAAATCCCAATCTAATCAAATCACAACGCCATTTTTGCTAGGTTACTTCGGTTTTTTTTTTTTTTTTTCCCCTAGAATTTTCAAGCATAAGCGAACCAAAATAAACCAGACAATACGCATCGAGAAATAAAAACTTAAAAGGAAGAAATCTGAGATAAAAGTAGAGAGATTGAAAAGAATTGTACCTGAAATACGAAGGACGCCCTTCAAAAAAAAAAAAAAAAAAAGGAGGACGAAACGTCGGCCGTTGGGAGTTTGACGAGCGCCAACAGGGTTATTAGTCCTTTGAAGTTTGAAGACAGTCAGTTACGAGAGAAGGGGGTGGTTTAATCTGGATAATAGTTTTGGGGCTTTCAAACGACAATTATAAACTGATTTTCTTTGACCAAAATACCCTTTGTAGCCACTTGGAATTACACCTTTCGAGTTCTGAGTGCCCCGCCCGGTCTGCCAACTAGACTTCGGGCTAGTTTAACAGACTGCAGATCTGTTAGGCTAAATTTTATCTCTCATTGACTGAATTTAATAATTTAATCACATAAAAAAATATTAAATATTAAAAATTTTTCGAGTAAATTGATGAATTATAAGAATATTATGAAAGGGATAACTTTTAAGATATGAAAATGAAATAGTAAATCTTGACTTAGCTTGCGTTTGGTTCGCTGAATGGAAATAAAATTTTTAAGTTTGAAATTTATTGACTTTTCAAAAACTAATTATAAATTTTATTGACTTTTTAGAAAAAGACAAAAATTAAGATCAAAAAATACAGTTTAGTTGGAGTTAAACTTGAATACCAAACAAAACCTGAGTTTGACAATGCTCTTGGAGTTTTCAAAAGTCCTTTAAACAAACTATGATATACTTATTGTGTTTGATAAAAATACTCAAAAATCATTTATACAAATATCAATATATTTTATTAATTATTTAGATAAACTTAAATTTTTAACTTTTACTTTTAACTTCTACTTCTCGTTTTGTTAAAATTAAACATAGAAATTATGACAAAAGCATAACAATCTCATATTAATTCATCGAACTGGGCCGCTTCCTTAAAAGTGGCTTTTCTTGCTTATCTAATCCAACATCCAATCTAGCATCTAATCTAATATAATCTAACATTTATAAAGTTCAATCTAACCTAATCTAATATGTATGACATCTATAAAAAGCTCAAAGTGCACTTCTTTATACTTGACGCATGCTCTCTGTCGTCGTCATCGTCGTCGTCATTATTATTTTTGGTTTCCTTACTTTTGTCATTTGGTGTTTAGAGTTCCCCCCACCCCCCGCCCCCCATTGTCGTTTGGTGTTAGTGTTAGTCTGTCTATAGGTTCATGACTGAACCTGTGGGATCTAATCTAAGGCTCACACCATTTTGGATCGAGACAAAGGGTGTATCTAGGAAACGTGGCCAGACATCTCCTTATAATTTTATCAACTTTAATATTAAAATTGATAATTTTATCCTTTCATATATTTTACATTTATTTTTCTCTAATTTACAATTTGAATTTTCCGTTTTATCCCTGTGTATATATATGTGTTTTAACATGCCCATTCTCTCTCTTCATCTCTCTTTCTCTCTCTAACCTCACCCTCTCTCTCATAATTCGCAGCCCTCTCCCCTCTAGAATTAGCAAATATTTATATCTCTTCTGCAACTTCTCTTTCCTCTTTCCTCCGTCGTCGGCTGTCTCCACTCTTTCTCCTCCATCCCTGACTATTCTCAACTCGTTTTGCATTCTATCAGAATCCGTTTGACCTTCTCGGATTCTGATAGTGTCCGTTTTGAATTCTGATAAAATCCATTTTGCATTTTATCAGAATCTAAAATGTATTCTGATAGAATTCGAAATGTATTTTAGCATAATCCTAAATGTATTTTGGCAGAATCTAAAATATTATGGCAGAATCTGAAATATATTCTTACAGAATCCAAAAGTCTCTCCAACACCAGAGACATCCAAAACTTTTTATTGAAAAAAAAAGATATCCTTTTGGATTCTAATAGAATCTCTCAGCAACCGGGGTTGTATATATACGGTCATCTTTGTTGAAATTCAAAATATATATATTATATCAAAATCTATTTTGGATTCTAATAAAATCTCTCCGATGACCAATATCGACGCGGGTGACTAGTACCGGATACGTTAGGTCATCTTTGTTATGAAAAAGAAAAATTCTGTCAAAATCTATAAATATTCTAATAGAATCTCTTCGGTGACCGACGGTCTGCCATCGGCTGATGACCTACGACCGATCGGAGACCGGCAACCGATCAATGACTGGAGATCGACCGACGACCAATGACCGGCAGACGAACAGAATCAAAGAAATATAAAAAATATTTCAATAAATAATAAAGAGACGAAAATAAAGAGATAGGTATATTTTTGTCTATTTATTATTATTTTCATTTAATTATTTAATTAAATATTATAAAATAGTAAAATTATCAATTTTACTTTTATGATGGGCAAAATTATACGAATGTGCCAAAATTTATAACATTTTTGCAAATCCCCCTTTGTAGCTGGGTCTCGCCTCTTCTGCTCCAGCACACGTGGCTTCTAGCTCAGCTACTGCATCCAAAAATGCTTTGGGAGCATGAAAAAGTCAAATGGAAAATGAAAATGTTGCAACTTTGTTAGCTCATGAAGAAAGATGTTAGTACTTTGTGATTAATCTATAGTCTATGCTACTCTTTAAAAATAAGAATGTGTTTTTTCTCATTTCTTTTCTTCATTGTCACATGATAGCTAGCCCATCACCACGTGCTGCTTATGTAGCGATTCAGTTCATGTTACTTGGTTTTTTTTTTTTTTATTTTACTTTGTTTGTCTATTCCACACATGTTTCATACGTATCACATTATTAATTAATTATTAAAAGTTGTACAATATCTAATCAGAAAGTACAGTTGCTTAAGGGGTAAAGACTCAACTATTATGTTTTCAATCTTGATGAGTATGCGGTAGATGGTATGCCTGTAGGTGGACATGTTGATGTTAATGCGGATATCATGTTAGACAACGGGACCGATGATGCAGGTCCAATTACGGGAATGCAGCAAGACACATCGAGGAGGGGCGTAATAAATTAGCTGAGAAAAGTTTTAGCCGATGATATATGGAACATATATTAATGATTTTCATGGTATAAATTTGCTTGAAATTAAAGCCATTTTTATCTATTTAACGTAAATTAGGGGGAATGATTCATTTTTTTTATTAGCACTTTTAGTTAGCAACTATGTAATTAAAATTGTTGTATTTAATGACTATGCAAAAAAGACTATAATTAATTTGATGTATGATGTTGACGATTCTTTTTCTTTTTCATAACCTACAATGGCATGTTATTTAAGGGGGTGAAAATAATAAAATGAGATAAAAACCTCCTAAATTACGAGCCATTTAAAAATAACCCAACTAAAACATTTTTTTTTTACTATAGTAACAATTATTCTACACATAGGAACCAAATTAAGATGTATAAAAAAAAAAAAAAAAAAAAAAAAGAAAACTAATTTCCAATTTATAATACAACTCTACTCAAGCACATTTCCCAATGCAACTTAATTTTTATAACCAAACACTCAACTCAAGTTAAACTTTTTCATCTCCAACTTTTTATCAAATGCTCAACTCCAGCTCTTAACTTAACTTATCTTTAACTCAACTTAAAAATCTCAACTTCAACTGTAATACCAAACGGAGGCTTAGTTAATTTTAATCTAAATTCTTATGAGAACTTGAATCTAAATCAATTATAACTCAAAACTTAAACCTAAACTTTAATATAAATTTATATCAAAATTAAGTAAAAATTGATTAACAATGTCCTTCTTAGGCTATAAGTCATGTGCAAAAAAACCTTTTAAATTTTAACGGATTTGAGCAAAAAGGACTGATAATATCAAATATTATAAGTTTAAGGGGTTGATTGTGAAGAAAAAAAGTTTAGAGGCTAGTTATCAAATTTAAGAAATTTAGGGATGTCCGTATAAAATTGCTATTTCACTATTCACTAAAGGAGCATATTGTCTGTAACTCAGTAAGCGACTCGGCCTGGCCTCTACGCCATTTTCACGATTCGAGCTCAAACTTAGAGAGAGAGAGAGAGAGAGAGACCAACAATGGCGAATACCAGTAGTCCAGAGCCTTCGAACTTCCAGAAGTACGGCGTCCCTTTCTACGCCGTCGCTTGGGTTCCCAACAACTACATCCGATTCGACCCCAAATCCGAAGACGACCAGAAAGAGGACCAACCAGATCGGAACGACGATCGGAACTACGTCGTTTTGGCAGGCGGCGGCGGCGAGGGACGGAGCGGGATCCCGAACGCCGTCGTCCTCTCCGAGTTCGATCTCTCCTCCAATTCTCTCTCCCATCAGCCTGTGAATTTCCCCATCCCTATCTTCGAATTTAGGTCAAGGCTTCATCTTTCTTTAATCACTGATCAAGTTTTGCGATAAAATGCAGGTCGTTAAACACGGGACTCACTCTGATTTGCCTTATCGAATGGCGGTTCATCCTGGTGGAGAGGGACTCGTTTGCTCATTCCCAAACTGTTGCAGGTATTCAAATGAAACCTCTTTTGGTCTTCTACTGAAAGTTATGATTTTCTCGAATGCGTTTTGATGCTAAAATTAGAGCTTTAATATAGTAGATTTTGATCAGGTCAATTATAAGTTGAAATCATATAAGTGGTTCGTAAATTTTTTTTCTTGAATTTTTATAATTTATCTGGGTACTATATCGAATGGTGTAAGAGTAGGTATGTTAGCGTTATTTGTTCACCTGAGAGAACAGAAAAAATTGTACTTCGGTAATGGCGGGTTAATAATTAGACATTCTTGTACAGATGGTTTGAGTGGGATGGGGAGCATGGCTCTGAAGGTCATAAACTCGGTGTCAAGCAGTCCGAGAAAGAGCTTACCTTATTGCAAGACGTTGATCAACAGTTAGCATTGGCATTTAACGATGAGGGTTCGGTACTTGCGTCTGGTGGTGAGGTAGATAACCATCCTCACATTGTTGTTTTTTAGCTATGTATAGAGAGGGAAAAAAATGCTCTACTCAAGAAGGGAAAAGTGAATTTACTTCGTAAAATGTTGTTTCGTAATGTACTCTTAATTACTATTCTAGTGATGATACGTCTAATAGATGCAGATTTTAGTTTTTGCCTCCGTGACCTGTTCCTGTATTACCTCTCATTTTACTGCCTTTGCAATTCTACGTGTGCTTGAAAAATTCAAGTAACATTGAAAGAATACAAATCTTTTTTGCCGGAAAAGCTTGCTTTCTAATGAGTTGACTTTGTTGCAGTGCAGGATGGCAATTTAAAGGTTTTTAAATGGCCTAGCATGGAAATTATTCTTAATGAAGCTAAAGCTCATCCTAGTGTGAAGGATTTAGATTTCAGGTTTGCAATGCCACTATATTAGAAACAGGAGATATTTATTTCAAATTTTTGCTTTTGTTTTGTACTAATCTCCCGGCTTAATGGATTTTCTCAGCCCTGATGGAAAATTGCTCGTCTCCTTGGGAGGTGGTGGCTGCAGGGTGTGGGATGTAACTTCGTCAACAGCTGTAGCTTCTTTGCCCAAGGGAAATGTGAGTGACTCAAGATACTCATAATTCATGTTTTATAACACAGCCGTTCGATACAAATGGAACAGTTATTAACTTAAAGAGTGGGAGAGTGTAGCACACAATTGAATCCTACGAAGTTGTGATGGCTTTTGTATCTCAGTATAGAACCTAATTGTCTGCCGGGATCATCAGATGGGCAAAATTTTTATGTTTTCATAGTTTCTGTGTGTGACTTAGTCGCGTTGAAGAAGTCCTGATATTTCTTTTATTAAATGAAGTTGAAGGTCTGCAAACTGATTGGTTTACATGCACACAGGATGAAATGTTTTGCGCCTGCAGATTTTCGCAAACCAATGAGAAGAATCTTGTTCTATACACTGCTACAGTAACAGGTGGACAGAACCCATTTATAATTTACCCGCACTCTTCAATTAACTGGTTTCCTCAATATTTTTGTTCTGTTAGTTAAACATGATGGATATCTGTATGATACAGGTAAAGGCGGAAGCATCGTGACATGGAACACAACCACATGGAAGAGGATTAGTTCCAAATCTGTTGTCCGTGACACTATTTTATCCTTTGATGTCTCCGCTGATGGAAAGTTCCTTGCATGGTAAATTCTTCACTTCGTGGTTTGTTAAATCAGTGTGGGATGAAATAGAGTAAACAGATTTGTTTTTTCTTTCTTTCTTTTTTTTTTTTTTTTTTTTTTTTCAATTTTTCTCTTACGTCCGGTGAAAATGCAGTGGAACAACTGAGGGAGATGTTATTATTATAAACTCAACAAGTATGCGGATTCATCAAGTGATTAAAAAGGCACACCTTGGCTTTGTAACTGCAATGAGATTCTCTCCTGATTCAAGGTCATTGACATTCTCTTTGCTTCTATGTTATTAATAAAACAATGCTTGTTTTTCCTTCTAAGAACTACTAGTGAACCACGTTACTTAACTAAATACAGGGCATTGGCTTCTGCCTCCCTGGACTCGAGTGCAAGGGTGACGATAGTCGAGGAAGCAAAGGAAAAGCGTAAGTGTCGCCCTTATCTTTCTAAATGACTGATTCAGTAAAACGTCGATTGTTTTTCATGGCAACTGCTTGAGATGCTTCTTAGTTCTTACGTCCTAGTGCCCATGGGTCACATAACCCCTCCTCTCACTGGAGACCGAATACAACTAATTAAAGTAGTTTAAGCCATGTAACAGCTCTAACCTCCTTGCTAATCTTTTCTAACGAAGACATAAACATTTTTTAGTTGAGGTTAGTTTGAAACACTATGTGTAGCCATTTTTCAACGATAGTTTCTTGAAAGAAATCAACCCTGGCATTATGGCGTAGGAAATTATAAGTAAAACTAACTTGATAGAAGGAATTGATACTTGTACATATATGCATACACAATAAAACACAAAGGGAGTCCACTGAAAATTTTTACAACAATTGTAGTGGTGGTGCTCGACTAACGGGTAGTTCTGGTAGTTATCCGAAAGCGCATAATAAACTTGATTTTATGCGGAACTATATGAATGGAAGAAAATATCTGTTGTCCATGACACAATTTATCCTTTCGGTATGTAACATTTTCTTCTGTTTCCATTGCAGGAGGATTTAGCCTGTGGCTCGTTATATTGATCATCCTAATAGCCATTGCTGCATATTTCTTGAAGAATCCCGAGAGTTTAAAGTCATTTACTAAAATATAGAACACCGTCGCTGCGATCATCGGAAAAGCTTTTTAAGTTTGCAAGAACCTTTGTGCTTCTCAAAGCCGAATACCTAGAAACGCATTTAATTGTATTGTGGTTTTTTTGTGTTGTGTATAGCAGTATGATGTAGCGTGGGCCGAAGTTTTAGCCTGTTTCAACCTATTCGTTTCCCAAATAATGTGTGTTGGAAATTACATATATATAGGATTTTAGAAAACACAGTTCTCTCAATTTCAGAGTTAAACAGACTATTAATCGAAATAAATTATATTTTTGGAAGATGATGCAAATCGTTTGCTGTGTTCCACGGAGTAAAATATTTACAACTTGATTTATAAATTGAAAGATTACATGTCCAAATTGTCATATTTTCATCGATTTTAGTAAAAGAACTAGAATTTTGAACTTTATTTTATCCATCTATAACACTCTTCAAAAGAGTGAAAGGAGGCTTTTGTCCTCCCTCTCCAGTTCGCCAAATAACAATCATGTGATTGCTTGTCATCCCCACATAGTGACCACATCAATTTCACGGTTTTTTTTTTTCTTTTATTTGCTTTATTTATCTATTTTGCACACACACATGTACTTGTCAACTAGTTGAATAAAACACATGCAACAAAATAGGTAAAAGTTTTAGCATTTCTCTTATTAGATTAACTTTTTTTCATTTTTCCTTTCTTTCAATATGAAACTTGACCTGTTGTTTTTCATTTCCTCTTGAGAATTCCCAAAAAGGGGACAAAGCAAAAACAATTGCTTTGAAGTTTATAAGTTACAATCATTAAGAAAACGTTTGTTAGTGTCAGAAAAAGAAGAGGGTACTTCATATGAACCTGTCTGGAAGGAGATCAAGGAAATCCATGAAGCCAGTGCAGTGCCAAAATTTACTGCCGTTGCAATATACAGTCGAGAACAACTCTTCTCGCAATTAGCATCGGAAAAAAGAAATTAGTGTCGTTTTCTTTGGTAGAGAGAATAACCAACAAGGGCAGACATCAAAAAAGTCCATAGTACCTGCAACAAGAAGTCACACAAATAATTATTTAAATAAGGTTGGGAAAACGCTTATAGTTATGAAGGAATCTACACGGAGAAAGGGCATTGGAAGTACCGTGTTGATTGCATGCCACCGTTCAAGCCTTCTAATCCTCGATTGCATGTCTTCGATAACCCCTTCCATTGGAGAAACCTCTCGGCTTGGTGAGGATTCGGACGCTGTACAGCTTCCCTGTTTGTTCCATCCACCACAACAATTACCGTAAATAGTGGATATACTGAAGCACTTCAAAGATATTAAAGTTACGTTTATGTTGGAAGATGAGTGTCTCTAATCGGATTAGAGCTCTGATTTTTTTCTCTCTTTTAGGAAGGAAGCCAGTGATTTCTGAGTCAAATTTTGTGAAACATGGTGTGCTAATATGATATGACATGCCAAAATTTACTACAACCTCGATTGATTGTACGTCTTGTCACATTAAAACAAATTGCTACATTTCTTGATGCAAACTCAACATGATTAATCTCGCCTTTCCCGTTTGATGCAATGCCTATGCCATTTTGTTGTTTGATGTTGCAGTGGTAACATCATAACTACCACCCCGCAAGTTTTGACTCTTACAGAGGTGTCATAAACAACAGCAATCCTGTTAAAAGAGAAGTAAAATACCTGAGATTGAATAAATTCCACAAGCTCCTGCAACCTTGCAGCTTGATGAGTGTGAATACCAGCAGAACTCCTTTCCAGTGCGGGTAATCTTTCCAGGACTATTTGGAGATAACTCTACACAAATAAAATTTTTTTTAAAAAATTGACATTTAAGTAAATTACAGAAAACGTTGAAGAGAAAATCGGACCATTTAAAATACATGGGAAGTCAAAATCTTGAACGCACCAAAAAGAAAAAAAGAAACAAAAAGGTAGTCATCAATTTACATTAAACAAAAGATGAAAGCACTCAGCGGCACAACACAAACCACTTAATGCAATACAAATGATAATTATCCTTGTACACTTTTATGTATACCAATTACCAAATTATCGATATTGAAGGAAAAACGAAAAAAGCAGCTGAGTACAGTTGAAGCTGCCCCATGGTATACTAATACAGGCACAAAATGAAAAAACACATAGTATAATCAAGGAAAAACCTTCGTCGTATATGAACCATCGAGTTTAAGCATTGAACCAGCAGCAGCGACGGCCTCTTTATTAACCCCCTTGATTTGTAGGTATGGGCCAAGCTCATCTTGTAAATGGTCAACCTCAATTAAAATCTAAAACAGAGGACAAAAACGTGAAAAAATAAAAAATAATAAAAATAAAAAAATAATTTGCATTAGAAACTTGAAATACGATATCCTTGGGTTATATTATTGGCAACGTTGTTTCAATAGCGAGGGACTAAAAATACAACTAGTAGAGAAAAAGATGAGCAAAGTAGTTTGTAAATGATATAACCTTTCCATCTTGGTAAATGAACGCCGATGCTTCAATATAAGCCACAGCTTGATACCTAACGTCACAGAATGATAAATAATTATTAAGGACGTAAAATCTTATGTGACAACCAGTGCTAAAATAAAGAGCTTACCCAAGGTTGAGAAGGCCAGCAACCGTACTGATGCTGATGTCAAAATCCACTTTTGGTTGAATGATGAAGTTTCCTTCTCTTATGGGCTAGTAGTTATTCAAACAAAAACCCATATCACGTTACTACAATTTCAAAGAAAAGAGTCGATAATCATAACAAGGAAATGAAATTTTTTTTAACTTCAAACCTCGCGTATCAGCAGTGCAAATCTGCCCTCACAGATTCTAACCCGAATGCAATCGCTTTCTGTTAACTGCCCATTAGTAGGAATTCCAGGAACCTTGAAATATAAATCAATGAAATTCTGAACAGAGCTGCAGAACTTTGCTGGATCAAGAATTTTCAAGATATCTTGATAAGCCACCTGTTACGAATTGGACAACATAAGAAGATGTGCCAGAGGCAAATCATAAAGACATCTATTTAAGATAGAAGGCGCAACAATGCCCTACTTCCTTGTTACTCTTCAACACAAACAATGAGCTCTCAGGAGAAAGCACGGGATCAAAGTCGTTTCGAATTTTGAGCTGCATTGTGAAAAGAAGAAAATATGAATCATGGATGCCACTCAAATATTCCTAAACAGGAAAAAAAATATTTAAAAAAAAAAAGAGAGAGAGAGAGAAGAGACAAGACAAACTCGGTCTGTTTATTTTTAAAAATTAAAAAAAAAATTTTGGAGGGCTCCAAAATGGACTCACATGTGCATGAACAAGATGCGGCTCAATGTGCTGCTGAAACATTGGGAACACTGTCGTCATAATCTCATTCTGGGACATAAAGTACCCCACTCTACTTTTATCCCTCTGAACTCGAGAAATGAGATGTGAGTGAACACCACCGACCTGTTTCATTAGAACAAAATAATGTTAGTAAGATTAATGAAAGTTAATGATGGCCACTCTTTCTTATCATCAATTGAGGTCAAGTTTTAGACGGAAGGTGGGGGAAGAAGAAGAAAATGATAAAGAATAGACAAATATAAAATCCTCAGAAATGTAGTAGGAAGTTGTCCTTACAACAGCAATCCACAAGTCCAGAGATTTTCGGATATCAGGATGCAGAGCATAAACTCCTTCAAAAATGATCTGCTTAAATAAAACAGAATAATTTTATTACGACGGAAAAATAGTAAAACAAAAGCCAAAATCTAGAACTTCAATTAAATGAATTGCAACATGAGTGACTGTGATGATCACGAAAACTGTGAGATGTTTCAGACAAACAATTTTCTAGTACTACATGCTTTACTCGGAAGTAATATTTAATTTGGCATAATATGTCAATATACAAAACGGAAATTTTCTCATTGGGCTACACTAAATAGTTCAAAGCCAACCTTCTGTTTAATTTCCTGCGTTTAAAAACATGCTCTGGTTGATTTTTCTCATTCCAAAAAGTATCATGTTATTTAATAGAAAGTACAGCAACGCAAAACATAATTAAGTCTTAATAGAAGCCTTAACTGACCACTCCACAATCTTCTGAAACTTCGAGTTCCTTGAAGCCACTCCGTGCACCAGTCTCCAAATCAAATACAGGTACTTTTGTTCTTCGGCCATTTCTGATGTCGTCAATATTCTGCAGACAATTGACAAACAGGGTAATATACAAATACAACATTCATTTGTTCGCAAAAAAAAAATACGACCTTCACTTCACTACGAAACACCAAGTAGTACATGATTTATAAGCTTTACCATGCAAGAGTCGAAAGCGTAAACTCAAATAAAAGCAATACCAAAGCAAAATATATATGATCATCATTTGTTTATTCATCCAAAAAAAAAAAAAAGGGTGATTTGACAAGATATTACAGGAGAGTGAAAACCCGAAAAAGGATTCCATCTTTTGTATCCGGTTACATTTATTACTCAAACATTACAAATTACTAAAAATCATTCCTAAATCCATGCAAATCTTTCATGTCAAAGACTTGTTTATGGTAATTTATAAAATTCTAAATTCATTAAATATAGCACCAACTATTAATTAGAGCGGATAGATGTTTTCCATTGTAAACTGCAAGTACTGTATATTGCTAACAACACTACCTTTCGTAACATCATAAATCAATAGGGATCTGGATAAATTTATACGGTTCATCTCAGCATAAATAATTCTTTCTCAACAACTGTCTAATATAATAATTAGGTGGATGTCAAAGAGGAAATTGTAGAATAATAAGTTAAAAAATTGAACAGATGAATGTACGTCCAACTTTCTAGATTTCACAATCACCATAAGTAAAGTCAACATCATCTAACTAGCCATGTCATATACCATAAATACAATAATAGAATACAAATATATTCCATCAGACATGCACAATGATGGACAACTTACTTTCGAGAGCAAGGATAAATCAAGCGAGCTAAAGTCATCATACTTGAAATCCTTTACATGTTCAGATCTATAATAGCTTTCAAGTGAAACTACTTCACAGCCAACTATATTTGCCATTTTGTGAGCCAAACTAGTCTTTCCCGACCCACTTGGGCCACCTGCAACAGAAATAAAAGCAACAATATAAGAAAGTATTTCAAGCTAATGGCAAGATTCTAACTAAAGAAGCAGGCTCTACAAACTAGAGAATGAAATTAGTCACAGAATGTCAAGTTCAACTTCCAAAGTAGAATTTCCATTTTTCTGCAGTTTAAACTAGTCAGTTTTTTAATTGTAAAACTGGCTGACTTTTCCATTTGGTCAAGTAAAAAGAAAAGGACCACGCCAAAAATACTAGCTTTTATATTTCCCTCTTTCAAACAGAAACAATAAGCTCGGTGCACATATAAAAACACAAAAAGTAAAAAATATAAAATAACAAACAAAACAAAAAAAAGGACCTGCACGTAGATGTAACTTATAACCCCCAATAAATTGTTGGATAGTTTGAAAATAGCATTCCATAAAGAAAACAAGGAGAAGTATCATCCCCTTTCCACAACCCATCCACCAAAAATTCATAGAAACAAGATATTGGCGCACTGAAACAACTCAATATCCTTATGCTTCCACATTAAAAAAGATAAATTCCAAGATCGCAGGACACAGGTTTGCAGATCTGGTTTAAATCTTCTCTCTCTCATATTCACCAAGTGAAAACTGGATTCCCAACCAAATAAAAGATGCAACTAAATTATAGAACACCGTATAAGCATGTTTATCTCAATTCACAAACGGAACAATAAACATATCCCAATTACATCAGACATATGTAATGCTAACAGACATGTCGAAACAAAGTGAAAATGCTGACTAGCGTAGACTCAACCACAAGAGGAGGGGAGGAGGTGGGTTCAACTCAAACCCACATTACCAATTCCAACTATAACTGGGAAACCTTTATTCTCCAACAAAGCCTGAAATAATCAACAAAAGACTGTGTTAAAAAGTAATGCTCAAGTTTTTATTATCGGAGTTTTCAAAAGGTTCTTACAACTTTTTAACTGTTTTTCTTCTTTTTTTAAATCAAAACTTACTATTAACTCAGACTCCTTACCTGAATTGCTTGCACAGCAAGAAGCAATCCCCTATCCAAGTCATATGAATCCGGCATTGGAGCAAGACTCATGGTGTCCCTGAAAGTGGAAGGATCTGTGGTTGCTTCATGAGAGAAGTCTAGACGGAAGTTGTGGCATGCCTAGAAAAAAATATTACGACAAACTAGAGAATGTAGTCTCAACGTCAACATACCTATGGTCGATCTATCAGCACATTGAGGATCTGATGAAATGAAATGCCACGTTGCAACTACAGGTTCCATTGTTGCTTTTGTTGGGGATCGAGTCCACGGCTGGGATAAATCCTCAAGCCTAGTAACAAGATTTGGACTAACTCGGATTGGTCTTGGTGCAACTATCATTTTCTCTTGGTTACCTAGTAAAGGTGGTGGTGTATTAAGACGAGGTACACCTGCACAAGAAATTAACATGATTTATATACACAGAAAAGAAAATTGGCACTGTGGAACTCACAAGACAAACTCCCACCCTATTTCTCTATGTATTGGGAAAAAAAAAAGGAGAATGTCCCGTGAATAATTTAACATTTCACAGTGGAAAAGGCGTTCAATAAAAGAACAGACTGAAGAATGTCCGGTATGCAACCTTTTCTATCCAGAATCATTTCCAGATATGATTTGGTTATCCAAGGTCCCTCGATGCCCATCTTTAATGCTTCTTTTCCAACTGTCTACAAAAAAATAAGATCAATCGAAATGAATAAGAAGCTTTAGTGACAACTAGTCTCCGAACATCTTGCACGAGACTCAATATGTAAATAACTTGCTCCCTAGAGACAATCCCAATTTTTTGGAAGTAGAAGAAAAATCCACCATACACAAAACCTTAGAAGTTTTAACTACACATCTACATGCTCAGAGACGATATCGATTTTAGTTCTCAAGATAATCTCTTCAAGGAAGGAAAAACAAACAACAAATATTTGATTCTGGTTCCCAAGTTCTGGAATTTCTTGTTCTTGTTGCTCTTTATGCTTAAAACTGGACCCTCAAGGGAACATTCAGAGTTCCAGCTTTTCAAAGACGAATGTTTAAAATGGCCCCTTCAGACATGTTTATGCTCTTTATCTTCATTTTTTTTTAAGTGTTTTTTTCTCTTTTACCAATCCAACAATTACAAATAGAACAACATATACGAGTACACGATCCCATAACCACTACAAAACCAGAAGTAATCCTTGGGAAAGATAAAGTATAGCCACACTAACTTTTCTAAAGAAGGTCATACTTTCCTATTTGTGCCCCTCAGCACCATGAACGTCTCACCAAGAGTATCAATGGTTTCGAGTGACAATGATACGTTGCCATTATTGACTGAGGTCGATGCTCGTTTGTAGCTAACAACCACGTTGTATCCCAAAGCAAGCAGCCCACCTAAAGTCATACGTCCAACCTGCTTTTGATGTTGAAAGATAATTGGTAAGAGAAACATTTAAAGTTACAACGTATAAAGAAACAAACTACATAGTCTGTAAACATGAGGCCTTTCACACAAGTTTCTATTAGGAATCTGTATTTTATTGTAGAACAAAATTTTAAAGTCTCATCTCCTAAGAAGTTATTAATAGCTTACAAATTTCAAAGAAGCCTGTTGACCTTTTTTCAAAGTTTTTGCATTCTTATCTAACGATGTCACGGCAGCCTGAATCCCATGCAAGAACTTTAGACCACATCTATTATGGCATGTTTTCTAATGTCAGTTTGTTTACCTTCTTGTGAATAAGATCTTACAAATCGTATCGCATGACTCGAAGCAAAATAGTTTGGAGTTACAAAATTCACCCAAAAAAAAAAAAGAAAGAAGCAAACTTTGCACGAAAAGTAGAGAAGTTATCAAGGTGTCATTCTCCTGCTGAAATTTGACATGCCACCATTCACATGGAAAAGACAATGACTTTTTGTGCAATGTAGAATCAAATTGTCGAGGTATCTTTTTTGCTGCTGGATAGTGGCCGGCTAGGCTTTGGAAAGCTCAGATTTGGTAAAGGAAAAAATTAAAAACTATAAGGCATGTGCGTTCTTTTTAGTTCCTCTTGAAACATTTGTGGAAACATGGTTCATCCAAGTAAATTTTTCTTATCCACGTGTCATTCCGGCCACTAAGATGATTGACCTTACCTCAAACTCAGCTTTTGGCCTGATGATGAAATGTTTGTCCACAATCCTCTGGTCACCAAGAGATAGATAATATCTAATTCCAGATTGACGGACTTTGATCCAATCATTTATTCGTGCTTCTTCACTCGCTGAAGGAGGTCTAAGATACATCTCAATGAAACTGAAATAAAAAGACAACAAATTCTCATGATTGATAAAATATAATAACAATTAAAGATTCTTTAGTATTGTGTCCTTGTAAAAAATGGTCAAAGCTGAGAAGGATAATCTGCCTACACACTCACTTATCTGTTTCTGCTTCATATCCTTGAAGAAATAAAGAGGACTGCCCATCTGGTGACTGAAACAAAAACTCTAAATTTAGTCAGACTAGTTACGAATGTGATAAACAAAACTAAAAATTGTACAACATTAAAAAATAATAATAATAATAATAATAGTACTATTTACAAGCCATATGAGAAATTGGACGTAGTTTATTTCAGAGTTCAGACAAGCCTAATAACGTAAGAAAGGAGATGAAGCATGCACACGTCCTTGAATCCTTTATGCATGTCTCTCTATTTATGCGCCTTATAAAGGAAACTAGTTATCTAATTAGAGTGCATACTCAAATTCAACTTAAATCTCAGTTTATCCTTGAAAAAACAATTTGCAAGCCTTGTTCCTAACTACTTGCGTTTCAACATCTTTATGAAAGCATATGATCAAAAGTTATCGGCAGGACAGTCGAAGTTTTGATAAAGTCATTCAGAAATATTGCTACCAGAGCAGCATAAAGGAGGAAGGTCCATGTTCTATGCATATAGATAAGTAGAATGTCAATTAATAACCAAAAAGAGGTGTACGCACCTCACTTTTGCATTTTAGTTTGTAAATTGCCTCCCGAAAAGATGAGACAAAGCTGTTATTGATTCTAATCTGCAGAACATACCAAATATGCAGAGAATTTAGAATCAGCAACAGTGGTAAAGACAGTAGCTCGTTTTTGGGGGAGTAAATTATATATGAGAAAAGTTCACAGGGTAATATTTTGCACGTGTGCGTATTTGTATATGTATCAGACAAGCAGATAGCCGTTTCGCCCCACCCAAGCTAAGAGCAGAGTGCATCAACCTGTGCATGATGAAGGTCTGGCTCGATATGTTTTCTAAACAATGGGAAAATGCTGTCAATAAGGTAGTCCAACGAACAAGAATCTCCAATATCGTATCGAACTTTGGACAGGAGACTAAAATGAACACCACCAACCTAATATAACAGATAGAAATACAAAGAATCATATCAAGCTTTTTCATTAATAATTGAAAACCAATTAAATAGAGGATAGAGACTAAAAATCACCACTGCAACTCGAATATCCAGCAATGAGCGCAATTTTGCATGCAGAGCATAGGTTCCATCAACTATTACCTACAAAATGGACGGAAATGATTTTTTTTTTTTTTTTTTTTTTGCTAGGACAGAAATGAAATCAGTGCAGTACATACACGCATTAATCTGAACATAAACTCATTCTCGTGTATTTCCTTGAAATGAACTCAATGATCATCATGATTATCATACTAAATGTAACTCAGACATCCTTACCACACCAGAAGAAGCACTCTTTATTGTTTCAGAACCAACACGCCTCTTTTGTTGATAGTCGAACACTGGGATCACTGTATCTTTGCCTTTTGTCAAATCCTATTTCATCATAGAGTCCCGTTAGTAATGCATTGTGATAGACACAAAAACATGTATAAATATGCATAGCGCTCAATGCATTAGATAAAGACTAAATGCATTGACATACTCAAAACCTGCAAGTTGGTTTTACCGGAAACTCATCCCACGGTTTCCTTTTGGAAATAAATAATTTAGGTTTAAAAAAATACTTGCTCTTTGTATTGGGAGTGCAAGAAGATGTCCTTATTTTAGAGATTTGAAGTGATAGCCATTTCAAGATTTTCCAAATAGAATCTTTGACAACTTTTAAACAACACAGACTGTGAAAGCAAACGCCCAAGTGGTTTGGCATTGTTAGAGTGGATGACCGGAAGCATACTCATTCGATAAATTCACTCGTGCATAACTAGG
This sequence comes from Ficus hirta, assembly GCA_038430175.1. NCBI lineage: Eukaryota > Viridiplantae > Streptophyta > Magnoliopsida > Rosales > Moraceae > Ficus > Ficus hirta. The sequence continues at coordinate 8,709,643 of CM076595.1, read as the reverse complement.
GTTCCAGTATACAACCAAAAAGCATACCTCGAGATTTTGAATTAGTGTCTCGAAATCTATTGAATCCAAATCATTCCCTTCATCCACTCCATTGCGATAGTTCTCCATTGACACAACAATACACCCAATAACAGATGCCACCTTTTCTGCTAAGCTACAGGGTCCAGTAAATAAAGACATTAAAAAAAATTTCAACCGAGCACAAGCAGCAACTACTTTTCATCCACAAAATTTCATTCATAGTTTCATACCTTGTTTTACCGGAGCCACTAGGGCCACCAATGCCAACTGTGACAAGACCCTCTTTTTTCTCTCTAAGTTCTTGGATAGATTTTACTAATAAATAATAGCCGTGATCAAAAGACTGCACCATTTCAAGCCAAGCCAAAATTAGAAGGTTTCGCCAAAACGTTCACAAAGCAATGATGATGCACATTAGTATTAAAATTAAACAAATTCCACTCTAATGCAACACGCAAGTTAGTTGAAACATGAATTTTCTACAATTAGGTTCGACACTTCCAGTATTCAAGGAAGCTTTAGCAGATCAAACTACATGCACTTATCGAACTACTGTTAATGCCCGAATCTCGAGAATTCAATTCTACTCATCAGGGTGCTCTCTAACAACATACTTCGTACAAGAGCATGTGAATAGTAAGCAAAAAAATTGGAAAATTTACACCAACCTACCAATGGCAATGCCATTTTAACAATTCACATGCAGAATAATGAAAAATCTTGCAAACCAAAAACAACAAATTTCAAAATAAAATCCACAGGAAAAAAAAAAAAAAAAAACACCCAAAACACAAAAGAGTCCAATTTGGCCATACAAAAACCTGTTCTTCGCAAACCCAGAAGTTCATAATCAACAAAGATGATAACTTTAACATATCAAAGCCAAAAAAGAATCCTTCAAAACAAATACAAAAATCAGATATATGCATATAAATGTACATATAGACATAAGAACAAACCACATGGAGAGGGAGAGATTGGAGGATAGAGGAAGAAGAGGAGGAAGTGGAAGGTTGCTGTTGGAAATAATCGCGACCACCTTCTTGGAATACTCGCTGTACTACTTCGTCATCCATGTCTGCCAAACAGAAATTTTCCTTCAATTCGAACAAAAATCCAACAGTTTCTTTGATTTTTTATTTTGATTTTGAGTTTTTTTGTCCTTTAAATCGCTCAATTACTGGTTTTGTTCATCTGGGTTTGCTTGTGGAATTGAAGAGAATCTTATATTTATCAAAAAAAATATAAATTAAATAAAGGAGAAAGTCCGCAAAACTAATTATAAGTTTGGTATGATGAAATGAAAATTTGTCTCAATAAATTATGATTTTCTTTTTCTTTTTCCTTTTTTAATTTTAATTTTTGGGGTTTTTTTTTTTTTTTTTTTGTCTGGTTCGGAACTGTGTGTTTGTTGAGCTTTATTCCAAGTATTCCCTTCTCTCCTCTCCCGCTTTTTTTTTTTTTCTTTTTTTCCTCCTTTTTTTTTTTTTTTTTTTGTTCTCAGTTTTCTCTCTCTCTAAAATTTTGGAAATCATATATTTGCTCTCTTGTTTCTTTTTTTTTTTTTTTTCCTTTACTTACTTTCCGAAAATTGAATTCTTTTTTCATTAAAAAATTTTATTTTTAATTGAATTTTGGTGGTTACCTTTCCGTGTGGTGAGTGAAGTGTGCGCTTTTAGCTTTGCTTTGGGAAAAGAAATGCTTGCAGCGTATACACTTCTGGTTCCGAATCAGCACTTTCAATCTTCTTGGTGACACAACATACTAGGAAAAAAAAAAAAAAAAAAAAGGAGTGAAACTTTGGTAGAAATTACTGAAGTTAATTAAAACTTTACTTTTTACTTTTTACTTTTTTTTTTTTTTTGTGCTGAAAGAGTATTTTTAGTTCAGAGTAAGAAAGAAAAAGTAAAAGAGTTGTTGTTGTGTCAACAACGACATGTTTTTTTCCGTGAAAGTAGGGCGATGTTTCATAAGACGGCTGTTTGTCGTTTATGATAAACGACATGAGTTTTAATAATATATGGTTGTCATCGTTTTGTTCGAAAAACAAGTACATTTCGTTGTGAACTTTAGGTCACGGTTAAGTATAGAACGAGTGAAAACGTGCAGTAGATATTAGTGAATTTAATTGTAATAGTATTTATTTGTATTTTTAGTTCAAAACATAAATTTGTGTCGTTTTGTCAAGAACGACATGTGGTTTTTTCCGTGAAAGTTCATAAGACGATGTCTGTCGTCTACAACAAACGACACGGAGTTTTGTTAGTATATGTTTGTTGTCGTTTTAGTTCGAAGAACAACCTCCTTTGTTATGTAGGGTTTGATGTCGTCTCTGCTTGTAGAAAACGACATTTCATTGTGAACAACAAAAGACATGTCGTTTCATTTTTTTTAAATTCATTTCGTTGTGAATTTTTAAATCACGTTTACGCCATAAATCAACGTTTGGTTTTGGTCATAAAAGTTTAATCTTTGCTAAATTACATTGGTGCAACTAAATTTATGTATCTTACTATTTTTTTTTTTTTTTGGTAATAATTTGTACGAGATCTCACAAATCTATAACAATCTCTCTTGAGTTTGGTATAAACTCTAATTCGCACTCTTCTTATATATACACAAATCAATCTCTCTTGAAACACAGCCAAATATATATATATATATATATATATATATATTTAACTTGGGGGTAACATTAAGGAATTTAAATTTTATAACTTATGATAGAATCAAGTATAGATTATTATTAAGTTATGCCGATAACCACACAACCAAAAAAAATTTCAAAAATGGTCTTAAAATAATTCTAAAAAAAGTTTCATTTCTAATTTATATCCAAATAAAGTCATTTTTAAAACACTTTCAAACAGATTAGTTTTAAGTTTTTTCGGCTCGAATATAATCTTTTGTCAAATCTCAAATGTCTACCCAACTTATTCCATCTTTCGCTGTCCCTATCTTTTAGTTTTTTTTTTTGTTTTTTTTTTTTTTAACCTTTTATAGGAATAATAGCATCTGCATTAATAAAGAAGTTCGAAAATTACAAGAGATCTTATTCGAGGTGAATTTTCTCCAACCCAATTAGATTTTCATTTATCTCTTCAATCAAAGTGCATATCTTCATTTATCTATCTGAAAGCTTAATTTTACTATACACCATGAGTTGCCATATTTGCATTTCTAGAATAGACAATACCAATAAAAGTACCAAGTAAAATAATTAAATTGTTTTCAAATTTTTATTTTTAAATTTACCCCAATCTTTGGATAGCTATTACCGAACTAACATGAAACCTAATATTCTGGCTATTGGGTTATTTTTCCTTCTAAAGATTTCACTAATGGACATTTGGTCATTATATTTGTTTTGACGATTAATGATTTAATTTGTTATTCGTTAAAAATAAAAAAATAAAAAAATGTTGTCGTATGTGATCGTTGTCGTCGTAGTGGTGTTAATAAACGACAAAAATAACATGACATTTTAGAAACCTCAATATTTGTTTTTTTTCCCTATAACTTAAGAAAAAAGGATTTAAACCCAGGTCGGTGAAATCAAATATAAAATTATCATTAATTTATTTTTAAATTATTTTTGTAATGTTTTTTTCTCTTGTTTCCAGACTTCAAGAGCACAGGTAAAATAAAATAGTGCAAGTTTCCTTCAAGTAATTTTTTTTATTATAAAAACGTCCTTATTGTAATTTTCCATTATATTCTTATTTTCAATTTTGATGAGTGATCTTAAATGAAGTCTTTGATGGAGTTAGGAATGGAAGTAGAGTGGGTTTGGGAGAGGATGGTTTTCTTGTCAACCTGTTTCGTGAAAGAAAATAATAATAATAATAATCTTTATTCTTTTTTTGTTAATCCTCTAAATTGACGGGGATGAACGGGTTTTCCCTTCATATGTATTTCTGATATTAGCAGTTATCCGGCTATTATTATTATTATTATTTGGAACATGGGTAGGGGTTTATTCGGTTATAGTATTTTCATGAAACAAAAATTAAACGAATGAATAAGTAATACGCTTATAAGACTTTATAGGCCTTTAACTTAAATATAAAAGGAAAGTATAGTTTTCAATTATTATGTTACATATTATTATATGTTATAATATAAAATTATGCATACTATATATTATCTAAAAATAAAGATTTATGATTAAACATGATGGGTAATCTAGTAATAAGGTTAGGAGAGAGGAAAATAAATAACAAGCGAAATATTTATAGTAAATAATAGTAAATAGCTAGCTTACTAGCTATTTTATTGTTATTTATTTTGAATATTTTAATATCTTGTTATTTACTTTATTTAGTATTGTAATAACAAAACACAGACGGTCTAAATATAATAATACATATACTTCTCATGTTTCAAATTTGTGAACTCTATTACTCACTAAGCTAACTCTAACGAGGTAATACAATAACAAATATTCAATTTAGAATAAACAGTTTTTTTTTTTTTTTGTTTGAAGTGAGAATAAACTGTAATTAAACAAGTGAATAATCGGATAAAAACTTTCCTAAACCTGCCTCCACCTTTTACACTATTTATAATATTCGATATTAGATCGGGGGTTTTTTTTTTTTTTTTCTCCTGAATAATTAGATGAGGTTTTACATGCCTCATCTAAATTTTATAAATAAAAACAAAGGTTTACAATTTACAAACATCCTCTGTTTACTTTTCTCATCCATTAAATTTTAATAACAATTATTACTTGTTATACCACTCTTATTATTTCAAAAAGTCCCCACAATCAAATTCTAATTTTTATTTTGTTCTTTCACCCACTCATCAATAAATTTTTCAAACAATTTTTTAAATCAATTGGTTGCTTTTCTCCTTCTCATTATTCTTATTCGACTTCTTCCTTTTCTTTTCTTTTTTTTCCCTGAGAAATAAAACTATTTTTTTCTTTCTTCCTTTTTTCCCCCAAGATATCCATGTTTTACTTGAAATTAGATATAGTAATTAAGACTCGTAGTTTTATATGCATCTTTTTTTCTTTCAAATAATGCTTTTTAATAACTAAATTCTTGATTTTTTTTCTGGAAAAGAGAAAAAAAAAAATTCTGGATTTCTATTCAAAAGATAAATTAAAAGTAAAAGCTTTATATGAGCTTTTATCCTAAAAAGTTGGTTATTCTCAACAAATTAACCATCTTCCCTTTTTTTTTTTTTTTTTTTTGAGGAGTTATAGGTTGAATTATCAAAGAGCTATATTGCTTATATGTTTTTCTTTTGTTACGTGCAGCTATTTTAAATAATAAGCAGGAAAAGAAAATTTCCGAACAACAAATCGATATTTAGTATCTATATACATATAATTAAACGTCACTTCATAAGAAAATATACATATAAAACTTTTTATGGTCAACGTTCCTTTGTAAGAGGTCCTCTAGACTTAGATGAGGAAAGTAAAGCATTAAATTCCATGTGTTCATCATTGTATTAAGATGAGAAATAGCACAGATCTAGAAGAGGTAACGTTTGGCATTAGAGTACAAGTTTTAGGGCTTGTTTGGTTGGTTAGTTTAACTCAAATTAAACTGTATTTTTTCATCTCAGTTTTTATTTTTATTTTTTGAAAAGTCAATAAAAATTATAACTAATTTTTAAAAAATCAACCAACTCAAATTTAAAATTTTTAACTCAAACCGTTTCACCAAACGGAACCTGAATCTAATTTTATTAGTAAAATACGGATATCTAAAAAATTTAAAAAAAAAAAAAAAAAAGAGGAAGAATTGTTGGTTTTCTTGGAAAAAAAAATTAAGAAGAAGAGGAAGGAAAAAGAGAGAGAGAGAGAGAGAGAGAGAGAGAGAGAGAGAGAGAGAAAGAAAGAAGAAAGAATCGTTGGATTTCTCAGGACGACGAAGAAGAAGAAGAAAAGGAGGAGGGGGAGGATTTTTTGAAATGTTAAGGGTGGTGGTATATCAAGTGATGGGTGAAAAAAGAATAAAAAATAGAACTTTATTGTAGGGTGGTTTTTTTTGGAAAATTTAAAGGGGTGTGTTAAGTAATAATTTATGTTTAATATTTAATTGGTTGATGATTGGAAAAAAAAAATGAGAAAAGTAGATAGACATGTGTCAATAAACGTCTCTTCTTTTTTTTTTTTTTTTTTTCTCTCTAACAGTTTGAAAAGAATTTACCAAATACATATTTTAAAGTTGACAAATGTCATCTTCTTATAAAAATAATGAATAAACAAATAACAAGCGACAGATCTATAGTGTCGATGTCTTTGGGTAGGCTTTTATTTTTTATTTTAAAATAATTCATGCTAGTTTGCAAACTTTTTCCCCTAAAATCTAAATAAGGTACGAGAAAATTTAATGTCATATTGATTAGAAAGAAAGGTACTGATTGTTTATTTTTTACGCAAAACTTTAATACAAATGTCTAAGCATTTGTGGTTAATGTTATTGATTAGAAAGAAAGGTACTAATCCAGTTATTTTCATCCACTCCTTCGTTGTCAAAAGTTTCGCCCTCCTACAGGGATAACAATAATAGAAGTAACGAATAACAACAAATTACACTTCAAAATAATAATAAAAATAAAGAAAATTAGATTAGGTGGTCTTTTTAATAACTTATTTTAATAGATGGTCGAATTTTTTTTTATTTAGTAAAATGACTGTTTATCATCTTTTTATATTTGCTTAATTAATGATTGACTAATGTTCAATTAATTATTAGGCAATCTAATTTAATGTTTGACATTTTAATCCTTAAAAAATTTAATGTTTTTTTAGTAGTTTAGTCTGAAATAGTCATAGATTAAGTGAAAAAATTTAAAAATTTAAAATATGCTCGGAAAAAAATTAGCAATATGGATCTTGTTTAGTTCCTTTCAAAATTCTATGTAATTTTAAAAAAAAAATCATCTTATTTCGATTTAAAATGATAAAATTATGAACTTTTAAAATTTGAATTTTTTAAAAATATTTGAAAAAATAAATAATAAAATTGAAAGAAAAAGATATTTTTTTTAAAAAAAAAAAAACATGGTTTCTAAAGGGTACCCAAACGGAGCAAATTCAGAGAATACAAAATGCTGTAAACACTAAGGGTTAGTTTGAAAGACCAGTTTGAACTCAAATTTTTGAGTTCAAACTCAACTTTTGCTATTTGGAAATTGAGCCTAACTCAGACTCACCTTTGAACCGTTGCACAGTAAACCAAACTTGGTTTACTGTGCAACAAATGCAAGGCAAACTGTCTTTCGTGTTCTTTGTCACTGTTCTCCACCGCCCGTGCTTCTCCCTCTGTCCTTGCCCATCTGCTGCTTTCCTGTTTTCTAGGTTGACTGTCTTTCCTTTTTCCCAAGTGCTGCTTCGGTCTTTGATCTGTTGTCGAAGCGAGGCCTCTATTTTCTGGGTATTGGAATCGAATATATTCGATTCCCTGTGACTTGCAGTTTGTAGTAGCAATTTCCCGAGTTTAGTATACATATGTAAGACCTTTTTTTTCAACCCTAAGTACGTCTCCATCTCTTCCCTTGGGTGGATTCAGGACTCTTGGCTGTTGTCGAGGCCAAAAATCTGTCACATTTTCTAAATCCCAAACTCCCTAATTTCGTTTCTAGGGTTTCTCTCCTTTGGGCTTCTATTCGAATCCAGCCGGGGAACTTGGGATCCCGTCGGGTCTGTTCAACGGACTCTTGGCTTAGGTACCGCCGGTGGCAAATGCGTTGCCGACTGGGGTCCGCGAAGCAAGCTCCAACAAAAGGTCTCATTACCCACTATTTTCGAGTTCGGAAATCATCTCACCGAGCCATTGCTTCGTGCCCTGATCCGCCTTCATCGACCGTGTACTCCTCCTCCGGCTCGAACTCGGTAACCCAAGTATATTATCTTAACCTTTTACAAAAATGATTCATTGTCAAATGATTTAAGTGTATGGAAGGCCGGGTTTTGCTTGGATGTGCAAAATCTGTTTCCTTGCTTACACTCGGAATCCACTTGATTTTGTGTTGATGTTGTATGATGAATCCAGATTTGTTATGTGTTTAATTTGAGTGTGGTAGTTGATACTGGATTTCTCTGTTGATTTAGTTAGCTTGAAAGCTGTTATTTTGTTGATTTAGTGCATGTTTGGGTAAATTTTTTGAATCCTAAGACCTAAAACAGGACTTGGGGTGGTTTTAGTGCAGTTTTTACATGGTTGATGCATTTTTTTGGTCAAAATATGTGTTTTGTGACCTAAAACAGGACTTGGGTTGGTTTTAGTGCTTTTTTTTTATTGGTGATGCATTGGTTGGTCGAAAAATCAATTTGCAGGTTTTATAACAGGCCGTTTGTGGTTTTTGTGCAGTTTTAAGATGGTTGATGCGGTTTTTGGGTCAATTTATGTGTTTTGTCACCTACAACAGAACTTGGGTTGGTATTAGTGCTTTATTTTGATTGGTGATGCATTGTTTGGTCCAAAAATCATAAATGCAGGTTTATATCAGGCCGTTTGTGGTTTTTGTATAGTTTTTAGATGGTTGATGCGGTTTTTGGGTCAATTTATGTGTTTTATGTCCTAAAACAGAACTTGGGTTGGTTTTAGTGCTTTTTTTTTTTATTGGTGATGCATTGGTTGGTAGAAAAATCAATTTGCAGGTTTTATAACAGGCCGTTTGTGGTTTTTGTGCAGTTTTTAGATGGTTGATACGGTTTTTGGGTCAATTTATGTGCTTTGTCACCTAAAACAGAACTTGGGTTGGTTTTAGTGCTTTATTTTGATTGGTGATGCATTGTTTGGTCCAAAAATCATAAATGCATGTTTTATAACAGGCCGTTTGTGGTTTTTGTGTAGTTTTAAGATGGTTGATGCGGTTTTTGGGTCAATTTATATGTTTTGTATCCTAAAACAGAACTTGGGTTGGTTTTAGTGCTTTTTTTTTATTGGTGGTGCATTGGTTGGTCGAAAAATCAATTTGCAGGTTTTATAATTGGCCGTTTATGGTTTTTGTGCAGTTTTTAGATGGTTGATGCGGTTTTTGGGTCAATTTATCTGTTTTGTCACCTAAAACAGAACTTGGGTTGATTTTAGTGCTTTATTTTGATTGGTGATGCATTGTTTGGTCCAAAAATCATAAATGCAGGTTTTATAACAGGCCGTTTGTGGTTTTTGTGCAGTTTTTAGATGGTTGATGCGGTTTTTGGGCCAATTTATGTGTTTTGTCACCTAAAACAGAACTTGGGTTGGTTTTAGTGCTTTATTTTGATTGGTGATGTATTATTTGGTCCAAAAAATAGGTTTGCAGGTTTTATCACAGGCTGTTGGTGGTTTTTGTGTAGTTTTTAGATGTTTGATGCATTTTTTAGGTCAATATATGTGTTTTGTCACCTAAAACAGGATTTGGGTTGGTTTTTGTGTATTTTTTTGATTGGTGATGTAATTTTTTGTAAAAAAAAAAATGTGTTTTAATACCTGTTTCAGGTTTTGGGTTTTTTTGGTGACATGTGGACATTGTTCCGTCCTTGGATTTTGGTTTTAGGTTTCAGATCATTTTTTTTATGACTTTGTTGCTGTCTGTTTGCACTTTCCCCATCCGTTTGGCTATGATGTAAAATGCCCATTATCATGGATTGTAATTTTATCTGATTGGTGCGACAGTTTTCTATATATATTGTTAGTTACCGGTTTTCATGCCATGGTAGCTGACATTGTATCTGGTCATTGACATGCTTCAGATGAAATATGTCAATCAATTTATACTGAGCCAACTTGTCCTGCTTATCGTACACGTTTATAGTATATTTTCATATTTTGGTTTTCGTTGTATTAAGGAAATGCCTCGCAAATCATCGAGTGAGACTTACGTATAGGATCACGTGAAGGAAAAAAGATTCCTTGAGCAATTAGATGACTTTTTGGCTTCTAGTGGCGGTAAACAGCCAACAAGCCAAATTCTTGATCTCTGGGCCATTCAATTTAATTCAGAATTTGGTGGAGTTCCTGCTTACGGAATCACTTTATATCAAAAAAAAATAGAGGATGAAAAAAATTTATAGGGGTCGGAAGGCATTGCAAGCACGCACTGGCCTAGGATATGATCCGGCTACCGATAGAGTTGTTTGCTCGGATGATGTGTGGCAGATCTTCATCCAAGTAATTGCATTTTCTAAAATAAGCCATGCTTATTCTATTGATTAACAACGCGACTAGTACCCACAGATGTTCATCATATTATATTTGCAGGTTTTCAAGGAGTGCAATCATCTCCGCTATGAAGGCCTTCGCAACAAGGAATTGTATTACAAGGTTTTTGAAAAAAATAATGCGGCAGGTGCCTCGGGGTTTGGGTCAGTTACGATGGGGAGTGGCAGTTCTCTATTTGTCGACTTTGATTTCTCTATTGACAACTCTGGAACACATCCGTTTTTAGAGGAGGAAATAACCCCGAGCAACGGTGGGAGACAGGGCAACACGAGACGAGGGCCCGACGAGGCCGGTCCGTCTCGATCTAGGGGAAGTGCTGGTAAGAGGAAACAAAAAGAGGCAACGGACGAGATGACTTTTTCGGCAATGCAGGAAATTGTCAATTATTTCCGAGGTCGATCGCAATCGGGCACAAGCAGCGACCAATCAAGCCGAAAGGATCACATTCTGGACTGCATGAATATTATGAACGAGATAGGTATTCCACAAAATCAGCGGACGATTATGTGGCACTACTTTGATGCTCATCCGCGGCTACAGCGTCCATTCTGCCAGCTTGACGATGACGATCGAAGAGGCATTATTGACTCCGTTGTCAACTCCCAGCCGCCACCGACTAATTGAGTTTTATGTTGTTTATTAATTTTTTTTTAACGTTCATTTTATTTAGCCATAACATTGACACTATTTTATAGTATTTTTTATATTGGATTATGGATGCGTTATTTAGTAATTTACATTTTAAAACATTGGCTAAATTGTTTGTTACGTGATCTTACTTTACATTATTTGATGTCATTTCGTTGTTAACGTACGTTATATTTTGTACCGTTTGTGGATAATTAAATAATTACATAAAGAATTTGAAACGATAGGAGATCAATATTAATTATAGTGGCGATATGGGGACTAATTCAACTCGTTTTGGGGAAAATTGATCTATAACAGGTAAACTAGTGCATTTATCTCCGAGAACGTCAATCTCAATATGAACGAGTCCGGTTCCGCATCCGAACATGAAGAGGACGACCAAGCCTCTGAAAACGAACAACGCAACAATGACGCTATGCTTGCAATGGCAGTGGTAGCAGTGACTGCCAGTAGGCGTAACAGGCAAAGAGTTCCACAACCAATGCATAATTCAAGACTAACTGACAGTATGCATGTGGAAGAGATATTAAATGGCCATGAAGAAATAATTCAAGGATTGATCAGTTTGAAATCAGAAACATTCAGATCACTAACTAACCTATTAGGTAGTCGGGAATTATTAACGCCAACTTATAACATGAATGTGAACGAGCAGTTGTTCATATTTTTATCTATTTGTGCACAAGGCGCTACAAACCGACACATTTCGTATTTATTCCAACATTCTAAAGAAACAATTTCACGTTGGTTCTTTAAAGTGTTGAAAGTTATTTGTGCGCTAAATGATGAATTCATCAGACCACCCGACTACACATCGATTCAATCTTTGATTATGGAGCACTCGTACAAATATCGGCCATGGTTTGATGTACGTTATCGATGTAATCGCATCATATGGTCGTATAAAAGAATTATTAAATATTGGGAATTATTAAAGAGTTTATTGGTTATTAAATAATGTAATTATTCATGCAGGGTTGTATTGGCGCTATAGATGGCACACACGTACCATGTGTGTCACGGCGAGAAAATGCAGACGCTTAGATTAATCGAAAAGGGTATCACTCGCAAAATGTATTAGCGACCTGTTCGTTTGATATGAAATTCACATATATGTTGGCCGGCTATGAGAGATCTTGTCATGATGCCAGAATGTTGGATGAGGCAATAGCATTCCATGGTTTCCTCATACCTTCACCAGGTAAGTTGATCTGTCAAATTATAGCAGTACTTATATTTTATAATAATTTAGTTAAAAAATATTGGATTTGTCTTGATAATGCGATGTTTAATTTGTAGGAAATTTTACTTAGCCGATTCAGGCTACGCCAATAAGGATTGTTTCCTGAGTTTATTTCGACGAGAAACGTATCATTTACCGGAATATCGAAGACATCGCATCGGGCTAGGCAACAGGAGGGAAGTTTTCAACTACACGTACTCATCGCTGCGTAATTGTATTGAGCGAACTTTTGGTGTCTGCAAGGCAAGATTTAAAATACTTAACGGCATCAAAAGTTATCCAATGGACAAACAAGTAATGATCCCAGTTGCGTATGCGATTCTGCATAATTTTATAAGGATGGTGCAGGTTGGGGATCCATTTCTTGAAGAGTATGCGGCAGATTGTGTTCCTGTAGGTGGACTTGTCGATGTTAACACGGACTACGTATTGGCCGACGGGGTTGATGATACTGGCCCAAGTACAGGAACGCAGCAACATGAATCGAGAAGGGGTGTAATGAATCAGATGAGAGATATGATGACTGATGATATGTGAGACATATATCAATCATCTCCATGGTATAAATCCACTTAAAATCAAGCTCAGTTTTATCTAGTTAAACCAGATTAGGATTGTAAGTATTATGTTTTTTTTATTAACTTTTGGAGATCAATATGTATTTCTTGTTGTTATATTTTATGGCTATGTAAGAAATTTTGTAAAACTTTTTGATGTATGTTGTTGATGTATGTTTTTAATTGAGGTTATTTTCATTTTTGCATTTTTCTGATCAGAAACCTACAATGGAATGTTAAATATGATTTAGAGTCCGTTTGGTGAATGAGTTTAAGTTGAAAATTTTAAGTTTGGGTTATAAATTTTTGTTGACTTTTCAGAATAGACAAAAACCTTTTCAGAAAAAACAAAAACTTTTTCAGAAAAAAACAAAAATTTTCATAAAAAGACAAAAACTGAGTTGAAAATTTTGAATTTAAACTCGAACGCCAAACGAGGTTTTAAAAATTTTAACTCAAATTTTTTACATCCAAATAGGGCCCTAACAAACTCTTTTTAAACTTTTCAACTCAAACTTTTTTACCAAACACTCAACTCAACTTAAACTTTTCAACTCAAACTTTTTACCAAACACTCAACTTTTAAACTCAACTTAACTTAACTCAAACTCAACTCAAAAATCTTAACTCAAACTCATTCACCAAACACCCCCTAAAAACAAAATCACAACTAAGAATTAAAGGGTCAATTATTGTGCAAAAAGGTAACAAAACATTTTTTTTAAAATAAAAAAAGCGTCCTTTATATTTATTGCAGGCAAGAAATTTTTCAAAGCGTTATGCAAATCACTGCGCATTTTAATAACAGGTTATAAAACTTGATCAACATTATTTTTGAGACCATTATGAATTATAAACAACCAATTAGATGTTCCAACTTCAAATTACATATGCTTAAAAAAAAAAAAAAAAAAAAGAACAACCCTTCAACTTACATATTTCTACGATCATTGACTATATTCTATTATTCTACCGCCATGCAATCATGCATGTTGATTATTGACACCAAAACTATCTATAAGACTACATGTATTACATATTATCTATGGATTCTTTGTTCTATTTAATTTTCTATTTATGCTTAATTAAAAAGTTCAAGTAAATAACAAATAGCTAGTCTAATAAATCTTTATCAATTAAGGCCTTCACTATAAAATTCTACCGCCATATAGTACTCATACTCACGTACAATAGATATCATGTACAATATAAAATTCTACCGCCATATAATACTCATACTTATGTACAATAGATATCATGTATGCCACGTACCATGCATATGATGTATACATATACATGCATCTTTGAATTGATATTTGAATTTTTCTAAGTTCTTCCAATTGTAAATGAGTAGTACTAAACTTCAATTTTAATTTTTTTAATACTAATTCACGTGATAATAAATTGTCATCTTTTAATCAATGATATAATTTTTAATTTTATTATATGTTATTTGATTTATTAGTAAAATAATAATAACTCAACATATCACATAAATTGATACGAAATTAAATTTCATATTTGTAGTATTAATGCTAACACAAATTTATGTCATAGTTAACACACTTCAAATTTATAGTAAAATTGAGGATTTTAACAATAGATAGATGACATAGAGATTCGCCACATAACTAATATAAATTCTGCTACTAAATAATATAGGACTTTTAATAAGTGGGTTTTAGCATCTAAGAATAAAAACCAGTTGACTTTGAGGCCACGGGTTCATAATGTTAAAGTACCTTCTTTTTTTTTTTTTTTTTTTTTTTTTAAAGTAATGAATGCTTCATTCTTAAAGTTTCAATATCAGAATAATGATTATCATTGCTAGATTTCTTCTTTCGTCTATCTAGATTCGATTCTCATTGTCTCTTTTTAAATTTTACTCTAACTTCAGTTATTAAAACATGATTTGATAATGACATGATAAATTTTAGATGACCAATTGAAATAAATTAGTATGTAATACACTTCAAATTTATAGCAAAATTGGAGATTTTAACAATAGATAGATGACATAGAGATTCGTCACATAACTAATATAAATTCTGCCACTAAATAATATGGGACTTTTAATAAGTGGGTTTTAGCATCTAAGAATAGAAACTAGTTGACTTTGAGGCCGTGGATTCTTAATGTTAAAGTACCTTTTTTTTTTTTTTTTTTCAAGTAATGAATGCTTTATCCTTAAAGTTTCAACCTCAGAATAATGATTATTATTATTAGGCTTCTTCATTCATCAATTCAGATTTGATTATCATTGTCTCTCTTTAAGTCTTATTTTAACTTCGATTATTGAAACATGATTTGATAATGACAGGATAGACCTCAAGTGACCGACTGAAAAAAATTAATATAAAAAATATGTCTCTGTCATATCTAAAAAAAAGATTTTCATCTATGAAGATGGTGTTAAAAAACTGAAAATGATAATATCAAACCATATTTTTTTTATTCGCCCAAAAAAAACCTCATAATAATGATTAATTAAAAGCGGATCATGGCATCAATAGTAAAATAAAATGAATGAAAAGGCAATCCTTACGAGGACAAAAAAATAAAATAAAAAAATAAAAGCAAAATTCAAACAGTAAAAATTAAAAATAAAAAAAAAATAGATGCTCTTTTAGTGTGCACTTCCGGCTCAAAGAAAGAGGAGGAAAGTCAACTCCCCCACTAGCTAATGTTGGGTTGGGTTGCGTCAATTAGTGGCCATTTTTCTGAGTATATATATTTTTTTCCTCTTTTATTATTCCGCGTGAACGCTCATTGACTTACTCATCCTCCCTGGGAGATTGCTATCATGCGCTGCACTCACATCTCATGAGTAGTGTTACTATATGGCCCTCCTCATGTCCTTACCATGCACCATTCTATTTTTCCCTCCACTTCCATTCTTAGCCTCTGTTTTGTAGAGTGAAAAAGGAAGAAAAAGGAAATTAGAGGAGGGATTTTAGAGAGAAAAATAGAATTTTATTTGTTTGGTAGAGAGGAAAATAAGAAGGAAAGTAAAGGAAATTGAAATTATATAGGCCGCACTACTTTTTAGTCTATCAAACTTTAGGAAGAAAAGTGAATTGAAAATTTTTGACAAAACAAATATGGGTAAAAACAACTATTTTGACCTTCATCTATTTACTTATTTGAGGTTATTTTTGTAAAAATACATTTGATTAAAAATTTTCTTTCATGTTTTCTTTCTCTTCTATCAAATAACATGAAGGAAAATATCAATTCTTTCCATCTTTTCTTTCTATTTTCCATCCCTCTTACCAAACATGATAGGTGAATAGTCATGTTTTGTACTCCTTATAATTTTGTCTACTTTAATATTAAAGTTAATAATTTTTAATGTTATGAATTGTAAAATTATCCACTTTAATATTATAGTGAGTATAAATATAAAGAAGTGTCAAATTTATGACATTCTTGTTTATAACCCTAACTGGAGTCTGTAGCTTCCCACTCGTCTCCATGTACATCCACCCCTAGCTTAGCAAGTGGGATGGAAGAAATTTGGGTAGGAATGCAGTTATTTAAAACTCGATAATCTTTTCATTTCTCTCTCTCTCTTTCTCTCATTTTTTTTATACTAAAAATCTTTTATTTCTATTTAATAAATGAAAAATAATTTATTAAAACCATAAGTTTCATGATGAGAATGTCACTATTAAAAAGATACATTGAGTGTACATCTTACAAAAATATTGTTCAACAACATTATATCAATATCAAACAAAATTAAACTATAACAATCAGGATTTATGAATATATCTATCAATGAGTTGAAATATACATTTGGATGTTATTAAAGGGGTTTCTAAACTTTCACATGAATGTTTGCTAAGTGTTCTATAATTCGGCCTTATTGCTTGGCAAGGGGTGCATATAATCCATTATCATACTCATACAAGCAGTAGTAGTTACTGTCAAGAACTGCCTTCTATACACCCAACTCACAGGTCATAATTTTACACAGTAGTAGCAGATTAAGTATCCGTTTGAAACACCAATTGAAATTTGAGTTTTAAAAATATATTTTGATTAGAAATGAGTTAATATTTTAGAAATGTGTATTTAGTTGAAAATGAACTATGATAGTTAAATAGTGAAAAAATTTGAAATATATAAGAAAAAAAATATAGATTTTGTTTCGTTTCTCTTATCATTTTATGTAATTAAAAAGTTTGAGTTGTTGACTTTTAAAATTTTAGTTTTTTGAAAAAAAAAAAAAAAAAAAGAGATTTGAAAATATAAACAGCAAAAATGACTTATTTTTTGAGAAAAAAAGACACAAACCAAATGGAAAACTCTAACTGAAGTCATTGTTCCAAAAGTTCCTAAATATTTTCGACAACAGGGAGGAATCAGAAGGCGGGTTCAGGATGAGAGAATAGGAGCGAGTGCAGGGTATCCCTGCTCATGAGTAATGATATGTAATTGATTGTACCAAAGTCAGGAAGCGCACGAGTGCGCAAGATAGATTAAAATGTGGGCCCAATCAAACAAAAGTAATAAAAAATCATGGGAAAAAAAAAAATTCTCTTTCTCTCTCTATCACTTTCTCTCACCTCTCTGACTCACCATTTTGTCAGCCTCACTCATTCCCACATATATTCACAACCCCCATTTTTCTCCTCCTCCTCCTCCTCCCTTCTTCTTCTTCTTCTTCCTCGTCTTTTAGTTCTGAATTTCTGATGGGCATCGCATTTATTCCCCAGATAGATTCATAAATACAGAGAATAAAGAAGAGAGAGGAGAGAGAAAGTGAAAGAGAGAGCTCTATTTTATTTTATTTTTTCCAAAGCAAATTCTGAGGGAGCAATGGAGGGTCTGCCCCCTGGTTACCGTCCAAACGTTGGTGTTTGCCTCATTAACTCTGATGATCAGGTTCCCATATTCTATTATCCCATTAAATTTGGACAAAAAAATTTTCTTTTTATTACTTTGTTTATTTAATTTTCTTCTTTTACATGTTAGTGTTACATTTACATAACTCTGGTGTTTGAGTTATGTTTATTGAAACTCATGTTAATTTTTTTTTAATAGTAAAGTTTGGCTCTTCATGGAAAAATTCGTTTCTTGAAACTATAGCTTCTTCTTCTTCTTCTTTTTTTTTTTTTTTTTTCCCGTTTTATATGGCTTTTCTATGGAGATTTTTGTTTTTTGTTTTTCTTTTTATGTTTGGAATATGACGCCTTTTGCCTGGGATTGAAAAATGATTTGTATTAAGAAAAAAATCAGCAATTACGTATATATATGTATTATTTCTTGACAGTTTATGAATGCAGATCCATACTCTGGACTGTTCTGTAATTGTGAACGTTCAGAATCTCTCTGCATTGGATTTGGTAGAGAAATCGTTATGGAACTTTTTAGACTTGCAGGAAACTCAAATTATAATGAGATTTTACTGCGATTCACAATTCGATAGTAGCCGTGGAGTTTTTATAAGATAGTCTTTTGATAATTATTTGGTTGTGAATGGGAACATGAGTAAATGGAGAATAGTTTAAGGCACAACAGGCCATAAAGTACATAGATTTGTTGCTTTCAAGTGAGTAGTAGTTTGATACTCTACTTCGATTCGATTCGCGTGAAACCTGTTGCGGAAAGCTCTAACCTCGCCGACATCTTGCAGGTTTTCGTTGCGTCAAGATTGAATGTTCCTGGAGCATGGCAGATGCCTCAGGTGATATTTGCTAATAGAATTTGATTCTCTATTTGCTTTGAACAAACCAATTTTCTTATAAAACATTTGTGTAGTCATCCTTTGTTGATTTTAAGTTTGTTTTCTGCTTAGCGAAATCTTTTAATAATTTTTCAAAGGGTGCAATTTTGAAGGATTTTGGTGTCAATCACTGCAAACACCACCTTTTGCATTGTTCTAGAGTCTAGGCTCTAGATTACTCAGTTGTCCAACTTTCAGCTGATCTTAACTTTTTTTTTTTCCCTTCGTATCTTTAATCTCAGGGAGGAATTGAAGAGGGTGAAGAGCCTAAATTGGCGGCTATTAGGGAACTGCGAGAAGAAACTGGGATAGTATCAGCTGAATTTATTGCTGAGGTTCGTGCGAGAAATCGCGTTTTTGCTTGATGCTGCTTTGGTCTTGCAATGGATGAGCACGTTATGTAATTTTCAGTCATGTGGCTGAGATTTATGGCTAGCTATAATAGTACGATTAAAAAGCACAGACTAATCTCAATCAAAAGGTTTACTCCTTTTTCCAGCACCAAAAAAAAAAAAAAAAAAAAAAAATCCCTCCTTTACTTTGTTTTTTCCAATTCACCTTTATGAAGAATTTGGCGAAAATTTATATTTTTAATCAGTCATACAGAAGAGTTTGATTAGAATTGTGGAAAGATGTTGATCTATGGTTTCCATGTTTCCACGCAACCACCGCAAATGAGGAGACTGTTTAAAAACGGATTCAAAATGGAACAGAAAAGAGGGGAAGTGAGCAAGATGGAACTTTTGTTTTCGATTACTGATTTAACCTCTGTTAAGATGATGTCTGAATTGGGTAAGGTGGTAAGAAGTTGTTTAAGTTACGATTAAGTTTGCATATTGACAGGTGCCGAATTGGTTAACTTACGACTTCCCTCCAGCGGTGAAGGCCAAAGTTAATCGTCTTTGGGGAGGTGAATGGCACGGACAGGCTCAGAAGTGGTACGCCTTTCTTCCTTGACAGAAATACAAAATGAGTTACCAAGATTATGAATTCTCATTTTATAGGTAACAAATAGGCAATTGCTATTGTATGTTCCACCACTATAAAGTTTAGGACCTTCTTTCTGCAAAGTTTGTCTCGTTCGGTTTCTTGGAGGCAACAAGGTTTGTTGGTGGATAACGAAACACTTGGAGTCTTTCTTGCCTCTTCCCCGATTCATAGAAGTTTGAATCCGATAGCTTGGACTAGTTGATTTTTAGATATCCACAGAACTCCATAGATTGATGCTACTGTGATAAACTCTTCGGTTCTTGACCTTTAACAAATCAGTTGTTGCTGTTTGGTGGTTTTTTTTTTTTGGATTCTCTGAGAAATGCATGCAACATTGTTTAAGTTCCCATTTCAAAATTGCCAAAGTTGGCTCACTTTTGAGTTTATACACGTCCCTTTGCTTCCTCCACTGACCACTGTGCACGTTAGTTACCAAAACGGATCGCTTCAATACTTTTGATAAGAAAACACCGTCACTTGAGCTTGCATTCTCGTATTTTCAAGAGGCTATCTAGATCCTGATCACCCCATCTAGTGAAAATGATCCTTCAGTTTATTTCGTTTATTACATGTTGAGCTAATGCATAGAGATTTGGTTAACTAGCATTTTCTTTATCCTTGTTGAGTTTACAATAATAAAACTCTGGGCCCTCTGAAAAATTACATGACACGGTGCCTTTTAACTGATTACCATTCCATATATTTCCATGAAACCCTTGCCATGTTTTTACTCGTCTAGTGTCTATAAATTCTTAATTGGCTAGGGAGGTGTACAAGTTTCATTTGTACGATTAGGCGAGTTTGGTTTACTTGTCGCTCGTCAATATCCAAGTTTTCTCATCTCTCCTCTGTCTTCTGTAGTCTTTTGAGATGTACAATTTTCTTACTTTCCTGTGGTAGTTTGGTAAACAGCCACAAAAGCATAAAACCATTTGTGCGCCTGTGGACTTAATGGATTCTCTACCGAAGAGTTTTCAAGTTTTTCAAGTTCATTGTACTTGACAATGAATTTGGAAAAAACTGACAGGTTTCTAATGAGACTAACAAATGGCGAGAGTGAGGTCAACTTAGCTACTGGTGAAGCAGATCCAGAATTTTCAGAGTGGAAATGGGCGACCCCCGAAGAAGTTATTGAGCAGGTAATTTTCCACAAAAAAAAGAAGCTTCCTTTGAATACTTCATGTTGGTATAATTTTCAAAGGACTGCCTAACATATGGAGATGACTGGTTACAGGCAGTGGACTACAAGAGGCCAACATATGAGGAAGTTATGAGAACCTTCAAGCCTTACTTCAACAGTAACGAACAATCCGCAAGATGTAAATCGACGAAATGGTGAAAGGGTTGTGATACTTATATGCTTGTAGTTATACGTGTCCGTGTTGTTAGCTTGTTTTGTACCCATTAGATTTGGTCCCTCTGGTGCTCAGCTTCTTCTTGTAAATGGTTATGGTGATGAAACTTCAAGTTAGATGGTTGCTGTCTTTTGAGCCTTGTGACAATAAAATCTTCTCTCTCTCTCTCTCTCTTTTATTTATTTATTTATTTATTGCAAATCAATTGGTTTCTTTCATTTGATCAATACAAGTTACAAATTTGTTGCTTGCTTTTGACGGCAACCAACATTCTGTCTGCATGAGCAACGTGTTCTTTTAATGTCGACGACATCTCGTTTTGCTTTGTTTTTGTTTTCGTTTTTGCCTTTTTTTTTTTTTGTTTTGGCACGTATGATATCGAACTTTTGAGTGAGTGACGATTTGGTTTTCAATCTTTTGATTTTGCCAATTAAAGTCTCCAACCTCTTAACTTAGAGGTAAATCTGGTCAAATTTGTAATGCCTTTCAAATGAAAAAACGCATGCGAGCTTTATTTTTAACCCGAGAAAAAGAGGGGGCAAATGTTGTTGCTGCAGGTCCATTGTGAGCCTGTAACCTGCAACCCCGCTTTCACCACCGATATGCCCTTAATGATCCTATGAGCCCGCCGCTGCAGGACTCTTATGAGTTGCAGGACTCTTATCAGTAACAAGGTAAGAAAGAGTGAGAAAGTTTGGCGATGAAAGCTAAGGTTCTTTTGAAACGAAGCTTTCTTCTTAATTTAAAGTTCTATTAAAATTGTTTCGTTTATCTTAATTATCCTCAACTGAAATTCATGTGCCACTCACATTCACTTTTCCTTGCAAAAATAGATGGCGTTCAGAGATGGCAATAACAAAATTTTCAAGAAGGAAATAAAATCTTTACCCTATTCAACCACAGGAAAATAGTAATAATAATAATAATAATCATCATCATCATCATCCAGGTTTATATAGAACCAAATTGTCCAATTTAATCTTGGAGACCATACTTTAGCATTGCCGAAACCCAATCAAAATTTGCGAATAAAATTTGCCATCAGAAAAAATTAAGAGTGTTTCTCCATAATTACATGTAAGCTGGAGTAAAAAAATTAACTTAATTGGTATCAAATAAGTTGAAATATTAATGCTGCTTTAAGGTTTTTATCTCACACTAATCATCTGATAGCTCTCCTTTTAGCCGCTTCCATCAAGTTGTCCCATGGAGAGGAGGTGTGCCATGTATTGCTGCGAGCATACAAATGAAAATGAGAAATGTGCAAGTAAGTGCCATGGAAATTAACTTCTTAATGCAGACACACTACGAACTTCAACATTCGAAAACAATTCAATATGTCGAATTATATTTCTGAGACTAAGTCGTCTACTATGAACTATGAAGATATTGATGAGGCTTACAGAATATCATCATCGTTCAGGTCAGCATATCCCAAAAAATTGTTGACAAACGAAAGACAAAAGAAACCTCCACCGATCACCTCGAGATGATGAGAAAACATATACATATTTTAAGCAGACAAGAACACCCTATGTAACACCCATAACTAGCTTTTTTTGTATTTACCCTTTTGATACACCGGAAATCCCCAAAAACCAACTTAGCGGGCTTGAGCTAGAAACTGGAACACCCGCTGAACCCTACAATCTTTGAGAAGGTTGAAACTCTTGGCCATTCACCAGGTAGGTGGTCCTGAGGAATTGAACCCCGGACCATGTGGGAGGAGCAAACCGCAGGCCTGACCGCTCAACCAGCCCTTAGGGTTCAAATAAACATCTTGACAATACATCCTTTCCTTGACCCAGTTCTGTCTGACGTTCCTAATGTTTTTAATTTTTAATTTTTATTTCTTTTGTTTCTATAAACCTGCTCATTGTCTCACCAGTCTATTCCAACACACAACTCCATTAACTCTCACTCAACTTATCCTATTTAAAATGTTCTCCATAAGAGCCTGGTTCATAAAAATTTTGACTTCTTTGTTCACAAGCCTCCACTCCGAAGTGGAGACATGGTGTTCCAATCTCACAAGAGACATTTAGTTAATTCTCGACCTCAACTCATTATTCAAACAATAGAATAGCAAATACAAATTTGGGCCCTTATGATAGAAATAGTATGTTAATCTTAGGAACCACATGTACACTGTAGTTCATTGATAACTGAATTCTAGAAGGACATTTAAACAAGTGTGAACCACCTTAACCATAAAGCTACACTTGATGTTGAGAAAGATAAACAAACACCTGTAACTATAAATCTAAATATCTGCTTTCATGAAAAAGATGACACGTAGTCACGTACTAGATGGAGTAAGTTGAATAACTTACAGAATGGTACTCATATGCTGAATTGCCTTGACGGTTGAAGTGTTTAGCCATGATGGAGAATTCAATAGGGCCCCATCCTTCCGTTTCAAAACAATTTCCAAGCGCGGCCTTGTACAACTACAGAACCCCAAAAGAAGAATTTGGAAAAAAAAAAAAACCACCAAAAACAAAAAACAAAAACATGGCAAAAACTCAAGTCCACTCTTACATATATCATATGGAAATAAGAATAGAATTGTGACATGACATTTATTTCATGTAACAATGACTTCGTCAAAATATAGAAAATTTATTGATTGGAGACCAATCTTACAGCGTCCTAAAGTCATAATTACATAAAGTAAATATGTACTCTTTTACTTGTACATGCTACAGTGTAGAACGGGACTCAAGACAAACCCGAAATATGTGTGTGTGTGTGTGTCAGTTAATCAAACAGAGAATGTGCACTCAAAGTGCAAAAAGTAGCAATCGCAAACCTTTGTAGTATCCACCAAGAGCTCAGTTCCTGCAGGGTAGGAGGCATAGAATTGATCACCTCTAGAATACCCAGCTCTAGTTCTGCAAGTTTGCAACACAAAACGCAAAATCCATTCAGAAACAAACAAAACGCAAAATCCATTCAGAAACAAACACACACAAAAGGACCAAAATTTCAAGAACAAAAGGAGTAAGAGTACAAGTTACAACTCACGTATTGTTAGTATAGGCGTAGCTCAAGCCCGCCACAAAGCAGTAGAATCCAGTGTACGACACAATTCTTCGGAGCTTTTGAATCTTCAGAAGCTCTACAAATCCCTCGTACAGCCTCATTATTGATGGCCGAAATCCAAGGAGTTTCCTATTCAACTGGGCATTTAATCGAACACCTGGTGTGCCTTTCGGGAAATGCCAGAAATCTGCCTTTGTCTGTCCTTAAGTGGATTTAAAGAAGAAGGAAAAGTCCAACAGAAAAAAAAAAAAAAAAAAATCTTGTTGGTTTTGTACGCTGACACGGAGGAAGAGAGTCCGACTAGATGGTTCCGATCTCGGGGATAATCCTCAAGAACAGCGTTCTGGCCTCCGGGCGTTGTTCCGTTTGAGAGAGAGGAGAGTGCATCAATTTCTCCAAATTTTTATTCATTTTTTTAAAAAAAATTTAGGATAAATTGCATATTTAGTCCCTAAATTTTTAAGTTTGTGTAACTTTAATCTCCAATCTATTTTTTGTTACTGAAATACCCTAAATTATTAAAATATTACTACAATAGTTCTTTATGTTAATTTTTGGATGAAATCCGTTAGAATTTGATCAGAAAGTTATGCTAACTAAATGATTTTATCCAAAATATTATAGTAACGTTTTTAATAGTTTAAAGTCATTCTAACTTAAAAAAAAATGGGGAGGGGGGACCAAAGTTACATAAATTTAAAAAGTTTAAGGACCAATCTAATAATTTACTCTATTGTTTTTAGTCATTGGGAAAAGTACTTGAATGACATAAATTTAGAGACCATTGTATCAACATGTCACAAAAAATTAACATAAAATCAATATGACACAAAATAAAATTAACTAAAATTTATATCAAATTGATCAAAAATGAAAAATTTATGTCGTGTTGATCAATAGATAAAAAAATATGATTATTCAAATAAGGGAGAGAAAGAGCTTCGGAGTAAAGGTACACGGGTGGATACTTGTCAAGAGTTCTCTTTTAAGTCATTTTAGTGAGCTAATAGTAGGGGTGGCAATTCGTATCACGTGTCGGGTTCGTGTCGTGTTAGAGTCGTGTCGATTTTTTTCTTTCCCGACCCGAACACGACCCGCGACCCGAACACGAAACGAAACCGCGATACGAACACGACACGAACCCGTCACGGGTTGACACGACACGAACCGAAATTGACCCGCGACACGAAATTGACCCGCAACACGAAATTTGACCCGAAACTGACACGAAATTGACACGCGACACGAACTTGACCCGAATTGACACGAAAAGTGACACGAAATTGACACAAAAAAAAGGATCTAACCCGAACACGACCCGTTTTTTTTCGTGTCAATTTTTTCCAACCCGAACACGACTCGCCCCCTATTTTTCCCAACCCGAACCCGTGAAATTCGTGTCGTTTTCGAGTCGTGTCATCGTGTCGCGACCCGTATTGCTACCCCTAACTAATGGGGTTGGAGAGAGACACAGTGTGTGGTTGGTTAATGTCCGTACCTGTCATGCTGTGTGAGCTTGGTTTTATAGAGTAGTTGTCGAGGCAAGTCCTAGTCCGACTCTTTCCGGCAGTGTTGGGCTGACCCGAGGAGAAGTTAAACTGGTAGAAGGGAGATTGTTGGTGGGTCTACCACGTGTCCTGACTTAGACCTTTGCGAGAAATATGGGATTCCGTTGCGAGAAACGCGGGCTAGGCGTCACGTGTCCTACATCCAGATTTGGTGGTCCCAAGTTTATCATAACGAACTCGTCGGCTTCCTTACACATCTAGAGAAGACATTGGTGTAGAGAGAAGACTGGTCAGGCACTTGTGTAGTAAGGGCTAGTTGGCATATATACTTTCGACAGCTTGGTGTGTAGCACAAAATAAAATATAAATATAAAAAAAAAAACTCAAAACTCTTTGACAAACTTAAAAAAAACTTTAGACGAAACTATCTTACGGAAAAAATATATATATATTCACTTTTAATTGTACATATGTCATCTAAAAAAAATGTATATATATGTAATAATATAATACAATATAATATAATATATATGTATATCTATACATCTATACATAACTTAAAAGTGGCAAATTTTTTTACTGTTCATGGGTTTCAAATATTTATCTTTAGTCCTCTTTTTATCTATTTTTTCAAAAAAAAAAAATTTAGTCTTTTTGAAAAGAAATCTTCTCAAATAGCTTTTTATATTTAATTTTTTTCATACAACCTTTTAAGACATTATTTTATAAAATGTGACTTTCATAAATTCATTTTTCTTCTAATTATTCTGTTAAAATAATTGTAATTTTCATGTGATGTTTTATTTTATTTGTTCTAAGTAAAAAAAGATCATAATAAAGCGTGTAATAAAATTTAACAAGATGAATATCCACATGATTTTTAACTAGATAGATAAAGTTTTCCGAGTTTCGTATTGTTGTTTACCGGATTTCTTATTGGGGAAAAACTACTTGGAGCTTCGCATGTAAATTTTTCAAGTTTTGTTGTCGTTTCATAATGTTGAAATTAATTGGTTTTTTTTTTTTTTTTTTGCTCTGTTTCTTTTCTTTTTCTTTTTGGAAAGTTTCCCATTCCATTTCTAATAAGTTTTTTCCTCCTTTCTCGTGTGGTAAGTATGATCATAAATATCCACGATATTTCCTTTAGATGTAATAGTTTTTCTATCAAAATAACGAGAAATATCAATAAAACTATCAATGTATTAAAACGTTATGTAATTTTTACAAAATATTGAAAAATATCGAACAAATATCAAATATTTTCAGCGGAAATTTCGGTTTGAAAATTTCTAAGATTTTGGATTTCTATCTTTTACTATCTTTGTGAGCATGTTATAACTATCTTCTATTTTTTAAGACTAAATAGTGAGAGAGAATAACTAGCAACTAACATGCTATAGATATCTTATAGAAAAGGAGATTAAAGAATTAAATAAAAGGTAACATATAGAAGGTGAGAGACTATAGTCTCCTAGACTTCTACAAATTTTGCACAATTTCTTATTTATGAAGCTTCCTTTTGGTGTTACAGTTAGAGTTGAAATTTTTAAGTTGGAGTTAATTGACTTTTTAAAAACTAGTTATAATTTTTGTTGGCTTTTTAGAAAAAAAGGGAGAGAGAATAACTAACATGCTATAGATATCTTATAGAAAAGGAGATTAAAGAATTAAATAAAAGGTAACATATAGAAGGTGAGAGACTATAGTCTCCTAGACTTCTACAAATTTTGCACAATTTCTTATTTATGAAGCTTCCGTTTGGTGTTACAGTTAGAGTTGAAATTTTTAAGTTGGAGTTAGTTGACTTTTTAAAAACTAGTTATAATTTTTGTTAGCTTTTCAGAAAAAGACAACTGAGATGAAAAATTAAGTTTGAGTTGAATCACCAAACGGAGTAGAAAAGATATTAAGAAGATATCAACAAATCAACATATATAGTATGTTCACAACTATATATAACTCTATTCATATAATATGTCATAACAACAATATTGTTTGAATTAGGATAGCATCCCAACCATACTTGAATCTCATAAGACTTCTCTTTGTTATTAATATGTGTAAGAAATTACATGTTTGTTATGTAAAATTTGTGTATTTATGTATTTTTAAATTTTTTATGCAATTCTAAAATGTTAGAAATATATTTTAAAATAAATTTTCATAATTTTCATAATTTTTTATGATATTTTCATTGATATAAATAATTTCTTTGAAATTTTCGTAAAATTAGATTATCGATATTTCGACAGATACTGATATTTTGATCCTTGGTTATGAGCTCCTTGTACCTTTTCTTTTATTCCATTGTCGTTCTACGACTTTAAATTGGTTTTGCGGTTTTCTTGTTTTGTTGTCGTTTGCTACTTTTATTGTCGCATGCAAGTTTTGTTGTCATTTTAAGCCTTTTGATCTGTTCTTTTTAAAAAAATTGGGGGGTCGTTTACCTTTCTAATTGTCATACAAGTTCATTTGTTGGGTTTCTTTAAAGTCGTATAAAAATTTTATGTTGTTTTTTTAATTTGAACTTTTGTTGTCAACTTTACATGTTAAAAAATTAGCATCACGAGTAATACAATTCCAAGGAAAAAATAAATAAAACAACCACAAAATATGCAATTTTTTTAATATGTTCATTTTAATATAAGACTATATCATCATGATGCTGGAGTATACTTGAACTTGAGAGATAGCCTATGTGGCTTGGGTCTCAAAGAAGTGTCTGAGGCTTATCCGTTAGGTGCACCTTTAGATTCGTAAAGGATTACTCGAAGTAAGAGCCTAAACGGATAGTGTTTGGAGTGGATTTACGAGTCTGATAATTGATGATATTTAAAAGAGTTGATTGTACCTCACCCATCAGTTGTGACTTTTAGGATGAATAGTTGCGTCACTCCTACATCAGTTCGTATTAGAACAGGAGGTCACAAGTTTAAGTCTCTATGAGTGCGCCCTGAAAGGAGCATTTTTCTAAGGAGAGAAGAATGATGCAGGAGCATACTTGAACTTAGGAGGCGGCCTATATGGCTTGGGACTCGAAGAAGTGCCTGAGCCTGCCCGTTAGATGTGTCTACGGATTCTTAAGGGACTCCTCGAAGTAAGGGCCCAAACGGATAGTGCTTGGGGTAGATTCCCGAGTCTGATAATATGGGTCATGTTTAAAGGAGTTGATTGCGTTTTTCCCATAATTGTAACTTTTAAGAGGAATGGTTGCTCACTTTTACATCAAATTCACTATGATGATTAAGAAGTTTACAAGAAAAATCACCCACTATTTTGTTCAACAGCAACGAGAAGACATGATAACAACTCAAAACATTCTTTATGCTCTCGATTTTGCTATTGCAAGAGCATATTCGAGGCATGAACGCTATTATATTTTCTCCGTATTATTTCAACAAACCAAGTAACTTCAACCATCGTGGATTTATATTCACCAACTATTTCAAAATCCTTCAATCACAAGTGTATCCACTCATACTGTGCTTCTGGCAACATTACATCTCTTTTGTGATCACATCCTTTATTTTCTAAATTTTGTCAAATGACAAACAGATCATAAGATGTATTCAACTTTTAAAGTTTTGAATCAATATCTCTACAGATATGAGATATATCATGATAGAGCAGAATTAATCAACAGGTAAATATGAACAAGCAGTTTAAATATACTGATAACCAAATTAAATATTTAAGAATGCTAATAAACAGTTCTTTGTTAAATGATTGCAACAGCATGAAAATTGAGGACAAATACATGATATAAAATATCAAAAACAAATAATCTTTGCATAAATTAGATAACAGTACGAGGAGCAATAAAATCACTATATTAAAGTATGATAAATTTATCTACGCAATATGTAAAGTATGTATCAAATTGTTAGTCAACAGATATATAGTGTTAGAAATTTTTTTTGTAATCGAATCGAACAGAATCATAAGATATAACATAACTAACAAACTGCCATAATAATTAGAGACTCGTATTGATAACGTTTTATGCATTGGGATATGATATAGAATTATTATAGAAGTAATATGATTAAATAGCAATATAGAGAAATCTAAATGTGGAGAGCGAAAGTTTTCTCTTATTAATATCTAGCTCATTTTTCTTTCTTTTGATCTCTTATATACACCTCTCTTTATTCTTCTCTTATTATTTCTCCTCACACTACTCCGATAAATCTTCTTCACATTGTTGTGTGTGTCTCTGTCAGGGCTTCTTTTATTTTCTTCCGACTCTTCTTTTGCTCTCTTCACCTTGCACTATTACGAAGAAGAGAAAGCCTATTCAGAGGCATAGAAGCTGCCGAGCCATATAATGCCAACAGCTTGCCAACTTGATGATAAGGCCACACTAGCTTTAGTCTCATTATCTTCAAACTAGCTTTTATCTTGCAGCTTCAATGTAGTGGGAGACATGGTGGATACGGCATCCACAAAAGAAAGCTCTCACAACAAGACCAAAGAAGAATAAGCAGCCTTTTAAAAAAAAAAAAAAAAAAAGGAAAGAAAAGAAAAGAAAGAAGAATAAGAATAAGAATAAGCAGCCTTTTACACTAGAGTGGATATATAGCAGTAGCTATTGTTGCTACACAGTGCTAAGAATGACCAGCTTTTTTCATTACTATCATTATTCTACTCTCCTTAAGCTGGTTAGGTCACAAGCCAGATCCAGTTCATTATTAGTTCCTTAAGTTCCTGAATCAGGTAAAGCCTCAAGCAACTTCATAATTCCTTATCTGTCTTCTAATATATTTATAGGCATATATGTCTACAATATTTAAAATAATATATACGTATATATATATATATATTATATCTCTCTCTCATCTCAATATTATTTTGACAATTCTTAAATTTGCTGAATAATTTTTAATATTTAGCATTTTTTATGTGATTAAATTCTTAAATTCAGATAATATGACATGATACTATTACGAGAACATCTAATAAAATAAAAAATCCGGACACCAGATCTCTACCATACTTTTACTACCCTTACATGTTAAATTTCTCTTCGTGAGATGTATTTTAGTCACATTAATTATCCACACATGGTTTTCTTTTTGTTTTTAATTAATTAATTAATTATTTATTTATTTATTTAAGGAGAAGGGATCTCAAGTTCCAATTCTACACTTTTACTATTGATTGTCGAGTTTTTTTTGGGTCATGGATTCCATAGATTAACTTATTAAGAAAAGTAATCTAAATCTTTTTAAATTCATTATCAATTATATTATATTTCTAAACATATGTCTAATTAATGTGAAACTTTTTGTCATACTCCTAACTGTTTGAGTACAAAGCTCAGGCTAGATTAATTGTTAAAGTACAAAATCAGGTTTTAATCTGAGGCTTTATGTGACGGGATTATAAGCATAATTAGGAGAGCTGGCTCTGTTTGAATCACATATCCATTTTCAGAAAGGATAATTTTCTTGTTTTAAATGAGAAAGTTTTTTATTTGAAGAAATAGATGATGTTTGGATGTGTAAAATTTTTTTTTTCTTGAAAACAAAAAGTTATTTGGAATTAGAAATTTGGTATTGGAAATTGTCCATTGTGAGAAGATTTTAAAAAGATTCATTTTCTTTTTCCAAAAATGTATTGTAGAAAATAAGTTTAAAAATGAGATAATTTTCTTTTCCAAAATGAGAAAATGATGAAAAAAGTTAGGAAAAACACTCTTTTGCAAAACTTTTCTAATTTTCAAAATTGGATATGTCATCCAAACAAGGAAAAGTTTGCCAATGAAGAAATTACTAGAATTAAACGATTCTTCTTCAATT
Organism: Ficus hirta; assembly: GCA_038430175.1. Lineage (NCBI taxonomy): Eukaryota > Viridiplantae > Streptophyta > Magnoliopsida > Rosales > Moraceae > Ficus > Ficus hirta. Next base: position 8,678,569 of record CM076595.1, on the reverse strand, counting down.
TGCTTCATGTTCGTAGGGATGATAATGAAACAGGGATGGTAATGGAACATGGATTGTTTCCCAACCCTCAAAATCATCTTCATCTCTGTCCTCATTCCCCTCTAGAGAAGGGCAAGATCAGGGGATTCCCTATTTAATATACATTACTATCAATGTACGAATTATGACAACTTAAGAGCCTCTCCAACCATACTCTATTTTAGAGTTTTTCACCATTTTAGAGTATGGGAACCTCTCCAATCCATACTCTAAATGGAACTCTAAATATAGAGTATGAATAGTATACTTCATATTTGAAGTATCACTATTCATACTCTAAACTACTTTTTCTTTTTTTTTAATTAAAATTTAAATTAATATTTAGATAAAAATAAAAATTATAAAGTTACCCTTAACTTAATTTTTCTTTCAAAATTACCCATTTTTCTATATGTAAAGTATTTGTATGTTTAAATCTTAAGTTATATTTATTTTTTAATACCTTTTTTTATTTTATTATTTTGAATAAATTTTGTAAGATGGTAAATCAACATACAAGTTTTACATAAATTAAAAAGTTGAGAAGATATTCTAATTCATAAACAAACCATAAATAAGCATACATAAAAATACATTAAACAATTACATGTGGTAAACAAAAAATAACACTCAATATTAAGAAAATCATGTAGTTTTTTTTCACTCAATATTAAGTTGTTTTTGATAATCGCACTAAATTTATAGTGTTTTGGTTATTTGATATAACTTTATATTTTTAAAGATTATTCTAAAAAATAAAAACAATCAACGGATTAATATGTTAAAAAGATTGTATGGGGGCATAATTTGTAAAATATAAAGATTATAGGGAATAAATATAAAATAATATCTAAATGATTATAAAAAAGAATATAAATAGAATATTCCTTTTAGAGTATGATATAGAGTAAATGGGTTGGAGATGAAATAGTATTTGAAGTGACAGATACTCTATTTTAGAGTTTCTGTACTCTAAAATAGAGTAAATGGGTTGGAGATAGCCTAAAAAAAAATTAACGTAGAAATTCACATGAACTCATCATAACTTTAGACCAAACTAGAAATCATAACCGCAAAAATGTCTCATTAAAATATAAAAAGTCCGAAAACTAAGATAATCAATAGGATAAGCTAAAAAGAATTAGTTAACTATGGTTACTAACTGGTAATTACCTTTCTTTAAACTTCTTTTTTCAGTGAAAAATATGTGATTAGTAATTACCTTAATTTTTCACTAAAAGTAATCTAATTACGCTAAAATGTAATATATATATATACACATAGTGTATATATATATATATGTAGCCTATGTAAATCGGGGAGGAGATGGGATGGGATGCTTCTCGATCTTTGCCCCCATCAGATTTTAATTTGAAAAAAAGTCTTCGTCCCATTCCTTGCTTCCATCCCTAAATATAGTCTCCTATTCTCACTCCGCTCGGAGTGAAATCCCGCAGTCATCTTTTCATGTTCTGTCTTTAGATATTTGTAATTAGTTCGACCGTGGCTGACCTGTAGCTGCCATGGCCGAAGTGAGTGAAAGAAATAAATAGCAACAGAAAACGTGGAGATGACACTAATTCGTGTTTACAGATTGCATTTGTCTCAATTTGTTAATTAAGTCATTAACTCAGACATGATAAATTTTTTAAAGGTCTCAAAAAATGTTAACTCAAAAAATTTTTTTTTAATAAACCTGTTGACCACGCCTAACCTATTTAAATTATTATATTAAATAAATAATTGATACAAGTTATGACTTATTAAATACGGTTATAACACATATGTTGATCAATTTATCTTTTTATTTTAAGAAAAAACAAGTGATCGAGTATAAATGTAAATTACAAATTTTATTTTATTTGCATCTAATTAATCGTACTTTTATTTATATTTTAGATCATATACTATTGAAGTTGTAATTGACACATACCATCTTACCGGCGCGTGTTAATTAATTGTAGATATATCAAACCGAACACAATTCATTTGGAAATCGTGTCAACCTGTTATTCATCTAAAACTTATTTAAAATGAACCCAAACCCGTTTATTCAATGTGGATTTTCAGTTGTTTTTGTTTTTCCGATGTGCTGCCGTTTATTATGCATGCTTTTCTATTATTATTATTATTATTTATTTTTAAATTTCTGATCAGCTGCACAAAGTAATCCGTTATTAGTTTGTTTTCTACATTAACGTATTATCTTCATGATTTATATGGAGCGACTTTTGGTCATGGCCCTGTATATGTGTGCAGTTGCCCAGATTCATAACACAGATCAGAATTGAGAAGCAAATATATGGTGCTCCTAATTCCAGCGCGAACCAATAATCTATGGGATTTATGGAATCTTCGGATTTGCATTTTGTTGAGCTTCTTGCTACAGGCTTTCTTATTGTCGTTCGCGTCGAAGAGACAGCGATATAAATCGATCTGGATACAACTGTTGATCTGGTCGGCGTACTTGCTTGCAGACTGGATTGCTGTTTATGGTCTTGGTCAAGCCATTCAAGGCCCCAATGAAACATATTATGACCCCAAGTTCCAGCAATATTACCTGAAAATGAAAAGAGAGATTTTTGTATTATGGGGACAGTTTTTCTTGTTGCATCTGGGAGGCTCGGATAGTATTACTACGTTTTCGCTTGTGGATGGAGGTTCATGGCTGAAGCAACTGGCCGGACTCTTTCTTCAGCTTGTGTTTACCATTCATAGCCTCAATCTGCTCGTCGTTTTACGAATTTACGGGCTACTGCTCCCCACGATCCTGGTGTTTTTAGCGGGAGTCATCAAGTGTGGTGAGAGAGTGAAATCTCTACTTACTGCAAGCTTCGACAGTTTTGGCATTCTGTTGCCCAAACCAAACCCTGGTCCTGACTATGAAGAGGCTCTGGCAAAACACGGTCCAACGACACCACCACCGATTGGTGCCCACATGGTCGAAATCCCAACAGATGAGCACGGTTCAACAACACCAACAACGAGTGGTGGCCAGTTGGTCCAAGTGCCAACAGATGAGCCGGTGAAAATGACGCAAGTTAACCCGGACGACTCTCAAACAGAACTTAGTGACATTCAGTTACTGCAAGAAGCATTTTCAAACTTCAATGTTTTCAAGGTACTCTTTGCTGGCTCCTCTGTGAGTTCCAAAGATCGAGCGAATAGCCAAGAGTATTTTCTGAGACTTAATTGTGCCAAAGCTTTTAGATCAATCGAGTTCGAGCTCATCTTCTTGCATGATCTTCTCCATACTAAAGCGGCTATGACGCAGAGCAAGGTTGGAATCACCTTACGAATAATTTGTTTCTCTTGTGTCTTGTGTGCCTTTGTATTGTTTTTTAGAGTTGAGAAGGATGATTATGCAAGGTATGATGTCTATACTACTTACTTTTTCCTCCTCGGAACCATAGCCCTTGACATCATATCTGTCATTAAGCAATTCATTTCTCATTGGAACTTCATTAACCCCGCCATACCATGGACGAGTAACCATGTCCCAGCATTTATTTTGAAACGAAAACGATGGTCTAGGTCAGTCTTCCGGTATGATATGATGAAGTATTGCCTTAATAAACATCAAAGGCGAGTACTCTACAGTTTGGCTGGCAGTTTCTGCTATGTGGAGAGATATATAGACAAGTTAGCAACGATTTGTTTTTCTTCCTTGGTTCCTATCACCGAACGTCTGCAGGAACTCATTTTCAATGAGCTCAAAGGGAAATCCGAGAATGCAAGTGATTTAAAGCAAGCGAAGGAAGCATGTTCACAAAGGGGTAACACAGCCCTGTCGCGGAGTATGAATACTAGTCCCAACTCTGAAAAACTTAAATGGAGCATTGAAGAGTTTCATTATATGGAGAGCCTTCTCCTTTGGCACTTGGCCACCACGCTATGTTGTCAGCTTGATCGGTCTCCAAGCACCGAAAAAGAGATTTGCCAGCTTCTCTCGGATTATATGTTTTATCTACTGGTCAGTAAGCCTAAAATGTTGGACCGGGATTTTGGAAATTGGGGCATAGCCTTCCAGGATACTCAGGCTGAGATCCAAAGATTTTTTACAAAGCACTCAATATCACGCCATACGGAGGCCTGCGAGAAGCTGATGCTCGTACAAACGCCATGTAGAGCAGCTCAAGTGAAGGGACGCGAGAGCAAATCCTTGTTGTTTGACGCGTGCTTACTTGCTAAAGAATTAGGAGAGATCGAGCAGCAATGGGAGGTGATGGCCAGAGTGTGGGTAGAATTGATGTGTGTCGCGGCCATTAATTGCCCGCCCAACATACATGCGCAGCAACCAAGTAGAGGTGGAGAACTTTTGACTCACATTTGGCTACTGATGAACCATCTTGGTTTGGGAACGCAGTTCTCTGAGGAGGACAAGGAACATGCAGACACATCTGGTGTGAGTAGAGGAGAACAGACCTAGAATGTTTGTTTGAAGGCTAAGAATCAAAAGTTTTGTCAGGTTTGAAGATTATGTTTATCAATTTGGTTTGTTATAATCATGCTTGAACTTATCTTTATATTATGATTTTATTAGGCTTCTGAAATGTTTGTTGAAGGCTTAAGAATCAAAAGTTGTTTCAGGGTTGAAGATTATGTTTATCAGTTAGGTTTGTTATAATTATGCTTGAACTTATCTTCGTATTATGATTTTATTAGGCTTATGAAATGTTTGTAGAAGTCTAAGAATAAAAAATTATTTCCGGTTAGAAGATTATGTTTTATGAGTTAAGTTTGTTATTATACTTGGACTTATCTTGGTATGATGATTTCATTAGGCTTCTGAAATGTTTGTTGAAAACTAAGAATCAAAAGTTGTTTCAGGGTCGAAGATTATATTTATCAGTTAGGGTTGTCATAATTATGCTTGAACTTATCTTTGTATTATGATTTCATTAGGCTTATGAAATGTTTGTAGAAGGCTAAGAAACAAAAGTTGTGTCATGTTTGAAGATTACGTCTTATGAGTTAAGTTTGTTATTATACTTAAACTTATCTTGGTATTATGATTTCATTAGGCTTCTCTGTGAGTATCCCGGTTAGGGATGGCAATCTTCCCCTTGGGACGGGGCCTTGCGGGGATCTGCCCCGAATGGGACGGGGATGGGGGATAAAGTTCGGGGATGGGGATGAGGACAGGGAAAGCACTCCCCGTCCCCTGCCCTGCCCCTGTCCTCGTATATATATATATATATATATATACATTTATTTGTGATTTTATATATATTTATAAGTGTAGAATATACTATGAAAATTATTTTTGAAAGTGTGTATTCATGAAATAAATATTAAAACTAAGAGGAATACACAAAAAATGATAATTTTATATTTATTTTTTATGGTTTCAAGTTTTTTTTAGCTTAAGTGTTTTATTAAGGTTTAGTTTTGAGAGTTTATAATGTTTTGATGAGACTTTTAATAGTTTTATCCTTTAAAATTTTATTTGTATATATCTAGAAGTTGGTTTGTTTATGAAATCTTTGGTGCATTTCTACTTTGTTGTTTACTTTTACTTTGTTATATTTTCAAATTTATATTTATAATAGATTGGAACGGGGCGGGTATGGAAGGAAGAAGCCTTTCCGACGGGAAATCCCCATCCCCGGCCCAGCTTCTATTTAAGCGGGGATGAGGATGATTTTGATGGCAGAAATGGGGACCGAAAAGCATTCCCTGACCCCGCCTCGTTGCCATCCCTAATTCTGGTAGCTTATATTTGAGTATACATGGTCGGGAGTTTGATTGATGTAAATTTCCAAAACCCCATTTCATCACCAAGAAAACTTTGAGCAAACATGTTCAAACACCTACAGCTTATTCTTGAAAAAAAGACAAAAGAAAAATAATAAAATTGCAGTTGAATTAAAAGGCCAGTTGCTTATTGTTTTTCTATTCTGAAACCTAGTCCATGACTATAAGCGTGTCAGTTTTTGTCATAACGCAAATAACTAAAGTGCCAAATATGTACGGCGCCGAATACAATACACATCCTCTATATATATACATCATTTTACAACGTAACATCTATTTTATCTAACTTTTAAATCGTAATAATTTTATCCCCCATTGCTGGTTTTTGGATGAAAAAAGCACATGACAACTAAATTAAGGGCATTTTAGTTTTAAAAATAAAAAATTAAAAATGACAAAAGCAAGAGGACAGTATGGGACCTCTTGCTTAGGACTTTGGAAGCGAGCAACCAACCTGGCAGAAATAGACCGTAAGTTTCCTATTTGACAAAAGTTTTTTATATTTTTTTTTTGGCACAAAAAATGTAAAATGTTTACCGTAGAATAGAGAGTGAAAGAGAAGAAAGGACAAGGGAATTTCGTTTTCTAAAAAAAAAAATAATAAAGTTAATAGCTTTTAATTTTCTTTTTTAGAGGGTAATTTTGTTTTTTTTTTCCCCCAAAAAAAGAAGTTCATAGCTTTTAAATTTCTTTATTTGTTCAAAGAAAATCTATTTTTATTAGTATCATATTTTATTTTAAAAATTAAATTAAAATTAATTTTAAAAAAAAGTGTTGATTTTTATTGTAAGAGTAAATTTGTCATCTAACCCTATTTAATTAACTTTCTCAGTGAAGATGTGATAAGTGGCATTTTCCAAAAAAAAAATAATAATAACAGAAGGAGAACATTTGTTACGGTTTTAAAGTTGGAGAAATGGATGTTGTGTTTGGAAATTCGAAAACAAAGTATTATAAAGGCTATAATTTGAGGGGGAATTTTATAATTAATCCAAATTTTAAAGGAAAAGCTAAGGAAAGAGACGAAAATGAAGGTTTCAAAACATGCAAAAACAGTAACAACTATTGACATTTCTAAAATCTCCTCATAGCACAAGAAACTAACATACAGCGAGTCATCGAGGCCTTGAGAGCGAAAGAGATCGTTTTTCCTTCTGAAATCTCGAGGAGTCAAAGAAACATTTAAAAGAAAGGAACCCCAACACTATTCTATGACTCCAAAAGTCCAAGTTACAACTTACAAATCAATAAAAAGAAATATATATATATATATATGCATGCATGTGTATGATCATATCATATCCATCTGTAATTCATTTCTTACAACAATTTATATCTATATAATATTCTAGTTTTCCACGAAGTTGGTGACAATTCTTCTTCTTTGCCGACGCATGCACATGCATGACGTAAGTTGACAACATATAAAATAATGAAAAAAAAATGTATATATGACAACAAACAAACTGATGAGATCAGCTGAACCTTGAAAGTCTAATAACGTTAATGGAGCCCAGAATTCTCAAGCTCCTCCTTCTCCTCCTGGTTTTTTTTTTTTTTTTTTCCTTCTTCTGCATCATAAACAGTACATATTCTTCTTATTCTTTCTCACTAACCAAACAGAATCCTCACAGCCGTCACAGCCAAGTGATTCCATCACTTCTCCCAGCTCTCCCATTCCCAAACAAAGCTCTCCCGACCAAGTCAGGCTACCTCCCAGTCACCACCACCTCCAAAACCTCCTCCTCCATCTTCTACGCCTTCTACGAGGCTGAAAACCCCATTTTACCCCTCCCAAACACCCCTATTCTCATCTGGCTCCAAGGTGGGCCCGGCTGCTCTTCCCTGTACGGCAACTTCCTCGAACTCGGTCCCTGGCTCCTTAAACAAGATCCCAAACACCCCAAATCCTTCCTTCTAGAATCCAACCCCACTGCTTGGAACCGGATCTTCGGCGTCCTCTTCCTGGATAACCCCATCGGATCCGGCTTCAGCACCGCCTCGGTATCCGAAATCCCAACTGACCATATCTCCGTCGCCAAACACCTCTACATCGCCATCACAAGATTTGTTGACTCAGACCAGCATCAGAAGTCGTCGTTTCGGTCCCGCCCCGTCTACATTGCCGGCGAGAGCTACGCCGGCAAGTACGTCCCGGCTATCGGGCACTACATCCTGAAGAAGAACGCGAGGGTCTCCGAAGAGCGGCGGCGGATCAACCTCGCCGGCGTCGCGATCGGGAACGGGCTGACAGACCCGTTGACCCAAGTCGGGACCCACGCCTCGAACGCGTACTTCTCCGGCCTGGTCAACGATCGGCAGAGGAAGGAGCTGGAGAGGCTACAGGCCGACGTGGCGAGGCTGGTGGCGGCGGGGAAGTGGAGGGAGGCGACGAGGGCGAGGTACAAAGTGATCGACTCGTTGTATGCCATGACCGGACTGGCCACGCTGTACGATTTCACGAGGAGAGGGACGTACAGGATGATCGGAGCGGTGACGGAGTTTCTGAACGACGAAACGGTGAAGAGGGCGCTTGGAGCAGACGAAACGGCGGCGTTTCGAGGTTGTAGCGAGGAGGTGAAGGCGGCGCTGGAGGGGGACACGATGAAGAGCGTGAAGTACGCGGTGGAGGAGCTGGTGAGGAAGAGCAGGGTGTTGCTGTACCAGGGGATGTTCGACCTGTGGGACGGCGTCGTGTCTACGGAGGCGTGGGTGAGGACGGTGGATTGGGAGGGAACGGCGAGGTTTCTGGCGGCGGAGAGGAAGGTGTGGAGGGACGGGAAAGGGGAGCTGGCGGGTTACGTGCAGAGGTGGGGGAATCTGAGTAATGTTGTCGTTTATGGGGCGGGGCATCTGGTGCCCGTTGACCAGCCGGTCAACTCTCAGGCCATGATTGAAGACTGGGTTCTGGGTCGGGGGTTGTTTGAAGATGTCAAAGAGGAGGTTGATTCTGAAGATCTAAATTTGAGCTTGTTTGATTAATTAGTAGAACTGGTAGTCGAAGATGATGCAGTATGCATGGCATATGGTTGACTTTTGTTTATACACACGGTTAAAAAAAGGAGCTTTTATTCTCTTCTAGCGCAGGTGAAAATTTTTTACCCCGATCATTTTCTTTTCTTTTCTTTTTTTTTTTTTTTTTTTTCTCTCGTGTAAATTTTGATAACCGTTAAAGAATGTGTTTATTGTTTATTGTATAGGAAATAAATTCCCCTTCAAAATTTGAGGAGATTTTTCACTTTTCGAAATATTGAGGAGGTTAATTTTGATGACAAAACCATGTCAAAAGACAAATGAGAGCCTTCAAAAGAGAGAGAGAGAGAGAGAGAGAGAGAAGAAAAGAAAAGAAAAGAAAGAACAAGAGCTATGAGAACTAAAACAATAATGTCAAAATAACATTTTTTTCTTGGATTAAGTAGATTAACTAACTGGTGTTTTTTTTTTTTAAATGTTTGAACAACAATGACCTGTTTAGATCATATGTTAAAACCACAGTTAAAAAAAAAAAAGGACAAATTATAATTTTTTTTATAATTAAATTTAGATATTCTGTTCAAATTTATTAACCAAACAGGCCAGAAACTTTTACAAGTCTGTCAGGCCGACAACTTTTGATACAATACGTGGTCATGACTAGAAAACAACACGAAGTAAAGGATCTGTGCGACTTTGCATAGTTTTCTTGGTGACAACTTTATATGACAGAAAATACGAATAATAACATAAAGGGCATCTAAGTTAAACTCTTCGTCAAAATTTATATGCATAACATTTAAGTTAAAAAAAAAGGTCAATTTTTATGTCAATACAACATTTTTTTGAATTTTCACAACAAAACTATAAAGGAATCATCAGATACACAGACAACAAAGTTTTTGTTCTGAACCCATACCATGATCGATACGGTTTTGGATCTCTAAAAGATAACATCACAATACTCGATATCGATAATTATGAACATGATTTTCATGCTCCAAGTTAATCGAGTCAATTCGTATCCATCCATATTAGGCAGTTAACCTAAACTTGACCTGTTCATTAATTGTGTCAACGTTTTTGACCCAAAACCATTTATAGCAAACCCAAACTCTAACTTTTTGTCATGTCTAACCTAAATTATTAGTCTTATATTGAATTTTACCAAACATGTAAATGAATGAAGAGTACATGGACTTGATTGTCCAAATTAAAATTTTAAAAACCAAAACTATCATTTACTACTTTATTGAATTCAAACAAATAAATTTACTACATAATTGGCTGGTTTAAACGTGCTTAAAGGTGATATTTTTGCCCGCCAATTTGGTTACTTTTGAGGTACTCTGCTACATCTATTCAGTATATATTAGGGGGGAATATTTTTCGGATTTGGAAGTATGTCCCTGCAATGGTTTCACGGGTTTCGATTTAAGAGTGTCCGCCGCATAACACCCCCACACACACCCCCCCCCCCCCCCCACCCCCCCCCCCCCCCCCACAAAACAAACAAAAACTTATCCCATTTATTATTTTTAAAATTTCCAGTATTTTTTTAGATATCATAATTGAAAAATGTTCTAAAAAAATAAACTTATAAATTCAATATTTGATATCTTACAATATATATTTATATATATCTGTTTTTTTTTTTTTTGTCCTTGTACTTGTATTTTAGTTATTGATTATTGTCGTGAGTGATTATTGAATATATGAAAACCATGAGTTGAAATTTGAAACAATAATAAGTGCACATATTGTTAATTTTATTTTGGGGAGTTTTACCTCCTCATTTTACCCCTTTAATAGGGTAAAATTTTTTGACTCTCCGATTGTTTTAAACGGTTGAGATCGAAAAGATTCACCAAATTAAAAATAGAGCATTTGCATAGGATCACATAAAAAGACAATAAATAAAAAAATTGAAAAAAAAAAAAGAAGAAGAACACTTCTTCAGCTCTGTATTTTATTTTTTTTGTTGGTTTTTTTTTTAAAAATTTTTGTTTGTAATTGAGTTTTGATCTGATGTAATAGGGCACATAATGAATTTCGTGTGTACACGACATCTATGCCATTAAAACATCCGACAGTTAAAAATTTTTTAACTATTGATGGGGTAAAAAAAGTGGTCTAATTGTAGTCTTTTCCTTTCGTTTTTTCTATACAGGATGTTGCTAATTTTGTTTTAATAAGCAGACAAATGGAATACGGGGACGGGCATTCCAAAGCCCACATGTTGTCATCCCTTAGATTCATTCAAATTACCTTTTATTACTTATTTATCGTTAGAAAGAAAGAATTTGTTTTAAGTTCTAACCTAGAGTGTAATTTTTGACATTCTAAAAAAGTACTAAATTGATAAGGACAAATTTCTTCGTTTATGATTCTAAATAGGATTCTCAATACTCGGATTTTGATATTAACCCATTATTGTAGTGACTTAGGGTTATAAATTTGGTTTAAAATATCTATTTCGGTTTCAAACGCAATTTGTTCGTTTTTAAACACTAAAAAAGAAGACTGAGCCAAATAAGATAGATTTGATCGGCTTTTCGACCATTCAAGATTCAGTTTTTGCAGTTGATTTGAATTGGTTTTGCTACATAGGATCACCAGAAAGTATTCAAAGGGTAATCAGGCAGTTTTTTTTTTTTTTATTTAAGATTTTTGTACTTTTTTCTTCAAAATTTTAAGGATAATAACCTGATATTAAAACAACATTGGAATTGGATATTTTGATTTGATAATGCTAAAATGAAGAAAAGGATAAAAAAGTACAATGATTAAACCTAAAGTAAAGTTCAAAATATCAACGACATTAAACATTAAACATCTAAATAAAATAAATTTAAAAGTTTAACAACATCGTTTCCTCTCAATATGTTTTTTAATAGGTATAATATAGATGAATATACATAAATACCAAATGGCTTAATCGGCTCGGCAAGAATCAAACCCTAAATTACAAACCAAAAACCAAAAACCGTGTTAATAAGATTCAATTGGTTCGGTTTTAATTTGATTTTGTAGGGTCCTTTTTTTTTTTTAAGTCGTCTATCATGAATCCCAACTTTACTTTTTGCAACTAACTTCTCTTTATATTTTAATGATCACATGCAAGCGTCTTATCAAATTTCAATGAACGAAAAAGTGGATCACACTTCACGCAATTTGCTCTAACGAGATAACAAATACTCACGTTGTCACAAAAACGTAAAATAAAATAAATAAAAAGTAGAAAAACTCACGTTGTCTGAAATTAAAAAACAGAAAACAAGAGAAGGTGGAAAATGTAAAGCTACTTTTTAAAGACAAAAAACCAAAACCACGTGCAAGCATTTATCGAATTTACATTACACGACCACAGAATAAAAAATTAAAAATTCCATCCAGTGTTCCCATCCCACTTCACAAATTTTAGCTTTGTTTAGGAATCTTTTTCCACATGTCCGTTATCTTTTGGCAGTCTTCAGCAAAAAGCGAACATCTCAATGATTCCTCATAGTTTGACAATTCAATATTTACCCTTCAATCACTATAGAGTAATGCTAACAATCACATGATTAAAGATAAATTATGATCTTTTATTAATTAATAGAATTAATATGATAGTTTTTAAATACATACTAATTAAAATATAATAATTTACATAACACATACATTAGTATTAAAAATTAATATTAAAGTTTATATACCAACTATTTTCACCACTATAAGTTCATAACATAGTATTAGCTAGTTACCAAACTCCACAAACTTCTCTTTCAATTCTCAACAACTTACAAACCACTACACTCCACGGTCCACCAATGAAGTCAACACTCCTCCTCCTCCTCCTCCTCCTCCTCTTTCTCTCCGCCTTCACCACCTCCTCCTCCTCCGCCGGCGCCGGCGCCTCTCTCTTCCCCGTCGCAGCCCGCCCCACCAAATCCGGATACCTCCCGGTGACCTCCTCCCCCAATTCCTCCTCCATCTTCTACACCTTCTACGAGGCCCAAACCCCCACCCTCCCCCTCCCCAAGACCCCACTCCTCATCTGGCTCCAGGGCGGCCCCGGCTGCTCCTCCATGATCGGCAACTTCTTCGAGCTCGGCCCCTGGCGCGTCAACTTCCTCAAATCCCCTGATCAGCCCCTCTCCCTCGAGCCCAACCCCGGCTCCTGGAACCGCCTCTTCGGCCTCCTCTTCCTCGACAACCCCGTCGGCACCGGCTTCAGCATCGCCGCCTCCCCAGCCGACATCCCCAGGGACCAGACCAAAGTCGCCCAACACCTCTTCGCCGCCCTCACCAGGTTTCTCGACCAGAACCCTGGGTTTAAAACCCGACCCGTTTACCTCACCGGCGAGAGCTACGCCGGGAAGTACGTCCCCTCCTTTGGATACTACATTTTGAAGAATCCGAATCGGATAAACCTGAAAGGAGTAGCGATCGGAAACGGGTTGACCGATCCGGTAACCCAGGTGGCTACTCATGCTCTCAACGCTTACTACTCCGGTTTGATCAACGAACGACAGAAGAGTGAACTGGAGAAGCTTCAGATTGAGGCTGTGAAGTTGACAAACGACAAGAATTGGAGCGAGGCGACGACGGCGAGGTCGAATGTTTTGAACTTATTGCAGAACATGACGGGCCTGGCGACGTTGTACGACTACACGAAGCAGGAGCCGTACAAGGACGACTTGGTGGATGAGCTTCTGAAAAACGACGAGGTTAGGAAGGCGTTGGGAGTAAAAGGCGATGTCGTTTTTGAAGTGTGTAGCGACCTGGTTGGGGAGATACTAAGTGAAGATGTGATGAAGAGTGTGAAGTACAAGGTGGAGGAGTTGGTGAAGAAGAGCAAGGTTTTGCTGTACCAAGGGTTCTTTGATTTGAGAGACGGCGTCGTTTCGACGGAGGCGTGGGTGAAGACGCTGGAGTGGGAGGGATTAGAGAGGTTTCTGGCGGCGGAGAGGAAGGTTTGGAGGGTGAATGGGGAGCTGGCAGGGTATGTGCAGAAATGGGGGAGTTTGAGTAATGTTGTCGTTTTGGGGGCTGGGCATTTGGTGCCTTCCGACAAGGCTTTGAGTGCTCAAGCCATGATTGAGGATTGGGTTTTGGGCAATGGCTTGTTTGAGAGTGAACCTGAGGTGAACAAGGGCAAGAGAAATTTCTTGGGACCAAATGCAATTTAGTACCCTTTTTTTGAAGTTAATTTTGTTTGAAAGTCACGAACATTTTGTAGCTGTTTAGTGGTTAATCAATTGAATAAGTGTCTCTTTGGTCCCCCAAAAAAAAAAAAAAAAAAATCAATGAAAAAATAAAAAGTGACTAGGTGGTTTTTTTTTTTTTATCAAGATTATGGAGTTGTAATAGTCACTGAATTTAACGTTACTGTGTGTTTTGAAAAAATAAAAAGAAAGAAAATGATCATTGTGTTGTTCAAATATGCTCATGTAGTCCATCACATATTCACATTGCATGCGAATCCACTCTCCCAATTTATAATGCCATCTAAAAAGTTTGTCTAAACCAACATTTCTAGGTCTCTTTAGAAAACGTCTCTTGAAAATCTTTTTTTTTTTTTTTTTTTTTGTACTAAAATTTGTGACTTGAACATATCTAATTGTTAAATTCTTTGAATCTCATGATCTGAACTTAGGATTCTTAATTTGTCTACAAATATTGTGTTTCCTTTTTTCATAATATCTACATTAACCAGCATACCTCACAATGTGTTTCGGTCACAATTAGAGCTCCTCTCGCCCATTTTTGCACTTCCACAAAGCCCTCTGTTTTTACACTAGCACACAATCCATGCCAATAAAGCCTTTTTTTTTTTATTTAAAAAAAAAAGAAAAGAAAAGCTCAACATTTCCACTCATTCATTTGATCTCAAAATCACACAAATGAGGGGGAAAAATAGTTTTTGAAAGGTTTAAAGGAAAGGAAAAAACAAATGTAATGGCGCTTGGAGGCGGATTTGTGAAGAGGGAAAATGGGAAGAAGGAAAGGGAATATTAGAGGCTTTTCCGAAAGGTTTTATTAGAACCTCCGGAAAGACCCAACAAAATTCCGATCCCAAAACGACCCAAAATAAAGCACAAAACCCGTACTATGATGCCATGAATTTTGATGTGTAGGGGCTGGAAATGGCAGGGGAGCACCCTGTAGAGCACCTACAGAGTTTTTCAGAGCCACTTTCTCTTTCATTTCATTTCTGCTCTCCCCCTCTTTGCCACAGCCCCTTCCATTTTCTTGTTTATCTAATCTAGAGAACAAAGAGGGCAAAAAATAAAAAAAAAAAAGAGAAAAAAAATCCTTCCTATAACCAAAAATGAAAGGCTTACCTGATTGACTACTGCTTATACACATTCATGCTTTTACAAAATGATGAAAACCCTAGTGAAGCCTTCTTATTTATAGAGCAACCCCAAGTAAGTGGGTTTTCTTTTGGGCTCAAGTTCACCTTACAGCTAAATGTACTTCGTCCGCCCATCAGCAGCCCAAGAACGTAAGTAAACCATGGTTTGTTAAATAGAGGTGTCAATGTTTCCTCGATTAGGGATGGTAATAGGACGGGGCAGGACGGGAATGAATATGCTTTTTCCACCCCTATACTCGTCACTTTTTTTTTTTTTATCTGTATACCTACTTAATTTAATGCTGTTGTAGGGGTGGATAATTCCCACCGTGGATGTTATACTCATATCCAATCCACTTACCTATTAAGAATTAAAAAAAAAACTCAAAACTAATTTATTAAAATTTTCATAAAATTTAACAATATAATCGCAAATGTAACATAAAATGAAACTGAAATCTTAAAAATAAATCCAAACTCCATGAATCTAAAAACTAAATTAATTAAAAAAACTAAAACATTCAAACACTAAAAGTTCAAATTATATAAAAACATATATGTTTTTATAGTGGTGAATATAAGTGGGGGGTATGGGGGAGCTCCCCCCACCCCCGCTCCGCACCTATGTAGAGAGCTAATCGAAACCCTCATACCCGCCCTCATATCCATACTATCCCTCATACCCGCCCCTAATAGGGTGGGTACTCACAGGTACCGCACCTGTTAATAAAAATATTATCCCAACCCTCAATTTTGATTTCCATTAGAATTTCAACTAATTCTACTAAAATACCCCTATAAAACTGTCCATATGAGACTCACGTGCTATAAAACCGTCCAGCTATCTTTTTTTGGAGTTAAAGGAGCTTTCAAATTCTTTTTTTTTTTTTTTTAAGTTTAGAACTAAATGACACTTTTAATAAAAATTTAGGAACTATTACAACAATTTACCCGTTTCAATAATAAGCTTTGGTTTTAAATAGAAAAAAAAGAAAAAAAAACCCAATAAAAACAGACTAGTTAGTGCTTGCCTGTCTCTGTATGTATTTGAGTGTGCATCAAGGGGACTTTAGGCGAGAACAAAGGGGGGGAGGGGGGGGGGGGGGGGTGTGGGAAAGAGTATTTAAAAGGTTGTTTTCATTATTTTCTTTTTGGTTTAGGTAAGAACAAAGGGGAAAAAAAAAAAAAGAATCTATTTAAAAGGTTGTTTTTAGAATTTTCTGTTTAGTTATTCACTTATACCACAAAAGTTTCCTTTTGGCTACTATATCAGAGGGAATTTTGGAAGTTCAATGCCCAAACTCTCAATTACGCATCTTGTTTCTTCTCTATTCCATTTTCATAAAATTTAAATTTTAAAAGTTCATAATTTTTTTGTTTCAAGTTAAAATGAGATCTTTTTTTTTAATGCTCAGGACGATAAAATAAACGAAATAAGATTTCTAAACCAACATGTAAAACTCCAACACCAGTTATTGTTCCAAACGAACACTCATTAACCGAAAATTAAAGTTAGGTTTACTTCATATTGTGTTTTTGTGGATTCAAAAAGCAAAACTAAACAAATAATAATGCAAGTTATTTTAAATATTATAAATGCTTAATGTCAAAATGTTATGCATAATTCAGAGCAAAAAAATAAAAGTTATGCATAACCACTAACCTCTTAAAATTGTCGATATATATAAAAACATTTTCAAAATTTGTATAAATCTTCTAACCTAATGTAATGTGGTATTATATATAACTTAGTGATAATTTCATATTTATAAAATATGGAGTTAAAATGTCCAATACTATTAAAAAAAAAAAAAGTAATGTTATTTACTGAAAATGAAAAAAATAAAGGAACAAAGAAATTTATATATTAGAGTTATTTATATATTAGAGAGAAAACGGAGGATAACGGAAGCCGTCGAAGCGTGCACGACACAAAAAGACAACCAACCAAACAGAGGGACACACCACTTTCAAACTTCCAACTTGGTGCTTCGACTCCATTTTCAGTTTTCGAGCTCACGCCTTCCACTTGGATTCTCGAGCTTTTCTTCCTACCTTCCACACCAGCTGACGGTGTTTCCCCCCAAGCTCTCTCTCTCCAGCTCTCGCGTCGGAATTCGGCGTCTGGTTCCCGAGAAAATGGCCGGAAAAGAAGCGGAGAACATTTAATCCTTCTGAAAAGGTAGGTTTTTTTTTTTTTTCACTTCCAATTTTAAATTTCAAATTTCGTTGCGGCTAGTTGTATTTAATGAACTTTGGTGAAGAATATGAACTATATATTTATATATATAGATATATTTTTTTTGAAACAAGAATATGAACTATTGGTATCAAGAGCTTGATTCTTCCTAATTTCCTTGTTTTTTATTAAATTGTTTTCGTTCATATTAGGAGATGAAATTGATTTTCTACATGCTTTAAGGAAGACACCGCCTTAATAATGTGTGAAATGATAAGTTTAATGAATACATTAGGGTTTTTTTTTTTTTTTAATAGTTATTATTATTATTTTAAAGGGTAGAGCAGGGAGTGGTGTATCCCCGTATGATATATTGGTCCTTTTGGATTGAAGTGGATGGTCCATATATCCCGACCACTGCAACGGTCCCATCTCAAATCCATGATTTCTTGCATTGGGGACGAGTGGGCTTACCACCGGGCCAAGCTCTCGGTGGTAGACATGACTGTCTTAACTCTAAGGCTTCTTGGAGCAGTGAGAATGTCACTGAATAAAACAAAGAAGAAAAGTCCTTTGTAAAGCATTACTCATTAGGGGATGATTATAAGCTTTTGAAGATTCCAATCTTACAAATTAATTGGCTTAATTTCTTACTAATGGAAACATTAATATAAAAAGATAGCGAGTAGAGACAAACAAATACATTAAATTCATAGTGGTTCATCACATTGAGAGATACGTTTTCTTTCAGCCGCTACAGAATTTCATTACTATAAAGAAGAAGATAACAACTTTGTAAGAGTGCTGAGTGTGGGTGCTAACTCTGTGTCAGTGTTAAGGTAATAATTAGACTTTATTTCTAGACTTCTAATTCTGAATCTATTTGGCCGTTCTCAATGCATTGACCCTTGCCATGCTTGTTTATTGTTTACTTTCATTATTGTGATCGCTAGTTATCTGTTTTGCAGGCTTGAGGCCTATGAAATCCAGGCATTTCCGGTTCATGTAGCAAGCTTGTTGCACATGGCTCTGGCAGTCTTCGTTATGCAGTCACGTGGCATGGTAAAGATGAATTTATATGTACCTTAACGTTCTTCAGTTTCTCTCATTATGCATTCGCATATATTGTGGTTTTAAACTTAATTGAAAAGTAATTTATCATGCATATGTTATGGGACCTCACTGAATGTTTGTTCAGGAGTTGATTAAAAGAGTTATTTTCAGTGTTTCAGGGTGAAAAATATCCAAAGCAGAATAGTTTTCAAAGCTGATAAAGGATATTGGAGTGCCTTGGGCAGAAATATGAGGTGTCAGTTTATATTCTTATTAGTGATTGCTTATGATTAAGTATAAAAGTGACCGTGCTGGTACTGACTTGCATGGTTTTACTCTTGCAGGTTTAATCACTTTCTCCCTTCCCAATTCTCAAGACTATGTTACAGATCAAAACATAAGTTGGTGGAAAAGCTGTCAGAGGAAGTTAATGGTTATGGTTTGTCAAACATACGTAATCGTCCAAAGGTGCTTGATAAGGTAGAGGCACCGTTGTAGCCGTTGGCTAGTATAAGTTGTAATACACCAATCAATCTAACTAACATGCTTTCATTTGACAAACGTAAGTCAGACGCATATTCCTACATCAGCCATAATCGAAATTACAAATCAACAATCACTTTGACTTAGGTATTTATAGAGAAATTATCAATAAGGTAAACTTAAATAAATCCTAAATAATCCTCAGAGAGGACAAAAAAAAGGAATCCCACAAGATAAGCCTAATATTGAATTTAAAACTAAATATTAAAGTTTAAACATTATCCTAATCTTTTTCAGTAAATATACAAACAACATAAGTTCACACATTGTTGCTTTTTGGCCTAATATCAGAGGGATGATCTTTTCTACTATTTTATTTTTCTAGAGTTTTTTAATTTTTTTATTTTTTCATGAATTTTAGTTCACCTGCTGTTATCCAGCTTGTTCTGTGGATTCTCGAGGCTGAGTATTTATTCGTTGCTTCCTTTTCTTTCAGGTATCAGTTCTGATGGGTTATGATGACCTTCCTGATTTGAATGAAGACGAAACAGATTGTTTTGATGTTTCCTTGGCGTGTAAGCGATTTCCATCCATTGTAGTAGGTAGTTCTCCACCAGTGAGCCTGTATGATGGAACCTCAGATTTCTTCAACATGAGGAACCTTTTAGGAGCAAAAGGCTATGAAGATTTCTTTTCTAATTCTACCAGCGAGGAGCAGATGCTGAATATTCTCCATGAAACATTGGATTCTCCAGATTCCACTCTTTCAAGTGTGGAAAGTTCCATATCAAGAGAACCTCATTCTTGTGTGGAGCCCTTAGCTTCGGAGTCCATCACATTGGTTCCTGAGGAAAAATTAGATCAACCAGTCACTTTGGAGGGTGAATCACAATTGGATGAGGCACCCGTTGAATTATTTCTTGACAGAGGTATTAGTTGCATAACGGGACTTAAAAAGAAGCATTATCGTCAGCTGGAAGACTCCGGTTTTCACACGGTTTGTTTTATGAGAAATTTTGGTAAAGACGAAAAGCTTGTAAAGTTTGGCAACATTTGAAAGAAGGCTTGACTTTGTGTTGGTCATTATTATTTCCATGTAGTTGCGGAAATTGCTACACCATTTTCCTCGGACTTATGCTGATTTACGGAATGCTCAGATGGGAATTGAAGATGGACAGTACTTGATTTTCATTGGGAAAATCATATCTTCGAGGTAATTACTTTACTTGTTTTAGAAATTTGCTGGTGTCTTATGTACAGCTAGTATTTGTGCTTGGGGAGTTAAAAGTCCAGTTATTGTTTTTCCGATCTTGATGAGCATGTGGGTGTTTCTATGTTTAGTTTTTGAAATAGAAAACTAGTTTTTTAAGAATTTTTAAAGGCACTGAGGTGGTTTACTGTAACATACGGATGGGGTGAGACAGAGATAAAACATGTGATTTTCCATACGCGAGCTGAGTTTCTCCTTTGGTGACTTTACTCTATGGTGTGAAAATTGTACGTATTAATACTTATAAGTTTATCTCTTTCTACTGCAGAGGAATCAGAGCTAATTGTACCTTCTCATTTCTCGAGGTTGTTGTAAGTTGTGAGATTGCAAACTGTGACTCAGATTTCGAGAGTACTGTTGATAAGACAGATATCAAAGGAAAGAAGACAATTTATTTGCATCTTAAGAAATTTTTCCGTGGTACTCGTTTCACTTTTAAGCCTTTTCTCCAAAGTCTTCAGAATAAGCATAAAGTGGGAGAGATTGTATGCGTTAGTGGTAAGGTGAGTTTCAAGAGCTTCTGAAAAGTTGGATGGCTTTCCATATACATATTTATATCATTTTACCATATTCTGGTTGCTTTATATATATATATATATATATATATATATATAGTGTTTTTCATATTTCAACTGACACTTGTATTTGAATGTTCCTCTGGAATACAGGTGAGGACTATGCCTTCCGAAGATCACTATGAAATGAGAGAATATAATGTTGATGTGCTTGAAGATGGAAAGGAATCATCTTTTCATGCGGAAGGGAGGCCATATCCTATTTACCCTTCAAAAGGAGGCTTGAAACCCAACTTTTTAGGAGATATTATTCCGAGGTTTGTTTCTTTGCACCTTACCTGTAACGTCATAGAAAGGCCACTGCACCTGGCAACATCTGTGCCTAGGAATCATATACATTTTCCCTTGTTGTACGACTCTTCTTTCGTTTTTCTTCCCTGTTATGTTCCTTTCTTCTTCATTAGGAATTAGACACTTACAGGACAAACTACAAGCGTTCCCTTATCTTGGTCTGTACTTTCTTTTATAGATGCATGCACTAATTGGCTTTTCCTGCACAAATAGGGGCTGTTTTCTGTCCTATAAGTTTGGTTGTAAAATGGAATTTGTGGGTACATTCTTATATATGTGGCGTAAATAAAAGGAGATTACAAGAATGCGTGAAATTAGTTCATCTAATAAATGAACTTTGCATTCCGATTGGTTGGTGCTCTATAAGCTACATGGCTCAAGCTGCTTTGTGTGATATTGTTGAATGACCATCCTTTTTGGTGATTTATGTCCTCCTTGCATTGTTCTGATCCACTTAGAAAAGGAGTTTAGTTGGTCATTTGTTTGGTACAAGAATATACTTGTTTTTGTTTCTGTTTTTTTCTTTTGTAACAGTGCGTTGCAAGCTTTGCCCTTAAATATCGATCCTATTCCTAAAAAGGTCATTCAAGAATTTGGACTGCCAAGTCTTTATGATGTAAGTGTGTTTGTTTATTTCCTTCTCGGTTTTTAGCCTTCCCATCACATGTACTTGGTTATACATATGTTAAATTACGGTACCTATTATTTTTGAACCCCTTTGTAAGTCTCTATTTTCGGTTATGAAGTGAATTGAATGACTGTTCACTTGCTTCATTTTATTCCCATTGGCTGTAATTACATTTTGAGCTAACAATTAATGTGAAGACATTGTTTTACATGCTTATCTACACAATTATCGGTAGCCTTCTGAGAATGGTCTAAATCTAACACATTGATTACACTTTGTAGTTTTTTTAAAGCGTAAGAATGTAAGTCAAATTTGTAAGAAACATGTTAGCCAATCTCTATACCTGTAATCTATTCTCTGTACTCTCCCATTTTTTGACTTGTTCCATCTTCAATAAATCACAGTGATTGTAAGTCAAAAGTGTTCCGTCTTTGAATTTATTTCACGTTTCATCATGAATCACCTTGGGCTTTCAACTCGTGTATGCAATTCGTGGTCCCCTGATCTCCTATCCTTCACCCTCCCTACGAAAAAAAGTAGAGAGACGAGAGAGGTTCAAAGCTTTAACCAAAATTCAGTGGGTACTTTTTTAGCTGCTTACATTTATCAATGAAATCTATGTGCGAGTGTTGTAACCCTTCCACACAGTCCATGTCTATGTGCCTCCACTTTAATTTTTTGACTGCCTGCATATCCTCATCAGAGAGCTTTGTGCTTTTCTTGAAATGTAGGCATACACTGGTATTCACCAGCCGAAGAGTATAGATGAGGCTGATTCGGCTCGGAGAAGGCTAATATTTGACGAGTTCTTCTACTTGCAGGTGATATGCATTCACCTGTCAATGTTGTTTGGTATCATAAAAGAATCTACGTTCAAACAACTAATCTCAAACATCTACATATTTACAGTTTTGTTCTGAGAAAAATTTCTGGTTCATATTTGAATTTCTAGGTGGAATTACTAATAGTGGTGGGGTATGCTTTCTTATTATACAATGCTCAATTTTGTCTTGAACTAAACCAATTACCATTGTCTGTCAGCTCGGACGCTTGTTCCAAATGCTTGAAGGTCTTGGTACACAAATTGAAAAAGATGGTCTGCTGGACAAGTATAGGAAACCGGAAAGTAATGCTTCTTACATGCAGGAGTGGTCTAGTCTCACCAAGAAGTTTGTGAAAGCTCTTCCATATTCACTTACATCTAGTCAACTTAAAGCTGTTTCCGAGATTATTTGGGATCTTAAACAACCAGTTCCTATGAATCGTCTCTTGCAGGTGTGAATTTTAAATGAATGTGTTCATGTGCTCACCGTGTATGTGCCTACAGAATTTGATTGCTTTTATATTCAAATGTTACTTTCAAGCATGCATAGATGCTGATTCCCTGTTGATTGTTTTAAATTTTAACTCCAATATAAGTTTGTGATAAAGATTCTCCTTTTTAAGGATCAACAATGATAAATAATTTTGTAGCCTATTTTCTGTGATAAATTTATGCTTGGCATGGGATTTTTTCCCTTGTCATTGTTATATACGACTATCAAGTTTTACATGGTTCATTAACCTGAAGGTTATACGTTTTATGAAATTAACCCACATATAAGTTCAAAAACGGTCGTTTTCTAAACAAGACTACACTGCCTTCTAGTTTTTGCATCATTCTGTAGTCCTATTTCTTCACCTTTATCACCATTGTTGTAGCTCTAGCCGTAGCTAAGGTTTTGGAAATAACGAAGCTAGGCAATAAGGGTCAATGTCCATTTTCTAATTTAAAGCATTTACAAGGTATGGGATTGTTTCTGAGGTTTTATTTCCTAGAACGTAGGACTAACTACTCCGCCTGGTTCCACTCTGGTTTCTCGGTTGAGATCTCTGATTAATAGATTTTTATAGGTTTTTGATGCGGTGACATGGTGTTCCCCCTATTTCATTCTTGTCTAGAAACACCCTTTTTGCCCGCATTAGTCTGTCAATTTATATGCTACCCGTCAATCAAAAATATAGGGTAAATAAGGTAAGGTCTGGGCATTTCTAGGTCCTTATTTGACACTTCATGACCTTTAGATTCTGCATTTTGTATTTTTTTAGAATATCTCATTTCCTTTTAATCTTCTGCTTATTTTTAGGGCGACGTTGGATGTGGGAAGACTATAGTTGCTTTTTTGGCATGCATGGAAGTTATTGGCTCTGGATATCAGGTTAGTTATTTCGTTCCATCATTTTTCTTATTTGTGGGGGTTTTTTTTTTTAATTGGTTATTTGGAACCTTTCTCTATAAAATATCTCATGACTACTGTCCAAGCGCGGTCCATTTCCTTTTGCTAATCTGT
The DNA here is from genome assembly GCA_038430175.1 of Ficus hirta. NCBI lineage: Eukaryota > Viridiplantae > Streptophyta > Magnoliopsida > Rosales > Moraceae > Ficus > Ficus hirta. Next base: position 8,654,669 of record CM076595.1, on the reverse strand, counting down.
AGGCAGCTTTCATGGTTCCAACTGAGTTGCTTGCAATCCAGCATTACGATCACTTAATTAATTTGCTTGAAAGCATGGATGAAGTTGAGTGCAAGCCTTATATTGCTTTACTAACAGGTTCAACCCCATTAAAACAATCAAGAATGATTCGTAAGGTACGGATGATCATCCTGTACACTTGCTTTTTAATTTCTAATTTTGAGTCTTCCCATTAAAGATCACGTATGCTCAGGATCTTCAAACCGGAAACATCTCACTGGTCATTGGAACCCACAGTCTGATAGCTGAAAGCGTGGAGTTCTCTGCACTGCGGATTGCTGTAGTGGATGAGCAACATCGGTTTGGTGTGATCCAAAGAGGAAGGTTCAACAGCAAGGTAATGTGTTTTAAACAAGATGATTATGGTTACACATGGATGATTAGTCTTTCGGTGTGATCCAAAATTTAATGTTTTCTTCTTTAAGGTTTTTGTCAGTTATTGATGAATATCTTGCATGATGTTTATATATCTATATCCAAGTCTCTCTATGGTCTGAAGAAGGCCCACCATGTGATGGGTTTGACTGAAGGTGGATGAAGCCAAATTCTCGATACTTAATTAGAGGAAACTAACTTTGATTAATATGTTTTCTTGATGCGATACTATTTTTCTAGCACATGCCATATTACCACGCCTAGAAATTTAATTCTTTGCATAGAAAAACTACTAGCTTTTTACACTTGACCTCATTATTGGTGGTTTGTACTGACACAATGTTAATGCATGCTTCGTTAACATGTTCCGTTTATCCACTTTCGAATTTAATTTACATGTACCGTATAGATGGTGTCATTCACTTGATATCGGTGTACACGACTGGCTTTAGCATTCTTGAATAACGCAACACTATTTTGTGATGCTAATCGGAAATAAAAAATTGTGATAATGGGGTTTGGGAAGGAGAGAGAGATGAGCTAAATGAATAATTGTCTGGTGTATATCTCTGTTCTTTGACACTTGACACCTCTGTTCATATAGGTTATGAAAGTTGTGATTCCAATAATATCCCTACAAAAAGATGCACGGAAAAATAACTAATAATGGTTATTTAAACTATAGTTTTTTTCCCCCCTACTAACTCTGCAATGATTTATGAAGTAACTGAGTGAGGGAGCTAACCCTGCAGTTGTCCAATATTTCTATAAGTTCAAGACTTGCATCAGAAAATTCAGATGAGACCTCACAAGCCGATAAGTTTATGGCTCCTCATGTTCTAGCCATGTCGGCCACTCCCATCCCGAGGACTCTTGCTCTGGCTTTATATGGAGATGTGTCCCTGACACAAGTATGTAATGTTTCTATCCTACCACTGCCTATTAGTTTTCTTATATGTTTTCTTATTACAACTCTGGTTTTCAACATTGACGTTTACTTTTATGTACTCAACTTGATAGTAAACAAGCATGAAACAGCTATGATTCAAGAATGACCCTTACGTATTAGTTGCTTCGTGATTATTATTCCATGGTTTCAATATTTTTTAACAACAGATAACTGACTTACCTCCCGGAAGAATACCTGTTGAGACACTCACAGTTGAAGGAAATGAGACTGGGTTTGAGACTGTTTACAAGGTACTATTGTTTCTTATTCTTATCTGCTTCGAATACCTGATTTGTCCTGATTAGATTTTCGTGATTTCATTCCACGTATCACGGAAAATAGGGAGTCCTAAGGAAGCATTCTTATTCGACCATCAGACTAAAACCATTTGTAGTAACAATAAAGTTACATGTGTGTGAAGCAATGAAAGAGATCTTGAGTTACTGCTTTTACGAGGTAAATTCGAGTGGTTGATTGTTTCTACTTTAAAAGGTCCAAACATAAATAATAGGTAAATAATGCATTTAGGAGGGTCAGCATTTTCATTCCAAGGACAATAAGCTAATTTATTTGAGTGCCAATGACGATTTTTCTGATTCCTTTCTTTCGCTTGGAGTGTTGTTTGATGAAAACGATATTACATTTAATAGATTATGCTAGACGAGTTACAAGGAGGAGGAAAAGTGTATCTCGTGTATCCAGTCATAGAACAATCAGAACAACAGCCTCAACTTCGTGCAGCTGCTGCTGACTTTGAATCCATATCCTCCAGGTTCAAGGGCTACAAATGCGGGTTACTGCATGGAAAGATGAAGAGTGATGAGAAAGATGAGGCACTTAAACGCTTTAGATGTGGAGAAACTCATATACTGCTTTCCACGCAAGTAATTGAGGTCGGTGTTGATGTTCCGGATGCATCGCTGATGGTTGTTATGAATGCTGAGAGGTTTGGGGTAGCTCAGCTACACCAACTTAGAGGACGAGTTGGACGTGGATCTAGGAAATCCAAATGCATATTTGTAGCTTCTACTGTTACTAGTCTTAACCGATTGAAGGTGCTTGAGAAATCGTCAGATGGTTTTTACTTGGCTAATGTGGACCTTCTTTTACGTGGTCCTGGTGACTTGCTTGGTAAAAAACAGTCGGGACATCTTCCGGAGTTTCCAATTGCCAGACTGGAAGTTGATGGGAATATTCTACAAGAAGCACATCTTGCTGCACTGGTAAATGTTAATTCCTTCAAGGGCAATCCTATCCCTTAAATTTCTGAGAATTGTCAGTCAATGTTTTTTAAGTTTTTAATTCTCTCTCTCTCTCTCTCTAACTGTTAGTATGTTATTATTTCTACCATAAAGTTGGTTCTTGACATCGGACTGTTTGGGAAACCGCTCGCTTTGGATGACTTGATAATCTGGAACAATGGTATTTTAGGGTTTGCAAATGAATTCACTAATTCATTAAAAATTTTTTTTTTTTTTGATTCACTAAATTAAGGGGATGAATATGGATGAAGCTAAACAATCTTAATTTCATGTATGCATGTTTTGAGCATGTTTTATCTTTAACTTTCTTCCCCTCTATTATTGATAGTTCCACTGGACTTCTTAACATGTTTTGGTTAACCCATTTGCAGAAAATTTTAAGTGCTTCTCACGACTTGGAGAAATTCCCGCTGCTCAAAGCGGAGCTCAGCATGAGACAACCACTTTCTTTTCTGGGTGATTGAACTTATGGTAAACTTATACAAGGTCCTAAAATCTCGCCCAAATTAAGAAACTACTAGTTCACTTCGATTATTACAGGCTTCATGATCCGTTTCAATTCAGTATGGCGGACTTCACCGAATTTAACATTTTCTCCCCTTGTGAATTAATTTTTCAATCCACAGCCTTGGGAGAAACAATGCAACATTTAGGAAGACCAAGAAGCATAAAGTTTTCACGCTTTTGTAGCCTCGCAACTTGCAAGAGATGTCGACCTTGTGCAAAAGAATCGTCTTCTAGGATACAATGAACATAGTCATGATTCTGACCATGGGAGGAACAACCGGTAGCCGTTGATGTCGTTCATATCATTTGTAAGTCCTCTTTTTTCCTCTCTTTTGAAAGTAATGGTAAGCCATTTTGGAGGATAGCATTTTTGTTGTATTTGTTGTACATATTTGGCATTCGTCAATTGTCCTTTTTTTATTTTTTATTTATTTTTTGGTGGAAGCAAAGGATGCCTTAAGCAAGCAAGGTTATAAGGGTGGCCTGTAGAATCGAAACTCGTTTGTCATGACTCAGTACCTTGTCGCCTAAGCCACGGCTAATTTTGATGGTCGAGTCGTTGAGACTTTGAGTAAAGGTTTTTGTACATATTCTTTTGATGACGTGGCATCTATTAGCTAGCTAACTATCTCACCCTTTTGTCTAACGTGTCCAAAATAAAAACGTGACTAGTTCCTTGTTTAGTGTTCGACTATTTTTTGGTCCTTTCCATACTCCTCCAATAGAAGTTTCGTGTGAAGTGGGGAAGGGATCTATTAAATCAAAGTATCCTTACATGTGTTTATATATATATATATATGTTGTATATACAAGTAAATATATATTCATATACCTAAATATCACTATCATCTGCGGCCTCCTTGAACAAGACTCGTAATTTTATTTTGATTTCGGAACTTTAAATAGTTTTAACCTTACTACGAAATATTATTATGTCCAAGTTTTTTAACTCTTAAATTGATTTCTCACTATAATTTTTAATTTTTAATTTTTATTGCATGTTACGCATTGAGCCGTGACGCTTTTTTACAAGATGTAGACGTTTATAAAGTAAATCAAAAGAAACTTGGTATAAACTTGATGATAGTAAAAAGTTATAGATTACTCCCTTGATGATATTTCCATTTTCTTTATTTTGTTTTTGAAAATATAATTAACGTTGGAGATTTTTGGGTGATGTTGATTAGGAAATCTATTTTTATGCTCCTTATAAATATACAACAAAGAGCAAAAGTGATATCAAGACGTCATCTAATATTTTGGTAGTTTCTAGTATCATGTGATTCATATATGATTACCTTGTATATGGTAGACATAAGTTGACAAGGATGTGTAGTCCGAATTTGTTAAAACAAATATATGTGAATAATTTAAGGATTGATGAAATTTAATCTTTAGTCCTTAGAGGAGGTAATTAACAAAATAATTCTGTATGCTTAAAGAAATTAGCATCAGAAAAAACTTTTCAACATTAATCTTTTTTTTTTTTTTTTTTTTGGTGAGATTCAACAATGTAATTTTGTATCTTGAAAATTTTGTTTGCACTTTAGAAGGTATTATGGGGAAAGAGCTTCTTGATTAATCCAATAAACAACTCAAGATATTTGGATTCACATTTCATTTTCTTAATTATACTTTACAAATCATTAGCACTTCTTTTTGTAATAAAATTATACTCAGAAGGCGGGGAAAGAAGCAAAGTCTAAAACATTCTTCTCAGTGGACGAAATTTCTAATCAATAATATCATATGTGCATATATATATATATATAGAGAGACATACAAAGTTCAATTGGTCAGCTGCACCTCTATATCAAGGCGGAAGCTGTGACTTTGAAATGTGGTAATATATGATATGTGAGTTGTCATCTTTTTTTTTTTTTTTTTTTTATAATTCAATTCAATCAAAGTTGTGTTTATCAATAAAAAAAGTATATTTCATTATGATATAAATTGGTACGAAAAAAGTTATAATTAGAATTAAAAGATTAGAAGTGTAGCCTGCGTTCGTATAACTGACGTACGCATCTACTGTTAATTAATAATTAAGGAAAATAAATTGCAAAGTTAATCCTGTTTTCGCAAACACAATGAATGAAAAGGGTGGTGACTGGTGACTAATGACTAATTAGGACTAATTAGGGCAATAAGCAAAGTGGGACCCACATGCCATCCACTAGGATTACAGGACACAACTCTGGATCTGTTGTTGAGTTGGAGAGGAGGACAAAAACCAAAACCCAAAACGGGGCAGTCACGGGGGGAAGAGGACAAGCAGACCAAAGTGGGCCCCAGTCGGTTCCCTACCCAATCATCATTTGTGGGTTCCACCGCCTCCGTGTTCCACGTATTGTCCCATTTATTCATCATCCAACTGGTCAGGCGGGACCCACTTTCCCACGCTTCTGTCTGCCCTCCCAAATAATATATATATCTTTGTAAGTTTATCAAAAATATATCTGTGTAAGTATTGCTTTAATATTTTTTTAATTTTTTTTACTTATTTGAAAAAAAAAAAAAAAGGGCTTAGGTGAAATGAGGGGTGCATCGGGCCGTGTGCACGACCACCTGACTTGATGGCGGCCTCGTCACGCCATGACTTTGGATGACAAAGCCCAATGGGAAAAGGAGACGATCCTTTTTTAACCAAGAAATTTTCAACATGTTCGTTTGAATATTATTCTTTTTTTTTTTTTTTCCCCTGCCATTGAATAGTATGCCATTCATTGGTAATTCTTTCAGTTTTAATCATTAAAAAAAAAAAATTAAGAACATAATTCAAGTTTTTACGTTTGAATTCTTATTCCACTATTAATAAAAATTGTTTTTAATTATTAAATTAATTTTTTAACAATTTGATCTATAAATATTTGTCTAAGATATAAAACTACTATAATTATAGATTATAACTTTGACTTATCGAATGATTAAAGAGTATTTTTTATAAATAGTAAAAAAATAATGTGTTCTATTGTAAAAATTTCCGGAGTTCAATTTTGGAGTAAAAAATTTCTAAAATTTAGGAGTGAGTACTATATTTTAACTTATTTTTTTAAGATATAGTTTATGAATATCATATAGTCAAAAAATTCAATCACAGATGTACGTCACCTCAAAATTGTCATTAGTTATTAGACTCAAAATATTAATATATAAACATACTTTCAATAAGTTGAATTCTTACAATCTACGTTAATGTGTTTGACTATAAATTACTCGTGTGTTGTATGAGTATCTCAAATGCTCAAAGAAAAGAAAACTTGATAATATTTTTCTTAACTCGTGTATAAGATGATTTTATAACATGCTTGTGTTACTCAGGTGAATTATATTAGTTCAGTAACATTAAATTGCACAGCATTTTCTCAAAATTTAATTAGTAAAGTGACACATGTACGTTAATAAAAACAAATGTGTGTGTGTGTGTGTGTGTGTGTGTGTGTGTGTGTATATATATATATATATATAGCCGACAATCGTCATTATTACTATGGGAAAATTTTTCACTTGCGGAGAAAAGTAATTTTGTGTAGTTTAATATTTCATACATTTGTTAGTATGATGGTTGTAGTATCATGGGAAAAAGCACCACTTTACAATTGAGTTTCATCTAGCAGTTCGATTATTTGTTTTTTTTTTTGTTTTTATGTTTATGTTTTTTTTTTTATTTTTTTATTTTTTAATTTTTTAATTTAATTTTATTTTTTGCTTAAGGGTTAATTTTAAACTTGACTTTGGAAGAATATAAAGTGTTGTTTAATTTTCTTTTTTACAACTTAAAATGACACAATATTCTATCCAGAGTTTATCATAAATTTTTATTTTGATACTTCCTTCATTTAATATATCCATTTTTGAATCGATTTTAGTTACATGTATTTGTTTAATGATCTTTATATGTGATTAAAATTATTAAAAATTTACTACTAAAAAATATTTGAAATTTACTTTTGATTAATCATTTATGTGACTAACAGGTGATTAAAACCGATTGAAAAAATGACGTTTTAATTTAAACAATAAAAAGCCGAAGTTACCATCTGTATTGCTAAGCTCGGGGGAAAATATAAATTTGTATTTTTGTTAATAGTGTTTGAAACCGTTTTGTTCTGCTTCTCTTTTAGTTCATTTTATTTTTTTAAGTTAAAACAAATGATAGTCAAGCTGAGCAGTGTGTCTTCAAGAAAAGTAAAAAAATAAAAAATAAAAAATAAAAAGGAGTGGTGGTGTGGACTCCAATGCAATATTATTGATGAGATAATTTAATTAATGGTATATTATTAGCATGAAGTTGCGTGTGTATATATGTTTGTCGATAAGTAAATGTTGTATACATGTACTTATATTATATAATATAATAACCATAATAATAATTAGCAAACTTTGTGCTTATCATGGAAAGTGCGAACATCTTGATGTAATCATGGTGATAACCTGTCGGCTTAATATATATATATATATATATATATATATGTGTGTGTGTGTGTACTGTGTGTTTGTGTGTGTGTCTATGTATACACACACTCATTTTAATAATTTATGACCGAATTGTTCACAATCATGCATGTTATCGATCACCGAAGTGTTTTTGTCTCTTTCTTTACTTTGGTCACGATAAATGAGATCCTGTCATTTCTTGAACATTTATTTCTTCTTGTAAATATAATAAAGAAGGGGCAAAAAAAAAAAAGCAACGGTTATTATCAACTTTATAATGCGTTAATTAGGAGGGGAATGGTACAGTTCAATGATTTTAATTTTCATTACACTTATTTTTAGGGAAGATAGTTTTCATTATCTTTATTTTTGTTTACTTTGATATATTTGGATACATACATATAATGATATATCTTTTTTATATACATATATGTATATTGTAAGTTAAAGGTTTGCTTGAACAAAAGTAATTAAAAAAGCTACTAATTATATTTTTAGGTTACAAAATTATAAGAATTTATATATATGAGAAAATTACTTAAATAATCACATATTTTTCATCTATCGACCAACATAACACAAATTCTCCATTATTGACCAACATAAATTATAGTTAACTTTAGCTTAAATTTATATCATATTAGTTTAGTATTAATTTTTTATATCATATTATTATAATAATATTTAAATTATGTCATTATCATGCTTTTCCCTTTATCTATTGTGGATGTAGATGTGTGGGTCGAGGGGGAAAAAAGTGATCATTGAACTTCTTTCAAACAAATATAATATGTAATACTTAAATCTATTATAGTATTGTCCTCTTTTGTTATTTTATGTGAAGGTTTTTTAATAACAAAAAATTTTAATTTATAAATATGTTTCAAAAGTTACATTGATGTGTGAGTAAAACCACCTATATTATATTCTCTTCATCTACACTAGTACAGAATGTGGGTACCACGACGGTTTTCTAACCGTCGCGGAATCCAGGGTCGTGGAATCTTTTCAGATTCTACGACGGTTTTTTACCCATGGTGAAATAGGTAAAAAATAGGGCCTAAATGTGGATATTTAAGAATATAACACGATGGTTTTTTGGAAAAACCGTCGTGGTAGGGTCCGCCGAAAAAAAAATTTTGCGAATTCATTTCATTTTCCACGGGTGCAAATCCGGAAAATTTAACTCACAAAATCAACATTTTTTTGAAAAATTCCCAAATACGTACCTTACTCAATCAATTTTAAAGTAATCTGAATCACAACGACAATCAACAATCACCAAAAAGATGGATTTTGGACATTTTTCTACAGAAAATCCCAAAATCAACAATCAACCAAATCAACATTTTGGAAGGAACATTGTGGATTTTTGATATTTTGGACGGAAATTTCATAATTAACAACTACAATCAATAAAATTAACATTTTGGATGGAAAATTTCCAAATCTGTACCTTACCCAAGCAAGATACATTTCAACTTACCGGATTGTCAAGCGTGAGTACGGGTGGAGTGATAGAGAATGTAGGAGATGGAGGAATGGTGGCTAGAGAGAGAGGGAAAAAGGCTCGGAGTTAGAGAGAGAGAGAGGTATGGCGGCGAGAATGTAGAGAGGGAGCGGAGAGAGATAAATGGAGGGAGGATATGGGCGGCTTTGGGCTTGGAGTTAGAGTTTGTATTAGAGAGTGAAAAAGGCTCGGAATGTAATGGGGTGGGAAAGAGGGTATTTTTTTGAGTTTTAATATACGCTCCAAAAAGTTGAACAATTTCAAAAATTTTCAAAATTCCCGCCATCATACCTACCACGATGGTTTTTGGAAAAAAAAAAAAAAAAAACCGTCGTGATAGGGTGAAAAATTCAAAAAAAATTTTTTTTGACCTACCAGACGGTTTTTGGGAAAAACCGTCGTGGTATCGGCCTTCCACGATGGTTTTCGGAAACCATGTTCCACCTCGTGTTTTTGCTTAACTTTTCACGACCGTTTTTTAAAAATGGTCGTGGAAACTCCGTCGTAAAATCTGCATTCTGTAGTAGTGCTAATTGTAATCCTATTGTAATAATGAAATCCTATCAGGAGATGATTCTTTTTGAACCACTATTAATTATCTAAATTTGGGAAAATATTAGTGGTTGAGGTTAATAGTGGTGCGGGTCTACACACACACACACACATATATATATATATATATATTTGTCACACACACACACACACACACACACACACATATATATATATATATATATATATATATTTGTCCTCCAAGTGTTAATGGGAATGACTTACTGGCGAGGAGATATTGGGTGCAGGTCACAAGTCACTTTATGAGGTCAAGAGCCATCTAACTTTTGGAAACTAATTCTTAAAAATCTTTATATTTCCATTGGTGCAAAATATAATCACATATAATATTTATGGAATTAAATCTTTTTTTATATCCAAGTTGGTGTGGGAAGAGAAACTTAAAGCTTTAATTTATTTGGCAATTTTTAAAAAAAATATTTTACCAATAAAGTCCTACTAATTGAGCGACTATAGATTCGACCTTGAATATTTGAGAAAGTGAGTCCTTAAATAATAAAATAAACCCACTAAAATAATTCTATACTCTCAGTTACTTGAAATCACTCAAACTCCTCAATATATTTTAATATTCTTATATAGAGCCTTCAGTTTAGGCGGTTATGTATTGAATATTATATATATATATATACACATATATGTATATAAAATTTTGATTGATTTTGATAGTTTACACGTACTGCACAATAGTTTATTCCAATTTTTTAAAAAAGGATCGAATTCAGTTGATCATTACGCTAGCTAATAAGGTCTTAGATTTTTAAAAGAATAAAAATAAAACATGAAAGGCTCCATTTGGAAAAAACTCGTAAATATGCTATATATATCTAGAAACTTAAAATAATTAGATTTGATCAATCAATCAATTAATTTTTATCAAATGAACAAATGATGACAGTACTAAAATGATACTGACAGTCTCACTGCCTTGATGTACTTATTAATTCTTTCCATCATCAGTTTTATCCATATATATAATCAATTTTTAATTGCTACTCTTTTCCTTGCCATCTTTTTGTACTATAATCTCAGCAAGATCGTATGTGGATGAAACTAATATACATGCAATATTAGAGTAAATTTCATCAAACTGTACACAATTTGGAAACCAATCCCCTTAATTTTTGTTTTAAAATTTAACTATTCTTGAAACTTGAACTCATGACTCAATAAATTTTACTTTCCTTTAGTTGCTAAAATGACTTTGACTAATCGCAATTAAATTATTATCTTATAAGGAAAATTGGAGAGAAAGTGGAATCTAGACATCTTGCCTAATTCTAATAACCCATTAAAGCCAAGTAGATCCTCCAAAACAAAACAATATCAAACAATATCATATAACATATATACTTGATTTCGATTCAAATATATGTATATATATGTATATATTCCAGTACTAGTAGTGCTTCAAAATCTCTCAAGTATGAGCTAGACATCTTTTCATGCCTGCCAATTACAAATAAAATGAAAAAAAAAAAGAAAGAAAGAAAGAAAGAAGAAAACCATAATTGACTTTTTTTCCACGTGCAAATATATAATGCCAAAGTCTTTTTTTATTTTTGTTTTGTTTTGTTTTTTTTTTTTGAGTTCAAAGTCATAACTCATGTAGATGCATTTACAACTATCTAGAAGGGGACATTAACCAACAAAAAGGAGTTGGGAGACAATTAAAATCTCCCTGTCGTTTTCCTCTTCTCTGGCTTTAATGCAAAGAGCGTTACAATATATTCTTACAATTCCCTTTGTACCCGAAGGCAGGTAAAACTGCATTCAATACGTACCTCCTCATTATCGAAAAAAAGTAACAACAAACTACACTTTATTTAATTAGTATTAAGTAGTAAAAAAAAAAAAAAAAAAAAGGATATGTTATCCGAGTCAGCTTGTATTGTCCACCTCAAACATGTTTGTTAGTTCTGATCTGAACATTATTATCCCCATTAATCCTTACCAATATCGCTGGTTGTCTTGACAATTCCATAAATAGTTAATTCCATAATCTCATGTTAGTAATTAGTACGAGATTCATAATCTGTTATAGTGACTCTTAAATTAAAGGTAAAACTGAAAAGAAAAGAAAAAAACCCTCTTATTCTTCAAAAAAAAAAAAAAAACAAAAAACAAAAAACAAAAAAACAAAAAAAAAAGGAAAAAAAGAAAAGAAGAAGAAGAAGAAAAGGTAAAATTTAACATTATTTTGTTGATTGGTTAATATGAAAGTTCGGGGAAATGGCATGCAAATTCTCATGTATATTACTTAGTAGACTAGAGGCATTTTGTTTAGGTCAACCATAGAGAATATTCCTTAAAACAATTCTATTTGAATATTCCTTAAAGAAATTTTTTTTTTTAGTAACCTTAAGAAATTTAACCAAAGAGAATATATATAAGGAAAGATTAAAAAAAAAAAAAAAACAGCGAGATTCTACAGTTAATGCTTTTAAACAGCGAGATTCCAAAAAAATAAAATATAAATAAAGCATAATTATTTATGAGAATCAAAAACAAAAGAAAATCTCTTATCAACAATTAATGTTTTAGCTCAGACCTTCAAAGTTTCATAAAAGAAACCTCAATATATTCGGATACCATTTTCATTAATATAACTTAATAACATAGAAAACGTATACGTATACTATAAGTAAATACTATTCTAAGATTTCTCTCCTTTTTTTGTTTTCCTTTTTCTTTAAAAAAAAAAAAAAAACTTAAACAGAAATTAAAAAAAAAAACTTTAAAAAATCAGTAATTTTGAACATCATAATTATTATAATACTCATTTTTTATTGATGCGTGACAAAAAATTGGGAGGCTATATAGTAGTGCTAAGGTGCCAATGATTTCAGCAGCTGACCTTTGAAACCGACAACTCGGCTGGAGACCTCCTCCCCTTCCACAGCAAGACCTGCCGGTTTTTCTCCTACACTTAATTCCCTTTCTCATCTCCGGACACGTGTCAAGCATCAGGTGGGTCACACCCTTTGACTTGACGACATCAGTCAAATAACCCCTACCCTAACTCCAAAACCATGACTAACTCTCACCCCCAAAACCAAAAAAAAAAAAAAAAAAAAGTATTATTTTAATATTTTACTCACAATTTTTTATTTACACCCTTTTTCCATTTTCTTTCGCATTGTGGTTCCTAATAAATTCTTGTCTTCTTTCCCCACTAGAGATTATAGATAGAGAGAGAATTATTTTAATTTGACCTTTACAAAATCTCACCCCCTTTTTCCTCTCCGTTTCATATATATCATCATTCATATATGTGTGTTTGTGTTTTTTTTTTTTGGTGTGTTTTTCATCCTCTTCTCTCTTTTGTCTCTCCTTCTGTTTTACTTTACCTTTATCTCCATTTTCCTTCTCTCTCTCTCTCTCTCTCTCTCTCTCATATCCCAAATAAATTCTCATAAACTTTCTTCCTAGCTCTCTCTTGGTCTGTAGTTTTTCTCTGCAATAATCAACTTCTATGGGCAATTCAAGCTTGGAGTTGACCATTTCCGTTCCTGGATTCTCTTCCTCTCCTTCTCTTCCTTCCTCCGGTAATGAAGCTAAATATATATATATATATATATAAATATATAAAATCATTCGGCATATTCTAGACCTAATTTTTACACAAATTTATGTATTTATAGTTTTAATGATTTTTCTAATTTTAGTTGAGTATTTGAATGTGCATATATATATATATATATATAGTGAGAGACTTGGACATAAATCAAGTACCATCAGTAGGAGCAGAAGATCATGATAATCAAGAAGAATGGATGATCACAGACGAAGAAGAGATATTAAGCGTCAATGGTTCTTCCGGTCCTCCTCGCAAGAAACTCCGTCTCACTAAAGATCAGTCTCGTCTTCTTGAAGAAAGTTTCAGACAACACCATACCTTAAACCCTGTAAGCCTCTATACGTATATATACATATGTATTTATTTCTTTATATAAATATATATATATATATATGTATATGATGTATCCTCTCTCTTTATGGTCTAATGAATTAATGCATGTTCTTTTCAACACCCTTAATTTTAATTATTTCTATATGGGAAAACCCTATAAGTTAAAATAAAAATGTTTTTTTTTTCTTGGTTTTTTTGCAGAAACAGAAAGAGGCTTTGGCGTTGCAATTGAACCTGAGGCCACGCCAAGTTGAGGTGTGGTTCCAAAACCGTAGGGCCAGGTACGGTACCCCTTTATATATATATATGTATGTATATATAGATGTATATATATAAGCTGTACATATAGCAGCTAGGTCATGACAAATGAATTTTCTTCTTCTCTACTTTTCCATCATTTGGTTGGTGGTTGGGATTTAAGTAAGGCGCAGATATTTAGCGTTGACAGAATATATATAAATACACATAAATATGTAGATACATATCTTTTTTCTGTATGGGTCTATCTTTCTCACAAAGTATAAACCATCTGAATCTGATTCTGTACTCCGTATCTATCGTTGTAGGTACTACTGTCTCACATAAAACTCTACGACCTTATATTGATGTTACAGATCATTCGCTTTTTAAATATGTATGTATGTATAGTTTTTGGTGGTCAGTATTTGCTCTTAGGCTATCCACACAAAAAATATTTCCGTTTTATTTTCAATATTTATTGTTTTCGTGTAAACATTTTGACTGGTGCTGCTTCAATTAATGTGTTTGTGGTAGTTTAAATTCTTTTTTGAACATAAAAGAAAGTGAAATTCAGTCTTATTCCTAGGTTTAGTTTTCTGGGAAAAAACTAAGTGAAAAGAGAGAAGGTCAAGTTGAATCAACTTTTTCTGGTTTGTGAAATTCACTTTTAAGCTTTGAATTTCTCACGTGGGATCTTTACTTTTGTTTCACAACCCAATTACTAGGAAAAAGAGAAAGTAAACGAAGGATAGAAATTACAATAGTAATTTAATTAATTTGTTACATTTTGTCATTAATTTTATTAATTACGGTCAGCTGAAAGTAAGAGCAGTAAGTGTAGTTTTTAATTACTGTGATAATAGTACTGTCTGTTAATCTTCATGTATTTTACCATGCTGAAAAAATGCAATTCAGTTTTTATAAGAAACTGCATATTAAAATTAAAAATAATTTAATGCATTTTTAATAAATATTTACTGTGACAAAGTTGTAGTCCCCTGGAATAAATTATTTGCCATTGTATTATACATTAAAAAGTAAGAAAAACATTCCTTGTAACTATCGAAAATAAGCCTACTTAAATGCAATATTTACAACTAAAATCGTCAAACTAATACGTTCCAAATAATAACAATAAGAGTGTAATAATTAATTATAATAACAAAAGTACTATATACTCGGTAACTATATATATATATATATATATGCATAGGCCGTGTGGTCCAGTGAAGACATGAAATTTATGAACAATAAATGATGCGGTTATGTCATGGGGCTTAGCTTTATGAGTCACAGTAATGATGGTTGTCCAAAGTATGAAGCATAAAAGATGGAAGAGCATTGACAAGAGTATACACACACACACACACACATATATATATAAGTAATATATATTGATCATATATGTCTAGGCAGTGTTCTTCATCAGCCTCGTGTGCTTGCCAGTTTCATCATTCTAATGAGTGCCACTTTGACCCCAATTACTCTCTTTTGGACTACGTACCCCATGCACTCTGATCTGTATATGAGTTTGTTTATATAATTATATACATCTTCTCTAATATATGTATATATATATCTATGTCTATATATGTGTCTACGTGATGTATTTATATGTATAAATGTATTCATAGAGTTTGCTATTCCTTGAATTCAGACCAAAATCAATTATGCTTGTTGTATTGGACTTGATCATATGAAGATAGTACGTACGGTTTCAGAGTTTATTATTATTATTTTTGACATGTTTTCAGAGTTTAATTTCTGACTAGCTAAGAATATTATTCATTAAGTACTAGACATTTTAATCTATCTATATTCCTTCCTGCAAATTTTCTTCTATATTGCTTGAGAACGACACATTTAATACGTAAAAATTATTTATTACATTATTTGATTTTATTTTTTGGCTCACAATTTAATTTATACATCTTCTCTCCTATATTTCATCTCACCCTGGAAGTTCTCTTCCAGATCAGACGCCAATGAATCACGCATGGGGGAAACCTTTTATACCAAATGGACATAACATATAATATACAATCATACACACATATATACATATATTATATAAATACATATATATTTGCAGGCTATATTTATATAGTCTCTTTCACCAAGATAGTATGTTTCAAGAAACTGTATACTGCCGAATACAAGATTTGACTGATCATATTTCTTAAAAACATGCACTTTTTTTTTTTTTTTTTGGGGGCTAGGGAACAAAAAAGGTACATGATCTATATATATATATATATATATATATATGTAAATAAGCACACATAGTTTAGTGAGAATATAAATGATGTTGTTGAATTGAATGTGACAGGAGCAAGCTGAAACAGACAGAAATGGAGTGCGAGTACTTAAAGAGATGGTTCGGATCACTGACTGAACAGAACAGGAGGCTCCAAAGGGAAGTGGAGGAGCTCAGGGCCATGAAAGTGGGACCCCCAACAGTTATCTCCCCACACAGCTGCGAGCCCCTCCCGGCCTCCACTCTCACTATGTGTCCACGCTGCGAGCGCATCACCACCACCACCACCACCGCCACCAACGACAAGGCGGGCCCCGCCAAAGCCGTCGCTGCCTCCACTGCCGCCGTATTGTCGCCTAAAGTGGCGACGCCCGCCCTGTGATCCCGCCAATATCAAATTGGTGCACATGTTGTCTAGTGACCCCACTTTGTGTGGAATAGAAAGAGAAAGAAAGAAAGAAAGAGTAGAGAATGTTGATAGATTAAAAAAAAAAAAAAAAAAAGAAAAAAAAAAGAAAAGAAAAGTAGTTTAATCAAACAACGTGTTGGGAGGGGGGGACAGTACGTTGTATCAAGAAATCTACATAGATATTCTAATGTTTGGCTGTTCTTTGGCATGTTTTGCCTAGGAAACCCATGTGAAAATTAATATTAAAAAAAAAAGAAAAGAAAAAAGAAAAAAAGGAGATAGCTAGCTGATCTAGCCGGATAATTTTGACAATGTTTGTTTTTACAACTTACAAGAATGTCCACTACTCAATGACACTTAGACTTTAATTGTACAAAATTCCAATCATTAAGGTCAAAAAGGTCTTGTGTGGTAATGTAAGAATATATATATATATATATATATAGAGAGAGAGTAAGGATTTGTGGCCGTTGTAATTGATTGAATTAAGTGGATATAAATAATAATGATAATAATCTCTTCTTTTTAGGCTGTAAATGGAGCATGCTTTTGTGTATACATATACATACGTATAATATATTTGTGTGTGTTTGTGTAGATTTCATTATAAGTCAGAAGATCACATCTTTTCATCTCCATTAAATATTACACAAAGTATTATTAAAGAATCTTTTGTACCTAATTTGAAATTTTTTTATAGCAGTTAGAAAATTAACAGGATGTTCCTGTACTATCTCCTGAATATTCTTATAGTTTGCTTTAAAAAAAAAAACATAAAATTTGGTACTGCAAAATACTCATTAATTCAGCAAAAATGAATGGTTAAGAGAAAAAAAAAACACATTTATCAATTAATTTAGGTTAAATTAATTTACTTGAATAGTTTTCGGTAGTCCAGCCAAAATATATATATATATAGATATATATATATATATAGTAATTTCTGGATATGTAAACTTTTGGTTGTCGATTAATTTCATGCAAGGAAGATAAGACGTACGAAGATTTAGACAGGGTAATTATTAGCAACTCTTTTCGTTTCATCTCGAAGAACTTATCATAAATTAAAATCTTTTTAGCCTATAAATCGTAAGTTGAGTTAATTTCAAAGTTCAAGAGATACAGCTAGCTCAAAGTATACTTCTAGTGTACTAGATCTAAGTTAAGAACATATATGTAAGTGTCATACAATGATTTATCATATCATAGTCAAAGTCGACTCTTCACGTCAAATGACACATAAGACGGAGGATAAGGATCTTATTAACTCGAGTAATTTTGATAAGAATTAAATAACAGATAATAGTTCGATACTGTTGGGATAATTTTCATGAACTTCTAGCTCACCCTCAAAGGTTAACGGAAAGACTAACCGGCCACACAATTAAAAGCAATACAAGCACCCCGCTCTACTTTTTGGCTCGGGTGAAAAGCTGAGCTACAATGTTTAAGATGGTCTAAAGAAAAAAGGTCGCACCCAAAAGACTCGACAAGGGCTCATGGCTAACAATGCCGCGGCTTTGCTCTCGCATAGATTTGTTAATTGTCTCATGGAGAAAGCAATGAGAGGCGATTGGAAGAGAAGTCTAAAAAAGATGGAACGTGATTTTAAGGCAAATGAGACGATTACCTTCAACAAGCTCTATAAAAAAGAGGGAAAGAGGTCGATCAAGAAGGGGGGTCGGCCATTCAAACACTTTCAGTCACTTTATCACATTGTATTCTGAGCGATTATGAGGATTTAAGTGTGTATTTATCAAATTTTATCTATTATCGTGTATTAGACTCAGAAGAATAGCTTACTTTAAAATAAACCTCTATAAATTTCCGGCATCTTTTCTCTTACATTTACTGCCTTTCTCAAGCATTTATTTTTGTTTGATTTGGGTTAATTAGGTTTCGGCCTCGAAACTTAGTTCCTCTGAGGTTGATGATTTTCACGGTCAACAATATATTTACGATCTAGTATTAATTGGGATGTTTAACCTTACTATGATATCCTATGATATCAGTTATCTCTTCTCTTCACTAAATATGTATGTGGATATAGACAACCCAACTTTCTCCATGGGACTTAGCCGACTATGGCACTGCCCCTCGGATTTGGGAACTTGGACTTTCGTGAGAACTAGTTAGACAAAAGAGAAGACAAGATTGTGTTTTCAATTTTTTTGTCATTTCTTTTATTTATTTATTTTTATTAATGGGGGATATTATATTAAGGTCCTGTTTGGGGACATATTTGGAGATGGTGTTTTGGAGGTTGAAAATATTTTGAGTTTTAAAAATGTACGTTATAAACTGTTTGAAGTGAAAAAGTGTAAAAATTTAATTTGAGTTCGGAAAAAAATTAGCAATATGGATCTTGTTTCGATCCTCTCAAAATTCTATGCAATTTGAAAATAAAAATCATCTCATTTCGACTTAAAATGATAAAATTATGGACTTTTAAAATTTAAATTTTTTAAAAATGTTTGGAAAAATGAATAGTAAAATTGGATGAAAAAAAACAAATATATATTTGGAAAAAACTTTTGAAAAGATGTCCCCAAACCGAGTCTTAGTATTAAGTTGAACCGATGAATAACACCCAACTTTTTCAAAGAAAAAAAAAACGTTAAAAATAATTAGGGGATATTAGACTAAGTTGAGCCAATGTATAATACCCAACTTTTTCAAAGGGAAAAAAAAAAAAAAAAAAAAAACCGTTGAAAATAATGTGTGAGCAATTGCATGTATAAACGATACAGTGAGAAATATAAGACTTCTCTACTTCGAGTTTCCCTCTTGGATTGGAAATGCTGTTGTACTTAAACGGCTGTCAATGTGATAAGCAAAAGTTGGCAATTAGTGTACGTTACAATGAAAATGAAAGGTATTTTACCATTCACATTGATTCATGACAAAGAATAATATCAAGAAAATAACTTTAAAATTCGTTGATTCATGTGTGGTACTTTTTCATACTGTGTCACAAAATTCTCTCTCTCCCTCTCTCTCTTAACAAACATAGAACATTCCTCCAAAATATATATATATATATATATATATATATAGCAACTTTTCCCAAAAATAAAAATAAAAAACAAAAAACAAAAAATAAAAAAAAACCAAACCAAACGATTGAACGACTAGAGAGAACTGAATTTTGGGCTTCTCATTGACAAACTGGGCCGAAGGAAATGGGCCGAGAAGAACATTGGACCAGTCTAATGGACAGAGAAAAGCGAATGAGGTTTTTGTTTTTTTTAGTAATGTCGAAAAAAGAACACATCTCTTAAATATGACCACATGATTTAGATTTTCGCCCTTTTATGTTATCAAATGAAAAGTGATTTTCAAGGAAAAATTCGAATCATATGATAAAAATCCTAAACATATGTAATAAAAGTATGATATGTGTGTAACTAACATAATCTTTTAATTGATTTGATATGATATCGCAATTAAATATACATATTTAATTGACTTGTCACGATATTATTAGAGATACATGAAGAAGACGTGAATAAGGAGACATAGAAGTTGGATCCGTAGAGTGTTGTTCTCACAATTTCCTCAAAATGAAATTGGGGCCAATAGAAAGGATCTTTTCTGTTTTATTATTATTATTTTTCAAATAAATAAAACTCTAAACAAAAGTGAAAACCTGGGCAAGTTTTGTGAGGATATATGTAAGAGATATATTTTTCTGCCACATAAGTGAATAATTAATGCCAGATTTATGAATTTTTTTATTTGATGGAATTATGAAACGAGAAGGTTGCTCATAAAACTAACATATAGTTTTTTTGTTTTTTTGGTAGATTAATTTCTTATGTCTTAGCAAGTATATACACACAAAGCAAAGATTAAAAAAATAAATAAATAAAAAAGGAGGGAGGGGGACAAGGCAATGAGGCAAAATTTCATGGAATTCAGAACAACAACAGCTAAGAAGCGTAGTTAGGAACTTTCCTCAGTCAGAAAAGCCCAAGGGCACACACTCTTTGATCTTGTCTGAGACAAGGACACCAAATACACTAAAAGTCTTTAACTATTATTATCATGTAGGGACATTATACATACACACACACACATACATATATATATATATATATATATGTCCAAAATCAATTCACTAGCTGACTTATATTCGGAGTTTCCTGCAGTGGGGTAATTAAAACTTTGAAAAACTTAATTTAGGTTTAGCAACCAAGTAATATTTCCCATTTTTCTTCATATCATTTGAGATCGTTCTTATGTCTATCTTTACACACAAATGTTTGTCATCTAATTTGTAAAGTCTAGAACTTGATAAACATGCCACGCCATAAATAGATTCACAAAATCAAAGTTAAGGAGACTATATATAAACACGTACTTGTGTGTATATATATATATATATATATGTATATCACCAAGTGTAGAATGGCAATGATTTATGCCGGATCTCAACTCCAAACAATGGCCAAACGTACATGTGCCCATGTAAGATAAAGAGAGTCCCGGCTTTGTTTTTTCTTGCTGGAAAGCTTGCAGTTTTGGGGCCCTTGAAATATTGCACAAGCTGTATTAAGCTATATATATATATATATATATATATATAAGAACATTAGTAAGAATTTGGAAAATATAAACAATACAATTAATTAATAAGCAAAACCAGAAAAGAGTTTCTTTAATTTATTCATTCTTTTCCAAACTAATTGAGGAGAAAAAAGAAATGGAAAATTCTAGTCCAAACATGAAAGAGAATAATAAGTAAAATTAAATGCTAATTGTAACTTATTAATCAACTAAATTAAAATGATTTGAATTTGATAGATGAGTACTAATTATGAAGGAAATAAATATGAACTACCTTCCAACCGAACACAGAGAATAAGTAGGCCTTTGGGCACTGAAAACCACATCACATGGGCCTCACATTGGCGTTAACTTTATGCCATAATTGATGGTTGTGGACACTTTTTCGTGATCAACACATTTGTCAGGAATTTGTTTTTTTTTTTTTTTTGGTCAACAAAGTTTTTCATTTTCCAACCTAAAATGTGGGAAAACACAGCCTCAACATGTCTCCAAGGCCCATTAATTATATATATGTTCCCTATTTACCTCTTCCTCCTCTTCTTCTTCTCCTTCCTTCCTTCCTTCTTCCAATCTTCTTTCCCTCATTCAAACTACTAGTAATTCCAAAGAGATGAGATCTTTCTTAGCTGTACTTTGGAAGTTGGTCTTTCTTTTGGAGAAATGTATTTTTGAGAGAAATAAGATGACAAATTATAGCAAGAGTTTGAGCAATTTGGTTATATATGAATAATTAGTGGCACATCTCAAAAGGAATGTTCTTTCACATGGTTTGGAATTGGATGGAGTTGTAATTAAGAGATTCATTAATAATACTAGATAAAGAATTGCTTCCTTTTTTTATTTTTATTTTTTTCCCCTCTTATCATATGTGCTAACATTAGACAAATTTGTCTTCCTATTTTTCCTCCCCAAGTGAGAAAATAATGAAAAACGTGAAGGGCTTGTTTGTGATTCCAATGATTGTCTTAAAATAATAATAATAATAAATTATGATATCAATTAGAGTCATGCCATTTTTTTTTTTGGTTCTGGATCAATGACTCGGACACATAGACTAGACTCTCACTTTGGAGATATTACTGGCTTGAAGCCAAAAAAAAAAAAAAAAAAAAAAAGGAATTTATGTTTGGGTATGAAAATAAATACCCTACAGTAGTATATATAATTTTTGACCTTTAAATATTAATAACACGTACTAATTCATTTGTTATATCTTTACTTTTTTAGTTTAATATGATTATATTATTATATGATGATTTATCTAACTTACAGATGGGATACGTTTTCAAACACTGTCATAAAATACTAAAAAATAATGCGATTTATATCATATTCATCTGATTACATATCTTTCTGGATGGGAATATTTATACATAATGTACTTCTAGTTCATATACATTACTTACTTAATGACAAATGTGCTCCTACGTACTTTATATATTAGCAATTAGTTATGGGTGTTCCCTAAGAATCTAGTTGGTTAACAAAGATTATCAATATCAAGAGACAACCCCACAGACACATAATCCGATTCCTACAAGTATTATTGGTAGTAATACATTTTATAATTAGGTTTAAAAATCTTTAAATTTTTCTGGTTGTGATAACCTTATCTTCTTAATGGTCGCTACCCAAGATTGAGTCAACTCCTCCTTCACGTGTTGAACAAAGAGAGCGGTAGTTTAACCTTCCACATAACGATGCATGTGAACTTGTTCAGCCTAATACGCATTAATTAGATTGTTAACCCAACCCAATATTTAATTGCTTATCACTTATCAACTCTCTAAATTAACCAAAAAAAAACTCCTCAATGTTGGCACTGAACACACACATACACACACATATATGAGACTTTAATCTTGCTTTTCTATTTGTGTATTTTTTTGGTGAATCTTTTGTAGTTACATTAGTTAAAAAAAAAAAAAAAAGATTTCACGATAATTTTAAAGTAGGCAATATGACATAAAGTTAAATTATATTATATATATAAACTTAATCTTGCTTTTTTAATATGTGTATTTTTAGGGTGAATCTCTTATAGTTACATTTAAAAAAGTAAGATTTCACGAACAGTTTTAAAGCAAGCAATGCAGCATAAAAGTTAAATTATGGTTGCAATATCTAGTTATTTTGTTCGAGATGGTCCATACAAATTAGGCCACTTTAACGTTTTGCAAACCATAAGCAAAGCAGTACCTCATAGCATAATAATTTCTTCAATCTAATTAATATCATGAGTTAGCTTAATTGGCATCATAATGCCCTTACCATTTGAAAAGGTTGGTAATAAGTTTGATCATCACCACGTAATTGATAATATCATTACTCAGTGAGATGACAAGTATTATTCGTTTCCAACCCCATGCATGTTACACACACACACACATATATATATATATATATATATATAAACATATAGATATGTATATATATATATTGTACTTTTATGCCATGGTCTTGTTAAAAGGCAGAAAGGGTTAAACTCAACTTCCCTTTTAGGGCTTTGATCAATAAAATAATTAAAATAAAGGAGGAATCGCTTTTGAGGAAAGATCATTCATGATCATAGGCATGTCAATCAATGAAAGCCCTACCACAACGTTGTAGTGTCACTCGTTAAGCCTCAGTAACCACCTCATTCACAAACATAACTGGTCATAGATTCCTTATTTAAGGTGTTGTAAGTCCTTTAATTTTTTTAGTAGTATAGATCCATCTTTAATTATATTATTTGAGGTACTCATCACCTTATCCTTCCCAAAAGAAGGAAGTGAGGAGTTTATAAAAGAGCCTAAAAGTGCTAGAAAGTGCATGCCAATTGAGAAAAAAGTTGTGAGTCATTCGAAAGCATGCATTTTATAATCATTGTACCAACTATCATATTGCTTTTCGATCTTCTCACTAGTGGAAAACTCGGAATAGACAACGGGGTTTAGACGATACTTGTTTATGGGTGTCTTCTTAAACTATCATAGACGACGCTTATTTATAGATAAGTATAAACATCGTTTGTTAAACTGACGTCTAAATGGATACTTTTCCTGATGCCCACTTAGATGACGCTTTTACGGACGACGCCTAAGGCATTAGACGACACTTTTCGGGTGTCGTCTAAGGTGTCTTTTGTAGTAGAAATTGTCTACTTTTTTTTAATTATTGATAAAAACTGTACTTTAATCATTAGATTAATTTTTCTATAATATCTATAAACGAAGTAGTTTTATATTGCATGTTATAAATGTTAACATAAACACTTATAGATCAGACTGTTGAAAAATAAAAATAACTGTTAAAATTATAGTTTTTATCGATAGTGAAAAAGAGTCATTACTACTATAAAAACATAAATTGGCAAGTTTTACTAGTTTTTCCAATTAATTAGCGAATTGAGCACAAATTTTAGCGTTTGAATTGACAATATTTTAAGGGGGTGGTAGTGATTTTGGGGATATATATAGAGAGATTCAACGGGCCGACAGGCTCACCTCTTTTGACTCACTTATGCCTCCCAAACTCTCCTTACAATGTCCTAAATTACTGCACAAAAAGAGAGCCACTTCGAACCACTCAACTTGGACCACACTACTAGTGGTACCATATATTTTACACTTTTCATCTCCCTTTCGGTTCTCATCACATGATTATCTGATCATCCTCCTTTATAATTTCTCCTCTTTTTTTTTTTTTTTTTTTTTTCACCTTTTGTTACTATAATAGTAGAAAGTAATACACACACACACACACACACACACACACACACACACACACATCATTTATGGATTGTCACTTTATCATGAGTTTATATAATAGAAGTCCAAGAGAGGGAAGAAGAAAAAAAAAAGAAAAAAAAGGGTTCAAATTTTATTCTCTCTCTCTCTCTCTATACATATATATGGGTACGGATCACAGCTTGAATTGACAACATTGGCATTATACAAAGCATTTCACAATTTTTATCTTCTTTAAGATGGCATGTATTGTACTCATATATTCCTAAAATCTTCCTAGCCATATGATGGATCCCAAGAAAAGTGGCAAATTGATTCTAGCAGGATACTAAATGGGTTTAGAATAGACTAGGCCTATCAAGATCATCATCATCATCATCATAATATATATATATATATATATATAAACATATATATAGCTAAATATTAGTGCATGTACAAATATATGTGACAAAAAAGTACTATGTTTGATATAACTTGGATGATTAAAAAAAAAAGGTTCGATAAATCATGGGGTGGGTTTCAGGAAACTTTCTTTTCAAAAGAAAAGCATGGAAGAAAAGGAACTTTTAATAGTGCAAACAATTGGGGGATGATCCTTTCCATTTATCAAATTGCAACTCGACAAGGGAAATTCTTATAGTAATTAATAAGATAATTGACAACAAAGTTATCCGAACCTTGAAACTGATCAAAAGAAAATAGTGGAGGTTTATTTCTCATGTTTTAGTCAACCTTTCCAAATTCCTTATGAGATATTTCCTTGCTAGCTTCTAGAGACTTGGTTTTCATAAGTTCTTTATATTATTGCTTTCTGATAAATATTGAATTAAGGGAGAATAAATCATGAAGAATTCATAACGCTTTGCGTGTTGATCAATCTCACATGCACTGGTCTAACTGTAGAATATGATAAGTGCGTATAAGTATCCAGTGTCATAATCATATAAAAATTTCAATAAAAACATATACAAAATTTTTTAAAAAAATAAATAAATAACATCAATATATAAAAATCAAAGAGTGAAGTAGGGGCTATATAAAGTTTTTATAATTTTCAGTAGGACAAAATAGAAAATCATAAAATTTTTAGAATAAAATTAAAAGACAAAAATTTCAGCACACCTAAATCCGTCGCTGCATGTATAATGTGCGGCCCTAATTATTAAAATTACTGATATTTACATGTGTGTGTGTGTGTGTATAGCAAATGTTAGGAGGCACCAGTACTCATGCACACGGAGCTCACTTTCAATTATAGTTGTGGTTCTCAACATCGGTTTGGTTGGCAGAGAACCAATCCTTCGTGGACAGATCATCAAAATGAGAAGTAGTTTTGTCGGTCTTTGCATGATGAAAATGGGAATTTGCTAGTTAAAACTCAAAAAGATTCTAAGAGCAACCCAAAAGATGTGCTAGTTGAAAATAGGCTAGAAAGTTAAAGGGATAGAATTGAGAGAAAATCAAAGGCCAAAGTGATAGGGTTGAAAAAAAAAAAAAAAAAAAAAAAAAAAGAGAGAAAAAAAAAAAAGGGTTAATAGAGATGCACGTGTGTGGTAACCCCACAGTGCTTGCATGGGATTTTGCATTGCCATGAATCATTGCACTTTGGGGTCCTTTAGTGTTTTCATCAGTTCCAAAAGGACTAGTCTTCTTTTAAGCTGTCCTTTCATAAATTAAGCCATATATTTATTAATTTGTTCATAAATTAAGCCATATATTTATTAATTATGTGACAAAGTACAAATAAATATCCTTAAAAAATATTATATAGTTTACGAAATGGGTCATATTATATTATAATTATATATAAGTATATTTCTGACTATTTAATACTTTGCACCGTATTTTTTTTTTTTTTTCATTTTTGCAAAATTCCCTTCTTTTTAGTTATTGGAGAGGCAATTTCATGGTGGGTGTACTTGAGGTTTTTTTTTTTTTTTTTTCCTAAAATAAAAAGCTGCTACTTTTATGTGATATGATATATCGAATTGTGTCAATCATGCAGGGGCCGAGGAGACTGGGATTTTATTTTATTTTTTTTAGGTATGTGAATGTGACTGATGTTTATTACTCACGAGCTTCCACTTTCTATTATATTCCTTTCGAGATCATAGATAACCCAAATCATTAGCTCAAAAGGATCTCCCGTTTTGCTCTTTTCCGTTGGCTTTTTTATGTTACTTAATTGTAATTATTCCCATTTCATATTTCCTAAATACTCCTTATAATTTTTTCTTATTCACCCGTTCAATCATGACTTATATGCATCTATACAAATACCTAATATATAGTTCATTAAATAGGGAAAAAGGAGATCCAAAATAATTTAATAAGAATTTAGCAATAAATTATTCATCCATACAATGATCATGTGACGAACGGAGCTTCTCATGATTGTTTTTGTAGTTTTTTAATATAACAAAATTGACAAGATCAACCTTTTCATACAAAAAAAAAAAAAAACTGTTATCTATAAATAAATAAAAATACATGTGAACAAATTGTTTGGGTTTCACAAATCTGATTCATGCAAATGTCAATCAAAGGCCAGTCACGGTCACTATTAAGCCAAATCACGTATCTTTAATATGATCAATTTCTTAATTAATCTCGTTATTAATTAACCGGTGTTTAGCGATAGCAAAAGGTGAAAAAAAAAAAAAAAATTATTGAGGTGTGGAATATATATAGCTTATACGGCAAAACTACTTGACTTGTTGTTTTCCCTGGGGTCAATATAATGAATAAGACTTGATAAAAATGATCCCACGTGGACTGCTTACACATATGTACTGACTGAACAATGATCTTTTTGAATTAAAAGAAAAATCACATTAAATTTTTTTAAAAAAAGTAAAATTTGTTAAGAGGAAAAGAGGTGCATGAACAAAATCTTGGTGCATTTTGGGATTGTATATTCCCTTTTGATGTTTGACTCGATATTATTTTTCTAACAACATGTCACTATCTAGGGAAGGAAAATTTCCAAAGGTACTGTCCCATGATTATATATATATATGTGTGTGTGTGTGTGTGTGTGTGTGTGTACATACAATCTATAAACGGAATACTATAAGAGGACTATATAGTATAAGAGGACAATATATATTAAATGGGAGATGAAAATCTATGGAAGAAAAAAATAGGTGTATTTAAAATAGGAAAACTAGATAAAGAGCTAATTGGCAATGGAAATGGTGGGGTTATAAGGAATAGTGAAAGGATAGTGGTGATAAAGAAGAAAGAAGGAAGTATTGTGTTTAACACAACTATTAAAGAGGAGATAAAATATTACGGATATGGCAAGAAAATTGTCACATCAACATAGAAACTTTGATGAATAATTAGGTGACTTCGGTTAGTAATTAGATTCTTTTTTTCTTCTTCGTTTTAAACAAGAATATATATTAGTTAGCTTACTTCTTGGAGGCTGATGAATACATTAATTAGGTGGCTCTAGTTAGTAATTATGAGCGTCCTTTTTTTTTTTTTCTTTAAAGAAGAATACATAGTTTTTTTTTTTTTTTGAGCAAGAATATTAGTTAGCTTATTTCAATTATGAGAGGATTGTGATATATATCTTGTTACGTTCTCCATTTTACATATGCATAGGATAATGTAATGTTGTGTTAACTTGAATATAATTAAAGAAAAACAAATACATAAACTTAAAACAGAAAATGAAAACAAAAAGGAGATGAAAGAAAGGAAAGGCACAAAAGGATGACCAGGAGCAAGTAACAAATAATATTTAATGTGATGCGGGATAAAATTTGCTTCTTTCCATATGTTATTACTTGTTGTTTGACAAGTGATTATTATTATTATTATTTTAACATGAAGATATGGAGATTCGAATTTTACACTTTATAATGAAGTCAAATAGTATTACTGTGAGGTTATGCATATAGTCACAGTAGTCATTGATTTGAGCAAGTAATATTTGAGGCTCACCAATTTGCCTTTCATCACACTAACAACATTGAAGGTGAGACTTTAGTTGTGATGACTTTATGGATATCGTTTAATTATAAGCACAAAAAGTTTCTCAGAGTTGGTGATAATATGGCCATAATTAGAAACCTGTTGGTGGATATAACTTAATTGTATTAAAAGAAAAAAATAAATAAAAACATCGTTTTCTATGTACTAATTAGGGAGGGAAAGAAGAAAATCACTTATAATCCTAGTTATCTTTATGATTATTTAGTACTTACCCTTTCATGGTAATTATGTTAGCCAGACTTACTACTTCCTCCACAATTATATCTATTTGTGACTAATTAACTTATAATATTAGCTAAATTATTACCTTATTGGGACCAGTACAACAAGTAAGAAGACGGAGATATGAGCATGAACTCTCATATCTAAAACTAGTGGTGAGTTTTTAACTTAATGTGTGCCTAGAAAACCCCATGTTATAAAATAATAAAAACAAAAATAAAAGAAAAACTTACAAAATTTAGTTTGATATTTAAACTTCTATTTATTATACACCGATAAATAAGGTTATGTTTAATTAAAAGATTTAATTATTCATATTCTCTATTAATTTTGATGTAATTTTTATGCATTGATATATAGTCCAGAAACATGCAGTCTGATAAAAGTTACATTATACGAATACAAAAAATACACATTTCTTTCTATGTGTACTCTAATAAATTGTTTAGTGTTACAATCCAAACCCTATAATTACAATCAAATTTTTCTCTCAATTTCACTATTTACATAGTTTTGTAACTCAAACTTTAAAAGTCCATGATTTTACATAGACAAGTTTAAATGAGATGATTTTTTTTTAATTACATAGAATTTCGAGATAAACGAAACAAACTGCATATTGATATTTTTTTTTTCCAAACACATTTTAAATTTTTACACTTTTTAATTTTAGCAATTCAAATTCAAATTCTATAATCTAAACCTTAACACCAAATGTATCTTAATAATAAAATCTGTAAAACGAGAAGAGGGAAAGTCTGGGCCAATAAAAGCAAAAGCAGAAAAAGGAAGAGAGCTATAAATTGCAGAGGAATAATAAGAAGGGAATTGATAACTAATGAAATCGCAATCTATATTGAAAATAGTGAAGAGGCTTAACTTTCAGTCAAAAAAAAAAAAAAAAAGAAAGAGAGAGAAACTCTTTTCCAAAATGTATTATGAGAAGTTTCAATAAACAACATTATAACTTACAACTACTCTTTTAAAAAAATTTCAATAAAATTGCATAATTTTTATTTTTATAATACACCATGCATAATGCTCTATTTAAATGAATGAAGTTTGCTAATAATCGTTTTAAAAAACTAATTAATATATTGAATTACGTTTCTTCATTGCATTTAGATGATTATATAGCACATTTACAACATAAAGATCAAAAATTTTTTTTTTTTAACATACCAATTATGGTGCTTATAATGCGAGAAATCTATCACCTTCATACATTCAGCATTCATATTTCTCTAGATCCGTGAATAGTTTTTTTCTTTGTTTTTTATTTTATATTTTTACTTTTTTAAAGAGCGGGATTGAACTTAAAACTTCAAAATCTCATTCTATCTGAAACTCTGAAATCACTGCACTAAACGTTCTTAAACAATATGTTTTCTTTTACATGCCAAAGAGTATTTGACATTTTCCTCTTACAAATTCAACCACATGCATCATGTATATTTATCACATGAATAGGGTTAGGTACATCAATTTTATTACTAATTTTTAGATACCAACTCATGTGTGATGATAAATTATTATTTTTTCATTATAATTACAATTAATTGATGTGACAATCTTTTTAATATTTTTCAATACTCAGACATACAAAAATTAATATTTAAAAGTTGATATTAGAATTAACATCTCTAACGTTATTTTTACTGAATAGTTAACTGCAGGCTAATTAATGTTTACAAAAATATCAAAAGAAAAATCCCCCTATCACTATCGTGTGAAACATGAGAATAAAAGATGGTTGAACGAGCTAGTTTCTCTCTCATATATTACACCGATGAGGGTCATCATGCCTTCTTGTGGGACAAGTAAATTTTATTGCATTAATTGCACAAATTAATTGCAATGTCAAAAAGGGAGGATATTACAAAAGTGGACTTACTACTTTTTTAAAGTAGTGTTGGATGTGTTCACATATTTGTAAAAAACTAATGAATGATTCTAAACATATTAATTTTCTAATCTTTTTTAATGTTAACTGACGTAGTAGGAGTCAAATTAATAATTCACTTGTTGAACAAAGTTGGGACATGTCAAACTATTACCAATATAAAGTTGTGAACTTAAAGAAAAAATGGCATTGTTAGAGCATTTCTAATATAGTCTCAATTCCCAAATTAATGTGTTTGTGTTAAATTTTGATAGTAGAATAGAATAACACCCTTCATTGTAGTTCTATAATTTGTGTTAAATTTAACATACGTTGTTTTTATACTTTTTCGTGTTAAATATAGCACTAAGGTTAAGTTAAGTGTGTATTGACCGTTAAGGAGTCGGACAACTAAAGTTACAGGTATTTCTAATGAACAATTTATTAACTATTTCCTAAGTGCTTATGTACTTAAATGATCCCTATTAAGATTTAAAAAAAAAAAAAAAAAAAAAAAAAAACTTGATATGAACTCTAGACTATATATAAAATAATAATACGTGATTTTAATTTCAACTTTTAAATATCAATTCATGTAGAGATGAGTTATTATCTTATTGATAAATAGAATCAATTGATCTGACAATTCTTTAACCGCTTACCAATAAAAAAAAGATAACTTACATGCCAAATTAGTTAGGTATTAAAAAATTATGATTAAAATTAACATCTCTAGTATTTTTATAATATAAAATTAAGTGTGAAATTTATCGCTATACTATGCACTTGTTTGAATTACCATATTAATTTAAATTTTTTTACATTTAAATGCAATATGTGTTTGGTCAGTGATGAAATATTCAAGTGGTTTTACTATTTCATAATAATTTAACCCAAATCCAAATTCAAATTTGTACTTAATATAAATTAGGATTGCAATCATTTTTTATTTGTACACTATTCAAATATATATCCAATTTGAATGCACAACTAAACTTCTGCATTTAGATTCATGCATCCAAATTAATGACAACATTTTACAAAATTCAAATACACATCTATAATTCGAGTGGATTCTATACTTGGTATATATTTTATATGTGATTTAGTACTATAACTTACTAATTTGTGAAACTTTTGTTCAAACGATATTCCCAAACAAGGCGAAGACCGGCCCTGAAATTCAGCAGGGGGCTTAGTCCACTAAACTGGACTTTCTCAATCTCCCCAAAGTTTAAGCCAAACAAAAAAACAAATTAAACAAAAAATAATAATAACAATAATAAACACAAGGAATTTTGGATAAAGAGAAAAGGAAAAGAAAAAGAAATGAATGAATAAGGGAGACAGACGACGTCATTGAAGAACCTATACCACACAAAAACTGCCACATGGACGCGTACAAAATTAATAAATACATTACACAAACAAAACGCTAACCCAAGACTGGAGTTAACTTAACCATGTGAGGCGGTTACATTCTAACCCCAGAAATGCTTTTTCAGAGCTTTTGCCTCTTTCTCTCTTTTCACTCTCTCTCAGAACCTCTCGTGTCACTGAACTTATTATGTATCAGACCCACTCTCTCCCCTCCACTATATATTCCTCTTGGAGTGACGCTCATTGTAAAATCACCCTTTCCTTTCTCTCTCCCTCTCTCTCTCTCTCTCTCTCTGTTTTCTGTTTCACTGAATGTTCACTTTCTCTCTCTAGGCTTATCAGAACTAGTATCTGAAACAAAAGGAAAAAAAACAAAACCAAAAAAAAAAAAAAAAACTGCGCAACCGTGCAGTCTTAAGGTTTTGCAGAGAAAACACCTTCCATATTATTCCTGTTATCATCATCTCTCTCAGTTCGTTAACTAACGGTTTTTCCTCTTTTCTCTCCAATTTACCCATTATTCCAGTTCGAATTTAAAATTGTATGCCATTTTATCCTATCTAACCAGATCTGAAACGTTAAAGAAGTAGTAAATCTTTCGTGTTTGAGGTTAGTTGGAATCAGAATGATCAGTTTGCATGATCTTTACACCGTCTTGACGGCGGTGGTTCCTCTCTACGTGGCGATGATCTTGGCGTACGGTTCCGTGCGGTGGTGGAAGATCTTCTCGCCGGACCAATGCTCCGGCATCAACAGGTTCGTGGCGATCTTCGCCGTCCCTCTGCTGTCGTTCCATTTCATCTCCCAAAACGACATCTACGCCATGAACTTCCGGTTCATCGCCGCCGACACGCTCCAGAAGATCATCATGCTCATCGTCCTCGGAATCTGGACCAACTTCACCAAGAACGGAAGTCTGGAATGGATGATCACGATCTTCTCCCTCTCCACCTTGCCAAACACCCTGGTCATGGGTATTCCCCTCCTCATCGCCATGTACGGCAAGTACGCCGGCGGTCTCATGGTCCAGGTAGTGGTTCTCCAGTGCATCATCTGGTACACCCTTCTCCTCTTTCTCTTCGAGTATCGCGGCGCCAAGCTGCTGATCATGGAGCAGTTTCCGGAGACCGCCGCGTCGATCGTCTCCTTCAAGGTCGACTCCGACGTCATGTCGCTCGACGGGAGGGACTTTCTTGAGACTGACGCCGAGATCGGAGACGATGGGAAGCTCCACGTGACGGTGAGGAAGTCGAACGCCTCGAGACGGTCCCTAGCTATGACGCCGCGGCCGTCCAACCTCACCGGAGCTGAGATTTACAGCCTCAGCTCGTCCCGGAACCCTACGCCTCGAGGCTCCAACTTCAACAACGCCGATTTCTACTCCATGATGGGCGTCCAGGGTTTCCCGGCCCGGCATTCCAACTTCGGCCCTGCCGACCTGTACTCCGTTCAGTCCTCCCGCGGCCCGACACCGCGGCCGTCGAATTTCGAGGAGAATTGCGCTCCGATGGCGCAGACGATCCCTTCTCCGAGGTTCGGATTCTATCCTGCGCAGACAGTTCCGTCCGCGTACCCGGCTCCCAACCCTGAATTTGCGACGGCGGTGACTAAAAATGCGAAGAGTCAGCTGCCGCCGACGACGCAAGAGAAGCCGGCGCAACAACAGCAGCAGCAGCAGCAGCAGCAACAGCAAAGCTCTGTGAGCAAAGCGAACCATGACGCTAAAGAGCTCCACATGTTCGTGTGGAGCTCTAGCGCTTCGCCGGTGTCGGAAGGCGGCGGGCTCCACGTTTTCGGCGGGACGGATTTCGGCGCCACCACCGAGCAATCCGGACGGTCCGATCAGGGCGCGAAGGAGATCAGAATGTTGGTCCCTGATCACCCTCAGAATGGAGAAAACAAAGGTAAATTTAGTTTAATTTAATTTAATTAATTAATTAAATTTTTTTTTAAAATGTTGTAATTATGATGTGTGAAGCTGCTCCGGAGAGTGAGGGGTACGGTGGGGAAGCCTTCAGCTTCGCTGGGAGGACCGGCGAAGGTGATGATCAGGAGAGGGAAAAGGACATGGGTCCCACCGGGCTCAACAAGCTGGGGTCCAGCTCCACGGCGGAGCTACACCCAAAGGTCCCAGGAAACCCGGATTCTGGCGTCGGAAAGCAAATGCCTCCGGCGAGCGTCATGACCCGTCTGATCTTGATCATGGTTTGGAGGAAGCTCATCAGAAACCCAAACACCTACTCCAGCCTCATTGGTCTCGGTTGGTCTCTCGTCTCCTTCCGGTGAGCCAATAGTTTAAAATTAGAAAAACAAAAACAAAAACAAAAACAAAACAAATATATATATATATATATATATGTTTATAATCACTCAAGGTCTAATAGAAGTTTTTTTTTTTTTTTTTTTAATTAATTCTGTTTGGCTTTGTTTTTCTTTTTATTTTTAGGTGGGGTGTGAAAATGCCGGCAATAATAAAGGGGTCTATCTCCATACTGTCAGATGCAGGGCTTGGTATGGCTATGTTCAGCTTAGGTGAGTGGATATAACCATACAACATTATTATGACCTCTTCACTTTTTTTTTTTTTTTGGTTTCCCACTTTTTATTATATAATAATAATATTTTTAGCTTTAAGTTTCACTTCCCTTCTCCATCCTTCAATAATTGAAATCTCAAGATTTTAGTTTGTATTTGATTTATGTTGAAGATAAATATTTTAAGTTGAAATTAATTTATTTTTTAAAAATTTAATTATAAATTTTGTTAATTTTTTAGAAAAAAATAAAAATATTAATGAAAAAAAAAGAGAAGTGGGTTTTATTAATATAGAAATCATCTAGCGGCATAAAATGGGATAAAATAGATAGCTAGATATGTTGGTGAGAAATTATTTGAGCAAAAGTAATAATGGAGTAGCCGTGGCATCTAGATCATATGAACCGGTTAGGCAAGTAGGTTGGCACTTTGGCAGTGTTGTCTAGACGCTTGTCTGTCATACTATTATTGTATATGTTTATATATATATATATATATATATATGGTTATGGCTATCCATTCTTTGGACACCTTTGTTTGTCACACAAGGAATTATTATGAGCCAAAGCTTTTAGCTAGCTTAGCTGCAAGGGAAGTTCCATCTTAGACTATAAATGTAAAATTGACCACCCGACATGTAGGCCCTCTTCTCAACATCGCTTGCGGTCCATAGGTCGGTGGCCGAGCATATATTGGTTATTGACATACACCTTTTTTTTTTTTTGTTTCTTTTTTAAAATTTTTTTTTCCCAAATATTTTAAATGGTGTTGAACTTATTATGTGAGAAAAAAAAATGAAATTCTGAGGTGTGTATTTCTTCTAATTTGTATCTGGTTGTTGTGGTTACTACACTAAATATTGTAGGTCTATTCATGGCTCTTCAGCCCAAGATAATTGCATGTGGGAACTCAGTAGCCACCTTTGCCATGGCTGTGAGGTTCCTCACTGGCCCGGCGGTCATGGCCGCCGCCTCCATTGCCGTCGGCCTCCGTGGTACTCTCCTCCATATTGCTATTGTTCAGGTAAAAAATTACAAAAAAAAAAAAAAAAAAAATCTTTTCCTTTTCCAAAACTTTTTTCTAATTAGTACTAAAATTTAATTGTTTAAAAATAAAGGCTGCGCTTCCACAAGGGATTGTTCCTTTTGTTTTTGCCAAAGAGTACAATGTCCATCCAGCCATCCTTAGCACTGCGTAAGTCAAAAGTTTCCCAAAAAAAATGTTACATTTTTTAATATTAATTAATTAGAAGTACTAATTAATTTCCCATTTTGTTGTGTTGCCTAAAACTGCAGGGTGATATTTGGCATGTTGATAGCATTACCAATCACTCTTGTCTACTATATAGTTCTTGGATTGTAAATCATCGCTTTTCCCCTAATTTATAGCCGAGATACAAAAGCCCAAAATGAAGAGAGTTTTTCATGATATATTTTGACTAATTGTGTGTCCACACTTTTGGGGGGAACATCCGGCAAATCATTATCAAGAAGAAGAAGAAGAACTGAATCAAGAAAGATCAGAAGATCCCCAAGATTTGCTACTTCCAAAATTTTTGGAGCTTCATTAGAAGAAGGAATATTTGACTTAATGAAAAGAAAAAAAAAAAAAAAAAAGAAAAAAACCCATGTTATAACCATCATTTACCCCCCAAAAACACACTAAAGGCCAAAGCTTGTCTAATTTTCTTAAAGCAAAATGGGGAGATTAGCCACGTGCCCCCGAAGGTAGACAAGATGAGAGGGAAACCAGGAAAGAGGGGGGGGAAAAAAAAAGGAAAAGAAAAGGATTATGGTCAATGATATTCTATATCATGTAATTCTTTCTCTTCATTTCGGGGTAAGGCATGTAGTTTTTTGTTTTCTTTTGTTTTCTTTTTTTTTTAAACAAAAGTCTGATTGTGAATGAATTATTGAAGGGAAAAAAAAAAACAAAAAAAAATAGGAGAAGAGAGGATATTCTATTGTTACTAATATTGAAGTTTCCTTTTACTTCCCTTTTGTTCAAAGTTTGGTTTTCATTTGTCCGTGTATCCGGCAATTATTTGCGTTTGTCGTTTTTCTTGGTTTGTAATTTTGCTTAGGATTTGATTACAAGCTAATTAAGAAAGGGATTCAAATTCCTGAATACTCGTTATTTGCTTAATACAGAATGATGATGTATTCTTGAGAATGACAAGTCCTTGGTTTTTATTTCGAACTTTTTACCAAAAATAAAAAAGGGGCAAATATTAAAGCATATCCTCTTTCTATATATACATATATATATATATATGTGTGTGTATATATATATATATTTATTTAATTTTGTGCTTCTTCTATTTGAGTAAATGTTAAATGTTGGATAAGAAAAGTGGAAAGTTGATAGAGTCAAAAGCGAATAATAGCTTACCTACACCACATGGGTGGATGTGTTGGCAAACAGGTTGGTGCCTTTGTTAGACTTCTCCCTTTTATCCATCTGAGTTTGATCCTCATTATCTCTTTTTAGGTCTCGTTCTATTTTTGATTGTTGAAGCATGGTTTGATGATGACAGAGTAGGCCCCGATGGCCGACTGAGAGAAACTAGTATAAAAAACTTGTCTCTGTCATACTTAGGGAAAGTAATTTCTGCCTATGAGATTTAAAACTTGAAAATGATGAGACTATTTCTAGATACTTTTATTCACAAAAAAAAAAAAAAAAAAAAAAAAAGAAGCTAATAATAGCTAATCCATACCTTTTTTCATTTTTAGCCTTTGGCTTTTGATGCGCCCACAATCCTACCCTACCATTACCCTATACTTGGGAGATGAGGACAATTCGATTACCCCAACTAGCTTGGTCTGGTCAGAAATTCTTTTTTTTTTTTTTTTTTTTTTTTCCTTCACTACGAAAATGATGGCAAGTGAGTGCAATGTGCATCACAATCATCGTTTTTAGAGATGGATGAATACATTGAAAATAGTTATCTAAAGGTCAATAAAAACAAAAATAAACTAACTTAAATTAAAACAATAAATTCAAGTATATATAGTTCAATCTATTCAGTAATGAGTTCTGATATGCTGTTTTAATTTTTTATTTCATTGATTGTCTTTGTAATTAAAATTTGATAACTAAATGCATTATTTAAGTATATTTAATATTTAGCTCGTATTTATGTAATCAGGTTGTTAAATATAAAATACATGATAAATAGAGAAGACATTACAATGAGAATAGCCGATATGGATTCTAGAGATGTATTTTCTTAATTTTATTCTATTTGGCAGGTAATAGGAATAAAATTGTCTAAAAAAAAATCCAAATGTTAAGGAGACAATGTGTGGGAACAAAGTCTGAATACGACGCGACGTTTCAGAGCATTGATGAAGACAATATCATTTACAAGAGAATGAAGAAAGAAGAAAGGAAGATACGGCGAAGCAGAAGGCCACGTCAGCATCGATAATTAGAATGTCACGTCATCAGATTAAAAAAATGTATGTAATAATAATAATTATAACACCTGAATTCTCCCAAGAAAAACTATAAATATGGGAGAGGGTATGAGATTTGCACGATTTTGAAAACACCTGAGAAATAGAGAGACTCAGACTTTTTATTGAGAGAATTAGATTCTCGTTACTCTAGATTTCAGTGCTTCCAATAAAGCTTTATATTTATTATTTGTCGTTTGATCAGGTTTCACTCCAAATACAATGCTAAAAAAACAAACAAACAAACAAACAAACAAACAAAAAAAAGAAAAGATAGAAAGAAAAAAGTGATAATTAGTACCTTGTCGGTATATTCTTTTCCCTGTTAATAAGATTGTCTATGTTTACTTGATTGGTTAACATGGTGAACTCATCTTAAAACGACATCTCTTTTATGAGGAGAAATTAAACGTAAGTAAAGGAAAAGAAACCTAGGTTAAAAATGGATATTTTTTTCTTTAAGTTATTGGTCAGCTTCTTTTCTACTTTTTATTTCTATAACTCCAAGAGATGGTGGCTTGGAAAGTAATATATATATATATATATATATATATATATATTGTGTTGTTCAATTATTGAATTGTGGGACATATGCTAAAGTATTTCCAATTAGTTGATTTTTTAATTAATAGCTGATTATTTCTTATAATTAAGAAATCTAGTTCCATCTACCAACAAGGATATGAATTGTGATTCTAGAAATCAAATATGAACAATGAGATTAATGTGCATTCTTGAGGACTTGACACCGATTAAGAGCTTGTATTTATTCCTAACACATGTAACTACTGAATCAAATTAATTACATTATCAAAAACGAATTATACAATAATTATTTATGGTACATTTAGGTGCTTAACCTAACTAAGTCAAACTTACGTGTCACAAACTGCCTAGATTTTGCAATGCACTGAACATGTTAGCAATGTCTAATGACAACCTTGGGCCTGTATGTTAGAGTTTGGTGACCCGAATTCTCTTTTAGCCCAGCCTGAAAGTCGCAATGTAACATTTGTGGTGGAACTTTAATTATTATATTTTTTTTGGGACTCTATGGTGGTAACGGAGGGATCAGGCCGGTACGAACCGACCCAGTTTTTATCCGAACCCAATTTTAGGGTTTAAGTATATATATGATGTAATTTTAGGGTTTTATCATTATACTCTTTTGCGGTAGCCGCTCCTCTTGTACCAATATTTGATTTAGTAGATTTCTTCTCTTCTGCTCGTGATTTTTTCCCGTCTAGGGTTTTTCATGTAAATCTGTGTGTTCTTATTTTTTGTTTTCTTTGTTGCCTATTTTCATTGCTTATTTCATAACAAGTGGTATCAGAGCTACGTTTGTTAGTTTGTTCGATCGCATCAGTGGCAATCATGAAATACGACATTCCGTTATTGGATCGTAACACCAGGTTTTTGCTATGGCAGGTCAAGATGCGAGCTGTGCTCGTGAAGATGGATTTGGACAATACTCTGTTAAAGTTTGATAAGATGCCCTCATCTTGGAACTGCGGAGGAAAAACAACGTAGGGATAGAAAGGCCCTTTCTCAAATTCATCTTCATCTGTCAAATCAAATTTTACAGGACGTTTTGAAAGAGAAAATCACTGCTACGTTTTGTTTGAAGCTTAAGCAATTATGCATGATGAAGAGTCTGACAAGCAAGTTGCATATGAAGTAGCGACTGTGTTCTCCCCGTATGGCTGAAAATACGTCTTTAGAAGATCACTTGACTATCTTTAAGGAAGTTGTTTATGATCTGCAGACCATGGAGATTCAGTACGATGAAGAAGATTTAGGGTTGATTATATTGTGTTCGTTACCCTCTTCATATGTGACTTTCAGAGATACTATTTTATATAGTCGTGACACTCTTAGTCTGAATGAAGTATATGATGCTCTATTATCTAAGGAGAAGATGAAGCAGCTTGTCATTGGTACTGAGGCTCGATCTGAGGGATTTGTTGTTCGAGGGAGGAAGCAGGAGAGGAATTATAGTGGTGACTCGAAGGGCCGATCAAAATCCAAAAATAGGGACATAATCTGTAGATACTGCAAGAAGAAGGGGCACATCAAATCTGAATTCTACAAGTTACAGAATAAGAATAAGAAAGTTATTGCTAATCAGAAGGGAAAACAACTAGAAAATTCCGGTGAAGCTGGCCCTGCAGAAGATAATTACAGTGATGGCAAACTCCTAATTGCGTCTGATGACAAATCCAAACCTTGCGAGGATTGGATTCTTTATTCTGATTGCACGTTTCATACGTGTCCCAATCGGGATTGTTTTTCAACATATGAAACAGTGTCTAAAGGTACTGTGTTGATGGGAAATAATGCACTTGCAAAGTAACAGGTATCAAAACAATCAGAATTAAGATGTTTGATGCGGTTGTCAGGACACTTGGTGATGTAAGGCACATTCCTGATCTAAAGAGAAATCTTATCTCTTTGAGTACTTTTGATTCAAAAGAGTACAAGTACACTAGTGAAGGTGGAGTTCTGAAGGTTATCAAAGGTGCCCTTGTTATGATGAAAGGGTAGAGAAAGTGTGCCAACTTATATGTCTTGCAAGGTTCTACGATTACAGGTGATGTTGCTATCTCTACTCCTTCCTTGTCATATGGTAATGGTACTAGACTCTGGCATATACGTCTTGGGCATATGAGTGAAAATAGGATGGCTGAACTTAGCAGATAAGGATTTCTTGATGGCCAGAG
This sequence comes from Ficus hirta, assembly GCA_038430175.1. Taxonomy (NCBI): domain Eukaryota; kingdom Viridiplantae; phylum Streptophyta; class Magnoliopsida; order Rosales; family Moraceae; genus Ficus; species Ficus hirta. Next base: position 8,613,687 of record CM076595.1, on the reverse strand, counting down.
TATCAGTAGATTGAAGTTCTATGAGCACTGCGTTTTCAGAAAGCAGAAGAGAATCAGATTCATTAAAGGCATTCATAACACAAAGGGAACACTTGATTATATTCATTATGATCTCTGGGGAACATCTAGGGTGCCTTCTAGGGGAGGTGCTAATTATATGTTGTCTATCATTGATGATTTTTCCAAGAAAGTTTGGGTGTTCTTCTTGAAGCAGAAAAGTGATGTGTTGCCTACATTCAAGGAGTGGAAGACTATGATTGAGAAGCAGACATAGACGCAGATAAAATGCCTTCACACTGATAATGGCTTGGAGTTTTGTTCTGATGAGTTTAATGATCTGTACAAGTCAGAAGGAATTGTGAGGCATTTAACAGTTCATCGTATTCCGTAGTAGAATGGCATGGCAGAGAGAATGAATAGGACTTTGATGGAAAAAGTTCATTGTATGCGCTCCAATGCAGGATTATCTAAGTCTTTTTGGGCCGAAGTTGCTGCTACAGCTTGCTATCTGGTTAATTGCTCTCCCTCAACTACTATCGAAAAGAAGACTCTACAAGAGGTATGGTCTGGTACTCCTACTAATTACTCTGATTTGAAGATATTTGGGTGTCCCGCTTATGCTCATGTTGATAATGGAAAACTGGAACCTAGATCTATAAAGTGAATGTTTTTCGGCTCTAAGTCTGGTGTTAAGGGATACAAGCTTTGGTGTCCAGAAACTCAGAAGATCATAGTCAGCAGAGATGTTATTTTTTATGAAATTTCTATTCTTCATGACTCATCTTCTAGAGATTCTTATGATAAAAATCAGCAGAAATCAAGCACACAGGTGCAGTTTAAGATTGGTTCAAGATCTACATCGGAGTCTACATCTCTGTCTAGCTTGGAGACTCAGGGTTGAGCTGCTTCCTCACCACCACCAGCACCACCACAGTATTTTATTGCAAAAGACAGGCCTATAAGAGATGTTAGACCTCCACAGAGGTATGGTGAGGCTGATTTAGTTGCTTATGCTTTAAGTGTGGCTGAAGGTATTGACTCCGGTGAAGAACCTTCTACTTATTCAGAGGCAGTTAGTTGTGATCAGATAGACGATTACCATGTAGGAGGAGATGGAATCTCTTAATAAAAATGGCACATAGGACTTGGTGAGATTACCTAAGGGTAAGAAATCTGTTCGCTGCAAATGGATATTTAAAAGGAAGGAAGGAAGGAATTCCAGGAGTTGAAGAAGCTAGGTATATGGCAAGACTAGTTGCAAAGGGCTACAATCAGGTTCTAAGTGTTGACTTCACAGACGTGTTCTCCCGAGTTGTAAAGCATAGTTCGATTCAAGCTTTGCTTTGTATTGTGGCCATGAAAGATCTTGAGCTTGAGCAGTTGGATGTGAAGACATCGTTCTTATATGGAGAACTTGAAGAAGACATCTACATGCATCAGCAGAGGATTTTGTAGGTGCTTGCTGAAGAAGTCTCTTTATGGCCAGAAACAGTCACCCATATAATGGTACAAGAGGTTTGACTCATTTATGACCACTCATAATTTTAGAAGAAGTAGCTATGATAGTTATGTCTACTGTAAGAAGAGTGATGATGGGCCGTTTGTGTATTTTCTCACATATGTTGATGATATGTTGATAGTAGCCAAGGATAAGGGAGAGATAAGAAAGGTCAAAGCCCAGCTGAGTAGAGATTTTGACATGAAAGACTTGGGAGTGACAAAGATGATAGTTGGAATGGAGATTCTAAGAGATATAAAGGCAAGTAAACTATACATAAGTCAGAAAGGATACATGAGAAAGTTATTTACAGGTTTAACATACAGAATGCCAAGCCTGTTAGTACTCCATTAGTGGCTCATTTCAGACTTTCATCCACTTTATCTCCATAATCAGATGAAAATGTTGATTATATATCTCGAGTTCCATATTCCAGTATAGTGGGATCACTCATGTATGCTGTGGTTTGTTCACGTCCAGATTTATCATATGCAGTTAGTGCAGTTAGCAGATACATGGCGAATCCTAGTAAAGAACATTGGAAAGTAGTTCAGTGGATTTTTAGATACTTATGAGGCTCTACTGATACTTACTTGTATTTTGGGAGAACTAGAGATGGAGTCATTGGTATGTGGATTCTAATTATAGTGGAGACATTGATAAAAGAAGATCTCTTACGGGGTATGTTTTTACCATTGGTGGTTGTGCTATCAGTTGGAAAGCCACTTTGCATAATACAGTTGTGTTGTCCACTACTGATGCTGAGTATATGGTAGTACAGAAGCTTGTAAGGAAGTTATTTGGTTGAGGGGACTATTTGATGAACTCAGTGAAGACTTGCAGATTGCCACAATCTTTTGTGATAGTCAGAGTACTATTTTTCTTACTAGCACATCGATGTTCGGCACTATTTTGTGCGTGAAATCGTTGCTCGTGGTGATATTGTTGTGAGCAAAGTTAGTACTCATGATAATCCTACTGATATGATGACCAAGCCAATCCCTGTAGCCAAGTTTGAGCATTGCTTGGACTTGGTTGGTATTCATTGCTACGTTTAGCCGTTAGGAGCTTTTGTGGAAGAGATGGATTTTTGTCGAAGATTGTGGAATTCACGTTCAAGTAAAGATTGTTAGAGTTTGGTGACCTGAATTCTCTTTTGGCCCTGCCCGAAAGCTCGCGGCACGACATTTGTGGTGGAGCTTTAATTATGAGATTTTTTTGGAGCTCTGTGTTGGAAGCGAAGGGATCAAGCCAATACGGAACGACTTGATTTTTACGCAGATTCGATTTTAGGGTTTAAGTATATATATGATGTAATTTTAGAGTTTTATCATTATGCTCTTTTGCGATAGCCGCTCCTCTTATACAAATCATTGATTTCATGGATTTATTTTTCTCTGTCCGTAGTTTTTTCCCATCTAGGGTTTTTTACGTAAATCTATGTGTTCTTGTTTTTCGTTTTCTTTATTGCCTATATTCGTTGCTTATTCGTAACACTGTATCTATATGTATGTATACAAATATATAAATATGATATAACCATCATCTATTATAGAGAATATGCACATAAATGAAACAGCATATCTCACATTATAACATTGTTGAATGTAGTATAAGTAACACGTATCTCATCAATGAATTTAATAACATTCACCATTGAATAATTAATAGAATTCCAAGAACCGTTATTTGCATCCAATGCTTCATTAACTTCAAGGTCGTTTTTAATTTGTTTATGAACTTTAAAAAATCCCAACGTACTACTTCAAAATTTGAATTTATCCCACTTTATCGCCTTCATTTCGTTTCTAGTTAAAAAGAGATAGAAAAAGTGCACGTGTGCCTATGTGATGGTAGTTAAGAACATAGAATCCTTAAGTTAATGTGTCCTTCTCGCCCTTTATATTAAGAGAAAATGTAAATCCTCAATTGTTTTCTCTCATTTGATTCGAATTTCATCCCGATTGATTTGTCTTTAGTTTGGAGTTCATAATGTAAGTTTTTAAAGTTCAGCATGTAAATCGATAATTCCCCAAAAATTAGTGTATTGATGCGAATAATCCGAGAAGATAATTTATTTTATATTTAATTTGTTTTTAGCGTATGATTTTGACACTTAGAAAGAGATGGTGGTAAAGTTACCAAAATACCCTCACTGTCCTAGGAAACCGACAAATTTCCGTCCAATCGAGAATGGGCATCCGGTCCATAAAAATAGAATAGATAAACCATTTTGATTTACTAGGTAGGGAAATTTTGGAAAACCCCAAGACCTCTATTTGGTAAGAATGTAGCATCGGAAGGGAACACACGCAAGACAATAGTAATTCGTTTGGATTAATAAGTTTTTGAAACCCCAAATTAGCCCCTCTAATTTTGGCTTTTCTTAACATATATCCCAATGTAGTTAATATTTAGATGTATCTGTGTGTGTGTGGATCCGTTTTGTTGGGCAAATTTGTCCCAAATGCCAAGAAATTTAAGAGGGTGAGTAATAAAAACGAGTACATACAGTTTTTTTTTTTTTTTTTTTTTTTTTTGGGTTTGGTAAAAAACTTAAAAAGAGTTCGTGGAAAAATGAGGAATTGGCATTAAATTTCGTAAGACCAACATGCTCGGCGAGAAAGCGATGGGATGGGTCTTTGTGAATTACCAAGTCATCGTAGGTGGTACGGTCTCACATGGTTTTGTAGGGAGATGGCAACAAAACTGGTCTCACCCCCACGTGTGTTGAGCCTCATTTCTTATGCAATCCAAGCTAGCCTATCCCTATTTAGCTTAAACCCATACATTTATATCTATATATACACACACACCCCCACGCATACTAGATCTGTATTATTAATTGTTCATTTTAAATAATCAATGCTTACCTAAATAGAGGACTAAATAACATATATATTTCCGTTGGGGTCCAACAGATGAGAGGGAATTGAAGCTTAGGTAGAAACTTTCATATTTGAAATAGAGTAACGTAGTTGAGTTTGATAAATATGTAATGTTAATAAGGGAGTTTAAGCTTTATAGGCCATTTTGGATTTGCATATTATGAGAATACTCTATTTGACTATATAGGTATAAAAAGGTGCCTTTTGACTTGAGAGTTAAGGAGGATGTTTATTTTTATTTGGTGTTAAAATAAGAAAGAAGGCCTCTAATATATGATTGAGCTGACTAACACTGATGAAATCTCATACCGAATCCCATTTTCGGATTAAAAAAAAAAAAGAAAAAAAAAAGTTTTGTTAAGCTCACATTGTTGTTTGGATATATATTAATATTGACATAAGTTTGAAAAGACTGAGTTGTACTTGTCGTTGGTTACATGCTAATATTAGAATACATTATCCTGAATTTACATTAAGCACAACACCATGTAAATTGGCGACTCACATGTTTAGGAGTCCGATTCGAGGTGAATAATTTATATTTTACACACACAGATGCATCTTTTTCTATAATTAATCTTCCCAAATATATATTTTTTTTAATGAATATCATATCATAAAATGACATGAAGGTCCAACATGACTTCTATGAACAAATTATTAAAAAATTCCACTCGTATTATTTCTTTTTCTAATTCGGTATAAAAGTTCACGTTTTGATTTTAACTAGTTCAAGGGTACTTTTCAAATCTTAATTAAGCAACAAACTTTATCTAAACAAATATATTAAGAAAAGTTAATGTTTGATATTAGGAAATCTCTTATGTAATTATAATATGGAATCACATTTGTAGTACTTATTTTCTTATTAATAAAATCTTCTGTCTTTTCTACTTCAGTATAAAAAGATTTCTATGAATTAATTTCCATAGTAGTCTTGAGTAATGAATTGCAATTTATACTTATGTGAAGCCTCATTTTACGGTACTGTTTATTGGTGAATCTTCTCTTTCTTTTCTTAATCTATAGATGTAGACGCATGCATGTACCGTACCATGTTAAACTACTGATGTTTCTCTCATTTCTTTAATATTTCTTATTTAATTTTTATGAACAAAATCGCTTTTAGAACCTATAACGAGTGGTATTGAATATGTAAAGTTAGATTCGAAGGTACAAGTAATTGCAACTTGTATTTTTGTAAAGCCCCCCCTTTTAAGTACTCTTTATTGGTGATTTTTTTTTTTTTTTTTCTCTTTGATCTAAGTTATTTTATCTGCACCATATATATCAACGAGAACTTTGAATACAAGGGGGAAAAAAAATGAAATAAGTTAAAACGAAAATCTGCAATGGTATTTAATTTATGTACTATGGTAAGATTTCAGATCCTGTGTCCCCCACACAATCTGACTCTGGTCCATCTCACTGTCTCTGATTACCAAGTCTCGCCATTCATATAGGCTCATATAGTTTTTGTATATATTTAAGTACACACTATGTCTTTCTAGTGCAGACACACACACACACACACATATATATATTGTTTACATATTATATATAGAACCTAAACGACAGTAATTTCGACATTTCCCACAACGGATCTGAATATAACAGTTGAAATATCGTTTTCGTCTCAAACTTTTTGTTCAATGTTCAGTAGGACACGGCAGGAGTTGTTCTGCAGGCATATGCAGTCATTAAATTCCTTATGTCTACTGAATTGTTCCTTTTAACTTATCGTGCCTATACATTCACAAAAGTCACAGCCTTTCTTTTTTTTTTTTTTTTTTTTTTGGTGGCTATTGACAAAAGTCACAGCTGAATGTTAGGTTTATATATTCCCCCTAAAAACACAATAGCAAGCTAATTTTTGTAGTCTTGCAGGCACTGAACAGATAATTGAATTATTATTTACTTTGTTGATAGAAAAATGGATGTATATATAGAGTTTTTCTAATATATTTTCGGTAAAAGAACGTTTAATGAATTAGACGTAATAATAATTTAGGAATAACGTAGCATTATATATATTATAAATTTAAAAGATATGTGTTGCATGTTAATACATTGAAAGTATAGTTCTATTACTATAGATATTTTAAATCAACGTGCTACATGTTACAGCCTATTTTTTAGATAAATATTGCATCTTACTAATTCTATGATACATTAGAGATATCTTATGTTATGTCGAGAGCCATATATATATATATATATATATATATGTGTGTGCGCGCGCGTACAAAACTAGAGCCTAGCTTATCCGAGTAATTATAAAAAAACATCATAGAGCATATAAATTCTTCAAGAAGTGTATTGATTAGGGCTGGATATTTGTGTTTGCGGAGGGTAGGGTTCGGGCCAGCCTGATTACAGCACGATAAGATAAGCATGAACAGAATACGACATGATTAATAAACGGGTCAGGAATCTAAACACGAACACGAACCATTTAATAAATGGGTAGTACGACATGACATGCGAACACGATTATTAAATAGGCCACGACGAGTGGGTACGAAAACAAACCCGTTTATGACCCATTTAACATGAAAACCCGTTTACGGTCCATTTAACACAAAACTGGTTTCTGATCCATTTAACACGAAAATTTAAGATAAAAATAACTTAAAATTTTGAATTTACTAACACAAGAAACTCACTATATTCATATAAAATATAAAATTAATAACTAGAATTATCAAATATCCATAATAATTAAGGTAAACATATTGTTATTTTTCTGAGGGAGTTAAAAGTTCACGTTTTTCTGAGGGAGTTGGGAAAGGATGTGCGGCTGATGAGGAGAAGAGGGGAAAAGAATTAGGGTCAATTAGGCTTTTATATGATGTTATTTTTAGGGTTATTTTTTAATATATATATATATATATATATTGAGCAATTTTACACATATGGACTTTAAACATGTTAGGTCATGTTGGTCAATTTACGACCCATTTACATAAACAGGTTAAACGGGTCGTGTTGGCCCGTTTATTTTCGTGTTAAATGTGTCGATCCAATTTTGATCTAATTATTAAACGTGCAGTTCAAACCCATTTATTTCGTGTCGTATCCGAAATTGTCGGCCCTAGTATTGATCATATTTTTTATTTGGCATAAATATTAATATAACTGACTTAAACTTATGTATTTGATGAGAACTAACAGTATAATCACCTTAACCAAGGATGACTTTTCTTCTCCGTATCAATCAGAGATGGTGTTCAGTCAATACAGGTTGTACGACATTGAAATCGTGATAGTGTAAGTGAAATTGGACCTATTTTTAAGTATAATTTGAACAAGATTCTTCTGGTTAGTAACTCCCAAGATTTCGTTTACATGTGATAGATAACACTACTAATTCATATTCTAATGGGTAAAAGAAAAAAGGGGGAAAAAAACAATATTTTCACCATCAATTTAATGGTTGACCCTTTTTTTTTGGCAGGTAATCTAAGTGACCATGACCGAACGATAAAGATCAGAAACTGCCCACCAAATAGCCCACAAAGTCATTAGTACACATACGACAGAAATGATACACGCATACATATACATATATATATATATATCTATATATGTGTACGCCCACATTTATTTATAGTAAATTGGCTTTTGCATGCACCGGTTTGATATGGACCGGTGGTCGATCGACGGCGATAAAAGATCATCATCATCGTACGTACAACTTGCCATAATCGTGCTCCACGTGGCAAAAGCTCCTCATGGGCCCCAGCTCATGTGGATGCCCATGCTGTAGTCATGTGGTGGTGGTGGCTTTTCTTCTTTTATTTTCTTTTCATTTTTTTTTTTGTGGGTAATTTTAAATACTAAAAGTCTCTCTCCAGCCACGGGTCTTTGTTGAAAATAGTGATTGAATCCAAACAAAGCATAATTGGGGTCTATAATGGCGCCTAGTGGCGGAAAGAGAGAAAAAAAAAAGAGGATAGGATCCAACTAGAAGTAGGGACACAAATATCATATTTGAGAATGAAGTCATATATATATATATATACACACACACACATACATGTATATACACACAAACATATATATCACAGCATGAGACATTTTTTTGGGATCAAATTTCAAGATACAAATTACGATTTAATTCTTTGAAATTAGTCTCTGATCATATGATGGTTTCTTATTATATTTAATATGCCTTTCATCATGGTTGTTTTTAAAAAAAATTTCTCCTTTTTATGAACACTTTTGTGTTTTATTTTATCTTTGTAATAAAACAATGTTATGAGTAAATAAATAAAATATATATATATATATGTAGTAGAAGTGTATGTGGACTATACTCTGTAGTATATATGTATAGGAGTATTGATTGCTCATGATCAAGTATGGACATTTTTCATTTAATTGATATCATTTTCCGTAGAAAAAGAAAAATGGACCCCAATGTGACATTAACCAATCCTATAGAGGCTCTACCTTTTCCAGCGACTTTACCCGGCAGCGACTGTGTGTGTGGACGATAGAGCTTCAAGCCTGCAGATGCCAGTCCCTACCAAGCTTGGAACTTTATCGTACTCTTCTAATTGTGTCGGATTTATTTTCCTATATATATATATATATATATATAGATATTCAATTTTGGGATATATTCAGTTATATATTTATATATATATTCTTTTTGGATTTTTAGTAATATTATATGTATCTTGTTTACAAATGTCGTGTAAGTTTGAAAACTATTTTGTTGTTTTTTTTGTGAGAACTTTGTGGTATATATATATTGTCCAAAAACCTTTAACTCAACCAAAAAAAAAAAAAAAAACTCTTAAAATTTTTTCTTGAAAAAAATGTAATTAATCAAAGGTGCACAGTACTAATTTTGGACATTTTCTATTATGTGATAGTAATATTAATACACTATGGTCAGGTGGAATAATATGAGACAAGAAAACGAAGAAAGTTTTTTTTTTTTTTTTTTTTCAAACTTTTATTTCTGGCACACTATAAGAATGTTGTAAAACTATTTGAACTTTACGTGTGCAAGCTAAAGAATACAATTAACAACATAAAACATAGGAGCAGTCAACAGAGCTAGCTAGCTAGAGCTAGTGTTGTGAGGAGTTTCAATTGACCGAAAGACTTAAAATTGTAAGGAGTACTGTTAGATTGCCTCTATTTTGTTTTGCACTGTTTGATTGTAATAATATAACAAAATGGGAAAAAAAAAATAGAAATTAACAAATTCACTGCAAAATGTAATAAAAGATGTATCTTTTACGATGGATTATTGTCTGGTAAGGGATCCGTCGATGATAAGGTGAATGTCAACCTCATTGAAAAGTGTTTCATAATCTTGATATCAATTATCATTTCTCACCACTCATTCAAAAGAAATGTGATTAAAGATAGACGTAACTAAGATAATAGCAAATCTATACGCAAATATTCCCCAATCAGTTTGCTATAGATAATTAGTATTACAGAATAACTTTACATATATATAATATATTTATATATTTATTAAAACATATGGGAAGTAGCCTTTTTTTCTACACCAAGAAAAGTACTACTTGAGATGACTCATCGTCTTATAGATGTGTAGAACATTCAAGCTAGTACTTCGATATATAATAGGTCAATTTCAATACACACACACACAAGTATACAAGATATGAACATATATATATATATATATATACACGTACACAAGATATGAATATATATATATATATATATATACACGTACACAAGATATGAACATATATATATATATATATATGTTGTAGAGCTAGCATGTGAACAGTAGTAAAAAAAGGAAATTGAGTAACGATCGAACAATTAATAAATTGGTCCCTGCTCTATATATATTTAGCTTAACGTATATCCTTAAATAATATACAAATAGACAAATTAGCTGTGAGGTGAAAACGATCTGCAGTTTGGCCAAGAAGGAAACAAAAAAAAAAAAAAACATATGGTGTTGATTTCGTGAGCGTGTCTTGGTTCTCCAGCCAGCATAATTGGTAGGGGGCCATTCACATTAACTAATTTCGTTTGCACAATTAACATCCCTATTTCGGAACAAGTAACAAACACACACACACACACACACACACATATATATATATATTGATTACAGTAGTTATTCAGGTGAAAACCTTTTGGGCACGTACAAAAGCATAAATATGTGTTATATGTGTGTGTGTGTGTGTGTGTGTGTGTGTGTGTGTGTGTGTGTGTGTGTGTGTGTTTGTGTAGTATGCTATATATGTGTTTATGTACGTGGCCTAAGTAATGGTTTAGAGAAGAGATAAGGAATATTAATTAAGTTTTTGTGCAAGTTGGGAGATTGGACCAAAAATCATTTGACCTGTGGCACAGATGGGAGTAAATACATGCAAACAAAACTTAATCAATATATATATATATATATATATGTGTGTGTGTGTGTGTGTGTGTGTGTGTGTAGAGAGAGAGAGAGAGAGGTCAGGGTCAGTGTGTAGGGTGAACCACGGACACGAGCCAAAGAGATGGACCAGCTATATATATACATACATATATATATATATATATATATCTCTCTCTGGATGGGGACCATCATGAGGGGAGGAATTGAGAGAGATAGTAGTGCAAGAATTAGCCAACAATATTAGTAATATTATGCACCACAGCCAATATATATACTATCACCATATATAGCTTTCCCTTGTTACTTTGGAATTCATGTTCTTGTCAATTAAAGATTTTATATATCCATCCATATATGGTCCCCATTTGAATAATATTGTACCTCTTTAATTTTTTCTCCTTTTCCTTTTTTTTTTTTTTTTTTTTTGGTTTTTTTCAACATTTCTGAACATGCATGTATATCTACTATCCTGATCTGGCCTCTCTATTTTCTTGACCAAAGACCATTGAAAGTGAAAAGTGGTTGGCATAACTATACGTTTTTTTTTAATATTAATTGCAATTTTGATGGTTCAATTAATTAATTATAAGAAGAAATCCCCTACTATATATATATATATATATATTTATATATTCGTATGAGTGGTAAAGTTTCTTGACATGAAATCTAAGAAACGAGATAATAGAATTTTAAATATACCACTGTTGAGTAAAACGTACTTTCTATTTGCGAATCTACTAGTCAAATGGGAGGGGGGGGGGGGGGGGGGGGGGGGGGGGGGGGGAAGTTGAGCCAATTAACAAGTAAAAATTGTGCAGTAGAGAATGGAAAAAAAAAAATCTTTGCTGGTTCGAAACCATTTAATTTTAATTTTTATATAAAAGTGTTTGATTTCAATATTATTGGTTATAGATATAATCTAAAATAGTAATTTCATACTTAATTTTGTCACAAGTTATAGAGTTCGAATCACCTATCTCCAAGTTCAAAAAATATATATGATTAAATCAATATTCGTAAATGCAAAATCCATTGAATCTCCCACAATAATTTGTCTTAGGAGGTTGAAAGGTATAATTTTTTTAGGGAGTTGCGCAATTAGTCACAAAAGGTTTAGTGTGTGACAATTTCATCCCTTTTTTTTTTTTTTTTTTTGGTTTCGAATTTTGGCAATTCAAGTCTCCAAATTCTAAATTAGATGGAAAATTTGGTCGAATCAATATCAGTGATCCAGAATCAAATGAAAAAGAGCATAAGCGTCATGTGCACATTACTTTTTTGGCGCAATTTAATAAAGTAACCCGCGGGAAAAAATTGGAAAAACAAATAAAAGCAAAACCCCCAACTAATTAAGTTTGAATGATAAATTCAATTTCCCTTCTCCAAATATTATTTCCCTTCCCAAAATCCTAAACCCTAATTCACTTCCCCAAATTCTAATTCATTTTCCCTCTCTTAGGATCCCAAACGTTAATGGTTTGATTTCAGTTTCTTCAATCCCAAACTCTTGTACCTCGGATATAAAGTGATGTTCATCAATAAGCCAGAGAGATTGTCGACGAGAACGATTATAAGGAGATTAAAAGCACTTTGTAAAATATTATTGAATTTAGGAGTAACTTTTCAAAATGAAAATTCAACAGCAACTTCTCAATGCACTAAAAACGGGTCACAAATTTTTTTTTTTTTTTTTTCTAGTAGTACTCTTTTTCTAAATTTTATTGTAATAGTTCTCAAGGGCTTAACTATATCCTTTTATTTGTTCGGGATGGGAGGATTTAAACTCAAAACGAAGGGATAAAGTTAAGTGTAAAACTATTACTAAATTATGCCTATAATCGTTTAATTATGTGTGTGTGTGTATATATATATATATATATTATGAGTAAGCATATTGGTATTTAAATAATCTATTGACGACAAAATTTTCTTCATTTCCTCTTGCTCAAACATAATTTTTTCCACTCTCTAAAAGTGAAGGAGAGGAGTTGGATGATCCAATTTGTTTATGAAAACATAAGTAAATAACATATCTACAAATATTAAAATAAGTAAATAGCATATTTAGTAATAAATAAATAATTTACCAAATGAATACTCATATAAAAAGTACCTACTCATAAATATGTTATCTATTTAGACAGTTTTGTAAATATATTATTTATTTTTTTTGGTATCTGTAAATATACTATTTACCTCATTCTTCCTTTGTTTTTTCTCTTAAAGAGGATTCTATCAACTTGAAGCAAAATCTAGTAGCCCACAAGAAAGGTCCAAGTATGGTATTAGCTCAAGTATCCCACTAGAGCTCGAAACTGACAAAGGCCTTGTGGTCAGCATCGTTTCCGATCATTGGCCCAAGTTTTTTGCTTTTGAGTTTTGAGTTTTATATCATCAAATTTTCTTCTTGTTCTTTTTTTTTTTTTTTTAATAATACACACACATATATATAAATTTCCATGGGAGGAGAAAGAAGTAAATAACAATTTTTAAAAAGTAATTAAAGTAAATAGTAGGCTTTTAAGATATTTAAAATAAATAACAGTATATAACAAGTTTACTATGTAAATAATCTATTTATTAGAGATAAAATTACTATTTACTTAAAAAACTTGTTATTTACTTTAAATATTTTAAAAATCTCTTATTTAGTAAAGAAAACTGCTATTTACTATCATTTCCGAAGATATAATTATATGATCGTTCAATTGTATATGAATTCCAACAATATAGTTAAGAGGCCCCATTACATGGACAAGAAGTAAGTATAGAGAGAATCTCTTTCCTCCACTACCTGTCCACTAAAACAGCTAAACCGTCAGTTAATTAATACATACCATAAAATATGCTAATTTTGCCCCATTTGGATCTTTCATTTATCGGTGACCCTAGCTTACTCTCTTTTTTAGAGAGAGAGGGAGAGAGGGAGAGGGAGAGGGAGAGGGAGAGAGAAAGGGAGGGAGGGAGGGAGAGAAATAGGGGGACAGAGAGGGGGAGAGAGAGAGAGAGAGAGGCAAAGAGAGAGAGAGAAGGAGAGTGAGAAAAGGAGAGAGAGAGAGAGAGAGAGAGGGAGAGAGGAAGGGAGAGAGAGGGTGGGGGAGAGGGAGAGGGAGGGGGAGAGAGAGAGAGAGGGAGAGGGAGGGAGAGAGAGAGAGGGAGTATTACAAAAGATGAACTTAGAAAATTGTGAAGCACATTCTCACTGCTTGCCTATTGAAAGTACAGCAGTGGTATATAAAAAGAAGAGCCTAAAAAGCTCTCTAACCAACTTTCTCTAGAGTACTCTATAGCTAGCCTTATTACAGCTGGCAAAACAGAAAAAAAAAAAACAAACAAACAAACAAAACAAAACAAAACAAAACTAAAGAGTAAAAATGCTAATACTCCCCCTCAAGATGGAGAATATAGATTATGGATTCCCATCTTGCTGAGAAGAAGATGAAAACGTGTTGGATGAAGGGCCTTGGTAAAGAGGTTTACGAGTTGATTTTGAGTCGAAACATGCATGGTCTTCAAAACACCTGCTTGAATTCTTTCACGCACAACATGACAGTCGATTTCGATGTGCTTGGTGCGTTCATGATAAACTGGGTTGGCCGTAAAGTGAAGAGCAGCTTGATTATCACAGTAAAGGAGGGCTGGTTCTTGTGAGCAACCTGCAAATCTTTGAGCAAACCAAGTAGCCATACAATTTCACAGGAAGTATTAGCCATGGATCGGTACTTTACTTCTGCTGAGGACCGTGAGACCACTTGTTGCTTCTTGGACTTCCAAGAAATGAGTGAAGAACCTAGGAAGATGCAGAAACCAGTGAGAGAATGCCTGGTGTCAGAACATGTACCCCAGTCCGCATCAGAGAAAGCCTTAAGTTGGAGTGTTGATGTTGAAGAAAAGAAGAGCCCTTGACTCGGAGTCTTCTTGATATATTGCAAGACACGCATAGCCGCATTAAAATGAGAAGTACGAGGGGCTGCCACAAACTGGCTAAGGCGATTCACAGAATAGCTGAGGTCGGGTCGTGTGATAGTGAGATAAATAAGCTTATCGATTAATCTTCGATAGCTTGTAGGATCAGTAAGTGGTTCACCGTCAGTTTGAGACATTTTTAAATTGGTCTCCATGGGGATAGAGGCTGGCTTGCATCCCAAATAACCTACATCAGACAATAATTCCAGAGCATACTTCCTTTGGCAAATGGAAATGCCAGCAGCTGATCTTGCAACTTCTAACCCCAAAAAATACTTGAGAGGGCCTAGATCCTTCATCTTGAATCGCCTACTTAGAGCAAGTTTTAGTGTGTCAACAGCTGATCATTACTTGCAACGATTATATCATCAACATACACTAAGAGGGCCAAGAAACCAGAACCATGAGACTTGGTAAATAAAGAGTGATCACAATTTGACTGCATGAACCCTTCTGAGATCAAAACACCTGAAAACTTGTGGAACCATTGCCGAGACGCTTGTTTTAAACCATAAATAGACTTGTGAAGTCTGCAAACAGCATTAGAAGGCAGGGTCTCCCCCTTTCCACAAGTATACCCAGGAGGTAAGGTCATGTAGACCTCTTCGGATAGATTCCCGTGAAGAAAGGCATTTGTTACATCAAGTTGGCCTAAAGACCAGCCATAGACAGTAGCTAAAGAGAGCAAAAGCTTAATAGTAACGAGCTTGGCAATAGGTGAGAAAGTATCAAGGAAGTCAATACCTTCTTGTTGTGTGTACCATTTGGCCACAAGGCGGGTCTTATATTGTTCAACCAAGCCATCGGGCCGAAACTTGGTCTTATACACCTATTTACAACCCACCGGGTGCTTCCCTTGAGGGAGAGACACAAGGGACCAAGTTTTTTTGCTTTCCAAAGCTTGCAACTCAACATTCATTACATCATGCCACATAAGGGAAATAACAGCTTGGGAATAGGTTCGGGGTTCACTATGGGAAGAAATAGCTAAGATGAACTTTCGAAAAGGTGGAGACAATTTATGATAGCTAAGGAAGCTGGATATGGGATGAGAGGTGGAAGAGAAAGAGTTGACACCAGAAGACGGAGAGGAATGAGTATCTTGGGAGCAATGAAAATCCGATAAATAAGATGGTGGCCTGGTTATTCGTTGTGGTCGAGAAACAGGTATTGGAGAGGAGGGAGCAGGGGTAGGGAAAGGTAAGGATGAGGTTGGAGGAGGCAATATATCAGAGGGAATGGAAATAGGTGTAGGAAGAACACGGTCAGAGAAAAAATCATAATGAGTGGGTGCAGGCTGGGAATGGGCGAATGGAAAAATGGATTCATGGAACACGACATGACGAGAAATGTAGATTTTGTTGCTTTCTAAATCAAGAAGTTTTTATCCTTTGTAACCAGAGGGATAGCCTAGGAACACAGAAGCTCGTGCACGAGGAGAGAATTTGGTGCGATTGTGTGATGAAGTGGAACCATAGCATAAACAACCAAAGACACGAAGATGAGTATAAGTTGACTCTTTATTGTGCAAAAGCTCAAACGGTGTCTTGTGTGAGAGTAAAGGGGATGGAGTCCGGTTGATTAAGTAAACAGCTGTTAAGACACAGTCCCCCCAATAGCAAAGAGGCACCGAGGATTGTAAAAGAAGGGATTGAGCCACATTTAGAATGTGTTGGTGTTTGCGTTGCACTGCAGAGTTTTGCTCGGGTGTGTCAACACAAGAGTGATAAGAAGAAATTCCCTTAGAGTGAAAAAAAATCAGTGAAAGCTAATTCGGGGGCATTATCAGATCGCACAGATTAATAGTGGTGTGGTACTGGTTAAACACAAAATAGTAAAAATGTGGAAAAATAGTAAGAACATCAGCTTTAGCACGCAGAAGATATACCTATGTAGCTCGTGTACAATCATCGACTATGGTAAAGAAATATTTGTGACCAGAAAGGGTTGGAATATGAAAAGCACCCCAAATATCTATGTGAATCAAGTCAAAAGGTTTGGATGACAAATTATTGTTAGAGATAAAAGGAAGTCGTTTTTGCTTGGCCATGTGATAGATTTTACAATGAAAAGATAAACGAGGAAAAGAAACTGGAATTTGTAATTTATTATGTAGAGTTTGAAGTTTTACATGAGATGGGTGGCCTAGCCTATGATGCCAAATATCACTCCTAGACATTACGAAACATGAAAAAGAGAGATTACAAAGAGAAATTCCCAACTCAAGAAAATAAAGGTTGCCTTGACGTCTACCCCTCCCAATCGTCGAGCCCTGAATCAGGTCCTGAATGACACACGAATTGGAAAGAAAATCAACACGACAATGATGACTGAAGGTAAGATCACTGACACTGAGTAGATTGAAAGAGAACAGGGGGGGCAAATAAGACATTATGTAGAACTAAAGAATCAGACAATTTCACAGTACCAATCCGATTATTAGCAACTATGTTCCCATTCGGTAAAGTGACGGACGTGGGATGAGTAATTGTGGAATGTGAAAAAAGAGAAAGATCACAATAAATGTGGTGGGTGGCACCGGTGTCTATTATCTAGGCAGTACGAGGAACAAAGAGGTGGAAAAGGGAAAAAGCAAAGGAGAGGTTACCATAAACATGGGAGACGGAAGGGACTGAAGCTGTGGAAATCTCGGATGAGTCATGGGCATGAATTTGCAGTTGCAAGCTGAGGTAGGCAATCAGCTGCTGCACTTGATCGGTGGAAAGGGATCCAGATGGTGGCACCATGGCTGTTGCTGCTGAGGGAGAGATTTGCTGGCATTTGGAGAAGTCGATAGTTGCTTGAGGTATGGATTGAAGAGAGATCTGTTGCACCTGGGCTTCTGAACCTTTGGGCTTGGGCTTGTAACCTGGTGGATAACCGTGTAACTTATAACACCGGTCCACTGTATGTCCTGTAATGCCACAATGTGAGCAGATTGGACGTTCTCGCTTCGGCTTCCCCGGAGAAAATGGCACAGCAGTGGTCACTGGAGTCGGAAGGAGATGTGGGGACGACGAGGCACTGAAAGCCAAAGAATCAGCTGGAGAGGGAGATGCAGATCTGATTGAACGCTGACGCTCGTCCTGGACAACGAGGTTGAACACCTTCGAGACAGGAGGCAGGGGATCGATCATCAAGATCTGACCACGTATTCCGGCATAAGATTCATTCAAACCCATTAGAAATTGCATTACATACTCCTGTTGCTGGTAGTCCATCCAAGCCTTTATACCACCACAGGCGCACACAGGGATTGGCTGAAAATTTTTGAGCTCATCCCAAAGAATTTTCAGGCGGGTAAAATAGGTGTTGACATCAAGCGATCCTTGCGTGAGGCCAGTCAGTTGTTGCTTAATTTGGAAAATTCGTGGAGCATTGCTTTGATGAAAGCGATCATGGAGATCCGTCCAAACAGCATGAGCAGTGTCAAGATACAAGAGACTGTCTGCGATTACCTTGGAGACGGCGTTGAGAAGCCAAGATATGACCATGCTGTTGCAACGAAACCAAACGCCGGTCATAGGATCGTCTGTGGGTGGTGATCGGAGAGTCCCATCGACGAAACCAAGCTTGTTCTCGACATTAAGGGCCATGACCATGGCCCGACTCCAGGTATTGTAATTAGGACCCGTCAGTACATGAGATACGAGGGCTAATCCAGGATGATCTCCACTGTGGAGGAAGAAAGGACTATGGATGTTGTCCATTGGAGAAGAGGTCGGAAAAGAAGTAGTAGTAGAGGAGGAAGGAGGTGTGAGTGGCTGAAAACGGTTGTTATTGTTATTTTGAACCCCACAGGCCATTTCTGGGAAAAATCAAAGGAAATAAATGGCAGAGCAACAGAAGAAAAAATGGCACTCTGATACCATATTACAAAAGATGAACTCAGAAAATTGTGAAGCACGTTCTCACTACTTGCCTATTGAAGGTACATCAGTGGTATATAAAAAAAAGAGCCTAAAAAACTCTCTAACCAACTTTCTCTAGAATACTTTATAGCTAGCCTTATTACAGCTGGCAAAACAAAAAAAAAAAAAAAAAGAAACAAAACTAAAGAGTAAAAATGCTAATAGGGAGAGGGAGAGAGGGAGAGAGAGAGAGGGAGAGGGAGGGAGGGAGGGGGAGAGAATGTCTTCTTCAAGAACCCTCTCAAGGATTGAAGAAGGAAGTTGCGGTGAATAGCCAAGCAATAGAAATTCCGGGCTGTGCTATTCTCCTGAGATTGTTTAACTAATCCAAAAGGTACGTACACAACCAACTTTTTTTTTTTATTGATATTAATATTTATACACAAACTATATATAAATATGTGTGCGTATATATATGTGGACTCATGACAGCTCTAATTAATTACTACATGCACAATTAATTGAGATCAGGTAATTGCAGAGGCCATAGGGACGTACTTCTTGATATTTGCAGGGTGTGGCTCCGTTGCCGTGAACAAAATATACGGTTCCGTAACATTCCCAGGGGTTTGTGTGGTATGGGGCTTGATCGTCATGGTCATGATTTACTCCGTCGGTCACATCTCCGACGCCCACTTCAATCCCGCCGTCACCATCACTTTCGCCATTTTTGGCCGTTACCCTCCCAAACAGGCACCCTTCTCCAACCCATCCAATATTACTTTCTTCATCACATACTACATATAATACGTCACGTTTTAATTTATATTTTACAATATTTGAAATAGTGTTATGTACTTTTAAACGTCACATGTTGATATACTATTAATACAATTAATTTATAATTTTGTTTGGCATGCACAGATATATGTTTATATATATATATATATATATGTATATATTATATTGCAGGTGCCTTTGTACATATATAATGGCGCAGAAGTTGGCAGCAATTCTAGCAAGTGCAACGTTGTGCCTTCTGTTCGACGAAACGGAGGACTCTTTCTTTGGAACTGTTCCACCAGATGGAGCCGATATCCAATGTCTGGTTTTTGAGATGATCATCTCCTTTCTCTTGATGTTCGTTGTCTCCGGCGTTGCGACTGATAATAGAGCTGTTAGTACTTCATTATTTGTATATCCTTTCACCCATTATCTGTTTACTTTATGCATGAATATTTGAGTTTAACGTATATGAACTAAAAATTTTCATTTACTACTTTTGAGGTCATAAATTTTAAAAGAGACATAGATTTCACTTAGTTCTGAGTATAATCAATTCAAATTCTTTTTGTTTTATTGGTGGATTACTGAATATCTATTATAATTGAATGGGATATAAAGAACGAGATGGCACTTTTTTTTTTTCAGTAAAGAAAAGGATTTTCAAAAGGGGTTGATTGCACAATTATATTACATAAGAATGTGGAACTTCTAAATGTTATAATTGGAAGCTGAAAAAAAGTTTAATTAAGCTCGTTACCTTTTTCTTGCTTCCATAAAAAACCTTCATTGTATAATGTGAAAGGCCAAGACAAGTAAGGCAATGCATACACACAGTGATGGAGCCACCTGAGATCGAGAGCGAGAGGGCGAAACCACCATCTTACTTTTTTTTTTTAAATGTTTTTTTTTTTTTTTTTAAATTGATGTTGTTCCTTATTGGGACCCGGCTTTTACATTTATATCCCCACTAAACTTTACTTATGATTATATCTCGTAGATCACGAACAGCTTATAGCTAGTTAAAAAGTACTTTGTTTTCGAGTTTTATTTAACAGATAATTTTGTTGTTTAACTTGAAAATAAAAGCTCACTTATCGGGTTTTTTTTTTATTATTTATTTTATAAATTACATCATTTACCTATTGCAGATTGGAGAATTGGCAGGGATTGCTATCGGAGTGACAATACTATTGAATGTCTTCATAGCCGGGTAATTAGTTAAGTAATTAATCAGCAGTTACCTTTTATATTATAATTTCTTTTTTTTTTTGAACGGTTTTCTATTCTAATTTCTTAGTAATGAATTTTCAATAATTTCATAAGAAATTGTTTCAACTATTTTATATTCGTTGAATATATATATTCATTGCAGACCGGTAACTGGGGGATCAATGAACCCAGCAAGGAGTATAGGGCCGGCTATATTGATGAAAGTTTACAAAGGAATTTGCCTATAATTCAATCAGATTCACAGACAAACCACTCCGAGAGATTACCAGAAGCTCTTCTTTTCTTTGGAGCTTGTCCAGAAGTAGTGCTCGCTAATCTCCTTAATTTCCATATATATACATACATATATATATATATATATATCTAGCCCTTTCTTTTGTACATCCCGGTGCTATTGCATAACCAAGAGTCTTAAAGTCATCCTTTTTTTTTTTTGGACAACTAATGTGCCTACATTTTTCTGCTGATGCAGATTTTTTTTTTTCCTTCAGAAAATTATTTTATAAAGTTTTTGTAACTTTATCTGGAAATTTATGTTTTAATAAAATTTGAAATTCCGAAAGATTGCAATGCTATATACGGTTAGATGTGGCGATCTGTTTGTTATATAAATATACTTTTGGTTGAAAAATCAAAGATACAGACCATATATAGATGTTAGATTGTGAGTGTTTTATATCGTTAATTTATTGAGTTGTTTGGTTTTTATGTATGAATTGTATTCTCTCTTTCCTTTAGTTAGCTTTTGAGGATGAGTTAGGATGAGTTATACCCAAATCCTTTTGAACATCAGGGGAATTTGGTGCATTGTAATTAACACAAATAGTAAGTTAATATGATCGTGGTCGGCACGGCTTAGGGGCTGTTTTGGTGGACTTCTCCAAACATATCTCCAACTGTCTTTTTTAATCATTTTCTGCAATTCAAAACTATTTTTCATTTTTCACATCTCCAAATGTCTATAGTAAAATCAAACTTTAAAAGTCCATAATTTTGTTATTTCAAGTCCAAATGAAATAATTTTTTTTTTTTCAAATTACGTAGAACTTTGAGAGAAATAAAATAATATTCATATTGATATATATTTTTTCTAAACACATTTCAAGTTTTTATATTTTTTTTTTACTCCAAACAATTTTTTTTCCAACTAAACACACATTTTCAAACTTATTTCAACTCCAATCCAAAACTCTATCTCTAAAATCTCCCCGAAACGGGCCTTTTAAAATACAAACCAATAAAAATACAAGTAC
Organism: Ficus hirta; assembly: GCA_038430175.1. Lineage (NCBI taxonomy): Eukaryota > Viridiplantae > Streptophyta > Magnoliopsida > Rosales > Moraceae > Ficus > Ficus hirta. The sequence continues at coordinate 8,591,827 of CM076595.1, read as the reverse complement.
TCGTGCTCACTGAACCTTTGTAATATCTAACAAGTCGAGTCTTATGTCGGTCAGATAGAACTAAATCTAAATAAATATATTTTCAGCTTCCTGATATCTTTCTCTCATGTGTCATCATGTTGCTGACCAAACACACATGGACCACCATCGACCCTCGATCTATCACATGAGAGATTATATATATACAAGAGCAATCACATGTCTACCACCAGTTACTAAAATAACAGTAACCCGAAACATAATCTACTTTTGTCATTACACTTAATAATAATAATAATAATAATAATAATAGTTCTGTTCATTTTACATATGTTTTAAATATCTATGAAACTGTGATTATATATATCCGAAAAAAACTCCTCATTGTTATTAATCTATTATCTATTTTGTGAGGAGTAGTAGGACAAATTCAGAGTCTAAAATAATTGACCAAAAAAAAAAAACATTACGACTGATTATTTCTCTCCTCACTTCATATCTTTTTAGAGGTTTTTTTTTTTTTTTTTTTACCATATATGAGACCAAATCCTTAAGTAGAATTAGTGGTATTTTTTTTTTCAAGGCATATATATATATATATATTCATGAATTATTTATAGAAAAGAATGTGGTATATATATTAATACCAATGATATATGTATGTATGTGTGTGTGTATGTATTGTATGTCTCAACTTATTACAAATGCTATTTTTCACAACTACCTGAGGCTTAGCCCCACCACCCGATTTGGAGAGTTCTCTTCAAGATTAATATATATAGTATTAATGGTGGCGCTTCCATAGATAAACTTTCCTCATGAAGTGGGCCTCTCATCAAATCTCTAGCTCAAAATGGGACATATTTTCTGTCATTGTCTTCTTCACTTCAATCTTCTTGGTTTCTTTCTTTTGGTCGAGTATACATACGTTAGTTTGTTGTCATTTTAAGCTATATATAGTTAATTAGGAATTTATTCATACGATATCCATATAATTTTAATATTCTGTCAAGACGACCCTAGAAAATTTAATTTATGATCTCTAAAGTTCTAATATGATCTTGTGGAGAGCAACCTAACTAATATTGGGTTAGGTAGCAATTTTCTATCAATTTCGGCTGGTCCGTTGCTCTTTTAATTAAGAAAATTAGAATCGTGGATTAATTGTACTAATTGTGAAATAATATAGTCCTTAGCTAGTGTGCGTGTGTATATATATGTATATATATATATATATATAATGTTTTAGAAAATAATGTCCTGGCGTTTTTTGTTGATTGATAATAAAATGTATAAAAGTTTATTTACATGATGCAAACCACTTTATCTATATAGCAAAAAAGAGTTGTATTTACTGACCTTTTCTTGCAGCTATTAGGTTATGTCTCGTTGGCCTATTCCAAATAGTTTGTGCCGATAATGTGGTTTAAGGTGGAGATGATATAGAATAGCATATATAAATTAGATCTATATGCATTTTTTAATCGGGGAAATTTTTATTTTTATTTTTATTTTACAATTATTTTCATGTGAATCATACCTTTATAGAGGATCTTTATAGATAGTGATAAATTCAATTGCTGATTAAAAATACAAATAATTTAAAATTTAGTTAAAAAAATTCGGTCACAGTTTGTCACTTATGTAGCTAATAATTTTTTATGTGCTAGCAGCAAATAGCAAGGGGGGGAAAAAAGACTTACCATAAATCCATGATTTGTACATCTGGTCCTTATCTAAACCTTATCGCCATTTTGGAGAAACCCATAGAGTGACAAATTGAGAAATTGTTAAAGACCAAAATCATCTCCTAGTTAAAAAAATTTATCTTCACCATTGTAGACTAGCCGTCGCGACAAAATCCAACCACCTCTAGCGTCGGACGAAAAGTTTTGTTTATCGTGAAGAGAAGCTTTTAGTTTAGGCTAGCCATGTAGAATCGAGGCTCGATCTCCTTGCCATCATGAAGACGTCATGATGCGAGCCTCGCAAAGCCTCGTCGCAACGAGGGGACTTGGTTGCACATTCTAGTTGCAAGCCTTGCCTTTTGGGGTTTCGGGGTGGATAATTTTGAAAAAAAGAAAGAAAAAAAAGTCATAAAAATGTGCCATTAAACACCGACTATTTCCTTCTATATCTCTTTTTTCTTTGACCCTTGTGTCGCGGGCCACTGCTATAATATTTTCAACATCACGATGAAGAAGGGGGGAAAAAGCGTATAAAGAAGTGCTTGAAATAAAGATGCTTTTATTATTCCAAACACCTAAATTGTTATACACGTCAAAATATTTTTCTTCCTTTTTCAGCAAAATATGAAGGGGAAAAAGTATAAAATGGGCCAATTGGTTGTGGTCGAAAGTAAAAGTCCAAGTCATAAATGGTAGTAAATGTTTACAAAATTAAATAAAATAAATAACACAATTTTACAATATTTGAATTAAATGGAAGTAAGCTGTACGCTAGGTAACTATAAGTTTACTCAAATAATAAATTTATTATTTACTGTTTTTTACTTTAAGATTGCATTTGATGAACCAATTTGGAATAAAATTTTTAAATGAAAATTAATTCACTTTTTTGAAAAATAGTTATATTTTTTGTTGATTTTTCAGAAAAAAGATAAAAAAATAAGATAAAAACTTTATGTTCAAAATGAATAGCTAAAGGGTTAATTTCATTAATAGCACCTGTACGAATTTTATTATTAAAAATAGCATCACTTTTTTTCCTTTCATTACTAGTACTGCCACGTCATCAAAGCCTATGATATGTGGGGCCTAGCAGTATTTAATGTTTACAAAATTACGGGTTTACCCTCATCTCCCACTAGCCCAAATATGCCTCTATCTCGCATGCCTTAAAAAAAATTTTCAAACCAGCATCTACAGTGTTTTTGAGAGAGAAACTGAAATCTAGAGAGAGAAACAGTTACCACCCACAATGGTATTCACGCTGGCAAATATATGGTCATTACAGGAATGACCATCCGATTATTATGTAAATGAACGATACTAGCATTGAAGCTAACAAAGGTATGGTAAATACAAAAATGACCACTCGGTCATAATGTAGATGACCCACAATGGTATTCACGCTAGCAAATGTATGGTCATTACAAGAATAACTACTCGGTCATTATGTAAATGACCGACACTAGTATTGAAGCTAACAAAGGCATGGTAAATACAAAAATAACCACCCGGTTATTATGTAGATGACCCACAATGGTATTCACGCTGGCAAATGTATGGTCATTATAGGAATGACCACCCGGTCATTATGTAAATGACCGACACTAGTATTGAAGCTAACAAAGGCATGGTAAATACAAAAATGATCACCCGGTCATTATGTAGATGACGCACAATGGTATTCACGCTAGCAAATGTATGGTCATTACAGAAATGACCACTCGGTCATTATGTAAATGACCGACACTAGTATTGAAGTTAACTAAGGTATGGTAAATACAAAAATGATCACCCGGTCATTATGTAGATGACCCACAATGGTATTCACTCCAGCAAATGTATGGTCATTACAGGAATGACCATCAAATCATTATATAAATGACCAACACTGGTATTAAAGCTAACAAAGGTATGATAAATATAAAAATGACTACCCGGTCATTATGTAGATGACCCACAATAGTATTCACGCTAGCAAATGTATGGTCATTATAGAAATGACCACTCGGTCATTATGTAAATGACCGACACTAGTATTGAAGCTAACATAGGCATGGTAAATACAAAAATGACCATCCGGTCATTATGTAGATGACCCACAATGGTATTCACACTAGCAAAGATATGGTCATTACAGGAATGACCACCCAGTCATTATGTAAATGACCGACACTGGTATTGAAGCCAACAAAAATATGGTAAATACAAAAATGATCACCCGGTCATTATGTAGATAACCCATAATGGTATTCACTCTAGCAAAAATATGGTCATTACAGGAATGACCACCCAGTCATTATGTAAATGACCGACACTGATATTGAAGCTAACAAAAGTATGGTAAATACAAAAATGACAACCCGGTCATTATGTAGATGACCCATAATGGTATTCACACTAGCAAATGTATGGTCATTACAGGAATGACCACCCGGTCATTATGTAAATGACCGACACTGGTATTGAAGCTAACAAAAGTATGGTAAATACAAAAATGATCACCCGGTCATTATGTAGATGACCCACAATGGTATTCACGCTAGCAAAGATATGGTCATTACAGGAATGACCACCCAATCATTATGTAAATGACCGACACTGATATTGAAGCTAACAAAAGTATGGTAAATACAAGAATGACCACCCGGTCATTTTATAAATGACCGATACTGGTATTGACGTTAACAACGATATGGTCAATGCCAAAATAACCACCCGGTCATTATGTAGATGACCAACACTTGTAAATGATACTATTTACATAAATATATATAAAGTATATAAATTACATGTTTATCTTCTTTAACAGTAAAAGCCGACATCACATCATCAAATTTTACATTATCAACGGAGGTCCATGACAGCATATGCGGAATGGCCTCAATATTTTTACCTCTTCAACTTCCGATATCTTTTCTTCTACGGTATTTTTCGGCTTCTTTGATTTCTTAACTTCGATTTCCCCCTGCTTTCTCTTCAACCCTTCCTCAGCCACCCTTATCTCGCTCTCTGGTGCCAGTTTTTTAGAACTTTTCTCGGCCGGTGGCCTTTTATATATCGAAGCTATTACTCGGAGAAACCTCTTTTCGGGAGTACTGTTTTTCTCAGTCAATTTCGTGGGTTTCGACATGGGTAGTTTTAGAAGATTCTCCGACGTTCACAGACTTCCAAGCGGTTTATAGAGGGCTTTCGTGGTGGTTTCGGACTGTTTCTGAGCGGTTATGGAGCGGTTCCGGCCCGTGACAACTCTTTCTCTCTCTAGATTTCAGTTTCTCTTTCTAAAATACTGTAGATGCTGGTTTGAAATATTTTTTTGGGGCATGCAAGGGAGAGGGATATTTAGGCTGGTGGGAGATGAGGGTAAATATATAATTTGGCATACATTAAATGCTGTTGGGCCCCACATATCATAGGCTTTGATGACGTGACAGTGCTAGTAATGAAGAAAAAAAATGATACTATTTTTAATAATAAAATTCGTACATATGCTATTAATAAAATTAACCCCATAGCTAAATGGGTGCTAAATATTTTAAATACTTTGTTATTTACTTCTCTTTTAAGTCTAGTAAACGGAGAGGTTACACAGCCGTTGGCGGCCGGCCAGTACCATCTAAAATGTCGTGAAATAGCCCGACATGAACGGCCCATATGCACGTGCTTACACGGCCTCGGGATCTGTTCCAATCCTGATGGCCATTTTTTATCATCCAACGGCTCCTAATCTTCCATCACAAACTTAGCGTAATCCATAACCCAATTATTGATGAAAAGTTTCGGGTCCCACATTTGGGGGGAAAAAAAATAAAGAAATCAAATGGGTAAGAGTAGTAGGGACCGGAGATCTCTTGCTTTTTTTCACAAATCCCAAGTACGGAGTGTCTTTAAAAGCTGTTCCAACTTCCCACGTACGCAATGATGAACTGTTCCAGATGGAGCTGTCCATAGAGGATAACTTTCTCCCATTAGAGCCTAAAAGTCAACAATTATTGATGTTGACACTCTTAATCCAATTTTCATGGGCCGTTTGTTCTCAAACGGTACCGTTAAACAGCATTTTTTTGTCAGGTTACTATGGGGTTATTACATGACAGTCTCGTCACTCATCATTCATCGTGTATAGTTATAGTCATCAATTATCACTTGAATTTTTTTTTATTTAATAAAAACTTTCCTTTAAAAAATTTATTAATATGTTAGTTAGTCAAAAGTTTATAACATGCTATCATGTGAATGACTAAATGAGATCATGAAGATTATAATAATAAACCAATTGTTACAATGGTCAAAACAGAATGGCAATTTTTTTAATAAGAAACAAAAACATTTTGTTAATATTACATGGTCACAAATTCTTAGAAGTCTATCAAGTTCTTGTTTTCATTTGGGCTTTGTTTAGTTGGTTAACTCATTTTAAACTAAACTGTACTTTTTTCATCATGTTTTTTGTCTTTTCTGAAAAAATTTTTTATCTTTTCTGAAAAAGTCAACAAAAATTAATATGCAAACTTAAAAATCTAAACTCAACTCAAACTGAACTCATTCACCAAACACCCCCTTGATTTTAATTTTAAATGATGTTGTGGAATACAGAATTGAAACAATTTTTTAATACAAAATTTTCACCATAGAAGTTTCCAAATTAACTTGATAATTGGATGACTTTCATGTTATTGTTATTTTTATTGTTTAGGAAATTGATTTTAGGTGATCATGGTTCATTGATGCGATCGTACGCAACCATAGTTAAAATGAAATTGATTGAATGATAAAATTGAGATAGGATTAAAAAAATTATCATTTTAGTAACGAATAATTATAAACCATTAGATTTCTATATAATTGTTTTTAAATATGATTCTAATAGTAAATTATTGCGCTCTTACGGAATGGAATTAATTGAATGATAAAATTGTGATAAGGTGAAAAATATATATATATCATTTTAGTAATGAATGATTTTAAAATGTTCAACCAATGCATGCATCATTGTTTCTAAATATGATCCTAATGATTAATTGATGCGCTCATACGTAACGGAACTTATAAAGAGAATGAATTGAATGATAAAATTGTGATAAGGTTAAAAAAACATAACATTAAGTTATGAATAATTTTAAACCATCCGATATATGCATCATCATTTTTAAATATGATTATAATGTAATTTAACGAATAAACTATTACAAATATTCTATCGGAGAGTCATGGGATCCAATCTAATAATAAAACAATGACAACTCTAACGGCGTAATGCAAGAGAAGAAGAAGAAGGTGTGAGGAGGGGAGGGAGAGGACAAAAAGACAACCGGCAATGCACATGATGATTGCCTGATACTGAATAGAAAACCTTTTAAAGCCTTTGGTTTTAGATTTGAGAGTACACTTAAGTAACCCACTCTCTCACTCCTCTTCCTTTCTCTCTCTTCCTTTCTCTCTCCTCTCCTCTCCCCTCTCCCCTCTCTCTTTCTCCAGGAGACTACTCTTTGTTGGTCAGCCAAACCTGCAAGATCTGGAGAAGCAACACAGACAATGAAGTCTCTTAATCAACTCCAATATGTATAGATATACAGATATATACGCACATAAAGATATATCACCTGGGCTTGTATTAGATTTGTTTTCTATGTTTCTGTGAAATTCTATTCTTTTCAGGTACACCCATTTCTTGAAAGTTTACATTTTTCCCATTTTAATTTATATATTTTATGTTGATAAACTTGTCTTTTATTTATTGTGACATTATTGAAGTTTTGTGATTTTGATTGATGGTGATAAAACAATAGCAATGGCTGGGGAGAGTGAAGAACCCCTTAGCACTAGCCTTCAGGTATCTCTAAAGGACCTGCTTAATTAAATTTAGTAATTACATTTTTTGTTATTGCTATTTCTTTTACTTGGTTCATAGTTGAAATCTTGTCGAATTAAATTTGGGTCTTAAAAGAAAAAATGGCGCAATTTAAACCACGATTTATAATGAAAAAAGACGGACTTTGTCCTCCTGTAAGAAATTCCATTGGAATCTCTAGTCCATGAAGAACAATGGTGGATTTGCAATAGGTCTTTAGATATTTGGAAATTTTCTCTTTGGGTCTGAAAAACAATCAAATGGTAATATTCATAGATCTGTGTTTTCTAGGACTCTTCTTAATTTCCAATTTGATTCATAGGATAATCTAGATTAAGGACCCTTATTTTTATTATTATTATTTTTTTAGGGACTTAGCCTTCCATATCTACAATGTCAAATCTGTTAAATCTTTTTTTTTTTGGTTATTGATTTTGCAGGCAGATTCTTTACACTCTGGCTCTGTATCGTTCGGAAGATTTGAAACCGAGTCCTTATCTTGGGAACGGAAGTCGTCTTTCTCTCACAATAGATATCTAGAGGAGGTTGAGAAATACTCAAAACCAGGCTCGGTTACTGAAAAGAAGGCTTACTTTGAGGCTCACTTCAAGAAGAAAGGTATGTTGAGACCGGATTCGTTTGACTACCATAGTGGGACGGAATATCAAGTCAGTGAAAACGGTGTCTCGGACAGAAGTGATTGCAGAGAAGAATGTGATCAGAATGCAAATGGAGGTGTCCATTATCCTCATTTCGACGAGAGCCCCGAAGGCTCATATGACTATCATGAAGAATTTGAAGTGACAGAACATGAAAGAGAAGATCAAGAGTACCATGGAGACTATGAGATGACCGAGTGTGAAAGAGAAGATCATGTGGAGCAAGCGTATCATGGAGGGCGTGAAGTTAACGAATGCGAAAGAGAAGATTCCAGGGTTTCGTTTTCTAATCCTCTGAAGGAGCCTGCAATGAGTGATTCCGATGTCTTGCTCGATGGTGCTGCTGAAAGTGCTAAATCCGAAGCACATCAAACTGAAATTAGCTGTGATAAGTGTTCTTCGGCTAGTGACGAATCGCAATCACAGACAAGAGTTTATAAGGAGCAAACGTTTGATGCGGAAAGGGATGGTGATGAATCATCTTTTTCTGTTGAGTTTCCTAAGACCGAAAATGCCGGGAAAGTTAAGGAATCTAGGTTTGAAACACAGCAAACATCTTCTGAAAAGGTTTGTTTTCTCCATCTAGTTTCACTTTTACTCCTTATTGGGATATGATTTACTTTAGTATGGTTCCGACAGATCTGTATCAAATTTTGTCAGTTTAGTATGCATTTTTGTTTTCATAAGATTTTGGCCAAATCTAACAATCAGAAACATGCATTATCGTTAGTGATATCCAATTGTAAGATAGCTGTGTCTCACACTTTCTAACTCTTAACATGCGTGTTTCAGCAGCTAAAACCTGAAACAGAATCCAAGCTTTCCAAGTCCAGAGTTATTTCTCTGACCGCTCTATCTCGAGTCCAAAGAAACATTTCCGGTGATGCATCTAAAGATCCTGTGAAGAATATCAGAAGGAAAAGAGAAGTTGTTGGAAGAACAAATAAAGCAAATCAACCATCAAATCCAACTACTCAAGTCACAAGTTCCGTAAGCAAGAGTTCGGTATCAGAGGTATGCAATAATCATTGTCTTCCAAAGTTTCTATCACTTCTAAGTGCTGAATTTTTTATCTTTGGCATTGTGCAATCAACTTCTTGGTTACAATTTTTTCGTTACACACACACACATATATATAGAGACACACTTATATACAAATTTTTATGCGGTTTCTTGCAGGATTCTAGAGGTCAGAAAACAAAATTAGCTCATGAGGATAGAAGGTACTTGTTTCTTGCAAGTGAAGTTTAGTTTTTAGTAATGTGTAGAAGCTAAAACTAGGGTGTCGTATTGCCACAGGGTTGCAAATGAATCAAGAGGAAGAGACGTTGGCGAGCCTCATCTTTCTTCATCAAAAGATCAAGCCAGATTGCGGCGAATGCCTAACAGGTTTATTAGTGAATCCAAAAACAAACTGTATGCCTTTCAATCTCTTTGAACCTCTGATATCTAATGCAGATTTCTCTGTATAGGCGTAACCAAGGAAATTTGACCAAGTCTGATACAAGGTCAATAGGATTCAATTTCAGAAGTGACGAGCGAGCAGAAAAGCGGAAAGAGGTTAAGCCAACTTGCTATTTCTTTTCATTTTCTCTCTTTGTTTTGCAATTACGGACTTGAATCGCTTATTGCATTGTACTTGTGACGCATTCGCTATCCAGTTCTACTTGAAGTTGGAGGAGAAAATGCATGCGAAGGAAGCTGAGATGAATAAGATCCAAGCAAAATCTCAGGTAAGCGAAATTTTCAAACTCAAAGGGTGTTTTTTTTTTTAATTATTGTTGAACAGTTTCTTAACTTCGATAAATCATGGGACTGTTTTGCAAAACTAACGTGCAAAGAGTAATTTCAGCTGAGGAAAAATTTAGTGTCCAATTGTCCAATTGAAATTCTATGTTACAAATTCGGTGGAAATTTCTGTGGCTGCAGGAAAAGACGGAAGCTGAGATCAGACAACTTCGGAGGAGCCTCAATTTCAAAGCAACCCCAATGCCATCTTTCTATCATGCTAATGAAGACAAGGTACGGTTGTGTGTGTGTAATGTTATATGCTTTGTTCGAAATTGGAATGGTTAAAAGACTGTTCATAGCCCTGTTGTCTTTTAAGTATTCCCACTGGGGCTAGCTTGACAAGAGGGGTTCAGGGTTTTTGGTCTCAGGTTCGAAATTTGAGATTTTTTCTTTCAATTAATAAAGTGGGTGCTCATATGGTCCCAATCCGGGAAAAAAGATTAAGGTGTCCATGATCACTTACGAGATTGAGGGAAAGACATACAGTACAAATGTTAGAACTCCGATGCTCATGTCAATAAAGAGACTATTTTTGGACACTATTTAAAAAGTTTTCTACTGTATTTACGGTCCAAACGGACCATTAGATTTGTTTATGTATGCTAATGTGGTATGAACTTAGTCCTCTTAAGGAAAGTTAAAATGAACTCAATTCTCATTTTCCAGGTTGGATCCGATAAGAGCAAAATCAGCAAAGCAAGAAGTAAGTCAACAAGCTCAAGAAGTGGTGCTTCTTCGGAATTTCCATCCGATCCAAAGTCAGGACATGACCAAGCTCAAACAACCACTGATTCTGTAAACACAGCTGAGCAAACTGAAGACACCGCAACATCTCCAACCCCATTACCCCGAAAAGCCTCGGAAACAAGAAGAAAAGATGTCACCGAGAAGAAAGAAAGGGAGAGAGATGCTCATAACAAGCTCAACCGCCGAGTAATGGAGACTAGCAAGGCTTCAAGGGGACAAAGAGTACTCGATAGGAAACCCGGAGCAAGAAGAAGCATCAATGGTGTGGCGAGGAAGAGCATGAAAGGCGGCGTTGGAATGAATCATCATCTTGCAGTTCATGTTGCCTCCTGAAAAGAAAAGTTGTGTGATGAAAAAAAAAAAAAAAAATCACCACCATCTAGTGAAAGATTTTTAGTAGGTCAAGTCCCGCTGTGATGCCTAAATTGTAGTACCTCTTCATTGGTTTTTGTGGCTTTGCGTTTATTCTGTACATCTAATAGTTATTTTGAAGCATGTCATGGAACATTTTTAGTTTTATTATAGATAATAATGGTGCAGTTTGTGGGATTTCTTGAAATGCGAAATTAAAATTTTTTCACCTTATTGTATATGGAAATATCATTGTACCGAATTCATGTTCTTGTTATGTAATAATATGCACACCTTAAAGTTAAAAAAAAGTTTTTTTTTTTTTAAATTTTAAATGAGCCTGTTTCCTGGGCACATTTGAAATATTAAATGATTTTTTTTTTTTTGTCTTGGTTTGTTGCTAAAGCCTAAAGGAGCTATATAATTCTTTTTTTTTTTTTAATTATTTACATATAACTCAAAGATTGTATAGTTTCTTTTTGGTTTTGTTCAATGTGTTATGTTTCCATAAATTAAGAGCTTCAAAGCTTGGAACTTAGGCCTTTTTTTTTTTGGGTGGTGCACCTTGATTTGTTATTTGTATATTGGACAGTGAACTTTCAATTTTGACAGTTAGGACCTAAGTTTGACAACTCTTGGCAATATGGTCCAATAAATAACTGATGTCAATTACTACACAAAAATTAGGGTCCAAATGCCAAAAATAAGTTCAGGATCCAATTTACCAATTAATGAAAAATACAAGGTCCACTTTGTGCAAATATTGTGTGGTATTTCGTCCATTAATCAGCATCCATTTACTGTTTGATCACAATTGCAAAAAATAAAAACAAAAAACAAAAAAAAAAAAAAAACCTTTGGAACTTTGCAAGATGTTCAAATTGTTGAACAGAAAGTCATATGTTTGGGGAAAATCTTTAAGAGCCTCACCAAGAAAAAAGATAAGATCTTTAGATGTATAACAAAATCTAACTAGTAGAATTGAAATATAACAAAAAGTTCACATCATTTTAATAATTGCTATGTAACTATGTAGTAAAAAATTTGAAAATCATATAATAATTACTAGGTAGTTATATTATTCCAAAAATAATACAAAATATTTAATCTATATCAATTTCCCATTCATAAACTTGTCATGTAGTGTAATTTCCCCAACAAGAGGAGAAGCCCAAGTATTTTTCATCAATGAAAGCCCTATTTATTTCTATTTTTATTTTATCAAGAGAAAAGTGTAAAATCCAGCAAAAAAGGGAAAATGAAGGTGTCAATTCTTTTTTCCCCGGTAGATTTTCGTTTTCTTTCCTCTAAATGGAATCCCATTTTATAAGTTAATATCGTTTCCCATGTTGATGTCGTTTTTTTATCAATGATGTCCATTTTTCCGGTTTTCGATGACCTCTCAAATTTTGTTCATCAGGTTGTTGTCGTTTTTAATCTGGATCTTCTTTTCTATCTGTCGTTTTGTTACAGTTATTATCGTTTATGATATTATCATCGCTATTCCATTTCATGTTGTCTTTTTCATTCGTGTTTTTTTTTTTTTTTTGTCGTTTTCAGTGAGTCATTATCTAAGGTTATCTCAGTTTTAATGGTTGTTGTCGTTTTTTCATTTTTGTGATGTTTGGTGAGTTTATTCTAGGTTTTTCTGGTTCGTGTCGTTTGCTTAGCCAGTTGTACCCTGCTAATGTCGTCTTTAGGTTATTATAATTTTCCGTTCATGTCGCTTTACCTTTTTAGCTAGCCATCTCGTAGGGGTGGCAATTCGTGTTACGTGTCGGGTTCGTGTCGTGTTAGAGCCGTGTCGATTTTTTTCTTCCCCGACCCGAACACGACCCGCGACACGAACACGAAATGAAACCGCAACACGAACACGACACGAACCCGTCACGGGTTGACACGACACGAACCGAAATTGACCCGCGACACGAAATTGACCAGCAACACGAAATTGACCCATGACACGAAATTGACCCGCGGCACGAAATTAACCCGCAACACGAAATTGACACGAAATTAACACAAAATTGACACGAAATTTGACCCGAAATTGACACGAAATTGACACGCGACCCGAACTTGACCCGAACTTGACCCGAAATTGACTCGAAATTGACCTGAAAAGTGACACGAAATTGACACGAAAAAAATGGGTCCAACCCGAACACGATACGTTTTTTTTTTTTTTTTTTTTCCGTGTCAATTTTTCCCAACCCGAACACGACCCGCCCCCTATTTTTCCTAACCCGAACCAGCGAAATTCGTGTCGTTTTCGAGTCGTATCGTCGTGTCGCGACCCGTATTGCCACCCCTACCATCTCTTCTTACGCTTATGTCGTTTTCTCGTTGTCGTCCTTTTTGGTCGTTATCGTTTTCCCATTCTATTCGTGGTTGTTGGTTCTAATTTCTTATTCTTCTTTTTTCTTGGCATCTTTTTCAGTTTCATCTTTCTTTCTTTTTCTTTCCTCAATTATTTTTGTTAGGGATACTAATTTTTATCTCAACTTTTGAGCACATATTCACATGGTGATGAATTGTCATTTTAGTTATAATTAATTGATATTGCAATCCTCTAAAAGTTTTATCAATAAATGAATGATAATTCACATGTCACATAAATTGACACTCAAAAATTGAGATAAGAGTTTGTGTCCTTAATATTTTTAAAATTTTGTAGTCTACTCTTGTCGGTTACTGAGGTATTGTCGTTTTCCATTCGGTCCTGTTTCTTAAGTTTGTAATAGCTTTCTTATGCACGTTTGATGATGTAAATTTTATTTCCGACTCATGTTTTTGAAGTTCATGAAACCGTTTTCTGTATTCACGTCGTTTTTGAAGTCGATGTTGTTTTCTTGTAGATGTCCCTTTTTGGTTGTAGTTGAGTAGCCGATTGAATATTTTTACTTTCATAGTTAGAAACGTGGTGCTTAAGGGAGTTTTTGAACAAAATTAACCATTTGTTGATGAGAAAAATACCAACTTTAAAAATTGCCATAAACACACTACACTTGCATATCGATGCCCCATAAACTTGCCACCTTTTGGCAACTTGCCCCCTAACTTTAAATTTTGATAATTTACTTCCCTAAATTTACTAAATTATTGTAATGTATCTCAGATGATTAAATTTTTATTAAATTAGTTACAAAAAACCCCACATACACCTCCTGTGAAGACAGAAAATCTCATTCTGATAAATGTTACTGAAGCTAATACAAAACTTAATGTAAATCTTCCAAAATCAAATCTTCAATCTAATATAAAATTATCAAAATGAGGTACTACATTGCAATAATTAAGCAAGTTCACGGGGTAAATAGGCAAAATTAAAAGTTTACGTGGTAAATTACTAAAAAATGACAAGTTTAAAAGGGTATTAGTACTAAATACCCTATGATTTATATATACTTTTAGTCATTTTCTTTGGCAATAACAACATAAAGAATAAAAAGATTTGTCTTTCATACGATTTGTAGATTAAATTTAACAATAAATTCATTCCTGAGTTCACCATAAAGTCATATCTGAGTTGGAATCTCCCCCCAAATCCAAAGAAACGAAAAACAATGCATTCCACAATATCACATTGTGTTGTATGTTGTGTCTTTCTTGTAGTATTCATGTTCTTCTTCCTATTCCTTTTTGTTTTTCCCTTTAAAAGAGAACTTTTCTGGTTAGTAGTGAAAATGTGTTTTAGATTCCTCCAAGGAAAAAAACAGACGATAAAGACAATTCACTTGAAGGACCATTTTCACATATTTGTTTTTAGAAGCTAAAGAGTATTTGCATATTGTCACAAGGGGCACAATTAGTCTGTCACATCTCATTCACACAAAACCAACCGAATAAAATTTCTGTTTCGAGATATTTTTGGAGTTAGAATCATATATTTTATTACATATTGTGCTCTTGAAAATTAAGGGCTTGTTTGGTCATGTTTTTTATTTTTAATTTTTTCATAATTGTGATTTCAAATATGAGAACAAAAACAATTCTCATCTGTTCTCAAAGAACATATGGTGTTTGACAATTATTTTATGAAAATAGATTTATAATTAATGAAAACAAAACATTTTTTTTTATTTTTTTATTTTTACATTTAACTTCTGTCGTTTATTAGGATCAGGATTAGGTTTCAAGATAAGGGTCAGAGTCTAAGATTTACGGTTAGATTTCAGGATCAGGATTAGGATCGAGTTTCAAAAAAAAATTTTGGTCTTATGACCCCAAGGTTCATTGTCATTCGATCAATTTTTGCCAATTAAGATTAACAGCATAATTGTCCTTGTTATCTTTTGCCCTTAATCTCTTTAACTTAAAAGAACATAATCAGCCCATCTTTGTCTTGTTATTACTAAGTTAAAATCTCTTGACAGGTAAGAGGAAACCGAACAATCAATACGAGAAATTTCATTCACTCTAAATCTAATTCCTTCCAAAAGTATCTTATATTGTCTAAGTTTTAACAATGCTTCTGAATTTCATTAACCATATTGTCTTTGTCCTCATGTGTTTTAATAAAAAAAACAAATTAGTAAAATTACTATCAATATTATAAAAAAATAGTAATATTGTTTTTCTCCTCTCTCAGTTCACTCAAAAAAAAAAAAAAAAAAATCAAAATAAGCGTGTTTGAGGCTTTATTAAGATGTAAAGTGAACAACTAATTGTAATCCCTCATATAGAATGGTGAAAGGAAGCAATTCTCCTTTATTTTTAAGGTGAGATTGCTTAAAGTTTTGATTTCATTATTTGTTTTGTTCTGTTCTTGTTCTTGTTTTTGGTTTTTTTAACAAGATTAGCAAATGTTCTCAGAGCTGTAAAACAAAACAAATTACGTAGATCATTTGTGGGAAGCCTTTAAAAAGAATGTTATTGAGTATAAAGATGCATTAACATTAATGCTTCATGTGGTATGGATGAAAAGTGGGAGGAAAGATAATATGGGAGGGAATAGGACTTGATAATTTTGAGATGTTTTGATCATAGGAAAGAAAAAGAAATATTGGATGAAAGTATTAGAAAGTGGGGTCATCATAATTTGTCTTTCTAGTTTCTACAAAGGGGTGGATTTTGATCATGGGATGCAACACTTTGACGCCAACATAAAGAGAGAAAAATTACTAAATTATCCTTCTTGTTTTGTTTTGTTTTTTTTTTTTTCGAGGTAAGTCCTTTTTTTTTTTTTTTTTGAGAAATTACAACAAATAGGTCATTTTTAAAAATGTTTAAAGTAAAAAACATATTTTAAAAATGTTTGAAGTAAATAACATATTTATGATAAATTGTTTTTTATGAAAATTTTTAAGATAATTTTGTTATAAATATGCTTGTAAATAAAGTATTTATCATAAAGATGATATTTACAGTAAATATTTTTTTACAAGAATGTTTTGTAAGATTACTTGGTTGCAAATATATTTTATCAATAAATCATTTACCACGAATATGTCATCACTCAAAAAGTTTTCTACTATTATTTTTATTACTAGAGGTTTTTGGCCTATTTACTTGCTTTTTTCCCCCTTAAGAAATAAAGATATTATTGAAAATATTTTAATTAAATAATCTTTCTATCCTTTTAATTTCAATTGCAATATCACATAATAAAAGATAGATTTATTTATTTTAACATCCCAAAAAATTAAAAGAAAAATCAAAATCTTTTATATCCTTTTTTTTTCCCTTATCATTTTCCTCTCTCATTTTCTTTTCTTTCTTATCAAAATTTTTTTCCACTTGCGCTTTAAGTTCCACTCGGTGAAGTGTCAACATCATTCCCAATTTTTAAAGCGTATGCTTTTGTCCTATTATTTAAAAAATTTTAGTAATGAACAAGCAATAATTACAAAAGTATTATCCCTACCAGCGAAATACAGGTTTTTACCCCTTTTGTCTTTAATCATGTGGAGACATCCATCTTTTCAGGATCATCTGAGCATTCTAACATTTATTCTTATAACATGTATTATTTTATATAAAAAAAAAATACAGGTTTTTACCCCTTTGTCTTTGATTATTAGTATTATTATAATATTACATTTTAAAAGTGTGAATGAAACTTTTATAATATCTTCATCCATATTTAATATTACATATTAAAAGTGTGACATATGATTTGATTTTTTTTTTTAACGTTATTTATCTATTACGCTCCCACTAGAAAAGATTAAAGCAGGATTCATCTCCTCCGACGTAGATTGATCGACTAATGGCACAAAAAATTTTCAAATACCATTAATTATAATTAAAAAACGAAAAAAAATGTAACATGAAAAATACAAATATGAAATTAAAGGTAAAACGCTTGGGTCCAGTTGGTGGGGGAGTAAGATTCTGGTAGACGGTGGAGAAATCTGATCCTCATTAATTCCTCGCAACCCTTCCTACTTCCCTTAGTGGGTCTCATGAGATCCCGAAGGGCTGGTAACCCAACACTTTGGTCCGGTGGGTGGGGAAGTAAAATTCTTTTTTTTTTTTTTCCTTTTTTATACGAATTTGGTCATAAGATGTGTTTTAATTTTGCATGTTTTCAACATTTTTTTTAATTCATGAGTCGTGGTAGTTATATATATAATAACAATAAATTGAAACAATATTTATGATTATAATGATTGTAGACATAATTTAGCGATAATTTCAATATAATTAAAAATATAAAATTGGAATACTCTATTCTCAATTCCAGAAATAAAATTAAAAAAAAAAACCATTTATGATTATAGGGAGGAGGTTTTCATGTGATTTGTAAAATAAATGGATTTTTTTTTTTTTACTTTTCTTTTATAACAAATACAGGGGCAAAACTCAAATTTAATAAAATACAAGGAGTGTTTTGTAATTTTCTTAAAATAAAATCACAGATATATAATTGAAACACGGTAGTGACAAACATAAATGGTGAGCTAGTCCATCTTATACACGAGAGATCAGGTTTAGATTACATATGGCAAAAGTACCACTTTTTGCTCTTTTTTGTTACATATTCAAATTCAACTACTTTAAGTAATTTTTTTTTTCTTGAAAGAGTATATTAAAAAAAAAAAGCCACTTAAAAAAGAAAAAAAAAAGCATTAAAAAAGGACTAAAAACTCTAAAATAAAAAATATATAGAGAAATGGAATCATGATGGTTCATTGAGCCATTAACCCCACTGCTGCCCAGTGTGCACATTTCCAAAAAATGGTACCAAAACGCAAATATTGTGTGTGTGTATATATATATATATATATATATATATTTATAGATTAGACAACAAAAAGTCATTGGTGCTTGGACCATATTTTCATATATCTTCTTTGTCAAAAAGTCTCTTTTCCTCCCCCTTTTCTTAAGGCTTAAACCACTTTTGTAACCTTCAACACAAACTTAAGCAACATGAACACAATTTCAACACATAAATAAAAATATATTATAACTCTTACACAAAATCCTAATTCAATTTCCTTAAAACATTTCAAACTACAAGAAAGTGCTAGCTTATTAACAAGACATATTTTGTCACTAAAATTTAAGTTACTGAAAAAGAAAAAACAAGTAAAAAAACAAGAAGATCGAGAGAGCTGATCTTCCAAGGGACCTTGGAGAAGATGTCGATTGATCATTTGGTGATCCGTGGAGAGGCTCCTTGAAGTAGAAGGGGAAGTAGGGAAGGATAGGATCCGGTGGGGGCGGCACACCGCCGTAGTATCCGCCATTAGGAGGAGGGTAATTGTTGTTCGGATAGTAGCCACCCGCCGGCGTAGGGTAGACTCCGGAAGGAGGAGGGATGACTAGTCCGTTAGGAGGAGGGTAGACTAGTCCGTTAGGAGGAGGGTAGACCCCAGATGGAGGCGTTGTTGTGGACGGAGTGGTAGGCATGACGGTGCCGCCTGTTGGCGGCGGATAGCACGGGTACTGGCACGGCTGGTCGGAGAGCGTTGCCCTAGGGAAATTCATGACTAGGGTTGCCAAAAGGAGAGTGGAAATGAGAAGTTGGTTTGGGGATTTGGCCATGGTTGTGGTGGTGGTGTTTGGAGGAAAAAAAATGGAAATATGGGAACGAAGAGTATAGAGGAGGACAAAAGTGGAAGAGAGTGGTTGTGGGGGGATTGGATGACCTATTAGAAGAGTGGTTTTTTTGTCATCACATTGAGAGGGAAATTGAGAAAAGGAGAAGAAAAAAGAGCCCAAATAGTTTTTTTTTTTTTTTTTTAATAAAGTGAAAAAATAAAAAGGATTGAAAATAAAGTTTTAGCTACTATTAAATATCTCGTTGGTGATGATATAATAGATAGCTACACACTAGTACACCATGCGTTTTGAGACATGGTCCCGGGTTCTTAGTAACTATATGAGAAAATTGAAAATTAAAAAAGAACAAAAGAAAAAAATTGATCCCTTGGCAAAAAAAAAAAAAAAAAAATCTCATGAGAATAGAGGAATAAAAATATTAAATTGTGTATGCAGGGTAGTTATGTGTAAGCAAATTATTCATGTAGAAAAACTCTTTCAAATTAATTTAATGTATTGTAGAAAATGCTGCACAGAGCGTATTATTGCAATGATTGCACATGTGACATGCCAAACATGTCCATTTTTATTAAGAAATTAGTAAGAATATGAAAGGCATAACTTTATGAAAATGTTTTATTTTAAATAGTTGCAAACGACAAACGAAATCAGGGGTTTATTTAGCAAAAAAATAATAATAATAAAATAGGGGTTTGATCCCACACCGCTCATAATTTGTATTACTTACCAGATTTTGAATGAAATTACGCAGCACATAAAAAATACAAGTAATATTGCTGTTTTTTTGAGCTATTTTCCCATCTTCAATTTGACCAAGTAATGGTACCATGTACTCTCCGGGAGAGTATCTTGATGGGCTATATCTTTTCTAGTAGCGAAACATAAAAATTCGGCATTCTCACTGTGAAGCTTAATTATTATCCTAATAAAGAATCAGTAATTGTGAATCGACTTTATTATATATAAGAGGTGTTATTTTTAGATTTTTATTATTATAGAGACTAGAGAAAGTATCCAGAGGCTAAAAGATGTGCTTTCTCTAAAAGATGTGCTTTCTGTTTTTTCTCTTGTAAACTTCTTAATATCATTACTACAATTACTAACTCTCGCCTTAAAAATAAACTATTATAAATCTTATACATGATTGTGTTTTTTCTTTGAGTAATATCAAATTAGAGTTTTAATTCCTTTTTTTTTTTTTTTGTGGCAATTTTACTCATTTTTTTTAACATATACATACATCATACATGTAGTGTACAAATCATCTACTTGATCTCCTTTCCTTTTCCCAGATGACGTTGATCTGCTCTCCCAGGAACAATTTTGAATCTCAAGGATGTGTTTATATATATTTATATATACAAGATCCAAATTGATCATTTTTCATAATATTTACTTTTATTCTTATTTTTGTATAATTTTTTTTAACTACTCTAATTATGGTTTAACAGCCTTAAGCCAATTAGTTGGTAAGCTAACATCATGTTAACTACTGACCTTGTTAATTTGTTAGCTTTCTTTCTTTTTGATATATTCTTTAAGTGAAAAACAAACAACATATATATACATGTTCATTTGTGCCCCACTTTATTATTAGTGCGTGTTCGTGTGTTGTGTGTGTGTTTATATACTTTTCCACTACCGTTCCAAATTATATAATAGATATGTGTGTATATATATATATATATATATATAAACCATATAGGATTAAAATACTAGAAACTTCTAACCTTATTAGGACTAACACAACAGATGAAAAGGGAGGAATTAGATTGGAATTCACAAATTTAAAATCTGAAAATGTTTTTGGTTCTCTTTTAACAAATTGGAATCATAAATATCATACCATTAAAAAAAAGTTAAAAAAAAAAAATCGAACTTCTGGTTACAATAATCTAAAACACTTGGACCGTGTGAGTGTATATTATATATATAGTAATCAAATAAAAAGCATGTTAACTTTACATTATAGTTTTTCCCCCAATATATATTTCTTTAGCTTTGCATGCCCATGTGGATGTAGTTAGTATTGTCAAGGTTCAAACTAAAGTCTACACCGAACCATGTGCTTCAAAAAATTTCTTGATGGAATTCAAACATGATGATAGAAATGAGGAAAATATATATATATATATATATATATATGTCACTCATGAAATTTGAAGCGTAAAATATGGGGGCTTTTTTTTTTTTTTGGCTGACTTTGAAGGAATAACTGGCACCATCTCCTCAAAACCTCTTATTGAAGCAATATAAATAAATAAATACCCCAAGAAAAAAATTAAAAGCATATATAGAAAAAACAAAAGAGGTTGAGTGACATTGACGTGTAGCACAAAGCCCACCAAAGAATCTCTACACATCAACACTTTATTGGCTTCAATAAAAGAAATGAAAATAAGTCCAAAATTTCATATTGTGATGTTAGATAGTTGTACCAATTAACTTGAGGCATCCAAAGTTTCAAAAAGAACAAAAATTATTTAACGCAACGAGTCATCGTTCGTAGACTTATTTTATAAAATATTTTATGTGTCATTTCTAGAACATGGCCTTTCATTTAATGTTTATCACATTTTTTTTTCTTTGTTTTGTTTTTTGTTTTTTAATTATTGTTAGAAAAGGTGAAATTAGGTGAGGAAAAATTTTCAGCAGCCTCATTGTGTCGGTGGAAAATCATCTAAATCAGATTCGACGTGTAGTAGTAGTTATATCTACCAATGATTCCTTAATCCGTTATACATGTATATATGACAATATATATGCATGTCTTCATGGGATTTAGTTCATATATCCCCTTATTTGCAATCTCATTTATGTTCCTTTACATAATGTGACACGTGTATAACTAATAATAATCTTTTTAATTAATTTGATATAATATTGTAACAGTGTCGTGATATTATTAAAGGGACATAAAAAGGACAAGAATAAAGGGACACAGAAATTGGATCCGTCTTCATGAATGTTTGGTTAATTAAGTAATTATTTTATATAAGGTGGGGCTCCTAAATAACACCACTCTCATACGTCATTTATTATGTGATTTGTTTTATATTTAACTAATTAGATGATTCAAATGTAACATATTTTTTTAATAATATTTATCTTTCACATCAATATCTAAACAATATTATGTGATAAAATTTTAAATAAGAAGTAAATTACTAATTATTGCAAGTTTTTAAATAAAAAACTGTAAGTGATATCTTTAATTATAAAAAAGTCATTATATTCCCTTGTACAAACACCAAGACACCACCCACATTTAATGAATCTTCTAATGGAACATCTAAAGCTAACTAAGCCCCTCTTGTCTATTCTTTTGGTAATGTTATCTTGTTCTTTTATCTTATTCTTATATTCTTATAGCTTCCTATAATTAACCAAAAAAGAACAAAAGTTTTTATACATATAATTAATTCCCTTTCTCATTTCCTTTTCAGTTGAGAGAGAGAGACATAGATTCTAATCTTTTAGCTTCCGTTTTAATAAACATATCAAGAAAAGTGAAAGGATAAAGTAAAATATACCCCTAATTATAAACTATGTTTGGGTCACTATAAATAAAGTCCATATCAAGATAAGAAATTGGTGGTTTCTCTATAGAACTTTCATGGAAGAATCTTGAAACTTTTTTTTTTTTTTTTGGCCTCATTTAATCCAATAATACTACTTTTATTTATATACAATGGAGACCTTAATTATTTGGCTGCCTGCCCTATATAATTTAGAGCCAAGTTCATGACTTCCCTTTCAACTTTATAATTGCCTTTTTTCTCTTCAGCCCAACTGTACAGGCTGGTGTGCTTTAGAATTGTCAACCAAACAGACTGGAAGACATACAATATACACTTTTATTTTGTGTCACTTTCTGCGCATTGAACTCAAGCTTGAAAGGTCTGTTCAAAAGCCCTAATTTTCCAACAAATAATTTTTGCACCACCAAGAATATTAATATTAATAACAAAGAAAGAAAATTAAGCCAATAAATATTTATATTTATATTTAAGTTTATATATCTTATAGGATAATTAAGGGGTCTATTTTTTTAAGGACAAGATTTAGATGTCTCATGTCGCACGCCTCTATCAAGGTACTAGTCAAAGATGATCTTATTTCGGTGTTGAAAGTATTGGTGTGTGTGAAAAAGTGCTAGAAATTCCTCATGAAGTGCTATAATTTTTGTTATAAACCAGACATATATTACCAGAACAATCTGATTTAACATCAACATACAAGATAAATATTATCCATTATAGAAGAGTAGTTTTCAAAAAAGAAGCATTCGGTTAGAGATCATCAAACTGAATTTGACATTTTGATGCTTGCATGCTAATCCACAAATATATATATATATATATATATATGTATGTATGTGTATATAGGGGTGGATTTAGGTGTGGGCAAGCGGAAATCACAGAATTTCTTTTATTTACCCCTACAATTTTATAGTTTTTCTACTTTGTTCCAGTGAAAATAAAAATAAAATTAAAAATTTCATCTAATTTCGACTAAAAGTTTACCCTTTATTTTTTATATATGGATGTTATTAATTTGTTTAAACAAATTTGGGTACACACCTCTGAAATTTTCATCTAACTCTGTCACTATATATATAAAACCAAAAAAAATAAAAAATAAAAAAGAGAAAACTATTTGGTTCAATAATTGAGGACCTTCTAGTATAGAAACCTGCCGAGTAAAGGGGTCTAATAGACAATTAGTTAAGTTAAATTGTTTAATGTAGTTGAAAAATCAAACCCAATTTGGTAGTGACTAGGGGATATAATCATGTCAATGACTGAATTAATCAAACAAATACCCGACAAATCGCTTTAGCAAATATGTCATCACTTTGTTTAGTGATTAGATATATAGAAATTTTGGTAGTAAGGAGTTTCAATTGCAATTCAATTTTACTCTTCTTTACTCCAAATAAATCAATAAACATAAATCAATAGTTTATTTACTCCAAATAAATCAATAATAGTTTATTTTATATAAGAGTAGTTCAATAATAGTTTATTTTATATAAGAGTAGTGCTAGAGATATCAACTATAATATCAATTTTTTAAGTATTAACTCACGTGTCATATTTTATTGTTGGAAATAATTGATTAATATGATAATATTTTAAACACTTATTAATAAAATAATGACAACTCACATATTACATAAATTGATATTTAAAAATTAAGATTAGAATTGATATCATTAATATTTATATAAATATATATATATATATATATATGGAAAGTGAGCCTTCTTTTTTTAGTGGACCATCTGTTTAGCATGGCCATTAATCCAAAAGTCTGACTGATAATTATAACCACCTAGAGACGGCTATTGATGAGAAAGACTCCTTGGCTAAGATTACTCAAGGAATTAAGTACACTGAGGAAACTGCCGAGGACCCAACTTCCCCCATGACCCACTAGTTAATATTCACATATAATATGTATATATATATATATAGGGTCCTTTTTATGATGTCAGCGTAAAACCTCAACGTAACTTTTCTAATTTTAAAGTTCAAAGTTAGTAATCTTGACATTTAAATATATAAATTATCATAGTCTCTTAAAACTTTTGGAAGTCTAGTATAACTTATACGACAATAATACTTAAAATTTATATACTCTGATATAAAATATGTAAATAAAATATGTAAATCATCGTATTCTTGATGTGCTGCTATGTATCGATATGTATTTCGCATAAAATATGACGTGAAGAAAAGGTAAATTGTGGGGACCATTTTTTGGTTTGGTGAAGCTGAAGATGATCATATCATAGGCACTGACATCTGACACGTTATCAGAAGGGGAATTAGCTCTGAAATCAAGGATGTCAGATGATTGTGGAAGATCTTCAGTTTGAGCTTACAATGTACTTGCTCTCTTCCAATCCATGTGGGCACGCCTTTTTGGTGACTTGTTGAGTAACGTCTAAAATATCTCGCATCATCCAAGACGGAATATATATATATATATATATATATATATATAATTAATCTAAATAATCTCTCAATTTTTTAAAATGTGATAATTTAATCTTGTTTTTTTTTTTTTACCGAAAAGATCATAAACTCTTAAAGTATTAGTTATTATGATCATTTTCATCCAAATTCGTTAAATTTTTAACAGAATGTGTCATGTGCAATGCATGTGATCTAATTGGTGAGTGTATTTATTAATTCAATAATAATTCATTTAATAAAAATTAAAAAAATATTTTAAAAAAAATTCTTTTTTCTCTCTCCTCTCTATCTCTCTCTTCGAGATCGACGACACCACGGTGGGAGGGGGAGATCCAGATCAGCGAACTCCAAGGGGGGACAAAACCGACATCGTAGGGGGGTCTGAAACCCAAATTGTGGCGGCCGAGGAGGGGGGGGCCGGGGGGGGGGGGGGAGACGGCCTCCGATGTCGGCGTTGGATCTGGGTGCGAGATAGGGGGTGGGAGAGAGAGAGGGGTCTCTCTATTGTTTTTTTTTTAGATGTTATAATATGAATAAGGGTATTTTTCTTCAAAAAACACAAACGTGCTTGTCACATGATAATTTCGTGAGTTTTTTAACGGAAACAGATGGAAAGGACTGAAATGACTAAAAAATAAGAGTTTAGAGTTATCTCAGCAAAAAAATAAAAATAAAATAACAGAGACCAAATCGTCACATTTCAAAGAGTTCAGAGACTATTTAAGCCAATTACTATATATATATATATATATATATATATTTCATGTTCAGCCAAACCATTCGATCGTCATCCCAAATGAACCTCTTGGATCATCTTTCAATTTTGTACAAATTTTTTCTTGGACCTGAGCTTAATTAACAGTGGCAGATATATGTCTTCACATATAAAGGCCATATTGTAAGATCATTGAACCGTGACAATACAATTTACTGCAAGATTCTTTAAACAATATCGTTGTATTATTTTATTAGAGTCATCTGATTTAAATTTTACGATTATAATCAATACCTCATGAATAATGTCATACTTTCATCATAAAATCACTGTTAATTCATACATCTTTTTTAATTAAAGATGGAAAATTTTCTATGCCGATAGAAAAGTGATCCTATCATAATCACATAAAAAGGTTTTCCACTTTCTTTTGTACCAATTTTTTTTTGGTTGGAGAGATTAAGCATCTAAAGCTCACAGGTTAGTATTAATGTACCTATGTCACTTGATAAAGATATGTGTATATATCACTGTTTGTACCCAATTATTGTACGACAAGATTGATTTTTTTTTTTTTTTTTTCACGTAACAGCCACAAAAAGAATAAAATACATCCATAAAAAATGATTAATTGATCTCTTTTTTTTTTTTTTTTCAATACTTTTCTTGATCGTTAGACGCTTGTGGTGGAAAGAAATGACCAAGCTTGGCCCTTTTACTTATTTATAGTTATAGATATAATATTCCGTTAGACTATATCTATAATCAAACATGTTTTATTTCGTATTACCGTTAGAGTACAGTATAGATGTACTCTACTTGTTTTTGCCTGTGACATCGGCAAAGAGACTAGTATAACAATTTCCTCCAAAATTCATTTAGTG
This sequence comes from Ficus hirta, assembly GCA_038430175.1. Taxonomy (NCBI): domain Eukaryota; kingdom Viridiplantae; phylum Streptophyta; class Magnoliopsida; order Rosales; family Moraceae; genus Ficus; species Ficus hirta. The sequence goes on along the minus strand of CM076595.1, from coordinate 8,565,165 downwards.
CCGGCAACGTGTATAAATCAGGTCGTTTCTTTTTTCACGTCACCATGACTATGGTGGGTCCAAATAAAAAGAGCTAAGCTTTCAATTAAGACTTCAGTGGACAGAAAAAAGAAAACGAAAAAGATAAAAGAAAATGCAAGCTACTTAGCTAGCTGCAGGTGGAAAATCCATTAATTAGCCCATCAACCAAATAATAGACTAGACTATATACAAATCCAATAATGTCGTACACTATAAAGCTTTTTTTTTTTTTTTTTTTTTTTTCTTTTCAGATTTTCATCCCTTGCAATTGAAGATATATAGACCCACAAATCGAATTCGAATGACTTCAATTGCTGTGCTTCTCCAACATATTACAACAAAATCATGAAAAAAGTACTACTAACAAAAAGTTGAAAAAAAAAATTCAATAAAGCAAGAAAGGAAAAAAAAAATTGAAAAGAAGAAGAAAACGAAAAAGAGTACTTCGGCACAATTTCCAAGGAGAATGATCTTTAACAAGGGATCGAATTAGGGGAAAAAAAGATTGTCGTTGAAAAGTTATTCACGATTACAATTGGGCTAGAGCAATATTAAATCCATGATCACTGATTAAACGTAGTTGTACTAATTAAAAACATAATTTTGATCCCCTTCGGTGGGTACAAAATTTCGCTTTTTTTTTTTTTCTATTTTATATTGATATTGATTACATCTCCATAAAAAAAAAAAAAAAAAAATTAAGTGCCCTTCAAAAATCTAATTAAGAAAACCTTACCATTTATTGGAAATTCACCAAAAGGCTAAAACACCCAACAATCCACAAGCGACCAAAATGGGAAGACCAGCCAGGATCGGACCACTCTTGGCAGCACCATTGTAATTGAAGCCCTGGTCAACGGGGTACAGATCCCCGGGCGGACCGGTTATGTAAATGAACGGCGCCGGCGGCGGAGGGCAGTACGGGGTCGAAGGGGAGGGCGGGGAAGGAGGCTTCTTCGGAGGCGGCGGTGGCGATGGAGGCGGAGGACACGGTGACGGCGGCGGGGGAGGGGGCGGGTTTTGAGTGCACGGTAAGCACTTCTCACCGCCGCTGGGGGTTTCATCAAGCTTCCGTGTACCCGATCCGGTGACCGGATTAGGAGATGAGAAGATTACCATCGCCATGAGGAGATATAAAAGCATTGCAGCCTTGGAATTTTTCATGATTTTTGCTAATTGCAATTGGGATGATGATGAAAAGGACTTTTTTCTCAAGTGGCGGAGATGTTTTTGTTTGAAACTTTTTGAGAGAGGGCTTTTGAAAAATGATAGAGAGAAAATTTGGGAGAAGGCGTGTGGGAGGAGGCTAGTTGGCTTAAAAAGTAGTGTAACTTGTTGGGTAAGGTTTTCTTACGTTATTAGGTGCATGGAAACTGTTAAAAGTCTAAAATGGGTTCTTGGGTTGGGACGAAAATTTTTTTCTGGCGAGAGAGAAACGTGTTCTTATGGGCAGTTTGAATCGAGTACTAATAAGTTGGGGTTTGTATTGTAGCTTTTTACATCAAAGGAATCGCACTGCATGTGGACGGTCCAATTCGTGGGACCCACACACCACGTTTCATATAACCTATAGTTGTATATTATGCGTTAATCATTGTACTATATTGTGGTTATCTTTAAACACTATGTGTTGTATATGTGACGAAAGAGACCTCTTTTTTTGGTTTGTGCAATGTGATGGATGCCCAATATGCTTTCTTTATATAGTGGCTAGCTAGTATACACATATACATACATATATATATATATATATATATTGGTTTTCGGAGGAATGCAGCTTATATTTGGTAAGTAGTTAATATGGTAATTGAAAAGAAATCACACTTTGGTTGGAGACAATTACTCAAGAGAAAAGGCAAGTTTTTTTGTTAGAGGTTTTGAATCAATTAAATTAACAATTTCATAACTTTAGACAAGTTTACTGTGGTAATAGCTTAGAATTTAATTTAATTTTTAGCTTTATTCATAGGTAAATTATATACAAGTTAGTTTTCCACGGATTTGATTTTGCTTTAATTTTATAGTTTTCATTTTTTTAAGGTTCCTAATATAAATTGTATTTTTTTGGTTCCGATTCTGTTTGGGATTCTATCATTATTTTTGATAAATTAGATTGAGCTTTTATTGATCGTAATCTCTTAAATCTAACGAAATTGAAAACTATTTTCTTTCCAATCATATATGTTGTGCATGCATATGACATGAATTGGGAGGTTTCATGTTCATCCCCTCTATTTTGTATTGTTTGGATAATACAAGTTTTAGTGTGCAAAGGAAAACATATATTTTTTCAAGTTTTCAATGGGTCATCCGATGGAGAAAAATATTAAAACTATGCAAGTAAATTGAAAATGAGAATTGACTCAAAATAGTAATAATAATAAAGGACGGTAGCACTTCTAACAAGGCTCCAAATGAGAATTTCATGTCATTGCTTGTAAGGACTCTTTATCAATATTTACAAATTTCATTCCTTAAAATTAAAAAAAAAAAAAAAAAAAAAGGGAGATTCCATTGCATTTAATAAACACCAATCTATAGATGGTCCCTCCCATTTTAAGCCTTCTTTCAAGGGATTCCTTAAGTCATCCACCCTAACCTTTTGCCACCCTAGGAAGAAAAAAATAAAAAATAAAAAAAAATAAAAATAAAAAATAAAAAAGCAAACATTTTTTTTGGGACCCAAATTCAGTTTTTGATTTCCCCTCTCTTTATTTAATTTTCCTCCTTCATTTACTACTTGATGTAAGAAAAAAAAAAAAAAGGAAAAAGAAAAAAGAAAAAGAAAAGAAAAGCAATGGCAGAGGTGGGGAAATATATATTTAATAAAATAAGTCCACAGGACCTTAATTTGCACTTTAATTTCTCAAGAAAGGTAGTGTTGAGTCAATAAAAGAAACACAAATGTCCATTAGATATGACAAAAAAAGGTCAATAGTATATGAAAGCATATATAGACCATAAAATTGAAGAAGACTTTAATTATTCATTTATTTTGTATATATCTTTGGATTTAATAAGTTATTTTACTGTATGATCAGAGGAAAATATGATCTAAACAACTATTACAAATTGTCAATAGTTTAAGAGTAAGATTTTGCCAAACTGGGACAGTTTATAACTGAGCAAAATTAATCGTAAAGAAATGTAAGGAAGAAAAGGGACAAAAAGTTAGGAAGTTGAGTAAAATAGAAGAGACCCCTAAAAAAAAATTTTAAAATTAAAAATTAAAATTAAAATAAAAGAAAGGAAGGAAGGGAGAAAGGTCACCGTCCCCCTTCCTTGTAAAGCAACCTTTCCCAGGCCCTTCTTCTTCTTGTTCTAGTAGTCAACATGTATAATAATTAAAAACATTTGTGCATTAATTTTAAATTCAATTTAATTCAACCAAAGTATTAAATAATAATAATAATATTATTAGAGGTGGCAAGCCAAATCCGTGAGTATTAAATAATAATAATAATATTATTAGAGGTGCCAAGCCAAATCCATGAGCAATTTGATAATGGAATCTTCTTTTGTTAAAATAATGGAGTCTGTGGGTGTATGCTCATTAGGTAAATGAATCCAAAAAACATACTCCACTGAATACTCACAAAATGTTCTACATTGATGGACGTCTTTTAGATGAGGGCAAGACACCAAATTGGGCCGGGTTGAAGGCCAAGACGAGCTTACCGGCCTATACGACAATTAAGTGGCCTAACTTTTGATTTGACATCTACATACAGACGTGAAATTTAAAAAATTAAATTACTTAAATAATCATTTTCTTTTCATTTATTGATCAACATGATACAAATTTCCCGCTCTTGATCAACAGTACATAAATTTTAGTTAATTTTAGTTTATGTTGTATCATATTGATTCAATATTTTTTTTTTTGATCGTGTTAGTATAATGGTCTCTAAATTTGTGTCATTTCTCGTAAAATTATCGTTTTGTTTTAACTAAAACTAATTGGTACTGTATTCTTTCCTTTTTTTTATTTTATTTTAAATGAATTATTGGTGCTTCCCATCTTACTTAAAGAATGAGCTCAATTTACTCTAATTGCCACAAATCCAATACTGCACCGACGGACCTGAAAATAATGTAGTAATTAATTCCATTTAATCAAGAGAATAGTCAATATTGATTTTTTTTTTTTTGGAAAAAAAAAAACGCAATAAAATCGAGGCAGTTTGAGCCATTGATCTTCCTGGAGGGAAGTCATTTTCAGACAGTCCATCACACATCAATTATGTTGCAAATAATGATTTTCATTGAAGAACAGAATAATAATCAAGAAAAACAAAGAACAAAGTGGAAAGCAAAATGTTAGGCAAAATGAACACATCGTCAAAAGAAAAACGCCAAACGAAACTAGAGCACTCTGTGTCACAGCTTGACTGGCTCTTTTCTTTTGTTTCTGTTTGGAAGCCTTTTCAGTTTTCATTTCCAAAAGAACGAAAACGAACGAACGAATGAATGAATGAATGATGTCCAGTTTATGTGATTCTTGATGAGTCAAAGCCCCAAAAAGAAGCTCACCCACGCCACTCGAATGCTTTAGTAAATAAATTTTGTACAACAAATGTTTAATGTTCACGTGATTAGTCCCATCTTAATCATTTAAATTAGGTAAATTTATCAAGAAAGCGGTGATAAAATATAATAACATTTAACAAGTTACCCGAATATAATTTTTATTAGGGTCCGTTTGGTGAAACGGTTTGAGTTGAAATTTTTAAGTTTGAGTTGGTTGACTTTTTAAAAAATAGTTATAATTTTTATTGATTTTTCATAAAAGAACAAAAACTGAGATAAAAAATTTGAGTTTAAACTAATTCACCAAACGAGACATTAGACTAATGTACAATGTAAGCACCGACACTCAATTCGCGCTATCATATCAAGCAGCCAAGCCCACATGAAAAACAAAGCAGGAAACCATGTGGGCCATGGCCAACTCTCCACTTAAGTAACCCGGAGACCATTTCAATCCCTTCTTCTCAGTAGAAAAATGCAAATTGTGACAATTGTCAAATTGCCCACTGCAACATCTCACATCCAATCACAATACGCCTTTTCCTCCTAGTGGCAACGTACTCGTGCTAAAACAGAAAAATCGATCAGTCTAAAGAAGACATCAAAAGATAACTTGGCCTTTTACGTGTCCAAAAAAGTTTAGGCAACGAGTACTAGCATGTTCTAAAAGATAACAACCTTAATTATTTATGTGCTCAAGTCTGTTGCATCATACATGTGTCCGTGCGATTTATAGAGGAACAGGAAGTTTTATACGTTCGTTTTTTGAACTGGGTGATTTGAATTAGAATTTGACACAACGTATAATTTTTTTTGAAATAGAGTATCAATTTTGACACATTTTACATTGTTCCTTGGACTCGAAATATTTGGACAATTCTAAAAGTCGGTTTGTCGTCGGGAGATTCATTAAACGGGTTGTTTTCACAAAATAATGTCTATCCAAAGGAAGAATCAAGAAAGTTCAGATCAAAATGAAGGGTAGAGACTAAGAGTCCAACACGGAACACAAATGTTAGGCACGAACATATCGAAAAGAAAATGTTTATCCAAATCATTTCCTCAACAACTCCAAATTTGCAACTTCATACTAAATGTAATATCTTATCTCAACAATGAAATAGCCCAATCATATCACCAAGAAACCACTAAAAAACAAAACGCTTTATCAAAAGAGCAGAAAGATGATGGTGCACTAAAATAGTCACTAAAAACTGCAATAACCACTAAAATTAGAGCCAAATTTTCATTTCCTTCGTTCACTATCTTACACTACAACAGTGTTTTCTAGAGAACAATCAAACTAAAGCAGCCAAGCCCACAGGACGTGCCAAAAAAACAAACAAACAAACATAGACGTGCCCAACTCACAACTCCAAATGTCTAAAAGACCATTTTCATCGCCATAAGTTCACCATACCATGCCAACTTCGACATCGATGTCCAATCAGATTTTCTCGGTGTGACGCGGTACTTGGGCTGTATTAGAACATCCAAAATGACAAGGAGATTGTGCACTCTCAAGAGACTTCTCGATCAAAATTGTTGCTGAAAAATTACTTCTAATGAGTTGCGACAACCACTTGAACTGTAAAAGCCCAAGTTTGACATGTGTAGCCCCGAGCCACTAGCAGCCGTTGGATTTGTTTCCAAACGTGTCCTCTTTGAACAGCCAGAATCTTCATACACCGATGGTGGTCCGTAAAATACCATGGGAGACTCGAATCCTTGAGCCATCTCTACTAACATAGCCTGCAGTTCCTCGATGCTGGAGCTCTTCCCCTGTACAAGCACAAAACGGTCTGTTAGTTAAGCACCATCTCATATTAGAATTACTGCATGCTTATAGAAAAATTCAAGTGGAACCATCACCACTAATCTCAACCAGCTAAAGCGATTACGCTCAACGATTATGTCATTTTAGAAGTTGAAATTCAAAGTCTTAACGTTGACATGTGAATTCATATCGGGATAGCAACTAATAGCAATAATCATCAGTAATTGTGATGCTAGCAGTAACAGCGCCAAATTGCTCTTCATAGGAACACATGCTACATTCCCAAGTTCATCCTTAGGTGTAGACTGCAGAGTTTGAATCCCTTTCAAAAAATAAATAAATAAACAAAGTTATAACTGTTCTCCCACTCAACAAAAGGAATTTATATAAAAATGCCCTGTGTAATAATACAAAATTCCAATTATATCCAATTTATTTGTTTTGTATTTCATATCCTGTTACCACTAAAATTTTTGGTAGATTGGGAATAGTAGTATGGTCAGGGAATTGATAAATGAAAAGCATGCCTTACACCAAGTAGCAAATGGCATGGGAAGTGGCAGTAGTTTAACAAAGCGGTGATTATCGCAAGAAAATCCAAGAAGCCGGAAGCGAAAACTTAGAATACGCCATTGCTGAAGTATCAATTCACCACATACTTCATGTAAGTGCCAAGTCCGAGAATGAATTAATACACTTGTCAAATGGATGGCAATGAAAAATTTAGTGAAAATTACACCATGAATTTCAAAGATCTGATCTTGATTTCGTTTGCGATTAATTTCATTTCAACAATCATCATCACCAAATTCCAAACAATATCACTACTTTATTTCACAGAAGGAAAGGGAAAAGGTACCAGGTTCATACCTCCCTGCTGGTCTGAGCCATGAGAGACGCCATTTCTTGCATGAAATCAGATAAGCCCTGAACATAGAAACACAATCTTGTAAAAATGTAAGTAATCAAAATCAAGAAGACCCAAAAGTGCAAATCTTTGGAAAATTTTCTTCTGAAAAAAAGAGACCACCAACTCTTTGAAATACCACTCACCTCATCATCTTCATCCTCACCATGAGGGTCATGCAAGCCCACATCGTACATCGTCCTCTTTCGCTCATCTGACAAAACTGTTGATTTTTTTTTTTTTTTTGGTTAATTGTTATAAAGAATACACACATTTTTCTTTTGACAACCAGCTGATTAGGTGTAGTTTCGAAGAAAACAATACCTGAATAAGCTTCTTGAATCTGCTGGAACTTTCTCTTGGCTTCACCCAACAGAGAAGGACACCTCGTCCACTTATCCGGATGCCATTGCTACACCAAACCACCACCACCACCACAATTATCAAAGAAATCAATCTCGATTTCTATACTCTTCAAATGCCAGAAATCTTAACACCATATTTGTTCAAATATTTGCTCATAAAATCCTCGGAATGTATAAAACTTACCATAGCGAGTTTGCGATAAGCGCGCCTTATTTCTTCGGTCGAAGAATCGGAACCAACTCCAAGAACGCCGTAATACGACGGCGATCCGCGATCATCACCACCGTGACAGAACTCCATTCGATCTCTCCTCCGACGATCCAATCTCAACAGAGAACAAGAATTTCAACGTAGTCTTCTGGTTTTCCCAGTGCTTGAGAGAGAGAGAGAGAGAGAGAGAGGGCGTTTGTTACATGAAAGGAACGGGAAAGACGGAGATGGTGGGGATTTATAGAATGGGGAAATGGGTATGGCGGTTTGTGAAGCTTTAAAGAAAAGTGGAGAGCAAAAAATATCTTGTTGCGGAGCTTCCATGGATGACTCTGATCTGATGCTGATGAGCTTCCGGAATGTTCCCGAATGTTTTTCGTTTAGTAAGACGTGGGGCTTGCCTTTAGATATTTCTCTCTCTTCTTTCTTGGTTTTTTTTTTTTTTTTTTTTTGCTTTTTAAAATTCTTCTTGGGAAATGGGAAGTAGATTTTTTCACATGAAAAGGATGGTGTGGGCCCATCCGGTAGTTAAGTGGACGGCGATGCTGGTCGTTTAGTGGATTGCTAGTGGCTACATGCTTCACACCTGTAGAGTACGTAACGTAGTAAGCCGCCAGCTGGCCAATGCGGGACCCACCTTGCCAGGTGTCCAGTTTGGTCCGGTTCGTATTTTCTTCGGAGACGATCCTGTTTAACATGAATATTAGTATAAATCATATTATTTAATATTATTGTTAATCAATATTATATTGGAAAATGAGGCAAGTATAAGAAAGAAAGACCCCCTCAAATCTCAATGAGAATTATCCGATCTCGTCCCTGCCTCTCCTTAATCATGGATGGAGGCAGGATGAGGATTATTTTGAAGGGTAAGAATGAAGACGAGAAATCATTCCCCAATCCCTTCTTGTTCCGTTGTTGTCTCCATATAATTATTTTTGTTTTCTTTTTTGAGTAATTGATATTATTGGTCTCCAAATCCTTTAAGGTAACAACTTGGTCATTGTTTTTTTAATAATTATGACAAAACGATCTTTAAGATACAAAAATGTTAAAAGTTGAATGACTTACCCAAATTTATTTATTTTTTTTAAATACAACTTATAAACAATTGTGGAGTCAGATTTTGATTTAGGGGACATAAACTAAAAAACAGTTGTGGAACTAGGATTTTGATTCGGTGACATAAACCATTATTGTAAAAAATGTTTAAAACTCTCAAAACATTAATACTATTAATTAACTAATTGGAAGCATCTGTCAAATAAAAACACATATTCTGTTTGTTGAATCTTTTGATATATGAATGTAAACTTATCTTAAAGTTTAAATTTGTTTCTTGATCACTTTTTTTTTTTTTTTAAATAAATTGAGAGAGTGAATAACCGAGATTTCTTTCTTGATCTATTATTCTCTTAAGAATCTAGTTTTGATTTAACTATAAACTAAATATAACCTTTTAAAAAATATTTTAATAGGACAAATTAGACTAAAGGTATTTATGAGAAAATTGAAGTTGAGAGGATCGTTGTATAAATATCTTGATAGTCAATATCTTGATAGGGAGATAATTAATTTCAATAGAGCCCATCTATTAAAATTTGGTTAACAAGGAGCATTTATAATAAAGAAAAACTTTACAGATGTAACTTAAAAAATTGTATTAGAAGAATCTCAAACATTCTTATCTGCTCTGCCATGCCTAGAAATTTCAGCAAATGTCCCAAAACTTTCCCAAACTACAGCAATCTAGAAACAAACTTGTTGTAATTTTAAATATTTCAAATAAAAAAATATTAGTAAATAATTTATGAAAAACATTACTATTGTAATTTTATTAATACCGTTAAATTATTTCTATTTTATAGGAGAAGATAGTATTGTCGGAATAGCAAAAAATTTTCATAGCACAACAATGTCAAATGGACCAGATACAGGAAAAAAATAATAAATAAATAATGTCATAAATTTCCCATGAACTTTATCACTGGTGTTAATATATCCCATAAATTATGAAATATATATATTATACCCCCTGAACTTCAACATTTGTGTCAATTTACTCTTTCAGTTAGTTGCCGTTAGTTTTTTCATTATCTTTAATGTCAAAATGCCCCATGAACTTTGTTTTTATGTCAAAATGCATCATAATCTTTAATATTTGTGTCAAACTGTCTCTTGATCTTTAATATTTATATTAAACTGTCACATCTATCTTATTTTATTTATATAATACTGTACAATTACCTAATTTTTTTAGAATAAGTAAAAAAAATTATTTTTTCTACTAAAAGAAAATGTATCTTTTTTTGGCCTACTTTTTTTTTTGGCTTATTTTAATTAAAATTTACATACATTTTGATTTTCTGAAACAAAAATAACTACATAATTTATGTTCTTTATTTTATTGTTTTAATATTACATCGATGATCCTATAGTCATTTGGTCGGCATTCATCAGCGTAGGAAGGCCCACCGAGCGAAGCTCTTTCTTTTTTTTGCCGTGCCGTGAAGTGAAATTTTATCGTATGTTAGTTAGAGAGGTTGGCGAACTACTACGATCTATAGATTCCCCATCTATATCCAATCCCAACGAGAATAGAAGCGAGTCGCTTCCTTCTTCGGTAAAAGCTACCCCGGGAAAAGAGATCCTGTTGGTTCCTAAGAAGCAACACGCTTGAAACTGATTGATCATTTCCAAAACAAAGCACTAGGCGTGGTATCGTATAATAGAATAGGCTTGTCATCTCTTTCCTGACAAAGAGGCCTTACCTAGTGTCATTTGTGGCAAGGTAGCCCTTAGGTTATTACTCCTCTTGGGCTCTGTTTTCTCTATCCCATCACTATGTAGTGTGGTTAGCAGTAGAACTATGTGGTCACCAAGGGTGTTTTAGGAGTTATGCAGGCGAAGAGTCATTGGTTCACATCCAATAGTAGGTAAAACTGACTGAAACCCCTACTTTTGCCAGAATGACAGCAAGTACGGACTGGCGGCAAGGAGTCAACTAAATGACCAAAGCATAGGTTGCTTCCACTTGTGGCCTTCTTCGACCGCCTTGACACCTTAATATCAAGGAACCCCCCTCTCTTATTCTTTTCATATATGTGGGCTATTTTTTGACGCACTTCCATTTTTCCTTTACTAGTAGGAGGTCCCGTGGTTCCTATGCCATCGCGTTTCCCGGTCCTTTTCTTTTAGTGCTTCAACCCAAAGCGATAGCTTTTAGCTAGTTCAGTGGATAAGATGGCTGCGTGCCAGCTCACTCAAGAATGGAACAGCAACGGTCCGCTGACAAGCTTGTTCTGATCTTGGACGTAGTACATTGTAATCCTGAAGCACCACCATGAACGCTACCACGCGTTCGCCTGTGGTGCGATAAGGCACCACCCTGTTGTGCCAGCAGCCAACTCCAGCATGTGTCTAGCTTTCCAATAGGTAGACAGTTCCTTTTCCCCCAGATCAACAAAGAAGGGACATGTTATAATTACGATTGATAATACTATATTAAAATATGCAAACTAATTGTTTTTTAAATGAAAAAACTATAATTAAGAATGAATATCAGAGTAAATTTACAATAGTTATTTTAATTATGGATTTAAGCAAATACATGAATAAAATTCTGTTTGATTATGATTTCAAATTATGTAGGCCAAGTAAACAACATATTTGAAATCCAAATCCTGTATCTGACTCCTACCAACTATGGTTATGCATAAGTAAACTCATAACCCAAATAAACTTGAATTAAAATAATTAAAATAAGAAAAAAAAAAAGTGTGTTAAAAAAATATGCATATCACTTCATTATAATAAAAAAATATTTTTTTACATGTTCTAAAAAGTTAATAATTATTAAGTAATTATACAATATTAGATAATTAAAATAAGATAAATGAGACAGTTTGATACAAATATTAAAGATCATGTGATAGTTTGACATAAATATTAAAGATTAGGGGTCATTTTGACACAGATACAAAGTTCAAAGGGCATTTTGACATTAACTATAATGGAAAAACTAATGGCAACTAACTGAAGGGGCAGCTTGACACACATGTTAAAATTTAGGGAATACAATAGATACATTTAATAATTTAGAGGGCATATTAACGTTAGTGACAAAGTTCAAGAGGGAATTTATGACATTTTTCCATATACAAATTAACTCCAAGTTTTGAAGTCACGTAGACAAACATTAACGATTGAAGAGAAAGAATGTTAAATGCTTGCACCAACTGGTGTCGTGGTGTAGTTGGTTATCACGTCAGTCTAACACACTGAAGGTCTCCGGTTCGAGTCCGGGCGACGCCACTGTTTTGTTGCATACTTTGTTTTTGAGTACCATGATAGAGCATAAACATCCAAAACCAGCAAGTACTTTTTCCTTTTTCTTTTTTTTTTCCCCAAACAGGTTAGACATTTATTAGTCCATGTTTTAACTTTGATTGCTTCAGATGATAACCAGATTGAATCATTTGCCGTGACAAAAATGACAAACAATTAAGATCAAAATCAAATACATACTTGATACATATTTGAAATGTCCTTTCTTCCTCGTCAAATGAAAATCAAATAGTGCAGGAATAAAAGTGTAAATAATTTGACATCAAAATTCATGTAGAAAATAATCTTTTGCCCAACAACCAGCAAAAACAGAGATGACGAATGTACCAAACCCGAATCGCCGAGATGGTCCGATGGATCCCCAATGAGGAGCAAGCTCAGCCTGTTTACAAGCAAATGAGTAACCTACGAAAGTTTGAGCTTCCATGATTTCCAACCTACGAAAGTTTGAGAAGAAATCGAGATTTAGTACATCCGTTTGCGTAATTTTTTACATTGGAAGTTTGAAAGATATCTGACCAAAAAATTTGTCGAGACAGAATCATAAACAAGAAACTGCCGAAAAATGACTTTTCTCAATGGACTAGTACAGATCATATTGGTCATTGACGATATGGGAAAAGCTGAGCAACTAATTAGCACAAAAACATTCGAAATTCCAATGAAGAACGCGGTTCGATTATTTCACAACTTCATAATTCTAAATTCTAAAATCAGGTAAGGAAGATAAAACTCATGTAGGATGGACAGAAAAGAGGGTGGTTGTTGATGCTCATGGCCACGACGATGAGGAATAAAATTAGCCACCACAAACACAAGAATCAGCCACGAAGTCAAATTCTCATTTGGGCAATTGCTGCCTCCGACCTCTCTCCGTCCTTGCTCCAATTCTTCTCTAACCATCCTTCAGTACTCCATTTCCCCCGAATCATACCGAAAACTTTCGTGGTCGAAAGCATATGAGCAAGCAACCGGGTTTCCATGGCATGGCTTTTCACTCATCTCTCTTGCTGTGATGTGCATAATGGAGAACAGCATTTACCTCAACTCAGAATAATTGTCACATGATACCAAAAGTCTACTACATTTCAGTTTCCGGGTTTTTTTTTTTTTTTTTTTTTCATGTTTTCTAATTGTGTCTATATTTTCTCGTAATCTTGGACTTATGATTTCGTTAACTATTCTATCTCATTCTTAGTTAATAGTGTTTCATTATGCATTCAATACGTCTAACAGAATAACTCTTGTTTTTCTGGTTTGCTAAAGATGTTCGAGTCCCACTTAGTTTTCCGTTGTTTTTTGGCTTTCTTTATTTATTTTAATGGAGTTGAAGGCTGCAGGATTTGCAATAATATTTCTGCAATTTTGGTGAACTTGAAACATACTCACATCCTCAGCTGCTATCTTACAAACAACAGATTAAATTGTTATTAATAGTTTGGTTAAGCACAATCTTCTATTAATATAAATTAAATTATGTTTCAACTGGTAAAGTTTCAATCGTTTTAGTAGATGAAGAAATTAGAATGCAATCTTTAGTTACCACTTCTATTTGTACTGCAGACAGCAAAATTAGTATAGGAACGATTCGGGTTGTTCATTTCATTTATTTATTTATTTGTTTGTTTGAGAAAATGGGTTTCACTCATCAAAGCTTCTGCTTGTAAAAGGAGTCGATGAATATTGACAAACAGTCTCTAACCAAGCATCTCTAATTTTGATATTTCCATGCCTTCATCCCTTTGACCTTTTTCCAAAAATAAATAAATAAATAAATAAAATCCCAATATAAAATACATCGTTTGTGTTTATAAAATCAATTTTAAAATACGTCAAGTTATTAAAATTTTGAAAATACTGTACTCTAACATGTGGTAGTTTCTATCACATGTTCATGGTTGAGTCCAATTATTTGAGAGAACACTTGCATTCTTTGTATTACACCGCTACTAGTATAGAGTTAGTCGATACTTATTGTCTAGATTTTGTCGGTGCTTCTTCTTTGGGAGAAGAAGTTTATGACCCGTAGACCATTTACCTCTACGAGACATTGCTTCGGCTTTTACCCACTACAGAAAATTCCCCATTGTTGCCTCCCATAGGAGTCCAGGCCGTGTTTTAGTCCTAGTGTGGCTGATCATTCTATCGAGCAAGCTACTAGTAATCGCCTTATTAAGCTATTACCTCACCGATTAGGTAATCATATCCGAGCTCCTTCTCAAGCGGATTCCTTCTTTTGCTCCTCATCCTACAGGTTATTAACAACCCTTTCCAACTGCTCTTCCCCTCCAAAAGGACAAGTTCTTAAGTGTTATTCATGCGTCCGCCACTGAACAATATTACTTCCTTTCTGACTTTGTGTTATAAGTTAGAATTAATCATTCTCCATTTGACTCTACCAAATTTGAAAATTTTTAATTTCCAAATAAAAAAAATAAAAAAAAAACGAAAAATGAAATAAAATAAGAAGTTTTTGATAATTAGATCTAGATGTGTTTCATATTGAGTAGGACTGGTCTCGTTTGGTATACAAGTTCAAACTGTACTTTTTCATCTTAATTTTTATCTTTTTCTGAAAAAAATTTTGTTTTTTTTTTTAAAAATCAACAAAAATTTTCAACTCAAATTATACTTTTTCAACTCAAACTCATTCATCAAACGAACCAAAATTTCTTAATTATTATTAAGCAAAATATAGATCCCTTTAATAGGCTTTAATTATGTTTCTTGTTCCAAAAGGTAGATGCGCCTCCCCCCGTCAAACAGAAACAAATCATGAAGATGATAAAAATCTCAGCCGTTCAACTTTAAGGATTAAGATTTCAGAAACAATCAGCCCCTTTGACAAGAAAACCTTGTATCTAGTGACTTCTTCTGCAAGAAAAACCACCTCTCAAAACGGTTTATAATACAATCCTTAGATTCATCGAACCACTCCAACAACATCAAACTCTCAAAACCATGACTCGATTCCC
Source organism: Ficus hirta (assembly GCA_038430175.1). Taxonomy (NCBI): domain Eukaryota; kingdom Viridiplantae; phylum Streptophyta; class Magnoliopsida; order Rosales; family Moraceae; genus Ficus; species Ficus hirta. Next base: position 8,550,032 of record CM076595.1, on the reverse strand, counting down.
AACAAATCTTCCCCTGATCTCCTTCTCCTTCTCCGCCGTCGTCGTCCTCTTCCTCTTCCTCTTGCTGGGCCCAATCCCGGCCCAAATCGAAGCCCGAAAGGCCCACGTCATCAGCTTCCGATCCCCAAACCTCTACCCGGAGGGCATCGCCTGGGACCCCTCCGCCCAGCACTTCCTCCTCGGATCCTTCCACGACCGCAAAATTGTCTCCGTCTCCGACGCCGGCGTCGCCGAAACCCTAATCTCCGACCCCGACCTCCCCATCAACGTCACCTTCCTCGGCCTCGCGGTCGACTCCCTCCACAACCGCCTCCTCGTCGCCGTCCACGCCGTCGATCCCCTCCCTCCCTTCGACGCCCTCGCCGCCTACGACCTCGGCACGCGCCGCCGCCTCTTCCTCTCCCCCCTCCCGACCATCGAAAACGACACCAATCGCCCGACCGCGAACGGCGTCGCCGTCGACTTCAAGGGAAACGCCTACGTCACGAACTCCGCCGGGAACTACATCTGGAAGGTGAACGACAGAGGAGAGGCCTCGATCTTCTCCCGATCGAAGGCTTTCTCCGCCCACGCCGTCGATCGTGAGTCACCGGTCAGCTACTGCGGAATAAACGGCGTCGCTTATGTCAGCAAGGGTTACCTCCTGGTGGTCCAGAGCAACACTGGGAAGATGTTCAAGGTCAGCGAGGACGACGGCACAGCGAGGCTGGTGCTGCTGAACAAGGACCTGCCGCTCGCCGACGGGATCGCCGTCCGAAACGACGGCGTGGTTTTTGTCGTATCGCAGAAGAGGGCGTGGTTGGTGAAGAGCCAGGACAGTTGGGGGGAGGGAGTGGTATGGGACGAAATTGACCTTGAGGAGGAGAGGTTTCCGACTTCGTTGACAGTGGGGGCAGAGGGGAGGGTATATGTGATATATGGGCATGCTTTGGAGGGCTTTATGGGAAAATCGGGTAGGGAGGTGTTTGGGATAGAGGAGGTGAGGTCGGAGAAGGAGAATGAGGAAGGGAGTGTTTGGATATTCGTTTTGGTTGGACTCGGGTTGGCTTATTTCCTGTTTTGGAGATTCCAGATGCGTAAACTTATCTCCAACTTGGACAAGAAGACCAATTGATTTCTTTCCGTTTTTTTTTCTCTCTCTCTAATTTAACTTTGGATTTTGCAAGACGTCGTTACTTATTTATTAGTGGCTGTTACCAGTAGTTTTGTTATTTGCATGTGATAATCTAATAAACATTTGGAAATTTTCGTTATATATATATATATATATGTGTGTGTGTGTGTGCGTGTGTGTATTTATAGAACCCTCAATTACTAAGCAATGTCGACGTACGTAGTGGTTTTAATATTTTTTGTTATAGTTGTTTTATCTCACAAAAATTTAAAAACATTAAATTTAACTTTGGTCAAATCATTTATCCAAATACACTACTAACAATTCGGATCAATTGTGTAAACTATTCATGTATTGCTTCTACAAGGTATTAAGTTCAAATTGTCTCATTTTCCAAAAAAAAAAAAAAAAAAAAAAAAGAAGAAAAGGTTTAAGTTGTCTCTTAAAATCTAGAGTGTGTTAATTATTGAACACCTAAAACTAGGTTTTTTGTCATCTCATTGATTAGATCAGTAGGCTCTCTCAATTATCACTGAGAAAGGAACGTGAGGAGTGAATAAATCATAAATCCCTATCTATTTATATAAATATAGATTTGAAATATCTAGTAGTCATTTTCCTACATTAAAGTTATCAATCCTATGCGTATTTTTATTTAGAACCTTTCACTACCAAACTAAGACGATTCTTAGTGGATCTCATGCGAGACAATTATGCAACATTGCATTAGTGAATTATTGACTTGTGAGTGGGAATAATGGCCTCATTAGTGTTATCAAATTCTGCAATGAAAATCAAATTCTAAGATTAGGTTCAACAACAGTACATAAAATCTAGACCATGAATGTGGAGGCCTTTAATTCATGGTCAGAAGATGATCAAATACAAAGATCTCAACTTTAAAAGAAACGCATTCTTAATTTGAATTTAAGGGATGATTACTTCCATCAGAGCTCCAACTGGGTCTTTTAGGAATTTCGCAGATGACTGCGGAGTTTGAAGTTTTTCATCCTTCCCTGGTGGTGGTGGTGGTGGTTGTGGAGACGGGTTTTTCTCCTTGTCATCCTTTGGCTTTGAAATCCCAGCCTTTTCCCTAAGTTGCTCCAGTTTCTCCAAGATCTGTTTCTTGATTTCAGACCTACTAAGACGAGCCTCCGCGGGTGGTTCTAAAGACCAGAATGTGACTGCGCTAAGAGTCTGAGCAGCCAAAAATATCGTCGCATCTCTTCGTGAAACAGAAAAGGATTTCTGAGCCTGTAGTTTTTGTCCTTCCTCCTTTTTCACCTGCAATATAAAGAAAGAAGCTAAATAGAGTGAACCTCATAGAAAAGTTAATCCAAAACTAGATGCCTTAGATTTTCTTTATCTACAATTGTAACTTGCACCATGCAAATCTAAGTTCTATATGTATATGTTTAGAACACTACCTAATAGTGAAAAAGTGTGTATGCTTTGCAAAAAGGGTGCCTATTTCTGCCTTCATGACCAGGCCTTTCACAACAAAATCGGACGTTTTTGTCTCACTTAGGTTTAAAATAAATAACTTGTGTAAGTTATCTCTTTTAAGTCCTATTGACACTCCACAAATTCATTCGAAACCTACCGGCAACCTCGGTTTTCATCCGATTCACGGGGGAAGTATACGCTGATTGGTAAGAAATGCCATTAGCCAAATGATTTCTTATTCAGAAGATAAACCAAACATCTTTACCTTCCCACGCATAGGGGTTTGGTAGAACTACTGTTCCGAACATAAACGGAACAGAGTCCAAATCATCATTTAACCACAAGTAACAACTATAAGAAATCAACTCATCAGAAGAAAGGAGTTAGGGGTATACCAACAAATTGCAGGTCAGCAATATCATGGCAAACTTATTAGTGATACTAACACCTACCATAATAGGCATTCTGTTAAGCATTTGACTAAATTTTAGATGAGCGAAAATATGAACATATGTTATAAAAAAAAAAAAAAAAAAAATCAGTGAATAGATTATCTGTTTCCAAATAGAAAGTCTATGATTTACAGATCCAGGCAGTGAAACAAAGTTTTGAAAAAAAATCCAATGACGGCCTTGGTAGTTTCCATAATGTGGCTGAAAAATTGAACATAAAACCCTCTACTACTCTACAAAATGGTGAAAGAGCCCTATTTTGATAAACAAAATATTATAGGTTACATCTATCCCAATTGTTCTACATCAACATTTTCACATTTCAAATCATTATATAATCACCACAAACTTTGATTAAGATGCTCACTCACAAAGTCATAAAATCCTCACTGCTAAATTAATCAAAAGGGGTACAAATAAAACAGCCCATCTCATAGTTTCAATGAAAGATTCACTATTTTCGACAAATATTTGTCGGCGAAAACAGCTCAGATCGAGTATTATTTTACTCAACCATAGTATTTGCAATTTGTTAAAGGTTTTCAGACAAGAAAGGGAAGTTCTTTAGTCAAGACATTGATCTCAATAACAGAGTCTTGTAGCTTTGAAAAATGGAAACTTTTTACCATCATTATTCTGCAATAAATACTTAAAAAAAAAAAAAAAGAAGAAAAAGAAACTTTCCAGACTAGAAAAGTAGTTCAAGTAAGTATTAGTATTATTGTGGAATAAAAAAAAAAAAATGGAGTTTGTTTAGGAGTGAGGAACCTGAAGAGGAAGGAGGGGTCTCTTAGTGGCAATGGGAGAGTGGTTGTCTCCGATGGCCGGAGGAGGTGGGCCACACATGAGCCTCGTACCGACGATCGCCATCTGTCTCCGTCGTATAGATCACTGGCGGCTTCGTGGGTGGCTGCCGGCTGTAGGACTGTGGTCAACTGGAAGCGTGGCACAGCTTCCAAGTTTCTACTTACTAGTTATATGGCTCGTTGGACCAAATTCTTTGAATGAAGAGAGAGAAATACACTGATAGAGAGAGAGAGAGAGAGAGAACTAGTTGGGCTTCAAGATGGCTCATTTTGGTGCTGTGGCCCATCTGCAATTATCTTTTGGGTTGTTCTAGAATTTGGGATGGAAGTGATAGACTTTGAGCATCTCCAATTGAGTGCCTTGTTTATGGACATTCAGATAAGAAAATCACTCTTTAATATAATTTTATTTTTAATATTAAATTTGATAATTATTATATGTGGTGATAAATTTGTCACTAAATATGGTAACTGTCAAATTTTAACATACTTTTTCATTACATATATATAGCATTAGTATTGATATGTAAATTGAAGATAATCTTAATACGAGGGCAAGATTTCACTTCAAAGTTGGTAAGACTTGAATTTGGTATCGGTTATAAAGAAACCAACTTTTGCATTAATTTAAGTGTTAGAGACACTAATTTTAATATCAAAATTTTTTTTTTCGTGTATAAAATTAAGCAACAGTAAATTGTTATCTTTCTATTGATAAACATAATCTCTTTTTATTAATTGACGTAACGATCTTTTAAACACGTACAATATCGATTGGTATTAGAGTTAACGTGCCTACCGTTAATGACCACAAATTTTGGGAATACTGGGCACCACTACCATATCTAGCTGTTTTAGAAATCTAGTTATGATATATGAATTAATTTATTAACATTGTTTAAATGATATTAAAAAAAAATTGGCACATGATTTGGTAAACATAATTTTATATATAATTACCATGACACGCGTGGTCGCCAATTTTGCATTCGTTTTGGAGAAATGAGAGGGAAAGAATATCCACCACTTATGTGTGTGTGTGTGTGTATATATATATATATATATATATATATATATATGAAATGCTAAGAGAAGAAACACTGCAATTCAAATTCAAGTGTAGAGTATTTGTTTTTTCTTGTATATATATCATAGCTACTAATAAAATTCCTTTGATTACTTCAAAATTAATTTTTTCTTAAAAAAAAAAAAGAAAGGAAGACTCAAATCCTAGAAACTAGCAAAATCTATATAGAACAAAGAATATAATACATTTATAAAGATTGTTTCATATCCGACATTTTTATAAAATGACATTTTATATTTTGTTTGTACGTTTGTAGCAATCAGTAAATCCAATAAAACATTTTTAATGATAGTCTTTTGCACTAATAGTTCTAAACAATAGGTTTTCATATTTTAAACAGAAAGTCATGAAAATCAATCAGTAGTTATTACAGATTGATATTCGAACTCGAGACAGTTTATATATATATATATATATATATATATACACACACGAAAATTATAGTGAAGGCGAATTAATTATCAACGACAACGTTAACTTTGGATGACATATATCTATTCATAAGGAGGGAAGTCGTTTTGAGATGCCCACACGTAAAGACGAGATCAAGGACGTGATGTTGCAAATCAAGGCAAGGAGAAGCATAAAAGCTGATGCATATGACTTCACAAGATAACCATCGTACTTACTTGCCGCATCGCCTAGTCAGTTCTGATAACTTCTCGTCGTAATAAATCCTTATATCGCTATTGATAACAAGAAAATAAATGAAAACTGCATGACAAAACAAACAATTTAATTTCTATATTGTCACCATTGTTATTATTAAGTATCACGTTAAAACTATTCTATCTAATTACGACAAAGTTAATTAGATGGTAATAGTCTGTTTGCATTATAGATTATTAAAAAATTCATGAGAGAAAACACTGTAAAAAACTTTTAAAATAGTGTTAAAAAAACAAAAACAGTTTGAAGATGGTGATTCAAATAACGATTAAATCTTAGATGAAAGATAGAGATTTAACACACATATATATGTATAGTTTTAAAGCATATGAATTGCACGTACTTATTTAATTTATTGCGTTTTTAAAAATGTGAATGTAAAATTCAAATGTGGACGTATTTGAAAATTTTATCTTTTAATAAGAAAAATGAGGAGGAAAAATATTTTAATAAGGCATATTTACAAAGATAAAAATACTTTAATGGAAAAGTAAAGAAGAGAAGAGAAAAAAAAAGGGAGGAAAGAAAAAAAAAAGAGTAGATAATCGAAGACACTTCTATTAACTAAAAAGCGGAGAAAATGAAATAAAATAGAATAAAATAAAATTTTAAGGAGGAAAAGTTCAAAAAAAAAAAAAAAAGTAAGTAAAAAATGTGTAATTTTAAAGAAAGAAAACAAATAAAAAAAAAGAAAAAGAAAAAGAAAAAAACTACTTTCAACCAAAGTGGTGAGTTTTGGTTAAAAGTAGGTGAATACTGAATAGTGCAAGATTTTGACACTTTTTTATATTGTATAGATATTAGATATAGAATGTATATAGATACACAAATGTATGTAAGTGCAGGTGTGAGGTTTGGGATTTACCAATTCACCATAGTAGACACACACAAAGCAGGGGTCACGATTGTCCTTCGTCTGCATAATTGTGAAGAAAATTTGCATGGCCGAATATCCAAATAGAATGGCAATTACGTACACCCTGAACCTGTAAAATTTCAAACGATGTATATTTCTATATATTTATTTATTTACATATACCACATAAAAGTAGCTACCTAAGAGAAATTCTAATGAAATGGCCTAATATTCAAAAATTAAAAATTAAAAAAAAAAAAAAGTAGACTTCTCTTTTTGATGGATCATGAATCGATATATAGCGTAGTTTTTACTTAAACCCGGAATCGTCATAAAAGTGTATGGTAACTGATTTATTTTCTTCAGCTGGTACTCTCAAGACATTGGTGACAAGGAGTGTCAACGACATGGCCATAAAAAATGATGGTGGTGAGCCTGAATGCAATAATGGTGATTCCCAAAGCCCTCGAGAATCTCCTTGCTTCTAAATTTTGATCTATTTCCATAATTTAACAAAGTCAAGCTTAACTTACAAGAGAATTATAATGCCTTGCCTTTATATAATACATATATATATATATATATATATAGCCTAAAGGGACTTGGAAATAAATGTCATTTTTCTATGCTAGAGAAATGGACAACAAGAACAAATTAATTTAAGAGGGGTTTCTCTTATTTTCTTTTACATTTTATTTGCTTAATTAAATACTTAAACAATGGAGGTCATAAATTACATCATTGTCCGGAGAACATATATTACCTGCCAAGTTAATAAAACAAACATGGCTTTCCTCGTTTTTAACGGCCTACACCTTTGGATTTACCCTTTTAATTTTTGTTTTCCAACTGAAATTGTTTATGTTTTTTTTTGTGATCCTTATCTTAGATGAATTTTATAATGTATTCCGTGTGTATTTTATGTATATTCTCTGCCATAGGGATTTTATTGAACGTTAAATTTTGTTAAAGTTTAATTTACTGCCCCTCAAGATCATTCCTTCAATTTTGAGGTGGAAATAATTGCTTTTATTTTGAGGATTGAAAAAGCTTGGCAGTTTTAATGACATAATTTGTGGCTTATGATTTCAGTTATGTGGTCACTTTTTTTCAAGACTAAATCAAATAAAGTTCCTTTGAAGTTTTGTAGTTGATGACTTCATTCTTTACGCTTTGCAAAGGACTTGATTGTTAGGGTCTTTCATGATTTCGTGTAGCTAATGATGTGATAGATAAATTAGCAAATTATTTCAAACAAAACTGTAAATATCAATGGTGGTTCTTGACTTCATAATTTATTCTACTTTTACTTTATAAGGATTTGAATGTTTTTCTTTTGTATAGATTTCCTTGTGTTTTTTAGGTGTTTTTATTTGTCATGTGGATCATACACTCTTTTTCCTTTTATCAGATTTTATCTTTTGGGTTTTATCTGGCAATGGGTTTTAATGAGAATCGAGCTTGTATGGGTAGATCCTATTATATGGTAGTTGGGGGCTGTTTCTGTGTTTGCTCTCCTTTTTGGAGTGGTTTTGTTTTGTTTTGTTTTTTAAAGGCAATCTTCCTTGTATTTTCTTTTTAATATTAATTTCATGTGAGTGGTACAAATATTGAGCTTGTTAAAAAATGGAACCAACCTAATTAGAATATTTTGATGCATTTACCGATTCCTATCACCATCATTTATTAATAAACATACTCATCATACTGATTCTTACTACATCTATATTACAGTTTCCCATTTCCAAAAAAAAAAAAACAAAACAAAAAAACAAAAAAACAAAAAAACAAAAACAAAAACAAAGAGAAAAGGAAAAAGAAAAAAAAGGACAAAGAAAGCAAAAGTAGAAAAATAAGGAGAAAAAGAGAGAAACTTTCCAGACTAGAAAAGCAGCCAAAAACGGATCAACTGAGAAGTGTGAAAGAAATGAAGGGTTTAATTATTATTATTATTATTTTTTAATAATAGTAAAAAGAGGGTAGAGGTTGACATACTTAGATCATTGTTAAGGATGGATGTCTATCCATGTGATATATAGATCCTTCACAAATTGTATTGTTTATATACTCTGATTAATGTGGACTCGACCCCAAATATTTAGCGAGGGGCTCAACCCACTTAGAGGAATTAGAGCTGAAATGGAGTTTGTTTGGAATGAGGAATCTGAAGAGGAAGAAGAGGTCTGTTAGTGGTTATGGCAATGGTTTTGTCCGATTACAGGGAGAGGTGGGCCACACATGAGTTGGGGCCCAACTCTTGAAAGTCGAGAGGGTCAGAGTCCAGAGTTTGAAACGTGTTGGGCTAGAAATGTCTCATTTTTGTTGGATTTCAAGTTCTCTTGATAGTAAATTTGGCCCATTTTCAATCACATGCGGTTTAGAGGGAACCGATAGTAGAGTTAGTCAGTTGTCATTTTCTGACCAATTCACGTTTTACCAAATCCCCCATTTTTAATTGACTAATAGAAAAGAAATATCACGAGACCATAGAACATCTTCTAAGAGAAAACACAATATTCAACAAGGACTAGTAGTAGGTCAAAGTACAGACTATACCATGCTGCATGGACCCGGCATTAATATTTATTATTAATAATTTATTTACTCTTATTTAAAAAATTTATTTACTCATAAATATATTATTTATTACTTCAGTAATTTCATAAATATGTTATACACTTCTTTAAACTTCCGTAATTCCGTAAATGTATATTTACTTCTATCTCCTATCTATATTTTGGGATTGAAGGTAGACATACGAGTTCAACGTATAATTATTTATTTTGATAATTCCACGGTAAGAACTTCTTCGACTATAAGATCAAAGTTGAACACTTATATGTTGTATTTACCCACAAAAAAAAAAAAAAAAAAAACACTCATATGTTGTACAAATCATTACGAAGCTTTAAATAACAATTTGAAGCTCTTCAATCTCTATAACCAATTACTATCTAACCGAGAAACTTACGTGATGTTGGTCGTAGGAAGAACCAATGTTAACAATATATAGAAATATTTATCATATTGGGGCGGATGTAGCCAAGTGGATCAAGGCAGTGGATTGTGAATCCACCATGCGCGGGTTCAATTCCTGTTGTTCGCCCATTTATTATTTGAATGAAATTAGGACATTCATCGAAAGCCAAAGGCATCACCGATGCCTTCTTCATCACCTGACAAGAAGTATCGGTGATTTTTGTGGTGAAATCGACGATGAAGAACCTTCATTTGTGCTGCTTTGTTGTTCCTCCTTGCACATTTGTAGTTTGGAGGCGGCGATAATGAGAATTAGGTGGCGATTTTGTAGCAATGATGGGGATGAGAGAATCGGGAGGGTGAAATTAGCTGAACTAATTTAAAATCAAAATAGATAGGGAAAGAAATTAAGGATTTGACCTCCATTAAATCCTTGAAGTAAAATAGAGAGAACACGTTTTTTTAACTCATAAAATATCATTAGTTCCAATTTCAAAAGATCAATATAAGAAATTAATCTTGTTTATTGATTTAGATATTTGTTCCATTTTCTAATTTTGTTTACTATAAGATGGTTTTTAAATTAGTCTTAGCTAATGTTTGTATAACCATTTTAAACTCATTTTTCAAGCTAAAAATTCTAAATTTTCGTGAGAGAGAATGTTGAAAAAAAATTAACATTTGAATAATGAGTTTAAAACAAATATCTAAATGGGTCACGATCAACCGCGTTATTCCATCATATTCATACCCAAGTTGGAGGTCACCTCCTTTTGCCTTGGGGAAACTTTAGTCAAGATTAGGATGGAAAAGGAACGATGCGAAAATTCCTAGAACTGAGGCAGTTCCATCAGGATTTTGTCGATCACGATATGATAATAACATGTAGATCGAAGAGGTAGATCGAAAAAATCTAACACGATCTTTAGAAGATTAAAAAAAATGAAAAATAAAGCGCAATGTTGAAATAAAAACTCATCTCACTTTTTGTTAGGAATATGAAAACTGATTTAAAATTGCTTTCCATTTTCCATTTTCATTTTATAAGACATATATATCCATCCATACATATTCTTAGAAATATATCCAAATACAATTTTTTTTATACTCAAATAAATCTCTCGAAAAACATAAATCTAATTTTTAGAAACGTTTATAATATCATTCCCCTAAAGTTCTCGTTTCTATTTTCATACCCAAAATGAAATAATTTCTAAAATACTCTTGTACGAGTTGCATGTCTTAATTCGGTTATTCCAAGTAGCAACTTCTTCGTCATTCGTTTCATAGAGTTAGATAGAAGTTCAAATCTCACGATGTTGAATTTATCAGTTTTTGTGGAATTTGCATCTTAATCTCATATTATCCTATGCAGCATTTTCCTGGTAACTCCTCTGCATAAAATTAGAAGTCTAATATACAATGTTGATTTTTCAATCCTTGTGGTTTGTGATATGGATCTATTAGAGGCGTTTAACAATTCAGCATGAGTTAAGAGTTTTGAAAATATTTTAAATGAAAACAATTGAACGTTTAAAATGTGGTTTTGGTTAAACATAAATTGTAAGAGTTAAATAGTGTTAAATCTTTCAAATATATATTAGAAAAAATAATAATATATTAATCTTATTCCGTTTCTCTCGTCATTTTATGTAATTTTAGAAAAATAATCTCATTTCAACTTGAATAAGAGAGTTATGAGTTTGATTTTTGAAAATGAAAAGAAGAGATTTGTAGCAATAATGGGGATGAGATAATCGGAAGGATGAAATTAGATGAATTAAGTTAACAACAAGTTGCAAGTTGCCTATACAAAATTAAATTTAATAAGTTTTAAAAGTTCAATATTCGTTAATTATCATAAATATTTTTTGACCAACTACCCAATTGATAACAACTGTCTGATTTATATCAGACGGTTATAACAATGATAACCATCGATGAGTAAATATTGGAGTAACCATTAAAACCACACTTATATATATATATGAAAAGAACTTTCTCTTAAAAAAAAAAAAGGACTAATAATATTTTTTCTCTTTGATTTTGCCAATATAAACCTGTCCACAAAAATCTTTATAAAACATATTTTCTCTCTTGTTTCACGTAGTTCTTATTCCTACTTCTCTTTTTGTTTTTGTTTTTTTTTTTAATTGATCAATGCTGTCCCTAGAGTTTTCTATTAATGTTCAACCGCACTAGAAGTCCCAAAGAGTAATACTGGTAGAAGGACTTCCGCTGTCTTCCTGTTACAACCAAAAAAGTCGACAAAATTATTCCAGGTAAGATATTTTACAGCGCCCGCACACACAGATAATAAACAGTCACTCTCCCAATAGTAGTTTAAGCAGCTTCCTCTCTTCAATATCTTTGCGGCTTTGTTGTTCTTAATATTAAATTGTAGATAGGAGACATTTGTTTTAGGACTTGTTAGTTTTTTTAATGTGTAAAATATTTCAGAAAAATGCATTTTTGTCTTTTTGCTCATTTTTTCGTCGAATGAGAGATGAAATTAAAAATTTTCAAATCTAAATGATATATATTTTTATTATAGTTTCTGAAAAAGGGATAAATTGAGAAAAAATTGACAATATTTATGTTTATTTTTGTTGGAAATTAGGTATATACTATATATGTGTGTGTGTACATATATATATATATAGTATACCCATATATGCAACTCTCCCCATATATGCAACTCTCAGTTTTTCTTTTGTTGGATAAACAGCCATTTTATCAGCTAATAAATTGTTCCTGTTATTATTTAAAGCGCAGTTTGATCTATTCAATATTTGAAACTCCTAAACCAGACAAAGTTTTCATCACGCTGCATATAAACAAAAAATTCCGTACAGGTAAAGAAGGACAAATATATCAGCTTCTATAGTTTACTCTTGTTAGAATTTTTTAGTTTATACTCACATATATACGACTGTATTTAACTTTAAGACATCATATATGTATACAAAAAATAGGGTAGGAGGGGATGAACTTATATCAAAATAAATCCACCCACAGCATATATAAATATATGTGCGCATATTGCATGAAACATCTAAATTTAGCAAAAATTAGATAAATAGACAATTTAACGCTTACTTAAATAAATGGCATAATTTTTTTTATTTAGTAAAATAATCGTTAATCATTGATTGACCACAGTCAAGCAGTAAAAAAATACAATTAACATTGATCAATCATCGATTAGTGATAGTCAATCACTTATTAATCATATTAATTAACTAATTATTTTTTTTAAAAGGACATATTCCTAATTTTAGGATATTTTGGCCATGTATAAAAATTTCTTAAGGAGAAGGCATTTACCTACAAATCCCCCAAATTTGTAACTGATTAGTCTCTCTGCATTACATAAACCAATCTCTGACAAATACAAAACCAATTCCATTTTAGGTGCAACTACAAATTGGGCACATAAATATTATCATCAATTCAATTGGGGATACTTTGATCACCATCAAGAGAAGACATGGCAACATCAGATATGATCAATCATCCAAATCACCATCACGTTTTGATGCTCGAATCCACTGCGAGGGCACCATTCAACTGCGACGGATGTAAAGAGCTAGGGTTTGGCCCATCATACGAGTGCAAGCACTGCAACTTCCATCTTCACATCGAATGCGCAACAATGCTTCCTCATCCTCTGGCGGTCCCTCATCCGTTTTGCAAAGGCTGCGAATTTGTGTTCCGCAAGGAATCGGGACAGTAGTACTACGACAGATCACCGTCGTCTTGTGATGCTTGTGGGAAGGTTGTGCAGGGATTTTCTTATCGATGCAGGCACAAGAAAGCGCACCACTTGCACCCTTGCTGTTTGAGTCTTCCACAAATCCTAACCGGAGACAACGGAATTCGTCTTAGACTCACCAGAAGGTTTCTTCGAAGTGCGCAAGGTGCAAAAGCTTGCACGATATAATTAGGCAATGTTAACAAGCATGACTAAGTTGTTATTGCTTGCACGATATAATTTGCGTGTCAGTCAAATTTTGAACACAATTAATTTCATTGTCTTTAAAAAAATATTTGGTATAAATTTTCCGTATATGTTTATTTGTGAGCTAGAATATAGATGATGGTGTTAAAGGGGTGCCAACCTAATCATGATTACTGGATGTACATACTGATTTATGTCTTTACTATTTGTTTTTTTTTTTTTAAAGAATACTGGCAATTTTAGATATTTAGAAATTGTGATATAATGAGTATAGTTATTAATATTTAATCAGCTGTTAAACGGCATATAATTAATTCAAATATTGTTGACCAATAATTGTGTTCTGCTCCTTCAAAAAAAAAAAAAAAAAATTGTGTTCTGCTTCAATGGTTGGCATATCATGATTTAAGGAAAATAAATAAATAAATTATGATTACCATGACATGTGGTCGCCAAAATTCTATAACTGATTTGTGTTGCATTAGTTTAGAGAAATGAAAGGAATAACTTAATTGAAAGTAGAAGAAAATCTTTAACTGCACGTGATTTTATATTTCTCATTGATAAATCTGTATCTTAGTTAACACTAATCCTTTATTTCAAAATTAACAACTCAAATCTTGAAAACAACTAATAATAAAAAGATGTATCAAATTTTAGAAATACTAGTAATATATAAAATACAAAAAAATAATAACGAAAAAGAAAAGGACATGATAGAAATGTTTATATACATATACATATATACACACACATAAATATAACTTTTGATGACATCTTCCCATCCACAAGGAACGAAGTCCCCTTGAGATGCCCGCACCGGAAGACGATCAATGCCACGGAGTTGCAAATTAAGGCAAGGAGAAGCATGGTAGCTGATGCATATGACTTGACAACAAAAACAGTCATGCTCATTTTCCACATCGTTGCCTAGCCATTGCCGAAGCCAGACCTGATAACTTCTCGAAAACAGAAATCCTCCTAACGAAATTGCAAATAAGAAAACCGATGAAATCTGCATGCGCAAAATAACATGAATTTGGAAAAACAAAAGTCTAATGGGGTATTTGGTGAATGAGTTTGAGTTAAAATTTTTAAGTTTCAATAGTAATTTGTGTTGACTTTTCAGAAAAGACAAAAAACTTTTTCAGAAAAAGATAAAAAAAAGTACAGTTTAACTTGAGTTAAACTTATATGCCAAACATGGCCTAAAACTTTGATAGGGTTTTCTTTTGTTTTGTTTTGTTTTTTGTTTTTAATATCAAATTATTAAATCATAGTAACGTGAAAATTAAGACGGTCAATCTTATTGGTATAGAAATTAGAAACACACAAAATTGGGATTTTGGATTTACAAATTCACCACAGTAGAAACACACAAAGTTGGGTTCACGGTTGTCCTTCATCTGGAGAATTGCAAAGAGAATTTACAAGACCGAATATCCAATTAGAACGGCAATTATCTAAAGCATGAACCTGAAATATCACAAAGGATATATATATGTATGTATTTATATTTACGAGTCATAAAAGTAGCTACTTGTACCATTCAACTCTAATATTCAAAACAAGATACATAGCAAAAACTGCTGAGAGTGTTTTCGATTCTTTTCAATCATTAAGGGAAGAAAAAAAAGGGCGATCTAGTAGTGCTTACAAATATCCAGAATCGTTATAAAAGTGTATAGTTACTACTTTTATCTTCTGCATATGCCACTCTCAAAACATTGGTCACAAGGAGTGCCAACGCTATGGCTAGAAAAATGATGGTGGTGACTCTCAACGCAATAGTGGTGACCCCAAAAGCCCTTGAAATCTCTGTGCTTCTATATTTCAATCTCTTTCCATAATTCAAGATGTCAATAGTTTAATTTACAAACAGGTGATATATATATACACACACGCACATATATATTCCTTGTAACTTGGAAATACATGTCATTCCTATGCTGCTTGAAGGTGACTTGAGAAATGATGAACAACAATGATCACAAATCAACAGGGTTTTGTCTTATTTTCTTTCACTTTATATATATATATATATATATATATATGTCTGTCTTAATTATATAACCGATTCACAAAAACAAACAGGACACCTCGTCTTTAACGGCCTTACTCCTTTGGCTTTATTACCTTTTATTTTTGTATCCAACTAAAATTGTTTATGTACTTTTTTTACTCTTTATCGTTAACTTAGATGAATATAATAACAAAAGTTTTCTTTTTTTTTTTTTTTGGAAGGAATAAGTAAAGTATTCTTCAATGAAAGATTGAGATTAATTTAGATATCAAGAAGCACTAGTACATCATTAGATTGGTCCCATTAGAGTATTAAGTAATTTGTTGGACTTTTTGTATCACCTGTACTAGCAGTGTACGGTCCAATAATCAATATGTTTGGGTTTTATTTGAAATAAAATCCAAGTAGGAAAAATATCAACTTGGAATACTATGTAATATTTCTAATATAAAGGCATACTGAGTAAATCGGGATACTAACTCTTTGACTACTAGGGTGATATATTTTCGTGTTATGTTTGTCTAGATACGTATCATCTTTCTTAGTGAAGTGACTATATTTATGTATATAAATTGTCAAGGCAAATATAATGATACTTAAAAATTACAAAAATGCCCTTTTTCTCTCATCTCTGCAGCCTAGTTTTCCATAGGAGATTTTGAGCTGTTCGAGTTTTATTATGTAACACTAACAATCACACAGTACACCCACCCCCACCTTGTAATGTGCATATAAAGTGGATCATATCCACTTGGACTCATTCGACATGCCCCATTATACATCCCTAAGCTTAATTATCATATATAGATACACACACACGCACACGAGAGAGAGAGAGAAGCATAATTATCATACATTAACATTTACACGAACAACATTAATTATTTAATGAGTACTCAAAGTAAATGTATCCAATTAAGTAGAGAGAGAGAGAAGCATGATTATCATACATAGACATAAACACGAACAACACGAATAATTATTTAAGGAGTACTCAAACTGAATATATCAAGTTAAGTAGAGAATTATATCACCAACGAAAACAAGAGAGAGAGAGAGAGAGAGAGAGAGAGAGAGAGAGAGAGAGAGAAGCATGATTATCATACATAGACATATACACGAACAACATGAATAATTATTTAATGAGTACTCAAAGTGAATGTATCCAATTAAGTAGAGAATTACATCACCAATCAACGACCAGTTTGAGATTCTTTCTTGGGAAGTGCATACGAAGAAAACATTGATTATGTGGCAGTAAACAGAAATGCGATAAGAAGAACGCTAGCGGAGACCTATGCCTTGTCATAGAATCGACTGAAAACATGAAATGGATCAAACTTGTTCTGGTAATCCACGGTCACAGCAAGTCCTGCAGCAGCTCCGCTAGCCAGCATGTATGACATTATCTGCCCATATGAATCATTATATATATATATATATATATATATGCACACACAGCTGTAACGTGAAGTGTATGCAAAATAGACAAGTAAAATAAAGGAGAATAAAAAAAAAAAAAACCACCACGTGACAGCTTATGACTTGTCACATGGTAAGTGACAGGCTGTCACGTGATAGCTTGAAAGTAATGATAAAAAACACTATCCATGAGCTATTGGTTCTTTTTATAATATGTTAAAAGATAAAAGAGTATATATATGATTAAAATTTTGAAATTTGGTATTAATTTTTGTTATCTAGTTAGGGAAAAAGTGTTGTTATTATCTAGTTAGGGAAAAAAGTATTTTATGTAATAAAAATAAAATATATGTAGAAACAAGCTCTGGTTTATCTGAGCTATTTGTAATGAAGAGCTTAAATCAATAGTTTGTGTACAAATAGTTTACTACTTAATCAGGTATCTTTTCATGTAGAAATATGGAGATGAAGAACTAAATTTTCATGCTAAAATTTTTTATTCAAAGAAAAAAAAAAAACATAATCCATCCTCAATATTAAACCAAAATGAAATATAATAAGAGAAGGCAAACGACCATATTTTTTATATCAAAGATAATTTTCAAGAACTTACTAATTAAAGGAGTTATTTATCAATCAAATTTACATCAACAGGAAAGTATTTGACTTTATATATATATATATATGTATGTATATGAATATACCTTTTCACCATAAAAATCAAAGAGAAGGTTGCCTTTGGCGCTGCTTACGACCTTGTGGATTGTGAATGCAAGTTGTAATTAAGACTGTGTATGCCATGCTAAGAACGCTCATTGCAGCCATGTATCTGTATTTAAAAATAAAATAATATAATATAATAGCATTTATTGTAAGTAAAGTATATGCTTGCGTAGCAAATAAGCAATATTAATGCGAAATTACTCGTAAAAACATTAATCCAAAGTTTCATTTACAAATGTACATTTAATTAATGTAAGTAATTATCGATCTACATTTACTTACATATGACATTGAATTACTTTTATTATATGACTTCTGTGCTTGGTAAAGGATTTGAACTCATACTGTTGCGATTTAAACTTTTTACATAGGTTTTGTCTCACAAAAAAAAAAAAAAAAAATCGAATTTGAATATAAGAAATAATGTTCAAACCATTACCAGCCACAATATTTCTATGACAGCCCATTAAAAAAATAAACAAAAAGATAAAGTCAGGTAGTCCCAATTTTCAATGTTAAGTTTACTTATCTAAACCTTCCAAGATAAATGATTGTAGAAATAGTTTAATTGTAATTTTGCATCTTACTCTATCACAATATATAACATTTAAATTTCTTAAGAATAGTTAAAAATATTCAAATCCTAAAACATCAAAATGCCGCAACAAATCATTCCACACCTTTCAATTTTTTATTTTTATCTTTTGAAATGCACACCTTTTAAGCATGAACCATATTTAAATAGAGATTACAACATCTAAAACTAAGGAAAACTTATCTCACTAAAAAAACATATTATAAGTTGTACTTGGTGATAATTTCTAAAAACTTAGGATAGATCATATATGCAATTACTCCAACAACTGATTAGATATTGACTATATATTATAGGTTAAACTTGAAATTAATTTCTAAAAGCGTCCGTACATGTTAGGAATAGAGGTTTTTGACCGAATCAGGCTAGCCTATATACATAAGCAGGCCAGCTTACCACCAAAGGTTGTGGTGTAATTGTTGAGGGCCTTGCCTAAGGTCTCTTCATTCATTGTTCAAATCTCGTAGTCTGCAAGTTAGACCCACTTCTAACTTTGATTGTTGAAGTATTAGGATCAAGAGCAAGCAGTAGTGACCCTCAGTTAAAAACTTGGTGAGACTAGATATAAGCTCTAACTACTTCTCGGTGGTCCTCAGGATTGTTATCTAGCCAAAGGGACGTGAGAATAGGATTGACACCATCTGATTCCCCTTTTTCGAAGGGGGAAAAAAAAAAAAGCATGCCAGCTTGACCGATCATGATTAAGAAAAGGGTGGCCTAACCTGACCCTATAAGATGCATATTTATATTTATAGAAAAAAAAATCTTTTTAAATGGAATTTGTAGAAAATTACATTAAAAGTCTATCCGGACCGCTCGGCCTGTGGGTCTAGAAGCTCGGCCATGTCGGACCCAGATTCAAGGGTCGGACCAACCCGGCCAGCCATGTCTATTTGGACCAGCCCAATCAATCTACGGTCCATGGGTCAATGCATATGTTCCGGTCTATATATTTATAGTTCTAAGAATATATGTATATATATATTTGTATATTTATAAATATGTAGTATATACATATACACACACTCACACATTATCCCTTACCCATAAGCATGAAAATCCTGAAATCGGATTTGTAAGTTGAAGAAGGTCTCAGTCTCAGTATTGGTGACAAATGAAATAAGTGATATTAATAGAAGAACAAACATAAAGGCTGACATTAATTGCTAAACTTGTAGGTTTCTGTGCCATTTTTAACCTATCGTATGTACCTACAGGAACGTAATTTCTTTCCTAATTTAACTGCAAAGTATTGGACTCTTTATACATACATAATATATATACATATATATAAATCATTTTATTATAGTACCATATTCATAATCATCTTTAGCACTCATATCATGGAACAAGTTCCAGTATCAATTTTATTTATTTGCGAAAGGACAAGTTCTCTGTGTGTAAATTTAGCACTAGTTAGCACTTGCCTACATACATACATATATATATATATATATATATATATGGCTGTTAATGCCACACGATACATAAGGATCTTTTTATTATTCTACTATTTTTTTTCCAGCAAAGGAACAAAAATGGTGAAATAGTTGTTGACCCTTCACACGCATCAAACAACAAACATTTTTTGTTTGTCTTTGTCTTTGCCTTTGTGGGGCTTTTTTTTTTTTTTTTTTTTTTTTCTTTTTTTGAGGGTGGAAAGAGTGCACTTTATTTAATTAGAAGAGGCCATATCGACACTTACAATATCCGCGATAAAACTTGGAAAAGGACCCAAACAAACATTATCAATACTTGAATTACTAGCAAACTTTGCAAGTGAGTGAGCAGCCATATTACATTGACGAGAAATATGACCACACGAACCGCCACCAGCTTCCTCCATCAACAGCTTCCTGCACCCAAGTTCACTAGGGTTATTTACCTTTTTATTCTTTATAGTTTGCTCTCATTCAAGAAAAAATACACCTTATAATTTCAAAGCTTTATGTTTTAATACCATCACAGTACATTTAATATACAAATTTAAACCTTATCCTTGATTAATACTTAATTTTGACGTGGAAATACCCATAATACCCTTAAAAAGAAAAACTAAAATTTAGTGTTATTTATCTTTTGGGTAGTTTTTAGGACACCAATTCCGATATCAACTTTTTGAGTATCAACTCATGTGTCATATTTTTATTAGTAGATTCATTAATCAATTAGTGTGGCAATATTTTAAAAACTTACCAATAAAATAACAACAACTCATATGTCACAAAGGTTGAGTACTCAAAAATTGAGATTTGAATTAGTGTCACTAGCATTTTCTTATCTTTTATACCATGTATTTTTGGATTATTCAAAAAGTATACCATGTAATATTGAAGTTATGTATATTTTTATGGCATTAGATTATATTTAATATATGTCTATATTTTTTCTCGATCAACACTTAATTTTGACCTGAATAATACCATAAATATCTTTAATATTTAAAATTAAAAAATAATTGAAGACATTCAAATTTAATGGTATTTTTACATTTTAAGGTCAAAATGTAGTATTGGTTTAGAAAATATATAGATTTGTATTTTATATTTAAAATGTAATAAATGGTTTAAAAATACATGACTTTAAAATTTGAGTATCTAAGAGCAAAGTACATGGTATAAAAAGTGAATAATCAAAATTTTAGTTGTTCTTTTTAAGGGTAAATTTGGTATTTTTAGGTTAAAATTAAGTATTAACCGAGAAAAAGAATACAGTTGTAAATATAATTTGATGATATATAAATGTAAAAATTTCAAACAATATAATTCCTGAAATATTGAGGTAAATAAAAGAGACAGAAATATAAATAATCCATTTAGGGAAAAAAAAAAGACCAGTTATGCCTTCTCACCCTCTTCGCCAAATTATTTCGGAGTCAATTAGGGTGATCAATAGAATGGGTCATATATTTTGTTAATTTGACCTTTACTGTGTCTGAATTTTTATTCTCTTTTATTTTTGTGACAGTTTTTCTCTTGTAAATTAATTCTATGACAAAGACGTATTTTTTCTTGCAGAATAACCAAACGGCGCATTCTGTCCAGAAGCTTAATTTTGATCGAATTGCAATCAACATTGCCGGCAGAAAGTTAGCTTCAGATTCTGTGCTACATACATAACCCAAAAAAAAAAAAAAAAAAAAAAAAAAAAAAAAAAATCCCAAATCGTTAACTTATTTGCTTGTGGCTTCAATAATCAAGGAGCTAATATTCTAATTGTATATTGCTTAGTTGCTTGTGATTGGTTATTCTTTTTACTAGGGCCAGAGGGGTAGATTTGAAAAAATCTTGAGTGAACTTAACAGACAAAAAATCTTCTAAAGATCTAAACTTTTGACGAGAATGATACTATCAACAATCGCATTAATACTCATAAAGAGGTGAAATTTTTTTTGTTCAGGTTCTTGGGAGAAATTAACATATATAGATATTAAAAAAATGAATAAAAATTAGGTCGTGAAAAATTCATCTTACAAGCTTAGGGCTCTTGGTAGAAAGGGTTTAAAATGAGAAAAATCATTTCTCATAGATTATTTTATTTGCTGAATTTTTTTAGATTATAAGACCTTATTATATTTTTCTTTTCTTTTTTATAATAAAAGAAAACTCTAATGATAATTTCACACATGCTTTCACTCATAAAATAAAGATATGCTTTCACCTATAAAATAAAGAATTCATTTCTCCGATTGAAATTTAAAATAAAAATAATAACAATACTAATCAAATTTCTTTCATCACAAATAATTACAGAATAACCACGAAATTATTACAACACAGAAAATGATAACAAAACAAACCAAAAGCAAAAAAACGAAGACCAAAAAGATAAAAAAGAAAGCATTATGCAAGCTTTAGATCAAAACAAATAAAAAGAAATTCAATTCTCTTCTCTTCAAAAAGGAAAGCATATCCTATTAGAAAAACCAACATAGGGTTTTAAATTCTTTTTCAGTGGAAATTTTAAACTTTCTTGGGATTTAAAGCATAAGAAGAAAGCACAGATAAAATGGTTGTGCAGACGAATGCAAAGGAAAAGGAGGCTGGCTGATCCAAACGACATGCCGTATATAGTAGTACATCTTTCAATTCGATACCATAGAAAGTTCTTGAAGAACAACTTCGTATAGTTTGTAACACCAAATCCTGAAGCGGCACCTATGGCTAGTACGTACGACATTATCTGCTAAAAGCATATATACATCATATCAAATGTTCATTAATGTCGGAATTTAGCGTGTGTCCACAGTGACAAAATAATGATGTATGAAAGTAGTTAATTTTTAGGGTAATTTGTCAATTTAGTTCTTGAATTATGAATATTCTATTATTTTAGTCTTAAAATTTTTGATTTTGGTAAATTAGTCCATAAACTTTTGTTTTTTGACAGTTTTGATCTTTTACACTAAAATTAATATATGATTTCTGAAATTTAACGTAGATGATTATATCACTATTGCATGGTAACTAAATTTTAAAGAAATTATTATATTAGGGTTAAAAGATTTTCGTTTCTAAGGGCTTTAATATGAATAATAAGGAATTTTTTTACACTTAGTATGATTATATTTGTAAAATTTTCACGTTAACATGAAGTTGAAACATGATTACTACAAAAGCGAAATAATCAATTTTTAATAGTACCAGAATCAATCTATGTTTTACTGGGGACTTATTTTCAACAGCAACAGAGTCAATTTATTATTTTAGTAGGGACATATACTTAAAGGATATGGTAAAATGAGAAAAATGAAAAGTTCACCAGGGGTTCAGAAGCCCTGGTCCCTCGACATGGGTGTCTCCGTCCCTAGTTTTTGGATAAGGCTGTTATTTATATCTTTTGCTGTCTACTTTCTCTCTCTTGCTCCTTTGAGAGTTGTTACCGTTTGAATTTTTGTGTGTTTTTTTTAAATTATTATTTATATTTGAGGTGAGGATTTCAGAAGGATTAGATAGATAAAGGGTACTACTAGCCTACTTAAAATATACCTAGTGTTTTCAACATCAGTTATCCTCTCTCCATTCATTTTATTTTTTAAAAGACAAAATAATGGGCAATGTACATTTTGGGTCTCTAATTATGGTTTTGTACATGCTAATTAATGAAATTAAGCTCTCGATATATATGATGCAATAAACTAGTGGCACTTATTATTATTTGGTATACATAAATATATATATATATACACACACACACTTTGTCGCCATAGAAGTCAAATAGAAGGTTGCCTTCGCTTTTGCGAACGATATTGTAGATTGTAAATGCAAGTTGCACAGAAAGCACATGTATCTGCATAGTTAGATTATTGTAACCATTCAATTTAAAAACTCTTTTATCTTATCTTATTTTACCTTAACATATATAAAAGAGCCAATAATACTCTCCTTCCTTCCACCATGTGTCAACCCATTGTTTTTATACTTTTCTTTTTTGCTTTCATCCTTTTTCTTTCTTTTATCTTTTTCTTTTTCTTCTCTCATTTATTTTCTTTTATGTTTTTATCCTTTTTTTTTTAAATTTCTATTACCTTTTTCGTTTCTCATTACATATATGTATATACACATATACATAGTTCTTTATATATCTATTCAATAACTTATATATTTTTTTTATTAATATGATTGACAAGGGTTTTTGTCTAAATTTTTTTGAAATTTTGTTAGAAGTTTTGGTTTTGGTTGTTTAAGTTTTGTAAGGAGTTTTGATTTTTTGTATTTTTTTTTTCTTATTTTATCTTATTTGACATTTTTGTTTTTAATTTATTCTTTAAATTCTTATATCTTTTTCATTCTCTTTAAATTTTTATATTTTTTACATAATATATTATTCATACGCGCGAAGCGTGTGTTCAACTAGTATTATAAATTAGAAGAAGCATTAGAAATATCACTTTTTGGTTAGAAAATCATACTAATCATAGCTAAACAACATGTCCCTTTAATGTCGTTTTAGTTTAAAAAAAAATGGCATGCCATTTGACTGGTCGAAAACAGTATGTGTACCAAATATACGTTAGAATGACATGCCTTTCCATGATTGTATTTGTTGTTCTACAAGGAGAAAACTACATATCGTTTTTCTCTTCTCCTAAGTATACCAAACGAGAGCACGTATCCAATAATATTGTTTTTCTGCCTTTTAAGTTTGAAAACGACACACATTTTGTCATTTAAAAGTTTCCTGTCGTTTAAACAGAAAACTCATGTCCTGTGCGTGCATGAAAAAGTCTTATATACACACACAAATATGTAATAAGCATATAACCATGTTAGCTTTTATGTTGACAATTAACACTATGGTGTAGTAAAGTCTCTGGCAGCATTGTATATATACAATATTATTATATAAAACCATCAAATGGACACGTCCTTGGAATTTATGCAAATAATTTCAAAAAATTATTTAAATTAATTATATGTCGCATAACTACTTATTTATTGATAACAATATCTAAATAGTGGTACTAGCACAAACGAAAGTTTATCTTTTTCTTTCTTGTAGCATATATTGTTTTCAACTTGCTAGATCATATATGGTCTGTATATGAGTTGGCATTCTAAATATTTGCTGTAGTTAGGTGTTTTGAGTTGTCGTTTGAAGTCTTCCTTGCATTGACCTTGTGTAATCAATGCCATTTGCAAAGGGGTCTCATCGCGGGTTTGTTTGTGTAATTTGTCTTTTGGAAGGTCGAATTTGTATTATTTTTCTTTTATATGAAAATTTTTGTTTTAATTTCCAAGTTTACATACAAGATGGCCCAATGTATGTAATACGATTCTGAATAAGATTTATTTTAGATTCTGATTTCAATGCATAAGTTCGGCTAGTTGTTCTTTCTGACGTTAGTTCCGACTTGTTTCTAAACTCATTAGTTGGTCAAATATATCTGGGTTGTTTTGTTTTTTGGATGGCCATTTGTTCTATGTTTCAGGCATTTCTGTATTCATTTTTTTTTCTCTCTTTAATAATTATATAAGTGGGGAGCTTAGTGCTCAACGGGTTGTTAGCATGTCCCAACTTAATTGGGATGTGTCAATTTATCTATACACGTATTGTTCCTCTCTCATCACTGATATGTGTGTTTATAATAAAAATACAGTGTGGCCTATATCTTATATGAACATGCTAATTGGAATGCATTATTCTCTTATTGTTATAAATCGCTTATCTCTTATTATATATATATATATATATTCATATTATAAAATGATGAATAATACTTTCTACAATACTTGTCTTCCTTTCTTATTATGCGAGTCTAATACCCACCGCATGATACTTTTTAATTTTAATTTTATTATTATTATTATTATTGCTCTTATTACTTTGTTTCTCTATCCTGCACGTACTTTGTGCATGTTGTCCAATTTTTTTTTAACTTGGGAAAGGGAATCTGAACTCTGCAATTTTAGGTGGAGTCAGATATGTATTATCGCTAGATTATGCTTGCAACCACAATATGTTTTTCAATTAATATACATATTCCAATAATATCTATCAACTCTTTTATCAATCTAGCGGGTGGTAGGTCATGACTTGGTGGTCACTTACCACCTCAATCGGTAAAAATTGAATATCAAGAGTTGGTTAAATTTGCAGTTTATTCTTTGATAGCATATCTGCAAGCAATAGCATTCTGAATCCAAA
This sequence comes from Ficus hirta, assembly GCA_038430175.1. Lineage (NCBI taxonomy): Eukaryota > Viridiplantae > Streptophyta > Magnoliopsida > Rosales > Moraceae > Ficus > Ficus hirta. The sequence goes on along the minus strand of CM076595.1, from coordinate 8,524,252 downwards.
ATCCTGTTCAGCTAAAGAACGCGTTCTATTTATTTATTTATTTATTTTTGGTAACTAAACTTCATTCAAACAACAAAAAACAAACCATAACTAAAGAGCAAAGCTCGAAAAACAGACCTAGGCACAACAAGAGATCCAAAAGATCTCACCACGGGAGAATAAAGTGCCCAACAAGCTAATCTATGAGCTAAAGTATTTCCGGTTCTTTTAATCGAAACAAAGGAACAAGAAAGGAAATCTTGAGCCAAATCTACAAACTCTAACCTCAAATTCTCAATCTCCCACTCAGCAGCAGTTCTCCCAATTCTTGTTGCCGTTGGTTTTATTTGATACAAAAATAAAAATGAGCGTTTTAAGTAGTAGAACAGTAGTATAATTATACTCTCAGTACACGACTCGCAATTGGTGAGGCTGCTTATTGTTTTGCCATAGTCTTCTTCGGATTCATCAATTATTGGTAAACTTCCTTCACACCAAGTTTTGTTTTGTTTTGTTTTGTTTTTTTGTTTTTTTGTTTTTTGTTTTTGTTTTTGTTTTTTGTTTTTTTGTTTTTGTTTGTTTTGACGTGCAGTACACTTTTTGTACTCTTTCTCTACCTATTACCTATCCTATGTTCAGAATTAGCTAGTGCTTTGTCAGCCTTTTTTCTGACATACGGGACATCAAATTCCCCGTATACCTAATTCAATTAACTGTAGGGTCGAAGCTCCTCTACGTCTGCTAATCTTATCATGTATATTTCTACCAAAAAAAATCTTATCATGTATTTATGCACGAAAAAAGTTCTTATATTCTTTTTCTTTTTTTTGGATAGAAAAGAAATATTTAATTGAAAGCACTTGTGGTAATATGCTTCTGCCTTTTCTGGTAACGATTTAACCTTGTGATGAAGTAATGAATTAGGGGCGTGGGTAAGACAAAGTACTGAATTAGAAGAAGTGAAAAAGGAGTGATCGTTAATTAAGTGGTGGTTTGCAATATGTTGGTTTTGGAAATTAGGTGTCGTATAGAGCTGCAAGTATTTTTATTTTTAATATTTTTTTTTGAAATGGGTATTTTATTCACATCATCGATGGGGGTAAAAAAAAAATAAATAAATAAAAAACTCACCCAATGAACCAAGAGAAATCTCCCACCCAAGGTGTCATGAGGATGGTAGGCTGGGTTTTTCATCTTTCCTAGAGAATTTTGTTACGGGGTGTTATTGCTTAATCGTGTTTTTCAAGAGATTAATGTTTGTTTCTTGTTTAAAGTATCTTAAAGTTTATTCAGAATATATATATTTTTAGAAGTCACATTTTATAATTTTGATTAAAAACTATTATAAAGATAAAAACACTTTTGACATATTATTCAACACAGTCAGAAGTAGTCTTTAGATCCAGAAAATCAAAACTAACCTCTAAAACACTCTCGTAAACAACCCTTACCCGATTCTGAAGTCATTCTTTTTTGTGATGGTGGATAATGTTTTCCTCTTAGCTTTTGTATTGCCAATTACTCTATGGTTGCAAAGTCTCTGGCAGCAATGTACTTACAAGAGTAAAAACACCAAGTGGGCACGTCCTCAGAATTTATGCTAATAATTTCAAATCAAATATTAATTAACGTCTTATAATTAATTTGGCTCACTATTATTTTGACAACAATTAACATTGAAGTAGTGGTACTTTGCACAAGTGGAATTTATCATTTTTCTTTCTTCTAAATATAATTATCAACTTGCTAAATCATGCACCTCATGTATACGACTTGACATTCTAAATTTAGTGAATTAATTATGTATTTCTAGTCATAGCATATGCAAAATGGGTCTAATTAACTCAATGCCCAAAGTGGGTCTAATTAAGTGTCGGTTTGTTTGTGTAATTTATCTTTTGGAAAGTTCAATAATCTTCCTTAATACTAATTGTTATCATTATTACTTTTTAATTCCTCAACAAGAAAAGTCTATATGCTAATTAAGGGTTAGTTTGGCATTGTTGTGTTGTGAAAAATTTTTGTTGCAGCTCTGCATTGAGTCTGGAGTACTTATTATCCAGAAGCAGGTAAGCATTTGATAAATTTTTTTTTTTCAAAGTTTTTGTGAATACCAATGGTCGAATTTTAGGTGTTTGGTTAATTATAAATAAAATTATTGTGGAGATGTATATTAACTAAAATAGATATACTTTTTTGTCTAATAAATATATGTGTAATAACATATTTTAACGCACATATTTTTATAGAAAATAGAAAGAGCAAAATTACGTTCAAATATTTTTCATATACATCCTTTTTGAAATTAAAATATTAACTCCACAATTAAATAGGTAATAAATCTTAAAATTTATTGTATTTACAAAAGAATTTGTTATTTCTTTCAGAAAGGAAAGAATTTGTATTTTTAAACAACAGTTAGACATAATTTGCTCATTTGTTATAGAGATTAAAAAAAAAAAAAAAACCGAACAGATTGAAAATTATTTTTAATAATTGATCAGATATTTTAGTAAAGTTACAAACTTACCGTAGAAGCAACCGTCTAAAAGCAACCCTAACACACTTCTCAAATTATGTTATAGGCAAAAGATTTTAGAATTTGTAGCCATGGAAAAATAAGGTGCTTTACGAAACAGCTCGGATTTGTTGTAGATTATTAGAAAATCCAAAAACAATGCTAAACCTCCTATTGGGTGAATAATTGCGTTTCAATTTCTCGAGTTTCCATATATAGTTTTCTCCGACTAGCCAATACCTGGATGCACGTCTTCTCTTTTTGGGCAAGTTATCAACAATTCATTTGATTGAGAAAGGACTCGCTGTCCGACAAGCATAGCCAGGCCATTTGTGGTGCACATGTTTGAAAACGATTTCCGCTAAAGCCTTTGTCTGATCATAGGACGTCCACTTTTTCCACGGTGAAGTTTGATTGATCGACCACCACATCTTTCCATCGTACATTGTTAAACAGTCTATGTAACCTTTGTTTTTTTGCTTTTTTTTTTTTTTTTTTTTTTGGTGGTGAATCGGTTTGCATAACTTTTGAGGATTCTGATCCTCATTCCATCTTTCATCAGTGTATGGGCCCATACCACTTGTACCATAAGAATATAGTACGACCCCTTCTCTCTCTCTTATTATTACTTAGCTAGTTCAACACATGATTCGCGCGTAGAGTAATATATTACGTAAAAAAATATATATATATATATATAAAAATTTAAAGAGAAATTTTTTTTAAAAAAAGTACAACACGATAAAATAAGAAAAACAAAATTAAAAATCAAAACTGCATATGAAATTTAAATGATCAAACCAAAATTTCTAATAAAATTTCAAAATAATTTAGACAAAAACACTTTTCAATCATATTAATAAAAATATAAGTTATTAAATAGATATATAGATGATTATGTACATGTGTATATAAATAAAGGTAATGAGAAATGACAAAGGTAATAGAAATTAAAAAAAAAAAGAATAAAAACATAAAAGAAAATAAATAAGAGAAGAAATAGAAAGATAAAAGAAAGAAAAATGATGAAAGCAAAAAAGAAAAGTAAAAAAAAAAAAAACAATGGGCAGATATGACAGAAGAAGGAAGAGTATTATTGATTATTTTATATATGTTATTATTATTATATATATGCTATTATGTTGTTATTATTATAAGATGAGAAAATTTCGCTAGTAGCCACCCTTATGCACCAGCTCTTTTTTTTTTTTCCCCCTCACTGTTGGGTAACCTTGCACTTTTAATTTTGGCACCCCAGAGATTTTCTTGAGCTTGTCGGAAAAGTGATCTGACAATAAATTGTGGCATTAATGTCCAATGAGTGTCGTGAAGGTGTCATTTGTGTTCTTCTCTTTATTGTTGTTATAATTATTATTATCTTTTCCTCCTATGGGATACATGCCTATTTACAAACATTTTGTGGGTTTCCAATTTTTTTTTCCTATAAAATTCACATAATAATAGATTGTTTGAATTTGAGTAACCAAAACAAGTTCAAACCCTCCAAATAAACAAATCATCATTTCCTTTATAAAAATATGCATACACACACACACGCATATTGCTTTTGTAATTATGACAATAAATATTACACCTTACGTTTAAAAATCACAATCATGAGCAACCAAAACGATCCCTAAGGATTAAGAGTATTTGTATATCGCTAGACTCGTCTTATTTTGAAAGCGTTTAGGATGTAATTTAAACAACGACCTTACGTTCAAGTACAATCCAAGCACTCCAATATATAAAAACAGTTGTTCAAGTAACATGCTTAATATGACTTGATCAAGTCAATTGCTGATTTTTAAGATAGGAATACTAGTGTACTACAAATTTTTAAGGCCCGTTTGAGGGGACATCTAGAGATAGTGTTTTGAAGGTTGAGTTGAAAATATGTGTTTAGAGGAAAACTTTTGAAAAAGTTATATGGTATAGAAAATAGTACAAAAATTTGAAATGTGTTCCGAAAAAAATATGCAAAATAATATTGTCTTGTTCGTCATGTCGATACGAGCATTTTGACATAAAAATCATTTTATTTCGATTTGAAATGAGAAAGTTGTATATTTTTAAAGTTTATGTTTTTTGAAAATAGAAGAGATGGAAAATTTGATTTAAAGTTAGAATTATGAAATCCAAATGATAAAATATCATATGAAGACGGCACCCCAAATGGATCCTAAATAAATAATGATTAGTTGTACTTGAGACTACATGACCTATAGTTTTACCTTTGGAAAATATTTTTTTTTTTGGGTAGAATGTTTTGGGGAAAGATTATTTAGTACAATTTTTGGCAATTTTATTTGAATTTTACATTCAAAACGTTGTTTTGTCCACATTCAAAACGTTGTTGTGTTTTCATCCCAAATCTAACTACGCAGAGATTGATATATCCAAAAAAGTGAATTTCTTTTTTTATGTAAAATAACATTTTTACTTTTATAGAAAATAGAAAGAGCAAAATTACGTTCAAATCTTTTTCATATACATCCTTTTTGAAATTAAAATAATAAAAGAATAAAACTCCACAATTAAATAGGTAATAAATTTTAAAATTTATTGTATTTACAAAAGAAATTGCTGTTTCTTTTAGAAAGGGAAGAATTTGTATTTTTAAACAAACAGTTAAACATAATTTGCTCATTTGTTATAGAGATTAAAAAAAACGAACAGATTGAAAATTATTTTTAACATTGATCAGATATTTTAGTAAATTTATAAACTTACCATAGAAGCAACTGTCTAAAAGCAATCCCTAACACATTTCTCAAATTATGCTATAGGCAAAAGCTTTTAGAATCTGTAGCTATGCAAAAATAAGGTACTTTACGAAACACCACGGACTTGACGTAGATTATTAGAGAATCCAAAAACAATGCTAAACCGGTCCTAAATTTTGTTTTAATTTCCTTTTGGGTGAATAATTGTGTTTTAATTTCTCCAGATTCCATATGTAGATTTCACCGACTTGCCAATAGTACAGTTGGATGCGTCGTCCTCTCTTTTTGGGCAAGTTATCAACGGTTCATTTGAATGAGAAAGGACTTGCTGTCCTACAAGCATAGCCAGGCCATTTGTGGTGGACATGTTTGAAAACGATTTCCGCTAAAGCCTTTTTCTGATTATAGGACGTCCACTTTTTCCATGGTGAAGTTTGGACCACAGAATATCGACCAACCACGTCTTCTCATCGTACGTTGTTAATAACGACAACTTTTTTTTTTTTTTTTGGTTTTGTTTTTTTGTTTTTTTTCTTGGGGTGAATCGGTTTGCATAACTTTTTAGGATTCTTATCCTCATTCTATGTTTCCATCAGTATATGGGCCCATACCACTTGAACCATAATAATAATACAACCCCTTCTCTGTCTCTTATCATCACTAGTTCAACACGTGCGAAGATTCTCACGTAGATTAATGTATTATGTAAAAAAATATATATGTTTAAAGAGAAAATTTTTTAAAAAAAAATAACAAAACGATAAAATAAGAAAAAGTAACTAAAAACCAAAATTGCATACGAAACTTAAATAATCAAAACCAAAATTTCTAATAAAATTTCAAAACAATTTTGACAAAAACCATTTTCAATCATATTAATAAAAATATAAGTTATTGAATAAATATATAGATGATTATGTATATGAGTATATACATAAATGTAATGAGAAACGAAAAAGGTAATAAAAATTAAAAAAAAAAAAGATAAAAACATAAAAGAAAAGAAATGAGAGGAGAAAGAGAAAAAGATAAAAAGAAAGAAAAATAATAAAAGCAAAAAAGAAAATAAAAAAAAAAAAAACAATGGACAGACACAAAGCGAAAGGAGGATGAGCATTATTGACTCTTATATATATATATATTATTATTATTCTTATTGTATATATGCTATTACGTTATTATTATTATTATTATAAGATGAGAAAATTTCGTTGGCAGCCACCCTTATGCACCAGCTCTCTCTCTCTTTTTGTTATTTATTTATTTTTTTCCCACTGTTGGGTAACCTTGGCACTTTTTTGGCACCCCAGAGATTTTATTCAGCTTGTCGGAAAGGTGATCTGACAATAAATTGCGGCTTCAATGTCCAATGAGTCTCGTGAAAGTGTCATTTGTATTCTTCTCTCTATTGTTGTTATTATTATTATGATAATCTTTTCCTTCTATGGGGTACATGCCTATATACAAACATTTTCCAATTTTTTTTCTATAAAATTCACATATAATAACATATTTTTTGAATTTGAGTAACCAAAACAAGTTCAAACCCTCCAAATAAACAACTCATTGTTTCCCTCATAATAATATGCATATATATATACACACACACACATATATTACTTTTGTAATTATGACAATATATATTACACTCACGTTTAAAAATCACAATCATAAGCAACCAAAAAGATCCCTGAGGATTAAGAGTATTTGTATATCGCTAGACTCGTCTTATTTTGAAAGCGATTAGGATGTAATTTAAACAACGATCTTACGTTCAAATACAATCCAAGCACTCCAATATATATAAACAGTTGTTCAAGCAACATGCTTAATATGACTTGATCAAGTCGATTGTCGATTTTTAAGATAGGAGTACTTGTGTACTACGAATTGTTAAGGGCTTGTTTTGGGATACCTGGAGATGGTGTTTTGAAGATTGAGTTGGAAATGTAGATTTTGGGGAAAACTTTTAAAAAAGTTTTATGGTATAGAAAATAGTACAAAAATAAATGTGTTCGAAAAAAAAGATGCAACATGAATCTTGTATTTTTTATCTCATCGATACGAGCATTTTGACATGAAATCATTTCATTTCGATTTGAAATGAGAAAGTTATGGACTTTTAAAGTTTGAGTTTTTTAAAATAGAAAAGAAGGAAAATTTGATTTAGAGTTAGAATTTTGAAATCCAAATAATAAAATATCATTTGAAGACGGCATTCCAAACAGATTCTAAAAAAAGAATAATTAGTTGTACCTGAGACTACATGACCTATAGTTTTATCTTTGGGAAAGATTTTTTCGTATAATTTTTTGGCAATTTTATTTGAATTTCACATTCAAAACGTCGTTTTGTTCACATTCAAAAAGTTGTTGTGTTTTCATCCCAAATCTAACTACACAGAGATTGATACATTATTAAAAAAAAAAAAAAAGTTAATTTCATTTTTTATGAAAATGAATTTACTTGAGAAGCGTACAGAATACATCATCTTTTAGCTCAAAGTATCATAACAACAGTAACATCAGGACGCATAAAATTCCAAACATTTTCACCGTCGGGTCCTTCTCTGAATTTTCTTTAATGTGTTACTTTACGGGTAAGTAGTACGCCTTCATGCAATGAATCGTGACAAGACTTTCCCTTGCGTTGTGGAGCCCCTTTTCACTTCCGACAGCTTGCAACTCTTTTGGACAATTGGATGGCCCCTCTAGCAATAATTCTCCACCATATAATATAGCGTCAAAAGCTACCCTCCATTCCAATATTTGTCTACCAGATGATGGATGTATAGAAATAATACCGATTTTTCAAAAAATATATATTGTTGTACTTTTAGTTGAAAATTTTTTCAATAGAAATGGGATTTCGAATAATCGAAAATAAATTGCATAATATTAAAGATGTTGAAATTAAATTGCAAATAATGTTCTTATAAGAGGTAGTTTCATTCCTCATTTATCTTACATCCATATTTAAAATATCATCGCGTACTCATTTTAACTCTGAATATTTAAGAGTACTCGTATATTTTAGAAAATGTTTAGGATAATTAGCAGATCTAGAGAGAGAGACTTAGAACTCACCTGGAAAATTAGAATACTAGTGGTAAATGTGTACCTATTTCACTGTCGCCCCTTAGAAGTTTTGGGTGTTAAATCCCATGCAAGATCTTGTCAAATAATCAGTCTTTTTGCTTAAACCTCAGTTTCGTTGTCGATCTGACCTCAAAATTATTATGTGCTCTTGATTTATTGATGAGGACATTTTCTTTTAAGGGATCCAAAATTTTTATTCAACAAATAATAGTCTAGGTAGACACAAAAACACACATACACATATATATATATATATATATATAGTTTGTTAAATAAATTATTAAAACAAGAATCTATATGCTTGTTAAAGCTGAATTGGACTAATTGGACTCTAGTTAAAAACATAATAAGCATGAAAGACACGACATTGGGTGTCTGTTAATTTGGCAGGGACATTATAGATATTTTGGTCATGTAAGAATTGGGTTAGGTATACAAGAAGTAGGAACGGAGTCACTTAGTGGAGGCTTCTGTTCTTAGCGAACTTTTTTTTTTTTTTTCAACTTTACTTTTAAAAACTTTACATTTTTTCTCATTAGTTTTATCCCTAATTAAAAATTTATTATCATTATTAAGCTCTTAAAAACTTTATCCCTCCGTCTTTAAGAAGAAATATGGTGAATTTGAGATGAAGTACTTATCGATTCTATTAATAAATTAGTTTCTTGTTTATTTCATACCTTGTCAGTTACAACTATGCACTATATATTCTCACTTTTTTTTTTTTTCCTATGCTGTGGGTGTAACCCCCGACAAAAGCCATGTTCTATGAGCTATGTATATATCCACTTACCCAAAAAAAAAGAAAAGGAAAAGTGATAACCTAATGCACATATATATGCAAGAAGTAAAACATGTGTGCTTATATACATATACATATACGTATATATGCATGTGCGTCACATAAACGCATATATATATTTTGGACAAATAAATAAGGAGAACATGTTAAGAGAAATATTCCTTTAAAATATAATAAACATGAACTGTACTCTAATATTAGCTATTTTCATGTATAAGACGGATGAAGACAAAATTTTCTGAAGTGATCTCTATTTGTATGTGTGTGAATATATATATATATATATATGTAATATATATGTATATATGTATATGTAGATATTAAATGCGGTCTAGTGCTCAGGATAAAGTTCAGGTCGAACAGACAACGAAACAAAGATTGATTTGCAAAAGGACTCATCAGTTGACAAGCATAGCATAGAATTCACTCACCCGTTTACAGATCACAAACTCTAGCTCTCGATCCCTTCTCAAGTCCGGTCCATCTCACACAACAAATATATATATATATATATATATATATATATATAATATCCATCTGAGAAATCCCAGAAAAAGAAAAGAAAAAAGGAATTACTATAAGATAAAAAAGAAAAAAGAAAAAAAAAAGAAAAGAAAAAGAAAAGAATATGTGTATATATAAATAGAGTTATAAAGAAAGCGTAATATGAGAAGCAGCTGGAATACCTGTAGGTAGATAAACGAAAGAGCTGGATTCCACATCCCCCAGGCCCCATGTTTGTGTGCTCTATGCTCAAAGTTCCTGCTGAATTTATAGAAGATAAGACGAGAAAACGACACAAAACAAATTGAGTATTTTTATATATATTATCCTTTTTTAAAAATTTTTTTTTTCTTGTTTGGGATTTGTTATCCTAATTTGCTGTTTGTTGAAGTTATCAATTAGTTTGAAGCGTGTGTAACTTCTTTCTTGATCTTTATCTTCTACTGCTACTTACTTTACACGTGAGGAGCTTTGACTTTCTGGTATGACTTTCTGGAATTACATAAGCAATAAATAAATATTTTCGTTAAAAAGAAACCCGGAAGATTAAACTCTATTGATTATCAATATAAAAGAACTTTTCTACGTGGCACACATGTACAAATTGATAGATATAACTTTTTTGTATATTATAATAATAACCAGTTGATTTTAATATAATTTTTTTTAGTGATATTTATCCATTTACACTAATACGTATTTTCTAACAATATTTCATATTATAATATTATTAATAAAAAATTATATGTAAATCAATTAGTAGTCACAAGATATAGATCGGATGTTACAAGTACCGCTCTTGTCCTGCTGCCGAATAGGAGAGCAGAACAATAAATAACATAAGTCATAATGTTGTATTTATAAGATATTAATCTTGATACCATCCTAATTTGGGAAGAAAAATTAAAACTGAAATATTCCTAGACAAAGAAATCCTAAAAAAAAAAAAACAAGATACTCCTAAAAAAATTTCTAATTAGTATAATTAAAATCTAAGTGTAAATCAAATAATAGAAATCCCGTTGGTCAACTCTATTGATCTAAGTTACCACATCCTGATAATCCGCATCAACAGCGCATGTGAATTCTACCTAGCTTCCTCCTCGAAAAGACCAAATGAGTTGGTAGAACCTTTTTTTTTTTTTTTTTTAAATCGCCAACTCAGATTGGTTTTTAATAAAAGAAAAAAAAAGATGAAAAAAAAGCTCAGAATCCAGGCTTGATGGTAAACTATATAAACAAAATTGTAAAAACAATAATTAAAAAAAAAAAAAAAAAACACCTTCGAAATGCAAATGAACCCAACCAAAAGGTGTTGTCATTTTTATATTTTGGAATCTTTTCCTTTTCTAACACGAAATTTATAGATATATATATATATATATATATTTTTTTTCAGAAATAGCAATCTTATCTCCTTTTAAATTATTCATTTCTATTTATTATTTTTTTTAGCAAGCAAGTGTATAATTAGTAATTTTCTCTCTAAGTGTTACATTTTTAGTGATTTACTGAATAATTACATAATTAGCGATATAGGTTAGCATAACATAATAGGGAAGAAGGTATGCTTTAAGATCGCTCTTTCTTTTTTCTCTCTACTTTAAATTAATGAGCATAACTATTTGCTAAACTATTTTAAATTAAAAAAAAATCGTTCCAAATTATATGCTAGTCATGATCTATAGTCCTTTTTTAACCTTTTCTTTTTATTAGATGGAATTTACCCCCATTGATACCCATTAATTAATATTTTAATCCTTATTGTATATATTTTTTCCTTTAATTCCAAGTCGTTGAACAGATACCTTCAAAATTGATAACTTTTAAGAGTGTATCCTTGGCTTGGGCTTGGATTATTAAGTACCACTTAACCGCCCCTCAAGGACAAAAGAAATGAAGTTGGAAAACTGTTTGGAAAAAGTATATATAACAAATCTACGATAACTACTTCTCAACATAAGGTTTTTAGGGTTTTTCTTTCAATCAACTCCAATATTTAAAAGGATTCTCACTAATAGTAGAAAAAATAATTACATACAAGTTTAACGAGCTATATACTTGTCTTTGTTTGTGATATTTAAAACGTGAAAGACCAAAAATACCCTAGATAAAACAGGACAAACGAAAATTGGTTACATGAGGAATGCCCAATAGATTAGGTTGGATTAAGGTTAACATTGACAAAGTGGCTTGGGGAGCTCCTAATAGATTAGGTTGTGATTGTATTTTTTCACACTTGTAGGGATTTATCAAAGGTTGTTTTTCGGCTTGTATTTCTTGAGGCTGAAATTCTAGCTTTTATGATTGCTATAAAGAAACTAAAGTTTTGGGAATTCAAATATGGTCTCTTTCCATTAAATGTGACTCCATTTATGTTGTTAATTTGTTTAAAAATAGATCATTTATAGTGGTGCCTCAAGAATATAGAAGTCATTGGACCGGTTTATCATTATGCTAATAGTTTGATTGTCAAGGTCGCTCATAACATTAGGGAAGACAACAGTATGACAGAAAAACTGACTCCCCAGTTAGTTCTTCTGATGTTTTCTATTGGTAGTCATCCGCTTTTGATTTCCAAATAATTGATTCGTCAAGTAGGATATGTCTCCCTTACCTATTTATGGATTTACGTAATTTCTCTGGGATCAAACGCTCTTTCTTAAACTTTTTTCCTTCAAGTTTTTCCGCCCCTAAAAAAAAAAGGGTTTTTTTTTTTTTTTCCCCTTTTCTGCAATTGTTTGCGCTGGGTAGATCTGATATCGGCTTGTAGTTACCTTCTTTTGGTTTCTGCATTTTGGAGTTTGTGTTTCTTTACGTCTTAACTTTGTATTTCTTTTTCTGTTTTAATAATAAAGCAAATTGAGGACGGGGTATATGGTATGGGTAAGGAGGGGTGTCAATTTAGTTGAGGTGTTTCTTAATTTCTTGTTATCAGTTGTTCTCTTTCTTAAAATATATATATATATATATATATATATATATGACTAAGGAAAACTAGTTAATAAAAATGGATGGAAGCTTTTAATCGACTCACTAAAAGGCACATATCTATTATCTATTATAGAAGGGAGGATGGCTTCCAAGTATTTTAGTGTGAAAAAATATATAAATGTATCATTTAGATCTCCAAATATAAAAATACAAATATGAACCAATATCAACAATCTATAATTTTTTTTAAAATTTCGAATAATAATAGTTAAAATTCTTATAATAATGTTTAACATACATAAAATGAGGGTACATATTATAAAATTTAATAAACTTTTATAGTTGAGCAAAAAAATTTGTAGAAATAAATCATTTTATCTGCACTATATAGCATATATAAGTTGAAATATTAATGAAAATTAAAAAAAGATAATAAGAAATAAGGTGCAAAAAACTAATATACATATATACATATATATATATATATGTATATAAACAACTACACGATATTGGAATAATAAGAAATTTAAAGACCTATTTCCACTTCTAAAAGAAGAATTGCACTCTTTTTAGGCAAGGAGAAATTGCATTTTGATTGAAACACGTAAATAGTAATTTTTTAAGGGCATACTTGAGAAAAAAAATATTTTAATTGAGACTTTTAAAATAGTATTACTCATTAAAAAATGTAAAGTTTTTAAAAGTAAGATTCTCGAAAGAATATATAAGGAAAGGTACAATCGAGATATTTTATTTTAAGGGTAAATTAAAATAATGTGATCAGAAAAAGTTAACTATTTTAGAAAAATCATCTTTTAAAAAGATTTAAGTACAAATAATATCTCAAAAATTATTAAATAAAATGTGTTAATTTTATTACTAATAATACTTGTACAAACTAATAGTTACAACTTTTTAGGGTAAACATATTCAGATTTAATAACTTTATCATAAGATAAATTGCTATAACTTCTTTTGTATATTATTATTATTTTTGTGTTTGACATGTTTATTATTATTAATATTATTATTATTATTATTTTAAAAGTAAAACTTACTTCCAATTAATAGGCTAAATCAACCAAGACTATAGAAGCTACAAATCTTGGAACTTTATCCTAACCATAAACCTCAGTTTCTAGATTAAACACAAAAATAATAAGACAATGAGCCACTTCATTAGCTTACTTGGTGAGTACCTAACTTATAATCCCACAATACATGCCACATATCTTCAACCCCCTCCGAACATCGAGGACATAGGGCCAAACAAGGAATTCCACGCTTTTGAAGATTATCATAGCAAGGCAAAATATCATAAAAAGCTCTCCAAACAAAAAATTTGCTTTTATTTGGGAGTTTAAGATTCCGTAGCTTTTTCCACCCATTCGTATATGTTTGATATGTTTATTGATTATAATAAAATAATAATTAAATCTGTCAAACAAAAAATGGAAAATGATTTGAAGGAAATCTATATGTCCTCCATTATTTGGCAGTGAGTCATAATTTCTCTGATACCATGTTTTCCTCCTTTATTTTTCTTTTAATTTTTGTTTCTTGTAAAGAAGCATTATAATAGCAATAAGATACCTTTTATAGTAGTTGAGAAAAGAAAAACTTTGCAAAATCTATGATAAGAAATGTATTTTTACTCTATATCGGAAATGAAGGCTTTAATTGACTGTCAAATTTCTTTCCGACGGTAGAAAAGGTAGAGCTGTGTCCGTTTGTGATATTTCCAGATCTTGATTACTTTCTCTTGAAAGAATTGTGTCCGTAAGAGTTGTTGGTATTGAATGTGAACAAGATTTTGTAGGAAAAAAAAAAAAGGGCAAAAGTACAGCGAAGTGTCATACCAAAAATTTGGCCTAATAATTAATTAGTTTTTCATTCTAACAAACCTGCATGATATTGAAGAAGCATTCAAATGAAATGCAAGTAGTGTGAATTTTTGATGCAACAAAAGCCAAATTAATTGGTATTGATTTATTAGCAATTAACTCAACTTAATTGCTCGAAGCTTTACAGCATTTCAGTTGGAAAAGAAAAAAAAAATTGTAGCAAAACCAAGGTGGTGTGGAGTGGACAAATCTGTGCGATATTCGTGCCCGCAGGATGCGCGCTCGGACACAAGTCATTTAGTTACATCGCTTCTATCCCTCATAGAACAAGAGTTTTTCTAATTCCTTTTTCTAACTTCATAGTTGTACTTTTGATAGTCAATTTCTCATTCACCTCTCTATCATATTGAGCGTATAAATATTCGATTTCAACCTCATTACGGAGTAGAACATGAATCCACATTAAACCGACACTAATATGAAGTGGTTTCCGCTCAAATTCAAGCCTCAAAATGACAATTTAAAATGGTTTTTTATAAGCCATTTTCCAACATGATCTATATATGTATATTGTCAAGCAAGCACCAACTGAATACTTGTCCTTTTACTCTGTGAAAAACAACCTTATTATAGCTTGATCTTCAAACCTCTCTCCCACTCTCTCTCCCCTGTGACCGTGAACTTGCACAAACCAACTCACCAGTGGTTCCAAAATCAGCAGTTTTTCTAAGACTCAAAGAATAAAGCCCAGAAGCTATATTACGAAAACATACATTAACAAATTGAAACGAAAAAAAGAAGAAGAAGAAGAAATCAAGCTCGTGAAAACGAGAAACCCAGCTGGGGTATTCAAACTCCCAACATAAAACATACACAGACAGAGCAACACTGACGGAGACAATCTCAACTGTCTTTCAAAAATCTTCAAACTCTCCCTCTCTCCTCTCCTCTCCTCTCCTCTCCGTCTCTCACTCTCTCTCTAAATCGAAGAAATTATTGTCAGTCTCTCTCTACCTCTGTCTCTCTCTTTAGAGTTTTGGCCATTGCAGACTAGACTAGAAGAAGAACAGCGATTGTCGCCGGAACTCATGACGAAGACGCAATGCCGCCAACGTCGACGGCTCTTCGAGAGTGAGCTCTTCGACGGAGGGTTCGCGATGGAGGTTGATGGTGAGAGCTCTTCGGCTTTCTCTCTCCCTCCCTCCCTCCCTCTCTCTCCTCCGGGTTGTGCCACTCTCGTTCACAGGTTGTACGGCCGGACCGTACGGCATCCGTACGGGAGACTATTCCTACACACACACACAAACATATATATATATATATATATATATAGAGAGAGAGAGAGAGAGAACTAGAACTCACCTGGTCACCTCCTGAGAGTTTTTGAGTGTCGAATCCCATGCAAAGAATTGTCAAATAATCAGTCCCTTCTCTTAACCCTTAGATTCGTAGCCTATCTCGACCTTAAAATTATCTTACATCTTTATTTGTAGATTTTTTATTATTATTATTATTCAATATATTTAGAATATATATAGACACACATATGTATGAATAGTCCCTCTTTAACTGTTCTAGCTAAAGCAAAATTGAACTCCTACTTCAAATGGAATATCAGATTTCATAACTAGGTTGTTCTTTAGGGGTAGATGTGTAAATTAAATACAAACATATAAAGTTTGAAGAAATTGTGTTGAAGGACCCCTGATAAACATTCAAGTAATCGTCAACCTTTGTTTTGTTAAATTATAAGAGAAGAAAAAGGTCTTTAAAAAAATAACTCTCATTAATTATTGTTGGATTTCAATAAATAATTTAACTGATCTTAGTAAATAATTAGTGATTAGTGAATCACTATCTCAATAATGTATGCCTTTTTTATATATACTTTTGAATTTCTAAAAAGTCAACACTTTTTTATTTGACAAAACTAATTTATTTACTGAAGTAATTCTTTAAATGGGTTATTTTTGCACACCCTAAAAGAACTATTGAAAAAGAAAAAGAGAGAGAGAGACAACAATGCAGATTTCGATGATATATCTAATGTTGTTTTTTTTTTTTTTTTTCAATAAATGGTAGTGACGGAAATCAGTTAACATATTAAAACATCACGATTAAATCAGCACTCTTTTAATATCCTCGTCATCTACCCATATATTCAAATTCTAATTATTGCTACAAATCACTCTGTATCATAATATTTGGTTCCTCTAAGTACTGATCTTAATCGACCAAATTTGACACACTCCCTATGAAAGACACGTACGACTGGTGTCTGAACAAATAATGCAGGGAGAAGATGGACATTCAGGCCACGTTTGGGACATATTTGTATATGGTATTTTGAAGGTCGGAAATTATTTAAGTTTTGAAAATATGCGTTTGGTGAAAATAAACTGTTTGAAGTAAAAAAGTGAAAAAACTTAAAATGTTTTCAGAAAAAAAATTAGCAATATGGATCTTATTTTGTGTCTCTCGAAATTCTATGCGATTTGAAAAAAAAAAATCATCTTATTTCAATTTAAAATAATAAAGTTATAGACTTTTAAAGTTTGAGATTTTGTAAAATATTTGAAAAAATGAATAATAAAATTAAAAAAAAAAGGAAAAAAATATGTTTGGAAAAAACTTTTGGAAAGAGGTCCCAAAACGGAGCGTAATATTCAAGTACACAACTTCGCTAGGTAATCATTTGAAAAAAAAAAAAAAAAAAAAAAAAAAAAAAAAAAACTTGGTAGGTAATCCATATAAAGAGCCACGCAAAATGTTTGGTACAATGAGGAGACAATTATCAGCCTCATATATGTTTTGGAAGATGTTAGTTAAAGGGAAAAAAATATGTATATTTATATCTATACAGATACATATCGTTCGTATATCATCTACCAGAAATTAGAAAGTCTACTCCTAGCCGGTACATTCTCTTTTTGCACTCACAAGAGATGAACCTTAGGGACAGATCTAGATAATTAGATTCTACGTCATTTTTCTACTTATAGATTTCATGATACCCTTTCAAAATATATATGTATATATAAGTGTATATACCTGAATTTTTTAGGCTAAATTTAGTGGATTAATGGTATTATGGCAGTGAAAAAGCTGATATTTGGAGGACAGTATATACATGTTATATTCCTTTTAAGCTTATTTATTAACCTTTTTCTTTATAAATGCAAGACATATATACTTATTTGAAAAATCAGTTCCAATTGATTTACAAAAAAAAAAAAAAAAAAAAGCTGTTCCAACTGACATATTTTGCTTAAATTATAAGCAAAAACTTTATTTAAAAAAAAAAAAAAAGGAATCCTACAAGCATATAAACAAAATAAGATCTGGTACGTTATATTAGTTTGACAAGATAAAAATGATTATCAAAACTTTGTTCTGGATTATAAATCAAATTATGTTTAAGATCAATTGAAGGTTTTTGTGTTTGACATTATCTAGATGATGAGCAAAGCTTGTAATAAGGTTCAAGGTCGAACAGACAACGAAACCAAGAGAATAATAAGGAGAAAGGACCGGTCACTTGACAAAACATGGCATGGAAATCCACTCACCCGTATCCACAACATTATTTTCACATCAACAACCACTTTCTTATTTAAGCCACGTCCACTCTGAATCCCATCTGAAAAACCCAAAAAAAAAAAAAAAATTTAATTAAAGTAAATAAAAGTTAGAAAAATAAAATAAAGAACATATAGAGATATCAAGACAAACTATATACAGATACTCTCTTGTCCGGCATCTCCTTTTGCCAGACAAGAACAGCAGCCCCCCCCCTTAGGACCGTTGAATATGAAAACATACGGTACTGATGAGAG
Organism: Ficus hirta; assembly: GCA_038430175.1. Classification (NCBI taxonomy): domain Eukaryota; kingdom Viridiplantae; phylum Streptophyta; class Magnoliopsida; order Rosales; family Moraceae; genus Ficus; species Ficus hirta. Next base: position 8,506,011 of record CM076595.1, on the reverse strand, counting down.
AAAAGATTAGTTAAGATACAACTTCTCATGTTAACTGGACCATCTTTTTCTGTCAAATGTCCGGCGGTCGGACAACATATACTCCTATATGTATACATATGTATATGTATATGAGTCAAGAAACGGAAAGTACCTCCAATGGGCCATATGAGTGTGCGTGTAACTGAGTACTTCATATCTCAACCTTCCAATTCACACGATTATATAGGAGACTGGGTTTTTTTTGTGTTTTTCTTTTTTTTTTTTTTTTTTTTTTTAATTTTAAGAAAGGGAAAATGAAGGGGAAGAAGAAAGAGGAGAGAGTAAAGTGGCTGGTGAGAATACGTTTGACTCGCAGGTGACACACCAATTTAGCTAAGGGTTAACTTGTGTCATGTGCCTTTTTTAAGTGACACAGTCCCTTAACAACCACCCCCCTCCCTTGCCCTTCTCGTTTTTCATATTTTTTTAGTTTTCTCCATGTGGGATTCTTTTCAAGCACCTACAACGGCAACATTTTATTTAAAGGCTAGCTAACTCTTTAAAAAAAAAAAAAAAAAAAAAACTTGGTAAGTTATTTTGAACAATATTACTCTACCTATAATAATTATTGAATTTTTTTTTTTTTTTTTAAGTGGGGACTCGTGACATGACACATTAGCATGATATCCTTTCTCTCACTGCCTCCTACACACACACACACACACACCCAAACTTACGGGTGGAGGGAGCTGAGGCTCTGGAACCCCCTTTGGATTTTTAAAAATTTTCTCTATTTCACCTTGTAAATTTTTGACAGATTTTTTTAATGGCTTTTATTTCATGACAAGTGTTTTAGCAACCTTGTAAAAGATTCAATGGTCCTCATAAGTTTAATGGTTTAAAAAATAAATTATATAATGGGAATAATCAATAGATACATCCAGAGATCATTATTAGATCAGCATCTTTTTAGTACCTTTATTATTTACGTATCGTAATTTTATTGAAAGAAAAAAAAATTATCCAAGAACATGATAAAAATAATGAAAAATATGCACACAAGCGTCATAGGACGAAGCGCAAAAAAAAAAAAAAAAAAAAAAAAATTATAGTAAAAACTTTAAGTGCGTTGATAACAAAAGCAGAAAAAAAATAAAACAAGACCAAGAGTTGATCCTAAAGGCAAAAGCTTAACCACTACCTTGCTAGCAACTCCAAATGTGCCTTATTAGAAATCTTTTAGCAAAAATCCAATGGAAAATAAAAAAAGATTAAAAAGGAAAAAGAGTGCGCACCTATCCAATGGATCGATCTATAGACAGATCATTAAGAAGAACCCACGATGATGTGATTGATGTCATGAGCACCACAAAAGGAATAATGACTCTAAAATCACCAAGTCTTTTCCTCAAAATTGACTTCACGAGAAAGTTGATAAATATGATCAACTACAAATCTAATGGTCTTGAGAAAATTGAGGGCATTAATCCAATGAGACATATACCATTAAGGGACCCTTGTGCTTCCAATTTTCAACAATTCAACAACAAATGTCGAGTCACTCTCAAACCAAAGATGGTCGTAGTGGTAGGTTTTTGCAAGATACATAATTGTCATAATCCCCCTAAACTTTGCTTCTAAAAACATAAACAATGCCTAAAGGAAGCAATTGAATGGGCCACGGCAAGCACGGAAATTACCTCCACAACCTGTTGAGAAACATTAATAGCGTCATCTGTATTAATTTTAATTAATCTAATCCGGGGCATATGGGAACCATTGACTTCATTGATCCGGGAAGCTCTCTTAGGCCTACCACTAATATTAAGATGCCTAGGAAAGGAGATTTGAGACTGAATTTTTCCAATTCATTTTTATCTTTTTGTTTTTTTAAGTCAACAGAAGTTTTAATTAGTTTTTAAAAAGTCAAATGACTCCAACCCAAAAAATTTAGTTCCAATCAGTGAATCAAACGCAAGTTAAATCATTCACGTTACCAGAGTCATTCACATTAGCTTCACAAATGAAACCAAAAGGATAGAGAATCGCAATATCAAGTTAGTGATTTTTCAATTAAAAATAATCATAATAATCATAATAATAATAATAATCTGCATTTGAGTTTCCAAAGCACCCAAAAGGTGGGATATAAAATAACTACCACCCAAACTTAAGACCCTGTTTGGGGGACTTCTCCAAACACATCTCCAAATGTTCTTTTTATCATTTTCTTCAACTCAAAACTACTTTTTCCTATTCACATCTCTAAATGTATACAGTAAATTCAAACATTATATTCCGTAACTTTTATTATTTTAAGTTCATTAATGAGATTTTTTTTTCCAAAATTGCATAGAACTTTAAGATGAATTAAATAAGATTCATATTGACTTTTTTTTCTAAACACATTTTAAGTTTTTACTTTTTTTTTTTTTTAACTTCATACAGTTTTTTTCAACAAAACATACATTTCCAAAACTTATTTCAATTCCAATCCAAAACTCCATCTCCAAAACCTCACCAAAACTGACCCTAAGGATTTGGGAAGTGAATTTCTTCTGTTTGCATGATTCTCCAGATCAAATATAAAACTTAACTCAAAAAAAATCTTCAAGGCAACCACAAATAGAACATTCAAAACCGCATCTGATCGCAATATAGATGTTCAAGACTTTCCTCAGATCTACCACAAAGGCGGTAAACAGAAGCCAAACAAAAGCCTCTCTGTTTTAATGATTCTTCAATAGCAATTTTTTTTATGAAGAATCTTCTATAAACATTTAAAATTAAATTAACTCTATTACAAGATTAATTCATTTAGAGAGAAAAATGAAATATACAAATATATAAACAACAGTGAAAATTTTTCACATTATAGTTTTGTTTCAATTTTTTTTTTCTTTTAATTCACACCCCTTAAAAAAATAAAAATAAAAATAAAAAGCTTTGACGTCGCCATTGCGGCCTCCCCTCCACAAATAATATAAAATAAAACAAAAATTCCTAATAAAATATTCGAGTTAAGCATATGTGATTGCTATGATAATTGGATCCCACATGCATGTTAACTATAAAATTGATTAATATATACTTTTTATTGTATATTGATTATTGTATGCCTATACTTTTATTATCATGTGCCTGTGATATCAATATTATATCCTATTATATTAACGGTGATATTATACGCAATAAAGTTTAATGAAAACTATATTTTTATTTTATTGATAAAAATTATTGTTTTAATCATTGGATTAAAATTTTAAAGGCCTGATTTATGATATATAAGTAATAAATTAAACTACTAAAAATTTGATCAAATAATTAAAACATTAATACACTTGTCGGTAAAAATATAGTATAGTTCATATCATTATAAGTTTTTATCATATTATATTGAGGTAAATCTATGATAAAGTCTCATTTATATACAATATCGGTAGAGCTTATTTTTAAATCATTAAGATATAATCAAATGGTTGATATGTTATTTTGTGTATGATAGTTATAATACATCTTATCTCATACAAGCATAAACTAAAATATTTAAAAAATAATATATAAACAAATTAATAAAAAAGAAATGGGTAAAACACTCATTCCCTCCCCGGCCGCCGGCGACACTCCCCGGCCCCTGCCAAGAACCCCCCTGACGCCGATGAGCCCCCTCCCCCCCCAATCCCCTGTGCTCAAGCCCAGGTCCCCCCCCCCCCCGGGAGTTTGTCAGAAATTGTCATATCGGATATTGCAACGGAGGTCAGGCGATCGGCTACGATTCCTCAGAGCCATGGCAAATTTCCTCCACATGAGCCAGTTTCGACCGTAGCAACGACGACGGCTCCGGAACTACCAGATTGGAGACTGCAGCGGAGGTTAGGTGGCCGGCGACGATTCCTTGCGAGCAAATCTCTCGATCGGCGAGCAACCATTAATCCCATGAGGAGATATAGGCGACGCGAACAGAACTCCAGTGATTAGACTGCGTATAGATAGAGCAACCGCGATCGGATCTCCAGTCACTCTTGAAGCTTCAATAGCCATCCCGAAAATCTCGTCGTTCCTCCACAGTCACTGATCTCTTCTGAACCGATCTCCACCATCGAAGATTGCAAAAATTGAAGGTGAGCAAAATCACAAGGATGACGGTGAGGCAGAGGCCGCTACGGATGGTGTAGTGGCAAGAAAGAATCTGGCAGAGCTGGAGGAGAAAGGGTAGGTTTTTTTATTTTTTATTTTTAAATATATATTAATATGAGATAAGATGTATGATAATTATGATATACAAATAATTTATCAATCGTTTGATTATATATTAACGATTTCAAAATGAGTTTTATTAATATGATATATAAAAAATATTTTATCACAATTTTACTCGTTATATTGTTTAAATTTTTTGTTATTATTTTGTTTGCTTTTTAGGTGACCGCGATATGATATACATCTACAAATAGCAAGGGTAATTGCGTAACCAAAAGGTGGATGAAATGTGATTGGTGATGGAGTAGTGAGTGTGACTAATGAAAAGTAAGTTTGACGACCTAGTGACGCAAAAAATTTAGTCAAAGACAGTCACGATGTTAGCTGTGCTTGTGTGATTCCGAAATGCTGATAGACCATTTTAACTTCTTTTTTTTTTTTTTTTTAATATAAAGTAGGTTTTTTTTTTTTCTTTTTTTCTTGAAGGATATAGAGTAGATAAAGATCTCATTAGGATAAGTTTCTAAAAGTTTTTTTAAAATATTTTTTTTTCAGTTTTATTATTTATTTTTTTTAATATTTTTAAAAAAATTTAAATTTTAAAAATCTATTTTATTATTTTAAATCGAAATGAGATGATTGTTTTTTTAAATTACATAAAATTTTAAGATTAATGAAACAATATCTATATTGTTAATTTTCTTATAAATACATTTTAAGTTTTTATATTTTTTCACTCTAAATATTTTATTTTCACAAAACGTATATTTTTAAAATTCAAACTATCTTTAATCTCTAAAATATCATCTCCAAATGTGATCCTCAACTGTGCTTAAACTTGTTTTGTATTTTCACTTGCCCTTTTCTCAAAACCAATTATCGCACGTGACTCCATTTCTATCTACCAAATTCCTCCACCAAATTCCTCCACCACGTTGAAAAACAAAACTCTTTTTTGTGATCCCAAAAGATAAAAAGATAAAAAATAAAAATAAAAAAAATTTGTTTTTATTTCTATGTTCAATCCCTTTCGCGACAACCACGTATGGAGAACAGATATTATAATCATTTCGAAAACATAATCTAATGGTATAGTGGCCGAATTTGGTGAGTGGGTTGATATGCAACTATTTTTTTATGGCATATCAAATACAAAATGATTGTACTACAAGAATTTGGATTTTTTGTTACCAAAATTTAGTAGTCAAAAGTCCTGCTTTTGGTAGCTAAAAGTTTTTACTACCAAAAAAATTTGGTAGTAGAAAGTTAGTCGTAGAAAATATTTATTACCAAATTTTTTGTAGTAAAAAGTTTTTGTCATCAAAATTTTTTTTTTATAACAAATTATATTTGGTGGCGAAATGTATGACATGAGGTGATCAAAAAATTTGGTAGAAAAAGGTATTTAGTATTACAAAGTATGACATTTCGAGAGCCAAAATTTTGATAGCAAAATATATTTTGATAGCGAAAAGTATGAGAATCAGTTACCAAATATTTCATAACAAAAGGTATTTGGTATCAAAAAGTATGAGATTTAGGAACCAAATTTTTTGGTAGCAAAATGTATTTGGTAGTAAATTGTATGAGATTCTATAACCAAATTTTTGATAAAAAAGGTATTTGATAACAAAAAAAATATGAGATTTAGTGACCAAATATTTTGGTAATAAAATGCATTTGGTAACGAAAAGTATAAGATTAAGTACCAAACTTTTAGTAGCGAAAGATATTTGGAAGCGAATTCCTATGTATTAGCCACCAAATATTTGATAGCAAAAAGGGCAAACAACTAATTTTTTGCTACCGAATTTTTGGCAGCGAAAAATTTTAGTTACCAAAGTTTTTGCTCGCTAAAAAATATTATTTTGAATTTTATCCCCTATTTTTCATAAATGTTTTTGTAGAAATAATATTGAAATGGGTATTAAAATGAATAAAATATCTTAAATTAATTATACTAGTACCTCTAAATCTCTGATTACATAATTAATAACAACATTTCCATGATCACACTCAAGTAACTTTCAAGCTACTTGTTAACAATTTATTGTCCTACACAACCTGAAAATCTAAATAACAAGAGTTGGAGGGGGCTGATCTTCTTGTCGCAGTACAGAAGTCCCCGAATGATCTGAAGGTAGACAAAGATGCCAACTTGGCTTGATAGTAAGACCACGACTTGTTCACGAACTCTGAAAAACAATAGACTTTTCTTTTCCCTGTTGTACACAACCTACCAATCTGTGACAGCACAGAAGGAACACGGAATGTTGTTCAATCATATAAAGGGGGAAGACATAGTACTAAAACGAGGAAAAAAAAAAAATGCAGGGAGATAGGGAGAAATTGACCTACATGCATGTTGTTGCATCTATTAAAGTTCTTGTAACAAAACGGGCATGAGAGTTGCATGGGGACTGGAGACCAATGAGATTATGTGAAAAGGTTGGCAAGCAATACTGACCGCTGTTGAACCCCCTAGAATCATCACCATAAATATTCAGCAACAAAATGCTATATATGCCCTATAACTAAGATATAAATTATGTACTAGTGACTAAAATTGGTAAAGAATAGAAGAATACCATTTGAGAATCAATCCCCTTCCATCATTATTTCTCCCACCTTGACTGTTCATTAAGTTATTTTGTTCTTTCTGAGTCAATCTTTCAGCATCGTACCTCTCCCTCCTGTGAGTATCTACTAAAACATTCTTCACGTAGTAGTAATATATCGAATACAAGTACACATAAACAGCCGTCGAGGCAGCCGAAAAGAAAGAAGTCCATTGCCAGAAATGTTTATACCTTTCAGCTACCAAAATTTGATAGTGAAAAGTCTATTTTTTACTACCAAATTTATTTTGATATAAAAAAGTTTGGTATTTTAAAGTCATGATTCTTGTAGTGTGTTGAGAAAGTCGTTCTGATCCCAATAAGTAAAAGGATTCTTTATCTCCCTTCTTTTTTTTTTTTTTTCTTTTTTTTACTATTATTTTTTAAAATTATTCTTTATGTTCAATTTACCCTTTGTGACGCCCATATAGACATAAAATATTTAATTATCCCTTTCAACAAAACAATATGACAAGTGGGGTTCCATGGGATTTCTGAAAAATATAAATTTGTTGTTTTGAAAGTAGAAAGTAGTGATCGTTTTGAGAAAAAGTAAACTGATTTTTTCTTTGGTTGGGGTAAGTAAACTTTAAGCATGTAGTATTATTGCATTAAATTATTTAGTCAAAAAGGATAGTGCTTATGAGGGACTTTGAATGTATCTAAGAACATGGCATTATCATAAATCATAATTGTAACTGTTTATGTCAAAATCATAGTAACACTTTTTATTTTTTTATTTCCAAAAGAAAACTCTCACCACATAAAATAATCAGTTTCACCTACTACGTACTAAGAGTAGTTGAGACTAATTTGAGAGTCACTTTCTTCCCAACTTTAAGCTTATTTACACACACACACACCCCTAAGCATCCGGAATATTGGAGAGCATTTATTAGAAAACGAAAGGCGTAGAAAGCAGTATTGTATGTCATGTAGTATTTATTTGTTTTTTTAGAAACTTATAATAATTAGTTAATTTATATATAATTTCATATTTAAAATATTATCACATAGTATTATTTAATTACTGGTGTAAATAACAATGACAAGTATAAGTAAAAGATGTTGTATTTGAATTAATTGATTAATATAATATAACAAAAAATATGTTACAATAGACATATGAGAGGATTTAATTAATGTATCTTTATAAATAGTCTTGTCAGGTTGCTTTTGTGTTTTCATTTTTTTTTTAATGAAAGAGAGTTACATTCTTATATTGCAGTATGTATATAAACCATTACGATATAATCAAACAGTTGAGATATTGCTTGTGCATGATAATTATAATGTACCTTAACTCATAGTATTATATACTAAAAAATTAAAAATTAGAAAAAAAACCCACCCCTTAACCTTCCACCAGCAAGCCCCCCGGTGACGGACCCCCATAGTGCGACCTAGATCCCCTCCCCTCCCCCCCACGGCAACAACGGACCACCCCCTCCCCATGACCCAGATCCCCAGCGGCCCCTGGCGATCTAGGCCCCCCATACTCCCGAGGACACCCCCCCCCCCCCCAACGGCGAACCAATCCCCTACGACCCAAGTCCTCCCACCGTGATCTGACTAAGCCCTACCCCTTCCCCCACCCTGACCCAGGTCCCCCACTGCGATCCAACCCAGGCCGCCCCCCGCGCCCCCCCCCCCCCCCCCCCCCCGACAGACGTCAAGCCTCTGACAACGAGGCCAACCGCCCCGCCCCCTACCTTCCATTGGTGAAGGGTGGTTTTTTTTATTTTTTTAACTATTTTTTTAATTTCTTACTCTAGACTACTATAAAATAAGGTATATTATAATTATCATACACAATCAATATTTCAGCCATTTGATTACATCAGAAAGGTTTAAAAATGAGCTCTACTAATATGATATATAAATGAGACTCTACCACATACTTATCCATATAAATTATATATAATGAAAAGTTGTCTTGTTTAATTAGCATATTAGTTGCATCTAGCATTTTGTTATATTAATTTATATTAATTATTTCAGAACCATTAGATGATAAGATATATTCTAGTAATATATAATTATGATACTATTACCTGATATTTGAAAACATTTTTTTGCAGAAAATTTTTTTTGAAAGGTTTTTTCGCAGAAATATTCGAAAACATAGTCTATGTTTTGAAATGAAAACATAGACTATTATGGTCACATACACGGCAAACATTTTTTTAGGGGGCTACAAATACGGCGTGCAAGTGATAAAGTAACCAGGGCGTTTTTATTTACACTAAGGAGAACCAATCTAAGAGAAGTTGGAATTAGATCTCATCAAAATCAAATTAAAATTAAAAAAAATAAAAGTTCTTAAGGATCATTTGGAACAACCATTAGAATTGGAATTTTTCTCTTTTTCTTTTTCTAAAAATCGTTCATTTCATCGTCTAATTTCAAAACTAAATATTTGTTTCTTCTTTTTTTCTTTTCAAAAAACACGAACTTTAAAATTCTATAATTTTTTTTATATTTTACTTCTGTTTAGATCGCCAGTTTGAATTGAAATTTTTAAGTTGGAGTTGGTTGATTTTTCAAAAACTAGTTATAATTTTTGTTGACTTTTCAGAAAAAGACAAAAATCCATCTGAAAAAGTACAATTTAATTGGAGTTGAACTTGATTACCAAATAAAATATTCAACTCCAAAAAAGGTGATTATTGTGTCAATATGCTTATAACGATAAGAGAAATGGAACAAGATACATTTGCATATTTTTTTTGAACGTATGTCAAATTTACATTATTCCCTACATAACAGTTTATTTTCAATTCACATTTCAACCAAACACACATGCATTTATAAGCATATACTCGTTCTAAAAAAAAAAAAAAACAACTTTAGTTGATATTTCAAACGGACGGTAATGGTTGAACTATAATTCTCCTAGCATTAATGGTGTGATTGACACACAATTTTGAATCGAAAAAAAATCAAATCAAAACCAAATCAATATCTTTTTTTTTTTTTTTTTGAAATCCGTGACATACTATTTTTTTTTCCAAACACTTGCATATATATATATATATATATATATATATATATGCCAGAAGCGGTTCAGAGCCATTAATTCCCAGTCACGGGGCTTTTAAATTTTTAATGGGGGGAGTTTGGTTCTAAACAAAGTCAAGAGTTGGGTGTGTTCATGATCATGAGTTAGTAATGTGCACCAAACCCCAGCAAGTTGATCAACTCCAATCATCTCACCTACTACCATTCCCATATGTTCGTTGGGTCTATTTGCACCTCACAACCCGAAACCAAATTCCAAAAAAAAAAAAAAAAAAGGAGGAGGAGAAGAAGAAGAAGAAAAAACAAGAACAAAACGAAAATCAAAATCAAAATAAAAAACATAAACAAAACAAAAAATCTAAAAACAAGAATCCCCTAGAAAACGGATGTGTTGTATGTATATATATATTCACATCTCGTTCTTCATCCCCTTAAACCGAGGGCCAGCCGTACAACTTGGTCCCGTGATATAGAACGTCGTAGATACAGATAAAAATTAAGTAAAGTCCTGCGCAGGGGATAACATGCAAAAATCAGTATTAAAAAATTAAAAGAAGAAAAAAAGAGGGACCATACCAATAATTAATTAATTTAACCGAGTGTGTGAATATGTTACGAAATAAGGAACGATAATAGGTAACAGAAAACATGAAAAATAAGAACATACAGATTTATGTGAAAAATAGATAGGAAAAAATTACAGACAGAGGAGAAGAAAATCCACTAAATCAAATAGCGATACAAGAAGGAGCTGCAAGCATAGCAAAAGAACATAATTATAAAACCCTACAATTACATCATATATATACTCAAACCCTAAAACGTAAAACGGGTTCATACCACCACAGACCCACAAAAAATCATCATAATTAAAACTCCACCACATATGTCACACCGTATGCTTTTCAGACCATGTCAAAATAAAATTCGAACGACCGTACTCTAACAAAATATGTAACCGACAGTTTTGTGGCTAGTATATGCAAAGCTGCACGCTACAAAAAATGGTAGTATTTATTCCATTAAAACAAAAAAAACAAAAAGGAAAAAAACAAAAAAAGAGTGATATTAGCGAGGAAACTTATATGCACTACTTGTGTCCACACATACCAAAGCCGTTAGAGCTGTTAATCTTATATATTTAAGCCTTAGTCCATCCAAAACCTTATATAAAGTACCTACATTACCTTGTTAATTTGATCGAGGAGTAAGGGAGTATAATTTGATAGTTTGTAGAAGAGAGCATTGTACAATTTTATTCTATATTAGTGCAATATTTGGAAAGACCATAATATTGTATAAGTTAATATGGATAATATATTATTTGGCAAGATATCGAATTATAATATTGTAGTGTTTTATGATAGGGTCAAGTTTAGGGTTGGGGTAGACATCCACCTTGGGTCAGATTGGTTGGGGCTCAAGGACGGGGTCTGGTTTGTCAGGTTCATGTCTGCACTAGACCGTGTGGGGTCAAGGTTGACCCGAACTTGGGATCATCGTCTTAAGGTCAAGGTTGGCTCTGAAAGGTGACAGCCCGATCTCGGGTTCGAGGTCGGCCCAGGTGCGGTGATGGGGTAGGCCCGAGGCAAATTGCTTGTGACTCAAAAAGAGATTACTACAAGGATAATTATCTAAATTTATAGGTGGTAGTTTGTGGAACAAAGTCTGCACTTTATTATTGTTAAGATTGTAATCGGTGTTTACTTTTAATTGAGGAGATAACTTATTTTGGTCTTCAAAGTAGGGGCTCCAAGGTAGAAGCATCGATATATGCTTAATGGTAGACAAACATTAGACTAGCTAGACCTAAATTACAACTGATTTAATTAATATTCCATTTAATATCAATTCATTGTGATAATCAATTATGTATCAATCTTAATCATGAGTGAATACTTTACTCTATATTTATGGGTTGTGTCTTTTGATGTATCAAAGGGTGAAACTCGAAAGGTCATGGATTCCCATACCGGTATGTTTGGAAGCATGATTCATAAATGATAAGACCATTATTATAGACATAGAATCCATAATTCATGTTTTTCAAAAAAAAAAAAAAAATCCATAGTTCTTGATTTAAGGGTGAATGATATCCTCCCAACATCATTGTTTAAAAATTGGGAAAACATATCTCGATCATTTAATTATAAAGATGACCGAATGACATTCTATTTATAACGGTCTGAGATAAAATAGAGCTTTTCTAAAAGTGAAACTATGGAATTTTGAGATAAAATAATCGGGAACATAAAATGAAACTTGTCCTTAACTCAATTATGAATATCCCGTAGGAACAATATATTTTATGGTATGTTATCGAGCATTTTGGGCTTCATAATTCTGGATAAAATTAAGAATACAGCTTCGGGTTTTTAATAAAAATAAAGGAGCTAATAATTAAATATGTAACTTAATTTGTTAATATTGATATTATTAGAGCTTGAATATATATATGTCGATCAAGTCTCTTTACTGGCTCATAAAAATTACTACTCTGCGTAACGAGATAATTCTTAGAATACAAGAGAAGTTGGAAATCGCATATATCCTTGGAGGATATGGGAAAATGCGCCAACCTCTCCTGGGGTAGGATGAACGCGCGAGACAAACTGGTCCGGGAGGAACTATTGGTGCCGACAGTCCCTTCCCGTAACTGTTTGTGCAGTTTTGGATTTTTTTAAAAATTTGAATAAATATTTTTTTTAAAATTAAATTTGGATAAGATCCATTGATTTGTATTTTTTTTTCATAACAATTAATAATTCAAAAAAAAAAAAATACCCCCACCATCAAGTTTAAAAAAAATCAATTTTGAATAAAAATAAATAAATTTTGTTTAATTATCTATTAAGTGAATAATTGAAACTATTTTATTTGAGATAGGATAATAAATAAATTTTTAACCATCAATTGATATCAAATATAGGTATAAATGGAAATATATATATATATATATATATAAACCTTATACAAGATAACTATTAGTATTGTCTTATTTTGAACCAAGTGAAAATTTCTATGAAAAGATTATCTGTAATAGCCATTTTTCCACCACAGGAAATTCATTGTTGTAGATTATTTTTTTCAAGTGGAAGGAAGAGAGAGAAATATCCAAGGAGACCCTACCAACTGAAACACATCAACCTACCTGTCTAACTAGGACCTCGGGTCCTCATTAATATTTTAGACCATCGATAATAGAGAAAATTATTAAACTCTCCAATTTAGTGATTAATAATTTTGATCCACTTGTAGTTGGAAGTAGTTTCATATTGTAGTCACTCTCGTGGATTACGACAAGTGGCCATACACACACTGATTCATGGGAAGAACAGAATGATAATTGAACAGGCCTACTGATTGAAGCCGTTTATTCTGTCAATAGAGTTGTTCTCTAAGTGTAACGATTCATATCTTATTTTGGTATGATATTATTTTATTTTGGATCTTATACCTATACGGTTTTGTTTTTGAACTTTATCTCGAAAGGTCTCATATCATTAGAAGATAATCTTTTTACTTAGAAACCATTATATATATTCATTCACAAGCGATATGGAACTGCACAACTTATCATATTTCTCATAGGGACCGATGACTGCCACAATCACCCTTCTTTTTGGGGCCCAACGTCTTCGATGGCCACACTTCCGATTGGATATAAGCTTTGATACTATTTGTAATAACTCATGCATCCATTTGGTATAATATTGTCTGTTTTAAACCTCATACCCACACAGCTATGCTCTTGGACTTTACCATTAAGAGGTGGTCTCTTTATTTACAAACCATCACATATACCCATTTTCAAATAATGTGATATTGTACAGCTTACCATTTTCCTTATAGGTACTAATGACTGTCACACTAAGCTCATGTAAAATGTAGATATAGAAATGATTAGTGAATCTAGCATCATGAATTAAGTTCTTGATTGATAAAAAATTTAAAATTTCTTTCTACAACGCCTCCATATTTTTCCAACACTGTGAACATTGATGGATTCGGCCCGAGCCCAGGGACAGGGTCCACTAGTCTCAAGTTTAGGGTCAAGTCGGCCCAATCTCAGTACCCATTTAACAGAGTTTCTGCTTTTGTTTTTTATTAGTAAAGAAAGATAAGTAAAAACTATGACTTTTTAGTACATGTTTGGGAATCACACTTTAAAAGAGTTTTTGAAGTCAAAATGATTTTATAATTTTGTAATAAATAATAAGAAATTTAACTAAAATTAAAATTTATAATATTTAATTGAAATTTTAATACAAGTTTAAGAGTTTGTTTACAATATTTTTTTTAAGTAATATTTTACGATTTTGACAGGAAGTTTTTCTAGAATACTATAAGTTTTTATGTCAGATCATCTAAATATTTTTAAAAATAGTTTTTGGACTCATAAAACTAAAAACAAAAGCTCCGTCAAATAAACCAATAATATGAGTTTGGGTCTCTAGTATATAACAGGGTCAGATATTAACCCCAACTATCTTATTAGTGCTAAATGGCATCATTAAATGAGTTCTAACCACACACATAAGTGATGATAAGATTGAGTTCCACTAAGAGCAGTAGTTTCACTTTTAACCGTCTATTTGCTTGGTTCTTCATGAAACTCAAGAATAAAATAATCGGAAATAATCATAACAGTCAAAGGATTATCCAGCAGGAACGTAGACAAGAAATATTATCTACTTTTCTTTTCAGAAAGGAAAAGAGCTTATAAATATGGTCCACGCACATGCTTTACACTATATATATATATATATACATATATATATATAATTTATGGTGTTATAGGAACCAACTTTATTACTTTAACTAAAAAATGAACTTGGAATCTTAGACCCTAAGCTCTCTTCCCACCAGTTAAACTAGCCCAACAAAAATGTTTATACACTTTAATATGATACAAAGAAATTTGTATTAATTATGCTATTATATTAAGCAAAATTCGTAAACATGATCGACAAGCTGGCCCTAAAATTCCATTTGCAAGTCTCTTTTCTGGCTTTGGAGTAACTTTTACTTAGAGTAGAAGTTAGCTCAACTGAGAGTGGTTCAACTTTTGTATTCGTGTCTAATTTACTCCAACTTTATGATGGTCCCTCTAAAGCTTCATAGTGGTCTAAACCTGTTAGTTTTATTGGGCTTAATTATGGGATTTCTTTGTTTAATATAATAGAAAACTAGTATTTGGGCTGATGTAATAAGTTTGAATAAGCACTGAGGTTCTAATAAGGCTAGCTCAACGGATGAGAAGGGAGGTAACGGTAGAGCCAGTCTATTATTTCAGTGACAACGTACATTAAATGATAAAGTTTTTAGAGTGAATTTTTATACGAATAATCAATTTTTAGTAGGGTAAAATGAAAAAATATATATATATAAATTTTATTAAATGGAAAAGTTCATGGATGGCTCCGTCTCTGAGTCGAGCGATTTGGATAGGAATTCGTAAGTTTGAAAATTGAAAGTGTTTTCATTTCTCTTTAATAGAAAAGAGACGTGATCCATGTACCCTTAAAAATTAATATAAAAAAGTTCGATAAGCGTTGAGGAAGTGGTGGCCTTCCTTTCTTCCTAATTAGTTTTTGTGCTTTCCATTCCCTTTACGTGTATTGGAGATAAATCCTATAATCTTACTAGCTTTCTTCAAGGTTATTAATTAGAAAGTTGTGGTTTTTATGTAATTATTGACATGAGATAAAATAATTAGTGTATAAAAAAAATTATTACACATACATCTCAACTAAATTGTGATGCAGCGGAAAGGAAGAACTAAGCCAAATTCATGGCTGAACGAGCTCAAAGCTCCAAAGAGGCGCACCTCTCAAAAGATTCAATACAATTTTCTGAAATTATCTCCCAAAAGCTGACCCCAAAAGACTCCCAAATACAGCTTAAATATAACCTAGGAAAAGACGAAAGCAGCCCAAACGACTAAACACCCCAAACACAAACATTAAAACGACTACAAATGCTCAAACGACCATAGACTTCTTCTAAATAACTAAAAACGACATTAAAAAAAAAAAAAAAAAAAAAAAGAAAATTACAAGCTGCCTAAATCATTAGCATTCCAGCGCCTACATCAAATTTGATACCTAATTAACTACATGTACAAATTCATCCCACGTCAAACTCTTCACTTAATTACTCGAAGACTGTGATAACAATATTTGCACAATATTTCTTAAAAATTATTTACTCCAAGATGAAAGAAAAATAATATCTCCTCCTATTTTGGTGCAGTGACATTCCTGTAATATGTCGTACGTGATGGTGGTGGTATAATTTTTTAAGTATTTTTCAAATAAATATGTCTAATTTTGTTAAATTTAAAAAATGATTATTTCATTAAAAGTAGTAAATCAACGATTGACCATTTAATGATCAATGTTAATTAATAATTTACCGATCAATTTTAATTAATAATTTGACGTTCAATCATTGATCAGATCTTATTGACCAGTTATAATCAACTATTTTCATGATTACCAACTGGTTTTTGTTGTGTTTTTTTTTTTTTTCAAATAGCAACTCATGATATATTGTTGGTGAAGCAGATAATAATCTCTCTATATATAGATTGAAAATACGAAGACATTCCTTGTTTAATTAATTACACACTATGTTTGCTGTAAACATATATAAATTAAAATAAGGAGACCAAAGGATCAGTTCTCAAGGTAAAAGAATTTGTAATGTAAGCCACCAAATAAAAAGAGCATAGCGATTATAGACAAAACTTAACAATAATGAAATAAGATCTGTTGTCCCGAATTTTCTATCTTATTGGTTATCATCTTAATAGTATTATGATATATCATCTGAATTTAAAATTTAATCACATAAAAAAAACTAAATACTAAAAATTTTTAAACAAATTAATAAATTATCAAAACATTATTGAAATACAGTCATTAACATACGAAAATTGGACAATATTTCTAAACTCAACATTAATAACAGGCTTGATTTTTCAAAAATGTATAAAGTTTGAATCACTTATCCTAAGTTCAATAAAAAATAAAAAAAAATAAATAGAAAGGAGCATTTAAACTAGGCCTGGCAATTCGTGTTAAACGTGTTAATCGTGTCAACCCATTTCCGGCCCGTTTATTTTCGTGTTAAACGTGTCAACCCAATTTCGACCCAATTATTAAACGTACGGTCCAAACCCATTTATTACGTGTCGTTCTCGTATCGTGTCACCGTGTCGCGCCCGAAATTGCCGGCCCTAATTTGAAAATTCTAACATAAACGTGTTAAACGTGTTAATCATGTTAACCCATTTCCGGCCCGTTTATTTTCGTATTAAACGTGTCAACCTAATTTTGACCCAATTATTAAACGTGCGGTCCAAACCCATTTATTACGTGTCGTTCTCGTGTCGTGTCACCGTGTCGTGTCCGAAATTGCCGGCCCTAATTTAAACTACAGACAAGAGACCGACCACAAATATGGGCCTGTTGTTTCTAACATGCCATGAACAGTGGGTTCTCCTCGGGAATTGGGGCTGCCCACTTTTGTTTTCTGTTTGGGGTTTTTTTGTTGTGGGGGGGGGGGGGGGGGTGGGGGTTGTGGTCCTGAATTGTGTCTCTTTTCTTTGCTTGTCATGGAGCGTCCATTATGTTTTGTCTTCTTTTTCCCTTTTTTTTTGTATTTTTTATTTAGTACTTTTTTTTTGTAGCTTTTTTTTTTTTTTTTTGGGTTACTTTTCTTGGTATTGAGTTTTGACGTGTCATAGCATTAGAACTGTATTTAATTTCTAAATTTTTCTTTTTCTTTTTTCTTTTTTTTTTCTTTTGTTCTTGATGGATGGAAAAGATACATATGGTGCCATGAGCTCATGTTATTAGGTCATTAACTATGCAATTATTGTTTTAGCCCTTAGTACAATGAATATTAATGAATACTCAGGGGTGTTTGGAGCTCACACTTCAATTGAAAATTTTGAAATTTTTCTTTTTAATTTTTTAAAAAATAAATCAATTTCACTATTCACATTTTATCTCTCTTGAAAACCTAAATTTTTAAAAATATGTAATCAATGGAAACAGATGTTACGTTTCAAAATTCGGAAGAACAACATGTTGTGATAGTTATAATTTGAAAGGAATTTTTGTAATCACAAAAAAAAAAAAAAAAAAAAAAAAAAAAAAAAAAACCAAGCAAACAAACAAACAAACGGGAAATAACCTTATGCAAAATACAAGCGAATATATCAACCACCCAAATGAAAAAGAATCAACTTTCTTGATAAATTAAAAAGAGACTTTGTTACTTGAAAAACTTAACAAAAAGAAGGGAAAAAAAAAAGTGCATTATTCAAGTTAATCTCATTTCCACAACATAAAGTCATTCCTCACATTGTAAGAAGAGCATATACAAGTTTTTTTTTTTTTAAGGACCATTTTTGGGCCTTCCGAAAATTATCATTATTTCGTCAATGATATTACGGGGCTTTTGAGACAACTATCACTATTTCCTTCTTAATAAATTCATACTCGTCCATTTCTTTTTTCTTTTTCTTTTTCTTTTTTTTTTTTTTGTTTTTTTGGTATTTTTGTTATTCAAAGACAGAAGCTTACAAGACTGTTTCTTCCTCGAGGGTGGTAGTTGAGCAATTAATCTGTGGTCAGAAATTTTTGCAACGTGCTAGTTAATAGCAAATGAATAGCCAATAAAATTTTCGGAATACTCTTCCATCCGACAGAACGGTCATCTGGCGATACAATCCGCGTATGAGATCGGTACAACTTGGGAAAGAACGTGATTCAATCCACTAGAGAGAGAGCTAGAGAGAGATAGAAAGAATTCTCCCGTCTAACAGTCCGACAGTGCTGTACGGGAGAGTTCTCGTAAAATTTTCTGTTAGGAAGAAATGTTTAAATTTATTGAAATACAACCACATTAACTGTATGATTTGATTCTATGGTTTTTTTTTTTTTTCTTCTCTTTTTTCTTAGGTTTTTTTTATGAAATTAGTAAGATTTTTTTTCTTTTCTTTTTAATAAAATGTTTGCTTCAAAGAAAACTAAAAACTGTGTTTTTGTCAAACAGTGTTGATTAAGCTTCTTAATGGTACTAATTTTATTAGCTAGGTCGTCTATGTGAAAGAAATTGGGTTAATTACATAATTTTATCTCTTTACTTTGGTAATTTCCTAATTATCCTTTTGTTTCTAGAGATTATTAAAGATACCCAATGAACTTGAAAAACTTGTTTCAATTTCATCAATCTGTCTTCTTTTTTTTTTTTTTTAGGAGTGAGAGATTCTAACTCTACTTCTTGTTATAAAGTCATATGTGTAATTATCGCTAAACTATCTATGTAACCACTATCCATCATGTCTTTTGTGATTTGTGAATGGAAAAATTAGGCAAATTGATTTAGATACCCTTTTAAAGATAATTATTTTTTAAATTTAGAAAGAAAACATAAAAACGCCTACAACATAAAATATATGGCATGTTTGGAGCGCTAGTTCCAGATGATATTTTACCATCTGGATTTCAAAATCTCAACTTTACATTAAACTTTCCCTCTCTTCTATTTTCAAAAAACTCAAACTTTAAAAGTCCATAATTTTCTCATTTCAAATCAAAATGAGATAATTTTTATATCAAAATGCTCGTATCGACGAGAAAAATAAGAGAAGATCTATTTATATATTTTTTTTCCAAACTCGTTTTAAATTTTTGCACTATTTTCCATATCACAAAACTTTTTCAAAAATTTTATCCCCAAACACACATTTTCAACTCAACTTTTAAAGTACCATCTCAAAATATTCCCCCCCAAACGGGCCCATAATGTCAGAAAAAGTGTTCTTGAATCTTATGATTTTCAAATGTTTAAAATATGTTAAGATTTTTTTTTCTAAAATATATATATATATATATATATTTTTTTTTTCTTTACAAATAGAGTTGGTCTAATTAAGGTATATTTATCCTTTTTCCCTCGTTTTTTTTTTTCATCTTTAAGTATGCAAATGATGAAATTGAACAAGTATTTAAACTTTAGTCAGTTATCCCTCATTTTTCACTACTTTTGTTTATTCTTCACTCTTTTCTAATTCTCTCTCTTTTTCTCTTTGCCGTTCTTTGTTTCTGTCTATTCAAATTTTTTTCCGTAGTATAGATTCCCAAACATTTCACCTGGTAGCTACTAAAGGACGAGGTTAAATTATATTTTAGTTATTGTTCATAAATATTGTTATAATATAAGAGACCTAAGACTGTTTTAATAATTTTTAGTTTTGTCGTATTTTTGTAGAAAATATTTAGTTAAACTTTTTATAAAATTTTTCATTATATATATATATATATCAAGTTGTTTACATAGATTAGTATATGTGGTTCATTATGCTATAGGTTTATTTATTGTTTTTATATTATCTTACTGCTTTATTATTATTTTCGCTCTTTTTTTTTTTTGTTCTGCAACTTGATATAATTTTTTTCGACATTTTTATTGTCCGGGGGTTTTTTTTTCCTTATCAGGTTGCTAAAATTTTTAGATTTATGACAATAATTTTTATATATAAATATTTTACAATTAGCAACAATTGTAATTTTTGTTTGTATTATTTAATTTTTTGTATTATGTAATTCGATTGTGCAACATTACATTTTTACTTGATATGGATTTTTAATTTGTTTAAATTTATATTGAAGGAAATGATACTTTATAAAGAAAACAAAATGACTTGATTTTTTGATTGTTTAAATTAATAAATTTAACTTTTTGTGGAAAAAAAATGGACTCGAAAATAACATATTTATCAATTATTATGAATTATAAATAAATAAATTTAGACAAATATAATTTCATTTTTGTTTAAATATTTCTTTAAAATTCCTAGAATTCTTAGTTTTAATTATATAATATGTGTAATATAGTAAATTCAATAACAAATTTAGATAGAAAAATATTATATATGAATTACAAAAAAATATATAAATCTACTCATATATTACTGTTTACTTTGACTTGTTTGATTTTTTTTTTTTTTCCTGTCTCTGTTATTATTTTTTTTCTTCTTATTAAATTTTTTTTTTTTGTAGACATTCCCAAACCTTTCATTTGGTAGCTATTGAAGACGAAGTCGAATTATATTTTAGTTATTCTTCATAAATATTCTTATGATATAAGAGATCTGAGCTTGCTTTAATAATTTTTAATTTCTTTTAATTTTTTTTTACAAAAGATTTAATGAAAATTTTAATTATGTTTTTCATAGTATGTATATATTAAATTATATATTTAGATTGGTGTACATGATTGAACATGATGAAGGTTTTTTTTTTTCCCTGTCATGTCATTGTTTTAGTTTTAGTTTTTTTTTTTTTTTTTGTAATTTGTATAATTTTTTTTTTTTTACTATTTTTATTACCCGGGGGTTTTTCTTTTATTTTTTTTTTATTAGATTGTTGAAATGTTTAGATTTAGTACCACAATATTTGTATATAAATGTCTTCATTATTAGGAACTATTGTAATTTAAATTGTTTGATTTAATTTTTTATATCGTGCAATTTTATAATGTAATATCAATTTTTTACTTTATATGGATTTCTATTTTGTTTAAATTTATGTTATAAAAAATAACAGTTTATGAAAAAAGTAAATGACTTAGCTCACTTATCATTTAATTTAACAAATATAACTTTTTATTGAAAAAAATATATTTAAAAAAATTAGAGTGCCAAACAACATCTTCGTTAGGTATTATGAATTATAAATAAATAAATTTGATGACATAAGATTTTATATAAATTTGACATTTGTTTATATGTCTGTTTGAGGTTTCTAAAATTTTTGGCTTCGATAATACAATATGCCTAATAAAATAAAGTTAACAACAAATTTAGATATAGAAATATTATATATAAATTAGACAAAAATATATGAGTCCAAATTGAAATAATTTTTTATATAAAAACATAAATTCATTAAATATATTTAACAAAGTATATAATTTATAGTATGACACTTAAAAAACTAAAATTAATTGAAAATTTAAATAATAATCTTTTGAAAGAAGAACTTAACTATGATAAAGATAAATTAAAAGAAAAAATTTCTAACTTAATACAAAATTTAAATCAAGAAGAACGATATATTTATAATCAAATTTTACAGGCAATTGAAATCAAACAAAATAATTTATTCTTTATATATGGTTATGGTGGTATAGGAAAAATATATTTATAGAATACAATTATTAGTAAAATTAGATTAAATGATGAAATTGTATTAGTTGTAGCATCATCTGGTATATCATCCTTATTATTACTAAAAGGTCGAACTACACATTCAAGATTTCGCATACCACTTTCAATTGACAAATTTTCAACTTGTCAGATTAAAAAATGCACTCAACTAGCCAAATTAATTGATAAAACAACATTAATTTTATGGAATGAAGCATCTATGACAAACAAATATTATTTTGAAGTTTTAGATAAAACAATGTAAGATTTAATAAATGACTTTAATCGTCCTTTTGGAGGAGTGACAGTCATATTTGGTGGTGACTTTAGACAAATACTATTAGTTATTCCAAATGGAATAAAAGAAAATATAATTGAGGTAACTATAAAAAATTCTTACCTTTGGTCATATTTCCGTATACTTACTTTAACAAAAAATATGCGATTAAAAAAACTTAACTACAGCATTGCTGAACAAATAGAAATTAGTGACTTTTCTGAATGGATTTTAAATATTGGTAATGGAACAACAAATGGAATAAAAGACACTGAAAATGAAGATGCTACTGGATTAAAATACCAGAAAAATATATAATACCATATACTACAAATTCTATTGAATGTATTTCTACCACAATATATGAAATTTTTTGTGACAATTTTGACAATATTAATTATTTGAAACAACGAGCAATTATTACACCCAGAAATAAAATAACTGACGCAATAAATAAATATTTATTAAGCTTAGTTCCAACAGAAATAAAAATTTATTATAGTTGTGATACTATTCTATCATCATCTGGAAATCTAGACGAATTAAATCTCTTATATCCTCCTGAATTTTTGCACACACTTAATTTTAATGGATTACCTCCACATGAATTAGAATTAAAAATCGGAATTCCTGTTATGTTAATACGAAATCTTAACCAATCAATGGGATTATGCAATAATACAAGGCTTATATAACACAACTAACAAATAGAATTGTTGAAGGTCGTATTATTAATTCTAATGGCATAAGTGAAAAGTTTATATACTAAGAATAGAAATGACTATAAATGAATCAAATACCCTTTTGTATTAAAAAGACGACAATTTCCTTTAAAAGTATGTTATACTACGACAATAAATAAGAGTCAAGGTCAATCATTAAATAAGGTTGAACTCTATTTAGAATATGAAATATTTAATCATGGACAATTATATGTTGCACTATCTAGAGTAACATCACCAAAAGATTTACATATTTTAATACATGATTCAATTAACAAATATCTAAATCATATTAAAAATATTGTCTACAAAGAAATATAACATAAGATTAATGAAAGCTAATAATCTATAGAAAAAAACTAATCTTTAACAGAAATAACTTTTCTTTTAATAATTATATTATCAAACAATTATCATAATTTTTATATTCCCTTCTCAATTCATAAATTTTTAAATAAATATATTTATATATCTTTATTATTTATAGAAAATGTTTAGTCTACTATGAATACTAAAAGCAGGAGAAACATGTGAGACCATCTGTGCCCGAATTTGTTGTTTATGGAGGAACACAGACTACAATACTGACCGACTAATAAGCATTAACTGCTTATTAGTAGATGAAGAGATAATTATTTTTATTTTGTACGAAAATTTTATTTATTAATAATTAACAATTTATATTATTAATAAGTATATAAAAAATAATAAATTAATACATATATTTTTTATAGGATGAAACAATACATGGATATGTTGGTGTAAAAGATGTTGATTTCATAACAAGTAAAATACAAGTGAGCAACATATATAAAATTAGCAATTTCTTTGTTACAAACAACAAACAAAGATACAAAATCGTTCCACACAGAGCAATGCTACAGTTTGTACGGTCCACGATTTTTAAAGAAGTTGAAGAAGACATTCCCGAAGTACATCAATACAAATTTAATTTTGTGGAGTATGAACAATTAACATCAAGAGTTGATATTAATGACCTTCTTTCAGGTAAATAACATATAATATTTATATTTATTAAGTAAAAAATTATAATTTCATAATATAAATATCAATAAATAATAACTATGCATTTATAATGTTATACTAGATGTCATTGATCGTCTCATATCTGTCAAAGGCATCGAGGAATCCAATATAGGTGATAGATTGGTTAAAAGACGAAATTTAACAATTCAGAATATCAGGTAACTATAAATTATCTATTATTATAAATATATTTTCATTAAACTGAAAATCAATTATTAATAATTTATTAATTTAAATTTATTATATTTTACAGAGAATAATCACTGAACATAACTCTTTGGAGAGAGATTGGAGAAAACTTTGACGAAAGTGTCGTCCAAAGAATGTCCGAACCAGTAATGATCGCCTTTACAGCCATGGCCTTCAAATAATATCTGGGTAAGTATATATACAATAAAAAAATTATACAAATTTATTTTAAATAATAATAGTGAACATCTTCAGTTATTAATTTTAATAGTTATAAATATAAAGGTGGATTTTATGTGGCAAGCACTTCTGGAACTTCATTTTATTTTGAGCCAGACATCGTTGAATCAAAGAAAATTAAGAAAAGGTATTATAAATATTTATTACAAAAATATTACAATAATTTACATTTTACAATTTTATTCAAAAATTTATATTAATTAATATATTATTTATATATAGGTTTAGTCATTCCATTCAAGGAATAGATTTTATTGCTCCGTCAACCCAAAAACCAATAATATTAGAAGAACAAAAGATTATGAATAGAATGACGATAGCCGAGTTCCGAGCCTTAGATCCATATTAAAATCAGGTAAATATTTATTTATTACCTGTCGATTATAAAATATAATTCATTAAATATTTTTTGTTTAAACAACATGACAAAAAAATTTACTACAAAAGCAATCATCACTGAACTTAATGCACAACAAGGTTGGTTTTACAATGCATATCCACGTTGCTACAGACTTGTCAAACAATCAGCGACTTCATAGTGGTGCGACACTCATGCATATTTAACAACGATGTCAATCCGTTGGTAATATTCTTTACCTTTATTATAAAAAAATTAATAAAAACTTTTAAATAGTAAAAAAATAAATAGATATCTAATATTTATAACAGGTACAAACTCAATGCTCGAATCGAGGATAGTACTGGTGGAATGAATATTGTCATGATTGGAAGAACTGTTCAATCACTGGTAAATAAAGCTTGCTCCATACTAACAATTCAAGATGGATACACTGATCCAAACATCATTCCCCCTCTCCTCGATCAACTTAAAGACATGTCAAAAATATTTTCAATTCAGTTTCGTCCAAGAGGTGCTTTTATTGATGCAACGGTTATTAAAACTTTTGACGGTGATGAATCGCTAATGTTATTACATGCACCACAAACTGAATCCCCTAAACATATCCCACCACCACTAACATCATTGGATCCAGAAATGCCACAACTAGAAACAAAAATAATTGTAAAAAAAACAACTCCATTTCACCCAATCGATGACAGAAGAAATTAAACCAAGGTACGTTATTATTAATAATTTATTTCTTAATTTCTTAATTTCTTCATTCAACATATATATATATATATATATTTATATAAATCAAAAACTATTATATAAGTATATTTATTATTCTTTCAGCCCTCAACAACAACATTCTTCAGCAGAAATGCAAACATCTTCAGTTGACTCATCCAAAAAACGAAAGGAAATAAGATACAATTATCTTTTGTGTATAATTACATATTATATAATCATACTTATTTTATTTTTATTTATAAATATAAAATAATTATGTTTTTTTTTTCCTTACCTCATAACAGATCAGAAGAAAAACTGAAGAAAATTAAACTGACAACATTTCAACAAACAACATCCAACTTGCAGCACCTTTGTTTGTAAATATATATCAATATATCTTTATTTGTATGTATAACTTCGACATTTTAATATAAACATGAATGTATATACTCTAATATTAAAATAGTAAATATCAAAAATATATACTTATTATAATTACATTATTTATCCTAACCAACTACTTTTATTATATAACATTAAATTTTTTTCATTTATTTTTTTCCTTCTTCCATGTGTAACGCATGGGCATTAACGCACGGACATTAAACTCGTGTACTATTAAACTAGTAAAGACACGTGGCACGCTTGGGCATTTTTTAGATGAAGTGTAGGCTATGTATTTCATTTAGAATAAAAGGAGGTCGGAGAAAAAAATGAAAAATGATAAAAGAAAAAAGAAAAAAGAAAGAGAGGGATCACATAAGAAGACAAAATAAAGACAAAATAGAGAGATCAAAAAATTAAATAGTTAAATATGAGAGAGTGTACATTAAACCAACTTGAGCTTTATATAGATATTATAGATATCAGTTATGAGTGAGCCTCACATGAATGTTAGAGATATTAAATTAAAAAAAAAATCTCTTAAAAAATTCCACGTGCACGCTGAAAACGCCACTAGTTCACTTAGATCCTTGACATTTAAGCAAGAAAAAGAAAAACTAATTATAAAAATCGGAGCTTTTTTATTTATAATATCTTGTCGATAATACATATTTTTGAATGTTAAACTGGATTAAAATCATATCAAGATGAAAAAAAAAAATTTGTAAAACTTAGAGTACCTCAAATACAAGTATGACAATTATTCGAAACCTAAGGAGCGGTTTTTTTTTTTCCTTTCTTTTTTGCGTTATCATAGAATTTTTCTACAAATTAACCAGCCTAAACTGTTAGTGGTGAGCCATTCTAAATTCTAATTTTAATTTAATCGCGGGAAACAATAAGTTGGCTTTTGCCAATCCTATTGAACAGTTCAATGCATGAAATGTTTGATTCTCAATCAGATTCGTTTTCATTCACCCATTCTCTCTCTTTTTTCCTCATTGGAATTGCACCATCTATCTGCAAATGCGTAGGCCAAATCTTTTTTTTTTTTTTTAATTTTTTTTAAGGAAAGTATATGATTATAGAATAACTTTTCTTTTCCAAAAAAAAAAGAAAAGAAAGATAAACTAACTCCATTCGTAATTTACCTGTTACTATTTCTATTGTTTAATACATAATTCATTAGTAAATTCTGTCTTTTCTTCTTCTTTTTTTTTGTTGGTTTCTTTTTTAAAATGGGAGCCTAATTATGAAAAAAAAAGATAAGATAACATTTAACCTCTGTTAATTAAGTTTAATGTCTGTTAAAGAATTTTTATATTAGGGCATGTAGGGATACTAAAAAGGAGGCATATTGCTATCTAATAATCAATTTTCCCTTTCTTTAATTGTTTAAGCTAATTTTTATGGAAAAAAATTTGAAATATTAATTTAATTAGGTATTGCTTTGATGAAGCTATATTGGGAAATAAATCGTGTCGAAATTAGAAAGCATAGTTTTCGCTGGAAGACAATTATAATAGAAGAAAAGTTAATTAGTAATTTCACAGTAAGGAAAGTTAGGTTTATTTTATTTATTTTCCTAATTTTACTTATAGTTTCCCGTTTATGTTTGGGGCATTTAATCTATAAATATATTAGTCTAATCACATGTAAAAGGGAGATGCAATCAGTTTTTGAATAAAATTTTGAGTTTTACTCTTTCTCTCCAATTTTCGGTATTCTTTTGAATCAACAAATTTTGATACCAATTTCTGGTATTATGTGTGAATCAACGGAATTTGAAGGGTTTTTCTGGCATTTTGTATGAATCAACATGTTTACTAATCTATCCCCTCTATTTTTACTATTTTGCTTTTCTAACATACGCTTCCGCTACATCAGTTGGTATCAGAGACAGGTTCCTAAATCGAATTGTTATTTGTGATGCCACCTCGCCGCCAACCCACCGTCGATGCTGCAACTTTGCTAGCCGAACTCGCCAAAAAGGTTGCAAGCCTACAACAAAAAGTTGCTGCTCTAATACAACAGATTGCTGCATTGGCTGCCACATCTCATTCCGTTTCTGATTCCAAGTCTAAAGATGATATTGAGGGAATATTCAATCCAATTTTTGACGAAAGCAGCAATGAAGAAGAAGGTAAAAAGATTAATTTTGATTCAATCTTTGATCCAATATATGAAGAATATGTTGGAGACGAGAAAGGTCAAATTGTCAATTTTTCTCCAACCTTTGACGAAAGTGATGGAGAAGAAGGAGAAGAAGACCAACTTTCTTTTGATCCAATTTTTGAGGAAATTGAACGAGAAGATGAATGTCCAATATTTGATGAAGGTAATAAAGAAAAAGATCTAGTATTCGAATTTATCATAATATTCATTAAAAAAAATTTCTATTGAAGATTGAGTTAGACTCTAGAGGATCCAATATCGAAGAAAATTTTTCATTGGCTGATTTTCATGAATTCGACAAGCCATTTAGTCCAAAGATAGGTCATTACAAATTCATCATGATTGTTCTTCACACTATCAATTGAATCTACTCCGAATTCGAGGACGAATTCTTGCCAACCTAGGGAGAATGATGCAGCTATATTGGGAAACAAATCGTGTCAAAATTGGAAAGCATATTTTTCGCTCGAAGACAATTATTATAGAAGAAAAGTTAATTAGCAATTTTACAATAAGGAAAGTTAGGTTTATTTTATTTATTTTCCTAATTTTACTTCTAGTTTCCCGTTTACGTTTGGAGTATTTAACCGTAATTATATTAGTCCATTCATATGTAAAAGGGAGATACAATCAGTTTTTAAATGAAATTTTGAGTTTTACTCTTCTTTCTCTAATTTTTGGTATTCTTTTGAATCAACGAATTTTGATGCCAATTTCTGGTATTCTGTGTAAATCAACAGAATTTGAAGGGTTTTCCTGGCATTCTGTGTGAATCACCATACTAACTAATCTATCCCTTTTATTTTCACTGTTTTGCTTTTCTAACATACGCTTCCGCTACATCATGCTTTGCATTCTTTAAGTTGTAGGAGCTTTCTTTCCAACAAAAAATAATTTTAAAAAACGACTATGTGGGTTGTTAGAGCATGTTCAAGAATAGAAATGTCTCAGGTCGGACAATCCGACAAGTTTAATAATTGTAACATTCTATTCAAAAAATTCATAACAATTAGTTTTTATATTTACATGTAACTTTTGAAATTTTGAGAATTGTAACATGATTTCACTAATTTATTAGTGCAGAAAACAAATACCACTAAAAATTATTACAAATTGTTACATTGAAATCAAATGATAATAACAATATAATACAGACAAAATTACAAGTGTTAGTTTTATAAAAATATTGGATGACACAATGGGTATAAATATACACATATATGACATGTATGTGCTTCCAAGGTTCATTACGTAAGGCGGTGTGTCACCTTTTATTTATATAAACATGTGATTAAGATGATACCAGAATTTAATATAATAGATGTCATAGTCATCATGGTGATGATAATTAGGCCCATAAAAAATAACCAATAAATAGTTTTTTAGATTTGCAATATACCTAAAATACTTATTAATTCAATTGAATATAACATTTATAATTTATTTTATTTTATTTTTTAAGAAAAGCGAGATTGAACTCGAAACCTCCCACTTTAAAGCCTCAACTATTCAAAACCTCTTGTAGTTAGGGGCGGAGTCAGAAATATATTTATGTGAAGGTGTATGTTTTTTTTTTTTTTAGATAAAATAAATTTTAGAGGGAGTTATGTAAGAATTTTTAATTTTAATAGGCTTACGTGAGAATTTTCAATTTTAAGAGGGTAAAGCAGTAAAAGTATAAATTTTTTATAAAATTAATTTTAGTTGGAATTATGTGAGATTTTTTTATTTTTAGTGAAGCAAAATAGAGACTGTATCAGAATTTTTAATTTTAATATGAACAAATTATGAAAATTATAAAAATTTTGAAGGTAAAACTAAAATAACAAAAAATTTCAGTGGAGGGCTAGCCCCACTTGCACCCCTAAATCCGCCCTTGCTTGTGGCACTATAACATATGATTTCAAACTTCTATTTGCAAATTAGTAATTAAAAAAGAAGTTACTCTTCACACAGTATTATCTTTAATGTTAAATTTGATAAATATTAAACTTGATTTTTAATTTATTTACCAAACATATCACGTATCAGATTTTAGTATTTGATTGTTATTACTGGTGTCTAGATCACCTTTTGATTTAATTATTATGATATTATGCTATTTTCACTTTTTTATAACATATATAACAAGGAGAATTTGTGGTAGAACACTACTTGTAGTGTTTCATCCAATGGACAATAGTTAATCAAGTTTTAAATGGACGGCTAGAAAGTCTTGTTAGCGTGGTCATTGGTGCATCTGATTACGTAGTACCATTTTTTTTTAAATGGCTTTAATATGATCCCAGCAAAAAAGTAGCTTTAATAAGCGTGTATTAGTATTTTTTTTTTTTTGACATATTGGGTTTTTTTTTTTTTTGACAGTATTGAGTTGTTGATCTCCATTTCTCACACTTTCTCTCTCACCCTTTCTTTCTTCTCTGCCAAACACAAACTTAGGAGAGAGAGAAAGAGAAGAATTGCAGTTTGCAGAGAGAATGGAATCTCTCATTACCTACCATATAGCTTAGAGAGAAGAAGACATGACATTCAAAAATAGAAGAAACCCTATTCTAAAAAAAAAAAATTGATTCTGAAAAAAAATAATAATAATAAATTCCCCTCAAAAAAAAAAGGAGAAACATTTGCAAATGGATGAATAAGAAGATCAAATGAAGCATTTAAAGCAAATTATGAATTTTTATAATATAGACGAAGCAGTGGAAGTGTGGTTTTGAATCGAAGTATTTCATCAAATTATTAATGAATTGGGAATTAGAAATTTCCCTACAGAACCCAAGCCAAATAGACGGGTATATGTCCTTCATGGGTATTGTCACCGATGAAGGGGTGAGGGCTTGGGTCCCTTGCCATTGGTCATGATCCATGCAGAGGATGGAAACCATCGGTGACGGAGGTTGCAGAGTCGCGATTGTGATACGGAAGCCGTGGTTACAATACCGTCGACAACGAAAGTTGTGAGGTCGAAAGAGAGTGGATTGCAATCTGTAGGTCACAACTCCATAGCATTGCTCCCAAGGCAACAAGAACCCCTCCCACGGTAGTTACTGGCATTTTTTTTTAATGGAAAATTTATTTGTTTGGGTTAGGGAAGAAAAAGGGTGCGGTTGTATGCAGCAGTGTGCACTTAAGCTTTTGTACAACTCAAGTGTTATTGTCTGTGTAATTTGATCTTGATGGCATATATTTTAGTAACTATAGATAGTGTCTCTTAAATGGTTTCTACAACATACTCTCCCTATATAACATTGGTATTGATATATGTTCATGAATATCCCTATTAAATTTTTAGTTCATCACTTTTGACAAACTTACTTTTTAGTAAAATGACTTTAAAAATTACATATATATATATTTTTTCCCTCCTAAAAATGTCCTTATAAGGTATACACCTTATATATTAAATATATATATATATATATAAACAGTGGCGAAGCCACATAGGGCTCAGGGCAACTGCCCCCAGCCCAATGGGCTCCTTTGTTTTTGTACCCCCATCATATTAATTTGTTTCAATCAAGTCCTTAATTTTAACCCCCCTGAAATTTTAAAATTACAAAATTTACATAGACTTTTTTAAAATATTTCATTTATGTCCCAAGATTTGACTTATGAATATATATTGGTTTACATTTAAAACCTCAAATAAACAAAAAGTCAATTACACTATTATTTAAATTTATATCTTGGGTTTTTTTGAAATTGGTTAAATTAGATTAAAAAGCTTACATAATAAGAAAAGAATAATATAAAGTCGAATATTTTTTTAGTTTAAAATTTAGTTTGAGTAACGTCTCTCTTGAAAAATAATTCTGGCTCTGCCATTGTATATAAACTATTATTATCTAAAAATTAAAAATTAAAAAATACCCCACATCTTTTTTAATCACCTTTATCATTAACTCTAAACTTTTTGTTATCTAATTCTTTTTCCAAAAAACTTAGAAGATCCAAATGGAGGAACAAAAACAAAGTCCTCTCGAAGAGTCGATGAATAACAGTAACATTTTGAAAATTTTAGAGTTTCTCAGAACTCATTGGGCAACAAATGACGTGTCTAAAAATCCCCAGAATTCTACTGTATATCCTTTTTGTTGTCTTCTAGGAGAAATCTATGGCTTTGTTTGGTTGGTAAGTTCAAACTTACCATTTCAAAATTTTTTTTGTCTTTTTTTCAAAAAATTTTTATCTTTTTTCCAAAAAATTTTTTGTCTTTTCTAAAAGTTCAAAAAAAATTTACTATTGAAACTTAAAAATTTCAATTTAAACTCATGCACCAAACGGACCCTATATAACTCAAGGTGCACTCATTGTACTTTCAGTTATAGTTTTCTCGTAGAAGAAAACTCTATGTGACGCCCAGCCCATTACGAGAAACAGCAAGCCCGGCCTATTAAAAAAAGCATAAGAAAACTACCCAAATAACCATGTTTTTTTCGTCTAGTGATCAACATGATACAAAATCCCCACTCTTGATCAATATGATACAAATTTTAGTTAGTTTTAGTTTAATTTTGAGTGATTTTGATCTATTGTTAAATTTTTGTGTTATATTGGTATAATAATTTTTAAATTTGTGTCATTTAAAATGCTTTCCAAAAAGTATGGACTGTAATCCAACAGCTAGTTGTGGATGGGCCTTTTCCGAACCCATCTGTTCATCCTTCATGATCCGCTGCCAAATTTTTTCCAATTCAATGAATATTTCGATATTCAATATCATGGCAAGTTGTGAAAAAATGTACTTCCATCTCCCAAAAAAAAAAAAAAATGTGGATTTGTTTGGACAACATGGTGAATATTCTTAATCCCGAGGGACGGAGGAGATTTTTCTTTAGACTATCTTTCGATTGTCAATATGATACAATCCAAAGAAATAAATAATTGTTTTTAGTAAATAATTGAAGTAAGTAGTAAAATTTTAAAATATTTAAAGTCAATAACAGTAAATAACAAATTTACTTGGTCAATAGCAAATTTAACTTTAACTGTGTAAATAGTCTATTTGCTAGGTAAATTTATATAGTAAATTGTTATTTACCTCGTAAATTTACTGTTTACTCTGAATATTTTAAAAACATCCTATTTACAAAGTTGCCATTTACTACAAATTTTTTAAATATCTTTCTCTTTTTTTTTTTTTTTTTTGGTTAATATGATTTAACAACATATTTAACCTTGTGTTGGAATGATATATATCATGGTACATATTTAATTGTTTCGATAGCATGGTAACGTAATTATTCTCTCAATTACTATTTACTGTTTTACCTTATGTTAATGCTTGATCGTGTTATTTAGTTTTTAAAAGAATCAATCTCATATATGCTCTAGAGTCTACGGTCTACCCTCTCAGGACGTTCACATTTTCCTAACTAACCCTGAAAACTCCTATTTTATTTTCCAAATAGAGAGGGAAATTAGCTTACTAAATCCTTTCTAAGTTCATTAATTACTTAAATTTTTTTTAACTTTTATTACTAATTTATTTTAGTGCGTAAAACGATCTTTGCCTAAAGTGTGAATGGAGATATACTGCTGGGATATGTAATACATTTACATGCCAACTTGGCTATGTAATTTTTATTTTTTATTTTTTAAATTTTGACACTTAACCAAAAAGAAAACTTTCTAGCATTACAAAGAAGACCGTGAATGAACGTTTAATCTATATCTTCTTTTACCTATCCAGTTGATAATTAAAATGACAAAATGTGTCTTCTAGAAGTGGTTATACCATGTAGAACGGTATCTACTATGCATTCTGGATTAATCTGATCAGTACATGATAGATATATATATATATATATATATATAACTTGAAGGAAAAATACTAGCTACTATATCTGTGATTAGACTACGTACCTTTGCCATACAAATTATTATAATAGCTACATTTAATAATTCTCCAAAAGGACTAAAAGGAAAGGAAAGATGGAAGGAGGGGTAAAAAAAAAAAAAAAAATAGAGGAAGAATATTAACTTTGAGTTTTATTCTTCCAAAGGTATATACTACAAAAACAACAAATATTTGGTGTCCCTAAAAATAAAAATAAAAATAAAAATAAAAATAAAACAAAAACTAAGTGATGGACAAAGAGAGAAGAGAAAACCTCCTCTACTAAGATGAGATGGTTGTATAAAATTAGGGACAAATTATGTAATAGTCCTCCGGAAAAGAGAGTTGTTTGTACCGGTAAGGACTGAGCTTGTTATGACAAAGAGAAGGTCCGGAAGGGGGAACCGGCCCTCTTGGAAGCATGCTTTCCATCAAGCTCTTGTAGTCCCTCTCCGCGCCCTTCATAGCTCTTCCACAACTCACCACCGACGCCGCCATCGCGAAAACTAAAACTAGTACTAGAATTACGATCCTCAGGCCCTCCGCCTTTACCGACCCCTTGGAGCATGACATGTTGCTCTTTCAAATTTTTTTGTTAGTACTCTTGATGATCAAATGTAGAGCAGAAGATCATGATTTCTTTTATCTATATGTAAGGTGGGAAATAATGTGTGTGTCTATATATATATATATATATATATATATATATCGTACTATATGGAAATAAGAGAGAGGGGGGGTTGAATGTCTTTGCCGTACGTATTGGACCATAGAACTAATGGAAATATGAATTGAATGAGGAGGTTTGTTATTATATATATGTATAAATATACATTAACTAAATCACTATTTTGCGAAAGTTGTGTAACCCATTTCACACGGGACAAAGAGGGACTAGTTCAAAATGTTTTTATGAGTTTCAACGGCAAGACACAAAAGTTAATAACTACTACTTTCAAAAGTCGGATTATTAATGATTTTATTAGTTGCTTTTGAATTTTATGAGTGAATGTCAATATGTTGAAGTTGAACCCATGCAATAGCAGCCAAATTGGAAATTTTCACTTATTGATACTTTAAACTTTAAAATACCACTAACTCACTTGTCTCTATCAAATCCCTCCATTCTTGCCAATTTTGCTTTCTCAAGGAAAATTATTATAGCCCAAGTTGCTACGCGGATATATATGCATATAAACAAATTGGAAATGGAAGAACTTCGAAGATTCCATACACATGTTTCTTTAAAAAGGTTTTTAGCACTGTTTGTTCCTATATTTTATACATTTTGTCTTTTTGATCCCTAAACTTTTTTATTTTGACAAATTAATCTATGAATTTTGGTTTTTTTTTTTCACAGTTTTGGTTCTTAATCATGAAATTGACAAATAATTTCTGAAATTTAACGGAGATTATCAGGTCGTCCTTATTGCATATAATACTTAGAAATTTTACGAAAGTAGTTTTGTTGATTGCAAAATATTATACTTTTTAAGGGAATTGTGAAAAGAACACTTTACACTTAATCGGATTATTGTTGTAATAATTTCAAGTTATAGCACGTGATGAGCACATGATTATTTTTATTGTTTTTCAGAATTCATTCGTTAATTTTATAACTAGGGACTAAAACTGTAAAAGAAACAAAAATTTGTGGCCTAATTTATCAAAATAAAAATTTAGAAACCAAAATGACATAATTTTCAAATTTTGTGGATTAACAATACTAACAACCGTTTTAAAAATTAAAAAACTCGTTTGAAATTTTGACTAAATTAATGCAGAGACCAAAGCAAAACCAAAGTGTACTTTTTCTTCCCCCATGTATGTATCGATCATGCATTAACAAACGACAACAACAAAAAAATTGTCGTTTATAACCTCTATAGTACACTAACCACATGTGGCATCTTGTTGGTCTATCTGGTCGTTGGTCTAAATTTGATTTCTGCAATCTGAAGTTGTTGGCTAGTTGGAGTTATTATCTATAGGGCTTTTTTTTTTTTTTTTTTTTTTCCCGATTGGCTATAAAACGTGAAAATTGTGTTGTGTGTTGGGAAACCGTTAATGGACTTAGGCTTGGGATGTTATACAACATTCTGTCGTTTCTTGAGAGATGAGGGTTAGATTTAGTAAATAAATTATAATTAAGATTATACTAATTGTCAAAATTAATCTCCTTACATGTGCCCAACAAATATGAAATAAGTTAATGGGGAAAGATGCTTGAATTTGACCAATATTTATAGATATTTATTTAGTGATAATTATATTCTGGTAGCTGCATGGGATACTAAAAAAGTTGCACCATGGTGTGCTTCTAATTCTTTCAATCCTAAATGCTTATTTACATTTTTTTCTCTTTCTTTTTTTTTAATTATTTAAAAGTGAACGATTCAAATTCAACACCTTATAATAAAGTTAAATATGAAGTTATAAATGATGTATACACATAATCTTTAATCTAAATTGATGATAATAAATGATAATATACAAAACATACATGTTCAACTCGATATTAAAAAGTAAGATTGATGTCCGTAAAAAATAAATAAATATATATTTATATGTTGGAATACTCTTTTATCCAGTCGTAAGTTTTTAATAAATAATTTATAATACCTTGTTGATTTACTTATAACTTTATATAATGTTATGTGTAACATGATATTATTTAGTAATTATTGATGTAAAAAATAAGTATGATTAAAAATATTATAATTAATTCAACTGGTTATTATAATAATGTATAAAAAATTCCAAATTCAGCTGTAGATGAAATAATATACCTATCTATTTATATATCATTGTAAAAAGGGGAAGAGGAAGATAACAATATTAATGACGAAAGCGGCAGCCGGTAACATCACGTGGGGCTCACAAACAATGGTAGACGGTTGTGATTGAATGTAGTTGAAAAACAAAGGTCTACTTCTAGATCTATAATATTTATATATATATATATATATATATAATGATATCACACTAGTAATTACAGCCATACGGTGTCAGCCAGCACAATAAATTTGATCTTCATCCCCATTATATATATATATATATATATATATATAGTTTCTTGTGCATTTTCTTGAACCATGTACTATGCATCTTTGTGCTCAGTACGTCAGTTGAAATATCCCCCTTATCTATGTGAATTTATCGTGTAAAATTGAATAACCACGAATCGAGAAGGAATTTGATATTGTTTTCATTTATTTTTAGTACAATTGAATATAAATCTGTATTTGTATTTTAAAAGAACGTGCAGCAGCATTTCTAAAAACATTTTTATAAATAAAAATGATATCTAGTTTAATACTATCAAAAATGGCGGAATTATCCGACGTATATAACCATTGAAGTTAATATTTGCAATATTTAATTAATGTAATATAACACTGACATCATTTACACGTACCTTTTCATATTCATAAAAAATATTACATCCCTATATCTAATACTAACATGTAAAGTTATAGGTTTATTTAATTATATATAAAATAATAGTGAAATTGAGTTACATAAAAATAAAATAAAATAAAATAAAAACCTACAAAAAGTCAGATGTGAGACTATTATGAACAAATAATAATAATAATCAAAGTTCCGCCTCACCTTTTTCCAAACCCGTACAGTAAAATTTTCATCTTGGAGAGTCCACACACCGGAAATGGGAGTAATATAAGTCTCTCCACAAGCGAATTTAACTTAAGGGTATGATTATAAATTTCAACAATTGAATGAAAATACTATTCTAAGTTTACAAAATGAGGACGCAATCAAAATTTTAGAGGGATTTTACAAAATTGATTAATCTCAGATGTAAAATTTCACTCACACTTTATTATCTAATTATTTATTTGCAATTTTGTAATTTAAATCAGATAACGCTTGTCGTAAGAATGTTATATAAGGGATTTTCTTATCAGCCCAAAATTTGATAAAATAACAAATTTTAAAATCCAAAATTTAAAGTAAGGCAAGTGTCCTCTAAAATGACTCCATCACCTAATGTTATAACTTAAACAAAGACTGGACAAATTTTATTTTAGGGTTCCAAACTTTTTATTATTATTTAATTTTTGAAACGGGAATTTTAATAAATTTAATAAGGAGATGTAAAGACACAAAACATAATCAATGATCCCTGTTATATAAGACAAAATCCTTTAATAAAAATGGACCCATCAGTAAATTTTGATGACGCTCAAAGGGAATGACGTATACTTGATACCCAACAACGGATACATACCTCAGCACATTAAAATTCAGCACATACAAGGCTCTTTTTGATAAAACCCTGATAATCGATGGAGTATCCCGATCGATTGAGAGGCAAGACTTAGTAACACTAGGGCCACCACTAACTCTGTATAGAAGTAATTCTAGCATGATCAAAACAACGACAAGACTCAAATCTAGCGGATAAACAATCAATGCAGAAAGTAGGGAGACCACCTCCATTATTAGAATTAACAAATAAAAACACAATACCCAAATAAAAAACGGTGAGGACATCGCCATTATTACACACAAAACTACAAACAAAAAAAAAATCAATCACATAGAAAAAGCCGTTGTCGAAAACAAGATTCACGTCATCAAGAGAAACTGGGTTACCGAAATTGATCTGCTGTAGGACCTCTCTATCTTGCTCATTCTCGCAACGCCAATCCTTCTCCAATGGGCTCGTCTCTTTCAAAACTCTCATCATATGATCCTTACATCCATCTTTAGGGTCAAGAAATCAGAGACAGTCAAAAGACTGCCACTATAATCCTATCTCAAGAGAAGAAAACAATTGAAAAACTTTAACTCTCACGCATTAAAAAAAGAAGAGAAAAGAGAGAAGAGGAAATTTTACAGGCGGCCAATTATGCAATCCCAAAATTTTTATTATTGATAGTTAACTTTTTTTTAATACCCTTTTGAAGGAGAAAAAAAAATCCGAGAAAAGAAAAGAAACAAAGAAAGAAAAAAAAGGAATTTTGGTTATTTTTCTCAAAGTTAGCAAAGAATCTGCATCCATCAATAATGCAAGTGAATGGTGTACCCAATCAACAATCATTCAGGATGAGATAATTTATAATCAGACAAATTGGATCAACATTTCTTTTTCATTTCATTTCCAGTCATAATGTTCATTTATCCTCATGCTTGTTGAGGAAAATGAAACTAATGATATATATATACATATATATATATATATATCTATACATACACCTACTCATTTGTGATTGGCTAGAAAATCTTTTAGGTGTAATTAGGAGAAACCTTATTTTTGGTGAGTAACTAGAAGAAGCTTTATTTATTTTTTTTTTTCCTTTAACATTTTTTTAGCAACTTTTACCCTCAATTACCCACGAGAAATCTACCATGAAATATAAAACAAATAATATCTACTAATTAATTTTGAATCTTTAAGATTTTATAATTTTATTTTAGTCGAAAGTTGCATACTATTTAATTTTGGTAAATTGAAAAAATCTCTCCTGAACTTAAACGTATTACTTACATACCCCAAGCATTGAAATGTTACACATTTCTTTGTTGACATCTTATTCTCATGCAATATGAACTTATTATCATCGTTTACCAAGTATGCAACTTCAAATTTGGGACCTCAGCAACCTTTTTAAAAAAGTTTTATCTACTGCAAAGAACACACTTCAACATGGTGCAAACAGTGATAGACGTTGGTGCGATTCAATGCGGGTACGTATCCTCACTCATTTTTTTTTTTTAAAGATGCCCTCACTCATTTTTAAAAACTAAAAAACCAAAAATGTTTTATCTTTAATTCATTTTCATATTTTCCCAACTTAAATTTTACGATTCATCTTGTATTTTTCTTACTCAAGTCCTTAATTTTCTGTAAAATATGTTTGCTCTTATGTCTTTTTTTTTTTTTAAACATTATTTCATGTCTTCATATTCCTATAGGTACTTCTTGTTTTTGTAAGGATAAAATCAAACGAATTATTTTACTTATTATTTTTGTTGTTGTTATTATTAGTATTATTATTTTTTTTTAGAATCAAACGAAGTAACAGCTTGTTTTTTGTAAGATCAAACGGAGTAGCAATTGTTAGTAAGGACTAAGGAGGCGATCTAACATCTACTGTAAGGTATCTAAGTTGGAATCTCCAATTCCATGTTTCAAAAAAAAAAAAAAAACATTGTGATTAAAAAAAAGAGAAAATTACTTAAATAATCATATTTTTTCATCTATTTCTTGACCAATATAACACAAATTTTAGTTAATTTTAGTTCAATCTTGTGTTATATTGATCTAATATTAATTTTTTGTGTTATGTGGTGTAATGGTATCTAAATTTGTGTCATTCACGTACTTTTTAAAAAATTAAGCTTTCGTTTGTATCGCTAGTTCGAGTTGAAATTTTGAAGTTGGAGTTGATTGACTTTTTAAAAATTAATTATAATTTTTGTTAATTTTTTTAGAAAAAGACAAAAATTCAGTTGAAAAAATACAGTTTAATTGGAATTAAACTTGAATTCCAAACAAATTAAAAAAAAAAAAAAAAAAAAAAAAAAAAAAAAAAAAAACCGACAGGTCTCTCTTCCAAACAAACGACAACGGGTCTATGTCGTTTTTTCTTACCTTTCCAATTTTTAAAAAGAGAATAAAAACAAGAAGTAAGAAGACTGGGAACCCATCGAAAGAGAGGGCTGCGAGAGCGCATACGACGTTCGCGCCTCCGCTATATTCGGCGTCGTTGCACC
Source organism: Ficus hirta (assembly GCA_038430175.1). Taxonomy (NCBI): domain Eukaryota; kingdom Viridiplantae; phylum Streptophyta; class Magnoliopsida; order Rosales; family Moraceae; genus Ficus; species Ficus hirta. The sequence continues at coordinate 8,465,290 of CM076595.1, read as the reverse complement.
GTTCAAAGACAAGCACTCACTCTTCTCTTCTTTTCACCGGTCTCGCGGTGTACTCTCCACTGAAAGAAACGACGCCGTCTTAGGCAGCACCTTATTTGGCTTTATCCATTTCCAAATTCCGCTGATGAGTCTTCTACAAAGGCCGCAGCAACCGCCAGCAGCGGCAGTTCAGCTGCCCCAATTCTCGTCGGAGCTCTCCCGTCTTCGCCGGCGAAATCTCCACCGCCTTCCTCCGGTTTCTGCTCACAGGTCTGTTTCTCGTGTTCTTCACCAAAAAAAAAAAAAAAAGTACAGAATTTTGATTAAAAGTTGTTCCATATTTTCTCTGTAACCAAACAACATTCCGACAATGTGAGGTTTTGCTCTCCGTTTTCCCTAAGAGAAAGTTCCAACCTTTGGTTTCCTCGGAAACCAAACAGTAACGCTGTTACCGAGGTTTTTTGAAGGACTAGTTCTGGTTCTGATGCTTTGACAATTGATATATTCTCTTTTGATTCTTTTTTTTTTTTTTTTCAGAGAAAAAACTTGTAATTTTTATGCTTGTAATTTTCAATTTATGAATTTGTTACTTGGAAGGACTTATAGAGAGATTCTCTTGCAGTCTGTGTGCTGAACTTTCACAGTAAGAGTGAACGACTATAAATTTTGTGTGTGCTTTCTGTCGATTTTCGGTATTATTGCTCTCCTAAGTAAAAGATTAGCGCGCTTAATCCATTAAGGCGTAACCCGAATGGCATTGATTTTTGGATTGTGGGGAAAATTTCAGGCAGGTTGGTAGGATGTCTGTGGCTGAAAAGGCTGGAATTTCGATTAAATCGATGGTGATAAAGCCTCCATCACATCCTACATATGATTTGCAAGGTGTTATCCTGTTAGCCCTTGCTGAAGATGCCGGTGATCAAGGTTCGGAATTCGTTAGTCTCTTACATTCTACTGTCTTATCTTGAATCTTGAATCTTGATCCCTTCATTGGTTTGGTGTCATGGATGTTAATCACATTGTTGCCTCTGGGTTGAGATTTGATGCGGAAAAAATAATGTGTCAATAAAATGTTGCAAAAAGCTTGTAATTTGAATTTGTTTTGATGGTAAGCTTTTCAGAGACTTTGAGGGAATTTTGTGTTTTGTTATTGTAGGCGATGTAACATCTCTGGCCACCATTCCGCAAGAGGCAGAAGTCGAAGCCCATTTCTTAGCAAAGGAGGACGGTGTTGTTGCTGGCATTGCGCTTGCAGAGATGGTGTTTCATGAAGTTGATCCCACTCTTAAGGTAAGAAGATTATACATTTGTTTTCTTGGATTAATTGTGGTGTTTGCATACTTGGTGACTTGTCTTGTGCCTTTCAACAAACAGGTGGAGTGGTCTCTAAAGGATGGAGACTATGTTCATAAGGGCCTAAAGTTAGGAAAAGTCTATGGTAAACTACGAATTAAAAATGTTCAGTAGCATTTGAAACTTTATTGGAACGTAGATTTACAAAATTCTATACAGGAACGGCATACAGCATTATTGTAGCTGAAAGGGTAGCGCTAAATTTTATGCAGAGAATGAGTGGAATAGCAACTCTGACTAAGGTACTAGTATCATTCTCTCTCTCTCTCTCTCTCTTTCGCTCTCTTGATAGATCAAATAGGCTATTTAACTCTTTAATGCAATTATAGAGAAAGGTTTGCAGAATGAAATGTCATCAGATATAGATTTCTATTAGAAAAGTTTCATACATGACCCTTGGCTACTCATCCGGTGCTACACCTCTCCTTCCTAGAGGTTATATGTTTGACGTCAAGGGGAGCGATCACCATGAGGAATAAAGGGATTTGGAGTTAGGGAGGCATATATAGTCTGTTATTTGGAGTTAGAGGTTATATCTTTTTTTTTTTTTTTGCTAATAGTCTAATATCGGCAAATTTTTAACCTGTACATGGATGATGTGATAAATGTGTTCGGAGAGGCAGTATCACAGTGGTGAACCTATTGGCGAAACAAATATACTTGTAAAATGCTTATATTGGTATGTTGACTTCATTAGATGTAAGAAAGAGCGATTAATGAGGCTTTTTCTTTCTGTAGGCAATGGCTGATGCTGCAAATCCTGCACTTATCTTAGAGACAAGAAAAACAGCCCCAGGTCTACGTTTGGTGGATAAGTGGGCGGTATATTTCATCCTTTTATTGTTCTACTCTTGTGCGATTTAACATTATGGTTGTCCTAATAAAACTTCATGTTGTAGGTGCTTATTGGTGGAGGGAGGAATCATAGACTGGGTTTATTTGATATGGTATTAATAAAAGATAATCACATATCAGCTGCTGGTGGTGTCACAAATGCTATAAAAGCTGTAGACAAGTATCTAGAGCAAAAGAATCTTAAAATGGAGGTTGAGGTAAAAAAAAGTTTATTATTCGGTTCCTCTCTTGAATGCTGATGGAAAATGTCTCTTGGTCTCTGAGTTTTCTTGAAGAATTGCTTGGTGTCTGTCTGATACTACTATATGTTGTACCATGGTATACACAAAAGTTTCCTAGAATTCTCTCAATCGCTTGGTGGCTGCTTGATACTACTATAAATTGTCCCATGGTATTCACAAAAGCGTCCCAAAATTCTCTGCTTTCTTCTTGTTTCTAACTTTTCTTGTGTGTGTATGACGGTATCTATGTGTGTTTGAGGTTAGTTTTTGTATAAGCATGCTTACAGAATCGACTCTGGTGGTTTGTAAACCTTTTCTTTTTTGCAGGTTGAAACTAGGACTCTGGAAGAAGTACATGAAGTGTTAAATTATGCGTCACAAACGAAGACTTCATTGACTAGAATAATGTTGGATAATATGGTTGTACCACTCCCAGATGGAGATGTTGATGTATCCATGCTTAAAGAAGCTGTGAAACTGATTAATGGGAGATTTGAGACTGAGGTAGCCTAAACTTAAGTTCTTCAGAAATTTCGAGTTATTCATTTATGATCTGTAATAATAATATGATCTATGTAGATTTAACAGGAACCAAAACTAATGCATGTTTCCATCTGAACCTTTCTATCTTCTGTTGAACCTATCTTGTAAATAACCAATATATTACTTGTTATTGTGGTTGGACGATAATTTTTTTATAGGTTTTAAGTTTATTATTTTGTTGACTACCTTCTTCATGGTGACAGGCATCTGGCAATGTTACTCTTGAAACAGTGCACAAAATTGGAGGCACGGGGGTGACCTACATTTCAAGGTAATGTTGATTCTCTTTTAGTTTTTATACAGGTGCCCATAAGGTTTAGATGTTATGTTTTCTGTGAAAAAATGGGAGAAGGGGAGAGGGGTGGGCTTGGGGTTGTGGAACAGGGTGAGGAGAGTTTGACCTGACTAGCAGTTTCCGGTACCACCAATTAAGGAGAGGATCAATAGAAACTTAAATGCATCATAACAATACAGCAATATTTTTTAGGGTTTTGAACAGAAGCTAATTATGTTGATTATGGAAATGCACTTGTTTCCTATGTTTGGGAAATGTGTCTTCAATTGGCAGGACTGCTATTTTAGTGCAGAGCCCATAAAGTTCTGCAAATCTTTTATTTTTTTAAGTAAAGAACGTAAAATATGTTTCTGAAAGATTCTGTCTTGATCTTGCAATATTTGATGAGATTTATGATTGGTGAATTTTTATAGCATTAATGGGAATTGGTTTGTCCCTCATTCTTTCGAAAATTTTGCACGACACATCTTAGGAACCCTTCAAGCAGAACTCACCCTTGCAAAACCGGCTTGCAAGGGAAGGGAACCCAAGGGCTTATAAATCCACAACTAATCTCATAATCTTTCTATGTGGGACATTTGGTATCTAACATCCTACCACGCTCCACAAACGCTGTCCACGGAAGCCCATTTTCCCATCTAGGTGACTTCGCGGATCCTGCCTTCTATTATAGTAGCTCTCCCTATGTCATCTCATCTGTAGCGGCAATCACAGAATCATAGCCAATACTACACGCGATCCCATTCTCGACATGGTGTTTTGTAATGATCCATCGCGCGGGGGTCCAATTCAGCGGCGGTCCACATTGTCTACACTAGCCCTGCATCAGCCCTTTCCTCGATGGCAGATTCACTCGGTCATCAGTATTTGACACTTTTGAGGACTCCACCTAAGCTTCTTAATCAAGCCTATAACGCGACCGTGTCGACTTGAACCTTTGATATGGTGGACTAGCTCTGATAACAATTGTTAGGAACCCATTAGGTAGAACTCACCCTTGCAAACGAGCTTGCAAGGGGAGGGAATTCATGGGCTTATAATCCCACTACTTATAATCTTTCCATGTGGAACATTTGGTATCTAACAACATATTTATGTGCCTGTGGCTTGCATTTTGGTGTCACCTTCATAATTCATAAAGAGGCATGTAAGTGAGTATTTTTCGTTTCTTCACCAAAATCCCTCCGTCTTGGGAATGTTTTTATTTCATAGAACTCTGACGAGCATAAAATGTCATGGGCTTCACAAGTCTGAATAGTACCATTAATAAAATATGTGGCATGCTTATGGAGTGGGTATGGTAGGTAAAGTGCCCATAACTTGAATACGGTAACAAGTAAAAACTCAACGTTTCAACTGGTCCATCTGAACAAACCAATTCTTCCTTCAAAACACTTCTTACCTATCATATTTTGCAAGTCTTTCACTCGCAACAAGTAATTAACATCAGTTTTCAGTCAATTAAATAGCGTTTTTCCCTGTCCCTTCTGATGATTCTCAATTCTATACAAGATTTCTTTTTTGCTCTGCAGTGGTGCACTAACACATTCTGTGAAAGCTCTTGACATCTCCCTCAAGATCGACACGGAGCTGGCTCTTCAAGTCGGAAGGCGCACCAAAAGAGCATGACCATTTGCTCAAGACTCACACATCGGTATGTGAAAAATTCCATATCTTAGCACATGGTGCTCAGATGATTACTTAAAAGAACAGTTCAATAATGTATGACAAATGCTCATTGATGAGTGGAAAAAAAGAAAAAAGAACACCGTCCATAAAGGCAACGGAAACGGGACATGTCCTTTTGTTAGTTTGATAATAAGTGGAATACAGGTATACCAGGATGTCCTAACTACATCTGATCTCATTGCGTTGAAACAGGGCAGCTTGTCTTTTGGAAATGTCGGTTAGACTTATTTGAGGTGTTCAATATTGATAAGATATATATCGGACTTTTAATCTTTCTAAAGAGCTTTAAGGCATAATGTAGGACTTGAAATTCCTAATGAAAAGTTAGAAACTCCCCCCAACAGAAAGTTATACCTAGAGATTCTTCTGGATTTTTATTTTATTTTATTTTATTTTATATTTTTGGAGAGAGAGAGAGAGAGAGAGAATTTGGGTTTTGTTTTGATTTGAAAAATGAAAAATGTGGATTTTTTTGGTGGTGGATGATGTTTACACATCTGGGGAAGGTAGCTAAATCATGAAAGCAACTTGGTTCATTGGAATTTGAATGTGGTAATGAGAGAGCGACTGGACATGAAATCTACAAATCAAGAGAGATCTAGACCTCTATAGAGAGAGAGAGAGAGAGGCATTATTAGATTATTGTTTGTCTTTCAAATATTAAGAGAGAGGAGAGATTTCTCTTTCTGTCTCTCTCTCTTTTTGGTATTCACGCAAGCGACACACAATTCCACGAGGCAGTTCGACCACAAGAGTCTTTAGGAGAAGGAAAATAATGGATCCATAAGTAGATCCCACTAAGTTATAACTTTCAAACAATTACTGATTAAAAAGAACTTGTGATACTTATAAGCCACTAAGTCCCCCCCCCCCCCTTTCTGCTAACCAAGAGATCTCTCTCTTGATGTCTTATGGAATTAATACAATTTGCTTTTTCTTTTTCTTTTAAAGGGAAAATACTTCTTCTTTGTTTGGATTGGTGATTATATCTGTCAAATTGATGCTACTTCTTTATCCAGGCAAGTTAATAAATTAATAGTATAACAAATTTCTACTCAAAATTTTTTATGCCGGATTTAAATTTTTTTTTTTTAGTTTTTATTTTTTTTTTTAGCATATTAATTGCTGCATACAACATTAAAGTGATTTATGAGCTAGTTTGGTATTATCATGGTTTCTAGACTATTCCACAATATATGTCGTGCAGCCAAGCTTGAATTGAATGGTTCTTTTCTTTGGTTGGACTTGGATTATGCCAACTTCTCTCGACTAATAACTCTTTTATTTTTTTTTTCCTACGGTTTTCATTTTCTTTTTCCCTTTCGGTTCTTTTGTAGTTTTTTTAATACTACTCTTCCTACCATTCCCTTTTTTTTTTTTTTTTTTTTTTTTTTTTTTTTTTTTTTTTTTAATTCTTGCATATCAATTTTAGTTTCTTATTATATCTAAAAGATAGGATTTGACTCGTATGTCTCCTTGAGAGTATTATTCGAATCCTTATGTGTTGGAGTTCTCGTTCATTGTACATATGGTTTTACTTGGGATCATAATCTTTGTGAGAATTTTGAGATCAGAATGAACTATGAGATTGCATAACAATCATATCATATATATATAAAATCATATCATATATAGGAGAGAGAGAGAGAGAGCAATTTAATTCTCATGAATTAGAATACTAAACATTTCACTTCATAAAAGAAATTAACGAGTCGATAGAATATTTCCTACTCTTTTTGCTATCATCCATCTATGTCTTTTCTTTTCCGTTGAAAACTCCCCTTTTTCTCCCTCTGGCACACATGCTTTTTTTTATGGCTCAAATTTGTTACGTTACCAGAATTTCAATCAATACATTTCAGTACTTGCTTTAAATATGTTTCACATAGTATTTTTCTATGATTGTACCTTTTTTCCCCCCTAGAATTCTATGATTGTACTTGCATTATTCACCACTTACGTCTAGTCCATAATATCTTAAACAAAAAAAAGAAAAAAAATCCTATAGAGAAAGTTACCATCTTTTTAAATTTTTTTCATTTGAATGTCTTAAAAAACGTACTGCTTGATATACTTTTACGGTTTTACAATCATAAACTAGTACGTGTTCCGAAAATCAATGACACATGGTTGGGGTGTTTTTTTTTTTTTTTTTTTTTTTTTTTGAATAAAATGTATTCAATTAACATGTGTTTGGTTGGATTTAAGCTGAATTGTTATGCGTTTGATGTACAAGTTTGAATGATTGAAGCTAAAAAGTGTAAAAATTTAAACTGTGTTAGGAAAAAAAAATTTATTAATATAAAATTTGTTTAGTTCATATTGAAGTTTTATACTATTTCAAAAAAATCATTTTATTTAGACTTGTATATGTAAAGTTGTTGACTTTTAAAGTTTGAATTGTAAAGTTATAATAATAAAGTTTAAATAGTTAAAATTAAAAAAAGAAAAAAAATAAACAATTGCATTTGAATGTAACTGGTGTGTCAAACGCATGTCTAGTGAGGTGAAAAAAAAATTTTGAACAAGAAGGTCAGCAGAGTTTTCATGAATCATGACCAAGTATGGCTACCTTCTTGTGGGTATATAAAAATTAGTTACCTAATGGTCAATCAAACCGCCCCCATATTATGGCTTTCTTTCTAGTTCTAAGGTACAAAATTGAAAAGGAATTGGTCCAAACAAACAAAAAAATCTAATGTCCCAATGTTCATTTTCATTTTCATGGGTTGCCATCCGTTCATGCCATCTAAAGCTATCAACTTTTTATGGGCTGCCTCTTGATTACTTTTTGATATTTTATTTTATTTTTAAGAAAATAGACTTTCTTCGATGAGATACATCTACTGGTAATATACGTTTATAAACGTTAAATTTAGTCAAATTTATTTTAAAACAAAAAATAAACAATTGAAAAGTTGATATGAATTATAATAATTGAAAATAGAGTGTTATTGATACGGTATTTCTTTCCTACTTTATCATAAAATTCTCTTAGAAACAAACTTAAAAAAAGGAGAAGGAAAAAATCCTTTGAAAGGGGGTGTAGAAAGATTGTAGGCGACTTTGTGCTAAAGAGGTCATCCCCTTTAAACATTGTCCCCTAAAAAAGATGGGACGATCTTTTATTTGAGATCTTAGTCACCAAGCAATTTGATCTGAAATGACTTTTTTTTTTTTTTTTTTTGATAAGTACTTTCATCTGAAATCTGCTCATTGGAGAATCGGAATAGAAAAATATGCGCTTTTCAGGAGCCAGGGACAAAAAAAAAAAAAAAAAAAAAAAAAAGCCATTTGTTTTACAGCTGCAAACTTAAACTGAAAACAATGAAAAAAGAAAAAGAAGAAAAGGAAAGGAAAAAGGTGATTGGTATTTTTCTTTTCCTATACGTTTATCTCTGACATTGGAATTCATTTCTGTCCAACCTTATAGGGGGTATGAAACAAATAACTAGTTATTTTGATTCATTATGACCGTCCTATTGGTTGCTCTGAAAGAGTAATACTATTTAATAAGAACATTTAACATGTGTGCCAGGATCTGACCTGCCAACTGCTCTGCCTAAATGAATATTTCTACCCAATAGGGTGTCTCACAATGAATATATGTATATATATACACACACACACACACACACACATATATTCGTAAGGATGAGCAGCTATTCAGTGTCCTTACAAAAACACCGTTTGTAATTGTTTTTTTTTTTTAAAGATATTATAATAACCAAGTGATTCTAATATAATATTATAGAATGATACTTATTATTTGTATCAATATCTGTAGAGTATCATGTAATAAAATTTTAATAACAGTTACATGTAAATTAATTATTTCTTACAAATTTTTAAATAAAAAGTTACAATTATCGGATGAATCCGTCTACCGGATACAAAACTTTTTATGTCATATATGCCTCCGTTTAGTAAGTTAGTTGGAGTTTGTTGACTTTTTAAAAACTAGTTATAATTTTTATTGACTTTTCAGAAAAAGACAAAAATTAAGATGAAAAATTTGAGTTTGAGATGAAACACCAAACGTAATAAAAATTATTGTTAAATTATATATGTAATAACACATTGTGTGTTGTATTTGATAATGGAGAAATTAGAGAGATTAGGTCAGGAGGAAATTAAAGAGTCAAAATCACCTGCCAATACCCAGAGCAAAAAGTGCTGTGCTAGGAAAATTGAAAATTCTATCCACCTAGATTAGGGTTTGGTCTGAGTCTCTTTCTCAACCTTTCATAGTTGTACATGCTCTTATTCTTCACGAAATTGGATAGTCTTCTATTCTTTTCGTGGTAATGTCTTTTTTTTTTTTTTTTTTGGTTACTATTAAGTAGACATCATTTGTTTGAATCAAAAAAAGTTGCCCCATCCGTTAATATAAAACTGTTATTCCCATTCAAAAGTTTTGCTAAAAAATAATAATAATAATAATAATAATAATAATAATAAAAAAGGAAGGACAATTCAAGAAACTCATCTGATTATTCTCAATTATTGATCAAAATGAAATAGAATTTCGCACACGTGATGACGAGACACACATTGATCAGTGACCGAAAGTGAATAACCACGTCGTCCTTATCAAATATATTTACCCCTTCCCCTATTCGTATTTAAAATAATAGAATTCACAAAGGAAAACAATAAAATAAAAATACCGAGTGCCAAAATAAGGTCAAGTGGACAAAGAATGATGAAATACCGTATTGTGACTGGTAGTTAAAGATTAGTACCCCCCTTTTTTTTTTTTTTCTTGTCAAAAGGCTATTTATACTAATCCAAACTTGGCGTCACTTTTATCCAATTACAAAGAGAATCCTCAAATTTTCTCGTGTTTGTCTTTATCTAGCAATATTCCAATATTGCTAGCTTAAACCGAAAAGTTCACAAGCGCGATTGAGATGTTTACCCACTGATTATTAGAGAGGAAATTAGGAAACAAGACGTGACGCAAAACCTTGGTGGATTTATATGTATAGTCAATGTCACTAGGATGATCTAGCCGACCATGCTTGAGAAAACAATGCCAATAATACAACAATTACAAGAGGAGAGTAAAAATAAATAAAAATAATAATTGAAAATAAAAACACTAATTATTTGATGGGCGGTAAAACTGTTCGTTTTTCTCTTACAATAATATATGGAATATTGAATGTTAAAATATTATATGGAATAATGATGTTCATATGTTAAATGGGATATCCTATCTCTCGAAAATTATGTCAATCCATCATTATTTACGTTATAATATAAAACTATTGTTAGCATACTTCTTAATAACTTAAATTTTTAGGATAGATTGATAAACTAATATAATATTAGAGTAAGAGATCTTAACATTAATCCATAATAAATGAATAAATAATTAAGAGGAGAAAAAAATGAGACATAAATAAGTGATCTAATTCTTTCACGGAATCATTAATTGAATGTTAGTACAAATTGAGCTCAAATATTCAAAGATAATGCTAGAAGATACCGATAACTTAAAAGATCTCAAGTGCATTATTTTTAAGATTAGGGGCTAATTTTGTTTTTAAGGTGGATGATGACAGTCCAATTGCATCATGCTTGGCCAAACCCCATCTCTATCTCCAAGAATTAAAAATTAAACAACATTAAAACTATGGGGGTTATATCTCAATGGGTGTTAAAAAAAAAAAAAAAAAACTTAGATTTTTTTACTAAACTATTTAATGACAAGTTGCAATAAGAATAAGATATTACTACTATACATTTTTATATAGAGATTTTCAAACTCCTTAAAAAACGGAAAAAATAATTGGTGGATGAGTTTGCATTAGGCCTTATTTAATGGTCGAGGAAACGTATTTTGTGGGGCCTTTGTACACTTAATTAGACAAAACATAATTAGTATTCTATAAAAAAGAGTAGCATGGATTCTTAAAAAATTATAATTAAAAAAAAAAACTAATAAGTAATTCAACAAAAATAACATATCCTTCACATGGAGATGAGTCATGAATGATGATGATGATGATGGAAAAATTGTCTAGGGGCGGCTATTTGTACACCCTCTCTTTTCCTTTTGGGGACTATTTGTGTGTAGAAATGATGCAACTTTTGTAGGACAAAAAAGTGTGGGGTGTCCATCCAATGAAATAAAAAATACTTTTGCAATAAATTCCAATTTGGGAGAATGGGCATGCTTAATAATATTATTGGAGGAAAATTTTTTTTTCCTAAGAAAAAAGTGTGTCAATAAATAAATACATAATAATATATAGTTTTACGAAAGCAAACGCCAATAAGAATATATATATATATATATATCTCTCCCTCTTTCCGCACGCCAAAGTAGCACACCTTTGCAGATGTTGCCTTCCACCAAACCAAACGCCAAACAAATGCTACCAAACCCTCTTTCTCCGTTTGCTAGTAGATTTGTGTGAGACATGCCATCTGACTCTTATGTGGGAAAACATTTTTCTTCAATTTTATTTATTTTCTTTTCTTTTATTTGTGTTTTCGTATCATTAATCATCTGAGGGGAAAAAAGTGATGTATAGTTTCTCCATTGTCATGACCTTTTTTTTTAATTGATTTTTTAAAATTTTATTCCTAGAGAATTTCACAAATATTAAACTAATATGTTACATCACTGATGGGATAGTATAGATGTAAGGATGCATTCTTCTTTTCTCATAATACATCTAGATTCGATACTTGATAGTCCGATGAAAGGTCTTGTTAGATCAATAAGTTGCGAGTCCTCGAATTCATAGAGGTGTGAGTGAAATTACTGGATTCATCCATCAAGTAAAATTGAATTAAGCTCTTTTTGTTCGATAATAGGTATGAAGAGCGAGATGACACTAATGATACATTTTAACAAACAACCAAACTATGTTACACAAAAGTGGAAGAAAGAGAGACCAACTGTAATTGTCTCTAAAAGTGACAAAGAGAACACTCACAAGCAGAGAAAAACTCATATTGAGACATAATTATTTGTATTGGGAGACTCACGCATTTTAAGTTCGACAAAAGGCTAATGAAGACTGAACCAATAGTCTAAAAATAATAGTCTACGAAACTTGAAATTAAAATCTCTCATCTATCAAACCACTTGAAAGTGAGTATAATGTCATAATTAATTATGACTTTGGTGGTGATTTATAGACTACTTGCAATACCTTTATCATAGTACATTCAAGTTTGATACTTGATAGCCCCTGTTGATGCCAAAAACCTTTGATTCAACACCCGATGCGATCATTTGACGTGGTCGGCCTTGCACAATCACTCTACGCCTGGTTGATTGCAGAAGAAAAGTACTTCGAAGTAATGGGGACACCAGTAGGGTATCTGCCACAGGCACTCCGATGCTTAAGTCAGTAATGGTACTAATGAATAAGCAGAGAGGCAGAGTTTTGGCAAGAAAAAGTTATCCATAACTGAATAAGTGGGTTGACCCTCTATTTATAGACGTTCTCTGTGGGCCCGGACGTTCGGGTGACCCTGATAGATTGAACTCCGAGTGTTCCTGGTAGGTGGACATGTTCCAGTTGTATGGGCACTGCACACCCAATGGGCTGATGCCACTTGTTCCTCCGGTCAGGTGATAGGGACACAAAGGCAAGCTAGTACTAGTAGAGGTGATGAGTACTGTATCAGTCTGGCAATGCGACAAGAGCTGACGACAGGACAAATACAATAGCAGGTGGTGTCAGGCAGTGGGCGCGATGTGCTGTGCCAGGGTACTGTTGTCAGGCGGGACGGGACAACATGATGCGGGCAGTACAGGGTCAGTCAGCACATGAAGGGTTCAGTAGTTGACGGGGAAGTTCTGCCCGGGTCAGCACAAAGGGTCTCGATAGTGATCCGCTCGTGGTCCACAACGAAGAGCATCGGACCAACTCGATGGTGGTCGTTCAGCACAGTTCTCGGGGGAGAAACTTTGGCCGATCAATCTGGTCTGGTCAGAGGTACACGACTACCTGCTCTTTTGCACCGATCGTGAAAATGGGTCTACACGTTCTCCGGTAACCCGTTCACTAAAAAGTGGGTTTTTCGTTGTCCGATGAATTGTATCATCAACAGCCCCTATAAAAGATCCTGTCTGGTCAATGAGTTATGCATCGTCACATTTATGGTGGTGTGAGTGAAACCGGATTCATCTTTCAAGTAGAATTGATTAAACTCTTTTTGTTTCATTGAACCTCGAGATTTCTTCTATAGGTGATGAGCATAAAGAGCGGCTGGACATTAATAATCCATTTTAACAAACAACTAAAAAACTATTTCAGACAAATGTGAAGTGAAGAGTGATTAACCATAATTATTCTTTTAGAGTGACAAAAATACCCTCACATACACATAAATGCTCACATTAAATCATAATTATTTATAAGAGACACGTATTTTAAATCCTGATGAAAGGCTAATTAAAACCAAACCAATGATCTAACAATAATAATTTTTAGTATTTTTATTAAAACTTAAACTTAATCTATCAAGTCAGTTCAAAGTGAATATAACGTCATGATTAGATTATGACTACGGTGGCGATATATACACACTATACATACTCTTTTGGTAGATTTCACAAGTTGATAGCTGCATTTTTTTATTATAGAAAAAATATATGTATATAGAGTTGATAGCTGCGATTGTAATTGAGTGATTTTATCTTCCTAAGATAATGAAACGCATAACTTTTTCTACAGCTACTAATGAGTTTGTTTTTTTGTTTTTTTTTCAGTCGTTCACTAAACAATTTAATAAAATATATAAGTGTGTCATTGCCACGTGTACCTAAAAAAGTAGTATTGCACTTAATTAATTACTATCTAGAATTTTGATTTAAAGAGGTAAATCATGACCCCAATGACGTTTTAAAAGTTAAAAAAAAAAAAAAAGAAGAATCAATTAGAAGCTAATATTATTACCGTATGGATAATCCACTTTGTACATACATATATATATATATATATATATATATTTCTTAATACGAATCCCACAAATAAAATATAAAATGCACAAATCTTAACACATCCTAACTCGACGCAAGATCCATATGGGTTTTGATTTCCGATAACATCATGTGAATTCATATGATGAGTTTAGCGCTTCTAATATTCTTTCATTATGGTAGGGTGAAAACGAGATTTTCACCTCGGTAAAAGAAGCAAAATACGCCATAATGTGGTGACATAATAGTTAAGAATTATTATTATGGAATCAATGATATATGTTTGAATATTGTATAGCTCTCTTGAAGGTCTTAAATACAAATGCTTCTCTCTTATAGTTCAGTATTTGATTTAATGGATTTGTGAATATGTTAGCACTTATTTTGACCACTAGCGCAATAGGTAGAACTAATATGACACGCTTCTCATTAAAGAATAGGGCATGCTGTTAAAAGCTTCAATGAATGTTCCTATTAATGTATAAGATAATATTTTTTTGATAACATTCGAGAATATATGATAATATAGATCGGTCAAATAAAACTATTTTGAAGGGGAAAAAAAAAGGTCAACTATAAAATAAGAAATCATGTTTGTTAGGATGGTAGATCAACCTCAATTTGTGTGAAGTTTAGTTGAAAAAGATTGAACAGTAATTGCTCAACTAATCTCAACATTGCATTAAATTAAAGTTAGTTAATGCCTCATTATTGGCCCTAATTAGCTCCCAACATGCCTTTTTAAACTCTCATCAAGTAATTAAAATTTTTTTTTTTTGTGTGTGTCTGCAAGTAAAGTTTAAGTTCCTAATTAATTCTCTTGCAAAAATACACTTTGCTTCAATTGCTTAATTACTCGTCTATCCGTGCAATTGCAAAGTACCTTTAAGTTTTTACACTAAAATTAGGGATTAGTTACTTGGCATTCGATGTATATAACATTGAAACAATTGCTTTGATTAGAGAAAAAGCCATTTTTCACATTGTACACATATGATCTGTACGGACATCCTTATGCAAATCATTAAAAAAATAATTATAAACAGAAAAATAAAATAAAACAAAAAAATTGATTTTTATGGGGGTGTGATTTTGTCATGCTTGACTAGGCAATACAGTATTTGGATTAGGTATATAGATGACTAGGGGTGGCAATTCGTGTCACGTGTCGGGTTCGTGTCGTGTTAGAGCCGTGTCGATTTTTTTCTTCTCCGACCCGAATACGACCCATGGCACGAACCCGTCACGGGTTGACAAGATACGAACCGAAATTGACCTGCGGCATGAAATTGACACGAAATTTGATCCGAAATTAACCCGCGACACGAAATTTGACACGAAAAAAATGGGTCGTGTTCGGGTTCTACAGGTCCAACCCGAACACGACATGTTTTTTCTCGTGTCAATTTTGGGTGACCCGAATTTGACCCGACACCTATTTTTTCCAATCCGAACCCGCGAAATTTGTGTCGTTTTCGATTCGTGTTGTCGTGTCACGATTTGTATTGCCACCCATAAGATGACCTTATTTAAAATAATTGATTTTTATGTAAAAGATACGTTTTTTTTTTTTTTGTGGGGTAAGGACATATAATAAATTATCTTAATGTTGTATAAAAGCTATTAAAAATGGACATAGATATTCTTTTTATTCTTTTCGGAACATACAAGGAATTATATTCATATTTCACAGAAATTATTAAAAAAAAAAACATTATAGATGATCCAACAATGAAAATTTTGTTAACTTTTTCTCTACGGTACCTTTTTTTTTTTTTTGAAGTAAGAGTAATACTTGGATTTAATTATGAGAGGTGAACCGTTAAAAAAATTAAATTACAAAATATAAAATAAAAAATGAGAAGAGGACATGAAGATATTAATATAGACATGTTTACGTTCATGAAATAAATAAATAAATAAATAAAAGAAGATTTACTAATGAAAAGTACTATCATTAGACCTTACAAAAATACAAGTTACCATAGATGAAATCAGATAAACTACCTAATCTTAATAAGCCATCTAAAATCAAGAAATTTCTTAAATACCAAAGTCAACTTTTACTACATCTTTACCCCTTTTTCACCCCCATAAAGAGAGGGTAAAAAATGCCCAAAAAGAAGAGGAATCTTGTTGGGACAAATAAAGTTCTGTTTGGTCCTAAGGTTTGAATCCTAAAATTATAACTTAGCATGGGTTTAATGTTAAGATTTAGATTGGAAAATTTATGTTTGAATTGATTATGTGTTTATTGAGACGTTTGAATTGCTTGAGTTAAAAAGTATAAAAACTTAAAATGTATTCAGAAAAAATATCAATATTGTGCTTATTTCATTCGTCACGAAATTCTATATAAATAAAAAAAATAATCTCATTTAGACTTATTTATGTAAAGTTATGGACTTTTAAAGTTTGAGTTATAAAACTTTGTGAACATTAAAGTTGAGAGAAAAAGATAAAAATTAGATTATAATTATAAGATTAGGATTTCAAGTTTTTACACTCTTAACTCTAATAATTTAAATATAAATTCTATAATTTAAATCTTAATACGTAACGCATACTAAAACAGATAAAAGATAATTTAGTAATTAATCACTAATTACAAAATTACAGAGAGAGAGAGAGAGACAACCGGGTCAAAATCAACAACCCAATAAAATTTGACCAACGAAAGACTCCGTTTCCCCCAGCCTCTAGATTTTGTCAACGGCGTGCGTTTAATCCCACGCGCCTTTAATTAAAATCCCCCTCCAATCAAATTTCAATACCCCAAACTCTCCACTACCAAAACAAAAATTAAAAATTAAAAATAAACCCCCCAAAAAAAAAAAAGCTAAAATATCCATTTGCCCCCAAAATTCTTTTTAAAAACCTCTTTTTCTCTCACACTGTTTCTGACAAATCAACAAACAGAAAAAAAATAAAAAAAATTTAATTAATGGAAATATAATTTTTTTAATAAAAAATTAAGCTATAATAATAACAATAATAAAAGCATCATGCTGACGAATAAATGCTCCAAAGGGCATGCTCCTACAAATCCATGATATTAATAAATGCCATTTTAATAAAAAAAAAACCAAAGAGAGAGAAAGAAAGAAAAAGTGGAGAGAGAAAGAAAGAAAGAAAGAAAGAAAGAGGAAATGAACAAAAAAAGCGACGGAAAGAAAAAGGAGAGAGAGAGAAAATAAATCGGCTCTCCGCAGAAGATGGTAAAGAGAAAACCCAGTACTACTACTAGAAGAAGAACAAGCAGTAGAAGAGAAATGGAGTTCATCGAGACTCGAGCTGATTCCGGTTATGGTAGAAAGGGAAATAATTTCTCAGTCCTCCTTTTCCTCCTCTTGATTCTCATTCTTCATCGTCTCTAATTCCCTATTTCCTTCTTTTTTCCCTTCTATAGAGAGAGAGAGATTCTTCTTATTTTTATTCTCATTATTATAATAATTATTATTATAATCTGATATAAACTATTTGTTATTGGTTAATTAATCTGTGGGATTTGTTAATTATTCCCCCCTCTCTCTCCCTTTCTCTCACTTTTCACTGTTGCTTGTTACGCACTTCTTCTTCCTCGCCATTTTTCTTCTTCTTCTGATGTTTTCATGGCGATTCGGAGAACTTTACGGAGCTCCAACGAGTTGGGGGTTTAGGGTTTCGTGAATGTCGGCCTTTGGATTTCAATCGTTCTGATGCTCGAATCGGTCGTCGGATTTGCTCTTGACGAATCTGGGATCGGTTAGGGAGTTTTTCCATTTTTTAAAAAAAAGTTTCTTTCTTCGTATTTTCGTTTCTCGGTTGGTGTTTTCTCCTGGGGGTTTTTTTTTTTCTCTGTGTTTTTATTTTTGTTTTGATTTTGAAAAATGTTGTTATCGGTAATTAAGGGCTTATTGTGATGTGATTTTGGTTGTAAATAGCGTTAGATTTTATGCAATTTTCCTCCTCCGAAATATTTTGTCATTCTTGGAGGGTTTGGATTTGTTTCTTATTCCAAAAATTTTTACAAAAGGAAAAAAGAAAAACCGAAAAAAAAAAAGTAAAACAAAGTCAAAATCAGTTCTTTAAACCCATATAAACACATTCCAAATCTCAAAAATCTCCCACCGTTTTTATCGTGGGTTTTGTCCTTACAGAAATAGTTTTGGTCGAACAAGTTCATACCAAGGTGTCCGAGTAATTTGCTTTCGAGGGCAGATTTTTCTTTTTGCATTTTTTTTTATTTTGTGAAAAAGAGGAAAACAAAAATACTAAATTTAGGAGAAGAGGGAAAAATTTTCAGCTCTTAGGAGGAGAGAGAGAGAGTTTGGTTCCAATTCCTTGTCGGGTTATTTACATTCTATGGGAATACCTGAAACCTCACTACTAGATCTAATAGTAAAGGTTGGGTCTTGGCTTCATTTGGGAGGAGCGAGTTATTTACAGTGTATTTCCGGCGAATTCGAAATGCGCAATAGCGGTAACAATACGTGTGGTGATTGCCATATAAACTTCACCGATATGTGCCATAGATACCATTGCCAAAGTTGTGGTAGGTGGTTTTGCGGGAAGTGTATCCCGGCCTGTGAGAGCAGCAATGGCGGTTTGGTTTCGGAAAGTGTCATCAAGTATTGCAAGGCTTGCTCTGAGATCAGAGGCAGACAGGAAGTTGGGAGGAAATACAGTGAGAAAGTCCACCCTTCGGCTTCTCCCCGTGGAAGCCCCGAGCCACCGTCTCCGTGCTTTAGTGGTGAAAGAATCAAGTGCCCTGTGGGTAGTGAATCGATTCAGAGTGATAATTTTTCGCGGTACCTTGATGCCCGGGATTGTGGATTTTCTCCCCATGCTGCGACATGTGGGAGCGTAACATCTTTTAGTGCACACCCGTCTCCTGTTTCTGTCCGTCGTCGCTCTTCCAGCAGGTGAGCTTTCGTTTAGATTTTATTGTTCTTTCAATATTTCAAGGTTATGTCATTGGATTCCTTATATGTAGATTTACTTTTGAGGCATTCGAAAGGCGAGATATGTTACTAGTCATACATGTATGCCTTGTTGTGGGATTGGTGGTGTTGTGATTACTGGAAATACGTAAACTCCTGGCCTGTGCTACCTTGTTAATATATCTCTTTGATTTTATTTTATTTTATTTTATTTTTTTTTCATGCCGTCTGTTTTTCTCTCTTTATTGGATGTATTACAGCGTTTAATATTTATTTCGTTATATAGGAGTGACGAAGAGGAGGCAGAGGATTCTGGGAAGCACTTTTTTAGCCCTTCGAGTGAATACTGTCATGACAGTTCTGATATAGAGTCAATTAGTTTTAGTGCTAGACATGAGTTTTTTAAGTCTCAGTCAGTGGGATCAAGTCCTTACGACAGCCCCTCTAGGATTGATTTTACTTCGTATAGAGGGCTTCCTGTACAGAAGAAGGAAAGCCCAGTGTCTCGCGGAGATGGTCCCTTTGCTCACGAGCCTGTTTTAAAAAGGCCTGAGTCACCTATTGAGGATCCAGATAATACTGATGATATCTCGGATGACTTGTCAACTTTCCGTAACCAGTATAAAATATCACAAATGCCGCTGGACTTTGAAAACAATGGTCTTCTTTGGTATCCCCCACCACCTGAAGATGAAAATGATGAGGCAGAGAATGGTTTTTTCACTTATGATGACGATGATGATGATATTGGTGATTCGGGTGCATTGTTCTCATCAAGTGGCAGCCTTTCTAGCATGTTTCCTGGAAAGGAGAAACAGAGTGAAGGTAACAAGGAGCCTCTTAGAGCTGTGGTCCAGGGGCATTTTAGAGCTCTCGTTTCGCAGCTGTTACAAGGAGAAGGTATCAAGATTGGTCAAGAGAATGGAGTTGAGGACTGGCTTGATATAGTTACAACAATAGCCTGGCAAGCTGCAAATTTTGTAAAGCCGGATACAAGCAGAGGAGGGAGCATGGACCCTGTTGACTATGTAAAGGTCAAATGCTTAGCATCGGGGAGTCCAAGTGATAGGTACCGTCTCCTTAGCAGTTTTGAGATGCTTATATCTAAATACATTTGATATATATCCTAATATTAATGTCAATTTTTTGTGTGTGCAGCACTGTTATAAAGGGAGTAGTTTGTACTAAAAATATAAAGCACAAGCGGATGACATCGCAATACAAAAATCCTAGATTGCTTATTTTAGGAGGAGCACTTGAATATCAGAGAGTTCCGAATCAGTTGGCTTCTCTTGATACTTTGCTACAGCAGGTTTTTTCTTAGTGTGCTGTCTTTTATTTATTTAGGATTGAAAATTTCATTAATTAAAAAAAAATGTGTACGGTTTCATTTTTATATTTCTTTCTTATTTGTTATTTTGTTGACAGGGAAATGATCATCTGAAGATGATTATTTCAAAGATTGAAGCTCTTCGGCCAAATGTTCTGTTGGTGGAGAAAAGTGTGTCATCATTTGCTCAAGAACATCTGCTGACTAAGGAAATTTCGCTCGTGCTGAATGTTAAAAAGCCATTACTGGAGCGTATAGCCCGGTGTACTGGTGCTCTTATTACACCATCAATCGACAATATTTCTACCACCCGATTGGGGCACTGTGAACTATTCCATCTGGAAAAATTTACTGAAGAACATGAGAATGCCAATCAATTTAACAAGAAGCCATCAAAAACCTTAATGTTTTTTGAAGGGTGTCCAAGGCGTTTAGGTTGCACGGTAATGTTTTTTATTTGTGATAAGTTTATGCTTCATATTCTATGGCGGAAGCCGCAAACGTCTTCCAGTTTTTTTTTTCTTTTGTCTTTTTCATGAGCTGCATCTGGTCCGCTAGTTTGTCTGACTTGAAAGTTCAAAACTTCATTGTCTCTAACTAAATTATTGTGGCTTCTCTTGTAGGTTTTGTTGAAAGGCACAAATCGTGAAGAACTAAAGAAGGTTAAACATGTCATTCAATATGCGGTTTTTGCAGCCTATCATTTATCACTTGAGACTTCCTTCCTTGCAGATGAGGGTGCTACCCTGCCAAAGATGGCACAGGGACAACAAATATCTGTACAAGAGAGGGCAACAGTTGATCCTGTTATTTCTGTTAGCCCCGATTTAATTGCTTCAACTAATTCTGAGGCAGTTGCCAAGGGTGCTGCTCATGATATAGAAATTGTGGGTCTCAATCCAGAACTTGAAGTATGTGAACCTTTTTCTGGGCATTTTGGTCTAGAACAGGGTTTTCTTACATCAACTGATTCTGTGGAAGCGGTGGCTGAAAATGTGCTATCTGATGCATGCAATGATGATTTAGCATCTCATATTAATTTAGACTCTTCTTTAAGCCAATCCAATGATGGAAAGGACCCCAATGTGCTCTCTGATATTGGAAGTCTTTCCCAACCAGAATTTCAAGTAACCTCTTCTCAGGACGAGAGACAACCCGATGAGGTTTTTGAGTTGACAAAATCCGAAAGGGTTGATGAAAATGAGGTTTCAAGTGAGTACTTCTCCACAGCTGACACTCACCAAAGCATATTGGTATCCTTTTCTAGTCATTGTATGCTGAAAGGGACTGTTTGTGAACGCTCCCGGCTTATGCGAATAAAGTTTTATGGCGTTTTCGACAAGCCTCTTGGGAGATACCTCCGTGATGACCTTTTTGACCAGGTAAATTTTTATGGGTTTTCTTTTCCTGTTTTGGTGATTCTATGGTTGTATGGTGAAATTAACAATTAACGTTTTTTTTTCCCCTCTAATGCCAGACAACATGCTGTCGATCTTGTAAAGAGCCGGCTGATGCCCATGTGTTATGCTATACCCATCAGCAGGGAAATCTTACAATCAATGTCAGACGTCTTCCTTCTTTAAAACTCCCTGGGGAACGAGATGGTAAAATTTGGATGTGGCACCGTTGCCTAAAGTGTGACCTTATAGATGGAGTTCCGCCAGCTACTCGTAGAGTGGTTATGTCGGATGCGGCTTGGGGACTTTCTTTTGGGAAGTTCTTGGAACTTAGTTTTTCGAACCATGCAACTGCTAATCGCATTGCTAGTTGTGGTCATTCATTGCAAAAGGACTGCCTCCGATACTACGGGTAGCTGCCATTATAATTCAGTTATCTATAAATCTTAGTATTGTTCAAGTGTATGTTTAAACAATGAAAACTGTAATGTTACAGGTTCGGGAGCATGGTTGCTTTCTTTAGGTATTCCCCTATTGATATCCTTTCCGTCCATTTGCCGCCATCAATGCTTGAATTCAATGGCCATGTTCAACAGGAGTGGATACGAAAAGAGGCAACAGAGGTTTATATGAAGCAAAATTTTTCCTTACTGTTTTGTTTTTGGCATAATTTTTCAAACTACTGCCGAGTGTGGATCTGATTTAACTTTTTGCAAGTCTGATTATTCTAATAATGAACTGCATGTTTTACAGCTTATGGGGAAAATGGAAACCTTATATGCTGAAATATCTGATGTACTTGACCGTATGGAAGATAAAAGTCAATCTTTTGGACATGAATTATTGGATACAAGAGAGTTGCTAAACTACATATTGGAGCTGAAGGATCTTGTGAAGAAGGAAAGAAATGATCACATTGTAAGTATTAAAATGGAGAGAAGTTTCAATACTTGTGTGTCGCTTGGATTGTAAAATCACAACCCTAATCTAATTTTCATACTTGCGTAGGCTGTATTGCAACCGGCTATGATGGAGATTTTTCATCCAGACCAAATGACCGTAGACATTTTGGAATTAAATCGCTTAAGACGTGATCTTCTAATTGGTTCCCATGTCTGGGATCATCGATTTTTTTCACTAGACTCTCTTCTTAAAAGGAATTCTCTTTCCCGGTTTTCACATAGGGATTTATCATTTTCTCAACCCCTAGAGTTGAAAAGTGATTCATCACGTAAGGATGACAGGCTTGACCAAGGACATGAAGGAAATGTGTCCGAATCTTTGAAATTACCTGAATCCCCGGAAAATGATCTACGAAAAGATCATAGAGAGCCTAATGTATCATCCTGTGAGCCTAGTGTACCTGAAGACTGCAAACCGATCTCATGTCACCTTAACGACCAGGAGGAAACTCATGCAGATGGGGAGACCGCAAAGAACAAGACATCGTTTGAAAACGTCCCTTCCCCTGAAACTACTCTTTCTGAGAGAATAGATTCCTCTTGGACGGGCACTGATCAACTTCCGGTGAAAGCTCAACCTTCTGCGGATGGAGTTCAAAGTGGTCCTCTCAGGCAGGCAAGTCAAAGTGACAGTCTACCCTTTCGAAGGCTTGCTATGCCGGTGCGAGTTCATTCTTTTGATTCCGCTTTAAGAGTTCATGAAAGAATCCGGAAAGGATTGCTTCCCTCTTCTTTGCACGTGTCAACACTACGATCTTTCCATGCTACTGGAGATTACAGGGATATGATCAGAGATCCTGTTTCTAGTGTAATGAGGACTTATTCCCAAGTATTACCACAAGAGGCACAGAAGCTGAATTTAATTCTCAGTTCCACACCTTCATTTGTCTCCTCTGCAGCTCATCTGACCGAGGGTGTACGAGTGCTACTTCCCCAGACGGGACAGAGCGATATAGTTGTTGCTGTTTATGACAATGAACCCACCAGCATAATATCATATGCCCTTAGTTCCAAGGAGTATGATGACTGGGTGGGCAATAAATTAAGCGAGCAAGAGGTTAGCTGGAGTGAGAGCAACAAAGAAGATTCTGCGGCTTCTACCTTTTCTGCCTGGCAGTCTTTTGGTTCTATGGACTTGGATTATATCCGCTTTGGAAGTGGAACAGAAGATGTTCCATCATCCATGAGTTCCCTATTTACGGATACGAAAAAATCCCCGCATTTGAGGCTTTCGTTTGGGGATGATAAAGTGAAGTTCTCCGTTACATGTTACTACACTGAATTGTTCGAGTCTCTAAGGAAGAAGTGCTGTCCCAGTGAAGTAGATTTTGTACGATCCTTGAGCCGCTGCAAGAGATGGAAAGCACAAGGGGGTAAAAGCAATGTATACTTTGCCAAGTCGTTGGACGACAGATTCATCGTTAAACAAGTAACGAAGACAGAGTTGGAATCTTTTGAGGAATTCGCACCTGAGTATTTCAAATATCTGACAGAATCCCTGAACTCGCGAAGTCCAACTTGTCTTGCTAAAATTCTTGGCTTATATCAGGTTAGGCCTTACTTTTTCGGCTACTAGTGCGCATTTATGCAACCATTCACGTTTTTTTTTTTCTCGTTTCCTCTTGAAGTTCTTATTGGTGCATTTCCAGGTCACTACTAAACACGTGAAAGGCGGGAAAGAAACCAAAATGGATTTGATGGTGATGGAGAACCTATTCTTCAAGAGACGAATCTCAAGGATCTATGATCTCAAGGGCTCAGCTCGATCTCGCTACAATCCCGATACAACTGGGGCGAACAAAGTACTTCTCGATATGAATTTGTTAGAATCTTTACGTACAAAGCCAATCTTTCTTGGAAGCAAAGCAAAGAGAAGCCTGGAAAGAGCTATTTGGAATGACACAAACTTTTTGGCTGTAAGCTTCTCTCCTATTATCTGCGAACATATATTTTTACATTAGAATTTGAAACTCTGGTTGTTATTATCGTTATCGTTGTTGATCTCGACCGTGTTTACGTTTGCATGTCAGTCTGTCGATGTGATGGACTACTCTCTGCTGGTCGGGGTCGACGATGAGAGGAAAGAGCTGGTGTTGGGGATCATAGATTTCATGAGGCAGTACACATGGGACAAGCATTTGGAGACATTGGTTAAGACCTCGGGAATATTGGGTGGTCCAAAGAACGAATCGCCAACCATAATTTCACCAATTCAGTACAAAAAAAGGTTTCGAAAGGCAATGACTACTTACTTTCTTACTGTACCTGATCAATGGTCTTCATGAACAACTTGCATAATGGGTTGCAATTCTTTTTGTCAAGCAAAGCATGTGTTGAATATTTGTTACATAAAAAAATATAAATAGGGATTGTCATCTCTTCTGAAAAAAAAAAAAAAAAAAGAGAGAATGAGATCCCTTTATTGATTCATTTATAAATATATCTGTTTTTATTTTTAATTTCTTGTACATTTTCTCAAGTGTGAAAAATTCTACTACTTTTGGCTCTACTCTTCATTTATTTATTACTATTATTGTTTTTGAAGTGGCTCTACCTTTTCATGACAAAGATTAAACAAATTATTAACTTTTGTTGGAGAAGGAAATTTGTTTGTGCTATCCTCCATTTAACCATGTCCAAAGTTATGCTAACTAAATTTTTGGTGTCTTCCCGAGAAGCTTTTCCCCTAATGATACAATATACCAAGGCGATTTCTTGTTTATTATTAGACAATCACTCATTTACAAATCTCTGATAGAACTAATATTTTTCATTTCCCATCTCATGGAAAGTCTTTTTCGCTCCGCTTTGCCTTATGTCTCTCTAGGAGTATTTGTAATAGGTTCTTTAGGAAATGAGCGATCCTAATTTACAATTTGTTTGTCTAGTTTTATTTTCCAATTCAACCCGTACAATTTCTTTCTCTAATTTACAATTTTTTTTTATCAACGTATGTTCACAAAGATTGGGAAATAAAATTTTGAAACACAATACGAACTCCATATTTGTTTCATTATAGATAAAAATTGCTCTGTTTGGACTTTGAATTCTTACGACTTTTTGATAAATTCTATCTCAAAATCAGTCCACACAATCTTGGAAGGGGACGTGAGAACCATAAAACGAGTTCATGGGCAAAAGATGGAGGTTGATTAAGAAACATTACTTCAAAGCTCAGTGAAAAAAAAAACGGTATTTCATGGGCAAATTCTCGGGGGAAAGAAAAAAGGTTTAAAGAAAGATTGCTTGAGGGTATGTAGGGTAGTGCGAGAAAACGAACTATCAACTTGTATTGGGTTTGTTTCTTATCAAAATAATAATAATAATAATAATTGTATTGGGTTTGAAACTTTTTGGATTTTGCTTTGGACTTTTTAGTAGCTTGGCTAGAGTGTGTTCCACTTGTTTAGCATCAAATTATTTGACGTTTCCTTATCCTACTGGTAACTATATATATATGTATATATACATATATATATATATATGTTTTCCTTATCACCATTCTTCTTCCTATATAGGTAGTCCGTCAGAATTCAAATCTAAGAAATATAGGACCTATTATTTTTGGTTAAAGTCAACCAAATATATTTGAATCAAATGACAATTATCCCCTCCTGAGTTGTATGACATCTTTTAACCACTTAAAATAACTTTTTTCTTCCCCATTTATCTCCGGATTTCACGACTAGAAATATGCAACTTTTTGTGCTTGTTCTTTGTCGGGAGAATCCCACAACATATGATGATAATATTTTATTGGCAGAATTTTCTTTCTAACTGTAAAATTTATACACGACTCTATTAGTTTTGCACATTTTTATATAATCTTGATCAGAGTTAATATTTAGAAATGTGTACTACTAACATCCTAGCTAGTGAAAAGCTTACTTTTTTAAAAAATAAAAAGGTTGAGCGTATAAGCACGGAGGGAGGACGGTCCTAGTGGAGGCATGGGCCCCCATTGACGAAAAAAAAAAAAGTTCATATACTGATTCTTAAATTTATGGTCTTTTAAAGTTAATTGTGTCCTTATTAAATGTCATCCAGATTTTAGTTGTTTATTTTTATTATTGTGGAGAGATATTAAAAAGTAAGAACTTATCGAGAACAATTATGATGCCTTGCTTATTTAATAAAAATTTCATTATGAAAAAGTGTGAGAAATTTTACTTAATTTTCATGTTATTAGTTTGTAATTTTTATCTTTAATTATGCCTTCATTGAGCTTAAAGTCTGGCTCCGTCCCTGCGTGTAAAGATTTTTTTTTATTTTTTAAATATCAGTGATTACAACTCCACTTTTTTTTTTTTTTTTGAGAGAGGTACATATAAGGAAACCAGGAACTAGGAATTAGTAAATAGTAAGTGTTAGGACGTGAGGTGAGGGTGAACACAGTCTAGAGGAACAACACAATCATATTGTGCATGTCAGTTGCAAAAGAAATAATTACATAAAATAAAACACTACAAACAAAATGATCAACACGATGAGATATTGATTAATACCGTGGTCAAAATCACCTATAAAAAAAAAAAAAAAAAAAAAAAAGAACAGGTGCTGATTACACCAGCACAAATCGAAGAATTTTATTAAACAACGAATTATAATTACATAGATATTGGAATTAAAATTTTTTTGGAATTATAATTTTGTTTTGAAACCCCATCAATCTAGAACCTAGATCGTCTTCTCCTATGGTAACTCGCCTTCAGACCTCCCTTCCTAACCGTCATATTCTCTCTTTTCTCGGGTCTTTTTGTATGGGGATGCGAATGCTGGTGGCCTAGTACTTGATGAATGTTTGTTCACAAAGATCGGGAAATTATATTTTGAATCGCAATAGCAACTCCATGTTTGTCTCATCTTCTCTCTCTCTCTCTCTCTCTCTCTACTTTCTAATAGAAAAAAGAATTGCTTTGTTGGATTTTGAATTCTTCTTATGACACGAGTGAACTCCTTTTTGTCTAAAAATCTGCTCACACAATCTCGGAATGGGATGTGAGAACTAAAAAAACTAGTTCTTGGGAAAATTGTGGAGGTTGGAAGAAAGATTGCTTCACATGCTCAGTGAAAATCCAGAGGCAAAAAAAAATACAAAATAATTTCATGGGCAAAATTCTGGGAAAAAAAAAAAAAAAAAGATTGCTTAGACTTGAGGGTGTGTAGGATTAGTGCGAGAAAGCGAACTATGAACTTCTTGTTTTGGGTCTAAACTTTTTGGATTTTGCTTTAGACTTTTTAGTAGCTTAGCTAGACTATGTTCCACTAGTTTAGCATCAATTATTTGACATTCCAGGTTAATTTCATTAACAGCACCTGTATGAATTTTATTATTAAAAATAACATCACTTTTTTTTCCATTCATTATTAGCACTGCCACGTCATCAAAGTCTATGATATGTGGGGTCTAGCAGTATTTAATATATGTCAAATTACGGGTTTACCCTCGTCTCCCACCAGTCCAAATATCCCTCTCCCTCGCATGTCTTAAAAAAATTTTTTCAAACCAGCATCTACAGTGTTTTAGAGAGAGAAACTGAAATCTAGAGAGAGAAAGAGTTACCACCCACAATGGTATTTACACTAGTAAATGTATGGTCATTCCTGACCATCCGGTCATTATGTAAATGACTGACACTAGTATTAAAGCTAACAAAGGCATGGAAAATATAAAAATAACCACCCGGTCATTATGTAGATGACCCATAATGGTATTCACGCTAGTAAAGATATGGTCATTACAGAAATGACCACCCGGTCATTATATAAATGACTGACACTAGTATTAAAGCTAATAAAGGCATGGTAAATATAAAAATGACCACCCTGTCATTATATAGATGACATACAATGGTATTTATGCTAGCAAAAGTATGGTCATTACAGGAATGAGAAAATTCTGGGGGAAAAAAAAAGAGAAAAAGAAAAAAAGATTGCTTAGACTTGAGGGTGTGTAGGATTAGTGCGAGAAAGCGAACTATGAACTTCTTGTTTTGGGTTTGAAACGTTTTGGATTTTGCTTTAGACTTTTTAGGAGCTTAGCTAGACTATGTTCCACTAGTTTAGCATCAATTATTTGACATTTCCATCATACTGGCAACTACTCTCTTTGCGAATTTCCAGCAAAAAAAAGAAAAAAGAAAAAAATAGAGTAAATCTGTGATAGAGTCTTATTTACATATCATATCGATAAAGCTCATTTTTAAACTGTTACGATTCAATCAAACGGCTGAGATGTTATTTGTACATGATAACTATCATGCACATTAACTCATAGTATTATAGATTAATTAAAAAATCAAACCTTCATCGATGAAAGGCTTGTGGGGGGGGAGCTCCTCACCGGCGGCTCGATATCAGCGAGGTGGGGCTTGTCGTCATCAGGGACGTCGCTGGATCGGTCGTAGGTCGTCGATTGTCGGGCTCATGGGTGGGTGGTCCGTCGCCTAGAGTCATGGGCCTCGGGAGGGGAGGGCCTCATCATCGCGGGAGGGAGGGGCGGGCGCAGATCTGGTTTGGGGGAGGGGGGGAGGGGGAGCCTTCGTCAGCGTCGGCTGGGCGGGGCGAGGGGCAACTGGCTCGTCGCCAGTGTTGGGGAGGGGGGGCGCAAATCTGGTTCGTGAGGGGGGGGGGGGAGGGGGGGCAGGGTTGTCTTCATCGGCGTCGGCATCAGGGAGGGGGAGTGCTTGTCACCGGCATCGGGGGGATGAAGCAGGGGTTGCTTCGTCGGCGTCGGCTGGGCGGGGCGAGGTCTTCGTCAGTGTCAGGGAGAGGGGGTTACTCATCACTGGTGTGAGGGGGTCCGCTGGTGGGCGGTCATCGGTCAGTTTTTTTTTTTTAGTTTCTTTGAATTTTTTTTAATTTCTATTTTTTTATATTTTTAGTATATAATACTATGAGGTGATGTGTATTATAATTATCATGCATAAATAACATTTCAGTCGTTTGATTACATCATAGCGGTTTAAAAATTAACTCTATTAATAAGGTATATAAATGATACTCTATCATATATTTACCCAACAAAACAAAACCAAAAACAAAAACAAAAAAACTAGTCTGTTTCATAGCAATGTCTCCATTCTTCCTAGTTTTATTTTTGTCAATGACAATCAAAGATTTGGATTACTCGACATTGTACTAATGAGTTTTATGACTTCTTTTTCTACTTTTTACCAGAGACATTTATTGTTCCTTTAAATTATTTGAATTTTCATTGAAAAGACTAAACTACCCCTAACATATCAACGACCACTATTTCTAAATAAAAAAACCAAAAATGAAAAAAAAAAAAAAAAAAAAAAAAAGAAACCCAAAAAGGAAATCCCAATCCTCTTCACTATTCCTTCTATCACCTGCAAACATCTAAACAAACCAGCAAACCAAACATTCTGTCTCATTGGGCTATGATTTGCGGAGACTCTCAACTGGGTTCACGAACTCTATCAGCGACGGAAGCCCACCGCTGTGAAATCGGTGCCCGCCCCTAACCTCGCACAGCCGCCATGAATTCGAAGCTTGCCGCCGGGAGTTTGGAGCCCGCTGCCCCGCCTTGCATAGCTACCACGAACTCGGAGCCCGTCGGCCCGCCTCGCACAGCTGTCGCGAACTCGGAGGCCACCGCTAAAGACCACCATTGACCCACCTCGACGAGCTCTCCCACACCCGTCTTTTACACCGCCCCATTCCCACTTTGATTTGAGATTGTCTTTGTTGGTTTAGGTGTTTTGTTCTGTAGTCTGCAGGCGGGGACGGAGGAGGGATTTGCCCCAAAAAAAAAACAAAAAAGTAGGGAGGGAGGAGGGAGAAAAAGCAGTGAGAAAGAAGGAAGATTTTTTTTTTCCTTTGGTTTTTTTTTTTTTGAAAAATAGTTAGAATTTTTTTTATTTTCAATTTCCTTGATTATCCTTGAAAAATAGCTTATGTGGAATAAGTATGTTAAATTTACCTTTAAAAAATAGCTTATGTGGAATAAGTACGTTAAATTTTAATAAAAAATTAATAAAAATGACTGATTTGTACCATTTTAATGAGTTTAGGAATCTATCAATTAAAAAAAAATTTAAGGATCAAACGACATCCTCATAATAAGTTGGGAGACTAACATAACAATTTATCCTATCTTTAAAAAGATAAGTGTACAGCATATCCTTGTTGTGTTATAATAACAGCTTTAAACATAGGCTGAAGTCTTTTCTTTTTCTTCCTTGCCATTATATTTTTTTGTTTGACAAACTTTAGTCCTTTTTTTATGCAATTATAATGTTTTCTATACACACACACAAATATACATATATTCATGCATATGCAATAGTGTTCGATGCTACCATATTTTTTAAAGGGAAAAACCATTTTGCTATACACCCTGTTGTCACTTTCAGCTAATTCTTTGTGGGTAGAGACATGATCATATAGAATTGTTAGTTTACTAATTCTCCCAAAAGCTTAAGCTATTAGGAGGTGAACCAACAATAGTTTTATATTTTAACACTCCCCCTCACGTGCAGGCCAAACAATGGGCAAATGTGCAGATAAATGTTAATTTGAAAGTCCAACACAAATTACAAAAAGCCCGAAACATATTAAAGGCTCAACATATAATGATAATAAAGGGGGTTAAATAGTATAATTACAAGGGTTCGAACTCAGGACCTCCTGCTCTGATATCATGTTAGTTTACCAATTCATCCAAAAACTTAAGCTATTAGGAGATGGACCAATAATAATTTTATATTTCAACAATAATATAACAAATTAGTAAGAAAGAAGAGGTGAAAAAAGGATTTTCGGTATATATTCCAAAGCTCACACGCCAAAAAGGAGAGGTACACATGTCTATATAAATATATATATATATAGATATAGATATATATATATATATACATAGCAGCTAATTCAAAATATCCTCAAACGGATATATCATCCCAAAGCTAGCTAAAATATATTTATTATTTTACTGCAATATTATATTAATTTACAGAAGTAACATCCCAAGCGATTGGTTGAATCAGAAATCCACGCGTGCGGTAAAAGCTAATGTAGCGTAGATTTTGGGGAACCACTCGCTAGATGCAATAATTATATATGTGTATATTTAGCGATATATATATATATATATATATAAGAATTAAGCCACAGCAATCTGAATCTCTGCAGCTTCATTGATTGGAAGAAAACTCACTCGCTTCTGCAAATTCAAAAAAAATGTCCATCGTTATTATAAGATGAAATGGTAGTAAACGAGTGAGCACTTTTTTTTTTTTTTTTTTCCAAAACAATTGGATAAAGTACTAATAGACTAGTAAATGCATAAAGTTATTTTGTGTTTGTCATATATTATTTATCCAACTGAACCTAGCTATAACTAAGTTTATTTAATTTAACAATTTGCTAAGAGTTATATATTTATTAATTATTAGTTCCGGAATTTCCATACTTTTTCTTTGTGTTTTCTTGGACATGATAATATTATCGATGAAGCTTCATGGGCGGAAAATAAAAATCAATACAAGAAGTCAAAATACGTGCATTCACATCTAAGATTAATTGGAAAGTTTCAAATAATAGAATAAAATTTGTGGTAGCATATACCAATAAAGTTCTGGTTTTGTTCTGCTTATCTTTGAAATGAAACTTTTTCGATTAAATGTCAATGAATTTTATAAATTAAAATTAAGACTAGAAAAACATAAAAATATAAAATATGTCAAGCCAACTTAAAAACATTTTTTTCATTTGTTTACCAAATCAAATATTATAAATGGTTCTTTGAAGAATACTACGTACATAGAAGGAATAAAAAGACTTTTAAACCCTCTTTAAAAAAAAAAAAAAAAGAAGACTTTAAAATCCTATCAAGGACTAAAAAGTTATATTTGACCTGTTTGGTAGAGTTTTTTAGAAGTTACTTTTGGCTTCTCAAATCCAAAAGTAACTTCTGGAAGTATTTAGATGATCTGTCAGAAGAGCTTTCAGTCTTTAGAAATGCTTCCTGTCAAAGCTAAAATATGTGGTTTCTGGCAAAAATTTTTTTGAATATACTTTAAAACTTGTAACAAAATTTAAATTAGACATTATAAACTTTATTTAATATTTTTAATACTTAATAGAATACTCTAGATATCATTTTGATCTCAAAAGTTTTTTAGTTCTAAATACTTATTGAGAAATTATAACTTTTACTTATATTCTTCTACTGTGGGAAGCAAAAGCAAAAGCACTATGGGCTCATTATCCAATTAAGTTAATGCCTTTAATTAATTTTGGAACTGTAGTGAGTTTGAAAATTAAGGCGTGCTTTTGTCTTGAGGAAAATACTTGAAAGTTGTGTATATAGTGTTTTATATAACTAGCTATACTTTGGCAACATGCATAAAGAAAAAATAGTATTTAATTTTTCATTCACAATGGGGAAAGAAACTTGACCATGCCCACAATCCAGTCAAAGATGGTTTCTATACAATACATAAAAATAAATGCAATCAAAGAAGGTGAAAATTTGGTCCCATTATTAGTTGTTTCAAATTTTGCCTAGAGTTTTGCAATATTTTGCTCCTTTAAACATGGTCCAAGCTAGACAAATTTACTAATATTGTTTTACAATATGAGCAAGCTATAGGGACATTAGCTATATTTATTCACTAAGTTTGATCAAAAGTTATATGTTGCAATATATATAAACAAATCAAGTCATGTAATATGTAAGGTCATGAGGTGATCACCTATATACTCCTGACAATTTATGATTGGACCAAAAAAAGAGAGAAAAAAAATTGGAATTGAAAACTCCTAATTGATAACGGGCATTTGAAATATTGAAGAGAATTCAAGAATGCAAGTTTGAAGATGATTCATTCC
Source organism: Ficus hirta (assembly GCA_038430175.1). Classification (NCBI taxonomy): domain Eukaryota; kingdom Viridiplantae; phylum Streptophyta; class Magnoliopsida; order Rosales; family Moraceae; genus Ficus; species Ficus hirta. The sequence continues at coordinate 8,431,937 of CM076595.1, read as the reverse complement.
ATCCCCTTTAAGGCAATCACAGCATGACTTATAGGCCTATATTTTGACAATTTTTCATTAAATAAACGATGGAAACTTGGGAACAAATTGGTTTTTGGCAACTATTTGACTTCTTTGTGGATTTGAATATTTAGTGGTACGGATTTTGGAAGAATTTTGGAAAGAGCAGCAAGAGCCATTTATAGGGAGGCCGGCAAGTTCGGCGAAAAGCAGACAAAAGTACTTGTAATGATTTTCATAAGTGTGGAAGGAATTTTATCGAAATTATTAGTCCTCCCAGGTATAGTATTCCTGGAATTATCTTTGGTAATAATTTGTGAACGTACTAATCTATTGCCCTTTTTTTGGTTGAATAATCTATTGCCCTTAACCCTATTTGTTTCTCCCCAAAAAGGGGGCAAAAAAAATCCAAATATGCATCTAACAAATAGGGAAAAACGAAAACAAAAAACGTTTAAGGAAAATAGTAGATATTTATCAATTTAAAAAAAAAATCACAATAAAGGTTTATAACTCTAATTTATTAAAAATAAATAAAAACATTCTCAAATCATGAGTTCGAGAGCTCCTATGTAAACCTTCCTACACCTTCCTACACCTTCCTACATGCCGAACTAAAATATTGTAACAAAATTAATAGAAGTTAAAAAAGTAACTATAGCGATATTTGGAGGGGTAAAAAAAAAAACCCCCCAAATTAAAGAACATGGCAGGAAAATGAAAGTTGTAAATCATAGTAAATTTTTACTCAGAAACCAAACGCACCTGATTCGCCTTGACACCATGGAGTCCAACTCTCCCATGATTTGCATCTTTCCATTGCACTTGTTGTTGCCTCATCACCCCAAACCCGTCTCCATTATTACTAGTTCTACTACTCGCACTTGTTTCACCATTGAAATTATTCTTCACCAAGCAAAGATTAACAATCTTCTCAGCAGCCTCAGCCTCGTCTCTGCTCTCCTTCATCAGCCTCTCAACTTCCTGCCTCGGCAGCCTCATCCTCACCCTCACACCACCCGCGCCGCCCTTCTCCGACGACTCCTCCGACTCCTCCTCCTCGGGGAGAATGCTCATCGGCTTCATTATCGTGAGGTCGGAGACGGATCTCCGTGACAACATCAAGCTCTCTAGCCTGTCCTTGGCGCTCATGTTTATTCCCGACCGAACCCTTCTGGTTACTTTCTCTTTTGTCGCCTTCGGAAGCTCCACAAGGAAGTAGAGCCTCTTTGGCTTCAATTCTTGGTTAGGCTCAAGCGGCTTTGCCCTTGTTCCGTAATGCTTTACCGCTTCGGATTCTAGCAGAACATGGCCCGGATAGTCCTTCACCACCTCTCCTGCTTGAATCGGCGTCTTTAGCTTGAACTCCTCGCCGGTTATTTTCATCACTTTCGCCGTCTTTTTGCTTCCCAAAGTGTTTCCCATTTTTGAGAAAGTTGGGAAGGTTTGCTTAGCTATTAAGCTAGGTTTTGTTTTTATTTTTTCAATGAATTGAGAAGATGGTAGTTATTAGTTTTTGGGGTTGGACAAGTGTTTCTATTTTTTTTTTTTTTTTTTTTTTTTAATTTTTTGGTGATTTACCAAAAACTAGCTAAAGCTCACGAGGTGATGGTAATGGCAATGGTGGTGATAACAAACATATTGGTGGGTGCGAGAAAGAGACGTGCTTTTATTGGGTAGATGGGAGAAGGGTCGTCTCGTTTGGTCAATAAAGAAAGGCAAACATTTTGAAAACTTTTTAGGTTTCGTTTGGTTCACCGGTTGGAGATGAAATTTTTTAATTAGAGTTGATTGACTTTTCAAAAACTAGTTATAAATTTTGTTGACTTTTCAGAATAAGACAAAAATTGATATAAAAAAATACAGTTTAATTGGAGTTAAATTGAATACCAAACAAAGCCTAGCTAATGTTTTGGAGTTAACTTTGACAGAATTTTTTTTTTTTTTTTTAAAAGAATGTAGGCTATCGCTTTCAACCCTATTATAACAAAGCTCGGTAGGTTAATATTACTAACTAATTTTCATTCACATTAGTAAGGTGTGATTCATGATTATAGGCATAGTAAAAAAAAAAAAAAAAGATATTGTGAGTTGTCGCTTTCGATCCTAAGGAAATTGATTGCAGTCATATTTTACTTTTCATTCACCTTAGTGAGATTTCATAGTTACACATAGGATAAATTTATGATTAGTTGAAAATTGAGTTTCAATTGATTGGAAAATCGTCGTGAAAATCTAATTTTGTGTATGAAAATCAAAGATTGATTTAAGTAGCGGTCGTGATAATCATTCATGGAAAATGTTTGATGAGCAAATAATGTATATTTTAAGCTAATTGAATAATGTTTTCAAGAACAAGAATTTTCATGGTTAAGGAGACCAATTCTCTCCCCCAAAAGCCCGCGACCAATGGAATACAAAATAAGATTAGCTAATCATGTTTTGTTCTGTTGTTCAAACTAGCGAAAAGTGCTTTTTGACGGTAATCACGGCTTGGATTTTCAACATTTTTGATGTTGAACTGCAATATATTATGCGTGTAAATTTGGACTTTGTCCAAATTGAGACAAATTACGTTCTCTACATACATATATTATATATATATATATAAATATATACAAATCCAAAATTTTTTTTTTCCATGTGATTTCTAACGGTTTTTCCACTTTGTACTAGATGTGCCCGTTGAAGTCCTCACAATTTTCAAACTTCTCTGTTCTGGCTGCTCGTTCCAAAAATGTATATTTATATAGTAAATAGAGATATATATATATATATATTTATGTTATTCATGTGATTATGTTGATTAATTGTCTAAGCTCTCTAGGTATCAAATATATATCTAATTTAAATTAGCAGTTTTAATTTGAACATTAACTTTACAGTCGTAGGATAATAACAGGTCAAAAATGATAGTCGGCTCGTCATCTTGGAAGCTGTTTGGGAGCTTTTCCAAGGTTATCTTTGACGAGGAATAGAAAGTTCACTGAGTTTAGAATAATCTTTTCCACTGTTCCTTATCCAAGCCCGGATTGCTGTTTGCTCCTAATCCAAGCACAAATTTTGCAATCCAAACAACAAGAAATGAAGCTACAAAATGACATAGACAAAGTGATCACCCCACTTTCATGGAAAGTGGTCGAAAAACTAAATTCTAACACGAGGAAAATATGTGCATGCAAAATTTGCTCGCTAATAAAACTTTTTTTTTTTTTTTTTTTTTTTTTTTTTTTTTTTTTTTTAAGAAAAGCAAGGCAAATGCAGACAAAACAGCGTACTAAAGCTGAAAAGCTAAAGGTAACATTTAGGGTTTTTTTTTTTTTTTTTTTTTTTAAGCTTCCATAATAGAATTTCTTATTTCACATTACTAATAAAAACTGTGCTTTTATCATTTGATTAATTTTTTAACATTTTGATTTATAAGTGAATGCGTAAAAAATATACATTGTACAAAACAAAACTATTCAAATTATAAATCAAACTATTTAAAAATTTAATCCAACAACTTAATTCTTATTCATAATGTAAAATAAGATATTTTACCGTATAAATTCTTTTTTTTTTTTGGGGCTTATTTTATGTAGCAAGTACTTGGTACTCCATTTGCTTCCATAATATGAATATCCTTTAGATAACTTTTTTTTCTTGTACATTTCCACGACCCAATCCCAATGCCTTTTTCTGGTTCAAGTCTATCCACTTTGGGACAATTAATGTTTTACTCATGTTCAAATCATAAAATATTATTATAAGATTTTAAGGCAGTTTGTATAAAGCTTTCAAAATAGGGAATGGATAAAGACAGAGCAGCATTCTTATTTTCTTTATTTTTATTTTATTTTTTGCAACCTTTTTCTCATGTAAAAAGTAGTGCCCGCATTATGTATTCAGCTTTTTGATACTAATTGATATTTATGTTAATGTGTTGTGGTATTATTACCTTTTGAACTCCAACGTTCTTTTTACACAAACCCACCTACTAAAAGGAGCCGATAATTTGGCCGGATTGAATATATACATATACATATATATATATATATATATATATAAAGTGTTACCCAGTTAACGATTTTTGTGAGCTGTATCAAGAGACAAATAATTAAGAGTGGTTTCTTCCCCAGCCCCACCAACTGAGAAGAAACTACTAATAATCAGTTGTGGGGCCACGTACTATCCCCTAAAAATTTAATTTTTGTACCTAAAATTCTGAAAAAAATAATAATAATAATAATATCTAACTTTATAAGAAAATTATAACCGTGTCCTTGTTCAATGAAAAAAAAAAAAAAAAAAAAAAAATTTAATATCCAATTTCGTCATAGTGAAAAAAAAAAAAAAAAAAAAATCGGCCCATCACTACTGATGATCACGACAATGATAGCTGTGGCGCTCCAAATCTCTTATCTCCTCTGGCTCCATGATTGATAGAGCCAAGTCTTGGAAAAGTCTGCTGCAGAGAAACGGTCGAAATCCGACCATTTTGCAACCAGTACATTTGCCAATAATTTCTTTGGTCATGCAAATGCAAAATATTTGGACATTTTTGCGCTGATCTTGTTATAGAGATCGGGTCCTCCTATGATTTCATCCAAGTTTCACATTATTATTCAACACTCCCGTTTGGCCACACCATAATTCAAACAACGATAAGGTTCAATCTTGTCGAATAGCTAGCTCAAGTACGAAAATGTCCCTGTTTCAAGCGCTGCAGTAATTGTATGCATATCATTTTTGAGAAAGATATTAATTAGATTCCACAACTTAACAACATAGTTCATCTTAGTGTTTTCGATTGGAGAGACGGGTCTCTTAAGTATGAACATTGGAAAAAGTTGAAGGCAGAAGAAACTAAATGGTAAGTGGTTTAAACAAATTGTTTTGTTACCTAATACAACCGTCTAGAAGGCTGAAAAGGGAAACATGTGGACATTGTTTTAGAGCTAAGTTTCTCACTCTGCTTTTGCGAAGTTCGATGAGTGAAGAAACCCTTTTCAGTATGTGGGAACACGTCTGCATATTGTTATTTGAGATCTTGAATCTACACTCCATGAGTTTCACCTAATCAACAAGCAACTTTATTGGGATCTTGTCTTCCAAAACACACAAACTTTTAAGCAGACGAATCAGGGGATAATAGTATGGACAAATAGAATCTATCGGCTCTTAAGGATAATGAATGCTTTTCTACCAAAAAAAAAGGGGGCTCTAAGGATAAGGGCGAAAAAAAAAAAAAAAAAAAAAAAGGCTCTGAGGATAATTAGCATATCCCTTGTGCAGGGCACTATCGGTATTCCACTCATCCACTGTAACTAATAGAAAGTGAGTACAATATAAAAATCGTGACATGACCCACTTTTTATTTTTATTAGTATATGGTGTTGGACATCACCAATGTTCTCTAACATTGCTCTCTGTAAGTATTGTTAGAACAAATCAATTCACGTAAAATACTCTATATTTATACACAGAGAGAGAGAGAGACAGGAATAAAGAACGAAAACTTTTCGATAAAGAATATTGTAACAAATAATGTATCAAATGAATATTTTACACACTCTTACAGAAGGAAGGAAATAAATACATAAAGGTATTGAGATTAGCCTTGTTATCTCATGTTCGTATTCTCAGTTTCACATCAGCAAAAGGAATGGTGTGACAATGTAATGGATAATAGAATTGGTGGTAAAAAAAAAATTGATACAAGTAAAAATTCTATCGTACTGCTACCTGTTAGAGCTGCTGTAACTTTCGAAGATGCTCCAACAATGACGTAGCCTTCCGCTTGGCCCTCTCGGTGCCACTCTTTGTGAGCTCCGATAAGGGAATGACTGCACCGAGCCTACTTATGCAGGCAAGGTTCTCGGCATCTCTCTTGCATAACGCGAGTAAAATGGCAGCTGCATTCTCCTTGTTGCGAGGCAAACCGGTCCTTAAAAGATCTATCAAAACGGGTATGGTGCCAGCCTTCACTATGGCAACTTTTGCCTCCTGATGGCTAGCGAGAACCGACATAATAGTCAGAGCTTCGTCGACCATGGAATTGCCAGAATCTGTAAGAATGCTCAGCAATGCTGTTATTACCCCTGCTCTCACAGCCCTGCCCTTGTTTCCCTGGTAAATGCACAAGTTGAACAATGCCGTTGCAGCGTCTTTCTTCCCTCGCATGCTCCCGTTCTGGAGCAGATCTACCAAAGCTGGAATCGCCCCTGAGGCTCCAATTATAATTTTGTTCTCATCCGCGAGCGACAAACTAAAAAGTGTTGCGGCTGCATTTTCTCTTGCCTCCATACTTCCGGCTCTGAGAACTTGGACAATAGAAGGAATGGCGCCAGCAAGCATTATGAGCCCTTTGTTGTTCTCGTATATGGAGAGGTTGAGGATCGAAGTAACTGCATTCTCCTGTGTTATTACGTCATCTGATGTTAAAAGGTTGACCAGAATTGGAATAGCACCTGCCTCAGCTATCAATATTCTGTTATCCGTGCTTCTTTTGGAGAGTGATCGGATTTCTGTTGCAGCAGATCTCCGCTCCTCAATAGACCGGCTTGACAACTTGCGGACTAGAGCCTCGATGGCTGCTATGTCCCCACTAACATCCCGAAATGATCCATCACTCCTTTTCATTTTCCCATTTGTTAACCCTGTTGGCTGCTCAATGTTGTGTTTAAGACACCACTGACTAATAAGACTTCTCAAAACATAGTTTGGGGTTAGCGTCAAATTTTCAAGCTTTTGCTGAGTTTTCGGACATGTTTTGTTTCCACAATCTATCCATCTCTGAATGTAAGATCTCTCGTATGTCTGCAAAACACAGAGAGACGGGTCAAAATTATCATAACCCTTTATTAAAAATGTTCACCTCTATGATTCTCAGAAAAATACCTACTAAAAACTTGATCAAATAGCAATTCAAGAACCATACCTGTCCCGTGGAAACAATAACTGGATCCCTCATCAGTTCCAAGGATATAGGGCACAGATAATCATCAGGAATTACGATAACATCTTGCTTCTTTTTTTCACCTGGACCCTTCTTATCTGGGCTCTCTTGCCCATCGTCATCATCATCATCAACTTCGTTAGTTGAACACAACTCCGGAGTTGAAGAGCTCCTCAGAATTTTTAACTTGTTAATTGTTTCATCTCCGCTATGGCTATCCAAGCTGTCACTTCTCAAAACAACATCCCTCTTTGCGGAATCTTTATCATCAACACTACCCCGGTGCTCTGTATGCAAACCATTTACCCTTTTGGCTGATTCTACATGAATTTCCTTTTCCATTGATTGGGATAAATGGGACAACATTTTCCTAGAATTCATAGATCCGTATCTCTCCGTGGCTCTTCTCAATTGCGCCCTCACTAATTCAACCTAATTAATAAGACTGATCCGATAAACACGACGGACAAATAGCAAAAATTACAAACACAACAAGAGTGTATCCCATGATTACTCAATCTCACCTGTTCTTGAACTTCCTCAGAGATGTCAAAATGCTCGAATGGAAAATTGGCCAAAGCTTTCTCCAATTTCCATGTCACGCACTGAAATTGGAAGGTGATCTTCTTGGTAGCTTCATCCTTAAAATCAAGATTAGCAGACTTCAGAGATTTAACCCTATCATTGCATGTGAACAAGGCAGAATTTTTCCCAAGAGTTTGTATGATTGGCACAGTTATTGACCAGAAAGTCAAACCAATTCCTTTTTCTCCTATGAGGCACCATCAAATTAATTATTATTATTTTTTTTTAAGAAAGGATTTCCTTCTGAGCTTTCAACATGACGACACTGAATTAAAATTAAAAAAAAAAAAAAGATTCACGTCTAAATTAGCTTAATTTGATAATATATACACACTGAGCTTAATTTGAAGGAAAGAATCACTGAATTTCAAATATTTTTCAGCTAAAATTCACAGGCTGAAATGAAAGATTTCGCTCGAGATTAAAAATCGATCCGGTTTCTGTAAATAGCAGCACAGATCTAACTATCTGAGATTTCGCAGAATAGACATTAATTCGTAAAACAATGCTCTGTTTGGTTCCCGAGAAAAAAACAAAAAGAAAAAAAAAAGAGCGAAAAATGGACTCACAATAGGTGCATTGTTGGAATTGAAGTTCGCAGCGACCAAGAGGAGGCATTTCGCCGCCTGGAGAGCAACCATCAGATCAGACGCCCACGAACTCCTCGAAGAAGAAGAAGACGAAGAACTCGAAGAAGAAGCCGACGCATCCGACGGCGGAGATTGTCCCTTGAAGTCCCTCATCTCCTCAAACAAATGCGTGAGCAGAGCGATCCGACGGACCAGATCCGTGTAGTCCTTCTTCAAAGGACCGCCGCCAATGGAGACTCCGACGATCTCGTTCACGAGCTTCAGCAGCTCCGGCGTCCTCTCCGCGCCGTCGCCGGCCACGTCGACGGCCATTCTTTCTCGCCGACGAATCTCCCTATCTCTCTCTCTCTGAACTTTTGTTTAATATTTGGGTTGTTGTTGTTGTAGTTGTCGTATGTCTGAAACCGAGTCACGTTTTCTGGACAATACAATGCCGAAGAAGTTGTAGTACTAGTAGTAGCGTCCGGAAATGTCCATGGATTGGGCCAAGCCTCTTTTTTTTTTTAATTAAAAATTAATTTTTAGTTGGACATAATTAATAAAATTGTTAGAAACCAACTCTAATAACAATTTTTTTTTAATCAATTTATATTACATATAAAATGTTATTATTTTATTTATAAGTCTATCAAATTAAAAGAACGTGTCTATCAATAAAAGAATGGCATTACCAACTTAGGGTTAATTTGATTGATAAGTTCAAACTAATATTTTCAAATTTTTTTTTGTTTTTTTCCTCAAAAATTTTTATCTTTTTCTCAAAAAATTTTTTATCTTTTCTGAAAAGTCAACATAATTTACTATTTAAACTTAAAAATCTTAATTCAAACTTACACCCCAAACACCGACAAAAGTCTTTCAAATTAAACGGTCGTTTGGGTGACAATTGAACCGAAGTTTTGAATATTGGTTTAGAAATGTGTGTTTAGGAGAAATTTGAATTTTAAATGAACTTTGGTAAAGAAAATAGTATAAAAATTAGAAATATGTTCGGAAAAAAATATACAATATAGGTCTTGTGTCATTCTTCTCTCTCGTTATTTTTATATAATTTAAAAAAAAAATCATCTCATTTCGATTTGATATAAGAAAGTTATAGATTTTTAAAGTTTCAGTTTTTCAGAAAATGAAAAAAGAAATATTTTGGATATGTGTAGATTTGGGAGTTTTAAGATACGTTTGGAAACCAAGCTCAAATTTAGTTTTCAACACTCAAGTTTTATCTTCTTCCTCAAAAGTCTTTGTCTTTTTCCTAAAAAATTTTTTATCTTTTCTAAAAAGTCAACAAAATTTACTATTTAAACTTCAAAAACTCAACTCAAACTCACGAACCAGAACCCTTAGAAATGAGGAGTTTCCGTCTGAAAACATTGTTTCAAGAAAGATTAAAAGATTATATCTATATATAAAAAGATAATAGCTCAATATCATGTAAATTATTATTTAAAAGATAAAATTAAAGTTGATGTTTTTAATATTATTGTTTGAAAAAAAAAAAAAAAAAAGAAAGAAAGGTAAGAGAGAGAATATAGGGAGAAGGAAATGAGAAAACAAGGGGATACAGTTGGACAAGGGAATATTATGATTAGTTTTACAACTCTATTACAACCCATGAAATAAGAGAGAGAGAGAGACCAACCCAAAACTTTCTCTCTCTTTTGTTTTTTTTTTTTTTTTTTCTTTTGGTTTGCTTCTTTCTCTCCCATCGCCCCACTACTATTCCAATGGAATCCTTGCCTGGGAGACAGCCTGTAAACTCGTTAATCTTTCTTTCTTTTTTTTTTTGTTTTTTTGTTTTTTGTTTTGTTTTTCTTTGTTTTTCAACATTGTGTCAGAGTTCACTTTACACACACAAACGTGAGAGGTATTTTGTGAATTGTTGAAATCTTTTTCCTATTTGATTAGAGCTTATCTCTTTAGATTTATATGGTCTGACCTTTTTTGCAGTGTTTTTACTCTCACGACTAGGTCTTTGTCGGATTCTTTTTGTTATATATATGCATATATATATATTTTTTAATTCAAAACTTTAATATTATTTTAATAATATTTAACATTCAAAAACAGATACAAATCCGTAAAAATTATCTTACCATAAAAAAACTTCCATTTATATATTAAGGAATTTAAGACCCAAAGAACAGATAATATTGACTTCAGAGGCAAAGAGAGCAACTTCAGCCAATATGGGATGCATGCATCTTTAGTATTAGCACAAGTTGGCTTTTCTTTTTCTTTCTTTGTTTCCGTTTTTTTTTTTCTTTTTTTTTTTCTTTTTTTTTTTTTTTTTTTTGCATATAAGAATTCGATATTATTGTTCAAATTATTAGCTGGGGATGCGTGGAATAATTTATTTTTTTATTCATTTCTATTAATTCTCTCTAGTCAATCAATTTTGCTTTCTACTGGAAAAAAGATATTAATAGAAAGGATTCCTTACGATTAAAAAATGATTACAGAGAATATAGTAGTAAACCATACCAGTATTCATATAAATAAGAACAAATAGTAGTGAAAAAAAAAGGGTTTTTTTATTGGAAATTAATTTTATATTTGTGTTAGTTGCAACAAATAGAAAATGAACTAGTTTGTTAGGAGTTTTACTCAATAATTGTAATATAATTATTCTTTTTCTAGGGTAATTATTTAATTAATTAATAGGAAACTTCAAAAAAGAAAAAATCAATAGGAAACTTCTATATAATTTTAGATTAAATTTGAAAAATATGTCAATTTAAAAATATATGTAACCATATATATTGCCATTTCCACAGCTACCATTATCATTGTGTCAACATGTGATTTTTTTTTAATAAATAAGGGGGCGTCTATTGACACCCCTCAATCTACTTTTCTCACCCCTTTCTTAAATTATCCACCAATTAAAATTTAAATATACATTTTTACTTGTTGCACCCATCTTATTATTTCACAATAATTCCTACATTTTAATTCTATTTTTAATCCTTTTTGCACTCACCAACCAACAAATAACCACATTTTTTTAAAACAATATTTTTTTTCCTTCTCATTTACTGTTTTTCTTATTTTTCAACTTCTTTTTTTTTATATAAGAAATTCAATTATTCTTTTTTTTTTTGAAAGAAGATTTCATGAGATTAATAAAGTCGCAGTTTTATATTTATTATTTATGTTTTTTTTAATGTCATAGATATATATACATTTATGTATATTAATATTGTTGTTATATATATATATATATATGTATTGTAAGTTGTTGTTCGTAATTTTCTTGTGAAAATAGTTGTTTGGAAAAAGACAAAATTACAAGATATGAGGAAGAAGAAGAAGAAGAAAAAAAAGAAGAAGAAGAAAATTGTAGGGATTTAAAAAAATAATAATAACAGGGGTGTAACAAAAATAAATAAACATCTAAATTTTTAAATGGTAGATAATTTAAGAAATGGATGAAAAAAGTAGATAAAAGGGGTGTCAATAGATATCCCCTATAAATAATTACTCCTATAATGTTCTTGAAACGGTTGACCACTACTATTGATATATTTATTTATTTTTTTGTATGATTTTTTTTTTCTTATTCTTGTGTTGTTGTTGTTGTAGTTTTTTTTTTTTTTTTTTTAAATCTTTTACAATTTACTAAGTTCCCTAATGGAGCTCCTCAACTCGAATTGCAAATCTTATTTGTACATTGAAATGCATGCCCATTAGTAAGACAAAATATGGTATTAGTTAATCTTTTGAAAAAAAGAGAAGATTTATCTTTTTTTGTCCATATAAAAGCATGTTTCAAAAGTGAATATTAATAAAACATTTTGACTTCAAAACCATCATGGAAAATAAAAACATATAGGGTTAATTTCATTTTTAGCATTTGTGGGAAAAATTATATTAAAATCAGCACCACTTTTTTTCCCTTCATTTCTAGCACCGCCACGTCACTGCCCACTTTTTAGGTTGATGTATAAAGACATATATGCCCTCAACCAAACCCTAATCTGAATTTTTTCATTATGAAAATGACCGAGACTGTAGAAGTATCAAAAGTTAAAATATATTTTTTATTCTTTTAAAGGCCTTTACACACAAAACGAGGAGTTGGCATTAATTGTCGATCAAATCAATGACTGTTGGAATTCGTACAGATTCGGTCATTTTCATAATGACCGCCTGGTCAATATCGTTGTGACCAAGGTTAAATGCAAAAATTCAACATTACAGGGGTCACAACGATAATGACCAGGTGGTCATTATGAAAATGACCGAATCTGTGGCAGTATCAAAAGTTTAAAAAAAAATTTTTATGCCTTTACACACAAAACGAGGATTTGGCATTAATTGAAGGCGTGTCGATCAATCCAATGACTGTTGGTATTCGTACAAATACGGTCATTTTCATAATGACCGCCTGGTCAATATCGTTGTGACCAAGGTTAAATGCAAAAATTCACCATTTACAGGGGTCACAACGATAATGACCAGGTGGTCATTATGAAAATGACCGAACCTGTAGAAGTATTAAAAGTTTTAAAAAAAAAATTTTATGCCTTTACACACAAAACGAGGATTTGGCATTAATTGAAGGCGTGTCGATCAAACCAATGACTGTTGGTATTCGTACGGATACGGTCATTTTCATAATGACCGCCTGGTCAATATCGTTGTGACCAAGGTTAAATGTAAAAATTCAACATTTACAAGGGTCACAACGATAATGACCAGGTGGTTATTATGAAAATTACCTATCCGGTGGAATGACCAAATTTTAGGTAAATTCATTACTTATTTAATTTAAAATTTTTTTTTTTTGCCCTTTACACACAAAGTGTGTTGTTCAGACTTGTTTTCTCAAAACGTGGGCAGGGGTCACAACGATAATGACCACCTGGTCATTATGAAAATGACCGAGCCTGTAGAAGTAAGGAATGTTAGCCAAATTCATTACTTATTTTATTTTTTTTATCCCTTTGTAAACAAAGTGTTAAATGCAAACTTTTTAAACATAAAAACGAAAAATCATTATTTTTAACTTGACTTCTTTGATTCATTAACTTCGATTTCCCCTCAACCCTTCAGCGGCCACCATTCTCTCGATCTCTGGTACCGGTTTTTCTTTTCCTTTTCTCGGTAGGTAGCCTTCTATCTCCCGAAGCGGCATCTAGAGGGCTTTCGTGGTGGTTTTGGACAGTTTCCGAGTGGTTCCGGTCGGTTGCAACTATTTCTCTCTCTAGATTTCGGTTTCTCTCTCTAAAGAACTGTAGATACTGGGTCTGTGTGAGATGAGGGTAAATATGGAACTTGGCATACATTTAATGCTGTTGGGTCCCACATATCAGAGTGGGCGGTGACGTGGCGGTGCTTAAGATGAAGGGAAAAAAAAGTGGTGCTGATTTTAATATAATTTTTCCCACAAGTGCTAAAAATGAAATTAACCCTAAAAATATATATACGTCAGATATGATAAACATGATTGCATGTTTCAAAAGGGAATATTAATCAACAAGTGCGCATGCTTAATTTTTATGTAGAAACTTATCCATTTAGAAAAAAATTAAAAAATAATAATAATAATAATAATTCAAGAGAACCGACAATAAAAATACGTGCTTGAACTTTCTCATTACAACCTCATAGATTTCCAAGTTTTATTCTGCCTTATCTTTTGCCTTATTGGTGTTTTAAAAAATTAGGGTTGTCATTTGAATTTCTCTCGATAATTTCAAGAACTACATCTAATTCATTGTACCTTTATTTTTTTAAATTTACAAAATATATATATATATATATTATTATTATGCAGAAAAGACAATGGCCGGGCCTGTTACAAACTGAGGAGATTTTCAACCACATTTCTTTCACCTATATTGGCCACTGTCCAAATCTTTCGGCCTGCAACTTTGTGGGCGGCTTCAATTTTAAAATATCTAATTTTGCATTGGAGATATCTATAGGTTAATTAAAAATCCTCTGCATGTATATATATATATATATATATTTGTAGCATGTATGACTAATATGTATATATTTTTTTAATAGATATAGGCTAATATGGGTTAGCTTTCCTTTTTCTTTTCTTCTTTTTTTTTTTTCCTTTCATGAAATAACAATAGATTAACGTTTCAGACGATTCTAGTAATGCCATGAGCTTAGTAAATTTAATTATTTGTAGTGCTCAAGTTCTTAAATTAGAAGATTTAACCTTTTTTTTTTTTTTTTTTTTGTGTGGAAAGATAAAACTTAGGATGATTTATAGATTTGCCCCTTAAAAAGGACAATTTTGGATTACTGTCCAAGTTATAATTGTTTTAGTTTTTTGACCTCCAACAAGATAAATATAGAGGATTAAAAATCAAAATAAAAAGATAAAAAGTAGTTTACATATCTATTTGAGTGACGGTTGTTTTTTCACAATTTTCTCAAAGACTTAATTGAGCAATGAATTTCAAGGTTACGCTTTAGCCCATTAATTAAGATATTCAACTTTTCACTCCCTATCTCTTTCTTTCTTTCCTTTTTTATTTTTCTTAAATTGATATATATATATATATATATATATATATAAGATTTTAAACTTCATATCTTAAAATGAAATTGCTATTCAATTAGGCATGCAATTACCTTTTTCTTGACTCGGTTAATTACATGTGTATATAATATTATTTTGTGATGCAGACGTTGGACTATATCTAATGTACAGATATCTATCTTAAAATTGATTAATATAAGTTAAGAAAATGGTCTCAAATTTATTATACAAGATTTTATTTGGTTATTTGTTATATATTATGAAGATTTTCATCCATATATATCGTTTAATTTTGTGAGATCTAAGCTAACTGAAATGACAAATTTTCAGATAATATTGGACGTGGTTTCCACCAACTATTCATCTATTTGTTTTCATTTCGATTTTTTTTTTTTTTCTCTCTGTTTCATTATAATATACCAAGGAAGGATCTTGGTTATATCTCATAGAAAGCGATTTTGTTCCTTGTTCGATGGATGCCCAATATCCATTTGTAGAACATTCTGCCACGTCATGTCAATAATCTAATCTCTATTGAGAAAATAAATGACAAATTTTTAATTTGATCAGATATTAGTATTTTTTTTTTTTTTTTTGTCGATTAGTTTCCATATAATAATGTTAACTGTTTTTAACAAGAAAAATTGATAATTATTATCTAAATGAATTATAAGGAACTAAAAATATATTATGTATGCTTTTACGTGGGGTGTGAAAACACCACTATTTTTTTTTCCTTAAAAAAAATAATGATATATCATGTATACAAGTAGACAGAGTAATTTCAACCAAATAAGAATCGGTTTAATTAGTTATACGTTTTACAGTTTGATTCATAAAAGCGACATACATGTCAATTATATGGCTTTATGAACGGTTTGGTCTTGATGAGCCACTTCTATTTGAAAATGTTGATTTGAGCTTGTGAACCAAACTCACTCTTAATTTAAATTTGTTCCCCTAAAGTAGCAGAAAATCGTGTAATCCGATACAAATATATATTTTTAGGTTAGATCAAATTATTAGATACAACCTCAACTATTATTTTTAGAAATAGCAAATAGCCTCAAATTTGATGTCTTATCCCTCTTTAATTGAAATGAATAGGAGATTTTAAAATATTTGAAGTAAAGTAAATAGAAGTTTATATAATAGATAAATAATATATTTATAAAAAGTAAATAAATGATTTAATTATGTGGTAAATTTTTTAGTTACTGTTATTTTTTAGATTAAATTATTTATTATTATTTACTCCAAATATTCTTAAAATCTTTTATTTATTTCAAAATTTTTTTTACGTAAAAATACTATTTACTTCTTTCTCCCAATTTAAAATAACATGTTTATACTATATTTTTAATGTTATAATTATATTTTATCAACATCCTTAAACTTTGAAATTCATGAAAGTAGAGTTTTAGTATTTTAATGTTAGATTATGAATTTCTATCACATTGATAAGTTACTAAGCAACAATTATATATGGATTGAGATCCCTCTTCCCTTAAACTAGCTTTTAGGGGATGAATTCTACGTAAGTCCATTTAATATGAATAATTAAAAAGTGAAAAACATTTTAGTAATTAGATTCAAATTAAGACACATTATCAATAAAACATAAATGCTAAATTTAACATTTATTTTACTTGGTAGAAAAATTGTCACTAGTTAATTAGCATTTGTCAAAATTTTACCACATAAATAGCGCCCCATTGGAGAGTAATTTTTTTTATTCAAATGTCAAAATTTGCATTGGCATATTTGTTTGGGACTCCATAAAAGATGCTCATAGATGCAAATTTTCCATCTAAGTAAAAAAAAATGTTAAATTTAGTATTTGATTGTTGTTGATTAGTGGCATAACTTTCTCACCTAATCATTACAATTTTGTTATATTTAAATTATTTAACTAAGTAAACTTTATCTTTATGAATTCTAAAGTTTAATAAAAATGACAAAAAATAGATATAATATTAGAAATAACATTATATGTTAGAGTAAAAATTATTAAATATTACATTTTTACACTTTTTTATTCATGTATATATAACATTGACATTTATATATATATATATATATATATATATACACACGCACACACACACATTTTGGAGATGGTCTAAGACAGATAAACAACACATTGATAGTTGAAAATTTTAATATGAGAATTTTACTTTTTAAGGCATCTTTCAATAAATGTTCCAAATTATATTAAGTTAGAAAAAAAAATGTGTTTTCTTAAAGGCAGACCGGTATTAATATGTGTTTAACGAATATCAATAAAAAAATTAACTATAATCAATTATTGATTTATCGAATTTGATTGACTAAATGCATTAATCAATTTAATAGTCACTGATTTTTTTTTTTTTTTTTTTTTTTTTGAAAAAAAAAGTTTTGACTACATTTAAAAGTTACCCAACTTCTCAATTGCCTTATTATAGTAGCCTTGAAGGGCCGCTGGCTCTAGAACTATTCTTTCTATTTTCTTTTTAAAATTTAACCTAATACAAATTTCATACCTAATTAATTATTGAATTTACATATCATCATCTTTACATTAAAAAAAAAAAAAGAATTTATCTTTTAAATAGCGTTGAAAGTTTCATGATATTTTGGCCATCGTAGTCACATGCATGTTAGACAAACCTGGGACATATTAACTGGTTCTATATATTTTGCCACGCAGTATATGTGATATATTGCTTTCCACTTCTTGAAAATCATGAGAGAACTGTGCTTTATATTTATACTTGAAAAACACACCAAAATTGTGAAAATTTATTCGTGATGATAGTATATCATAACAGGCCTACGCAATCATTCCCCAAAGTAGGTGGACTACCCATCATCAAAAACGTCGCAGAGGAAGACTTGTAGGTAAAGATATATATATATATATAGATATATATAGAAATCGCTTGTTTTTACCTGCACCAGATAATATATATATATATATATATATATTTATTTATTTATTTATGGTTGCTGATTGCCGAAAATCGAGTACAACATGTATAGCCTCGGAGTAAACCAATTATATGTCAGTGGGATGCCTGATAATATTCTCTCATATACTTAAGTTAATTTACATTTTTTTAACGGCATATGCAGCTTCTGACTCGCATTTTTTTAAAGGCCGAAAAGGTGGGCGAGGCCTAGAAAGCAAGGTGGTTTCCAGAATCTTGTAGTTGTCTGAAAACACCGATCATCTCACACCCATAACAATGTGCGATGGCTAATGAGGGAGCGCAGATAATTTTCTAAAAATAGGAACATAATTATGTTTTTTAATTATTAAATAAGGGCATGGTAAGAGTTTTTCAGCTGAAAATATAAGAAAAAAATTTAGGGGTAAGAAAATGAAATTTTAAAAATAACTAAGTGGGGTAAGGTGGATTTGCCACTAATTATAGTTGTAGACTCTGCTGTCTCTCTTTATCACATATATACACACACACACATCAAAGTGCAATTAATAGCTCATAAGTTTTTACTAATCTGAAATTTAGGATTGTCAAGTATATACTAGATTTTGGATTATCAGTTGGATTTGAGTTTTTTCTTTTCTTTTTTTTTTTTTTTTAGCCTTTTGCATTCAAAATAAATGCGTATTTAAGAAAAATAAAAAATAATAGCGATTTAGATTTTTAAAAAGTTAAAATTTAGCATGTGTGTTTGGTTGGGTCCATTAGAGTTAGATAATTTGAGTTATTTTGATTAGAATTGAGTTAAGTTTTAGAATTGTACATTTGGCTTATTGGAGTTAAAAAGTGTAAAAACATTAAATGCATTTAGAAAAAAAAAATTAATATGAATCTTATTTTGTTATAATTATCTCGAAATTCTATGTAATTTATTAAAAAAAAAAAAAAAAACATCTAATTTAAACTTTGCTTAAAATGGTGTTCCAAAAATCTACATTTTCAAACCATGCATAGCATAACTTCGAATATTTTAGGGGGAATAACACATACACGTACACGTTCACTAATTAAGCGATAACCCATATATGTAAATTATATATTCCATATTGGAACCTGGAAATGTGTGTGATCCTAAATATTGTATAGATGGGCACTACAGTACACTTTTATCAATGTCAATTAGTTGTCTTCTCAATTTCGGTCTCATATTCCTAACAAGGGTATTTTTCCTATCTACTATTCAAATGCCATAGAAACTAGGAATTTGGGGATCCCTAGCTATATATATATAGACATATATATATAGGCATATATATATATATATATGAGAGTTCTTATCACTTTTGAGCAATAATTCTAGGAGATTCTAATTGAAAATTAAAAAAACCAAAAGTCCCACAATAAAAAGATAGAAGCTTGTCAAGTGGTTTATAAAGAAGGTTATATATATATATATATAACCTTGAATTTTTTGAACTTGATGAAAATTGAGTCCTTGATTTTTTTTTTTTCTTGAAAATCAACCGTCTGAACTTACAATTTTTGAAACGATTGATTTTTATTACTCATGTATATGATAATTAGGGTGGTTTTTCGCACATAACTTACACGCCACGTGGTAGTCCAAAAAGGCATTCATGATTATTATTATTATTATTATTATTATTATTATTTGCAAATATGTAATGCATATATTTATTAACAATTAGTTTACACATGCATGTGTGTGTATGACACACATTATTACATAATACACAAGCCTATTAGCAGATAAAATTTCTAATGTTTTCCCTCCCTACAGCTTATTTGTTTTAAGTGGAAGCAGTATAGCATTTATCATAAGGAATTACATATGTAGCCAATATAGACCTATCCATAGAAATGAAAACTAGTTGATCCCGTAAAATCCACAAAGGACGTTATGGAAATAAAAGCCTACCACACAACTCTCTCACTTTTATTAAGTATATATATATTTGATATACATATAAACATATAAATATATTAGGTTGCGAATTTATTCTACATTCTGAGTTATTATGGTTTTTATATGTGAATTGTGGACACTCTCATCTTAAATTAAGTATTTTTGGGGATGAGTTATATATATATATATATATATATACTTTTTTTGCTATATATACAAGTAAATACACACATGCATATCTCACAAGACAGATCGAAATGAGTTATATATTTGTGTGTGTGTTGTGTGTGTCTGCATTTTCCAGCTCATTAGAGTGCAGATATATGTACATGCATGAGGATTTACATTGTTAACTTTCGTTCATAGCTTGACTTAAGCGTTGGTTGGTCAGCTTAAATGCACGTGCAACTGAACTTCTCTTGTAATTCCTCACGTGATATTGTTAACCGTACGTGTGGGTTGTGGGTGTAAGTGTGGCTCATTCTCTCAAGTTTTTTAATTGTCTCAATTGTCTAGTTTTGCTTCTTTTTCACGTTTTGAATGGGGATATCTTCCGTGGTTTCACGCTGAATGGCGTTTTGTTTAATTCGCAAGATGAAAATAACATAACAAGTTGAAACTAAAAGTTAGGTAAAAAATTAAATAGTTTTCGGACACTTATTTTTTTTAAATTTTTTTGCCTCTTTACCTAAAAAAAATAGTTGGTAGCTATTAGAATGTTAATTAATTCATCCGAACAATCAGTATCAAGTCGGTGATTAACCGATAAAAGTACATATTAATATCGATCAATCAATGATTGACCTAATCAATTAGTACTATATGATCAATCATGAATGATCATATTTTAATGAAAACATCTATTGTTTAGTTTTAAAAAACTTTCGATCATTAAAAAGAAGTTTAAAAAACGGTCATTTACCTATAAGCACAAACAAAAAAAAGTTATAGATATCTCTTGGTTTTTTTATTTTGAATAAAGAAAAAGGAAAAACAGTGATAGTTATAAAAGATAGTGATGTTACAGTACTATATCCAAAAATATCCTGGCAACGGGGGAGTAGTTTAAATGATTGGTTTATTATTTTCTTCTAGAGCACAAATATATATGTGTGTGTGTGTGTGTGTATGTTTGTGTGCGTGTTATGAATTATCCTCCAAGAAAGACTAATAAAGTGTTTGAAAACTCTAGTTTTTATTTTTAAGGCAAAACTCTAGTATTTTCTTGCCTATTAAAAATAAATAAATAAATAAACCTCCCGAATTTCCTGTTCCCATGTGATAATTGGTGTTTAAAAAAAAAAAAAAAAACACACACACACACACAGACATCTTTAAAAGTAAAATGGAGAGAAAGAATAAGTGATTTCAGAAAAGCTTGACGTATTTTAATTAATTTGATTGACACTTAGGGTCTGTTTGACAGAGTTTTTGTTTTTGTTTTTAGCCAGTAGAAGAAGAGAAGCAAAAGTCGTAATTTTTCAGTAAATGTCTAAAACCAAAGAACTTATGATGTCGAAATGATTTATTTATTTATTTTGATAAGTGATAAAAATATTAAAATAAAGTTTATAATATTTAACTTAAACTTTGTTATAAGTTTTAAAGTTTATTCAGAATAACTTTTATCAGGAGATATATTTTTTAACTTTGAGAAGAAACTCTGCTAGAGATTAGGAGTTCTTCTAATAGATCAGCATCCAAACACTTTTACAAGCTGATTTTAAACTATGAAGCATAATTTTTAAAAAAATAAAAATAAAAAACACTTTTAAAAAACTCTGTCAAACAATCCTAATTAAGGGCTATATCATACCTCCACTCTAAGTTATTAATAAAAAGAAAAAGTACAAAAAAAAAAAAAAAGTAATTTCATAATCTAGCAACAAATCTAACAAAGTACAAGAAAAGATAAAATACAAGCCAGAAGCTACCTGAACACAACAATTAGAATGCAAAAACTTTTCATCTCTTCATTTAAAAAAAAAAAAAAATCATAAAAATCTAGCGGGAAAAATCCTGACAGACCGAGAAAAGAGTACATGGATGACTCAATTCCGTCTAACGTGCACAATTTAAAACCATTTTCCCTTCGAACACGAAAGAGCATCTCTAACATTTTTTCTTTCCGAGATAAGTAATCACAATAGTACCATCTGCAGATTGTCAAACTCTGTCATTTTCTCTCAGAACCTTAAGACAGCTATCTTAATTTCCTTTTGAGCAATTGCACAACTGTCAATTTTCACCAAAATTAGGTTTAGATACTTTTTTTTATCTCGAAGTTTCATGGTCCTCTTGTAATTAAGTTAATTATCCATTATAGCCTTACCAACATTAGTTACTTTCCTCACCAACATTAGTAATCATCTAATTAATATAAGCCTTTTTGTAAATTTTGGCCCCCTTTTTTTAATGTGATTTGTACTTGACAATTCAAAAAAGAACATTATTGATCATCTTTATCTAATTTTAATAACAAATTCGTTTTAAACTTGTTGAACAACTGTTTTCGCTCGGGAAAAATCAATATTGAATTTTGAATTGTCATTGAATCTTTTCATCCATCTGCAATTCTTCATACATAATTAATGCCCACAAATATAACGCAAAATTATTTTATTACAGAATGACTGATGAATTAAGTTGCTCGTACTCTGATTTGATTTGAGGATGCCAGTATTACTCCCAGGCTAATTCAATAGATTCTAACCCAAACTTACCAAAGTAAAATCACTGATTGATCGAAGAAAATAATGATATATACTTACTTGGTTATATCATTATTTACCGCAAGTATATCATAGATAGACCGGAGTATATCATTAATAAACCGGAATAATATATTGATTGACCAAAATATACACTTCTTTTCTTTCTCTATCGATGATCAAAGTTGAGATGCATTCTAATTAGAGGGTGAAGATCCTGCTCGAGTAGTGACCAGACGTCGGGTGAGATTTGAGCGAACAGTGGCCGGACGACGAGATCCACAAGAGAAAACAATAGGACGATACCGATGGGGAAGGAAGGGTGAAATTCGAATTAACAACTACCGGCATAAATTTTAGACAGGTGCATACACTTATACCTCATTGCTTTTTGCATCACTACACATGCACCGGCATCTATAGTGAGCTGTACGTTCACAATGAGAAAAGCAGAGAAAAAAAAAAAGCGATAAAATTGATCATAGGATATAATTACGTCATCATCCAAACATATATGCTGATTATTGATTAATACAAGACACACACATTCATATGTATATATGCATTATATGTATTCCATGAGGAGTTTTGCTAGTATAAATGAAGGAAATATTTATTTATATATATATATATATATGCATTTCTTCATGACATATTGTCCGAGCTTATTAGTCTTTGATTAAACGCGTAGTAATTATTTTTTAATCATGCAAATCTCCTCGTGAATTTCCAATTCTAATCGAATAGAAAACCCTAATCAAGGTACATTAATCAACGTAACTGCTCGGAAATTAACTACTAAACATAGTAATCACCTCTAAAGTTTTAATCAAAATTAACTAACTCATGATCTATTTATAAATACTCAACTAAAGAGATCATGAAGTATGGGAGCTGAGCCGAGTTCTTCTAAGTCTTTCCCCAATTTGCGCTGTTTCTGATGATGATTATGTAATTTTTGCTCTTCTAATTTTATAGTACTACTGCCATTAACCTCAGGCAAATTAGGAACGGTAATTGTGAGGTCAAGGTTTAAATCGGGCAGTGGCGGCATCGAGGACTCTTCGTCTTCCAAGCAACTTCCACCGTCTGACGCCTCTTGATTGCAGTCGCCGCTGTGGGGCTTTGCCGTCTCATCATTCGCCGGAGTTTTGGTGGCTGGTGATGAAACAATTGAGCTACCAAAAGTATGAGAGTTATCATTATTTGGACGAGAAAGAGTCTGGTTTAAACGATGATTGTTCGGATCAATTCCCATTTTTATAAGCTTTCTCCTCAGATGAGAATTCCAATAGTTCTTTATCTCGTTGTCCGTTCGTCCCGGCAATCTTCCGGCGATCAGCGACCACCTTCAATCATTTCAAGATATGGACACATTTGGAGATACGTTAGTTATGCACTGAAATAATATCTGTAACGCTGTCATTAGACATGAATTTGTATAATAAAGATGCATACATTATATGGTAACCAAAAAAAAAAAAAAAAAGCTAGGTACGTCATTTCATCCTAAAAGTTTAGTGCTCAAACTAGAGAGGGTTTTAAAATTAAGAAAATTCTAATGGTTTTCTCTTCTGTTGTTTTAGTTTTTCTCCTTTTTTTTGGGGTTTTTTTTAATGTTTTTAGTTATGTAAGTCCTTTTTAATTTGTTATTTTTATACAATTTTTGCTTATATGTAATACAGATATATACATATGTACATATAAGTTTGTTTGTTTTAGATTACAAAAAAAAAAGTACATATGTAGTTTTTGTTTTTTAAAGAAAGAACAGTCGATGAATGTGTAGAAGAAAGAAAAGTACCGGTTGCCAAGGAGGGCATGGAGTTTAATGATGAGATCTTCCTCATCTTCAGCAAAGTTTCCTCTTTTTAGGTCTGGCCTCAGATAGTTTATCCATCTCAGTCTACAACTTTTTCCACACCGAAACAAACCTGTTCATTATAATCAACATTAAAATAGAGCATATATATCAATATATATAGATATACATATACCATTTAAGTAATTATAGTTCTAATTATTTAAAAATCCAACCAACAGATATATATACATATAGGACCAACCAACCAAAAAAATAATCCAGCAACATATCTATATTTACGTTCTTTTTATGGTTTCATCCATAATTCCTTCATTTTTTTTTTTACATAAAAAAATTGGAATTAGAGTTAGCATCTCTAACATGTAATACTGATATTTACCTGCGGCCTTGGGAAGAGTTCGCCAGCAACCCTCGCCGTGTTTGCGAATGTAATCGATGAGCTTCTGATCTTCTTGCTTTGACCAAGCTCCTTTGTTCATTTCATGCCTTTCACAGCAAGGTTTTCTCATACTGATTACTACTACAGTTTGTACACTACGAACCAAGGCTTCTAATAATTGAACCCTAGAAGGCGGAAAGAAAGAAGGATGGTATATATCTATATATATATATATATTGATATATATTTGATGCTTCTTAGAAAGAAGGATGAGATGAAATTTATGCTTGTAATTGAGAAAAAATAGAGAAAGACGGAGAGAGACCAAGAAAAATCATGGCGTCGGAGGATAAATATACTGGTATATATAAATCGGCGTGGTCAAAATGTCCTCTTAAAACAACTAGTGATAACAAAAGTTTGACTTTGACCGGTTGTTTTGCCTGTGCGTGACTGTCGTGGGTGAACTTAGAGAGAGAAACAGAAAGAGCGAGAGGGGAGAGAGAGAGAGAGAGAGAGAGAGAGAGAGAGAGAGAGAAAGAGAGGTGGGTACTGTGCGTGTGACAAAGTTTGTGTTAGTTGCAAGTTAAGTTGAGTCTTCTGTCTCTCATCTCATACTTTCTCTCTCTAGATGTCTCTCTCTTTCTCTCTCATCAATAATAATAATGGCCACCCTTTTTGATCTTCTTCTTCCTTCTTTTTTTTTTTTAAATTTAATATGGTGATTCTCATGTAATATGTGGACTAGAAATCTCTGATATGCAGATAAATTCCTTCATCATGATATAAAGAAATAGAAAATAAAGAGTGGAATTTTGGGAAATTATTAAAAAAAAAATTATAAGTTGAAAAAGTAGTACGTCTATATATGAATCCACATGCTGTGATTTGACTAATAGGTTTCCAATTCTCGCGTAATTCGTATCGGCCGTATATATTTACTTATAATTTAGACTTTCACTAATTATATGAATCCACATGCTGTTTTGACATTGACTAATACGTTTCTAATTCTCACGTTTTTCGTATCCGCCGTATTTTTGTATTATAAGACTTTCACTAATCGTCGCAATTTATTCTTCTCGTATAATTGAAAAATATGAAGTATATGAACAATTGTATTTTGTTAGTCTAGTGGCGGAACTAGTTTATTATATAATAAAGGTGTACGCTTAAAAATAAAATTTTTAGGAGAAATTATATATAGATAATCAATTTTTAATAAGGTAAAATGAGAAAAATATAAAGATTTTAAAGGTAAAATTGACAAAAAGAAAATTTTGTCGGGGCGGAAGTCCCCACTCGATCATGGATAATTATGCCTCATGCTTGTTACTATTTTCATGTCTCATTAATTGTTCTCTAATGTTATTTTAAGAACTCATCTTATTACTCCCATTTTAAATAGCATATTCACGGAAGTAAAAATAAATAAATAATATATTTACAAAACTTTTAATAAATAAATTTATTTACTAAGTAGACACTTTAATTCTTTACTTACTCCTAGTTAAAGATGTACTAAATATGTTATTTATTTAAATAGTTTCCTAAATATATTATTTACTTCTTTTACTTTCAGTAAATATGTTATTTACCTCTTTCTGCTAGTATTTTTAGTATTTAGTGTTTGTTGTGTTGTTAAATTCTAAATTTAGATGAGTTATAAAAGTACTATTGGGGAGATAATAAATGAGACAAGAAATTTAAAACAGCAGATCCAAACTCCCTACCTTCGACTTGCAAATTTAGGCCATACACGCTTCAAAATATGTTCTTCTAGCAAAATAAAACACACACACACACAAAGAGCAGTGAAAGGGTAATAGATTGAGAACAACCTGCAAAGAGCTTAGGGAGAACTATATACATAACTAATTTATGAAAATTACAAAAAATAAATAACATATTTATAAAACTGTTAAAGAAAAATTAAATAACATATTTATAAGTAAATACAAAATTTTTCTAACAGTAAATAAATTATTTCAACAATTTTGAAAATATATTATTTACTTATTTTACCTTTGGTAAATATATGGTTTACTGTAAAATCCCAAATGCTTGTTCATATGAGAAAGAGAGCAATAATTTAATTTTACTTTCATATATCACATTATCGTTAATGAAACTTAGTAATCAATTATTAGTATCGTCTTGTCAAACTATTTATATGAAGAGCAAAACCAAAATGAACTTGAACTAAACCAAAAAAAAAAAAAAAAACTTTTTAATTATAAAAATCGATGGTTTGATATGGACATTATATAGATTAAAATATTTTCTTGATGATGCCAATCTTATCGGGTTGTTCTTGAGGATCTTGATAAAAGTTGCCACCTCAATTCATCAAATACATATATATACAAATATATATATATATATATATATATATATATAAGCTAAGAATTTCTTGAACTATTTAACCATCTCTCTCTACCACGTTTGTTTGTTATCCCAAACTACCAGCATCTCCTCTTTTTGTCT
The DNA here is from genome assembly GCA_038430175.1 of Ficus hirta. Classification (NCBI taxonomy): domain Eukaryota; kingdom Viridiplantae; phylum Streptophyta; class Magnoliopsida; order Rosales; family Moraceae; genus Ficus; species Ficus hirta. The sequence goes on along the minus strand of CM076595.1, from coordinate 8,405,058 downwards.
TCCCTTGTCTTCCAAATATTCGAACTTAAATTCCAATCCTTTTGTGGGTTTTTTATTCCTCAGAATTTTAATCAAACTTTTTCATCACAATTTTAGAATATTTTCATCATACTTTCGGAAGATTAGGGTTTGGATGAAATTATTTCCTTTATTAAAAAAGAACCTTAGAGATTTTTTGAATTTCATTGCAATACAACATTGTAGTACTTAAATTTGGGTTTTTATTTTCATCATGCATATTTTCTACAATTAGAGTTTTAATGTCAAATTAATATGTCTTTTTCTCTCCAATTCTTTGACGGAAGTTGACGAGAAAAGGGATTTTATTTTTAATATTTTGTCAACTTTTTAATTTTTAGGAAGAGAGAGTGGCACATTTTGGAATTTAAGGAATAAAGTGAAAAAAAAAAAAATCTCTGAAGTTAATTAGTTTTCTTTTTTAAATCACCCTCAATTATTTGTATTTGTTAAAACAATAAAAGCGTGCTTTCATTTGTTAATTGAGGCATGCCAATGGCTTATTTTCAACACAAATTCATCTCTTCTTCTTGTGTTTTTTCTTCTCGTGGTCCCCATCTTATTTATTTTCAATTTGATGAAATAAGAAAGGGCAACTAACATTACTAAAGCAAGTTTATTTATCCTTTTATGCTCTGCGTTTTAGTTTATATTTTATATATACACACAATATTTTGTCTTATCAAATGCACACTATAAATAGGGGTGTTCATGAATCAGATTAGACGAATTAAACAGATTAGGGCTCAATCTGTAGTCCAATCCATGATTTTCGGATTGAAAAAATCATAATTCACCAATCTATTATAAGAGTCTCAATCAGTCCAATCTAATCCGTTAACATCAGATTATGTGAATTGGATTCACAAATTAAATATATGTACATAAGAATCTAAAAGAAACATACTAAAATATAAAATACTATGATAAAATAACAATTCTAATTATTTTACTTTATAAACTAAAATATATTTAATAAAATATAATCAAACTTTAATCTATATATATTTATTTACTAAAGAAAAATTAGGACATAATGTATACATATAAAAAAATATATATATACATATGTATATATACCTAAATTTTGGATTTGCAAATTGCTTATTGAAAAATTCTCGATCTGTAATCTAATTTGTAACCTTCTGATTGGTAAAATCTCAATCTGTTACTAATTTGTTAGTTTCTTAATCCAATCCAATGAATATTAAACGGATTGAGTAAATTCACGGATTCAGTGAACATCTATGCGTACACTATCAGATTACATTTATCCATTCTTTTTCGTGGTCAAATGCATCCATAAAAAGGAGAATAAACTGAAGAAAAAAAATCTTAAAATATGAAAAAATAGCGAACCCCCCCTTGCAAAGAAACAAAGAAAGAAAAGAAAAAAAAAAAAAAAAATCCCCTCTCCTTAAACCTTACCCTTACCAAACGGCCAACTGCGCTCACCACCCGCTCCTTCACACACCCAACCCTCCTGCTAAAGTATGGGAACATATAGATATGAAGTGGGCAGACCAACCCAAGGAGATGATCAAGATCAGGACACCACACAGATAATTCTCCAAGGGCATTTGTATGCGCCGTGTCTCGCCCAAGCTCGCTGTCACCACAGCATTGCCGCGCTCAATCGGTGACAAGTCTGGATGGTCTGGTCACGGCAAAGAAGTCGGGGAAAGCGATGTGGGTGGTGGTGGGTTAAGGGAGGGGAAAAAAAAAACCTCCCCAAGAATGTACTTTCTAATTAATAAATTTAAAATTAGGGTGTAAAAAGATAAATAATCACTAAAATAGTCTAGAATATCCCGACTAGATTAAAATCCTAAAGAATGCCAATCTCATGTAAAGCGGTCCTCTAGGAGTTCAGATCTGTTGTCTCATTTTCCTATCTCAAAGGTTGTTTTCCCAATAGGTTTTTGACAACTCATCAATTTGTACAAGAATATATGAAATTTAGTATTTTTTTTTATGTAGCTAAATTATTATTAAACTCAGATGATATGACATGACACTATTGGGAGATGGTTAATGAGACAAGAAATCTGGAATAGTAGATCTGGATTCGTCCTCTAGTATAATATGTAAAAAAAGAAAAAGAAAAATTCGTACATATATGTATACATATTTGTATATCAACATTACTGACGAACCATCACCTTAAAATAGTTTTGAAGTTGTTGTAGGGTAAACTTGTAATCTAGAAGCTTAGATGTATATGGTGTTCCAGTATATGTTGATTCGTATGGCAATCCAAATACACTTTTTTAATTAATTAGGAAGAAACTTGCTATAATTACCATTACCAGGAAGGCATGGACTTTATTCCTTAATAAAAAAAACAAAAAAAAAAAACGGCTTTGGACTTTCATGCATGCGATAGAGATCGGTAGTTAGCTTACGTGTGTCTTGGTAGATATGAGACTATATATATATATATATATATATATATATGTATATAATATTTGAATATAGCGATGAATAAATAGATATAACAGGGATAAAGTTAAAGTATTATCCATTAAGATCTTATTCATATATAAATCGGGACTTTTTTAATTTTTATTTTTGGCTTGTCCAGGGCTATTTACTTGTTCATTTCTTAATTAGATTATGAGGGTATTGTAATTATTCAAGTTTCAGATCATATGTAAGTTTCAACAGTAAGATCACTGATTTTTTTTTTTTTTTTTTGGTGAATATAAAAGAATATGGAGGTGACCCTATCATTTTCAAATTTTCAGCCCTACAGGCAGAAATCCTTTTCCTCAAGTATGGTAAAGACAGGTTCTTATACTAGTTTCTTTCAATCGTCCACCCGGGGTCTACCCTGCTATCACCAAACCATGCTTTAATAGCCAAAGTTGGAGCGAGACCTAAAGAGAGATAATTAGAATCGAATCCGGATATATGAAAGAAAAAAACCTAACAAAGACTTCCCACCCCTTTGTCATACCCATCCACAAGATCACTGATTACACACATGTATTATATATATAATATTATATGGGAGCTTGACAAAGAATAATGATTATAAATTGTAAAGCCATCGGACTGTTTCTTGATCTATTTTATGTTATTGGTTTTTAACTTTAAATTATTAACATACTTTTAAAAAAAGAAATCCTTTTAAATTAATCCGCATAAGTCAACACTGGATCATTGATAACATGTACTTTTGACTTCCCAAATTGGTTTATATTCACATATTTCAAAATTATACTAGAGAACGAAATAGATAAATAAAATAAAATAAAATATCATATGATATTAAATTAGATTGTTACGTGAAAGTGACTGGACTGTCATGTGATTGATGCCATGACTATCACTTATGTGATAGCTAGAGAGGGAAGCACCAAAAACTACTCTTCATAATGCATCGACTCTTTTATTATATTAAGTATAGATTTGGCTTTAATCTCTTCTCCTATAATCTTTTTTAACTTAAACAAAAATGTGTGTGTGTGTGTGTGTGTGTGTGTGTGTGTGTGTTTGTGTCTCTTTCCCGAGTATATGAAATAAAAAATAAAAAATAAACTATAAGATTCACGAAGTGTTTACATACGTTTACATAAGGGCTGTGAAAGGAGACCACAAACCGTTGGATCGGATCAAACCCACTAGACGGTTTCACACTATAATCGACGATTTTTAGACCAACTAGTCCAGTTCCACACTAGAATAATTTTCAATCTTCTAAAACGAGGCTATACATCAAAAAAATAGCAGGCCCGATTTATGAAATTTGATTGTTACTTTAAACCGAATCGAACCATTTTTTTATTTTTATATTTTGTAGTTTGAATGACTTTATGTTTATTTAAACTTACCACATTCCGTCTAAGTCAGCGAATGAAAAGGAGAAGTTCAAAGTCATAAGTCTTAATTTTAAAAAGGTTTTATGTATTCTTAAAAAACTCCAATGTCTTTCGTCTGGTGGCTAGCCAGTTAATGATTTGAAACTGCATGCAAGTAGTTTTTTTTTTTTTTTTTTTTTTCCATTTAATTAGTTCTATTTGAAAGTAGAGACAATTCCTGCAAAAAAAAAAAAAAATCTTATTTGAATATTGGAAAATGACTTGACTTTTCTTCTAGTTCTTGATGAAGGAAAATTTGTACATAAACTGGAAAGTTTGAAAGGTGGTGATTGACCAAGTTTTGGGAGACTTTTTTTTTTTCCCTTATCTTTCCTTTTTCTTTGGTTTTGTTCCTTCAAAGAGTTTGAGACGCCTGAAACTAGCAAAGTCAAAACTTTTATCTCTTCTTCATTGATATCCTTTAAATATTGAAAAATAAAATAAAATAAGTATTATTTTGATCACATTTAATTTTGAATTATATATGCAGGTCAAAAAATATCTTTCAGATGATCATATCACTTTTCAAATTCAAAATCATCCTTGTATTCTTCATAGAAATAAACTTGAAAATGCTTCTTCTTTACGTGTCTCTCTACTTTTCAATATGCTTAAAAGAAAGAAATGAAAATATTCTCCTTTTTCTTTTCGGTTGTTTTCACACTGACTTTATAGTTTAAACAACAACAAAGGTTTGTAATTTGAAATGGGAGATGGCACGTTCCTCTGCATTATAAGCACAGTACGTTGGAAACAACCACCCATACTACTTTTTTTTTTTTTTCTTTTTTTTAACGATACACAACCTACGATTTTCACGAACTAAAAGAAAATAAAAACACTTTTATATTTCGAATTTCACGAGAATTCCTATTCAAATATCTACTTTCTCCTATACTGAGTTAGGCCCAAACGAGGTTTAACAACCAACCGTGCATTAATTTTACCTTGAGAGTTACGAAATAAAACGCCAATTACATAGTACTGTTTGTTGTGAAGTTAGAAAAGGATATTAAGGGAATTAGAAAAAGTGTGCTTATCTCGACTTTGGACTGCTTGATGAGGCACGTGATTCTCGTGTAACGTACACATAAAATGCATGAGGGGCAGACGAAAGATAGGTTAGGGGGCGTACGAGGCTACACGCACACCTACCCCGAGATTACATATATATATATATATATATATATTTATTTATTTATTTATTTATACATATTGAGCGTTTGGATTAAGTTAGTTGGATAAGATCGATACTCACTATCTAAGTCAATGGCTTTTTTTTGGAAGGTTGAAAAAGAAATTAATTATGTAGCAAATTTTATCCGGTTATGTAAAATGGGATTCTCTATTTAAATCATATATATATATATATATTCTCATCTTATATAATTACTTTATACTATGCGATTATATATATAGTTTAATAATAATTTTCTAAAAGTACCATGTTGTTAATGACAAAACTATTATTTTCAGCAGGGGCGTTATCCAAAAAATTAGAGATAACTTTTAATTATATGGATAAATTGACTATGTTTCATCTATCTATTGTTACTTTAAAAAAAGAAAAAAGAAAAAAAAAAAAAAAGCACAACTGAAATTTTATGGAAAAAATTTAGTGAATTCAAACAAAAAATATTAAATATAAGTGGGACACATACCCCCACTCACTTACTGTCGTGTAATGTTCATGATTTTTTGACGTTTTGTTACTGTATTTCTTGATTCGATGACGGTATTAACCGTCGTGTAATATTGAGATACCACGACGTTGGATTACACGACGGTTGACTAACCATCATGTAAAGATTAACCGTCATGTAAACTTTATATGACGGTTAATAACCGTCGTGTAATCCTCAATTTTTACTAATAAGAAGAAGTTAGACATGGAAAAAAGTGTTTTTTTTTTTTTCTCTTTTTTTTTCTTCTTTCAACATTAGGTTTTCTGCCTCAGTAGAGAAAGATGGTTAATTCTATTCTATGGAACTCTCTCAGCCCCCAAGAACTACGGCCTCGATCTCATGCCTACCGTGCCGTGTTTTTAGAAACTCCACATGGCCGGCCAGCTTGCCGGCCGGTTGAAGCAGGAGTGGTGCTTATAAATTCCGCAGCAACGCCAAGGAAAATATATATTGGTTTTATCAAGAATACCCGAACGTTGAAAATTGGGTAGGGCTTTCATGCCAAACTGCCCCTGCATGTACTTGAGAAAACTTTTAGATAGATACTATATTTTACCCGTCTTTCAACTTTTTTGTTGCTAATTTATAATGTGTTTGTTGGCGTCTTTTTTTGTATAGTTTGGAACAAATTAAATGACTTTAAGATCAATTCTACGCTTTGTTAAATTTTTGGCTTCGTTACTCTATCATGTGATGGTTGCTTGCTGGGGTTGAAAGTTTGAAGCCATCTACTAATTAAAAACTAGCTAGCTAGCTAGTTAGAATTTATGTATACTATGTGTAATATTTAGGGTTTGGTACATTTCAAGAAATATATTTATATATTGAAGAAAAAGGAGAAATTATTGTTGTAAAATTTGTTTTAAGAACCAAGCAATAAGCTAGCTAGCCAACATGCTAACATGTGGGTTGTTAGGGCGCTCGTCCTCTTTGTATACAGTTTGGATTAAAATCGCTCATACCGCGTTGGTCAGAGTATATAATAAGAAAATATGTAGCATATATCATGCGGAGCCGCCAAGACTCTGGAATTATCTGAGTACTCCAATCACTTCTCCTATAACTTTTTCTATTCCAGCAAAGAACAAAAAAAAAAAAAAAAAAAAACCAAAACAAAACAAAAAAACAATAAGCTAGCTACTGCTGTAATCACAATATAATAGTGAGGGAGAAAAAATAACAGGCGATAAAATTTGTAATACATTAATGTAACATTGGTACGATTAGCAAATGTAGGATATTATTGTTGTAACTGAGTTATTTGGATATATAGAAAAATCCAATTTAGTGAAATTGAGATATCTCAAAAAATTTAAGACTACTCTGCAAATAATTAACAAAAAATCGCAATCATTTAAATAATTTTGATGTAATTAGATAATATAAAACTTGAAAATCATTAATAGTTACTGCATAATTATGTTATTTATAAAATATTAAAAAAAAAAGCTTTTTATATTTCAATTTCACATTTATATGAATGTTTGTGTATCTAAGTACTCCCATATGGTTCTTATGTATCTAGTACCTACTGTGGTGAGATCCTCTAGTCAGTCATTGTCTTGTAATAAAATAACATCGCCCACAAGTATACTAAAAGCTTCTTTTGAGAATTTTATGATAGTCTGTTTTATGATTGGCGACTAATCCAGAAAAAATTTTTAGGAGAGACAATGATAGTTGACAATTTATGATAAAAATTTGACATTTATAAATTACTTATATATCAATTGTTTTATTAAACTGATGTAGTACATAAATATAAAGACGTGATATACTCGAGATTACTGAATATGTTTTCGAATAGCATATATGAATGCAAGTCATACAAATATATGAGTTACAATACCTACTATTCAAATAGGAATTCTTCGAGTAATATCGCCATTTGTCTTTCAATCGTATTTCTTGAGGTGATCATGCTAGAGAGAAAAACAAAACAAAACAAAACAAAAAAACTATATATATATATATATATATATATAATATCCTTTTGAATTGGATAAGAGAATTCCAACTAATATTATTTATGGGTAAGGTTGCCGTAATGTTCTCATTTTTATTATCGATAGAGCTCATTTTTAAACCATGAAGATGTAATCGAATGGTTGAGATGTTGTTTGTGTATCATAATTATCATACACCTTACCTCATATTAGTATAGATTAATAAATAAATAAATAAAAAACCCCACCATTTCCCTTCCCTTTCCCACTGATGCCGGCGACCGACCAGATCTGCCCTCCCTGGTCGACGACTTCCCCAGGCGCTCGAGCCCCCCCCAACCCCACCCCACCCCACCCCTAACGCTGGCGCTCGGTACCCCCCCCCCCCCCCAAGGCCACCCCTCGCGATCGAGCCCACCCCCCCCCCCCTCCCGACACCCACGACACCAAACCCCCCAACACGGGGGCGGGGGGGCTTAGCCGAAGGTCGCGCAGGGGGGCGGCGGCTTCATGACAGATTGAGGAAGGAAAAAAAAATAAATCTGAAATAAAATAAAGGATTATGTTTATATGAGACTATATTAATATTAAATGCATCTTAGATCATAATCGTTAATTTACTCACACAATCAATTTTAGCTGTTAGATGAATCTCGACTAATAGTGCTCCTAATTAGAGTTCTACCTCAGTTTTTCTCATTATTTATAAGTCTTCAATTTTTTTGACCTTTTGGTAACTGAAAAAATTATTGAAAAATAAAAAAAAGTACAAAAAAGAGTAATAACTCGTAATAAATAATGGTACAACTATATTAAATATTGCTACCAAAATAAACTCATATTAAATATTTTGTTTGTTCGAGTTTCATTGTTTCGTAGGTCAAAGGTTCAGAGTACTTTATTGTTAGATGAACTTCATTTGAGGGTGATACCGTAATTGACCCCACCCACCCCATCCCCGCCCCACCCCCACCCCCCCCCCCCCCCCCCCCCCCCCCAAACACCATATATATATATATATATATAGTAGGTACAGTTAGTCTACTAGCCAAAAAATTGACATTGCATTACAAAAAATAATTAAATAAATAAAATGATAAATCTGCGATAAAGTTTCATTTATATAATATATCAGTAGAGTTCATTTTTAAACTGTTAAGATATAATCAATCGGTTGACATATTATTAATGTATGATAGTTATAATGTACATTATCTCATACAAGCATAAACTAAAAAATTTAAAAATAATATATAAAATAAATAAATTAAAAAGAAATGGATAAAACAACCATTCCCTTCTCGACCGCCAGCGACACTCTCCTGTCGCTGGTGATGCTCCTTGGCCAACAACCCCCCACCAACGAGCCAGGCCCCCCCACCCCCGGCACTTTAGCCTTGACGCCCCCCTTCCCCCAACGCCGACGAGCCCCCCCACACCCCCCCCCCCCCCCCCGACGTCAATGAGCCCAAACCCGAGCCCCCCCTATGCTTGAGCCTAGGCACCCCCCCTCCCGAAGCCAGATCTGATTGGCGTTTGGGAGGGTATTGGCGTCTGGGGAAGGGGGGCTCCTCGGCGTCTTCGCCAGTGTCGGGGGGGGGGGGGGGAGGGCGATTGACTAGTTGAGAAACCAATTTTCTTTTTTAGTTTTTTTAAATTTTTTTGAATTTCTATTTTTTTTATTTTTAGTATATAATATTATGAGTTAAGGTATATTATAGTTATCATGCACAAGCAACATCTCAACTATTTGATTAAATCGGGATGGTTTAAAAATGAACTCTATCGATAGACTATATAAAAAGGACTGTACCGTAACTTTATCCTAAATGAAAAGTTAGATAGGTTTTATCTGTAGTCATTGTAACCTTTTAAAACTTGAAAGGTCTACTAAATAAATCGCGTTGTTTCAAATAATATGACGAGAAACGATTTTATCAAGAACGTCGGACCAACTTGAAAAATATAGGCTTTGGTACCGTTTTATTCGTACTGAATGGTCTCCCTTGTCCTATTTCCCTCATTATTATATTATATATGACTGTAAACGCATATATACCGAGCACATGAAAATAGTGGGAGTGGGTGTCACATACATGCAGTGTGTGTGTGTGTGTGCGCGCGCATAAATATATGCGCGCGTGAGTACCTAGGCTAAAACATGTATGTTTATATGTTCGTGTACTTTAGTGTATGCTTGTGCAAATCAGATACATATGTACATTGATTTATGAGAAATTTAATAACGTGGTGTCCCCATGGTTAAAAGTTCAATAAGACTAGACAACTAATAGGTGGTGTAACAATAAAAGAAGTCCTTTTTTTTTTTTTTTCTTTTTGTCTTCATTCAAAACTTTACATTTGATACTTGATAACTTTAATCAGATATCCTACTTGATTAATAATAGATTATACAGTATCGGACCCATGATGATGTGAGTAAACCTGAACTCATCCTTCAAGTAAGACAATAGGAGGAATGAGAACGGGATTGCAACAAAAGAAAAATATTCAATATCACACGCTATATATCTACCAACGTTAGAACCAGGGAAACGAGAAAATCATGTTAAAAACTTGTAAGTGATCTTTTGGATAAATTAGAAAATAGAATCCTTGTGAAGCTTTTTGAACTTATCTTACAAAAAAAAAAAAAAATGGGTTTATTTCAAATTTAGCTCGTACAGAATATAACTGTCACATTTTACCCCCTACAACTCAAAATGAAACAAAACTTCTTCTGAATTTATTATTTGTTGCAATTTCAATGCTTTCTTCATTGAAACATCAACTTTTTACATGCTTCTTTTTTCATGCATTAGTCACATAATTAGTTGATAAGGCATATTTTCTTAACGATTTTAATAATTACCAGCATACGTGATCAAAACTGTTAAATTTGAAATTAACCCTATAAAAATTGATAAGATGAATGTTTGACCTTTCCTTCAGTTTTTTTTTTTTTTTTTTCGAAATGGCCTTTCCTTGTCTTTGATGGGTGCTTTATAAGTTACTTAATGCCGGGCTGCTGCCAACTCCATCAAATAATATTATAAGGTGACCTTATAATAGGTTTTAATTTTGTTTATCTCATTACATTTTCGTAAACGGTTTATTGACCCAACCAGGACTCACTGGCAGGGCAGCTAAACCTAGTACCCTTTTTCTTTTTTTCTTTTTTCTTTTTTTTTTGAACTTAAACCTAGAACTAAATATTTATTAAATTTATGTGTATGTGTACATATTTATATATATTTATCTATATATATTTATGTATGTATATATATCAGCATCAGGGGAAGCAATTTTGATTCATGGCCAGCTACCAGAGGGAAAAATTGTAAAGCCAACCTCCTTCAGTTATCCAATGTTCCTGATGAAACAAGTTGGACCTTTTTACATCTGATCCTCAAGAAGACCTCCTTTGACTGGTTGGTTTATGTTCCATCAGAGTTTTTTGCTTCATTTATATTACCAAAATACAAGTGTTTCACTAAACCCGAGTCTCGTATAGGTTAAACTAACCCAAGTCTCAAGTTTAAAAAAAAAACAAAAAAAAAAAGAGCCACACACACACACACACACCAACAACAACAATGACGATGATAACAACAACTAACCTGAGTCTCCGCGGTGATTTTAGATTGGCACTGCCGGTTCAGCTGTGATGATAGATTGCTGCTAATTTCGAAATGGAATTGCAAACTCAAATCTTCAATAGGATTGGTTAAAGTGGCCTTGAAAGTCAATCATGGATTAATCGATACTTAAATCGACATCAAGTAAGCTCCATTATAGTAGTAAACGAAGAACTATAGATCAATTTTTTAACGCAAGACGATGTTGGCCCTATATTTTCTTCTAGCAAAAACAAAAATACAAGAAAAATTTACTAGTGTTTCATGAATCAGGGGAGTATAAGTTGACTATACGGATGTATGCACAGTTGAAAGTGAAATTTGTCCTCATTTCTCCATCCAGGAAATGGCTTTCGCACTCGAAACTGCATTGCCATTAGCAGGCATAAGAGAAGGGCCCTGGAGATTTTTAATCCTGTTTCTTCGGAGGGAATGTGGGTTTACTCCGGCCTTGTGAGATGCAATAACGCCTATTGCTTCCCAATAATTGGAGACTTTAACCTGCACACAAGTTCAATTGTTCAAAATAATGTCTATGTAGAGATGTAATTCTTCAAACCAAGGACCGTATAACTCAGCAAAGAACTCCTCAAACCCACAGACCATGTTTATACCAACTACGACATGGATCCAAAGTAAGCAATGCCTGTTTTTGAAGGATCCATCCACAGTTATGACTAGAATTGTAGTATCGTTGTGTGAAACTCTCCGGTCTAATGGCATCCTTAACCACAACAAGGGTTATTGTGCAAAATGCCTAGTGCCAAGTGCCAGCTTTTAAGAAAACATAGAAGAGTTGAGCCCAGAAGTAATCGCGTGTGATCAGAACAAGTGGAGATTAAAGCTCTTTTTAGAGGTTATTTGAACAAGGAAATAGAATGGGCAGACATGCATACCGCTTCAATCCCAAGATTATCCGGTGTATCATCAAGGACTGTTTCATTTTCTTCCACAGAAATTATAAGTGGCTGCAACAAAATCACAATCACCATAAAGTCTATTAAGTGAATCTGCATTGCCGGGATTAGTTAAACCAAGAATTATCAACTGGGAAGCATAAAACATGAGAACAATTGTTTTTATTTATACCTTCTTTCTTTCACTATGAGCGAAAGCAAGAGCGCCATCTCCTCCACAAGCATCTATTGGGAGGATTACACTATCCACATCACTTGCCAATATGCAACCCCTTTCTAAGGATTCAGACTTCAAATCTAAGTACTGAGGTGCATTACTTAGACCGGCAAGCACACATGGTAAGAATGTGTATCCCAACTGTTGTTGTCAAGGAGAGAGAATCAATAAACTATAATAAAGTCTCAACAACCATAAGATTTAAAATTGCGGGCATTGATGTTCGGGCATAAAGGTAATCCCAGGTTTCTAGTGATCTTAAAAGAATACCGACCTCCTCAGCAGCTGATTTTGGGGAAAGAGACGGGCAAAGGGGAGGAGGTAATAAAGCAGGAGCGTGTGCACAAGGAATGCAAAATTCCCTCACCACTAGATGGCTTATAATTGCCTCGACTCCGGCCAAAATATCAATTCCCTGCAGAGAGACATCACAAGGCAAAACTAGTTACGAATTTTATGGAACAAAATGGCTTCATTCTTAAACCAGTGACGCAGAAAAACTTTACAGGTTCCAAATGTGTAATACTCTACTTAAGAAGTAAATGAAAGCAATACGGAGGAATGTTTTAATATCAGCTCCATATACATTTTTCATGTCAACCATTATCAAATGCCCTGAGGTAAGAAGAGAAATGGCTCACGCCTTGCTCTCCATTACCAATAATCGATATGTGATGCCAAACATAATTACAAATTTATAGTTGAAAACTTTCTAGAGCTGAAAAGAAGTCTTTCACTAGTATTCTCTTGAAGCCAATTGCACTTAGCTGAAATTTGAGTGAAAATCACCAACGCTAAGCATCTCGAATTCAAAAGGGAAAATGCAAGGGGATAAGTAAGAAGATAAAAGAAAGATTACCAACATCAGTAGCTTCTTCTATCCTCCAACTTTAAGACATCATTGTATCCACTATTAGTTGAAAACTTATAGAAAAAAGGGCTCGGGTATACTAAATGCAAAGGAGACTCGTAAAGGGATTTTACTATAATTTGAAGACAACTAAAACATAAAATTCACGGCATTCATTGATATGGTGATCATGAGGGGAAAAAAAAAAAACTCGGCGTACCATCCCTTGTCGATAATCATCTGTTTCCTGAAGATCCTCGTCTGGAAAGCGTCCAACAACTGCTATGGCATCCACTTGGGATCGATTAACTAGATTCCGTACAGCTCTCAATAGCGAATCTGGGTGCTTGATTCTCCCTGTCGATTGCCCACTCTTAGGATCAGCCCACATTTCTACCTGTAAAACTACTCGCTTCAAATCTTTTCAAGCCACAGTGGCATAAAATTTGTTAGCCTAATCTTCTCTTTGCTAAAGAATTCAGCATTTAAGTACATCATTATACTTTAGTAACAGAATATAAACAGCAACAGAAGGTCTTTCCCATATCGATGCTCTTAAAATAAAAGATCTAAAATACTCTGGCTACAACATATCTTAGTAGTCCTAATGATATATGAGAGTCAATCCTAATTCTCTTCCTGTCAGAACTTCAGCAAGTTCAAACCCATTCGTCGACTACCATGAGAAACATATGTTTTTACCGCAATTCACCCATTCGTTAGTTACCGTTAATCCACCATCTAATCAATGCCAAACTATAGGATATTCTCCAAGAAAACTATCCAACCAGTTCAGCAATGAACCTCGAAGACGTCTAATAGGACATTACGTAGAACGAAGAAACCAATTACACATGTCATTATCCAGCTAAAACAAACTTAAAAGTACCTCCAAAGGCATGTCAGTGACAACATACTCCACAACAGGCAAACCAAGGGAAGCCCTCGCAGCTTCGGCGACTTGTAAATGGCGAATTCGAAGCACTTCCTCTATTCCAGCATCAAGAACCAATCCCACCTGATTCCCAGTAACCAAAACTTCACTATTAACTTTGTTCCACCAACACAGACACACAAATATATGCATATATACAAACATACACACACACACACACACACACACAGACCCTATTTTGGTGAACAGGTTGAAGAGCCCATAAGCCCTCGGCAAACCGATCGAGAGCGTATCCTTCAACGTACAATGTATTGGGCATTGGCCAATAGAGCATAGCTGCGTTCAACACCTGAGACAATGATTTTAGATAGAGAAAATCAACCGAGAATTAGTTGCTTGTACAACACGAAACCTAAGCAAAAAAAAAAAAACCTAGAAAGACTCGAAATTTTTCACTACGTTGGGGTGAGAAATGAGGCAATCGACGACGGAGGAGAGAGCACGGGCCACCGGCAAAGCGTCGCCGGCGAATCCTCCGATGGCGGCGCCTACGCCGGTCGGGATTATCATCACGCTGGTGTAGTCTCTCTTGAACTGCGCATCCAAACAGAGCCGACGCCATTAGAGAGAGAAACGAGAAGGAAGAGGAGTGAGAGTGGAGTGAGAGAAGCTAAAGTCTGACCTTTGTGGAGGGGCTGAGACTAGAGCATGAGATGGTACGTCTATTGAACGGTCGGGATTTGGGGAAGACCTGATTTTGGAGGGTTGATGAGGGAATTGGACGGCAGAGATGGACGGCCATTTACCAGCGGCGGAGACACTGTTCTTTCGGGTTTCAGTGTGTTCTCCCTATTTTGCGCCGTCGAGGAAGCAGAGGATAAAATCCCGCTGTGTACTTGAATTTCGGTGAGTTGACGATTTTGACCCCCTTTTCATTCTCTTTTCTACTTTTTTTTGTCCTTGCTTCGTATTAGTACATCTTTCAGTTTTTTTCCCTTTTTTTGTAGTTTATGGGAATTTACAACGGGGTAAGGCTGTCGTAGGGTTTTACTTCTTTCCTATAAAATAAAATTAAAAAAAAAAAAACATGGTAAAGCCTCATTTATAAATTTTATTTATAAACTTTATTTTATAAATCATTTAATAAATTTTAACGACTTCGATATTACTTGTATATGATAATTATAATACATCTTAGTTCATAATATTATATATTAAAAAAATTACCAAAAAAAAAACACCGGCGACCCACCCCCTGTTGCTCTTCAACAGGCAAGCCTCCCTGCCCACCCAACCCCCCCTTCCCCTGACTTTCCACCGGTGAAGGTTGGTTTTTTTTTTTTTTAATTTCTTAATCGATACTAGTATGAGGTACGATACATTATAATTATCATACTCAAACAACATCTTAATCGTTTAGTTTACATCTAAACGGTTTAAAAATGAGCCATTTCAATAGGGTAAATAAAAGGAGTTTTATTACAAATTTACCATTTATAATGTAGAACTTTTTATTGTAACATTGGCAAAATATTATTTTAGTCATTTTATTAATTTCTAATAGTATAGTCTATAATAGTAAAAATTTTATGTTAGTTACTATAAATTTTTGACATGATCACATACAGATTTAATATTTTTTAAAAAAAGTCATTTTCTATAATACTGTAAAATAAAAAAAAAAATCTTATTTTAAAAGTTTCATTATTGAAAATTAATTAAAAAAAAAACTTCCCTGCTAAATGAAAAGCTCTAGTCCTTTACCGGCTTGCATTTGGACTTCGGATAAAGGACACGTATTCTTGTCATAATTTTGCACATTTTTCAACATTAAAATAAATAAAGTAGTTTTTTTTAAGATAAATTTCATTCAACTAAAACATCTTATATACATTAAACATAATGTGGATGATCATATGGTATATAATACAAAACACTCGATAAAATCCGATTTCACCAGTAAATTCTGATGAAGCACAAGGAAAACGATGTAAGACGAAACACGATATCAGGAAAATTTATTGACACATCAATTTGAGTACACATAAGGCTTTTTGTGAAATCACTAAGTCGATGGAAGCTTACGATCCATTGAGAGTATGTAACGTGTAGCACCAAGGCCACAAACATCTCCAACAAGATTCAGGCTAGCAGAACTTCTAACTCGCTATGACCTAAATATGGTAGACCAAAAACAAACTTAAACGGTGGAAAAACCACCTCCATTATTACAATAAAAATACTAAAGTTAGATGGCGGAAATATCAACGCCTTTATTAGACTAAAACATAAAAAACTAAAGCCTAAAACACGACTACCACAAGTATTCAATGAAGGTATAGTGGACAAGAAGACCATTAGAGTCGGATAAACGCTTTCGGGGACGAGCGGCGAAGCCGACGAGATGCATTCAAACAGCAAAATGTGAAACACATGCGCTACCACTATCAGTGTCCGGAGCCAGAACTACCACCTCTACAAGAAGTCCACCACCATTCGAAACAAGACCTCGAAAGAGTACAACCACCAAATGGGAAAAGCGTCACAAAATACCTCCAAGCCATCTGAAAATCATCCTCTAGATGACATCAGATCCGCTCCAATGATGCCACCCCACCAAACAAAGCCACTGCCATAAAAAAACCCACAACGATACGAGTCTCGTGATCAATTTTCATAGCCAGAGGTCCAAAGACACACTTGGGGTCGGTCTCGGAACTCCGGCCGACATACTCTCTCCTTTTCTCTCTTTCTCGTTTCCTAGGGCCGGCTCAAAACTAGTGTAAGATAATAAATCCGATAATAAGTAAAGTCGTATTAGGGATGTTAAATTGTTTAACCCAAATTTTTGCTATCAAATAATAGGACAATTGTTTCTCCAAAAAAAAAAAAAAGGACAATTGGATTGCTAAACAAAATGAAAAATAAAAATAAAAAAAAATCGACAAATATTGCCACGGAAATGTTTATGTTTCAAATTCAAAATCCCCCCATTCCAATATTTAGTTGAATTCAATGGCTTATAAGAATCCAATGGTCATACTCTTTGTTTAACATCTTACACTTCAAAATTTTCATTTGTCTTTTCTTGCAACGAAAAACCTTACGCTTTTGGCATTCGTTTGGATCGCGGATTCGAACCTAAAGTTTTAAGTTTAGTTTAAGATAAGATGAGATAAACCTTTAAGTTGTACATTTAATGTTAAGTTTGAGATGAAAATTCATCTTGAATTGAGTGTTTAGCATCCATTTGGATCGTTACTTTGAGTTAAAATTTTTAAGATGGAGTTAGTTAATCTTTTTAAAAATTAGTTATAATTTTTATTGATTTTTCAAAAAAATAAAATAAATATCTAATAAAAAAGTATAATTTAATTGAAGTTAAATTAATTTGTCAAATAAAACATTAGTTATAAAAGTTGGGTTTAAACCTCTATATCGGAAGTTGTGCCACAAAAGTATCCTTTTATATGAAAAAATTGTTGAGCATCAAAGTTGCAGCTAATTGCATCAAGAAATCCTTTTTTATTTTTTTTCCCTTTATCAATTAATAGACATATTTATGCATGCTGAGCAATCAGACAAAGGTGCACAGTAAACCCAGGTGTGAAACATTGTGCAATGGTAAAATTGGTGGTTGAAACTGAAATGAATGCCCAAAGTCAAGGTGTTAGCTGAAAACCTAAAAAGTTAGGTCCACACCCGTGATTCAAGTATGTGCTTACCCTTTTTTTAACCGTAAATCTTTTTAAATTTTTTGGCTTTTTTTTTACCCCTGGCTAAATGCTATGCCGTACTCGGGCAAAAAAAAAAAAAAAAAAAATCCTATGTCGTATTGTGTGTGTATATATATATATATATATATATATTTAGAATTTTGTATTTTGAATAGTCTCTCAAGAGAAATGCATGTGTTCTCTAACTTATACTTTTAAATAATTTTTCTTAAATATGTTATTCTCTAAACTTTTTTTCGTGGTCATACGCACTTCAATTTGCGAATTTTAATATTATATAGCATTACATATCTATATCTATAATATTTATTGAAGAAAACATGTATTTGTTCCGTAGATTTTTTTTTATGTTTGTGTTTGTGTTTAACATCGTTATGTATAATTTAAATTTGTTAATTTTTGTTAAACCATAGAATTTTTAAATTTAATGATTTTTGTTCAATCATATAATTTTATATTTTAAAAAGTTATGATGTTATACTTTAATTTTCAAAATAATTGTATGTTGGGGATAATTTATCATATCGGCAGTTATATATTTGAATATATAAAATTGTAAGTATATATAAAAATATTACAGATGAAAATTTCTTAAAAGAATACTAACATGTGTATATATATAATATATATATATATTACAAAATTATAGCTATAATGTTGCTCAAATAGTATGCAAATTTTCGACAAGCCTACTGGTTAAGAAATATTAAGATTTTTTTTTTTTAATTTACCTGCTACCAATATATCAAATCTCCTAAAGAGGGACATGTACGCAAAGAGTTAGTCTAATATAAAAGAAAAAGATAGGAAAACCCAGAAGAAGTTATCTCCCTTTTGTTTATTAATATTCAATTATTTTCTTGTATAACGTAAGACATTAATCGTGGGATTTGGAACGACATAAATATATATATATATATATATATATATATATATATAAGATAGTTCTGCCAGTTGTATTCGCAGATTTGCTCCTTCTACTGGAAGGATTCAAAGTAATGAACAGAAAATTATTCCTTATTTACGAAGAATGACAACGACTAATGTTGGGTTTATATATCAAAACAACGAGTTAAAATTATGGACATATTTTTACGTAAGAGACACACAATCGAGATTTGAAATAAAGCCACACGTCATAAATTTGATAACACGTCGAGCGGGAAGGGGTAATATTGCAAACAATTACAAATATATGTAACATTCCTATAAATTGAACACTAATTCCCTTTTCATTTTTCTAATAATTATTACTCATTATTATTATTATTATTATTTGTCTCAATGAAATTCTAATAATTATTACTTGGTCATAAGGATGTCATTCTTGCAGCAACATCACCGGATTATTCAGATATATCTCATTCTTGCAGTAACATCACCGGATTATTCAGATATATCACGAGAAGAATTATCCTTATAATCCTGTATAATCAAAACAAAACAAAAAATGTAGGAAACATTAATTAGAAAGGTGAAAACTTTTAATTAATCTTTTAGTTTTGAAAAATATTTGTTTCAATTGAGTTACCATTTTCTATCAGGCTTCTTTAAAAGAGTGCTTCCATGGCTTTTCTCACTCAATTGACAAGTTTCAATGGCCTTATCATCGCGTTGTCTTCATGATCCAACATCTGCATAATTAATAAACGACCAATATTTTAGAAAAATAACATAAAACATAACTTTTTTTTTTTTTGTTAACATATAGGAGATTTCTCCGATAAAAACTTTTTTTTTTTTTTATCGTTGATAAGAATTGCAGTTTATATTATTAGATTAATTTTTTAACAATCTAATCTATAAATATGAGTCTTTTTCAATCGTGTTTTACAAAATTTTAACGTAAACACTAGTAAATCAGATTATTAAAAAAATTAATTTAACAATTAAAACTTTAATTTGATACTTAAAAACTCCCTAAGAATTTTAAATGAAAAGCTAATAGAATATGCTGAAAGTAATGGCTCAGAATTGCCTTTGGAATCTTATTGTATTGAAGCCAAGAATTGTCTAGAACCAAGGCAGGGCCAGTGTCGACTGTAAATGGACAGATTCGCAAAAGCATTTCTCAGCTTCTTCTACACACACACTAATAGGACATACATATGCCTACCCGTGATTACCTTACCTTTTTGGGATACACATTTATAGTAGTTTCTCTCTTTTTTCAATCTCTTATTTATATCAGACAGATCAACCACAAAACCATCAGGAGGATGATCTTAGTGGATCTATAAATGAATCCCACTAGTTGAAACTTTTAGACAATTACTGACTCAAAAAGAGAACTCGTTGTACTTGCCACTCATAAGTTCCTCACTTATAAGCTACCCGTGTTACTTATACCTTAATTCATCACCAAAAACAGGTTTTTTCAGTGTCCCTTTTTTTGGCTGAGTAGGAGGGGGGAGAACCAACCCTTTTGAAGCCATATTTTACCCTACACTTTTAAGGTTCATTATAACCTAAATACATAAGTATAGAACATGCGTTAAATGTGGCCAACTACCAAATTAGTGCATTAAAACTACTCTCATGAACCAAAGAAGCAAATAGAGAGAAATGAAGAACTTACGTGGCAATGGTACACGTAACCGGGCTCTGCAGTCGCATTGAAAGAGTATGATGCATTCGAGTGTATGTAAGCAAATCTCACGAGAATCTTTGTCACAAAACCAGGTGTCATCTTGAACACGTTCTTCCATCCTCTCTCGTGGATCGGCACCATCACGCTTTTGCCACGTGCATACTTGCCTATGTGGCATCTAATCGCATTGTTGAATTTAGTCATACAATCCTTAAACTCCACCACGTTGACCAACTCCCTTTGTTCTAGTGCAACAAACAACCCTAGGTGTATGTGCAGCGGATGATTGTCCCCCGTCAGATTGATCACTTCCCACACCTCGGTGGTCCCCACCTTTGGCGTCTCCGTCGCCGCCGCCTCATACGGCTTGCCGTTCAAATAAAGATGAGTCGGCTCATTGGTGTTGCTTGTATACTCATACATTGCAATATATCGCGTGCGCGTCGCATCGGCTAGATCCGCCTTTGGGTAATAGATCAACTGCTTGGGAATTCTCCACGTGTCAACATCTGGATGGTCAAGGACAACAAACTTCATGACCTTACTATTAGCCTCGTTAACAGGATCACCCGACGGGTAAGGATACGGTGCGTCATTGGCTAGAATAAAACTCTTACTCTTTGACTTTGAAAAGTCAATGATGACATCTGTGATCTCAGATGGCCCCACCAAAACATCCTTACTGCTTACTGGCCTTTTAATGTAGGCCGAGTCAGATCCGACGTGGATGAATCTAAGACCGTTGGTGAAGAAGAATCTAAAGAATCTCGCATTGCTAGTGTTGATGATTCGGAACCTGTATTTACGACGTCGTACTGTCAACTTCGGCCAAGCTTTTCCATTCACGATTATGGCGTCTCCGAAATACTCAGGCTGCCATTGTGGATGAATAGAAGGGTTGTTCCCAGTGGAGTTCATGTAAATCGAACCGTCTGTACGGAAGCTTCGGTCAAAGACAACCAACGTACGGTCGAACTCGTCACCAGCGGGGAGACCGAGGTGGGCCTCGACGTTCGGGTCACGAATGATATAGGCCCCGATGAGGCCTGCTAAGAGGTTGACTCGGGTCAGGCCCAAGGTATGGTCGTGGTACCAGAGATTCCCGGGATGCTGGAGGTTGAGGTAGCGATAGGTTTTTTGGGTCCAGGTTGGGCCCACTTGTTGGAAGGCGTTGGTGAACCACGAGTTGGCGTTGCCGTCGCTTGCTGGCTCGCCGATGCTGCCGTGGAGGTGGACCACCGTGGGGACGCCTTTTCTGGTGGTGGGTTTGGCGGTGGGGATGGTTGGGTCCCACGGGAGAATGTGCTTTGATGGAAGGTGATTGCGCCACGTCACGCGGGTTTCTGTTCCATGGAGTGCCTCTATTGTGGGACCGGGTATTGTCGCGCTTTCCATTGTTTCACCGTAGGCGAACACCGGCGTTGGGGGAAGATCGCGGTGGAATTTCTGCAAATCATAGTTTTATAATTAACAACTATTAAAAAAAAAAACCAAAAATCAAACTTTTTTTTTTATAAATATTTTAACGTATAACATCATGTATTACCGGCATATCAATTTTTCTATTTGGCCTTTTTTTTTCTTTTTCTTTTTTTTAAATCTACTTGACGAAAAGGTATATGCAATTTCTTTGCCCTACTCATCATACCATATAGTGATATTACTTTTGCTAAATGTAATTAAGTAAATAAAGGAAAAAAAAAAAAAAAAGCGATCCCATACAGTGCATGCCCATTGAAGTATAGGAATGGATGTTAAAAAAGAATAATTCTTCACATAGCATGAAAGAATACTTTGACTTCTTAAAAAAAAAAAAAAGCTTTCTAGTTATTAATTTTCATTCAAAATTTTATTAAATTATTCTTTTTAACGTAATATGATTGCAATATGAAATGATGGTTATAAACCATGTGCTGTTGATTGAACTTTTTTTTTTTTTCCCAAAAGCTAACAGAATATATGTATATACATACTCTCTCTTCCAAATATCATATTTGTAACATTTTGTGTACGTTATAATAACAACCAAATTCATTTAATTGTAACTTTTTTTTTCCAGCATTACTTGTATTTTATGCCAACAGTTATTAAATAATGATTAACACTTAATTTTATACAAAATTATGAAGAAGTTAACAAGTTGTTACAAATAGGTTATTCGACAGTCGAATAAATGATATTTTATATATATATATATATATGTGCGTATCATAAAATTGGTTAAAAGTAACAGCAAGTGCTCAGCATTTCTCTATCATAATAGTGAAAGAAATGAGACAAGAGAGGACCATGAATATTTGACAAAAAAGCAAGTAGAGCCAAAGGACGGGGGTCCATGCATAGAAAAGGGTTGCGTCGTGCCACATCAAGTTCATGAACTGAGCCACTTTTATTACTTTATTTGGTTCATTCATTCATTTCACGGTTCGGATTTGTGCCTAATTTACAACTGGCCTCAAGACACATTGTTGGTAATTCATTAATTTGCAGATTAATTAGTATTCCTAAGGTAGTTTTCCATTTCAAAACATTTGAGTCGACAAAACCTAATTTAATTGATTAGATATTACTGTCAAAAATTGAACAATTTCGATCCGGACTATCCCCTCTCAACCAACCAACTTTCTAAAAAAATCTATAAGTAACTATTTTCTTTCTGAAGAAAATCTTGGAAATCTGCAAGCCTAGCTATTTATTTTTCCTCGAGCGAATAATTAAAACATAAACCATTGGTTTTGGTGAGAAGTAGACAGATTTAAAAGCAAAGTAATTCACCAGTTGACCTTTGTATATTAACGTATGACTATATAATCAATGAAGGAGAAAAGAGCAAACTCAAGTATCTCAAGCAACATAAAAAATCAAGCGGAAAAAAAAGGTAAAAAACTAAAAAGTGCCTTTAATTCAAAGTGTCAAAAACAAATAATTATATTATTAGCCAATATCTCCATTCATTGATTAATTGCTCACAATATTGTTCTATCTAACCGAAAACAAAAACTTAAAAAAAAATTTTGAAGAAGGAATTTTAATATACATATAGATATATCGGATATATATACAAATATTCATGTAGTTTTCATGGGCATTTTGTTTTAAAACTCACGGGTTTACACACACACACACACACACACACACACAAAACAAAACAAAACCAAAAAAAAAAAGAGCAAAAAAAAGAAAAGAAAAAAACACTCTGTCCAAACCAGTGCTTGAAAGTTGTGTAATAATATAACTTTCAATTTGTTTTATTTAAAAGGCCAGAAAAGGAGCTTTCGGACGATTAGAAAAGGCAAAAGCGAAAACAGGGTAATAAACTTGATGAAGAGAGAGGAAAAAAAGTTCATTATAATAATACGCAACAATAATAATAATAATATTAGGAAAACAAGAAAGTTGGCCTTTAGTTGTGTGAAGTAACTTACCCAGTTCTTCTTGAACATTCCGATGTTGAGCAACTTGGATTTGGGAACACCGTCAACGACATCAAAACCTCGGATCTTAGGCATGTCTGGAAGCTCATCCACGAACATATCCAGCCTTGAAAGATTTAGTAGCCTGTCTTCAACAGCCCATGAACTCGTACTATAATTAAGCACTTCAAATATTATCAAACCTAATAATATCATGAAACGACTCGGCCCTAAATTTCTTCTGATCTCCATTACCCTTTCTTTGCTTGGCACATAGGAGAGAGAGAGAGAGAGAGAGAGAGAGAGATGGGTATGCGAAGTTTTGATGGAAGGAGTCAATAGAATGAGTGAGTGAGAGAATATATGTCAACCATATTCATATATATATATATATATCTGCGTGTGTGTGTGTGTGTATATATATATAAATGGAAGAGAGATGAGTTTCGCCGGTGGGAATTTGTTTGGTTATGAGATATTACACAATGTCAGATTATAGGAATCGCGATCGGCAAGAATGAAAGCGTGACAAGTCCTCTATTTTCTTTTTTAATTTCCATGGGTGGGCTTCGTTGTCTCCAAAAAAGAAAGAGAATAAAGTAAAAGACATGTTCACGCTTCCACATCAGCTAGCTATATGGCCTTTCTTTCTTAATTAATTACGTTAATTTTTGTGACAATCTTTTGCTTTACTCTCGGTGTATATGTTGCTTTATTACGTTAATTAATTACGTTAATTTTTGTGACAATCAATCGCAACAAACCTAGCTAAGCTAGCTAAATAGTTTTATATCTAGCACCCTTGTAAAACTATATTTGTAACTTATTTTTATTACTTTATATCTGTAAAAAAAATATTAGATAGTAGTACTATATACATGCATTTTCTGGTGACTTGATCTTACACACATCTCATATAAATCAACTTTTACCAGGTCAGGTGAGATATTCAAATAGGTTTTCTTGTCAACATAGATAAATATCACCATTAATAAAAGATAAACCTTGTTTGTGAGTCCCATATTATAATGAGACTTATCGTTTATTAATAAGTGATGTTTCATACTATCAATGTCTCAAAAAATTGTAGTATTATAAGTATGTTACAGATTTTAAAAAGTGAATATTTGAATTTAAATTTCAGTTAAATTGAAAAATTTTAGATCCAAATACATTTGATCCTATTAATAGGAATATATACATATAGATGTTTATGAACAATTCTAGTGTAGTGTACAGAGGAAAAACAAAAGAAAAAGAAAAACCTTCTTGTCAGGACACTGTTTTTAAGTACAATTAATTTTGTATCAGATTTTACTATTTTTTTATTTTTCATTTTTAACCTAATTTTGACAAAAAAATTTAATGTTGAGAAACATGTATTATCGGTAAGGAAATCCACCAACACTTAAAGCTTAACAATTTTTTAAACCAAGGTTACTATAATATCTTATTGATAAGCAAGCAGCTGTAGTGGACATATATATTATACAATTTAATTTTTAATCTATTTCAATTCCTTGATTGAATTTCTGTTAGGTTCATGGAAGAATGAAAGGTTAATTTGTAAATTGGAAAGTCACTATTATTTGTCGATGATTACGATTAAAGGAAATAAAATGTTACTTCACAAGGAGGGAGCGTAAATTAGGGAGCGTAAATTAAGGAGCGTAAATTAATATAATATGTTGGTTAATCTATTATATGACTTGTTAACTTTTTGTTATTTTTCTTCTTTGGTAGGAGAAAAACTTTTTGTTCTTTCTATTTCGTTCTTTCTTTTTTTTTTTCTTGGAATTTTGTTCTCTCTCATTTCAATTTTCAACATAGAAACTCTAGGAAACTGTGGAAGTTTGAGAGGAGTGCGAGAATTATTTCTAAGCTCAACAAGCTCATCCAAATTCGACCAAAAAAACAAGCTCGTCCAAATAATATATATTCTTACCTTTTGACTTGTCTACGTTCTCGAAAAGATGGATTATTACATATATTGTAGACCTTAGCATCGTTTGATAAGCTAGTTGGAGATGAAATTTTTAAGTTAGAATTGATTGATTTTTTAAAAATTAGTTATAATTTTTGTTAACTTTTTAGAAAAAGATAAAACTGATATGTAAATTTTAAACTAGAACATGAGTTCCAAATACACCGCTACGTGTTTCTACATTCTGCTTAAACAAGGACCACATGTTTTGTTCGCATCTTTTTGATAGACAAAAGTACCGCTCCTCCTTTCAAACTTTTACTGTTCTTTTAACAGTAAACTGTACAGTAAAATGACGCTTTTGTCCTTTAAATCCTCTGCATTTTCCCTTGGTTGCACAGTGAGTTACCGGTTTTATCCTTTTGGTATTGTCCGATCATTAGAGAGAGAAAGAGAAAGAGAAAGACAGATGTGATGTGTGGTAGAGAAAGAAAAAGACAGATAAAGATAGAGAGAGAAAAAGTAAAAGATATATATATATCTACATTAAAATAAATTTAAAAAAAAATAGAAAAAGAAAAATCATAAGATAAAAAATTATATTTTATAAATTATTTTCAATTATAAAAAATAAATTATATACGTTAAATAATATGTAAAAATTTTAAATTATTAAATTAATAAAAATTTAACCAAAAAAACAGAATAATACATTTAAAGAATAAATTAATACAATTAAATTATAATATTCAAAATAAACAAACAAATTAAATAATTTGAAATTAAATAATAATTTACAGAAATTTCAAAAGATAAAAAGGTCTATAAAATTACAATAAAATTAAAAATCAATAAATTATTTTTCTACTGTAATGAAACGTAATTATCAAAAGTGTATATATATAATTATTATAGCTAAATTATTATTTAGGTTATATATTAATATTATTATTTATAATTAAATTTTTTAAAAATATTTAATCCATTTTTAAGTTTACTTATTGATTTAATTAATTTTGTTTAAATTTAATAAATTTACTTAAGTTATTAAATTTTTTTGACTATTTAAATCTAAAAGTTTTTAATTTTATTTATTCTTTCTGATTTTTAATAACTATATATTATTATAATTTATTCTATTAACAACAATTCTTACACTTAATATTTTATTTTAATATTTGATATTATTATTTTTTTATTCTTTGACTTCTTTTATTTTTTTCTTCTTTTTTTTAAACAAAATGTTCAATAATTTTCTTTTATATTTATATTTATAATATTTAGAAATAAATTTTTTAAAATTTCTATTCATTTTTACGTTTATTTGTTAATTTAATTGGTTTTTATTTTATTAAATTTACCCCGCAATTTTGTTATCCCTTTGATTTTTCAAATTTTTTTAATTTTATTTATTATTTATACTTTTTTATTTAAAGAAAATTATGCTTATAAACATTATTGTATGTACTTTAGTATTATAATAGTAAATACTAAAAAATATACTTATTGTAATTATAATCTATGGACCTGTTTGGCACTTTAGTTTCACTCAAGTGAAACTGTACTTTTTTTTATCTTTTTCTGATAAAGTTTTTTGTCTTTTCTGAAAAAAAATTTTGTCTTTTCTGAAAAGTCAACAAAAATTACTATTGAAACTTAAAAATCTTAACTCAAACTAAAACACCAAACACCCCCTATATCTTAATTAACTGCTTTTATTATATAATACTCTTTTTTTTTCTTCCTTCCCCGTACAACGCACGGGTATTAAACTCGTCTATATCTATAATATTTACTGAAGAAAACATGTATTTGTTCCGTGGATATTTTTTTTTTTATGTTTGTATTTATGTTTAACATCGTTATGTATAATTTAAATTTGTTAATTTTTGTTAAACCATAGAATTTTAAATTTAATGATTTTTGTTCAATCATATAATTTTATATTTTAAAAAGTTATGATGTTATACTTTAATTTTCAAAATAATTGTATGTTGGGTATAATTTACCATATCGGCAGTTATATATTTGAATATATAAAATTGTAAGT
Organism: Ficus hirta; assembly: GCA_038430175.1. Taxonomy (NCBI): domain Eukaryota; kingdom Viridiplantae; phylum Streptophyta; class Magnoliopsida; order Rosales; family Moraceae; genus Ficus; species Ficus hirta. Next base: position 8,377,315 of record CM076595.1, on the reverse strand, counting down.
ATATATAAAAATAGGGAGAGGTTGTGGTAGAGCCTCTCCCAGAGTAACTACCGGTAGAGTCTCTCCCAGAGTAACTACCAGTAGAGTCTTTTTTTTTTTGAACCGTTGAGATTTAATCGAACTGTTGAAATGTTATTAATATACCATACTTATCATATATTTTACCTCATATTACCATTCACATCCTAAGTCTTCTCTGTCGCCGGCGACCTTCCCGCCATCGACGACAGCCCCGACGTCAGCGACCCACCCCCGTCCCCTAACGGCCACCCCCTACCCAGCCCCGGCCCCCCACGCCCAGGCACCCCCCAGGCCCTCGCCGGGCCTCTAGCCCGCCCGTCACCCTCCACCCCAGGTCCCCCCTCCCCCGGCATCTCCACCCCAGGCCCCCCTCCCCCAACCTCCCCCCACCCACACACCCCCCCCCCCCAGCGCTCCCCTGACGGGGACCCCCCACCCCCTTCTCTCTCTCTTTTCCCCTTTCTCTCTCTTCCCGGCATGCGCCCCCCCGCCCCCCAAACACCCCCGACACTAGAAGAAAGAGAGAGAGAGAGGGGATGGGGGGGGTCCCCGTCGGGAGTAGGGGTGGGGTGGAGGGCCGGGAGAGAGGGGAAAAGAGAGAGAGGAGAAGAGAGAGAGAAGGGGTGGGGGTTCCCATTGGGGGGCACCGGGGGAGGGCCGGAGGGGGGTTGGGGGGAGGCCGGGGGAGGGGGTCTTGGGGTGGGGGTGCCGGGGGAGGGGGGACCTGGGGTGGGGGGGCACTGGGGCCAGGGGGCCAGCAGGGGGGTGTCGGGGCTGGGTGGGGGGCCGTCGAGGCTCGGGCCTGGGGTTGGGGGGGGCCGAGGGTGGGTCGTCGGCGTCGGGACTATCGCCGGCGATGGAGAAGACTTAGGGTGAGAATGGTAATATGAGGTAAAGTATATGATAAGTATGGTACACTAACAACATTTTAACCATTTAATTAAATCTCAACAGTTGAAAAAAAAAAAAAAAAAAAAAAAAAAAAAAAAAAAAAAAAACTCTACAGGTAGTTATTTTGGGAGAGGCTCTACCACAGCCTCTCCTATAAAAAATATTAGCAGATGAAAATTTCTTAAAAGAATACTAACATGGAACGTACGTTCCACAACCTAGTGTGTGTGTGTGTGTGTATATATATATATATTACAAAAATATAGCTCTAATGTTGCTCAAATGGTATGCAAATTTTCGACAAGCCTACAGGTTAAGAAATATTAAGATTTTTTTTTTTTATTTACCTGCTACCAATATATCAAATCTCCTAAAGAGGGAAATGTGCGCAAAGAGTAAGTCTAATATAAAAGAAAAAGATAGGAAAACCCAGAAGAAATTATCTCCCTTTTGTTTATTAATATTCAATTATTTTCTTGTATAACGTAAGACATTAATCGTGGGATTTGGAACTATATATATATATATATATATATGAGATAGTTCTGCCAGTTGTAGTCGCAGGTTTGCCCCTTCTATTGGAAGGATTCAAAGTAATGAACCGAAAATTATTCCTTATTTACGAAGAATGACAACGACTAATGTTATGTTTTTTTTTTTTAATTTATTATATAGCAAAACAACGAGTTAAAATTATGGACATATTTTTACGTAAGAGACACACAATCCAGATTTGAAATAAAGCCACACGTCATAAATTAGATAACATGGCGAGCGGAAAGGGGTATCATTGCAAACAATTACAAATATATGTAACATTCCTATAAATTGAACACTAATTCCCTTTTCATCTTTTCTAATAATTATTACTCTTATTATTATTATTTTTTTTTTGTCTCAATGAAATTCTAATAATTATTACTTGGTCGTAAGGATGTCATTCTTGCAACAACATCACCGGATTATTCAGATATATCACGAGAAGAACTATCCTTATAATCCTGTATAATCAAAACAAAAAAAAAAATGTAGGAAACATTAATTAGAAAGGTGAAAACTTTTAATTAATCTTTTAGTTTTGAAAAATATTTGTTTCAATTGAGTTACCATTTTCTATCAGGCTTCTTTAAAAGAGTGCTTCCATGGCTTTTCTCTCTCAATTGACAAGTTTCAATGGCCTCATCATCGCATTGTCTTCATGATCCAATATCTGCATAATTAATAAACGACCAATATTTAGAAAAATAACATAAAACATAAATTTTTTTTTTGGTTAACACATAGGAGATTTCTCCGATAAAAACTATGTTTTTTTTTATCGTTGATAAGAATTGTAGTCTATATTATTAGATTAATTTTTTTACAATCTAATATACAAATATAAGTCCTTTTCAATCGTGTCTTACAAAATTTTAACGTAAACATTCGTAAATCAGATTATTAAAAAAAATTAATTTAACAATTAATACTATAATTTGATACTTAAATTCTCCCTAAGAATTTTAAGTGAAAAGCTAATAGAATATGCTGAAATTAATGGCTCAGAATTGCCTTTGGAATCTTATTATATTGAAGCCAAGAATTGTCTAGAACCAAGGCAAGGGCCAGTGTCGACTGTAAATGGACAGATTGGCAAAAGATTTTCTCAGCTTCTTCTACACACACACACTAATAGGACATATATATGCCTATCCGTGATTACCTTACTTTTTTGGGATACGCATTCATAGCAGTTTTTTTTTTTTTTAATCTCTTCTTTATATCAGACCGATCCACCACAAGGTCCTTAGGAGAATGATCTTAGTGGACTTATAAATGAATCCCATTAAATTGAAACTTTCAAATAATTACTGACTGAAAGAGAACTCGTTGTTGTTGCCACTTATAAGTTCCTCACTTATAAGCTACCGGTGTCACTTATACCTTAAATCATCGCCAAAAACATGTTTTTTTCAGTGTCCCTTTTTCGGTTGAGAAAAAGGGGGGAGAACCAACCCTTTTGAAGCCATATTTTACCCTACACTTTTAAGGTTCATTATAACCTAAATACATAAGTATAGAACATGCGTTAAATGTGGCCAACTACCAAATTAGTGCATTAAAACTACTCTCATGAACCAAAGAAGCAATACAGAGAAATGAAAAACTTACGTGACAATGGTACACGTAACCAGGCTCTGCGGTCGCATCGAAAGGGTATGATACATTCGAGTGTATGTAAGCAAATCTCACGAGAATCTTTGTCACAAAACCAGGTGTCATCTTGAACACGTTCTTCCACCCTCTCTCGTGGATAGGCACCTTCACGGTTTTGCCACGTGCATACTTGCCTATGTGGCACCTAATCGCATCGTTGAATTTAGTCATACAATCCTTGAACTCCTCCATGTTGACCAACTCCCTTTGTTCTAGTGCAACAAACAACCCTAGGTGTATGTGCAGCGGATGATTGTCCTCCGTCAGATTGATCACTTCCCACACCTCGGTGGTCCCCACCTTCGGCGTCTCCGTCGCCGCCGCCTCATACGGCTTGCCGTTTAAATAAAGATGAGTCGGCTCATCGATGTCGCTTGTATACTCATACATTGCAATATACCGTGTGCGCGTCGCATCGGCCAGATCCGCCTTCGGGTAATAGATCAATTGCTTGGGAATCCTCCACGTGTCAACCTCTGGATGGTCAAGGACAACAAACTTCATGACCTTGCTATTAGCTTCGTTTACAGGATCACCCGACGGGTAAGGATACGGTGCGTCATTGGCTAGAATAAAACTCTTACTCTTGGACTTTGAAAAGTCAACGACGACATCTGTGATCTCAGATGGCCCCACCAAAACATCCTTACTACTTACTGGCCTTTTAATGTAGGCCGAGTCAGATCCGACGTGGATGAATCTAAGACCGTTGGTGAAGAAGAATCTAAAGAATCTCGCATTGCTGGTGTTGATGATTCGGAACCTGTATTTACGACGTCGTACTGTCAACTTCGGCCAAGCTTTTCCATTCACGATTATGGCGTCTCCGAAATACTCAGGCTGCCATTGTGGATGAATGGAAGGGTTGTTCCCAGTGGAGTTCATGTAAATCGAACCGTCTGTACGGAAGCTACGGTCGAAGACAACCAACGTACGGTCGAACTCGTCACCAGCGGGGAGTCCGAGGTGGGCCTCGACGTTCGGGTCACGAATGATATAGGCCCCGATGAGGCCTGCTAAGAGGTTGACTCGGGTCAGGCCCATGGCATGGTCGTGGTACCAGAGATTCCCGGGATGCTGGAGGTTGAGGTAGCGATAGGTTTTTCGGGTCCAGGTTGGGCCCACTTGTTGGAAGTTGTTGGTGAACCACGAGTTGGAGTTGCCGTCGCTAGCTGGCTCGCCGATGCTGCCGTGGAGGTGGACCACTGTGGGGACGCCTTTTCTGGTGGTGGGTTGGGCGGTGGGTATGGTTGGGTCCCACGGCAGAATGTGCTTTGATGGAAGGTGATTGCGCCACGTCACGTGGGTTTCTGTCCCATGGAGTGCCTCTATTGTGGGACCGGGTATTGTCGCGCTTTCCGTTGTTTCACCGTAGGCGAACACCGGCGTTGGGGGAAGATCGCGGTGGAATTTCTGCAAATCATAGTTTTATAATTAACAACTATTAAGAAAATATATATATATATATACAAAAAAAACAATTTTTTTTTATAAATATTTTAACGTATAACATCATGTAATACCGGCATATCAATTTTTCTATTTGGCCTTTTTTTTTTTTTTTTTTAAATCTATTTGACGAAAAGGTATATACAATTTCTTTGCCCTACTCATCATACCATAGAGTGATATTACTTTTGCCTTAGGCTATGTTTGGTTCATAAGTTCATTTTGAACTAAACTGTACTTTTTTCATCATGTTTTTTGTCTTTTCTGAAAAAGTTTTTTGTCTTTTCTGAAAAAGTCAACAAAAATTACTATTCAAACTTAAAAATCTCAACTCAACTCAAACTCAACTTATACACCAAACACCCCCTAAATGTAATTAAGTAAATAAAGAAGGAGAAAAAAAAAAAAAGCGATCCCATACAGTGCATGCCCATTGAAGTGTAGGAATGGATGTTAAAAAAGAATAATTCTTCACATAGCATGAAAGAATACTTTGACTTCTAAAAAAAAGCTTTTCAATTATTAATTTTCATTAAAATTTTTATTAAATTATTCTTTTTAACGTAATATGATTGCGATATGAAATGATGGTTCTAAACCATGTGCTGTTGATTGAACATATTTTTATTTTTTCAAAAGCTGATAGAATATATATATATATATATATACACTCTTTTATACAAATATCATATTAGTAACTTTTTGTGTACGTTATTGTAACAACCAAATTCATTTAATTGTAACTTTTTTCCAGCATTACTTGTGTTTTCTGCCAATAATTATTAAATAATGATTAACACTTAATTTTATATAAAATTATTAATAAGTTAACTAGTTATTATAAATAGGTTATTCGACAGTTAGAATAAGTGACAATTTATATATATATATATATATATATTTATATATATCAAAAAATTGGTTAAAAGTAACAGCAAGTGCTCAGAATTTCTCTTATCATAATAGTGAAAGAAATGAGATAAGAGAGGACCATGAATATTTGACAAAAAAGCAAAGGACAGAAGTGGAGCCAAAGGATGGGGGTCCATGCATAGAAAAGGGTTGCGTCGTGCCCTATGAGTCTACAAATAACATCAAGTTAATAAACTGAGCCACTTTTATTACTTTATTTGTTTCATTCATTCATTTCACAGTTCGGATTTGTGCCTAATTTACAACTGGCCTCAAGACACATTGTTGGTAATTCATTAATTTGCAAATTAATTAGTATTACTAAGGTAAATTTTTTTTTTCCACGCCATTTTAAAACATTTGAGTCAACGAAACCTAATATAATTGGTTAGATGTCACTGTCAAAAATTGAACAATTTCGTTCCGGACTATCCCCTCTCAACCAACCAACTTACTAAAAAAAATATAAAAATAACTATTTTCTTTCTGAAGAAAATCTTGGAAATCTGCAAGCCTAGCTATTTATTTTTCCTGAAGCGAAAAATGAAAACATAAACCATTGGTTTTGGTGAGAAGTAGACAGATTTAAAAGCAAAGTAATTCACCAGTTGACCTCTGTATATTAACGTATGACTATATAATCAATGTAGAAAAGAGCAAACTCAAGTATCTCAAGCAACATATAAAATCAAGCGAAAAAAAAAAGGTTAAAAACTAAAAAGTGCCTTTAATTCAAAGTGTCAAAAACATATAATTAAATTATTAGCCAATATCTCCATTTATTGATTAATTGCTTACAATATTGTTCTATCTAACCGAAAACAAAAACTTAAAAAAAAAATTTTGAAGAATGAATTATAATATACATCTAGATATATATGATATATATACAAATATTCATGTAGTTTTCATGGGCATTTTGTTTTAAAACTCACGGGTTTACAAAAAAAAAAAATTATTAAAAAAAAAAAAGAAAGAAAGAAAAAAAAAAAAAAAAAACACTCTGTCCAAACCAGTGCTTGAAAGTTGTGTAATAATATAACTTTCAATTTGTTTAATTAAAAAGGCCAGAAAAGGAGCTTCCGGACGATTAGAAAAGGCAAAAGCGAAAACAGGGTAATAAACTTGATAAAGAGAGAGAAAAAAAAGTTCATTATAATAATAATAATAATAATAATAATATTAGGAAAACAAGAAAGTTGGCCTTTAGTTGTGTGAAGTAACTTACCCAGTTCTTCTTGAACATTCCGATGTTGAGCAACTTGGATTTGGGAACACCGTCAACGACATCAAAACCTCGGATCTTAGGCATGTCTGGAAGCTCATCCACGAACATTTCCAGCCTTGAAAGATTTAGTAGCCTGTCTTCAACAGCCCATGAACTCGTACTATAATTAAGCACTTCAAATATTATCAAACCTAGTAATATCATGAAACGACTCGGCCCTAAATTTCTTCTGATCTCCATTACCCTTTCTTTGCTTGGCACATAGGAGAGAGAGAGAAAGAGAGAGAGAGAGAGAGATGGGTATGCGAAGTTTTGATGGAAGGAATCAATAGAATGAGTGAGTGAGAAAATATATGTCAACCATATTCATATATATATATATATAGATATATATATCTGCGTGTGTGTGTGTGTATATATATAAATGGAAGAGAGATATGAGTTTCTCCGGTGGGAATTTGTTTGGTTATGAGATATTACACAATGTCAGATTATAGGAATCGCGATCGGCAAGAATGAAAGCATGACAAGTCCTCTATTTTCTTTTTTAATTTCCATGGGTGGGCTTCGTTGTCTCCGAAAAAGAAAGAGAATAAAATAAAAGACATGTTCACACTTCCACATCAGCTAGCTATATGGCCTTTCTTTCTTAATTAATTACGTTAATTTTTGTGACAATCTTTTGCTTCTCTCTCGGTGTATATGTTGCTTTATTTTGTTTATCGCAACAAACCTAGCTAAGCTATAGCTATATAGTTTTATATAGCACCCTTGTAAAACTATATTTGTAACTTATTTTTATAACTTTGTATTTGTAAAAAAAAATATTAGATAGTAGTACTATATACATGTATTTTCTGGTGACTTGATCTTACACACGTCTCGTATAAATCAACGTTTACTAGGACAGGTGAGATATTTAAATAGGTTTCTTGTCAACAGAGATAAATATTACCATTAATAAAAGATGAATCTCGTTTATAGACTCCATATTATAACGAGATTTATCGTTTATTAGTAAATGATGTTCCACACTATCAATGTCCCATAAAATTGTAACATTGTAAGTGTACTACAGATTTTGAAAGGATGAAAATTTAAATTTAAATTTCGGTTGAATTGAAAAATTTTAGATCCAAACACATTTGATCGTCTATTAATAGGAATATATACATATAGATGTTTATGAACAATTCTAGTGTAGTGTACAGAGGGAAAAACAAAAGAAAAAGAAAAACCTTCTTGTCAGGACACTGTTTTTAAGTACAATTAATTTTGTACAGATTTTACTAAGTTTTTTTATTTTTAATTTTTAACCTAATTTTGATAAAAAAAATTTAATATTGAGAAATATGTATTATCAATAAGGAAATCCAACAACACTTAAAGCTTAACAATTTTTTAAACCAAGGTTACTATCATATCATATTGATAATTGCAAGCTGTAGTGGACATGTATATTATACAAATTTAATTTTTAATCTATTTTAATTCCTTGATTGAATTTCTGTCAGGTTCATGGAAGAATGAAAGGTTAATTTGTAAATTGGCCAAAGTCACTATTATTTGTCGATGATTACGATTAAAGGAAATAAAATGTTACTTGACAAGGAGGGAACGTAAATTAATGTAATATGCAGGTTAATCTATTCATTATTATATGACTTGTTAACTTTTTGTTCTTTCTCTTTCTTTTTTTTTTTTTTTTTCCTTAGAATTTTGTCCTCTCTCATTTCAATTTTCAACATAGAAACTCTAGGAAACTGTGGAAGTTTGAAAGGAGTGCGAGAATTATTTCTAAGCTCAACAAGCACATCCAAATTCCACCAAAAAAACAAGCTCATCCAAATAATATAAATTATTACTTTTTGACTTGTCTACCTTCTCGAAAAGATGGATTATTACATATATATTGTAGACCTTAGCTTAGTTTTTCTACATTCTGCTTAAACAAGGGCCACATGTTTTGTTCGCATCTTTTTTATAGACAAAAGTACCGCTCCTCCTTTCAAAACAAAATAATAATTTAAGCATAGTTTGGGTTGATAATTGGAAAAATAAACAAATAAACAAACTGAAAAGAATAAATACATAAACAAAAGGCAAGGCAAATTAGTCTCTCTCTCTCTCTGTGGAAGATGAATTATACAGTCAAGCATTCAATTATAGTTAACATAAGATTTTAATAATGTCGTTTATCCACTAAACAGATTTATCTAACAGTTATAACTTTATATTTTAAATCTTAAAATAATTAATTAATTAATTTTTATATAACTTTATGATTACATGTACATGATATTATTTAAATATCCATGTAATAATAAATATTATTGAATAATATTATTTTAAAATTATTTGATTATTACAACATATCGGATCAAAAGTTACTAATCACATTTTGTAAGATAAAAAGTTACAAAGGACGTGTTGTACTTGTAATCATCTTGCAGCTCATCATATAATTATTGGAGGTAAGTAAAAAAAAAAAAAAAAAAAAAAAAACCCAAGCAGAAATTAGAAGGGACCGTAATTTTGGCCACATAATTCACTACTGAAAACACGAAGAGCAGACTTTTCTCTTCACGGATCAAAACTGAGATTCTGAGAGGTTACAGTGTCGTATTTTTGTCCACATAGTTGAGAATCCCAAAGCAAAACAGCCAATCACATCACTACAAAAAGGTCTTCCCAACATCTCCTTGGACTTTAGCTTGATCTTTTTTTTGAGCTCATTTGTTATCTTCTAGTATTATTTATGAGGCCTGCTTTTTTCTTCGCGTGAATAAACATGCGCAATTGTTATTTTTGCTGTTTGTCCAAGTACTATAATTTGAATATTTTATAATTAAAAAAAGTACTAAAATATCCAGATATCAAAAATATCAAAATATATAAAATGAATATAATCTTATAAAAATTAATGATATCCAGCTAAGCTCTTATTTGATACCTTAATTTAAACTTTTTTTAACAGTATTTTTTTTTAATAAAAATTTAAATTTATTATTTAACTTGTATATTGAACCTATTATGAATATGATGCCTAACTAATTCTTAAAGCATTATAAAGCAATTTCTAGTTTTTTTTAAATAGAAAAAGAGATTAATAGTATTATTACGCTTCCATCCCATAACGTAAATGGTTTTCTATGAGCCTTCAACAACAAATATGCCTCGATTTCCTGACCTATTAGAAACGAAAATTATAAATAAGAGCTTTTTTATATCATCATGCTACCACCATCAGTGGTAAGCACTTTTTATTTAGTTCTAAAGCATCCAAGTAAAGTTTAAAAATCTGTCCTAAATGAGATTCTCTAAGCATATGAACTCCCCCAGGCTTTGCCTTATCCGGTTCTGATCCCACATGAGAGTGACAACAAAATTGATAGCTAAGCTGGCCTAATCGGAAAAAGTTTTCCAAAAAGATTAAAAAAAAAAAAGTTAAAACATTGATAATTCTTTTCTATTCTCTCACTTTTTAATATAGGAATAAGAATGAGAATCCCTCACAATTCTACATTTCTCATCATTACCAAATGTCCAATTTTCTTTGGTTTACATCATGTTGTCCCCTTTAGGCCCTCCCGAAAAGTGATAACAACAAGTACAAACTAAATTTTAATTTCTTATTTCAACCAAAAAAAAAAATTTTATTTCTTTTGAAAAGAAGCACAAATTAATTTATATCAAGGTTGTTGGCTTAGGTTAAAACTCATCTCTTTTCATGGGAAAATGAAGTTGAATGGAAAGATGACAAACTTTCGTGGATCTCCAAAGTGTAAAGCACTTTGTGATTAGAGGCCGTATAATGGATGGAGCATTATCGGTTAAGTTGTTATACCTAAAACATGATTGGTATATATATATATATATATAATCAAGTAAATTGTAAGATAATAAACCGGAAAAGATGAGCAAAAGTTTATCCTTAATCAGCTCAAAGTATAGTTTTTTTGTTGGATTGAGATCCTATCTGATTTTTCATGTCTTAAATGTTATCTAACTAATCACAGTATTACGTCTTTTAATATAGTTAAATATTTAAATACAAAAAAAAAAAATCAGTTATAATAAAGCATTTCCAAATTCTTAAGTACTGTGACAAACTATGTAAAGTCGGACACTATTCGAGAGACAAAAGATTTTGATTTTTTTTTTTTTTTATATATAGGTTTGGCCATGAGGAAGGACAATGGCTTTACAATATCTCATGATGGAACCTCACACTTTAACATCTTTAGAGATATGATAATGTATACTTCTGAAAAATATACTTCTAAGGAATTTTGTTATATAAGTGTATAGTTGTGAGTGGCTTGATCATTTAATCACTATAGTCTCTTCATATGAGATCCTACATAATTTTAGAAATAATTCTCCCCGGTTTTATTCTCAAGGATCATGTTTCAAGCTTTGGCTGTAATTTCTCACCTAATCTTACTCTAATTTAAATAACAATATGGGGTCCCTAATAATTCATTTGTTAATTTTCCTTTATCTCTAATGAAATGGCCAGGATTTGGAAATTACAGTAGGTGGCTAGCTTTGGCCAATCACTTAAGTAAACGGCTAGCTGATTTTAGTTGGTCTTGCATAAGTAGGGTAAATAAGCTGTTTGTTGGGGTCCCGGTGATTCGATAGGTGTGACATGATTAGCGTATAAATAATAAATGTGGCGGTCTTTAGCTGGTAGACGGTGTTGCCAACTTGAACAGAGAAGTTGCCGAGTGTGGGAGATAGCTCCGGTAGGACCTCCAACAATGGTGGGGAGCGATTAGGGTCAACAAGGTTCGAAGAAAAACAGCTCCTAAGACCACTTAATTGTCAAAAAAATAGCTCCTCTTCCCTACAACCATCTCTAGATCCTTCCAATTTCTCCCAAAAATCCTCCATGTTTGTGTTTACATATGTATTAAGAACTAATAGATTATAGCTAGTGACTTACATGTCAAATATATTAATAGAATTCGCCTTCATTAAACTCATTTTGGTTTCACGTGGATCTTTATTTCAATATGCATTTCAAACTGAAAATTCAAATTTTCATAAGAAAAAGCATTGTAGAAAAATATCTGTATAGTGAGTTTAAAACGGAGATTCAAACGGGGGCTTAGTTACTTCCACTCCCCCACTTTGTTGTTCCACCACTGCTCGGACAACATCCTTGATTGAAACATGCCAACCAACTTCCCATCTACTACAGCAACGGGCCCAATTTGATTTTCTGCAGATACGAAGAACTTGTGATTTCATTTTTTGCAATAAGAAGGGATTTCTAACATGGATACCTTTCATTATTAGCTGCATTGTTTGACTCATGTTTGCTTTAGACAATCATCTCTGGTCATTCACGGCGCAAAAAAAAAAAATAAATAAATAAAATAAAGAGTCGGAAATGATAATGTTGTTGTATCAATAAACTGGCATACACAAACATATGGAGACAATAGAAAGATGGCCATTAACTTGTTTCTGTGATGATTCTTGCAACTTGTTGCGTCTGTGATGTTAAAACATACTTGAACTTGTGCGGCAATCTATGTGATTTGACTCTCGAAAAAGTACATGAGCTTATTTATTGGATATGCCTGTAGATTCATAATGAACTCCTCGGAGTAAATGATTAAGTCAAATTAAAAGAATGCATAAAGTTGAGAAGAAAGCCTAAAGCTTTAATGAAAAGTTCTATTGTATTTTGCATAACAATATTAGCAAAGTAAAACTGAAAACAATAAATGATTAATGAAAATATTGAAAACCGAAAGAGAGAGAGAGAGTACTACAGGGTACTTGCTAATAGATTATTGATTAGTGAGAGGATTAGAATGATTACTTTTTTCATAATTTTTCTATGGGGACACGTGTTCTCGCTGGTTTCTATATTCTTCCTTTCATATCTCGAAGTAAGGATCCAAATAGATAATATTTGGATTGGATTCCCAAGTCTAGTCGTAGATTATAGCTAAAAAATTTGATTGTATCTCTCTTATCATTTTACAAGAAATTATTACGTTATTTCGACATCAATCTAACTGAGCTTTAGTCCACATAGTTCTGTATTTGAGCTTGGGAACTTTAAAACTACTTTATAACATACAATTTTCATGACAACACTAACCGTGTCATTGCTTTCTCGTCCCTTTTCTATGAGTGCCTCTCCCACAGCTACATTCTAAATAAAAATTGAGAGTTGTAAATATAATAGACAAGAAGCTTACTCTCTCTTTTGTGTAGAAACTAACAGACATTTAGTTAACGAATACACGTCGTTTAAGTATTAAAACGACACATGCCAATATGCCATGTTGATATCCAAACACAAAGGAGAGGTTGTTTATAAGACATTTTAAAGAAGGTGAACAAAATCTTGTGTCATCTATTAGTAGGAATCAAGATTGTGCGTAAAACCTGTCAACCCGCTCAAACCATTCATCCTGCCACCAATTAGTTATGAGTTATTTATTTTATGGGGTGTTTGGTGAATGAGTTTGAGTTAAGATTTTTAAGTTTTAATAGTAATTTGTGTTGATTTTTTAAAAAAGACAAAAAACTTTTTCAGAAAAAGACAAAAAAAAATTCAGTTTAACTTTGTATATCAAACAGGACCTATATTGTGTATTTTATCTTTATTTGTAAAGTACATCATACGTTCTGAAGTACTATATTTTTATACCATCATATTTCATTTGATACACCAATCTATACCATTTTTTTTTGTCAACGTTTACTTTTGACTTAAAAAATACCTAAAGTTTTAAAGCATTTTAGGTTATTTGCCCTGTATTTTTATACCATTATATTATATTTTAATACATAAACTCATGAATTTTCTTGATTAATACATAATTTTTAAACTAAAAATACCCAAAATTCACTTAAACTTGGAAATAGAAAAATATAATAAATTATAATCTAAATAAAAATTTTAAAAAAATTTATTATTACTTTTTTCTTTTTAGAATCTAAGGGGATGTTTGGTGTGTAAGTTTGAGTTAAGATTTTTAAGTTTAAATAGTAAATTATGTTGCCTTTTCAGAAAAGACAAAAAACTTTTTGGGAAAAAAACAAAAACAATGATGAAAAAAGTATAATTTAGTTTAAACTAAACTTTTTGCCAAACACCCCCTAACTTTCACAGCGCCCCATCTCAATCCACCATCAGCACCTATACCCACTTACCCCATCCTGGACCCTCTATCTTGCTGTAACAACATTTGAAAATGTTTTACATACAAAGGGCCTGATTGGGGCCAAACGGGCCCTAAATCAAGCAAGCAAATCACCACACGAAACCAAACATATAACTTACGAATGATACTTCTTAATAGCAAATCTATAAAATTTTAATACCTTCCTAAAGTCACTTAAACGGACCTTATGAACCCAACTCTACCAAGTTTTGTCCTCGCATGGGTGTTTATGCCGACTCGTAAACCTACAATAGTCCTCAAACTATTACAGTCTAGTTTTTAACAGCATTTTCAAGAGAATGATAACTATAGGACAAATTAATTGTTTGAGAATTGATTTTGGGGCATTTTTAAGTTGGGTTATTTACGTTTGTATATCCTATAATTTTTTTTATTAAGAAAGTATAACTTATTGTTTAAAATGTTACATTTTTATACCTTTAGATTACAATTAATATACAAATCTATACATTTACTTGGTTTACACTTAATTTTGACCTAAATATACCCAAAATACCCTTAGAAAAAAAACTATAATTTAGATTATTCATTTTTTGTATCATGTATTTTGTGTTTACTCAAAAAGTATACCCTACATTTTAAAATAATATATATTTATATTATTCTATTCATTTAATAAATTAAATCTATATGCTTTCTCGGTCAACTCTTTATTATTGGAACCTTAATATATCCAAAATACTTTTAGTTTAAATTTCTTAAATTATTTTCTAAGTTCAATTTTGAGGGTATATAAGTTGTATTTTAGATCAAAATAAGTGTTAATTGAGAAAAAAAAAAATAGATATATGTATTAAATATATTATAATGGTATAAAAATAAAGAAATTCAAAATACACAATATACTTTCTAAATGAAACAAAATGCATGGTGTAAAAAGATAAATACTACTTAAAAGATAAATACTACTTAATTTTATTTTTTTTAAAGGTATTTTCGGTCAAAAAAATACATGTTGATCAAAACATAATATATATTTTCTGAAGGAAAGTGAAATGCGAGGTATAAAAAGATAAATAACTCTTTAAAGGTTTACAACTAAAATTAGATTGAATCTGTAATTCATGGACAAAAATGAAGTTAACGCTTATTTAATTGTAATTTCCCAGGGTCTCGAAAACGACGATCGTTTTGCTTAGGGTTTATCCCCCCCCCCCCCCCCCCCCCCCCCGGTTCGGCTATTCTGATTCCCTCTCTCTCTCCCACCTCGAGCTGAGAATCTCTCTCTCTCTCTCTCTCTCTCTCTGATCTCTCGGCCGTCCTCCCACCGCCGCCGCCGGCCAAGTTGTCCGCCGACAGTCGCTCCAGACCACAGTCGCCCCCATTTCTGTAATTTTTCTTTCTAATATATATATTGTGTTTAAGTTTGTGAGAGTGAAATGATAATACGATATTGTACTTATCTCCCCAAATCCTCTCTCTTTGAGCTTACATATGTTTAGCTATTTGTTTGCACTTTCATTTGTCTCCCTTTTCGATTGCATTTTTGTTTAATTTTTTTCCAGCTCTGGGTGTCTCTTCTTTTTAGCTGGTCTTGTTGCACACACAAAGTTTCTACTTTTTTTTAATTTTCTTTTTTGCTGTACGATTTTTTTTTTTTTTTTTGTTAATGATTTTCTAAACTGGGTATGTCGAAAAAGACTCAACTAGTTTTTGCAGAAGTTATAAATGGCCTTTTGTATACATTTTGTGATGCTAGACTACTAGAGAGTGGTTCTGTATGCATTTTGGTTATATATATATATATATATGCACTTTGTTGGCCTTTTGTATAGTGAGTTTTATTGGAGCAAAGAGGTAATTCTATTGTTCAAGAGTTTCTATTGGGCTGGCTTTTTAATGCTTTTCTTCAGATCTTAATGGTTTCTTGTAGATGAACAACCAAGGTTATTCTAGCTATTTCCAGCCACGAACCGAAACTAATACTGGCTGATATGGAGCTTTGAGATCTTGTGCTCTTAATATGCTCAACTTAAATGGACTGTTATAATATTTTGGCATGTTATCGAATTTAAATGTAATGATGATCTTAATCCTAAATGGTTAGTCTTTTAATAATATCTGTTAAAAAAAAAAAAAAAAGGAAGTAAAGTGTTAATTTAAGGTTCACCAATTAGAAACTTGTTAATTGATCATAGAAGCAAAATTTGATATCTGAAATTTTGCTAATTTTCTTATTTCAGGTCTTTCAGGTATTTCAGGTTTGCAAGTGGCAACCATCAGGTATTTCGACTTTCTTGGGTTCGGCACAGCGAGGAACTTTTTTACCATAACAACTCTCCATCTTTAAGTCATGTATTGGAAGCACTTAATCTTTGGGAAAACGATCAACAAGATATTGAAAATCAATGGCAGATTTCAGTCGAAGTCTCTCTGTATTTGTGAAAATTATTTCGTTATGTCCGCTCCAATCTCTACTTCAACATTCCGTTCGTCAAACATGTACAGCTCAAAACCCTCCCCAAACCCACAATTTCTAGAGCCAATTGCTTTATTTAGGAGAGCCATGCACTCGACGCGGTTCACCAAGATGAGCTACGTAGGGGATGGATTGATGCTTCAATCGGATGATTCTGAGGAGGATGGCGCCATGAACGAGTTCTTGTCTCGGTTTGTTTGGATAATGCGGGGAAAACTCTCGGACTTTTACCGTGATTGTGATAAACAGACGATTGACAGTATGCTTCTGCTCATCGTCGATAAGGTTGTTTCAGAGTTAGAAAATGGTGGCATTGAGCAAATGCTTGGCACAGAGATGTCCTCTCTGTCACAGGAGTTCAGTGATGATTTGTGGAAGACGGTGTGGGAGGTGAGCAATATGGTTTTGGATGACATGAAGAAGGCGACAAAAAAGGAGAAGATGAAGAGGTTTCTGCAGTGTGAAGAGGTCAATGAGATGTCTAGGTTCGCCGGGGAAATTGGCATCCGAGGGGATATGCTGAGGGAGCTGAGGTTCAAGTGGGCTCGGGAGCAAATGGAGAAAAGTGAGTTTTATGAAGGTTTGGAGGGTCTCAGAGCAAAAGAAAAGGCCATGGAAAAAGCTGAGGCAGGAGCAGAGGTTGAAGAGGGTGATGTGGTTGAGGATAGTGCTAAGACTGTTTCTCTTCCCCAGAGACGAGGGAAGATTCGTTACAATATTTATGGGCTTGATCTTTCTAGTCCAAAGTGGGGTGAAGTGGCAGATAAAGTTCATGAGGCCGGAGAGATCATTTGGCCTGAAGAGCCGAAACCAATTTCTGGAAAGTCCAAGCTTGTCAGTGAGAAAATTCTTGCTTTGAATGAGGAAAATGACCCATCTCCACTTTTGGCCGAGTGGGCGGAGCTTCTTCAACCTAGTAGGACTGATTGGATCCTTTTTCTTGATAGATTGAAAGAGAAGAATCCTGGCTTGTACTTTAAGGTAAATGATGATTTCTTGTTCTTTTTTTCCCCTTAAGTGCTTGTAGTCTTTTTGTTGGATGCGAGAAAAAGGAACATAAAGCAAGTTTAGTTTCATAAGTGTCACCTCCCTTCTCTTATTTTGACTTTTCAGCTCATATTATAATCGCCGATTGTTAGCTATTTAGTTAACATTTCAATGCATAAGGTGCATTTAACATGTAAACATTTATTTTGAAATTTTTTATCCGCATATGCCAGGACAAAGTTAACAATTAATCCTTCCCTTCTCAATGCTCTGTAACTGTTGTTTGGTGACTAGTTGGGATATCCACCCGAGGTTGCTTCCATGTTTTGCGTTCTTGCTTTTGCCCTTTTCTTTTTCTCAGTAAGTTGTGGTTTTGCCATTTTTGGAACTATTTTATCCGGTTACTATCGTGCATTTTTATTTAAATGTGCTCGTCTATTCTGTTGTTTTATCCTTGTCTTGTTCAAATGTTCTCATTGTGGGGATCTGATGTTAAAATTACTCGTTTTCTAGGTAGCAGAACTTCTATTGAGAGAGAAGTCTTTCCAAACTGATATTCGTGATTACTCTAAGTTGATTGATGCGCATGCTAAAGAGAACCGCCTAGAAGATGCTGAGAGAATCCTCAAGAAGATGAAAGAAGATGGTGTCGTGCCTGACCTTTTAACTTGCAGCATTTTGGTCCACATGTACAGCAAAGCAGGAAATCTTGATCGTGCTAAAGACACATTTGAAAGCTTGAAGATGCACGGCTTCCAACTCGACTTAAAGATCTACAGTTCGATGATCATGGCATTTGTGAATGCCGGGCAGCCGAAGTTGGCCGAGTCATTAATGAGAGAGATGGAAGCTAGAGACATCAAGCCAACAAATGAGATATACATGTCATTGCTCCGATGCTTTACCCAAGACGGTGATCATAGCGGAGCAGGAAGAATTGCCACGACTATGCAGTTTGCAGGGATTCCGGCAAGTTTTGAGTTTTATAAATTGCTTGTTCAGGCGTATGCGCAAGCCAAAGACCCTGACCAAGCAAGAAGCAATTTTAACCACATGATGGCAACCGGTCATATGCCTGATGACGAGTGCACTGCAAGCATGATAGCAGCTTATGAAAAGAAGAATCTTTTGGACAAAGCCCTAAACCTTCTCTTGCAGCTCGAGAAGGACGGTTTGCAGCCTGGAGTTGCTACTTACACTGTTCTTGTGGACTGGCTGGTGAAACTACAACTTTTTGACGAGGTCGAGGAGCTATTGGGAAAAATTTCCCAGCTGGGTGAGGCTCCTCCTCTCAAAATTCATATAAGCCTCTGTGAAATGTACTTGGGGGCTGGAGTTGAGAAAAAGGCCTTACAAGCTTTGGGTGTTCTGGAGGCTAAGAAGGAAGAATTGGGGTCAGAGGAGTTTGAAAGGATTATAAATGCTCTAAGAGATGGTGGTTTTGAGAATCATGCCCATAAGATGGATGAGCTAAGGAAGGCCCGAGGTTTCACCACTTCAGAGCCATTCAAGGTGACCCAGATGGCATCTCATACTTTTGGCCGCAAGAGACCCAGAACAAGATAATTTGTTTCCATCTTAAAGTAAATGATCTATTAGCTTCTGGATATCTACAAGGAATTTGTTCGTTTTTACCGATTGAAGAAATTATAGCACACTGATAGTCCGGCAGCATGTTATGTCTAAAGAAGTTTAGCTCTTCTCGACACTCATATATTTTTTTAAATCTTTTCTGAGTTTTATTATGGTTCTCGAGGCTATAATGCATCTTCTCTGTTGGTTTGAGCTAAAATACTTGGTTCTCTCAATAAAATAATTAGAGTAGACAGATTTTTATTTGATTTCATTATTATTATTATTATTTTTTTTTTTTTTTTTTTTGGAGTTTTACATCTTCTCTCTTTGAAGTTGGCTTTTCCTTCCCTTTTACATCGTTTGATGGCGTTTGAAATTTGGAAGAATAAGTGAACCATATAGTTCTAACCTACTTTGCTCTTGTGTGAAGTTTGTTCATTTGTTTTTTTTTTTGTTTTGGCAATTTACTAGAGCATAAGGGAAGTGATTGCTGCAGTTTCTTCTAAATGATCTGTTCGGGGTATGATATTTCATTCAACAGGCTTTACCTAAACTTGATATGGTGGATTCTATACGTTGATTTTCTAGTTTGGCAAACTGGTCTTCATTTGCCTAACAACGGGGTTCGAGAATGTCTTCTGGGCAAATTGCGTAATCCTCTTCTCTTCTCTTTGCATTTTACTTTGGAAGTATTCACTTGTTTTGATTACAGATATGGAACTTCATCCCAAAGCACATGGTGATATGGGACGCATGTCTATTTTTCTTTGGAAAGGACTTTACTAAATTATGCTCAGTAATTGGTACACAGAGTTTCATAGCGATCTTCTCTCGGCGTTATTTTGCAAAATAATATGTGGAGTTAGGGTGCTTGCTTGTGCGTATCTGATTGATTAAATCAAGATAGCAATATGCCTAACTTCACTTTGAGGTGATTTTAGTTGTATCATTTTTCCAATTTATTTTTGGCTTCTATCTGCCTTGGTTATAACGTCCTCCATTAATCATCTAGTTGACCTGTGTTTATGTTTCAATCCAATTTATTCTCCTTTTTCATCAACTTGCAGAGGTTTCAATGGATAGAGATTGATTGCTTGTGTTTCGGGTATATTTATTCAATACCGTATCTTCAATATAAGCAGTTCTGTTCTTGTCTTGATATCATAGAATGTTCCATGTCATTATCCCCAACTGAAATTGAAAAAATAAAATGATTTGTCTGCAGATATTTGGAACCATTCACGGCCTTAGGAATGCAAACTTTTGTCCGAGTTATGCTGACAAAGAGGCTGGGAAGGTTGTACTAGCACTGATTCGGCAGAACATAACCAACTTGCAGCTTCGAATCTTGGCATTACATCCCCTTTGGCTGTCCTGATAGAGAAAAGATCTAACAAAAGGATGCTTGATAAATTCACTAAAATTTCCCCAAGACAAAAAGATAATAAAATCTCTCTCATCTCGAGAAATATTGGTATTTTGATCTAGCAATGCTAAAGCAATTGCACCTTTGTTAAGCATGTAGGACTGCATTGTGAGTTTATTCATGCACGTACCTGTTATCAGCGACTCTGGGAGGACGTTTGAACGAATTTGGATAAGAGCCCCATTGCGAAGTGGCGTTTGAAGTATGAAATCACCATCTCTGATCTGTGTTTGTAGCCATTCCCTGCTTTACTTTCCACATCAAGAACTTCGTCTTCCAGAACTTTCCACGTCAAGAACTTCTTCACATTCCACATCAATAACTTCTTCCGGTTCTGTTGCCGGCTTTCACAGCTATATGGATGATTTGACCCTTTAAGTTAGCAGTGTGTCAATTTGCTCTTGTAATGCCAGTTGTTGATCAGATTTATTCGAAGAACAGCGACACCGAGTTTAAGAATGGACTTGTTCAGACGAATGCAGAGTCTCGGAAATCGCCGGTTGGGTTTGTCCAACCAAGCCACCAGTTTGGTTATGGATTCAAACATAGCTTTTGATACTGGTTTTTGCCACTCACCCGACTGAGTCCAAACCATGGCAAGTAAAGACAGACTAAATAGTCCGCCCTCTCATCCCGGCAAGATATACGATGTCTGTGCCGAACAAGAGAGGTTAGCAATATCCTTCCCTAGTTAAAAATCAACAGTCTTTGAGGTGATTTTAGCTGTAAAATTTTTGAAACATACACGCATTAATGATAATTTATGCACTTGTTAACCTTGCTGAAAAATGACCACATTCTGAATGTGGTTTAATTTTTGGGGGGAATTGAGATTAGGCAAGTTTGTTCAGCAGCAATTGTTACTTTTTTTTTTTTTTTTTTAAACGTTTCAGTATTGCTTGTTTATTGTCACTTTCCTCACTTTGTGATAGGATTTGTCAATATGTTAGTTTGTTAGTAGTATAATCGATTAGTAAAGTTTGTTAGTTATTAGTTTTAGTTTGGTAACTGTTTAGAAGATGGGTCTTAGCAGGGTCTTACCGGAGCCACGAGCCGGCACCGTCTCGTCCCTATGAGTACCACTGCCACTGGTTACATTCTCCAGTCCTTCCATCCACAACGAGAAATTGTCTTTTCCAGTTTGGTTGTCTCACCCCAAAAATGTTATTACATTGCAGCTTTCACTATTTCCAGGCAAGTTCTCACTCTATGGACAATTCTATGCATAGAATTGTCATCTTTTGCACTTCTTTTGACTTGTGAATTGAACGTTGTTGAAACTTTTGCTAACCCAAAAAAAAAAGGGTTCCCTGGAAAGAGATCAGATAGGAAATAATGTGAAAAGTGAAAAGGGTTAAATTATAGTAAGTGATTTACCAGGATCACGTGGTAAAGACTTTGAAGATTGAACATGTGAGAATAAAGAAACCACATGCAAATGATTAATAAATTACCCTCTTTTTTTTTTTTTTTCCCCTGGTAACCAAAAGGAGATTAATGGCGTACTCTCGCCCCCAGCATCATTAGAGGAGTCTCAAGAATCCTAACCCTAGGTCTTCAACATCAGTAGAGGAGTCTCAAGAATCATAACCATAGGTCTTCAACTGTTAACAATCTCCAGGTTCTAAGAGTTGACTACACACGGTCTTTCTTTCTGGAAGTTATAATTTGTGTGAGATGACTAAAACCTGGAAGAAAGTCTCTAAATAGGATTTTTTTTACCACCAGTACAGATGTTAATAGACCTCTGTTGTAGGTAAAAGGAGCTTCAAACTGGTCGGTAGCTACGGTGGTAAGGACAAAGCTATGAATTAATTCTTACTTGTGAATGTCATTTTGTTTAATTCTTTTCTTGATTGGATTAATAACGAGTCTTTTATTTTCAATAAATATTAGTTGGAAGCACTTACCTTGCATGGGAATATTTAGTTTCTTAAATTTTTTTCGATATATTGATGCTAAATTTTCAATAAGACATTTTAGTAATTGCTTACTATTCCTTTGTTCGGTAAACACCAGAAAGAAAATTGGATTGTTCTCATTATGCATGCATATTCAATTTAGTGTAAGATTTATGTGCCAAAGCCAAATGTAACATTCGGGGGTAGAAAAACCACTCTCTAATGTAAAAGGCTATTTCCAATGCTAAATTTGTCAATTGATATATTTGGTGGCAATTTGCTACCAACTACAGTAAATGCCAAATATTGATATTTATTTCTATAGGTCGGTTCTTGATCTCTTCCATTAATCATTATGATATTATAATTTCTAAATTGTTTAACTATCAAAAGTTTACTTTCACAACTTTGATAATTTAACAATGTTGACAAAACGTAGATATGACATTACAAATAATTATTTATTAAAGCATAAAATTAGAACATCTCAAATGGAGTGCTAATAAATGTGCCAATGCGAAATTTTGGGATTTTGGTGAAAGAATGCTCTTCAATGGAAACCTTTTGATGATAAATTTGACAAATGTTAAACTACCAAGTATACAAATATAAAGTTTGACATTTAATTGTTATTAGTTAGTGTCAACTTTATCATCTGATCACTATAATTTTCTCATTTTTAAATAATTTAAATACTAAAACTTTATTTTTACGAATTCTAAAAGCTTAATGATAAAGACTAAAGGTAGATTAAACCTTACAAATAGCATTTGAAAATGGAGAATTAAAAGTCTCAAATATGTTATTATCACACTTTTTTCCTAACCAAGCACTGCATTTACATGGGAGAGGGTCTCAAATAACATTGCAAATATGTTATATTTGCAATCTTTTTATCATTGATATATACATTGAAGGTTATAACAAACAAGTAAACACTACAAAAGGAAAAAAGAAAAGATAAAAATTATAATTCTTAGAGAGAGAGAAACTTCTTTAACACGTATTGTGCAAAAGCTAGCTTCTTTTTGATGCCCCTTTCTCATTATGTCGTGTTTGAATCCTCTGGCAGGTTATTCTAATGGGTGGTTACGTTGGGTATCAAATTCAAATACTTGCCAAAAAGGTGAGACTTGTCACAGGAACCTAGATTCAAAGTTCCAATAACACGTTTAAAAATAAATAAATAAATAAAGATAAAAAGGCTAATGACTCTTTTCTAATTTTTCTTTTTAACGACAAAAAGGCTATGTTAAGAACATAAAGAAAACAAAAGCTATCGTGAAAGACCAATGGATTTTGGAACAAAAGTATGTAACTTGGAAGTAGGGTGTTTACTTTCATACTTTGTCGGGCAAGTAAAATGAAACGGACAACAGTGGGATGCTAGTCCCAAAAAGGAGGAAAATCTGTCCCCAAAGAATCCCATCTTTCTTTGTCCTTTAAAAAAGCATTTCCAAGAAAAGTATTAGGTGAAAGTTCCACGCCAAAATCCACAACGCAAATTATCCCAAAAAAGTTTCTAAGGTATCAATTGCATGATTATGTATATATACACACCTAATTCTATGATCGAAATGTGACAAAAACGTCGAATTCGAAACATACCTTGCAATACCATATCGGCAATAATCCATGGCAGAACAAAAGCAAGCATTCCGCTTTCGCCTCCCTTGGTTGTCCGCTCAACGCACCACAGCTCAACCACAACGCCCTCGTCCAACAAGCGAAACCTCCCGCGCACCGTCACAGCCAACAACATCTGTTCCGATTCAACGACCTGCATTTAGACCTGCTGGGAGAGCCCCCACTCAGCCCCCTTCTCCACAGCCTCAACCACCTGCAAAAGCCGAGCCAGAGTCACCGCCCCCATCACCTAGTGTGGCCGTTGAGTCCACGGAAACATCACCTCCGGCTACAGCTGATAAACCACCATCACCATCTTCTGCAGCCGGCAATGCCCGAAAAGTGACTTCCCAGTCAACTTCTTCACCATCAAGAGCAACCACTACACCCCAATCACCATCCCGTGCTACAACTGAATCCCCAAAAGCCAAATCCCCAACATCTTCCCCGTCTGCTGCAACTGCTAAACAAATTTCACCATCTTCAGCAGCCGCCGAGTCTCGAAAGGACACTTCACAAACAGTTTCTTCACCATCTAGTGCAACTGCCAAACCATCTTCACCACCTCGTGCAGCCACCGAGTCTCCAAAAGCCACTTCGAGGTTAGCTTCTTCTGAGACTGCTAAACCGCCATCACCATCTTCAGAAGTTTCTTCTCCTTCTCAGAAGGCTGATCAACAGGAACCCGAACCAATGACTGGTATGGTCACTCGGTTCCCTTCTTCCCCTGATAAGTCACAAACTATTGATCAAGATAGTTCCAGTGCTTCCGAGACTACCGAGAAATCCATCTCTCGAGATGATGCAATGGCAAGGGACAGCACAAAAGTTTCAAGCCCAACGAAAGCCCCAGCAACTTCTAGAGAAGCTACAGACGAACCTGTGAGTCCCATAGCCACAGATCAAAAGCCTCTTTTCAAAGTTGAGAAAGAATCAAAGGAAACTGAAGGCAAGAAGGAAACAACTCAAGAAACTCTAAAGGAAGAAAAGACGGACAAGGCAACTACTGAAGAAGAACAAATGCAGAAGACCATCATTGAAGCACCTGGTACCAGAAGGGACACCAAAGAGACACTTGATGTTGCACCCAAAGCACCAAGAAGGCAGCAAAAGCAAGAGAGTTTGGAGAGAAAGGAAACAATAGCCCCCACCAGTTACAGAGGAAAGAAAATCAAAACCGTCATTCCATCACAACCAACGGAGGCGACTACAAGCACATCTTTTCGAAAGCCTTTTTCGTTCACTGAAGAAGAAGAAGCCCCGCAACAAAGAGAGATCAAGGAAGAAATATCTAAGCTTGTTTGGTCATTGACCTCTGAACTGCGATCAGATGAAAAGCCTGTCACTGTCATTACCTTAACCGGTGAAAACAGAGGAGCTGCGATGCAGTTGAGTTCAGAAGCTGCAAAAAAGAAAGGCTCAATCCACATTCACCGGGGTTACAAAACTGACCCGGATGAGAGCCCTGAAACCACAACTGATGGAGAAGTACGCACCAATTGGAAGAGGTTCAATGACCAAACGGCCTTGGCACCAACGGCCTATGTCAACAGCAATGTCCAGAACATCAACAACTCCATCGTCTTCGAAGCTTCAGTCGCAGAAAGGAGTCCCGGCGTTTATCTGTCCTTTTCTCAAGGCACCTCAGAAGTCGTCAAGTCGAATGGAAAATCGGAGTTTGTCCAAACCCGTAAGGCTGAATTCATCCCAACCCCTTCTGAGAAGCTCACTCATCAACCCAATGTAAGACGGCGATGCCTTAGAGGGCTATTCATGGAGCCAAGTGATTCAGACCCAGATAATCCTGACAAGCCTCGTCGCCATGGTTGCCGCTATATCTGTGGGGACAGAAGCAAAGATAAAGAAATCATGTAGCTTAATAAGCTTTGTATGGTCCTGCGTCCGACAATATGGAGGAAAATTATTTATGTATACAAAATATATAATAAGAATGCGTGAAGCATTCCCAGCCAAAGTGAAATATATCCTACTATTCTTGTATTGTAAAAGAAATGCCGACTGTAGTATTGCAATAAACAGCAGGATAGAAAAAGTAATCTTCCCTCCTTTTGGGGAATGGAAAAATATTAGTTTTTCAGATGCCACGTAAATTAAAACCTTAAAAATAATGTTACATACGTGCTCGGAGGGAAAAGACACTGAGCTTCTTTAGTTGAACTAAACAAACTGAAAAAACTTTATCTGATACGACCGTATAAATTAGTGCCAGACCAACAAAGATCGTTAAAAGCTTGAGGAATACCGAGAGCATTAGATTGATAGTTGAAGATCAGAGGTGCCCAAATAAAATACATAAACATCGTAAGTTGAATTCCCTTCACAACTGAATATTAACAAGTACCCAGCACAGATGGCATATCGCTCCATGAAATCCTGCCAACAATCGTGAAAGAAAATTTTGTTATCGGCTTTCTTCAATCCTGCACGCCAAACACAACCATCAGGGACACTGATCATAGCAAAGTAGCAACAGTTGAAAGCCCATCCCTAAACTTCCTGACAAAAGTTTCCAGGATCCTATGCAATTCACATGAATCAAGTCACGCCTCTTTGTAGAAACCAAATGTGTGACATGAAATCTTATTGGCAAAACTACACCAAAGCACGATGATTACGAGCATAACCACGGTGTCACCATATCCCAGGGAAAAGACAATAGCTGTTCAAGAATACTCCAGATTCTCATCCTTTTATAAAAGATTACCTCATACCAAACACCCCCGTAATACTTGCCTTCTATAAGAGGAGATTCTGATGATAATCAGAAGACCAACTTTTATCTCTACAATTAAAAGTAAATTCTTAAACATGCAATTTTCTTTTAACTTGTTGTTTTATAAAACCCATGTTATAAAATCAGATAATGCATATTTCGAAAGTAAACAAATGATTCTTATATGTACATATAAACAAATCTAAAACCTCTGTATTTCAACGAAGACAACGCTTTCTCAGGAAAGCAACACAATTTTCTAAAAACTGAAATGAAAAAGAGAGAAATCAATGAGAAACTGCTTCGATTCTGACTCTTTCAAGCAAATCGATCAAACATTATAAGAATATATATTCTTTTAGTTCGACTAATTAGAAGTAAATTCCAACTTAATTACCCAAATAATCACTGGCGATAGTCATTTCGACTCCGTCCTCAGAAATCGCAAGCTCGTCCGCGAACATTCCGGCATTTTTACTGAAACCAAAAAAAAAAAAAAGGTGAGAAAAGCTTTTGTCGCGTTTTCTCAACAGCCAAACAGAAAGAGAGTTGGATTAGTAGCTTACATTAGGAGGTTAAGACGCAAGTCGAGAGCCTCGAACTAGGCGATGAAGCGTCTAAAGGAAGCGAGAGAAAGATCAAGAGCCATGACGGCGATCTCCGAATCCGGAGACTCCGACGGGATTCGCACCTTGGCATCCTCCTCGCCGTCGGATCAGATCTCGGCGGTCTTGTCCTTCGCGCGCGCGCAACGGGCGGAGCGTGGCGGGAAAGAAGAGAGAGCGTTGCCGCGAGCCTGCGACGAGGAGTGACATGATTCAAAATTTTTACAATTTGTTGTTTAATCCATAAAAAATTAACTTTTAGTTTTCATAAATTAATCTTTAAAGTTTTTTTATTTTTAAAAATTTTGATCCGGACATTAAAATCAATAAAATATTTTTAAATTTTTTAATGTCTTTTGATAATTGTTTTAATGTATTTTTTCTAATAAATTGTGAAAACAGAAATTAATAAATGTATCAAGATATCCTGATTAGATCAATGAATTGTGATGTATATAATCATATATTAATTAACTATTAATATGGAAGTTTACAGAAATATAAAAATATTTTCCTTATTCTTATTGAAAACCTTTAAAAACAATAAAATGTTACACTTAGCCTTCATTTGATGTGTCCACTTAAGTTATAGTTTTAAAGTTTAGTTGAGTTTTGAAAATGTTTGTTTTGTTGAAAATGAAATATTTGAGTTTTTTTTCATAATAAAATTTTTTATAAAGTGTAAGAACTTTAAATGTATTCTAAAAAAACATAGTAATACGGATTTTAGTTCTTTTCTCTCGTAATTCTGTGTAATGTCTTAAAAATTAAAAAAAAATTTATTTTAACTTAAAATAATAAAATCATAAATTTTTAAAGATTTTTTAAAAAAATTTAAATATGTAAATAGTGTAATTGTTTTTACTTTTTAAAAAAAAAAAACAAAAAACATTTATAAATATTTAGTTGGAGTGAACTCACCAAACATGAGCTTAATAAAACTGTGCCAGTGCACACCTTGCAAGCACAAATAACCAACCTTAATGAGATATTTTTCAGAAGTTTTTTTTTTTTTTTTTTTTCAAGAAGTCATTTACATGAAACTATTCTGAAAGCTTTTTTAATAGATCATTCAAATACTTTCATAAATAACTTTTGAATTCAGGAGGTCAAAAACAGTTTTTAGAAAGCTTAGAACATGAGTTTGAGATGAAATTTTTATATTAAAATTAGTTAATTTTTCAAAAACTAATTATAATTTATGGAGAAGTATGTGGTACAATCATTTTTATTTACATTATCGGTAAAACTCATTTTAAACCTTTCAGGTATAATCAAACTTGTGAGATGTTGTTTGTGTATGATAATTATAATGCATCTTACCTCATTGTATTACATATCAAGAAATTAAATATTAAAAAACAAAAAAAAAACAACCTTCAACATGTTTGGCTCCTCGCTCGTGGTCCATCGGGCTGGGGGTAGCATCGTCAGAGGTCGCCTGGAGGGGGGAGCATCGCCGGAGGTCACGAGGGCGAGTCGAAATGGGGGGAAGGGTGGATCGTCGGAGGTCGCGGGGGCAAGCCAAGCCAAGATTGGGGTCGAGATTCAATTGAGGGGGTGGGGGGTCGTGGGGAGATCGTCGCCAGGCAGGAGGGGCCGGATCTGGCGAGGAGTTAATCGTCTGGGGGTTAGGGGGGCCAGATATGGCGTGAGGGGCTAGTTGTCCGGGGAGAGGGGGCCTGGGTTGCTGGCGGGGGGGCGGGGCGGGGGGGGGAGCTTAGGTCGTGGGCCGAGGGTAGCACCTGGGTCACCGAGGGCGCTCGTCCAAAAGAAGAAAACGGTTTCTTTGATTTCTTTTTTTAAAATTATTTTTTAGTATATAATACTATAAGGTAAGGAGCATCATAATTCTCATACACAAGCAACATCTTAATTGTTGAAATTTATCGAACGATCATAAAGTGAGCTCTACTGATAGAGTATATAAATAAGACTATATCGCAGACTTTTCTGTAATTTTTATTTATTTAAAAAAAAACAAAAACTGAAATAAAAAAACTTAGGTGTGAACTTATAATCTAAGCACATGCTTCTATCAGTTAAGAGCTCAACTAACAACATAAACTCTAATAACTTCTTCACCCTTAATTTTCCTAACTTTTTGCTGTTATTGTTGTTGAGTGTTGACTTCAGTTTAGTTATTGTCTTTTTTTGTTTTTTTGTTTTGTTTTTTTTTTTTTTGAAGGATAGTTAATATATGTTCATCTATGATCCTTTCTGTAAAATGAAGCTACATTTCAGTTAAAAATATCATTGGATGTTTAAAAAAAAAAAAAATCAGAATCGTTAAAATAAAATTATCTGCTGCTACTTGTTTAAAATCGCAACGATTTCAATGAATTTGATCATTTGTAAACCTAATATGATATTAATAATTAAAAATAAGAAGTCTAGACGTAATCCATAATAATTTTCAGAAAGGGGTAGTTCTTAAATGCTGCTTTTTCTTTTTTGCTAGCCTCCTAGTTGAGTAAAACTTATTGATGGCATCATGGCTAGAAGCAAATGAAACAAAGAAAATTGTGAAAAACAGTATTTATATAAAAATAATTGAAGTAAATTAGTAAAATTTTAAAATATTTAAAGTAAATATTAAATTTTATATCCAAAATAAGAAAATAAATTATTTATCAGACAAATTAACTATTTATTATTATTAATTTCAAATATTTTTAGAACCTTCTATTTACTTGTGTAAAAATTTTGTTTACTTCTTTCTCCCATGAAATAATTACACCCCCAATGGATTAGGACGTACGTTTACAAAGATACGTTTTATCTTCTGCTTTCGGAATGTTAAATACATGAGAACTCCAATATACAAAGTCTTATTTAGTCAATAAATTGTATAGTGTTGGTATGATGATTTGTATGGAATATATATGGTCCATCTTCAAATAAAATTTGCATAAACTCTTTTTCTTTCCCCCGATGGATCTTGGAATTTATTTTACAGACGATTAAGACGATGAAGATGAACGACTGAACAACATCCGTTATCTTAGGACTTATTTGGAATCACGTTTGGAGATGGTATTTTAGAAGTTAAAAATGGTTTGAGTTTTGAAAATATACATTTGGTGAATATGACCTGTTTGGAATGAAAAAATATAAAAACTTAAAACGTGTTCGGAAAAAAAAAATTTACAATATGGATCTTGTTTTATTGCTCTCGAAATTCTATGCAATTGCTAAAAAAAATTCATCTGATTTCAACTTAAAATGATAAAGTTATGGATTTTAAATTTTGAATTCTTTAAAAATGTTCGAAAAAATAAATAGTAAAATTAGAGAAAAATGACAAAAAAATTTGTTTCGAAACATTGTTTCCAAATATACCCCAAACACTCCCTTAGAGCTTATCAAAAAAAAAATTTAAATAAATAAATAAACATCCGTTATTTTAGAGGGAAAAAAATAAAACAATTATATAATACCCAAACTAGACGATAGAGGAATAGAGATGGGTAATTTTTAGTTCTTGTCGGATTGGCACAATGAAGACAAACTCAAGATGGGAGTGGTTACCAAGTGGTTGATTCTCTTACGGTAAAATTGGCCGTATCCGCTGTTAAATGACTTGTCTTCTACTGTCCGACCAGCATCTTTTTTTATTACTCTGCTTTTTGATGACTTTTCTTCCCTTCACTGGCTATGAATTACGATTGGTGGCATCACCATTTTTTTTTATCCTATTCCTATCCTATATTTTTTTTTTTCCTTTTTTTTTTTGAACTATTTTTTTTTTAAATATTTAGAAAAAATAAAAAAGTGGTGGTGAATTTTCAACTTACGTTGAAATCTCTTGCCAATAATATTTCTCCATCTGCTAAAATAAAATACTATACGCAAATATACAAACTACTTCATCTCTGTCTCTTTTGTCATTTAGTTAATTAGATCTTCGGGCGACCCGGTCCTACCCTAACGGGCAAAAAAACGGGTCAGGGCCGAGCCCGGCTTGATTAGGCCTGCCCGATTTTAAAAAACATAAGCCCAGCCCGACGGCCATAAATTTGGGCCGGGCAAATGGACTTTACAAATTATTTTAAAAAACAAAAGTAGTGAGATAGATATGGAACTAAGAAATTAGGAGTAGAGTAGAGTGAAATGTAATTAACAAAAAAGAAAGAAAAATAAATGATATCAACTTTCAAATACCAACTTATAAAAAATCCATGAACTGTTTGAAAAAAAAAAAAGAAGGAAAAATAATATATTATTACTATGTAATATGATTATATAGCCTGCATAACCATATTTAAAAAAAAAAAAAAACATACTCATATATTTTAACAATCTTAAATCTTAATTTTTACATTATATATAATGTTATCATAATGACTAATGTTGTTTTTTAAAAAATGATTAAATAATAAAATTTAGACGAATCAGGTTTAAGACGGCCTGTCGGGCCAAACTAAACGGGCCGGGGCTCAAAGGTCAGGCCCAACCCTGTCCTTATAGTTGCAGTGGACTAGGCCCGTACCTGACATTTGACGGGCCGGGTCTGTCCTCAAGCCAAAAGTACGGACAACGGGCTAACCCGCTTAACTCGGCCATATTTACATCTCTAATTAGTTTAAGATACTTGACAATTCTTTTCATCACAAGTCCTGGTAAAATTTTCTCTTGAGATTTTTTTTATGTTTGGTCACGGAGTCTATCACTTTGCTTCTTGGGATTAGAAACAAAGGATAGAAGAATAATCCAAGACAAGTATCCTGGACTCCAAATGGTTAAAATATTTATATATATATATATATATTTTTTTTTATAGACATCCAAATGGTTAAAATTGTACTATAATTATTTAATTTTCAAAAAATGTTAATCTATACTCCTTATAATAGAGTCATATAAAAAGTGAAAATAGGAAAGAAAATAATGTTATTTTAGCATTATTTTAATAAATATCTTAAGTTTTATAAAATTAAAAAACAGAAAATAATATTATTTTAGCATTATTTTAATAAAAATCTTAAGTTTTATGAAATATATATCAGTCTTTTTTTAATAGTTTATTTATGATTTATCACTAATTGTTGATATATGTAGACGTGTAACCAATTTCACTAATTGAACTTGGTGATCCGTTACTCTTTGGCCAGTTTATTGTTCATTTTATTAGCCATAGGTAATTTTTCTAAAAGGAAAAAAAAATCCGGTATAATATATATATATATATATATATATAATGATCAATCACTCCACCTAGTTTGTCTATAAAGTAGCATCTTAGGTATATATATATTCAGTAACAAGCCATTGAATATTCTCAATATATTTTCTCAGTTATTTCTTTTATAATGGATCCATCAAACTAAGGCTAAGTTCACTGGATTAGTCTTTTTAAGTCTAGAGGTCGTACCGGTCAAATAAATATGACTTTACTTTTATAAATTTATGCTACAAGATCGACTTAACTTTATAAATTTATGCTACTACTAATCGACCTTTATTAATTTTAAAAGTTGTAATACATAATACTATTAAAAAAATTACACATCAATAGATCAGAACTACACGACCGGAATCAAGACTTTAACCTAATAAATTATACCATAAGTAATGACAATGTTAAGGATAAAAAAAAAAAAACATGAATTTCACATCGTAAAAATATAACAATAATAATAAAAATATAAGGATATTAGATCATTCAACTTAATAGATTAACCTTCTAAGATGAAAGCTCACTCTTTTAATAGTTTCAAATTCTACTTATGTTCCATATTATTCACATGGTATCAGAATCTAATAAATTCAAATGAGCAATCTGATTTATTTAGTATTATAAAATTAGTGACCTCAGAGAAAACATCATTTTAAAAAGACATGTTAAATATAAAAAGACGTCCGAATCACACATTGTAAAAAAAGTATAATAATAATAATAATAATAACAGTCTCATCCGTATTCTTCACAGACAAGGCTTAGGTTGATATCCTACTAACTTTTTATTTGCTACAAATACCGACACACGAACTTTATAATTAAACCAGGCAACTTGTAACGTTAACAACTAAACATAAACACACAACTGACAAACGAAAGCGCATGCAAATAGTGTTTGTTTGTGGTCCTCTCTTGTCGGCAACCCCACCCTCCCAAATTTTTACAATTTACACCCACACACATATACACAAATTGCACGTGCAAGTCACGTGATATTCTCCTCGACCTAATGCTCCCGTAAACAAAGAAAGGCCATCGCATTGTCAACTCAGCTGCTGCACTGAACACGTAGTGACAGAGGAGTTGGTAAATGAAACAATATTAAGATTCCATAAATTGAAAAATCAAAAATTTGAAGCTGATGAATGAATTTAACTCAAATTTTTTATCTTAATTTTTATTTTTTTTTAAAAAAATTAATAAAAATTTATAATTATTTTTTAAAAAATTAATTTAACTCAAATTTAAAAATTTAATTTAATTTTAAACTCAACTTAAACAGTAGACGGTACCTGAATTTCTGTCAATTTATGAGAGTATTCGTAAACTCAAACCACAGCCCTTGCTTCGTAACTCTCCCCCCCTCTCTCTCTCTCTCTCTCTCTCTCTGCTTAGTGTCATCATGTCTCTCTGCGCACAGAACAGTTACCAATGCGAACTTGTCTCTTAAATGCCCCAATAATTTATAACTCAAATACATACATATTTCAAAAAAAAAAAAAAAAAAACAGACAAATTACTTGTTTTGTTCCAATCTTTTACTGAAGCTGTAATTTGATCCTTTTTTTCAATTAAAAAGTCTATAAACTTTTAAAATAATGTAATTTGATCATTTTTATAAAAAAAAGATTTAAAAATTTTAAGAGCAAAGTTATCCGCTAATCACATGATTTATTATTAAAGAAAAATTTAAAAAAAAATTCATATGATTCAACTTATAGCTTATTAATTATAAATGTATGGTCCTGTTTGACAAAACCAACTCCAACAACTCAACTCAAATATTTTTTATCTTTTTTTCAAAAAATTTGTCTTTTTCTCAAAAAATTTTTTATCTTTTCTAAAAATTTAAAAAAATTTACTATTAAAACTTAAAAATCTCAACTCAAACTACTCCAACAAACGGGTCCATGTTTACTTCTTAAGTTCAAACATAAGTTTTTAATATTAATTTTTCTAAAAAAAATAATAAAAATTATAATTAATTTTTTAAAATTCAATCAATTTTAATTTAAAGAATCTATTTCAAACATAATATTCCATGGAAGTGGATGCTAAAATGTCGTATATGTGATCTGTTTTCATCCTAATTTTTTAACCTTTCTTTAGTTACAAAGAGCAAACTGTACAATTTTAAAAAATTTAAGGACTTTTTAACCCAAAAAAAAAATATGGGGACCGAGTCAAAATGTCATAAAAAGATATAAGACTAAAAATTGACCATACCAACTTCACTTAAGCCAAACCTTAAAATACATTATACAATAATTATTTACTACAGCTACTACTGCTAGTGTTGTGGCTCACATGATCAGCACAAGCCACAATTTTGATCATCAGTCCATATCCTTTGAAACACATTAAAAAAAAACAAAGTTGGACAGAACTGGAACTCCCAAAAAAAAAAAAAAAAAAAAAAACATCATCATCCTCGTCTTCATATTAATCATAAACAAAACAAACAAACACACATCAAAACTAAGAACAAGTGAAGGACAATAATAATAATAATAATAATAATATGATTACATAATTGAGCAGCCATTTGTGTTCTCATCACTGAACATGTGAGCTGCAGTGCTTTCGCTGCCATAGTTGGGCTCAGGGTAAGGTTGTGGTACTGATGAGTATGGAGGTGGGTAATATGGGTTGTAATTGTAGTAATAGCCTGTGTTTGGTGGGACAAATGGAGACCTCTGGTACATCACCTGTGGCTGCTGCTGCTGATGAAGCTGCTGCTGCTGCTGATGAAGCTGCTGCTGCTGCTGATGAAGCTGCTGCTGCTGCATCATGGCGTGCCTGGCTTGCATGTTCATCAGATTCGCCATGTTCGCTTGATGATGGGGGTTGTTCAAGCCATTCATGTTCATGTTCATCAGGGATGATGTCGGAGGTAGATTCGGAGATGCCGAGGAAGGGAAGCCATTGTTGGGTTGTTGATGATGGAACTGGACCCCATCTCCGAGACCATTGGGATTGTTGTTCTGAACATGATTTCCATGGAAACCTGCTCCAGCCAAGTTCATCATTGTGTTCCTCATTTGCCCATTTCCAAACTGAGCTTGGTTTTGGTTTTGGTTTTGGTTGATGTTGATGTTGGGGTTATGGTTGTTGTTCGCTAGCTTAAGAGCAGCCAAGGTTTTCTGATCAATCAGCCCATTTGGATGACCACCAACACCACCACCAGCAGCAGGAGCTAACTTCATTCCCATGTTCTGATTCGGCTGAACCTTTTTCCCATTCTGGCCATTGTTGTTGTTGTTGTTGTTACTGATCTTGATATTGTTCGGAATTCCTTTCTTGGCTTCATTTGCTTCCATGGCTTGCTGTTGCCTAAGTAGACCAAGCTGGTTAACTTTCTCTCTAAGGAACCTGAGGTCATCCTCCTCATCGTCCTCCTCATCCTCGTCGTCGAAGCCGCCGTCGTCGTCATCGTCTTCGCAGCCGAAAGGCGCAAACCTGTGGTGGTTCTGTTGGCTCTTGAAGGCCTCAAGACCCTTCATCAAATTCAATCCCTGCTTATGCTGGTTCCCTTTGTTGTTGTTGCTGCTGTGGTTATGGTTCTTGTCTTCCTTGATGCAGTTGTTGTTCTTTTGCTTCTGGTTTTGGTTCGTTTTCTGGGACCAGAGTTCAGCATGTTTCCCGGCTCTAACCAGTTTCTTGATCAAAGTTTCCGTGTCTACACCTCCTGAGACTGTCACTCTTTGCTGATCTGAATCAATGTTTACTTGGTAAACACCTGAAGAGAAAATGCCAAAAATAAGTTTTTCAACTTCTCTACTTTGTTTAAATACAATTTTGGTGGCATATTCTTGAGATTTATGCAAAAGGGTAAAGTAAAATACTTTTGTTTCAATACATTCTTCAGATTTTTTTTTTTTTTTTTTTTGTAGAATTTGCAATTTTTTCTAATCAAAGTATGGAAAGGGAAATTTGATCTTTTTACTGTGTCTTTTAACATACAAGATTCAGATTTCTTTTTCTCTCTCTTTTTGTGAGAACGTGCACAAGAAAGAAGTAATCAGAGAATAGTTGGTAGAAAAAAAAAGGTTATAATATCACAAGTTACCACAGAGAAGAAGACAAGAAAATCACAATCTGAAAAGATGAGAAGAAAAAGTGAGCACCTTCAATTCTCTGAAGGAGTTTCTTCACTTTCTGCTTGCACCCATCACAATGTATGTTCACTCTAAGAACACAAGTCTGTAGACAGAGAAAAAAAATTTTGAAAACGAAAAATTTTTAGAGAGAGAGAGAGAGAGAGAGAAAAGGAAGGAAAAAAACAAAAGAACAGAGAAAAAGGAAGAATCTTTATCTTAAGAAAAGAGTAAAACTACAAAACTTTGCCGTTTGAATAAGGCTCAAAAAAAAAAAAGGAAGGGAAAGAGAAGAGAATGGTTAATAATAATAAGAGATAGAGAAAGACCTGGATCTTGAGGAGCTTAAAGTCTTCTTCTTTAGTCATTTCTTCAGTGCTGTTTGAATGAAAGCTTCTCTTTTTCTCTCTCTAACTCACTCACTCTCTCTCACTCTTCCTTATCTATATGGCTAGAAAGGAGATAAAAAAAAAAAAGATAATAACACCCAAGCCAAGTTGTGTAGTAGAAGTAGCAGCAGAAGAGGAGGGGTAAAATGGATTTTGCCTGATCTGAGTTTTTCTCTATTTTCTACTGCTTGACTTGGTACCTTCTTTCTCTCTCTTTCTTTTGCTTTTCTTTTTTTTCTTTTTTTTTTTGTAATAACTATTTGTTTTTCTTCTTCCTCTTCCTCTATAACTACTCGGCTCTCAAAAAAAAGCAAATAAAATTAAAATAAAAAAATGGGCACATGGGTTTTGAGAGTTGAGCTTTTGAATTATTATTATATGAAAGTGTGAAGAAGCTTGAAACGGAAAGAAAAGTAAGGGGGGAAAAAAAAAACACACAAACGGAGGAAAGAGAGAAACAAGGAGAGAACAACCCAAATGCCAAGGACAAAATGAGCAGAAAAACCCACCAACGGAAAGGAGAGGACACCTACACTATAGAGATAGAGAGAGGAGAGAAAAATGGAGATGAAAAGTCAGAGGAAAAAGGGGGGAATTTAAAAGAGTAAAATGTGGGAGGTAGAGAGAGAGAGAGAGAGAGAGAGAGAGATGTTAAGGCCTGAAGGGGGATTATAGTGGGGGCCTTTAAGAGATGTGTGTGTTGTTTTTGGGTCTGAAATTCTGAAATGATGTGATTTAACGTTAAATACGGAGGGAGAATGGGAGAGCCCAAAAAAAAAAAAAAAAAAAAACAATTTCAAAAAAAAGAAAAGAAAAGAGGAACAACAACGACTTGACAAGCCGACTTCCATGTCTGTCCTCCTTGTCACACGTACCAACAACCCCTTCCTCCGTTTCTCGTGACATTTTCTATTTTCTTTTTTTTTTTTTTATCACACACCACCACAAGAAAAAATTAGAAAGAGGATCTGAATATTTTCTTATAATTTTATATATTTTAATATTAAAATTTATAATTTATAATATTATAAAATATTAAAATTATCAATTTTAATATTATGATAGATATAAATATAAGAAGGTATCAAATTTATTATCTTCTTATATATTAACTCTTATCAATTTTCAGACAATTTAGGCTCATTTGAGAGAGGTTTTGGAAATGTGTTTCGCATTAAAAATGAGATGTAATTTTAGAAACGTGCATTCAGGATAAAAAAACAGTTTGGAGTGAAAAAATGTAAAATTTTTAAATGTCTTCAGAAAAAATATATATTAATATGGATTTTGTTTTCTTTCTCTTAAAATTCTACATAATTTAAAATATATATATCTTATTTACTCTTGAAATAACAAAATTATGAACTTTTAAAATTTAAATTTACTGTAAACATTAAAGATGTGAATAATAAAAAAAGTTTTAAGTTGAGAAAAAAGACAAAATAAGTTTTCCAAATTAGAGGTCATATCTTCCCCCAAACGGATAATAGAATTATGTTTTTAACTATAAAATAAATCTGTTTTAGGTTTTGTTAATTTCGTATTATTTTTGAAGGCAAATTTATGAGAGGAATTATACTTATCATGTTAGGACATTAATTTTGATACTAATTTTTTAATGTCAACTTACATGACCATGAGAGAACATTTTGTGCATATATGATATGATTTTTAACTATTAAATCTGTATGAAGTTTTTTTAAGCTATTATTTTGTATGTATAATATGGTTATGATGTGGTTAAAAGATTAATCCTATTGATAAATTTTTAATATTATAAAATATCACTGAAATTTTCGTACTCTAAAAAAATTACATCATTTTAAAAAGAAAAAAGTATGATTAATTAGGAAAATATATAGTTATCAGTGTTGCATGCTGTTTAGTTTTAGTGAAAGTCTTTCAATGTAGTTTGAAAATTTTATTATCTAGTAAATTAATAAGATTATATATGTGCATGTTCCTTTTCAATATGACTAATTAATTAGTTCTTTAGCAAAAAAAAAAAAAAAGTAATTAATTAGTCGATGTAGTGTAATTCTGAGGAAAAAATGATAAATATATATCAACACTCTCCAGTTTGATACTCAAAAGCCTCATTTTAAAATCTCCATGACTCGACTTGTAGAAGTAAAATCTAACCTATTCTCTAATTAGTAGATGAAGGAAATAAGAAATGAGAGAACATCAATAATCACTTTTTTATATAACAAAAAAAAAAACGATACTTTTTCCTGCTCCATAAAAAAATTTATATACAAAAAATTCCCTTACATCGTTTAGCTAGTATGGGATTTTTTTTTTTTTTTTTTTTTTTTTTTTTTTTTGCTAAATTTGTTTAGTATGGCTTGACATTCCTAAACATGCACGGCTGGTTGTGGTTGTTCCCATGTAAGCCTCCTATCTTTTATTAATACTAGTTTTAATAATCAGCTCCGTGCGTTTGGTGATATATATGAGAAAAATTGTTTCTATAAAGACAAAAATAAATAAATAAATAAATAAAATAGTTAGATTGGGGTAAATTTGAAACTTTTATTATTAACAGGACATATTAACAAAAAAAAACAAAAAAGATGCCAATGGCAAATAGAGGAGAAAAATTTAAGAAAATAAAAATAAAATAAAAAATCCTAGATGTCAATTGATAGAAAGCTAACTAAATTAGTTAGAAAGCTAACTAAATATTTTTAAAAAATGATACGTGTCAATTGTTAAGAATTACACAGAAAATATGATAGTTGGATTGGTTTTTTCTATTATCTAATGTAAAAAAAATGTAAAGATAAGAGATTGTTCGTGTCCATTTATTCTCATTATGGAAAAACGGGCTTTCTTTTTATTTGGAAAGAGACTGGTGTAGTTATATGTAGGAGAGTGGGAGACCATTGAGATGCTAGCATTTATTATTTTTTTATTTTTTTATTTTTTTATTTTTTTTATGAAGACAGTTTTCTCTGTTCTTTTAGTTGTGTACAAATTGTGGAGACTTTCAACATTTGCTCAGAAGCGAAAACAAATTAAGAAGCTTTTTACATGCCTTTCAAATCACATGGTTGCAGATTGTTGTCATATTGGTGCTTCTGCTATGCTATCTATAAAGACTTTCATGTCCACAATTCACGGAAATTATTTTTGTAAGAAGGATTAATTAATGAAAGGATCTTATCTATAAGTACTTCCGATGTGACACTTCATCTAAGTTATTATCATTATTCCAAGTTTATAATAACTTCTATTTATGCTTGGAGACTCTGGATCTGTGCCCCCCCCAAAAAAAAATATCCATAAAAAGAAAACAAAATAGAGAGAAAATTTTCAAAAAAAAAAATGAAAATTTAAAATAATAAAAATGAAATTAAGCATTTATTTAATAAGTTAATTGAAAATAAAATTTTTAAGTTAAAGTTGATTGATTTTTTAAAAACTAGTTATAAATTTTATTGATTTTTCAGAATAAGACAAAAATTAAGATGAAAAGGTACAGTTTAGTTTGAGATAAACTAAAACACCAAACGAAATATAATTTCTCTTTAAGCAGAAAGGAAAAAAAATTTTAAAAAATTATACAATTTTATATATATATTTATATTATTTCACTTTAAAAATAAGAACACACAAAGTAAATTTAGTCATCCGGTGGATTTTGATTTTCCCACTTAATTTTGAAAGGATTTAAAGTTACTTGGTCCTGTTATAATTTTTATCCACTTTTTTTTTTCTTTTTCTCCTTCCATCATCCTTTCCTTATTAAAAAGCTACTATGCTATTTTTCATCTCATTGCATTCCTCTCACTTCCTTTCCTATTCTTTTTTTATCGTACAAACACGCATTAATCAACAGATAACATAAAAATTATATCAAATCAAATATCTCGTTATATTTTTATTGATTATTGTCATGTGCAGAAGCAGGTGATTTAGAAGAATATCACTTTTAAGAGTTTGAAATTCAAATACATTGCTTTAGTAGGAAATTTAATTCTATATTTATATTTTAAAATGATATAAATGGATTACTAAACTACAAAAATTATACACAAACTCATTAACATGCGCATAAGCATTCTCAATCTCATTATATGCTAACAAGAAGTCGATGTGATTGGAATTCTAGTGGACAAGATTCATTGTTTCTTTCTTTCTTTCTTTCTTTGTATCGTAAATCAAATCCTTTTTGTTTTCGGAAGAATAGCATAATTTAAACGACTGTTTCGTCTTTCGTGCATCGATGTGGAATTGAATTTTTAGATTAAAATTAATTAATTTTTTAAAAATTAATTAAAATTTTTGTTGATTTTTTAAAAAATAAAAACAAAAAACAAAAATTGAAACAGACTTTTGGATCCAAATCTAAGAGCCAAACGGACGCTAAACCTAAGCAGTTATATTTTGCCTTGTTAAATGCCACAAAGCCTTCAAGCAATAAATTTGTGTTCGCTCCTTTTTTCAAGTTTTTAACCATGGTGTACAGTGTGGAAAATGGAATGATTCCTTTTCATTATTCCAAAAATGGTCACGATTAACCATTGCAAGTTCATCATTTACAAAAGGTCCAGCTAGTTACACGCGTAAAAAGAATTTAAAAATAATAAATCATAATTGTGAAGTAGACAAACGAGACTTCTATAGATTATCCCAAGTAGTGATAAATAAAGGTAGTTGTTAGACCTTTTATTTCCATTATTAACAATAAATTATTTCTTGACCATTTATTTTCCATTATTAATAATAAATTAAATTAATTCTTTCATAATTCTAGTTATGAGTGTCTATATCAGAATGAGTGATATAAAACGATTTCAGATCATATTATTATAAAATAATAATAAAATATAATAATAATTCTTATTAACAATTAAATAATAATAATTCTTACGAGTGATATAAAATAAGGAGTCCAA
Organism: Ficus hirta; assembly: GCA_038430175.1. Taxonomy (NCBI): domain Eukaryota; kingdom Viridiplantae; phylum Streptophyta; class Magnoliopsida; order Rosales; family Moraceae; genus Ficus; species Ficus hirta. The sequence continues at coordinate 8,335,556 of CM076595.1, read as the reverse complement.
CTGTATAAAGGACTTATTTGACAAAGCTTTCGAAAGGCTACTTTTGATTTCTTAGGCTTAAAAACTGTTTTTAAAAGTGTTCGGTTGATTTGTTAGAAGTGCTAACAACTTTCATAAGAGTTTCCTATAAAAAACCAATATATATATGACTTCTAAAAAAGCCCGCCTATATAGATGTTAAGGATGGTTTTTAATCTCCAACCCAAATTTTCATAACAGTTTTTATCTTTTTTCTGAAAAATCACCAAAATTATAATAGATTTTTAAAAAGTCAATCAATTCTAATTTAAAATTTTCATCTTCAACAAGTGAACCAAATGGAGGTTAAAGCTCATATTAGAGTTTATAATGTCTAATTTTAAACTTTTCTTTTATCACTTTTTATACTTTTAGAAAATTTAAAATTAAAAGTTGCGGCTTTTTTTTTCTTCTTCTATTGATTAAGGGCCCGTATGAGGGGATATATGGATATTGTGTTTTGAAGGTTGGGTTGGAAATGTGTGTTTGGGGGGAAAACCTTTAAAAAAGTTGTGTGATATAGAAAATAATGTCAAATTTTGAAATGTGTCCCAAAAAATACAAAATAGATCTTTTCTTGTTCATCTCGTCGACACGAGCATTTTGACATAAAAAACATCTCATTTTGATTCAAATCGATAAAGTTATGGACTTTTAAAGTTTGAATTTTTTTAAAATATAAATAAAATTTGATGTAGAGTTGAAAATTTAAAATTCAGACGACAAAGTAATATCTGGAGATGTTGCCCAAACGGGGCCTAAATGTTTGGGTCAACTTTTAAAAACAATGTTTCTAAAGTTTTTTTTAATCCTTTTCCTCTAATTTTCTATTCACTTTTCTAAAATATTTTCAAAAAACTCAAACTTTAAAAGTCTATAACATTATCATTTTAAGTCGAAATGAGATTATTTTTTTAATTGCATAGAATTTTGAGAAAAACGAAATAAAATTCATATTGTTAATCTTTTTCCGAATATGTTTTGTGTTTTTATGTTTTTTTCACTCTAAACAGTTCATTTTTACCAAACACCATTCAAAAGTTGATCCCAAACGGACCCTAAATGTAAAACAAAAATTATGTCAAACAAAGTAAACTTTAATAAGTATATATTAAGCATGCATTTAGTGTTAAGGTTTGGATTGTAATTTATATTTGGATTGATTGTGCATTTATCGATGCGTTTGAATTATTTGAGTTAAAAAAATGTAAAAACTTAAAATGTGTTCGAAAAATAAATATTAATATGGAGTTTATTTTATTCGTCTCGAAATTCTATATAATTAAAAAAAAATCATCTCATTTAAACTTATTTATGTAAAGTTATAAATTTTTAAAATTATAATTATAAAATTATGTGAATAATAAAATTAAGAAAAAAAATAAATAATAAAAGTAAAATTTAGATTAGAAGTCCAAACACTCTGAAACATAAAAACGAGACATGAAAATATCGCGAGAAATGGTAGCTAACAGACGAAAGGTAAATAGATATAATGATAAATTAATAATTCAGCTAAAAAACAAAAGACATAATATTTATAATAATAAAGCGCCGCATATACCCGTGACCGGTGGGACCAACCTCAATCCAATGCGGGGAGCACGACAAATTGGATTTCAGTTACGAGGACGATGGATTTCCTTTATTCACTTTGGAACCCTTGACTTTGAATAATTTCGTGAATTTTCCCATAAAATTTATTCCTTTTACTTGTACCCTCCTCGCACATTATTTATGCATTCAACATTTGATACCTTTTTTTTTTTTTTTTTTTTTTGTGAATAAAAAAAGATCTGGGATGGCCCCATCATTTACAGAATTTGTAACCTCACAGACATGAACATTTCCTTAGATACAAGTCCTTTATATTAATTTTTTTTAATCGTCCACCCAGGACCTACTCTATCATTATCAAATCATACTTTAACAGTCGAAACTGGAGCAGTAGCCTAGGAGGAGGCTGTAAAGATTGAACCCAAATAAATAAAATGGAGATATCTAGAATGAATGAAGTGGAGATACCTAACAAAGACTGCCTAATCCTTTTACTATCACATCCAGCCCGAGGTGTTCAACATTTGGTCCTTTCGCCTCATGCTTTATCAAAAAAAGTACAGATTGACACGGTGAAAGTGCATAGCCGAATTAGTCAACCTCGGTTAGGTACAAAATCAACAAATTATTGTAGTAAACCCTTTTTTTTTTTCCATAACAAAATTCTCCTTCTTAAGAAATCCTTCACCCTTTCTCTTTTTTTCTTTTTTTTTTCTTAAAAAAAAGTTGAAATAATATCGAGTTTTTTATAATAAAGTATTTCTGTTAGTAATGTGTAATAATATATACGATAAAAATCACATCAAAGTAAAATAAAATTAAGTATGTATTTAGTGCACGTGTTGAAACTTGAAACTGAATTTTTTAGATTGGAATTGAGTTAAATTAAATATACTTTTGATGAGACGTTTGAACTATCGAGACTAAAAAGTATAAAAACTTAAAATGTGTTCAAAAAAATATATATCATTATCAAGCTTATTTCGTTCGTCTCGAAATTATATGCAATTTAAAAAAAAAATCATCCCATTTGAACTTCTAAATACAAAATTATAAAAGCTGTAAATAATAAAATTAAGGTTGACTTTTCAGAAAAATACAAAAATAAATTGAATTTTTTGAGTTTGGATTGAATTGAATACATGCTAATAAATTTTTGAGAGGTATCTAACGATTTAATGCATAATCCTATCACTATAGTATATATATATATATATATATATATATTTTTTTTTTTTTAATTTCAAACTCTATCTAAAATTATCTAAACAATAATTAGCTGAGTTTCATTAGTTGGTTCTTTGATTATTATTTTTTCACTAAAAATTGGTCGTTGTAAGTTTACGAAAATTAAAGTAAAATAAGGAAACAATAAATAAGGTCATGTGCTCTCTGACTTGCACTATATTAGTCATTTATAAGTTGCATTCATTTCTTTTGGTTGCTATTGTCTTCGTAGTACACTTTTTTAATTTTTGCTATAAATATTCATAGAAGATTAATATCGATATTGAGCACATTATAAATTATCTTTTAACCCCGCGGCACATAAGAAGTAAATATATATATATATATATATATCGTCTATACTTTAGCTGAGATAAAGTGGAATTGACTAACACATAGAGAAAATATAGGATGACAATAATAGTTTAACGTTAGTTTTATATTAAAAAAAATCGTTAATACTTTGATAAAGATAAAGTTTAATTGACTAACACCCATATAAAACATCGAATTGCAAGAACAATTTAATGTTAATTTTAAACATGACTTTATCCTAAGTTGTAAAGTTGAAATTACTATATTAAATTTGAATATTACGTATATATTTTCATAGTACTTCTTTATTAAAAAAATAGAGTTTTGTCACCGATGTACGGACTTTTTTTCCTCTGTGATGTGGATTGTAATAGCAAAAAATTTTTTTTTTTGGTAGTGTGTTTATCTTGTTTTCAAGTATTAAGCTGTGTTTTTAATCTGTTAATTTTGTTTCTTAGCGTGTTTTTTGTAGACTTGGTACTATGAGCCTCTTTTAAACTGATGGATTGGATTTTTTTAATCCATTGTAAGGAAAGTTAAAGAATTATATGTGTGCTTGATTGTTAGTACATCTATTTATAAGGTGTCTATTTTAAAAACTCGATACAAAAAAGCTCATATTTGACTTGCAACCCATCGTGCCTAATAAGCTGTGTTATGCTTGACTCGTGAACATGTGGACTTCATGTCTAGTAAAGTTCACCAGCTTGTGTTGTCCTTACCTAGCTCAGCATAACCTTTTGTTGTCTCGTCTTAGGTCTATAATTCTCCATGTCATGCCATCATGCTCATCCGGTGACCAAGTTAAATTTACATCTCTTAATCTTTTATATCTATATATATTGCTTTTTTGAAATTGTATATTTTAAATAGTTTTATTGGTGTATATATTGTTGGAGCAAAATTTCGTCAAACATCAAATGAACATTTCTGAACTAGAAAATGAGATCAAACGAATGAAATAATCAAGAACTTTAAGAAATAACACAAGAAAACACAAAAATCTTAAGAATAATATAGAGAAAACCGGAATCCGGTATATTTGCCTCAAAGTTTTGTACTGAGAATTGTGTCTTGTCTTTTCATCTTAATTCGATAGAATTTATAGTACATTAATAATAAAAGGAGTTTAATTCTCCTATTAATTTGAGAGTTTATTATCTCTTTAATTACAATGAAATCTTCATATTCCGGTGATTTGATATGTAATAAATCCAAATGTTTAATATCTTCGATATTAAATATAGACGATTAAGTTCCCTTTGTAAACTCCTATTAATTGTCGACTATTACTCCTTTATAAATGCTTAAACTTCTCCTTCTGACGTCTGATATAACCTTAGGAAGACTTATACTTAGGTAGATTTCTTCCTCATAAATAGGTAGACATCTACCTAGATTGTCTCCTACCTTATAATTAGGTAGACTCCTACCTCGTTGCTAAGTAGGCTTTCTACCTAGGTAGATTCCTACCTCATAGTTAGGTAGACTCCTACCTTATAGCTAAGTAAGCTTCTACCTTATAACTAGGTAGACGTATATTTAGATATATTCTTACCTTGTTGCTAGGTAAACTTCTATCTTATAAAATGCAGACTCCTATCTCATTACTAGGTAGGCTTCTACTTAAGTAGACTCATACCTGGATTTGGGTCTAAATTTAATCCATTACTAATAACTTTTATATAATGACGAAAATATCACTAAACATATATATTTATTTGTTTTATAAAATATTTGTTTTAAATGTTTTTTTTACCCGTAAACTTCTATATTAACTATTCTATCAAAGTGATGCTTACAAATAATTTTTTTTTGTTCTCTAATTGCCTTATTAAAATATTTTTGTCCTTATAATTAAAGATTTTTTTTATATTAAAATATTTTTGTCCTTATAATTAAATATATATATATATATATATTTTACCTGCGATTCTTTGAACTACAATTTTCTTACAAGTATCCTTTTTCGATTTACATCTGTTTAAATAATTGTTTTTTTATAAATATATCTCTACTTAAATAATTCTCCAGCACATGTTTCAATGACTGTTTTCTTATATGTGCACCTTCTAATTAATTTTCTATCCAGATTTTTTTTATTAAATATGTTTTACTTGGTTGTACACAAATATTGTTCAATCACATATAATAACTGTTTTTGATAAAAATGTACATATGGGAATATCTGCTCTTTTTTGGTCATATTTGAAAGCTTATATTTTAAAATGTGATTATATTATTTTTAACTTATCCTACTAATTAATTTTTCAAACGCGCCGATACTTAAAAAATAAATTTCCTTAATATGTGTCCATACTTAAATAAATTTCCTTAGTCCTTTAAAAATAAATATATCTTTTCATAAATATGATCCTTAAAAAATACTTTTCTCCTAATTTCCTTGCTGAATTTATTATTATCATTATTATTATTATTATTATTATTTATTTCAAAATGTGTCCCTTCTTGAAAATGTTTTTGTTGTAGACCTCTCAAATACCATTTTCTTGTACACACCTTTCAAACATTATACTTTCTAACTTGTCCCAAAAAATATTCTCCTTTTTTCTCTAAAACATATTCCACTTAATTTCATTTTTTAAAATATAACTGATTTGATTTGTTGATTAAGAATTATATCTTACTAATATAGTAAAATATGGTGTAACAAAATCCTCTTATCTATATATAAGAAAAATGATATTAATTTGTGACTGCAGGGATAACTTAATAATAATCTCACGGTTTACTTCACTAAAAAAATATAAAGTTCGAATCTCCCTATATGAATTCAAAAAGAAGAAATGACACTAATTTGTCATTATTGAGATAAGTATATGGGTGTGTGTGTATATATATATATATATATATATATATATGCTAAAGGAGAGAAATTTGTTTCCCTCTGTTTGTTTGCTCCTTTCCAATCCCCTTTTGAATCATAGGAAAAGTTTTATTTAAAGCAGAAAAGTTTTCTCAACATGGAGAGAAAGGGGCAAAAAGAAACAAACGCAAGGGTCATTTTGCAAGCAGAAAAAGTTACTTTTTTTTTTGTTATGCTTCTTTTTAGTTCTAGGCTTAAAGGTAAAGCTAGTTAACCTTTTTGGGAATTCTAGAGTTGAACCTCTGTCTGAGATTGAAACGGGAAGACCAAAAAGAGCAAAGCAGAAAAAGTCTCCCCTTTCTTTTAACCTTTTTTGACACACAATTCCCAAACATACTTCCTCATTATAACCCACTTCTACACAGCTTTCTATTTCCACCACTCTCACACACCACCACCACTCAGCCTCGTGTCTTTGTGTGTGGGTGGGGATGCGACTATTTGGGGACCTCGCTTCTCAATGGTTTCGTGGGTTTTATTTTTACCCTTTTATTATTGTTTAATTATTTTTTTTTAAAAAATTTATTTAAACATAAATTTATTAATACGATACCCTTTTAAACCATCTCATCATAATAAAAATCATAAAAATTAAAACAATAAATAGTATTATAATAAAACGAGAACTTTCTCATACGACACCGTCAGACTGTCGGATAGGAGAGTTCTCTCTATCTCTTTATAGCTCTCTCGTTTTCTCTATGTAACGGGTTGTATTGTGCTCTTTCTCGAATTGTGCCAATCTCTTGTAAGGGTTGTGTCGCCGAACGGCCGTTCAGCTGCACGAAAGAGTATTCCTATAATGAAAATTCAATAAATTTTTTTTTTTTTTTTATCAATAACATGTTTTGAGCTATCTTTATTATATCAAAATTATATTTGATAAAGGGAGTTTTTAAGAGTATGACCTCTAATTCATATTATCAATAATAGCTATTGTTTTAGCATTAAATTTATTTTTGTTACACATACACACTATCTTATTTTTAAAATAAAGAGATTTTTTTAATTAAAATAAATAAAAAAAAAAACACATGTGATCTAGACAGACATAAAAAAAAAAAAACACAAAAAAATCTCTCTAGCTAAGTCCAGTAGCCAAAGCCTAGAGAAAGGAAAGAAGCAGCACGCAAAAACATAAAAGGTTAAAAGAAAAGCATGTCGTGTGTAAGAACTTGGGACCAAAGTAAAATAAAAAAATAAAATAAAATAAAGAGGATGAGGTGTTAAGGTTCATCATTACTTGCTCCCTAGCGCCTGCAAATCTATCTGCATGCTGTCTCTACCTCTCCCACAGTTTCTTTTCTCTTCTCTTCTCTCTTGCTTCTTCGCCAAGTTTGGGATTTTCTATCATAACCCCTTTTTGTTTGTTATTTATTATACTAATTATTATTATTTCAATAATTAATTAATTCTAAACTAGAGCTTAAAAATTCCCTAATGGGGTTGTTATCCAGTGAGATCAGCCTCTGAGAAGCAATTTAAAGCACTCTGTGTATATTTTGTATCACGATGTTCTGGATCTTTATTTTTTTATTTTTTATTTTTATTTTTTGGGTAACATAGTGATGATAAGGGACCCACACGTTTGGGATCTTTTGTAGCAGGCGAGGCGATCATAATCATGATCTTTCCAATCACGTCATTGGGACCCACAAAAACTACACTGTCCTTCTTTGGATTCTTGCCTATGGAGAGAGTAGGGCAGTAGACTAGGCACTAAATTCTAATCAAAAGACAAGTGGGCCTTTTTTGGGCTCCATTTCCTTATCTGGACTTGTCCTCTTTCTTGGACAACCTAGGCCCATTTTGCAATCTCCATCTATACAATTCTTTTTTCTTTTTTTAATATTAAACATAATACAAGTTGTGTGTGTATATATATATTTTTTGTGTGTTTTTTGTTCACAGAACATGCATATCCCATGAGACAGATTAATCACAAGCTTTCATGATGAAAAGTTTAATAGACTTATAAATGGATCCTCTAAAATTATAACTTTCAGATAATCGTTGACTTAAAAAAAAAAAAATTATGATACTTATATAATACTCAAAATCCTCACTATCGACCCATGTGGAATTCATAATGAGTAACGGTTTTTTTAGTATTAATACAAATTTTGTGATGAGCATGACTCCTCAAAAATTTTGATTGAACACATCTTTATTAACATATATATATATATATATATTAACAAAGTTGTACTTTGTCCCTCATTTTGAGAATTCTACAGTAAAAAAATATCCTACTAATAAAGTTATGATTTAAACCATCAAATCAGTATTAGATTTTATTAATTTATTAATATAATTTTGATCAAATTTAACGGTGAAAATACATTCCTTGATAAGGATATTCCACTGTCCATTGTTTTGCTAGTTTAGTCAGGTCCCAAGAACCTAGCTTATAAACATGAAAAACAAATAAAATGTGACAAGATAAAATTTAAAATTCCGTCCAAAATGTGATGTGAAATTGCAATGATTTAAGCTTTATTCACATGGAGGGGTCAAGTACAAACATTTCCTGTCTATTTATACATGATTCATACTGTGTGACTTTGTTTTTTGTTTTTGTTTTTGTCCCTTTTTTTGTTTTTTTTGTTTTTGTTTTTTTTGGGTGAAGAAATTGCATGACTTGTTAGAAGAACAATATCTAAACGATGGGATGGTGGTACTAGATATAGACGTACCATGGGCTGGAATTGAGTACTCAAATATCATATTTGTCATGTGCCGCTTTTAATGATTTTGCTTGAATATGGTAAAATGTAAAATGTCAGTCTATATATTATCATTATGTGTCCTTTTGTTTTGAGACAACTTTATTTGTATAAAATATAAATGTCACATTGTTTTCGGCAATTTCTTGTTCAAAGGAAACAATCATGAAGCTACTCTCAGGATTTTGGATTTCTCGTTGTTCATTTGTGTCAAAAGCCAAGACCTTAGTAAGAAATACCAATTTATTTTTTCCTCTCCTATCTTAACGTAAGCTTTTTATGGTGTTTTTGATGTTGCTTTGACTTTTATAAAGTTGTTTTTGTTATTAATTTGAAAAACTTTTAACCTTCAAACGTGCTTGATTAGAGTCCAAATTTTATTCATGTTTAGATTATAAGAAGCTTTCTCTCAAGTTAAAAAAAACCAAAATGCTAATTGTGCAAGTCTAACTATATCACTAATTGTAGATAAATTACTTATTGTTTATTGTGCTTTTTTTTTTTCCTATTGAAAAAACTACTTGTTTCTTCAAGTTATGTTCTATTTAATTATTAATTTTTTTTATTAATGTCATATATTTGAGAATTTTTTTTGAACTAAGAAGGGGAATTCAAACTCTACACCTTTAAATATAGTCAAGTATGGTATTATCAATATGCTTTGTCTGCAACCATAGTTTTATGCTATTTGTTGTACCTAATAGTAAGAAACAATGTCATTTGTGTAGACTTGAAGGTTTAAGATAAAAGAATTTGGTAAAGTTATAGGGTTTAAAATGAAAAATTTTATGATAGGAACTTTATTTCGCGTTTATTAAAATAAGCATGTGTTTGGATTGCAGGTTCAAATCTAAGTTTTTTCATCTCAATTTTTATCTTTTTTTTGAAAAATTAACAAAAAGAATAACTAGTTCTTGAAAAGTTAACTAATTTCAACCTAAAAATTTCATCTCAAATCCGTGTTCCAAATGACCCATAAGTTTTTTCACCGTTGAAAATGATTGGATTTATAAGCGTCCATATTAAAATAATATATCGTCTTTCATAAAAGTGTTTCACTTATAGATCAGACCATTTATATTGCATCCGACGATTGAAAATTTTAATCTATTTGTGAGGCAAACCCAAAGTTCCTAATGTAAATTTTCTTCAGACTTTAAGCAGGATTCTTATTTCTTAACTTTCCTCATTTTTTTTTTCTTTTTTTCGTTTTGATTTTTAAACTTCAGTTTTCAAATGGGGAAAATGGGCTTTTTTGGGGGGTGGGCCTTAAATTGGGCTTTTCGAGTTAAGTGAGAAAAGGCTCGGACTACACAGGGTAATTTTTCGGCTATTTTGTCATTTTTAAAAGTTCAAGGGTGAAAATATAATTAAGAAGGACAAATGTCAAAAATTTTCCTATATTTTAGAAATAAGATATTACAGAAAATAAAATTGTTCGCACTGACAATCCTTAATTAAGTGTAACTAAAACCGCATTCCGACAAAGAAAACCTATTTAAATTTTGTTTTGTTTCAAGATATTATGTGCTCGGACTAGTGAGAATGATTGGATAAAATAATATTAAAGTATATTTGTTCATAATCTACGTAATGGAACTAAAAAAGTATGTAAATTTATGAAATTACTTCAAGTAAATCGGATAGCTCATAAAGCATAATACTGGCAGTGTGGTTTTCAAAACCTAATATAGAATTTTCTTAAAAATTATAACTAGCGATGGTCATCAGTCTATATATAAAAAAAAGATAAACTATACAGTTGTATATCACTTGAGAATTGATATATGTGATGGTTTATAAGTAAAGATATCATTTTCTAATAAAATGAGACATTAGTTGAGCCAAACAGCAAAATCATATTGACACGAAACCTGAAACGGACAATATCTTATAAAAAAGAGGCACTGGTCGTCATACATAACATAATTGCTGCTTAAGTTATGCCACATATCTCTTCTACTTTAGAGCAGCTGTTTGCAACTAGATGTACGAGGTTTAATAATAACAATTAAAAAAAAAAAATTGTCCAACCTACCACAAACCGTGGCAAAGTAGTAAGTCCACTCGTCCAGGTATAAGAAATCGCAGGGATGGTGATCATGGTATTTGAACAATCTATTAAAAAAACAAGTCATTTATCATGGAAACGTTTTACCACCCCCTATTTCTGTAATCCATTCAGCTTTATTTATAAAAAAAAAAAAAAAAAAAAACCTCCATGGCAATAATTTCGCTATATATCTAACAGTTTTTTTTTTTTTTTTTTTTTTTTTTTTAAGAAGAAGATACCAATAGCCACACATTGTGTGTGTGTGTGTGTGTGTGTGTGTGTGAATTAGCTAAACAGCCACATATAAATGAAGTATGCTGATCTGATCTTGGATCTCAGAGTTGTAAACTGTTGGCAGAAAAAAGATCTGGTGAGTTATCATTTGAATTGGAATCTATGCAAACCTGAGAAAAAGAAAAAAACTAAATTATGATTATTCCCCTTTTTGTTCAGGTAAATTAATTATTGCCTTTAATGTTGTGTTGACTGACCTTTATTAGTTATGCTTTTGATCAATACTGATCAATCAAAAAGCTAAAGCCCTAAATATAAATTAAAGTATTCGTTTACTTTCTTGTGACACAGATCGAAGCATCTTGTTAATTTTTGGCTCTCTCTTTTTCGAATGTTTTTCCGGAACTGTCGATTCTTGTAAAAGATAATCAAAGATTTCTCATACAAATTAAAGTAAAGATCCTAGCTTGAAAGCTAGGTTAATGCAATTACAAGAGCGGAGTCAAATATATATTTTAATAAGGATGTGCATTAAATTTGTTTTCTTAAAAAATAACATCCACGTATAAAAACTAAATTATAACAATACAGCGATGATATGTGAGAATTTTTAACTTTTAACAAGGAAAAAAAAGTAGAAAAACTATAAAATTCTTGAAATAGAATTAAAAGGATAAACATTTTCAGTGGGCACTAGGCCCATAACTAATCCGCCCTCGATTGCAATTCCAACAAGTCTTATGCCCTCAGCTCTATGAAAATTGTCCTTTATTTGAGTAGAGTTAGGTTTCTCTCAACTTTTTAATACCAATTCATATGTAATCAGAAAATATCTATCATCTTTTAATAATTAAAAAAAAAACTTTATAGTATCAATAATGTACTTGAACATCCATATATGTCATGGAATCTAGCTAACATCTAACGTTTAAAACCGTAGATGTCCTAATTTAATATTGCTTAATTAGTAGATATTGAATATTTTTTAAATGTTGAATTGACATGATAATTTTTGGAAGACATCAATAAAAAACGAAAACTCCCATTTCATATAGCATGATATTAAAAAATTAAGATTAGAATCGAGATTCATAATGTTATTCTTTTTGTTGCTTTCGACAATGTGTTCTCATATTCTCTCTTAATTTCATTAAGAATAATTATGATATGTAATGGAAGCTTCTTTCAAGGTTTAGACAGTTTAGATCGACCGGTACTCTTACAAGCCCCACACTAATAAACATTGTTTGAAAGGAATTAATTATTTGATCCAAAAGCGATAAAGAATGGGTACGAATAACTTTTGCTACAAATTCTTCATTAGAAAGCCAACCAATATGGCAACTATTAAGGAGCTTTATTCCTTTGTTGCTCATCCACTTTAATTATTTAAACCTTTTAAAAAGTTTTGTCTGTGATCAAATGGCAAAATATACATATATATATATATATATATATATGGAGAAAATTTTTAGTAGATTACAAAATACACACACACATACTTGTATCCTACTAAGACTGTACAGTTTTAGACGGTCACATTTCTTTAAGTTTCGCAAAAATACTATTATGATCGCATTCATATTGACGAGGCATCAAAATTACACAATAATATTAAGTTATGGAATCCAATAAATATTCTATATAAAGACAGGATCACGGGCGCGTGCGCAGGATTAGAGCTCCCATAAAGTATAAAAAATACCACATCGATTAAACGTAAAATGAAATTGAATAATCTTACATTTTTAATTTTCTCTTGTTAAAATAAGTCCCACATCAATTGAAGATCAAAGGATGAAATATCAATAAGCACACAAGGTCTTGCTGCTGCTTGCAAGTCAATGAACACTTTCTTGCAATCTCGTTGTTGCCCAATATGTTTTCTTTTACTCATAGAGGCAAGCCATATATCTTGATGACAAGTGGACGATGAAACTGATTTAGGTAAATGTAGGATCTTATTCTCACAATTTAACTTTAATATATCTTCTGTTTTGATAAAAGTAGTAATAATAACATTAATATATTCTCACAAGAATATTATATAGATATTACTTGTAAAGTAATTAAAATGTGAAAATATTTTTAATTGGTAAGTAATTGCAGTGCAATGGCTGTTGTAAACTTATTTGAATCTTATACATATAGGGGAGATATTCTTAAGTTGTCAATATTGGAAGTTTGTTTCATTATTAAGGGTAGTGTAGAAATTTCACACTCATAATTTTTTTTTTTTGAAATACACATTTGTAATTTTAATTGTACTAGTTTTTTTATAAAAGGGGACATAATCATTAGGGTTTTTTTTTTTTAAAATTATCATGAGAGAGGTCACAAAAAAAAAAAAAAAAAAACACAGAGAGTTTCAGCGTGTACGAGTTTATCTTATAAATTTTTTGATCATAATAGCAAATTACTGCATCAACTGAAACAAGACGTCGTACTTTTATGAATCTTTCAATCCAACCCCAAAATTCTCTCTAAACAGTATTTGAATTTAAAAAAAAAATTGTTTGGTTGAAAGTAAAATCACACACACGCACACAAAAAGAAAAAAGTAACTATAAGCTTTTTGCAGACCAGCTATTTAGTAGTGAAGAAAATATTTCACTTTAATTACCGCACGACTGTTCCATCAATAAAAGCTGCTATTATGAATTGGTCAATGATTTTTTCATGCAGAAAAGATAAAATTATAAAAATGTCTCATCGCCTGCAAAAACAAGATGGTTACTTGCAAATTGAACGTCCCCCCTTATTTTATTTCTTGTGTATAGTTGGTGATGGAAATCAGAAAGATATATATATTTTTTGAAATTAGAAGGATACGTATATTTATATTTTTGTGTATATAAGGTTTTGTACATACAAAATAGATCTTTTACATTTATATATATCACACGTTACATTACGTTTTTTTTTTTTTAGATTAATGTTATATTTTATTAATTTTATATTACGTTGAAATATGTAATGTTGGAAGGAGTCACTGAAGAGACTGCAAAGAATCATATTTATAAATGTATTTGAATTGATTATGTGTCAATTAATGGGATTAATATGTTTTTCGTCTTTCTTGGAATTTTACGTACTCAGGTTTCAACTGGTGTGATACGTAAGCATCTATATTGCTTAAAGTTTTAGATGAGTACGTAATTGATTTTAGAATAAGAAGAATAATATTGGATTCATCTGACTTTAATTTTACGCCAATTTCGACTATCTAAAATGGTACAATATTCTGAGTTTTCTAATAAGAAATGTCGTTTGGTGAGATTCTTTGAACATTAGCCCTTTTTTTTTTTTCCTTTAAAAAAAATTTGGAAAATGATGAAAGAGACTCAAACAATACTAATTCAGGTAATTAAAATAGTTTTTTATTATTTGGTTTTCCTTTTTATCGATTGGTTGTACAATCCCAAACTACAGAATTACGTACTAATTAAGGAAAAAAAAAAAAGCAATTGAATGACACAAATTTAAAGACTATTATACTAATAATATGACACAAAAAATTAACACTTAGACTAACATGACATAACATTAAATTAAAGTAAATTAAAATTTATATCATGTCGGTAAAAATGAGGAATTTGTATCATGTTAATCAATAGACGAAAAACATGGTTATTTAGATAATTAAAAAAAAACATATATCATTCTTATATTAATATAAATAGATGAGTCATTAGTCCGAAATCCGGTAAATCTATTTTTTTAGACTTATGTAACTACCAGTTAAACTACATAGAATAATGTTGTATTACTTTGAAACTTTTGTTACAAGTATTATATATGTATTTACTAAAAATGTGTTACACGGTAATGATGTTATCATTACACACGATGCAACATATTATTTCATTATTGAACTTATACAGTTATTGGATTTAAGACTTTACCCTTTATGTTTATATTGCAGACAAAATCTCATATTTGACAGCTATAATGGTCGAATAATGTAACATAAGTTAATAATATGAAACATTAGGTAAGATCATTAATATACAACATTATTGTTGATACGTGTTATTTACACTAACAACTCAAAATAGCTACTATAGATAAAGTAAAATGTAAATCAACAAGGATTTATGTGAATCGAAATAGAAATTAGTTACATGTGTCGTATTTATATAACTGCCAGACACGAGACTATACCTACATATATTTATGTGTGCTTTTTAAAGTTAATCTTCTCGTTACATACATATGTATTACATTCGTGTGCCATGTAGGTGAGGGTAAATGGACATTTCAGTGGCTTTCACATTGATCACATTGATCAAATAAGAATTGGCTCTAAAACTATATACACACTACATACTCTTTTTATACATGTATTAATGGTTGCATTGGTCTCAACAAGGTACATTGTCACTTCTCTCAAAACTTGATGTTATCACATTTTACTATTTCACTCATTAAAATTTGATACCTCAATTACTTGTTTAAGTATTGTTTTGTTATTTAGTTTATTTTATGTAGTTGGATTTATTTAGATGACATAACAAATGAACAGTGAAAAACAATAAATAATTAAAGAAAATGAGACAGTAAATGTCAACTTGTAGAATATATATTGATCATTTTTGCCTCGTAGTGGGATATTATTTATTAACCTTAAAATAGTGCCTTTCGTCCTTGCCCCCATCCCGTTACGTGGCAGGTCCTAAGCTTGTCACATGGTATTTTTAAATAAAAAATTAATTTATCATTATTATTTTTTGTTTTGTTTTACTTTGTTTTGTTTATCTATTTTGCGTGGGTCTTAAACCGGACACGTGACAATTTAAAAGGACAAAAGATACTAAAATAGTGCATTTCATCCTTGCCCCCCATCCTACCACGAGGCAGGTCCTAAGCTTGCCATGTTGTATTTTTAAATAAAAAATTAATTTTTAAAAATTAGAAAATTAAAAAATTAATTTTTAATTAATTTTTGTTTTGTTTTACTTTATTTTGTTTATCTATTCCACGTGGGTCTTAAATCCGGTATGTGGCAATTTAAAAAAAAAATAATTTAAAAAAATTTTTTAAATTTTTTTTTAATAATTTTTTGTTTTATTTACTTTGTTTTGTTTATCTATTTCACATCTGCTTGCGCATGCAATTCAACTAGTACAATGTAAAAATGTCAAAATTGGCTCTGGCAATATCTCTCGTGTTGAAATTGATCACTTTGACAATTGTCAGGTTAGATAATAATTTTTACCATTGATACTATACACTCTTTTTCGGTGAAATTATTAGGCAGGGACATAAGTGAAGAAGAAAAATGCTAAGAATATCAGTTGTACTTTTATTTTTTGAATACAATCTTATATAGTACGTAAGTTGTTTGCAGCTTTGATGTCCCCTCCAGTCAAGAATTGGGTTCACTAAAGCGATTCGATTGTCATAGTAATTGAAATCATCTATTATTAAAAATATATAACTCATTTATACGGAAGTTGATATTAAAAAATTAAGTCTATATTTGATTAGTCGACTCCAATCAATTTTCTTAAAAAGTTTTTTTTTTTGGTCTTTTTTTTCTTCAAAACTAAACCAATTATACTATTTACATCTACAAATATCTCTTAAAAACTGAAACTTAAAAAGTTCATAACTTATTTATTTCAAGTCAAAATGACATGAATATATATATTTTTTAAAAATTACATAGAATGACGAGAATAATAAAACAAAATTTATTTTTTTTAATACATTTCAAATTTTAACATGTTTTAACTCTAAAAAGTTTATTTTCAACTAGACTCATAATTCAAAACATCGACTCAACTGCGATGAAAATATCTCAAAATTACTCAAACTCAAACATACACATCAAACGAGGGCTAAGATTAGACTACGTGTACTTCAGCACTGCTCATACTAGAACAAGAAAACAGAGATAATATTTGGTGTCAAATCCGGATGCATTGTTTATTGTCCTAAAGGATACATAAGCTTACCATTATTTTTTTTGTCAAACGTCTAATAATTATATAATTGAATCTAGCAATACTTTATATACATAAACAAGCCACGTTTTCGGGTGATTCAAAAAATACACAACACAAATGGATCAATCAAACCTAAGCACGTAGAGAAGAATTAAAGGATAGTCTCTCCAACAAGGTTTTCCTGATCTGATCAGTTCACCATTTTCTGGGAAAAACTTGTGCAACGTGCATGTGTATCTTTTGCAGAAAAAATTTTTTGATTACTTTTTGTACCTATCCAATTTGTGACCAAACCCAGTTCGGCAGTTTTCAGTAGGGACATTTCCCATGTGGCTCATTTTAGTACACTTGGCACACCCTTCTTCAATATGAGAGAGAGAGAGAGAGAGAGAGAGAGAGAGAATTATATGATGAAGCTTATCTACAAATCCGTTTGCTGAATGAGTTTGAGTTGAAAAAGTACAGTTTGAGTTGAAAATTTTTGTTCATTTTTCAGAAAAGACAAAAACTTTTTCAGAAAAAGACAAAAATTGAAATAAAAAAGTACAGTTTGAGTTCGAACGCCAAACGAGGTCGAATCCAATTCCATCATTGGTTTTGGCTAACCCTTATAATATATTTTGGAGGTGAAATGTACATGAAGCTTATCACCAAAACAAATTGCATCTTTGAGTTATCTTAATATTAGAAATATATATATATATATATATATATAATACAGTAACGCTTTTATTGTGGAAAGGATTGCGCTGATTTGTGAAGAATATTGCTCCTCTATAAGTTTTTTGGATACCAGTTACTCTCCCCATTTAAAAAATGATATTGATATTACTCTTTTCTGCCCAAATTTGGCCATGGCAATCGACCAAGAAACAGGAACCTAATCGAACATTTTAGCAAAATTAAAAAAAAAAAAATCCTAGTCAACATATATATATATATATAATTACGTACCGAGGGCTAACTCTATGATTGAGATTAAAGTACAATCAATTTACTCAATAGTTTTGGGCAAAATAAAAGTCTTGCTATTTGTGATTTAACCTACCAATAAAATCACAGCCTGATCAGGTTTAGAGATTAGAGTCCAAAATTCCCACCCGATATATCCTCAAAAGAAAAAGAAAAAAAAAAAAAAAGAAGAAGAAAGAAAGAGAGAAAACAAAAGAATAAGTTACGTCGTATTCATGATGATATTAAATCATTAAATCTCAAGCAAAAAAAAAAAAAATCATTGAATCTAAAATATCAATTCAAATATATATGGGGGATTAATCTATGACTGAAGAAATATATATATATATATATATATAGGTACGTTTGCATAATAATACAATTCCGCCTTCCAAAAGATAAGGCTGCATAATGCCATCACGGAGCGTAGATTTGGGATTATATTTTCGTAACTACCTTTTATTTTGCTAATCTATTATTCTATTTCATTAGTACCTTTTTTTTTTTTTGGAGGAAATTTCATTAGTACTTAAACACTTTCTTTAGTGATAGATTTTATCTCATTAACTCTGCAATTTACTTATTTCAAAATATTCAAATCAATTAAGAAAGCAAGTAGTGCAAATAGTCATTTTTCCTTGCAAAAATTAAAGACGTAAAATAATCAATAAACAGTCATTTTCCGATTAATCTTGGATTGCATAAGCAAATTTTCGCTGATCAAATCAAGATATATACGGCTGGTAAAAAGTCCGACATATGTATCTTTTGCCATTTAGACGAAAGTATAGATTTTTCCTAAAATAATGGGGTAGGGTCAATTGTAAATATATTTATACGCATAACTAAACAAATAACAATAATTAATCCAATAATGTCATACCGAAAAAGAACTCCGACAAAAAAACATATAATGCTTTTGAAAGAAGCTTCTCTCCTTTGAAATCTCTAATTTTGTCTTCTAAACCTACAATTATTCTCCCACTTTTTGGACATTGGAAGTGCATTATAAATCACGCGCAACTTTTTAGTTTCATTTTTATTTATTTTTTTTTTCAATTTTTAATGTTTCTAATGCAAAACATTGATTGATTAATTTTTAGCCGCAAAAATTCCAAGTGGTGTCCATTGTTAAGGCGGAAACTCAGTGACCAATGATTTATCAAAGTGTAAAAGAACCTTTAACTTAAAAAGGGCAAAAAATAAAAAATAAAAACAGTTCCCTTAATTAGAGGAAAAGGAGGATACTATAAGTCAAAGAAAAAAAAAAAAAAAACAATAACCTTTTCTTTGGCAACAATTATTGGTCTTTGCTATCGTCATTGTCATTCACTTGTTTCATATGCAATTTGTATGTATGTATGTATTTATGTGTGTGTGTATATATATATATATATATATATATTAAAAAAAATTGTTTGTTTATTGTTGGATTTTTGTTTAGATTTCATTACAATCTTTGTTTATAATAAATTATAGCTTATTCTCTTTCTCACTACTTTACGTCTTTGAGAATTATTGGGTGATATATTTATATATGTTTTTTTTTTTACCAGCACAACTTGGTGATCATTTCGGCTGTGATGACATGTTTAGTTGAATTTGGCTGTCCGGATATTTAGCTTCCTGAAAAAAAAAAAAAAACAATTACATTTTCTTTCATTAAGGTAGTGCCAATTGGCTATACTTCAATGGCACAAAACATAGCAAAATGGTTTAGAATCTCTTTTGTCAAAGAGGGGGAATATATATATATATATATATATATATATATATTGATACTCCCTTTTATATAAGTGGAAACGTTAAATAAGAAACCTTTGAATTTAACTTCAATCAAATGATCAGGTAACTCGTATGTACATCTTTGTTTAATACGCGCCGATTACAGCCGTAATTGATTCTTTTTTTTTTTTTATTTTTATTTAAAGTACATGTATTGATAGTAAACCATAATCATAATTTTGAAAGTAGACGAGAAATTATTAGGAGAATTCTATTGTGGCATGGTATAAATTTATCCTATCAATGGAGATGGTTAAACTCGTTAATATTTGATAAATTTTGTTATATTTTTTAAGTAATATTACTAAAATCACGATTCTTAATTTTAAAAAAAAATTCATCAAACAGTGTTTTTTTTTTAAATTTTAAATTTACCAAAAGAAGTGATAACATAACTGAAAAACACGCTTATATCGAATATTTCCAGCTTTTTAGGTATTTTATCTAAAACTAATATTATATCAAGAAAGAATTAGGTAAATAAACAATTTTAAACAATTAGCTGTAAATAAGAAAGAATTAGGTAAATAAACAATTTTAAACACTTAACTGTAAAAAAAACAATCATTTTGCTAGTTTTACAAAACTTAAATCATTTTTAAAGAATTAAAAAAAAAAAAACATATACACACATCTGAACACACAATTTAATTACATCTAGTAAACCAGACCTGGATCTTACAAAACTGGCAAATTTGATTGTCACAATACAAAACAGGCCTTAACAATTACTATCTAAACCGCCAAAATAAGTATTAAGCAGATTAATAGTACTAAATTACTGAAAACTGGTCTCTATGTGATTCCTTACTACATAGAACATAAACCCACACACATATATATATACATAAATATATATATTTATATGCATATATGGGTAATATATATATATATATATATGGAATTGATTACATAATGGAACATGCATTAGGATTTTCATCACTAAACATAGAGACGAGCTTCTCATCCTGGGCATTGGGACTGGGGAGTGCCTGAACGACATTCTTGACGTAACCGGAGGGAGCTTTCTTGTCGTACGCCTGTGCCACGTAAGGATATGCCACCAAGTTGTACGGAACGTACGGCCAGAACTCAGCCCTCTTTCCTGTGCTCTTCACTTTCTTCAACACCTTGTTTGGCTCCACATACCCCGTCACCGTTACCCGGCTTTGCTTTCTGTTCACGTCCACTGATTTCGCACCTGTAATTAACATCAATATTTTATATTAGCAATTAATAGTTAATTAAACAGATAATCTAGATAGTTAATTATAGGTTCAAACATTATTTTGTTTTGGCACTTGGGAGCTTAAGCGGCCGTTTGGGGGTCAATTGGAGACGGGGTTTTGAAGGGAGTTTTATTAGAGTTGAGTTGAATTTGAAAATATATGTTTGGTTGAAAAAAAAAAAAAAAAAAAGAGTTTGAAGCGAAAAAGTATAAAAATTTAAAATCTATTTGGAAAGAAAATATCAACATGGATTTCGTTTCACTCTTCTCAAAATTATATGCAATTAAAAAAAATCACATTTCAACTTGAAATAATAAAATTATCAATTTTTAAAGTTTGAATTTACAGTAGACACCTACAAACGGATGTTTGGAAACTAGATGGCAAAACACCATCTCCTAACACCCCTAATTGCATAAATTGTGACTCAAAAATGGACCATGAGTCCCAATTACGTATTTACATATTTTCTAATGGTAATAGTATTTATCCCGACTCGTGATAAGTTGATAATAGATATTAATAGTTAATAAAAGTTCCATCACATGGGGCTCACTTAACCTCTAATCCCGACTCAGAAGGCAACGTGTTAATTTTTATTATTATTATTTTTTTATTTGAAAAAAAAGGTGTAGATAACTTAAAGGTGGTAGTTGTGGCAGTTTCGGGGGAAATTTAACTAAGGTTGCGGAATAAGAAAAAAATGTTGAAAGAAAACGAAGTCAAAACATTATTATTTCTGACATCTTTTCCAGTTTAATTTCCCCTGAGAGCGGGAAGTACTTCAGAAGAAGTTCCCTTATTTTTTTTACTTTAATTCTATAATTAATAGTGTATATACATATTTTTTTCTCCTGCAGTTATGGAAGTTACTCCTCAACTTCCCATTTCTGACAAGCTATACCATTCAAAAAAAGTAATTAATATTAGAGTTGGAAACTTGGGAGAAAACATGAAAAAAAAAAAGAAAAACTAGTCAAAAAAAAGTCTTTTATTGAATAGCCCAAGGGAATTCATAAATAATCTTTGATTCTGGAACCATACCAGCTCATGGGTAATTTCTCAAAGTTCAAAAACCTTGTTTTATGTTATTTAAAAACGAGAATGTTCGAATAAAAATTTATAATAATTAGAAAGGAGAACTGCTAGCGATAATTTTACAGCTGATTTTACTACAAGAAATAGAGTCGTTTGAATACAGACCGCAAATTCAAAAAAAAAAGAAAAAAAAAATGAAAAAGAGATTAATAAAAGGAAGTTTAAAGTTTTGAACCTTTCATGGAGGAGACAGCATTTCTAACTCTCCTTTCACAGCCATCACAGTCCATTTTCACCTTGATTTCAACTGTCTGAAATTTAAACCAAAAAATAAACCAAAATAAATATATAAGAGAAACAGAAAAAAAAATATCAGAACAGGCACACACATGTATATATATATATATGTATATATATGTTTCATCCACTTAAAAGTAAAGTAAGAAAAAGGATCAAAAAAAAAAAAAAGGGAGATTAATGGTGTTGAAGAATACCTGCATTGCTTTTCGTTTCTTTCTGTGACTCTCTATCGTGAAATAATCCGACAGTTTGTCCAAAACTCCCATTTTTTTTCTTTCTTCTTTTCTCTTTCTCTTTCTCTTTCTATTTTTATTTTTATTTTTTTTTAACGTGTGTTATGAGCAACCAAAAAACAAAACCAAGTTCAAGAGCTAAAAAAGAAAAAAACAGAGCAAGCTTCTAGAGAGAGAGAGAGAGAGAGAGAGAGAGATGCAGGGGAAGGGGTTTAGGGGCAAAGAAAATTAATGCTAAGCAATGTGAGTTGGTCCTATATATATATACACACACATATAAATTATATATATATATATATATATATATATATATAGAGGAGGAGAAGGGTAAGACTAGAAGTGATGGAGATTTAGGAAAAGCTTAGTGCACAAGTTGTGGTGATTACATAATTAATATTTTAATTTAGAAAATGACCTGTGTCCATAAAATCATGCTACTTTACAAAATATCAAGTAGCGGACAACTGGACCGGGTTTTTGGGTTCTGTCTAAATCTTAGGCCCAGGCCCCATAATGCAAATTTAATAGTGTTAATTAAGGAATAAGCAAACGTAATTATTAATTAGCTGGTTTCTGCAGTGGTTTTGGTTGTTTAAGCATTTGACAGCTTCAAAAAGAATTTAACTAAGTTGTCCTGCTGTTTTCTTTATCCCTAAGAAAGAGGGAAACCGCGGAAGGACTGTTGTAAAGTGGTCTTTTGGACCCTATGATCTTCTGTACTATATTGGCCTACAGCATCCAAAAAAAAAAAAAAGGAATAATTGTTGTTCACAATTGTTCCTTTATTTTTGTTATTTTCTTTTATTTATTTATTTATTTATTATTTGGAAAGATGTCAGCTCAAGATTCATAAAGTTTACTAGCATACGGTGTTATCATTTGGCCAAGAATTTAGAGAACGGTAGCCATAAATAACAATAATCATTAGTCTATTAATCAGTCCATTTCCATGACCTTGATCTGTTTTAGTATAACTGGACGTTTGAGACACGTTTTTAATTTTCTTGTCACTTTGTAGAGTCACACCTCAAAAGGGTATGAAGCAGTAGTTATCCTTTCGGCCAACAACTTTAAAGGATAATGGTAGCCATAAATAATCGAATTATTCATTAATTAATCGGTTAATCAAACGATTTCATCATCTTAATTAATCTCATGTGTTTTAGTATTATTGGTTTAGAGATTCATTTGTTATTTTCTTGTGCCATCTCAACTGGGTTTAAAGTCGTCGTTATCATAAAAATATTCGATCCTTACAAAACGACAACACAAGGATTGATTCTTTTAGTATCATTAAATTCTAGTTTATCTACTTTTTTTTTTTTTTACCGTGATTTTATTATTATCGATTATTATATGAAAGAAATTAAGACGTCTAATTCTTAACGTCGTTTTTAGTATTAATGAGTTAGAGAGACCAATTTTAAATTTTCTTGGGACTAGTAGAGTGACATATCAAAGGGGGGAGAGTTTGAAGAAGCAATATTTCATGTGGACAAGATTTACACAATGGTAGCCATCAATTTGGGTCTATCGCCAACCAATAGCTTGCAATATGAAAGCCAAACAAGAATCGCTGGAATGTTCATTTTCTGATCTAGCTCCATAATTGAGAGAGGCAATAAACGAGGTCCATCTAACACCATCTCCAATGCATTAGTCTACGTCACTGCTATATTTTTTTTTACAAAGAAATATGAAAAATTACATTATTCTATTTTATACTTCAATGTATAATACTATTTTTACTTTTTGTCATTATTATTGTGTGTTAGAACTTGTAAAAGTGAGCATTTAGTATTTAAATAATTTATAAATAAAACTATTGTAATTAATAAATGACAAAAGTCAAGCCAATTACCTAGAGAAATCAAATGTTAAATTTGACATTGATTATATCTTGTGATAAATTTACCATAAATTTTAGCATTTGACAAATTTGGCTTCAAATATATAACACTCCATTGAAGTGCACTTTTTTCATTTAAATGCCAAAATTTACCATTACACAATCTTTAAATCTTACATTGGAGACGCTCTAATGGTTGCAAATATACCCAATAGTTTCTATCTCTCAAATGATCCAAGAGTCCTAAATATTTCTTCTTTTTTTTTTGTTCACATATATTCATATTATTTTTGAAAATAATAGTAATTATAATGTATTTCTTTATGGGGTTGCTATAATAATAATGAAGGAGATAGAACTAAGAAGTGGAGTAGAGGAAGTGTTTGGTAATCTCAAGTTGAAAAGTAACGTAATTGAAGGAACTGGAGCCCAACTGTTTTATTGCATCATTTCCAAGTATCCGCCACCTTTTATTTTATTTTATTTGTTCAAATCTTACGCGCTCTACTTTATAAGCCGTCCAGCAATCATCATGATCATTGGGTTCAAACTTGTTGCAAATTGAAATGTAAATTATTGGGGGGATTCACCACTAATGTAGTGATGTAAGTATGTTTTCATTTTTTAACGCAAATTACTTGTTTGATTCCTACTCTCTAACTTTAAATCGAAGTTATTTGATTCTAAACTTTTTTGGGGGTTAAAACTTAAAAGCTTCTCAAAATCTTTAAAATGATGTAAAATAATCAATAGTTTTACTCATGAAAGTTAAAAACCGGATCGAATAAAGTACATATATGGTGCATGTATGCTATATCATGTAATCTCTCTAGCGATCGTTAAATAGTTAATTATCTGTAATTCATGTGATATTTTCTGTTAAATTTTTACCATCTGTTATTGAAAAGGACAAGTAACCCTTTCTTCTTCTTCTTTTAAAATGTACTCATATTGGATACTTATTAGTATCCATTTGGATCATAGATTACATTTGAATGTACATTCAAATCGAATGTGTGCATTTAAATGTGGAATTTGAATTGCGTATGAAGTTGGAAAAAACGAGTACTGCACATATTTCTAAAAATTCAAAATTTAGATTTGTATTTTAGTTTAATTATTGTGAAATAGTTAAACATTCAAATAAATTCACTCCAATAATTGGCAACCAAACGAATTTAGAGTCCACTAATAATTTTAGTTGGAGTGGTTCATCCAAACATGCCATTAAAGATCTTATCTGGGCAATAAATTATGAGTTCGGATTTGTAATATTTTGAGTGAAACTGAGCTCATCTTTTCAATTAAAATTGGGTTAGGTTATTTCCTTTTTGTTTTATTAGTGGACCATGCGGAAAACCAATAATTTTTTTTTTCCAGCAAGCAAAAATTTTTTGGAGGATTTTCTTTAGGGGAGCTAAATAACATTCTTTTTAAGTGAAAAAGTAAATAATATATTTTAAAGTATTTGAAATAAATATCATATTTACTAATGAAGTTGAAATTTATTTACTAACAAATAAACTTGTTCCTTCAAATTATAAAACCAACTATTTAGTTAAAAAAAGTTTTTAAAAAATGACATATATGCTATAATTTCTGTTTCGATTTAGTTAGAAATAATATATGAAGACTGTGACTATAAGCATAACGTAACAATATATATTTTCATACCTAATTATATCATAATATTTAGAGTTTTCTTAGTAAATTTGCTATTTACTACTATTTTTCTAAAACATATATATATTTACTCCAAACATTTTAAATTTGCTATTTATGTTGGGGTTGGGGGATCGTTGGATATTTTTTCTAGGGCGTGCCATTGACCATAGAAAGTTCAGCCGATCCATTTGGCCTATAAGTCCAGGCACGAGAGTTGGAATTTTAGCTTTTTTAATTTGACAAGACAGGCGATCGAGTAAATACATGCTTTAGTACTATATATATTTTTTATAGGGCCATTGACAATATATATATATATATATATATATATAGATATGTGCGTGTGTGTGTGTGTGTGTGTCGATTCTCTCTTCAATGAGTACGTATATCAGCGACGGTGATGAAGAAATTCTATTTGAATTCACTTTTATCTGTTTAAAATTCAAGTTATGCCATATGTAAGAATCTGTTCTTTGATACATATCATATGCTAATAAACTTTATGAATCTTGAGCTGGTATTTTTTAAAGATATAGTTTAAGTAGATACTCTTCTAATGGTGCTGGATGAAAACATGAAAGATATTAGTACTTTTTTTTTTTTTTCTAGAGAGAAAAAAAAGGAAAAGGAAAAAAAAAAAAAAAAAAGAGAGAAATTACAAACGAAGTTTACATTGTAGACTCGGTCATCCTTTCTAGTTTGAATAATATACGTGTGTATCACACAACTTCTAATCAGGCATGTATATGTATCTCTTCCTCTAGTTTTTGAAACTGATAGATCGATGAGAGTATTTAATGAGATGGGGTCTGTGTATTTAAGAGTTATATGTATAGGATAAACTTTCTCTAGAAAATGCCAAACAGTTGCAATCTATATGCCCATGTGAAATTATGTATTATTTACTAATTTAATTATTTATTTATTCATTCAATCCTCAATGGCATCCACTCGAAGCTAGTTTTCATGGTTTGCAACCATAATTATTATTCACCATTATTTGTGTCGTTTTCTTGTAATTATTACGCAATTTGTTTGTCAAGTCAACATTCACTTGGAATATTTCACACCTAGCTAGCTACCATCTCATTTTTAATTTGTTTGGGCTAATTAAACATTTAATATTTGAAATTTTTTTAGACTAAAAATTTTCTGTTTTTCCCCACTTTATCTTTGATCTATGGCGCACATCTTAGTTAAATAATTATTGCATTCACATGATGATTTTCAAAAGAAATAGGAATGTGGAGCCTTGTAATGATATATGAGAAAGGATCTAAAAAATCGATTTTGAATTACTTTTCTTTTTTGAATTTGCTAACATTAATGACATGTTTGAATCATAAATTTGAAATGAAATGTAAATTAGTGAGGAAAAAAAATTGTTTGGAAAAATAAAAAAAGAAAAAAAAAAAAAAGGAAGGGAGGGGGTGAGGGAGGGGGAATAACCAATGTTCTTGTTTGGAAAAATAAAAAAAGAAAAAAAAAAACAATTTCTTGATGAAGTAAAGGGTATAGAAGCATCAAAGATGTTATTTACTGAACAAATAAACCCTACAAATTTATGATGCATGGGCCATCCTAGAAACCCTAATGTGTTTCAAGAGAAGACTTGCCTCGTTAGTCATCACAGTCGTTTAAATGAGACAAAACTTTGTAAAGGGAAAAGTCTAAATATATTGAAAGCTACCTCTAGGCACTAGCTGCACGCCTACTTTACATATTGTCTACAACTTTCCAAAAAAAAAAAAATCAGATGCTTGAAATATAAGATGTTAAATACTATCATTAATAAATAAAACGAATTTTATTTTATGAGTATTTTGTTATATAATAAAGATCTACTTTTTATTAATATGTGATGTTGGTTCTTATTAATATTGTTATGCGTATATCAATTAAAAACAAAAAGGAAGAAAAAGAGATTAATAAAAATTGATCCTTAATAAAATATAACTTATTGGGTAGTTAAGTGTTAATAATCCATGAAGTCTCAACTCCAACTTGTTCAGTTCCGTATGATTATATAACCTTCTTCTGGTGAAAAAGGTCATATTCATCTCTTTCTTTTTTTTTTTCCCTTGCTTTTTCTGAGAAGTACTTTGTTCACATCACATTAAAAAAGATGTTCGAACTTTTGAGAAAAATCAAAGTGAACTCCTTTAATTAGTCAATGAATAATAGAAATACTATATAAAAAGTAGAATATAGATCAATACATGTGTGTATGTATATATATAAATATATGCATGGAAGCACCTCTAGCTAAATGATTAAAATGAAGTACTGTACTTGATTACAACGTGAATTATTTTTGTTTGAATATTTGTAATGGACATCGAAATTGGACAAGCATGATTAATAAAGCAAAAAAAAAAAATCGAACTTATTTTGGTAGACGTCTTGTATGTTACCAACTCTCAATCAGTATACCCCGATGTTGGTGGTTTTGTGACAAAGAATGCCTATTTAGAGTCTTTATTTTTACCAAATTTCAAGGTCAGATTTCTTGTCATCTTATCGGTGCGACTAATGGACTCATCTAATGACCACTGACATGAAGAGCGTAAGGACACCACCGATCCTCTTTTTTCAACTTTCAATATTAAGATATTAAGTTCGAATTATCTTCCCAATCTTAAACAAAAGAAGGGGAAAAAAAGAATAAGTTAAAATTAATAGGGGGTATTTATATATCCAACGGGAGGGGAACTAAATTAATGAGAATGATTTCAATTAAAATTGTAATTCAAATTATGAACAGACCATTATTGTTGAGGTGACTTACGAATAATGAATATTATTTAGTGTTAACATTTTCATAGCTTCTATAATTTGTTAACTAGTTAAAAGAGAAATATAACAAATTATTAGCCAAAAAGACACCAATATATATTACAGTGCCCACTGATTTTCAAAACAACAGGTTGGGGCCAAAAAAAAAAAAAAAAACCATCAAGATCAACAAAATTGTGACCCAGCATTAATTATGAGATTTTTTCTTTTTTGTGCATTATAATACACATATTCATACTTACGTGTAAACAAAGTAAACTTGTAAATACAATTATATATCAGATGTTTTGCACTGATTTATTGAAAGAGATGTGTATGATTCATATTCATATTATATATAGAAGACTAATAATCTTAAGTCAATGTCGTTTTATGGCATTTAATTTCCTGCTCGAAGAAACAGCATTAAAACTCTTGACATTTTAGTGACATCTCAAATAAAGAGGTCAAATCAATTGCTTGTTTAAAAAGTATAAATATATATATATATGTATATATACACGGACATCAATCATGCACGCTAAGTGCGTATTCATCATATAATTCAATTGACAATACATCAAGGTTAAACTAAACTATACCTGTGTGATGAGAAACAAAATATTCTTTTAATTTCATTGCATTATTATCACAAAAATCTGGCAAATATATCTTCCTAATTCAATTTTCAGATCTTAGCCTTGATTGCACTAGAAATACACGTGGCAACTGCTTTATCAAAACAGTGACGTATGATATCTTGAAATATATAACATAATATATATGATTGTAAGCATGGCTTAAGCAAAAATTCCATATCCGACTCCATTCTCACCCAAAGTTTTTTTTTTTTTTAAGTAAAAATATATAGAAAGTTTAACACTGAAATTTAGTTGAGCCTCATAATTCTTTTAGGAGGGGGGAAAAAAAAACGAGTTTTATGGTAAGGGTCGACAACATGTATGTACTCGGTTAGGGTTGGACGCCTTCTATGAAATTGTAAACCTAATCGAATTCATTTATAAGAAACAAAATATCTAACCGAACTGCCGGAAGAGAGGAACCGATGAGACCCAACCTGTTGGCAGTTAGTCGTGTCGTGTTGAACCCGTCGAATCTTGCAATGGAAGTGAAACTGTTAGGTTTTTTGTTAATCATCATAGACAATATAGGTTTTTTTTTTTTTTTTTTTTTTTTTTTTTGGGCTCTATGGAGCTAGGGTTCCCAAGAGAGAGTCATGAGCCCTAAGTGTTCATGTGTGGGACTACACCCGTATTGTGGGAGCCCAAGACAGCAGAACTTTTTGAATCACTTTTGATTAGAATTATGTAGTCCATATCTCATGAACTCTACATTCTTTTCATAACAACTTCCTAACAAGACATCCTTGATTAAATTCTGACACCCCCTAAAAAAAAATACTCTGACATCCCCTATTCCATGTGCAAGTAACAAGCCACCGTCTTTCTCGCCAAATGAAGCTTCAAACTTATCGGTGAATAAAACTAACCCATCTTTCGAGTAAAATTGGATAAGGTCCTTTCTTTTCTCACTGATGGGCCCCAATATTTTTTCTATGGACTACGGAATGGAGAGCGGGAATGCTAGTACCTTTGTGTCATCTCTGTAACATGTTCTGCAATAAGAATAGGGGAAAAAAAAAAGAGGGTAAATCTCCTTTATCCTCTAACCTTTCACATTTATCAGAATTAACTTTTCAAACGCACCATTTTCACCCCTAATCTAAATCTACCAATTCCATGCCACTTTGTGTTACACAAGATTCCTCATGATTTTTTTCTTCTACCTATTTTGAGATTAATTGAGAGTAAAATAGTTCATTCGAGAGAACCAAAACCTTCAAGGGTTACTCTAGTTTCAGGAGGAAAGGGAAGGAAGTCGAAGCTCGTTGAATGCAAGTAAATCCAGCGAAAAAGAACTTGCCCGTTGAGTTGAAAGCAAGAACTTGAGTTGGAGCTGATTCTGCTAGCACATTGCAATTCAATGCCTACGAAGAAAAGAAAACAAACGAACGAACGAACGACGGAAGCTACTGGAACACATTCCCCTCTAGATGAAAGCCTGAGCCATAGAGTTTCAATCAACCAACGCAGTTTTTCTGAGTTTCTCAATCCTCTCATACAAAGTCTGGACCATATCCTCCCTTCCCTCATCAAGAAGAGCTTGTTTCAGATTACTATACAACTGTGCCGGAGGCCGAATGCCCATATCCATCATCTCTTGAAAGTACTTGCAAGCATCATCCAACTTCTCCTCATAGCATAAACTGTTAATTAGTGTGGAGAACATGTGCATCCCGGGAAGCACCCCTTTGGCCTTCATCTGATTCCAAATCTGAATCGCCATATCCAAGCGATCCACATTACAGAACATCCTCACCATTATCTCGTACGTACTCACCGTTGGCTCA
Source organism: Ficus hirta (assembly GCA_038430175.1). Classification (NCBI taxonomy): domain Eukaryota; kingdom Viridiplantae; phylum Streptophyta; class Magnoliopsida; order Rosales; family Moraceae; genus Ficus; species Ficus hirta. The sequence continues at coordinate 8,304,329 of CM076595.1, read as the reverse complement.
CAACCAGGTTCCTGACTCATCCTCTGGAAAACCGAGAAAGCTTCTTCCGTTCTTTTGGCCTTTATCAAGTGATGCAAAATTATGTCATAAGTTCGAGAATTAGGACCGACCCCACATTCTCTCATCTCATCGACCACCTTATATGCATTGTTCATTTGCATTGACCAGCAATAAGCTCCCACTAAGGCGTTGTACGTAGGTATCTCAGGATAAAAACCGCTAGCCTTGGATCGTTCAAAAAACACAAGAGCTTCATTCAACCTCTTTGTGGAACCCAACCCGATGATCAAAGTACAGAAAACATGAGGACTAGGCTTGCAATTATTCGCCTCCATTTCGTCAAATAAGTTGATCGCTTCATCATACTTCCGAGCCTTACAATGTGCATTGATCATAATGCCGTAAGTCACAACATCAGGCTCAAGCCCCTCGCATTTCATCTCCCTATAAACCTCCATAAGCCTCAACAAATTATGTTCATGACCCCACCCTTCCAACAAAATTGTATACGACTTGATATCGGGTTTGAACCTTCTTTCACTCATTTCGTCGAACACCTCCTGTGCTACCTTCACATACTTTGATTTACAGAGAGTATCAATGAGTCTATTGAAATCCGAAACTTCGGGCTTAAACCCGAACTTCGCCATCTTCTCGAACGTCGATCTCGCCTCCTTGACATTCCTCGCCCTTGCATACCGCCTAGAAATCAACCCGAAAGTGTTCTTAGTCAACAAGCCTTTAGCTTTCATGTCGTTAACCAATTCCCATATCTTCTTGAACTGTTTGATCTTACCCAGAGCTTCAATCAAAGCTTCATAACTCTCCGTCGTATGTTTAAACCCATTTTGCTTCTCAGCCCACCTGAAGAACGAAAGAGCAAGAACACCCGAATTGCTCAGCTTCTTCAGAACCTCCACGACAAGAGCCGGCGACATTTCGAAGTGAACACCGTCGAGAAAGCTCTCGACGCGGTTGTTTGAAGGGCTGTTGGACAACATCTTGCATATGTTTTCCACGTCTTGCGCTGTCTTGTCGGTTGAAACTTGGGTTTGTTGTTCTGCATTGTCGCGGGTTGGTTTGTAAGAGAGAGTGCGACTGAGAAATGGAGATGGGTAGCGTGGTTTCGGATTTCTGGGGAGGTTTTCTGGGATGGTTTGGGATGGTATTGTGTGTGATCGGAGGAGATGATTGGTTAGAGGTGATGATTTTGAAGCGAGACTTCGAAATTGTTGGGATAAGTTGAGGGGTTTTCTGGGTGTTTTCCGGACAAGACTGAAAAAACGAGAGATGCCCATTTGAACTTTCAAAGACCAAGAACATCAGTTGCTACTTGGCACATATATACATCTATAGTTCATACACCACACTTTCGTAAAACGACACTTAATAATTTTTTTTTATAAATTAATAAAACAATCAGTAATTTAATACAATATTTTAAAATAATTCATTTTATTTATAATAATAGTTTTAAATAATATTATATTATACACAAATTACATGTAAATCCACTAATAATTACATATATCTAAATTAAAAGTTACATCTATCGAACCTATATGACTGTCGGAAAGATCAGATCGTTAAAACCTAAAAGTTAATCTAACAACAAAAATAACCGTAACTGTCCTAAGAACTTCTTACCTTCTTACCATAGGTTTTGCCAATACAAATATATCAACAAAACCTTCCATTGTTTATATGAAAAATGTTGCGTTTCAAGAATGTTGCACCCACTCATTGGGTTTTTAACATGATTTGTAAAACGTCAAGGGTAAGTTTAATATTAAGGTAGAACACAATATTTCGATAAAACACACTCGTGAGTCTTTGGTTCCACCATCGTCTAGCCAGCTCTCACTTTCCATGTAAGAAGGAATTTGAAAGTGAGATTTTCATCGGATTCCTATTTGTGGAACTACACTTTCATGGCCTTGCCAGAATAAAGATATCTATTTACGAAGTCCATACAGATTTAATTGAAATTAAATAAACAATAAGACGGCTTCGAAATTTGAGATGAAAAAATGTGTAGAGAGAGAGAGAGAGAGATAGATTGAACACCTCAGAATTCAAAGAATGAACTTTCTGAACAAATAATCAAGCATTCAACAACAGCCGACTACTATAATCCGATGACAGGTAGAACATACAGCAGCATGCAAATGGAAGAACAGAGGGACGCCCCTTATTGATTGAGAGGCTGTGGGATGGCTCTTAAATAAATGCTTGCCCCCCCACGAGTGAATGTTCGTTTCGTTTCGTTTCCCCTTCAACTCTGCCCGTGTTATACACATCCGTGAAGTCTGCGGCAAGAGGAACTCCCAAAAATTATAGCACTTTGAGGCCAAAAAATGCATCTGAACTAATCGCAGTTTTCCGAACTAAGAAGCACGTTCGGATGGACTGCACCTAGTCTCAGAAGATCTTGCATGAATACAAGCATCTTCATTTGCACTGATTTGACTGTGAATTCCAGTCATCGAGGAGGTTAGTAATGGACTCTCCAAACGTTTTTGCTTGAGGCCCAGGCTTCAGGATGTTGACATCACCCCATTGGGAGCACGGATCCATCCACCAGCTTCTCCGGCCAGAGCACCACGCACCTGGGACAGGTTGTTTGCGTCTGCGCTTTAGGATCTTTTCATCTATCAAGTTCAGCACAGGATCATCTTTCTCAAATTGTCTTGAAAAAGCGGCCCCGCTTTGAATCATTTGACCAAAATCAGAAACGTTGAGGAAGTGAGGTTCCATCCTCGGGGGATTGTCCCAGATCATGTATCTCAAATCGCTGTTCACCGTCGTGTTCTTGAACTCTGGTGAGTTGCATATAACAGAATGGAAATAGCTTTCTTGAGACAAAATAACGTTGGTAAAATACATGAGCAAGGTCCGCGGCAGGTTATCCCAACCAAGGATACAAAATTCCAAAAATGATCGACTCAGGGTGACCCATGGTGAACCTGCAGATCAAGAATGTCACTAGCATTCCAAGTCTAAATAAACCCAAGAACATCTAATAAAAGAATATATATATATATAAATATATGTATATATATGAGAGAGAGAGAGAGAGAGAGAGAGAGCTTGCCTGTGAACACTTTAAATGCATCAGGTGTTTTCCGCTTTTCTGTAGCATGAAAAATTTGGCTCCTCCTGGCTAGGTATATCCCCGGATCAACAACAATGGGCTGAATCCTTTGCGACCTGCATAAAAGGAAAAACAAAAACATAATGATCCGAATTCAATCTGTGTGCTACAAGTCTATATAGCTAAAATTGGAGACAGGGCTGCATACTCTTTCCATCCAAGGTCACTGGTGTGATCAATGAAATTTAGATCCCTTCTAACAGAAGAGAACACATGAGAAAGATCTGTGGAAAGCGGTCGAAAAACATTAGTTAGTCAAATTCAACATCCAACTCAATTTAGTACCAAACACAAGTTGCTAGTACATGCAGATGGAGATGCAAATGTTCAACTGATGAAAAACAGAAAAGCACGACGAATTAATGTTAAAGGCCAGTAGGATCCAAAAATGGAGTTAACTTTAGAAATCAAATATCAAGTACAAAGATACAAGATCACCGCCATAACCCCAATGCAATTTTTCATCCTGTGCGTCAGGGGTGGGGCTTATGCAATCACAATTACTAGCGATGAGTCTAATCCAGCTTCTCATACAAGCTTTCTTGGGGTGGTCTTGATGAATGTTACAACAACTAGTTTTTGAGTTTTCCATTCCATTGAAATTTTCTGGAAGATCAATTTACACAGTTGTATCACGATCATTATAATAGAAGAAAAAAATCAAGCCCGACTCATCTTTTCTATTCAGATTTGAGACTATGTTCAACTGGCGAAAAACAGAAAAGCACGAACAAATTAATCTTAAATGCCAGTAGATCCACACTTGAAGTTAACTTTAGAAATTAAATACCAAGTACAGAGACACAATGCAATCACCACCATAACTCCAATCCAATTTTTGATCCAAGCTCTTCAGGGGTGGTGGTGGTGCTTATGCAATCACAACTACTTGCGATGAGGTTACAGTTACTCTAATCCAGCTTCTCATTCACGCTTTCTTAGGGTGGTCTTGATGAAAGTTACAACAACTAGTTTTCAAGTTTTCAATTCCATTCAAATTTTCTGGAAGATTGATTTACACGGTTATATCCCAATCAATAAGTTAGAAAACAAACAAATCAAGCCGACTTGTATTTTCTATCAATTTTCAGAACCAAGTTTACCAGTCTTTATTATCCTAATTCCTAACTATACCAACAATTTTAAGGACATCACGAATCAATATATATAGAACACCAGTTCAAATAAAGCCCAAAAGTCAACTCGAAACATTCAGAGTCACAATTGCAGGAAACTGTGTATAGCACTAGGAACAATAGGCTTGATTTAATAGAAATAGGAGCTAAACAAAGTCAACGACACACTAACGAATTTCATTGATCACAAAACTTAAAAAATACAAATTATTTCCCTTTTTTTCCAACTGAATCTCAGATTCTTCTCCACATTAACATCCCAAGCATCAAAAACCAACAAATTTAAAAAGCAAATCTTCCAAATCAAGAGCTAACCTATCACAATCACAAACCTAAAAACCCAAACCAGCACAAATCACCATCCATTCCCAACTAAAAATTCAATTCTCCCATTAAAAGTACCACAAACAAATATATCATACACACACACACACACACACACACACACATATATATATATATCAGACAAAATTTACCGAATTGGCATACCATCCTGAGTGAGCAGCGGGTAATCCATTGCACTCAGAGTAACAAACCAGTCCCAGCCACTATCAACCCTCAACAAAATCGCCGCCGCACGGAGCACCGTGGCGATATTCGAGGCCCCCATGTACGTCAGCCGATCGGGCTTTCCGACCACATCGACATTCCCGAAAGCCCTAACCGCTGTCACCGACCTCACCAATGCCGACAGCCGCCGCCTCTCATCATCGGACGCCTCCACGGAGAGATGCAGCAGGTACCGATTCCTCGGATGGTAAACCGCCAGAAGAAGCCTGAAGATCCGCTCGCAATCGCCTTTCCCTCCCCACAGGTAGTACGCGAACGCCGGCGGGTAATGCTGCCCCTGATGGACGATCGCCGGGAACGGCTTCGAAGAGCTGAAGGCGGAGATTGACGAGAACAGGAGGAGAATCAAAGACAGAAACGACGCCGAGAAGAGGGTCAACAGCCATTTCTTCCTCTCAGCTCCCATAATGCCGGTAGTACTGTTGAAGCATATGGATTCGAAGCAATTCACGGCCAGTTTTTCCCCCGATCGATCTTGGTTCCCGCGACAATGGCGGACAATCAGATTTTTGGGCGTTTACAGGATTGAACTTCACAAAAACAAAAAAACAAAAACAAAAACAAAAAAAAACGATTTTCGAAGCCGGATCAGATTCAGAAAACTGCCAAATTCTCTCTCTTCTTTCTCTCTCTAAGTGCAGTGATTTCGAGGGTTAGGGTTTTCAGCTCAGATTTGGTTGTTGAAGAAGAAGAAGAAGAAAACAGAGTTCACGTTTTCTTTCTTTCTTTCATTCAAATTTTCCTCTCTTTTTTTTTTTCGATTTGAATATTTTGATATCGGAAAAGCTTTTTTTGAGTTTTATTTCGCACCTTTACGATCAGTTTCAAATGAGCCAAACCGAAACGTTACCCACGCGTCCAACACGCTCCAGTATTAGAGACAACCGTTTTATCTTCTATGATCGGGATTGTGACGTGGAAGTCACGTGCTAACTTTCGAAGGTGGGGAACATTATGGAGCTGTTTACTGTTTCAGTGCTTGTCTTTTTTTTTTTTTTAATAATTAATTAAAGGTTGATTTTACAATGGATAAGTTTTTTTCACCCTATTGATAGTGTAAAAAATTTTTGATTAGTGGATCAATTTTATTGGTTTAGATTAAAAATGTAATGTGCACCAAAACTATTATGGACACCAAAGCACTAGATTATATACGGAAAAGAGAAAAAAAAAAATGGAAAAAAAAGCGGCTAAAACTCGCGATGGACGGGGGCGATCGACGGCCGCGCGGTGGAGAAGCTCAATGGCTTGCGCGGCGGAGTGGGCTCGATCGGGAAGGACGGCGAAGGGCAGATCTGATACGCAGGCGAGCTCGCGATGTGGGCAATATCGCCTGTTTCTGGCCACGGTACGTTGGGTGGGGGGGCGGCGTCGCCGGGGTCTGGGGGTGGGGGGCCGAGGGCTCGACGTCGGGGGGAGGGGGTGGGGTGGGGGGGCCATGGCGCGGATCTGGCTTGCAGGGGGTCGTCGCCGAGGTCTGGGCACGGTGGGGGGGTGTGCCGGTTTCCAAGAAGGAGTTTCGCCGTCGTCGGGGGACTCGGTCGCGTAGTCGCTGCGGGGATCGCTGGGTCGCCGTCGGGGGTTCTGGATCGTCGCTGGGGCTGGTTTTTTTTTTTTTTTTTTTTTTTTAAGAAGATCTAATATCCACCCTTAGATCTTACCTCACCAGGGAAAGCATCTGTCCCCAACCATAGAATTTCCCTTAATTAAATTATTACGTGTGAAAATGAAAGAGTGGCGTTCCTCACCGACAGGAAATATTGCCATGGACAGTCAAAAGAAGGCGACGTGGAATTAGCAAAAAAACGAGGAGGAGTGGAAATAGCAGGTTTTATATAATTTAAAAAATTAAAAAATGTTTTATAATAATGAGGTTTGGTGGCTGGTGAGAGTCGTGCATGGGTGAGAGTTAGAATTACGATGACCATAAGGATTTATGTCTCTCTCTCTATAGGGAAAAGAGGCATGTTTCTTGTTTAACTTTGCATTTAGCAATTATATAATTAGGGGGAAGATTTTTAAATAATTTTTCAACACTTGTTTTAAGGGCTTTTTCTTAATTAATTGTGATTGTACAATTTGTATCAAACCACATGTTTGAGCACTGGGGTTGGATATGATAAGAGATTTTTTTGATAACATCATTATACCAGATTTATTTTTTATGTTTTTTCTAATTTAAATTGTGTAATTGAGGTTGATTACTTTAACGGTATTAATGTCCCACCAATGGAGACACCACATTATAGAATCTTAGTACATACAACTTGAAATTGGATATTATTAGAGAATTTTTAAGACAACACTACTATACCCGTTAGAAGTTGAATTTGTCGCATGCTGTCAAGTTATTAGGTTGTTATGATATGACATCCCCCTCCCTCTCCACCTCAATTAAACTAGTTTTTGGAGATAAATTATATCCAAGCTTATTTAACACGATATCAAAGTCAAACTTTTACACAATAGTGGGTTGGACCCCAATCCATTTGCTTAGCATGCTACGTGCGAGGGAGGGTATTAGAAGTTGAATTTGTCTTACATTACAAAGCTACTGGACTGTTATGGATTGGGCAACTTCTCCCATTGAGTTAGATTTAGGAGATGAATTTTATGCAAGCTCATTTATCATTGTATCAAAGTCAGAATTTTACATCTGATGGTGGGTTTTGGATGTCCGATTTATTTGCTTGACACGTTACACGTGAGGAAGAGTGTTAGACATTGAATTTGACCCATATTATCAAGTTATTGGACTGTTAAGATGTTTACAAAAAAATATTTATGCATTTATTGGTTTTCCTCTTCTTGAGGTTTTATTCTCTTGATAGAATCCCTTCTTTGGTTTTATTTCTAGTTTTTATTCTCTCCATAGAATCCCTTCTGTGGTTCTATTTCTATTTTTCTTGTGTGCTCATTATCTTTTTTACATTGAGTGATTCTCGCATGATATCATAACTAGAATATTACACATAATAGGCTTAGATTCAACCCATTTGTATACATGACAGTTGAATTTGTCTCACAATATTAAGTGACTAAACTGTAATAGTGCTTTTACATGAGTTAAACATCTACTCCTCTTGAACTAATTTTTTAAAAATGAGATCTACCCAAACTCATTTGGCCACTCATACTATCAAGTTCAATCAATATTTAAGGTATTGCTCCTACAATAATGACATCTCATTATACAATTTTTTTCTTTCTTTTTTTTTTTTTTTTTTTTTTTGGTAGAAAGTTGTTAAAGGGTTGTTAAACAATAAACTCGTGCGTTAGAATACTTTGGCGTAATTCACACTACCCCAAGAATGAACTTTATTTTTTATTTTTTATTTTTTATTTTTGGAAATAAAGCTAGAATGAAACTTTTTCCTACTTTCTGCGTCCTTGGCAAAACAAATATACGTCACACTTGTACGAGTTTTGCATTTTACTTTTTCTTTTCGGATTTTTACAAGCAATCGAGTTGAAATGCCAATCCATCTCTAAGCCCTACATTTCAATATGATTACTTTCATGAATTATGAGCACAAAAATATCATCATTATATGCAGCATAATAAGACTTTCGTTATTTACTATAAGAGAAAAAGAGGGAGTGAATTCCACCAAATAAAAAATTTACTTTGACAAAAAATTAATAATTTTAAATCAAGAAAATAAAACCGACCAACATGGTCTCAAATTATAACAAATCATGATTATAATAAATAATCGGTTTCATCAATAAACTTGAATAATATTAAAAAATAAAAATATGTACCAAACTATGAAAATGGACAGTACTTATATGGTATACAAATAATCGAGCACACACATGATTTTTATTTTTATTTTTATTTTTTTTTTGTGAAAACTAAACAATTGATAGAAAAATCTGAACGATCGAAATCCAGTGATGCGTAGCAGTAAGGGCCACCTAAAACACTGATTAAACACACAACCTAATACTTGAAAACAAGAAAAACACATGACTAAATGGGAGGAAAAACCGCCATTATTACAAATCATAATATATAAAAAAAAAAAAAATCCCAAATGCCACTTACATAACCTATGACGATGAGATGATTGATGAAAGAACCATCAAAAAAGCAAATAGAAAACCGTGAGATACACGGTTGAAGCAGCACCCGAATAGCAACTCGTAAGCCCCATGCACCGCCACCATCAATATCACCAAAAAAAAAAAAAAAAAACCCAGAATTGCCACCACCACAGGAATTCCACCGCTACACAGATCAAACCACGAAGGATTTCGAATAAGGAGTGTTAGAAACAACAATAACAAGGCTCCAAACAAAGGACTACCAACCTCCGCCCCCACCTTCAAATCGGTCCAATGAAAGCTCTACATTGCATAGTGTCCCCACCGGTAGAGAGTTCATTAGTCTGAGCTTGACGACCAAATTTCAAGACTCGGAAGACGACACGCCCGGAGGCGGTCTAGAAGTTCCAACTAGCCCACTTCCTTTTAGGTCCTTTTTTTTCTTTTTTTTTTTTTTTCTTTTTTTTTTTTTAAGGACCAACGCTTTCTGCATTAACAAGAGTCAAGACATTTTTATGTTGAATAAAATAAGTGACAAACAATTAATAAGCGGGGACATAAATGATGAATGATGCAAGGTATTATAGCTTTTAGACCATATGTACCTGAAAGTTCATTAAGGATTTAATGTTGTCAGATTGTAAGGCACTTTAAAATGGACATTTATCTGTTGGTAGTTGTTCTATATTATTCCTAATCTTGAGGATTTTTTTTTTTAAATATAAATTGTCAACATTTTTTTTTTAAAAAGAACGCTTGTCTTCTACTTTGCTCCAACACAAGACAAACGAATGTGTTTTCCTTGTTGTCAAAACTAAGAGAGAGAAATAACACTAACATTAAATAATAATAATAATAACAATAATAGAAAGCTCCATCACAAGACAAAGGAATGTGTTTTCCTTCTTGTCAAAACAAAGAGAGGGAAAAATAAAAACATTTGAAATAGGAGTGTTAGAGTGTATGAGAGGTGTCTAACACTACAACTCAAATAAATAAAATCATGCATTTGTGTGAGACTCGTCTAAGACCAACTCTAATGACATGTTTATTTACGTGCAGTCGGAACACATGTGAATCAGAATGAATAACATTCAAAGTGAATATTCAGAACTAAATTAAATTATTTAGTTGGATTTTAGAAATTAAAATCGAAATTACTTCGAATCTTATTTATCTGTTCATTTAGACTCATATTCAAAATAAAAGTGTTGTAAATTTACGTACACCATTTTAATAAGTTTTGTCTTTTTAATTCAATAATGTAAATTATACATTTACTATAATTATAAGTAAGAGAAATTTAGGTGTAGAGCAATATTTTGAGTATCTATTTATATTTTTATCCACTCTAATATTAAATTTGATAATTTTAGTTTTATGAAATGATAAAATTATCAATATTACTATTATGATGAGCATAAATATAAGGAGGTCTCAAATTTAATAGTATTTATGTAATATTAGGACAACATAAAAATGAATACTTCTTGTTATGATATTCTCTACAAAAATTTAAAATAAACTAAATTTTCTCCGACAAAATTGTGTACTTAATATGCGTTTAGAACACGGATGTGAAATTAAATTTTTAGATTGAAATTAGTTAATTTTTCAAAAACTAGTTATATTTTTTATTACCTTTTCAGAAATATATAAAAATGAACCTAAAAACTTAGATTCTAGACCTGTTAACTAAATTGACCCTTATTAAAATGAAGTTAATGATAATTGGAATAGTTTTAGAAAAATTAGAGTTATAACTATACAATGTAATTATATATTTTTTTTTCATTTCCTTTTCTATCCTACTTTTTCCAAGTACTAATGATATGTTTGGTAGGGTAGATATTGAAAAAAAAAAAAAAAGTTTGGAGGGATTTTTAGGGAAAAAAGAGAATATAAGGTTGTTAAGTGGGGTAGAAATTGGGAAGTAAAGAAGCAGAATATCCATGGTACCCATTCTTTTTAAATTATTCCAACTTTGGAAAGAAACTGAGAAGGAAAATTTTGCGCAAAAAATAGATAGAAAATATATATTTTACCCAAGTTTATACCTTTTTCGCTCATTTTTGTACGAGGCTATACCTTATTTTACCCAAATTCTAATGAGATATGCTTAAAAAACAATAATTCCTCTTATGGTTGCACTTTCAAGCTGAACTATGTTAAAACATACTGGTTTATCTTAAAATAACTTCATGCCATGAATACTATTTATTGTCGTTTTTTCTTCCCTCTCATAATCAGACTATTTAGTAAACTTCAGTAACAACAGTCTAGAAGGTCTTATGCTACTTCAGAGATCAGAGTAGCCTAATCTCTCAGATTGAATTTACCGAATCTTCATCACTGCCGTCGCTGTCACTGCTGCTGCTGCTACCACTTCCACTTCCGCTGCCGCTACTTCCACTTCCGCTGCTACTACTGGAAGAGGAAGTCTGCTCATCCCTCTCCTCTGCATTCACTTGTGCTCGAAGCGCTTCTGCAGCATTTGGCCCCTTGTCAACTTCGTCACCACTATCGTCAACATCAGCAATCTCATCATCAGTGTCGTTTTGATGTGGTACGTTGATATCAAATCCAATGTTAGCTTTATCTTCTGCAGCATTCCCTTCTTCAGGTGATGCAGCACCAAAAATGTCCTCGATATCTATTTCGTGATGTTCATCAACTTCATCATTCTCGTTCTTAAGATCCGGTGAAACGGTAGAGGCATTTGGCAGATCAGATGAAAAATCCACAATCCCCTTACCGGCAGATTTTGAACCTGCTGCATTATAAAAACAAGACTTGCTAAATGGTAAATTACAACAAAATACATCTTTAGTTCAAATAGTCCGATATGAGAATCAAATTCAACTCTGAAATTCTAAAACACATTGGAAGTAAAATCTTGATTTGGTCAATCTACTTCATATACTAATCGGAAAAGACTACAAGTTACTAAATTTTGGTCACTTTCAAACTCAAATTTGAGAGACAGATGTGATTTTCCATCACTTATCTTAGTGCGTCTCCATTGCAAACTGTTTTATGCAAGTAAACAACAGGCTTCAAATCCGACAAAGAAAAGCAGACTAACATACACGACTGCAAGGTGATCATGGCATCTTAACAAATGATTCCCAAGACTTGCAAAAAAATTAGACTCATGATGGGAATAACCAATAGAAACAAAAAGAATCGGTCGAACTTAAGAGTCTTGTGTGAAAGGATGAGAAATGCAAAAAAATGTTCGCATGTGGTTTAGAAGTAAAACAAACCAAAATTGGTGCCAAAGAAAGAAAATCAACAAGCACTGACATTCTACAGACTCGTTACATCATGCAATGAAGAAAAATGAACTCCATATAAACCAAATAAGAATATCACACGAACCTGGATTCTCGGACGTGCCAATATCAATTCTTTCCACTTCAACCTGTACATATTTATTCCAAATAAATGTTTATACATAACATGAAAAGGGCAGAAACTGCAAGAGCAATACAAGAAAAACATTAAGGATGACACTTGCCTAGACCTGATCAACACAAGGAAATAGAATTAGAGATTTAACTACATTAAAGAAAACCAATTCATGAAATTGATCGAAACGGAATGTGCAAGGGCCTAAGTGTTTGTCTGTTTCAAAAATCGAACATCGAGTTTTCTTAACGTCCAATTTGATTTCGTAGTTCTTTTATCACTTCATGAGATTGCTTCAATACAACCCCTTTCAAAAGTTTCAGAGCTATATCACATGTTACATTGGCAAAATTGTACTCCAAACTCAAAGTACGACAAGTTAACCGAGCAAACTCGATCGGCATTGCCATGAAGCGCATTGCAAAAGCTAATCTTGCACGAGTAAAACCAAAAATTTTTTAATCGAGTTAGCTCTGAAAATTGTTCCGGACTCAACAATGAACAATCCACAAGAAACTAGAAATCCAAAACTCCAATCTCTAAAATTTAGTAGCAAAAGGGAAAAAAAATCCATCTCAATCAGGTTTTCCTCAAGTTTCCATTGTAACTTTGTAATGCAAATCACAGACTGAAATTGACATGAACAGCAATTACCGGTACGGCGGAGAATGCGTTTCTGCCGACATGAATAGTCTTCGGAGCCTTCGCGACCGGAGACAGCCGAGGCTCCACGACAGGTCCGGAAAGAGCCGCCGAGGAGGCGGCGGCGGCGGCTGCGGCGGACTCGCCCGGCTGACGGCGATGCCGGAGCTGATTCACCGACCGATGAAGCCGCTCCAATCGGAAAGTCTCGCCGTCAAAGAACAAAACGGCGTCGTTCTTGTAATCCTCGCTGCATCCGTCGAACGTCACCTTCGGTTTCCCCAATTGATTGTTGTGAAACTCCACCGTAACCCTATTTTCCTTCGTCTTGCGCAGTGATCCAGGCTTCGTTTTGTCAATCGAAGCCGGTTTGAATTCATCTACATCGAAATCAAAATCAAAACAAAAACCAGTAGCAATCAATCACACATTCGGACATTTTCCCGCATTTTCTCGGGAAACAAACAGTGACTTACATCGCAAAGTGCAGTACTTGCTGGAAGATTCGTCCTTGAAGGAAGGACCTAACATCAGATTGTACCATCGATCGGACTGTGGAGCGGTCTTGGGCTCTTCCTTGGAGTTGTTCGACATTTTTCTGTCTAGAGAGAGAGAGGGGAAGAGAGAGAGATTCAGGAGCCTGGAGGGAAACTACGGTGACAGGGACGGGACCCGCCCGGAGCTGACATGGCACGATCCGATTGGCGGGTGACGGTGGTACCGCAGAGGATCTAGCCTTTCTCCGTACAATTATATAAATATAGGGTTTTTGGCAAAAGGACCGGAGGACTGGAGGAGTTTGCCTAAGGGACAGGGACGAGGGCGAATCGGACTTTTCACGCTGATTGTCTGTCGCAAGGACCACGTGTAACTGTAGTTTGAGCTGCACGATTCTTGCCACGTAGTATCTTATCCGTGAATTCCCCACATAATCCAAATTTATTGGTTTATTGGTTTTGATTGAGGGGAGTTTACTTCACGAGTTTAAATTAAGATTTTTAAAATTTTTTTGTCTTTTTATTTTTTAAATTTTATCTTTTTCTTAAAAGTTTTTTTTATTTTTTTTTAAAATTTAAAAAAATTTATTAATAAAATTTAAAAATTTCAACTTAAACTCATTCAACAAACTCATTCAACAAACTCCTGAATGATTTTGGGCAGGACTCATACCAGATAGCTGCTATGCTTTTTTGTTTGTTTTTTTTTTTTTCCTCCCCAGCCAATTCACACGTGGGCAGCTCAATTCATGCATGCTACATAAGCACACGTGTGATTTGTCACTGTCGTTTCTTTTTTGTTGCTGTTTCTTTCAATTTTTCTCGACTTTACGCATGCTTTGTCGTTTCTTTTTATTGTTGCTTATTTAATCGTCGTTTTAAAGGACATCATGGCCGTTCCGTTTGCCAAGTCGTTTTCACGACGCCGTTGTTCGATTATTGATATCGTTCTTCAATCAATTGTCGTTTATCCTTTTTTCCCCACCTCTTTTGTTCACTTTTTTTTTTTTGGTCGTTTTCCGTTCCTTTCAACTAAATTAATTATGCCTTTCATTAATCCCTCAAAACTATCCTTGAAATTTATTTCAATTTCATCCCTTACTCTCTTCGTAATTTAAAAAATTAGACTAAAATGAAATGGCTTCTATTAAATAGGTTATAAAAAAAAATTTACACATTTAAAAATACGTAAAACATCATTAAAAAAAATCATACTAAAAAACCATAACATTTCAAAAATTGATCTTGATTTTTTTTTTGGGATTTTGTTTTTCAAAAAGAAAAAAGGTTTGAAAATTTTTGCTAATTTTTTCCCAAAAAAAAAAAAAAAGTTTATGTTCGTGGATGAATGGTTTCTTTCAACTATTGAGATGCTCATTTGGACCGTTTGAACACTCGACTATTCCCAAAAAAAATATATATATATATAAATAAATAAAAAATTAATGACATTTCTATTGAGACAACTTCTTCTCTGGTGGTCTCCTCATAGCCTCCAACAGGGACAACTAATAATAAATCACCTGGTAAAGTTGTTATTGCCAGGCGTTTGTTTGGAATTATATTTAACTCTAATTAAATTATATTTTTTCAGTTAAATTTTATTTTATTTTTTTAAAAAAATCAATAAAAATTATTGTTAATTTTTAAAAAATTAACAAACTCCAATTTAAAAATTTTAATTCCAACCGGTGATCTAAACGAAAGCTAAATCTCTTAAGCAAATCAGGATAGTAATGCAGCTAGGATTTGAGTCCTCAACCTCTATACGTTGAATATCCAGGCATCCTGCTATTGACCAATAGGATCAATTCTAGCATCAGTATAGGACAAAAATTCAGTGTAGGATCATCCATGTATTGATGGCAATATTCCAATTCAATTGAGTCAGCTTTCTTTTCAAGCAAGTACAATCCTTATTAATCTTCCTTATATATCTAATACAAATTCTTGTAAGGAGATGCGGATTATGCTTATTCTAATTAGTAAGAAACGAAGCATGAAGAAGGTAATTGTTAAAAACAAGATGGAGCCCTAAAACACTAGGGCAAGAGTTACAGGTTTGAAAAAAATCTTAGGTGGATTTAGGAGATGAAGAATATTTATAAAGATATGGAACTTAACGAGGATGATACTATCAGTAATCATATTATTATTTATAAAGAGGTAAAAATCGTTGCTTTGGGTTCTTGGAAGAAATTAGCGTATCTATGTTATTTTTCTTATATGAAATGAGAATGTCATTTCCTTTTGAAAATAAGGACCCGTTTGGGGACATACGGAGATGATGTTCGAAATTTGTGTTGGAAATATGTATTTGGAAGGAAAATTTTTGAAAAAATTAAGTGATATAGAAAATTATATAAAAATTTGAAATGTGTTCAAAAAAAATATATAAAATGGATTTTATCTTGTTCGTCTCGTCGTTACGAAAATTTTGACATAAAAGTCATCTTATTCCGATTTGAAATGAGAAAGTTATGAACTTTTAAAGTTTAAATTTTTTGAAAATAAAAAAGAGGAAAAGTTTGATGTAAAGTTAATTAATTTTTATTTGGAAAGTTATAAAATGAGAAGAAATATTATTAGAAATAGTACATTATGTAAAAATTCTAACCATTTGTTTAGATGAAATATCCAACTTCCGAAATTGGAAAATTTTTACAAAAAAGTATTTGTTTTAACTTTTTTCATCATTATCTCATTTTGAAAAATAAAAACTATCTCATTTCAAACTTATTTTGTATAATACTCTTTAAAAAAAAAAATCTTTTTGAAATATTCTCATAATGCGTTATTCCTAATATTATTTTTTTTCATTCTAAATAACTTTTTACTTTCAAAAATAAAATTTTTTACACATTCAAATATCATCTTATCTCAAAATAAAAAGACTTTTTTATTTAAAATAAAAAAAATTTTCTTTTTGAAAATTGACATGTGATTCGAACAAAACCTAAATAAATTCTAAAAACATACTGTATTAAATATATTTGAGAATAGTCCATCATTTTTTAATAGGAGAAGAATGGTGAAAAAAAATTAAGAAAAATACTCTATATATATTTTTTTCACTCATTCTAAAAACGGGCATATGAGACAAAGAGAGGATTATTGCTCATAATAAGAAGAACTTCAAAATGAGAAAATCACAATGAATTTTCTTTTAGGCTATTTTATTTTATTATTATTATTATTATTATTTTTTTTACTTTCTTTTAAAGATTTTTATGTTTTTATTTGCAGGACCTTTACTTACTATTTCATCACATCTTATCCTCAAGCAGCCACGCGTCGCTCTGCTGAACAATTACATTACCGCTGGGAAAACGATTTCGCATCATGAACGACGTCGTTTGGCCCTCACTGTATACTTAATCCTTATTTTACTTCCTCAGTTTTAAGCAAAATTCAGCTGAGAGTTCAAAGACGCTTCAAAAAGCTTCAGCGGAGTCGAGAGAGAGAGAGAGAGAGAGAGAGTTCAGAAATGCCGGGTTTTGGCGGGAACGGAGTGGGCCAGGTGGTGGCGGGCCTAGGCTCGAGCGGTTTGGGCAAGGCCCTCGCCGCTGTCGCCGCGGCCTTTCTTTTCCGCCTCTTCTCCGGCCCAGGCCCGGCGCTTCCACCGGAGTCCTACGCCGACGACTTCGACGATGACGACAACGCCGACGAACAAAACGACGTCGAACGAGGCGACTCGGGGAAGGTCACTCCAGTCACAATCCGGTGGCGAAACGTCACCTGCTCGCTCTCCGACAAAAGTTCTAAATCAGTAACTCTCTAATTTCACTTTCTATTCTTTTTTCTCTCCCATGTTTGGCTGCCGAGAAAAAAATGTAGGGTTTTAGGTACTGATTTCGTAATGTTTGTTGATCCCGAGGTGCGATTTCTGCTGAAAAACGTGGGAGGAGAGGCGAACCCGGGGAGACTGCTGGCGATTATGGGGCCTTCGGGGTCGGGGAAGACGACGCTGCTAAACGTACTGGCGGGTCAACTATCGGCGTCACCGCGATTGCATTTGTCGGGGGTGTTGGAGGTCAATGGAAAGGCTAGTTCAAACAAAGCTTATAAGTAAGCTTTTGTTTGGAGAATTGAATTTTGGTCACGTTGGGTTTGGGATTTTGGTTATGTGGTTTGATCAATTTTGTGTTGTAATGGCAGGCTTGCTTATGTGAGACAGGAGGACCTGTTTTTCTCGCAGCTGACGGTGAGGGAAACGCTCTCTCTCGCTGCCGAGTTGCAGCTCCCGGAGATAGCTTCTTTGGAAGCCAGAGATGAGTACGTCAACAATCTGTTGTTCAAGATAGGCTTGGTAAGATAGGATTATTTGTTTTCGGACATTACGCGATAACTCTGGGATAAAGGATATTGTAGGATAGTTTTGAGAAATCTGGAATTATGAGTATTATTTCCCAGTTGACTAGAATGAACACCAAAGTTATTTATATGTCCTTTTACTTTCTTTTCCAAATCTAGTTCTTTTCTCATTACGTTCCATAACAGTTTGGTAAACATGTCGAGAATATTGGTTTGGGAATGACTGATTTTGTTTTTATTTGACTTGCGCTGCACCCTTTGAGGTATGAGCTTATTCTGATGAAGATTTGTGGTTTGAACTTTTTTTCTTTGTCCTTCAAAAGGTCAGCTGTGCGGATTCCATAGTTGGTGATGCCAAAGTCCGAGGAATCAGTGGGGGTGAGAAGAAACGCTTGTCTCTGGCATGTGAACTGATTGCAAGTCCGTCTGTTATATTCGCCGATGAGCCCACAACCGGTACACCTACTTTTTGTAACTGTGTTCCTTATTTTGTCAAACTTATTGTCCGCATAGGCTATTCTTCTTTGTCTTTTAACAAAAGAGTGTACTTTTGGTTCTTTCAGGACTTGATGCCTTCCAGGCCGAGAAAGTAATGGAAAATCTGCGACAGCTCGCACAGGATGGACATACTGTAATTTGCTCCATTCATCAGCCTAGAAGTTCGGTATATGGTAAATTCGATGACATTGTCTTGCTAACAGATGGTGCACTTGTTTATGCTGGTCCCGCAAGGAATGAACCACTGGAATACTTCTCTAAATTAGGGTGGGCCCCTAAACCTTGTCTATTTCATCTTCTGGACCAAAGCTATTTCCCACATTATATTTCAGGATTTTAATTGTTATTTTTTACTGGATATTGATAGGTTTTTTTTCTGCTTCAAGAGGCCCGTTGCCATATTTTTATTTTGAATTGAGACCCCGTTTATTGACCATGAGCAAATGCTTAACTTGAAGAAAACTTTTCTCTCAATCTCCACACAATTGGGTAACTGTATAAAACGTTAACCTTTTTAGCTTTTGAACCATATTGATCACTTCTATATTCAGTTAAATATCAGATTTACTTGCATGCAAAGCACCACTCTTTGAATTTTGTGCTTGCTGTAATATCATGACTGCTAAGCTCCGAGTGTTTTTACTAATTGATGGTTTTTTTTTTGGTAGAAAACTAATTGATGGTTGTTTCAACAGATACCAATGTCCTGATCATGTGAACCCTGCTGAATTTCTGGCTGATCTCATATCAACTGACTACAGTTCTTCTGCTAGTGTCTACTCATCTCAAAAAAGAATAGATGGTCTTGTTGAGTCATTTTCACAACAATCTTCAACAGTTCTGTATGCAACTCCGATTGCGGTAAGAGAGGTCTCCAAGAATAGCATGAGGTTCAACAAGAAAAGTATAGTTAAAAAGAAGGGAGGTTGGTGGAGGCAATTCTGGTTGCTCCTTAAACGTGCGTGGATGCAGGTAAGTTATCTTATTCATGGGTCCGTGTTCAATATTCGTCTTTGTTAGCATTGCATGGCAGGAATCAGGGAGATTTCTATATGTTAATGAAGTGGTTGAACTGACAAAGAGATTTGACTATGCTACCCAGTTGATCTCCTAAATAGAGCTGGGATTTAGTGATTCTTGTTTAATTCTTTCGATAGTAATACCATAAAAAAGAAAAAAGGAAGAATGAAAAACAATGCGGTTCACTCTAACAATCTGCAAGACATATGTTGTTTTCTTAACTAAATAGTTTCTTTTACTTCTAAATGAGACCTTTTTCTAGTAGTATAATGGAACTTCAAGTCCTGATTTTATCTGATTGGCTATCTAGGCTTCTCGTGATGGACCAACAAATAATGTTCGGGCAAGAATGTCTATTGCATCAGCTATAATATTTGGGTCAGTTTTTTGGAGAATGGGAAGATCTCAGACATCGATTCAAGACAGAATGGGATTGCTTCAGGTGTGAAAGTTTATTGATTCCTTTAGAAACCAAGTTTCTTAATTTCTTTTTATAATTCCTGCTAGCATTATAGTGCAGCCATCATCTCTTGGATTAGTTTAAGTTTAGTTGGTTCCATGTACTCTTCCAGGTTGCTGCCATAAACACAGCGATGGCTGCTTTAACAAAGACCGTGGGAGTTTTCCCTAAGGAGCGTGCTATAGTTGACAGAGAGCGTGCAAAGGGGTCTTACAAGTTGGGACCTTACCTTCTTTCTAAGTTGTTGGCTGAGATCCCAGTTGGAGCTGCTTTTCCATTAATGTTTGGTGCCGTGTTGTACCCTATGGCTCGTCTTCATCCTACTTTGTCTAGGTAGCCAAGTCTCAGCATACATATTTTCTGATAAAGATGCAATCCTCCGGTTTCCTGTTTTTTTTTTTAATATTAATGGAAGCATACATGGACTGGGATAATTGATTCTGCAGTAGTACAACCAATGATAGACATGAGATCAGATACTTAGATACACCATCACAAAAATTTAATTAGAAAAAAAAAATATCCCCCAAAATTTTACTTGTCATTGCAATATCAGACAAACCATATTTGCGTGACTGGAATGTCATTGAAACGAAGTTTATAGAAACCTTGAAGTATTTTTCTACATAGTCTACGTGAAAGTCTTCTACATACTATCACTTCCTTGTTTCTCTTGGAAAATGTGACTGTTTCAAACTCATAAAGATGGCTGGTTACGATCTCAAAGTACTGATGTACTCACTTCGAAATTATTCACCCTTTAGGTTCGGGAAGTTCTGCGGCATTGTGACTGTGGAATCTTTTGCTGCGTCAGCTATGGGTCTTACTGTTGGGGCTATGGTTCCATCCACTGAAGCAGCGATGGCAGTTGGGCCCTCACTTATGACGGTTTTCATCGTGTTTGGAGGCTATTATGTCAATTCAGAGAACACGCCACTCATATTCCGATGGATTCCTCGTGTTTCTCTTATAAGATGGTAAGATAAATGATATCCTCCCAATAAAGAAACAATGCCTAGAAGTTAGAATGTTCTTTAATCTCAAAGTGATACAAATGATAGCTGTTTTTTTCCTACTGAATAACAGCATAGTTCTTTGTAAACTTTCAGGGCCTTCGAAGGACTTTGCATCAATGAATTTAAAGGTCTTAAGTTTGAGCATCAAAATTCCTATGACATTCAAACCGGAGAACAGGTAACGAGTTATATATAGATCCGTATACGTTGTATTTATCTAAACTTGTATGTATACGTTTCAACTCATGATGGATGTAGCTCTTTAAGAAGAAATTTTTGTTCCGTTTATTGATTTTGCAGGCACTTGAGCGCCTCTCGTTCGGAGATAGCCGGATTAGGGATACAGTGGTAGCTCAAAGTAGGATACTTTTATTCTGGTACTGTATGACATACCGTCTCCTGGAGAAAAACAAGCCGAAATACCAGCAGCTTGAGCCCCCACCAGTTGATCAAACAAAACCACAGCTACAACTAGAGCCTCTTGACACAGACCAAGTAGAACAAAACCAGACAAAAGAATCTCCACCTCCACCACCACCCGATCAAGTCGAGTCAAACCAGCGGGTTGAGTCACCCGGAATAGACCAAATCCGACCGTTTATCCTAGAAGGTTTGTAATTACTTCGGAATTAATAGTCTTCTGAAATCAGATATACAGCTATTCATTGATTTGTCTCATACAGGTGCTAAGTAAAAAGGAGATGAGATGTCTTTGCAATAATGGAGGCCCCATGTCTTTTCTGAACTTATAAGCTTTTCTATAGAAAAAGAAAAAGAAAATGCTCTCATTTTGTAATGGTTGTACATTCAAAACCAGTTTAGGAATCTCACCAATGCTCTTTGTAATAAATTTTCCAGCACCAAACTTGCAAGTTTTTAGAGAGAGAGAGTCATTGGGGGAGAGAGAGAGAGAGTCAAGGACCATTTTCACGTGAAGGCGCTAATCTAATGGAAGTTTAAATGGTCATTTGTGTCACTCTAATTGAATTTGAAACTTCAGAAGTTAATGTCTGCAAATAAAATGTAATAGATTAAGTTGTTATTAATTAGAATATTGTTTTATATTTTTATCGATTTTCCTAAATAATTAATCACAATTTGTAAATATCCATTTTATTTTTATTTTTATTTTTTTGTGTTGGGGGGGGGGGGGGGGGGAGGTGACAATAATTCATGACATCAATACGATATACATAATTTGAACCCAAAAAAAAAAAGGTACTATTTTTCACCAAACAAGATGAGAAGGAATTATCAAAAGAAAGAAAGTACAAGGATTCATTCAGCCAAAAAAAAAAAAAAAAAAGAACAAGACGAAGAAGAAGAAGAAAGTAAAAGGATTTTTTGCTTATGATGTCTGCTAGAAAGATGATTTTTGTGCCATATACTTGATTTGTTAATCTTTTTTTTTTTTTTTTTGAATTCATTGATTTGTTAATCTTCTCTATTTCCTTAATAAACTTAAAATATAAAAGTGTAAATAGATGAAATTTTCTACTAAACAATTATGTACAGTTTACAATAAAATATATAAGAATTTTTTACCTTCATATTTTTATCAATTCCATTTTTTTTAATGTCATCTTGATTATATTTAATATTAAAAACATACATTGCAATTTGTACCATTATCATTCTTAAAAAAAAAATGTGTATCATGTGAAAATAAAGATGTAACATAACACATTAAAAAAAATATAACATGCGACTAAAAACATAAACTAACAATAATTCACTATGTGATGTGATGAGGTGAAGAGTTTCAATCTCAACTCTCGAATTAAAAAAAAAATGTAACATGACAAATGATTAGGGCCGGCAATTTCGGACACGACACAGTGACACGACACGAGAACGACACGTAATAAATGGGTTTGGACCGCACGTTTAATAATTGGGTCGAAATTGGGTTGACACGTTTAATACGAAAATAAACGGGTCGAAAATGGGTTAACACGATTAACACGTTTAACACGTTTATGTTAGAATTTTCAAACTAGGGTCGGCAATTTTGGGCGCGACACGGTGACACGACACGAGAACGACACGTAATAAATGGGTTTGGACCGCACGTTTAATAATTGGGTCGAAATTGGATTGACACGTTTAACACGAAAATAAACGGGCCGGAAATGGGTTGACACGATTAACACGTTTAACACGAATTGCCAGGCCTATAAATGATAGTTTCAAAACCATATACCCAAAGGGAAAAAAAAATACACTTCACAAAAAAAAAAATTCAAAATCATTTTCAATTAGTGTTGCTTTTTTTTTTTTTAATAAATATTTTTTCTTTTCGTTACACTAATCGAAAGGGAAAAAAAAACTTCCAAAAAAAGAAAAAAAAATCCTGAAATAAATCCTACAAGAAAAAAAAAAGGAAAAAAATAAAAAAAGTTTCAAAAACCCAGAAGAGCCTAACTAAACCCTAACCCCCAGACGACAAAATTATTGATCTTAGTCAGTCACTCCCGAAAATCACAGAGCAACGCAAATGAAAAACAGGCAATAGTATCAGCAGTTGATTTGCTATACTGCACAAAAATGTCGAAATCGCAGCCATTTTCATGGGCTCGTCTCCTCCTCAACCACTCCCTCTCTAAACCCACGAAACCCACCTTCCCATTTCGCCGACCAGCCTCCACATTCCGCCACTTTCCCTCTTCCCAAACACTCCCACGGCGGGCCTCATTTCCGGCGAAGGCCTCCGCCCATTTCTCGACGGCGCAAAGCAACCCCTTCGGCGATCTCCTGAGGCAGCTGGAGATGGAGAAGCAGAGGGAGAGAGAGCAGAGACTGAGGGCCGGCCTCGACACCAAGGACCTCGACGAGGAGGACGACGAGGACTTCATGGGAATCGCGCCATTGATAGAGAAGCTCGAGAGGAAGAAGAGTAAGGTCGACGACAGGGACTTGATGCGGTACGAGGAGCCCACCGACTCCGAAAGCGACGACGACGAGAGGTTCACTCCCGACGCAATTAACAAGAGGGCCCAAGTGTTTGACAGGAAGTTCAAACGCCACAAGGAGCTCCTCAAGAACTTTGTTGAAGCTGGTAATTTTTGTACTTCGATTTGATGTGATTTAATTTGATTTGATGACCCTTTTGTGTAATTATGTTTTTATCATTGTTCCTTTTACTGGGTTTTTTTTTTTTTCAATCTGAGATGAACTTTAGTATACTTTGCACTGGATAAGAAGTTCAAATTGTTTAACAAGAGCAATAAAATAAAAAAACTATAATTCAACAAACAAATAAACGGGTTCACCATTGGGCATGTTTTTATGCTCCACAAACTCAAACATAAATTACCCTCGTCTTTTTTTTTTTTTTTGGTTGTTGTTTTTAATTATCTTCCTAAGTTATGATTTAATCTCAAGAAAAACAAATGAGGTTTGTTTGACGTGCAAGGTTAGGGGGTGTGGTGGGTTTAGTTTCTTACAAATTTTGGGAGAAATGATAATGTAGATTGAATATTAGGATTTTCCTATCTTAGCTGTCCATGCAGGAGAAGAAAATGATGGATTTGTTTTCCCTTCTGTTATTAGGATTTTGAAATGCGTTTTATTTATTTTTTAATGTGTTTAGCTAGGTATTTTCGTAGCGTGATGCGGTAAGATGTGTCGACTATGATGCAGACACTGGCTGACGACTTTTAAAATGGATGAGTAGGATTGAAAGTTGTAGTAAAAGTATTTTTGTCTTCATGCAAAATGTAGCATCCTTGGTGAGAAAAAGATAGGAGATTTAAATCGACTCTCAGGTTCATCAGTTCTTAGAGAAAATACTTTTTACATGTCATGGTGAAGATTTTTAAATGCATTTTTCGTGGCGTAGTCATGACATTACTTGGTGAGATGTGTTTACTTACTTTGCACTGCTCACAGAGACGCTTGATGATGCTTTTAAATGGATGTATAAGATTGACAAGTTTGAGGAAAAACATTTCCCGCTTCGCCCTGAATATAGGGTCATTGGCGAGTTGATGAACCATCTCAAAGTTGCAGAGGGCAAGGATAAGTTCATTCTTCAAATGAAACTAAATAGGGCTTTGAGGTTGGTGGAGTGGAGGGAAGCATATGATCCAAACGATCCTGCCAATTACGGGGTACTTCAAAGTACGAATCGGAACCAGGATGCTACCTTGGAAGATTCTGACTCAGAGACGTACGAGCGAAATGAGGCAAAAGTTGGCAACAATGACAGTGACGATGAAGAAGAATATGATGACATGAAGGAGAAAGACGATATACTGTTAGAAAAGATAAATGCTATTGACCAAGAACTTGAAAAGAAGCTTGCAGAATTGCATCATACGTTTGGACGGAAGGGTAAACTTCTAGAGGAAGAGATTAGAGATCTGGCAGAGGAAAGAAATGCTTTGACTGAGAAGAAGAGAACACCCCTCTACAGGAAGGTATAGCATGAGTCACCCGAGTTGGCATCTAGTTTAATATTGATGTTGCATTTCTGTCCCAATCTGGTTCAATCTTATGATTTAAAAATTACTGCATTTTCCTTTTGGCTACACGATGAAATAGTAGTTCAAATATGTTAATGTGATGTTTGTAGAAAAGTCCGTTTGACGTATCGGTTCACTATTTCGATAATCATGATTCATGCAGCTGTTTGGTTTTTTTTTTTTTTTTTCCAATAACTACTGTTGGTAAATGTATTCAGATATCTTAAGTTTCTCCTCTGATCTAAATATTTGCTGATTCTGCTAGTACTAATTACAGTTGCTATCAATCATTGGCAGGGTTTTGACGTGAAGGTCATTAACGTGAACCGCAGTGTTAAAGTTACAACGGTATTTTAACCATCTCGTATATTTCTCTTTGGAAATAAGAATGCATATACGGTTCTTATATGACATACATCTTTATGATTTAGGGGGGTCGTGTGGCTAAGTATTCTGCCGTAGTAGCTTGTGGAAATTATAATGGTGTTATTGGTTTTGCGAAAGCCAGAGGCCCAAAAATGCCTGTTGCCGTCCAGAAGGTATTTTCTTGGTGCCATGAAATTCTTCAGTGTTATTTTTCATTAAAAGATTTTGTATCATGACTTGATTTTCTTTGAGTCTCGAGTAATGTGATAGATAGGCTTGGATAGAAAACTTTAGTGCTCTCATTTAGAGTTTTAATTTTTCAAAAAGTCGACTTTGCCTTATAGGATCTGATTTAGATAAGAGGCTTTGGCATGAGTAAAGCAGCCCTCTGTGAAGTCCTACACAAGTATAATCATATGAAATGTTTTTAGCAACTCCGACACATATGACATCCCACTTAGACCTAGGAATCACAATCAGTCAATCATGCTTTGTGGTAATTATAGTACGGTAGTAGTATTCCCTCCTTTATAGTTTTCCATAATTCCGAATTCTAATGCGAATGATTTATTTAGGCACATGAGAAATGCTTTCAGAATCTCCACTACGTAGAACGGTACGAAGAGCATACGATTCCGCATGCGATACAAACAAATTATAAGAAGACCAAGGTAACCAATCGACTTAGCTGTCACATGTTTATCCTTTTTTCTTTGTTGTTGTATTTCGTTTTCCCACCACATTTGCTGCTGCTTAGTTTTGAGTTGAAAATGCAGATTTATCTTTGGCCAGCACCCACTAGAACGGGTGTCGTAGCAGGAAGAAAAATTGTGCAAACCATTTTAAGTTTAGCGGGTTTCAAAAATGTCAAGACAAAGGTAAGTAATCAAAGTTAGAATCAAATATCTAGTTAAATGTTTTTGGGGTCTAAACTGATATCCTTTTTTTTTTTTTTTTAAAGGTTGTTGGGTCGAGGAATCCGTTCAACACGGTTAAGGCTCTCTTCAAAGCGCTTACTGCGGTAAGTAGCAGAACACTCGTCATGCTCTAGGATTTTCTTTGATGATTCAAAGAGTTCCTTTTTTTTTTTTTTTTTAACAAATGAGTTTAGCTTGGAATTTTTACGTTTTTGTCTCCATTTCTGTGCATTTCCAGATTGAAACTCCCAAGGATGTACAAGAGAAGTTTGGTCGGACCGTGGTTGAGAAGCACCTTCTTTGATATTTGAAAAATGATAAGTATGTTTCAATTTTAGGCGCATTTTTGTTTTTTCAAAGAAAATTTATTTTGCTTATGTCTATTTGTGGATTTTGAGGAGTTTGAATCCCATTTTTTCCAGCTAGAATATATAAACAACAGAAATAAAGAGAAAAAAGATGAATTTTTTTGGGAAAGCGTCTTGGTTAAGATATTAAATTTTATTACTTATAAATTACAACTACCTTGGTCACCGCTCATTTCTATTTTCTAGCCTCTCAGGTTTGTCTTTTGATTAATCCTAAGTTATTAGCACGGTTAGTCCTTGAACTAAAAGTTTAGTGGGGTTTTATTTTGTTTTGTTTTTTGTTTTTTGTTTGTTTGTTTGTTTGTTTTTTGTTTTTTGGGTAAAGCTTGATCTATAGGCATTGCATCCCTTTAGTTGCTGAATTTTTCATTTTGGCAGGTTACTCCTTGAACTTTGGTTTTTTAATAGTTTTTCCCCTTGACTGTAGAATAGAAAGAATTTATACAATGTAACTTGAAATTTCATAAAAATATTCATGTATACAAGATGTTCTCTTAACTATGGTTAAGAACTTTTAACCCAAGGGGCTGGCTCAGTGATGAATCATTTGGACCTAGTATCTCAGGAAGCATTAGGTCTAAGATTCGATTCTTATTGAGTGCTATCAATTTCTCGGGGGCCGCATCCACGGGCAAAGGTCAGAGATTTACCCGATCCGTGTGAAGGGGGTGCTTTGTATGGAACCGTGGATTAGTTATCAAAATATGTGTGTGTGTGTGTGTGTGTGTGTGTGTATATATATGTATGTATTGTTAAGAACTTTTGCTAATTAAGAACTCTTGTAGTCATCTAGTCCACAACAAAAACAAACAACCGCAAACTAAAAGATCGGAATTGTGTTATGTGTAAACTTGGTGGTCATCTACTCCACAACATATGGTAATCTGTTTGTTCTAGCTCAAAGTTTTGCCCTGGTTATCACAAAAGTTATCTGTTTGGCTTGTTCACGCGGGGGTTTAAAAAGAAAGTGACCAGGGAATTCATCTACTAATCTTCTAATCCAACTCGATAATTTTGGTTTTGTCTACTAATCTAGTCTATAAACCACTTAGTTAAACAAAAATCTTGAGTATTGATAAACGGCTCTAATCAACCACATTCTCGATTAAGATAACGCGATTCAAGAGATAGGCCATGAACGCTTGAACTTCGAAAGCATAACATTAATGATGTAGCTATAATATTTAGGGGGGAGGAAAAATAAATAAATAAATAAATAAAAGGTTGACGGAGTAGCCATGTTACTATCAAGTGCAAGCTCGTTTTTTTCAACTAAAAAGAAAAATACGAGTTCTAGCATGTTTGCAATTGTCAATATTCTAGACTCAGTCGACTTCACCCGCCGTCTGGTGAACGGGTATACTTAAAAAATGAGATTGAAGCACAAAAATACCATAAAGCGCAAAAAAGTCAGAGAAAAATTCCAGATGATTCGAAATACTTTGGTTAAGTTGGGAGGATCTTGAGATCTTCTAGTCCCTCTTTCACCATGTTGTGCCAATCAATATCATCATGGACTTGGACCCACAAGATCATCACCAACTAGAAGCTCATCATCATCAGTCGGTGGAGTTAGTCTTCTTATTTAGTGGGAACGTATATTAAAATTAAATCTAAATCTTGTATGATAACTTCATTCTCAATACAATCAAAAAATTTTTGCTCGATGCATAAGACCAATGAACTTATAGGTAAAAAAAAAAGAGGGTAAAATTTTAGTGTGAACTTACATGAGATAATTAATTTTGAGTGTGGATAAAAAGAAAAAATCACAAAATATTTGAGACTAAATTATAAAATAAAAAAAAATTGCAATAGAGACGACAGTCCCAACTCAACACAATTTAACTTCATCCCTCATCGTCGTCATCATCAGCCATGACCTAGTCATTCTCATAATAATTGCATCACACTTTATCCAATACGTGTCCACCTCCCTTCTATGAATTTGTCTAGATTTATATGGGATATTTTCACTTATTGAAATACGCGTTCCTAATTCCGGCTCTTGTGTTTATTCCTTTTCGTGTTATTTTTTTGATGATGTTTCCTATGAATTAAAACTCGTTTCTTTTTCTTTTTTTTAAATTTTGGTTTTTTCTTTTTAGCCGAAAAGATAAAGAAAAATGATAAGATGGGGTGCATTGAATCCGACTTCTTTTCTTTGGACTCTTTCATTTCATGCAACACTTTCCTTGACGAGAGAAGTTTCTTCTTCCTTTAATTAAGATTGAACCACACGTCACTTTTATGTGGGCCTTTAGCCCAATTTCCACGAAACCCAAGCAAAACCACACGCCAAAAATGCCACGTGTCAATGTCTCACGCGGTTATTAGTTTATTATCTTATCACTCTCCCAAACCCAAAGTTTCTTATAAATAACACAAGACGGTTACCAAAGTCTCGTCCTTCATACATACAACACAAGTTAAACCAACACGTTACAAACTTCCTAGAGCATTTTGCACCACATTACATAAAGCATACCTCATCAAATATTTGAAGTTCAAAACAACCATAATGTCTTTAACAACTTCCTCCTTTTACTCCTTGTCTCTCCCCCAACGTCCTTATTATCCCGGGGATTCGACTCGCCGGAGATTGGGGTTCGACCGGAGACGGACGGCGAGGCCTCCACATGGCCATAAGTTTGCTTGTGCACTACAAAGTGATGCATCATTTGGTCATGGTTACGATGGTAAGCTTGTGGATGGGGACATGATCGTGCTTAGAATGCGGATTCACGAAATAAAGATGTCGGAGAAGAGTCAAGCTGAGGTGGCCGCTTCCGATTGGATGGAGTGGGAGAAGAAGTACTATTGTGAAGACTATGATTCGGATATTTGTGAAGCTGTGGGGTTGCTACAATCCCGGTTGATGGACACTAGACCTAGCTTGGCTTTGGCAATGCTTGGTCTTGTCTCGCTAAGCGTGCCTATTTCTTTGGGTGTGGTTTTGCTGCATTTGGTTGATGCGGCTAAGGTTGTCTTAGTTGGGCTTCATTGATCGTCTTAGCTAGTTATGCCTGACGGAATTGAGCCTGGTTCTCTCATGAGGCGTGGGGTCCAGTTGCTGAATAGTAAGATTTGTAAGAAAACATAATTACACAAATACATAGATGATACATATAATCTAATTGGTGCTAGTTATCATGTTCTGCACCCATTTTGTTTCACTCAGGTAGATTTAGGTATAGGTATTACTTTATATGATGTACCAATATTTTATTCCATACTTGCTATGGAAGAAAAGACTAGTTTTAGTGTTACCATTTGTTAGAAAACATATAGGAGTGATAAACACTTGTAAACACATAGCATATATATCTATATATGTATATGTTGAAAGTGTAACACACAGCATTTTGCTCATAGTAAATATGAAAACAGCTAGCTGTTTGTTTTCCTTTGAATTTTAGTTGCTTTTGAATGAAAGAACTTTGCAAGGCAATATTGTTTGATTTTCCAGAAGAATGATACTCATTATTGGTCATCAGCAAAAAAAATTAAAAAAAAAATAATAAAGAGAAGATAAAATTAGAACTACTTAATCGATTTCACAAAATCGATAAAAATCACACCACCAATGAATCATATCGAGTCATCATATAAATAAGCTCTGAAATAAAAACTATACCATATGATTCCTCCAAAATAAAATGTATACAATTTAATATATGTATACACACACGAATGTATATGAAATATCAATGTTGGAAACCAAATATAAAAATTAAAAACTGTTATTGTACTTGTAAGCCTTGTGGGGAGTCATTGATGACGTATCTTTCCCAATAAATAATAGAGATCCAATTCAACCTGGTTTTTTACTTTGAACTTTTGTCTTCACGTTATCAGTTGGCCACAACTATAGGACCTTTAATTTTGTTGTTAATATTTTTTTGTTTTAAAGTTTAGTCTAAAGCTATATAGATATAATATTAAAGTATAAAGAAATGGCACCAATTATTCATCAAAAAGAAATGACACCAATTAACTACACCGAGTCAACAATCATTAGTGCTATAGCTAGCTAGCTCAGGTTCGATGCATAACAATTCAATGCATAGGAGAAGTTAATATACCAGATCACATGAATTAAACGCCGTCCAAGTAGAAAGTCAAACTTGTAAAAATGATAAATTATATAACAATTAAACCAATTCTCTATGAAACTTTCTGCAATAATTAATAACTAAGGGTGTGTTTGGGTCAACAATTTTTGAGTTCAAATTCAACTTAACTCATTTGGCAAACAAGTTTGGTTCCAACTCTCCACTAAACCGTTACACAGTAAACTAAGTTTGGTTTACTGTGCGCCCAACCCATGTGAAACTGTCCTTGGTTTCGACAAGCACTGTGCATCCACCGCCCAAATTCTCCCTCCCTCCTCGCCCATTTGCTGCTTTGCTCGGTTGACTGGACCCACCGAACGAACCAGAAAAGCCTCGCGAGCCGGTGGAAGTAACGGGCAGCTACGGAGTCATCGGCGACATTGATCCGAGCTCGTGATGTTGTGGATGCCGGCGAGCTCGCGATGTCATCGACGCCGGTGAGCTCGTGATGTTGTGGATGCCGGCTCGCGGTCCTGGTAGTCCTCCGAATCTCACGGCGCCGAGGACTACCCACGCGGCCCTCCACCCTGGGTCGCGATGTAGGTGGCCTCCCAGGTCCTCCGCCGTGGGTCACGGTGGATTCGAATGCCGGGGTGGCGGGGGAGGCGAAGGAGAACAGAGACGGGGATGAGGCCAATGACGATGAGGATCCGAATGAGGCCGCCCGACATTTTCTCTCTCTCTCTCTCTCTCTCTTCTGTTTGTTTGTTTCTCTCTCTAAAAATCCCAGTCTCTCTCCTCTGTTTGTTTGTTTCTCCCTAAATTTCGTGTACTATAGGCGTAGAATTTAAGCCAAAGAACAAAAAAATCGTAAATTTGTGGAAAATACTTGTTTAAAATCAATTTTCACCTAAAAAGAGTAATTTTTAAATGTAATTTAACGCTCAAAAGAGTGATCGACTGATTATAGTTTTCTATCTTTGAGAAAAGGGGAGTTCTATAATAACACCTCTCCATTTTATCTCATCAATAAAGTTAAGTTCGTTTGCTGTTCGAGTTGAATTTGAGTTTGAGATGAGATGAAATTTTTAAGCTTGAATTGAGTTGACTTTTTAATAAATAGTTATAAATTTTATTGACTTTTCAGAAAAAGACAAAAATTGAGATGAAAAATTTGAGTTGAGTTTGAGTTAAACTCAATCACCAAACATAGGCTAAAATTTTCGACCGTTGGATTAATTTTATCTATTTAAACCAGATTAGGAGGAGAATTCATGTTTTTTTATTAGCACTTTTAAAAAGCAAAATTGTAATTCTTGTTGTTGTATTTTATGACTATGTAAAAAATATTGTAAAAGATTTTAATATATGTTGTTGATGTGTGTTTTTATTTTAGTTTATTTTATTTTTTTCATTTTTCCATTCACAACCTACAATAGCATGTTAACTTCTCTTTTCAAGTTAAACTTTTTAACTCAAACTCTTTACATCCAAACACGACCCTAACTCAAGTTAAACTTTTTAACTCAAACTTTTTACATCCAAACACTCAACTCAAGTTAAACTTTTCAACTCAAATTTTTTACCAAATGCACAACTCAAACTCTCAACTTAACTTATCTTCAATTCAACTTAAAAATCTTAACTCAAACTGTTTTACCAAACGGAGGCTAAGAAAATTCCTTTCAGGTTTTTCTAGTTGGGCAATGTTCCTCTACTCTACTGCTACAACTCAAAGTTTACTCATTAATGTAGGATCATAAAGATAAACTCACACCTTTACCTTAGCAAAAAAATAAAAATAAAAAAATGAGAGATCTGATTTTAGCTTATTTACCAAGTTTAATTAATTAACTTAATTAATTAATTACTGAAAGTAAGTAAATAAAATAGACACATGTAATTTTTACAAGGTTCGGTTTACCTACTCCTTGAGGCTACGCCCAAACGTTGAACTCTTCACTAACTTTCAAAAGATTACAAGCACTAATAGTCTTATGCAATCTGAAGACTCCCTCTCCATTGTTGCCGCCAGTCGTCTCGAATCCAGTTGATAAACTCGTTCACCAAGATTCCCTTGCAAGCTTCGTTGACTCCCTTCAACTACTGTTGTCTTGTCCCAAAGACTTCAAATCTTTCTCCCGAAAGATGCAAAAACGCAAAGAGCTATTAAATTACCAAAGTCTCAAAAACTCACGTTCATAACCTATGCTTTCTTTAAAGAGTATTATTTTTTAGACTTATAAATATGCTGCTGCACGTAATTCCAAATCAAATCTCGGATCCATACTTCAAAATTCTGATTTCATTCAAATTTTGAACTTGTTACAGATAATATTGAAATATATTCTGTAACAACCCCAAAATTCAAAATTCAAATCTGTTTATTTTAGGAAACAAATTTTTCCATCATTATCCGAGTATTTTCTCAATATATTGCACATCAATATCTAAAATCCTCTGCATAATAATCTCCCTTGAAATCGCAGCTATTTAAAGAATAAATATTGGATTTTTTGAAATCCTAATTTAAATAGGATTAGGAAATCCCATTTAAATTAGATTTTCCTTTTTAAAACAAATCCATAAGATTTCCTTTTTATAATTTTGTAGTATTATTTATTTCTTAATTATCTCTCTAGATCGCAATCAAACTGAATTCACCACGTCATTCCTAATTCGAGTCAAATTCTCAAAAGTCTTCAAGTCACGATTTGCTTCAACCTGTAACACATTTGTTGCAACATTTTTCAACACAATCTGCACTTAAAGTCTTAAACAGTTTTTGGTTTTTCCTAAATTGCCACAAATGTCAATATTAAAAACCTAACAAAAATAATAACAATTTTACCTTTTTTTTTTTTTTTTTTACCTTTAATTCAACCCATTAATCCAACAAACCTTTGTTATGCATACAAGCCAATCAAAACAGAAATAAAAATGTACTGCGTAAAGTTTTATGTTCTTATTAGGTGTACTTCATATTTTACACATTTTTTTAATTTTGAATTTTTTATATTTTCATTTACAGACGATCAATCACCAACCCTAGACACGTCCTATCATTAACAAAAACCCTAATTAAGTGGTTTCCACACGCCTTATTTAAATTTCCGAGGATGATGATTCGTTAATTAAGCCGATCTCAAGAGGGGTGCATTGAAAGTGATTGTAGAAGATTACAGCCTCAATATATATACTTTTTATTTTAGACTCAGGAATTAAAAAAAAAAAGTATTATTAAATATATATAACACTTTCAACGGGTACAGTTGCTAACATCCTGGGGTCTAATGTCCCAATAATTCAGGTTATAATAATATTTAATTGTACGCGCAAAAACTGCATCTATTGATCATGTTATCTTTAAAGACACGGTTTAGCGGCATAATAACCGCATAATAATAATAATTCCCTCTTGCTTAAGCAATTTCCTTAATCACGTGCTATTATCAGGCCCCCTACCTAATGTCCTCTTCACTTTTCAGCTGCATAATTGAAAACCACTACCAAAATATTTAATTCAAAAAATACCCTTTTTTTTTTTAATTGTTATTACTTAATCAAACCTATAAATATGATACAATGACACCAATTTGCAATACACAAACTAACTCACAAAAAAATGGCATTTTCAACGACTTTTTCCTCCAATCCACTTTGTGGTACTTTCTCAAAGAGATCATCATCATCAAGATCATCAAGATCAAGCCTTGTTGTGGCATCATCATCGTCATCGTCATCGTCATCAAGACGATCGGATCAAGCCAATCATGATCATCACAGATTGGTGGATGAGAACATGATAGTTCTGAGGAAGAGGATTCATGAGATGAAGATGGTGGAGAGGAACTATGAGCCTCCTTCTCATTGGATGGATTGGGAGAAGAAGTATTACACTTCTTATGACTCTCTCATCTGTCAAGTGATGGGGTTTTTGCAGTCTCAGATGATGAACACCAGGCCAAGCTTGGCCTTGGGAATTGTGATTTTGGTCCTCTTCAGCGTCCCAACTTCCTCCGCCATGCTCTTTTTCCATTTTTTGGGTCTAGCCAAGGGACTCTTCATTAATTACTAGTAGTCCTAAGTGGAAGACATAGCTACATGTTAAAATGGTAAATCCCGTTGGGACTAGCTTAACGGATAATCAGTTTGGTTACGGGTTTTAAGGTTGGAATCGAGAAATTTTTTTTTTTCCATTTTTTTAACAATAAGTGGGAGATATAAATTATTTATGTCGTAAACATATGTGTATACACAAGTGAAAATGATCATCAACAATGAAATTGTATACTCTAGGGTTTCTTATGCTTTTATTTGTTCTTGCTAATACCTTTTCATTTATGGTAATTAAATTAACATTGATTAATTATTTGTTTCTCTTGCAATTTAATTTTCTGGAAAAAATAAATAAATAAACCGCATTAAATTCACGTCATTTTATTAGCCTTTGAGACCCGGAAAATGAAGGTCAAATTGATTGGCTGGGATAACGGTGGAGATAAAATTATATTTTTCAATTTTACGTGTAAAGATGAAGATACGTATATACATGTGAAAATTATCATCAGCTATGAGTTTGTATACTACACGGTTTCTTATGTTTTTTCTTGCTAATTCTTTTTCATATTTTTAGTATAATCACCCATTTATTAAATTATTAATAGAAAATTCAGCATCAAACCTAAGATCTAAGCCCTGAAACCCCCTCCCCATTCGCTGACCTAACTAGCCCCAATGGGAAATTAGCAAATCATAATTACTTAGGTGACAACTACTTAATTATAGATAATTTACAATATATAAATATATGATTTGCTATTCTTTATTCTTTCTTGCACTAAATTGCTTTTCTTATACGTGATAAACCGTGTTAAATTCCTGAAAGGGGAACCTGCACGTCATTTGATTAATTAGCCTTTAAGACCCGGAAAAATAAAGGTCAAACTGATGGGTGTATATATATATATATATATTTATAGTATATTTTTCTATGTATTATATATATGTATATGGATGGATAGATATAGATGAACACAAACAATATGTTATTATATGATTCTAGTTATCAATTGTTTTACAACTTTGGTGCTGGTCCTTGGACATGTGCTAATTTATTGCAAACGACTCTCCCACAACATTATTTGCTAGTTTACTCGTATATATACATATTTATATTTATTAAAAAGACTTCTCAAATAAAGGACGAAAAAGGGGCAAAAGAAAAAAAAAAAAAAAAAAAAAAACTCGTGTACACACCACAGATGGTGCTCTTGAGTACATTTTCATATTAATTTATAAGTCACCGCATTAAAAATAAATAAATAATAAAAAGTGCAAGCAATTCCCTGCAAAATCAAGCAGATAGATGTTGAGGTTTTCCAAGCCACAAAAAAAATAATAATAATAATATCAAGGAAACTTCAATCTTCTCGATTTTTATCAGATTCACAGTATATTATATATATATATATATATATATGACAAGATCAACATATATTTTTTTAAGATTTGCACGCCATAATTATACAAGTACTAAAATCTGAAATCAAGAGTAAAGAAACGCGAGAGGTATGAAACAACGTGTAAGAGTAGTGCATTGATTCACGTTCCATTATTTGAAATATGAGATTAGCAAAATGGGTGCATATATTCTTGAGCATTCTAATTATACCACTTTTTTTTCCATAAATTTCATAATATATACCTGAAATGGTGAAATTTTAACAAGACTTTCTAGTAAATATTACAAGCGTAATTAGTTATGCAAAGATCTAACAAAGAATGTGTGTCTATCTTTACAAACTCACAAAAAAAAAAAATTTTTTGATCAGTTTTAATCTTTTAATTAAGCATAAAACATTGTCAACAATATCATATATGTTCTTGTAGGTTTTACCTGATCTATTAGGATAAAATAAGCACCAAAATAGCCAGAGCCCAAAAGAAACTGGGAAGTAATTTGTTGTCTTGATTTGAACCTGCCTAACAAAAGTCTCAATATCATCAGGTTCCATATATATATATATATATATATATATTGTACAAACCCCACCTTTCTGCTAAGCAGGAATGTGAACACTTGTGTGTGTGTGCGCGTGTATGTGTGTGTGTACATATGTACATAAGAGAAGTACAGTACTTGATGTAAGAATATTTCAGCCCTTGTCCTGAATTTCAGAAGGAATTTACTAGGCTATTCCATATCAAAAGTAGCAATTACCTATCTATTCTAGTTTGTGTGTGTGTGTGTGTGTGTGTGTGAATTTGCAAGTTAAAAAAAATGTGTGTTTTCCATTGTGGCCATCACCCGAAATACAAATTAGAAAAGTTGTGGTGGCAAGTGAGGGAGCTCCCTTCAGTCCAAGACATGACAGCCGTAATTGAACTCGGCTAGCTCCTGCATCGTTGGATCAGAAACGCACCAATTCCTCCAAGTTTTTTCGGTGAGCTCTTGGGCCAACGAGTCAGCAGCTGAGTGTCAACCTCGGTGTCTTGGACTGGACTGAAGAAAGCTCCTTCTTCCGTAACCCTTTCTTTTCTGCAAAATCACTCGCACCATAGAAAGTGAAGAGATCAGAATAGGAATATCAGAATACTGGTCTCAATAATAGAAAAAAGGAGCTTGCAGGGCTTTGTTTCTGCAACCATATCCTCGCACTATGTAAAGGGTCATATAAAATATTGCCCAAGAATTAAAGACCCTACCACGATTATTCTGTATTGTATAGGAGTTGAATAGACAACACACACATAAGTAATTTCTATATAGAGAAATACTATGGAAAGATCAACGTCAAGGCTACAATATATATATATATATATATATATGTATATATGTTAGAGACTAGAGATCAGAAAGAAAGGAGGAAAGCTAAGAAAGGGAAGCTGGATACGAGGAAATAAGGAGAAGGAGAGAAGGCTATATATAGATGAAAGAAAAGGTGAAAGCAAAACTCCGACATCAAAATCTTAGGAGGGTGCGGTGAGTGGTGATCACTTGCAGATTAAGGGCGTTTAATTCAGCGGTCGGAAACTTTTTCAATTTATTATTATTATTTTTCTAATTTGATAAAAATTTTAATTAATTTTTAAAAGATTGAATAACTCTTATTTTAAAAATTTAGTTCTAAACGATGAATCAAACCTAAAAATATCTAGGGAGGCCAGTGATGAAATCATGCCATTGATTGAAAATGTTTCCTCTGAGGCCCTTTGCGCGCAGCTCAAACACAGACAACTCTGCCAAGCTTTGTACGCTGCTGGCTCCAAATTTCTTGTCATACAGCTGGATGGCTCATTATTATTGTCCGATATCATCAAAAAGTTGTGTGTATACATACACACACGAAAAACTTATAATTTTGGTAGATGCCTTTATTTTACTGGAACATTTCTCGTTCAAAACTTAAAATGTTACACGTAAAATCAATTTTGATTATATATTAAATCGTTGAAAAATTGATTCAAGAACTAAAATAGTAATGCTTGTGAACCGATAAAGTCTAAGTACAATTTATATAGTAAATTTTCTTTCATATATATGTAATATCCGCGGAGGGCAATCTTATTTCTCAACCAGTACTACTGTCTCAAGGCTGCCACTGCTTTGTTTGATTTAGTATAAACCAGTGAATTGCCTTTTATGGTCCCCAAGTCTGATAGAGCAAACTACAAGATACATATACACATATATATATATATATATCGTTTTATATGTAAGGGATTCTTAATTTACATGTAGGGATCATTTATTCTTCAGCCATGCAAATTATTTGATAACTATCAGATATCTCCCTAACTAAGCTTTCTGATTTGCCGATGTGGAATTTGAGAAGGATATGTATTGAAGATGCATAGTGTTTAATTTTCTCCTTGATAAATTAATCTTTCGTTTAGTATGTATAATCTTTTTGTAGTTCGAGATGTCACTTAGTGACAATTTTATATCTGATACATTCTATATTCTATCACGAGGCCTTCTATCCCCAAATGTTTTGGAAGAAATGCATATATATAAAATCTTTCTAATTAACCTTTTAGAAAATACATATATATTGTCTTAACTTGTGTTACGAAATTAAAGAACGAGAATAGGCAACAGAGAACATAAAAAACAAGAACACACAGATTTATGTGAAAAATCATATACGGGAAAAAACCATAATAGAGGAGAAGAAAATCTACTAAATCAAAGATAAGTAAGAGAGAACTGTTACAGTAAAAAGAATATAATAATAAAACCCTAAAATTACATCATTTATATATATATATATATATATATATATATCCAAATCCTAAAATGTCTCATAATTAAAGCCCCACCACATATGTCATACCGTGAGCTTTTTAGACTGGGTCAAAATAAAATTCGGGTTACCGTATTCTAACAACTTGGTTATTGCTCAAGTCGTCCAACCATATGAAAAAGAACAACTTCGACATGTTTCATGTTAATGCTGATCATAAGATTGATCTAATGGATTTTTATATCTCAAATTATTTTAAATAAGAAAGCATAATAGATAAATGCTCCGTCTCCACACATGTCAATATATAGGTAATATTGTGTTGGTGAGTATATATACATATACAGATATATTATCCTTTAGCCTTGCAACTGCTTATAATTAGTTGTTAGCTATAGTCCAATATTTTCTTATTTCCCTCCTTGTTTTGAAGGCTTTTGTTTACCAGTGTGTTTTACATGTAGTTATTATGTACTATTCATTTGTATAATTAAACTCATGTTTAAGCGAATCATAAATTACTTGTTTAATTAGCAGAAAATTAGAAGAACATAAATTCCAACTAATTCACTCAGAAAATGAAAGAGGAATTTGTGTGTGTACATAGTTTACTAGTATTATTATTATTTTTTTAAATAAAAAATTCCTAGGTCACTAGTAATGGCTCTATAGATATCTAGATACTTTACGAGACACTCCATGTGGTTATGATATATTCCATTACAAGATAGGGTCATCATATGACAAGACAATTACTTTTCTTGCTTGGCTTGGCCTGGCAATGTCAGTTTGCTTTATTTGAGGCATATACAAGATGAAAAACTGTTTTTGTCGAATTAGATACTCAAACATAAATATATAAGGTCTTATATCTGTGTTCATGTGAAACGACACTAGTAACGTAGAGTTCTTAGTGTATAATCTTAAAATCATTAATGTATTACATATTTTATTCATGTTTTTTACACTAACAATTTCTAAATAGAATCATGTTACATATAAAGTAATATCAAATTACTTACAAATCAAATGATAATTTATATTTGAATAAAAAATTATATCTATCTGATAGATACGATAGATATAAAACTATTACTATATATAGCATTTTTTATGTTGGTAAAATTATAACATGTCATAAAATATGTAATATTATTGTCAGATACATATATAATAATATGTATGTATGAAAATATATCAAAATTGCTACAAAACAGTGTTCAATCAAACTTTTTTTCGAGGTAAGTAAATATCTTTTTTTTTTTTTTTTGGGTCATTTGGTAATCTTAGATAGAAATGCTCTTTCTCTTCGCACTACCTATAATATTGTGCAATTTTTTAACGCCAAATTATATCAAATATTATTATGTCAAACTAAAACTTAACACCTGGCGAAATCCAATTGAAATTGTTTAAACATTTCAAAATTGTCCAAAATAATACAATTTCATTAAATTTATATTTGGTAAATGAGTTTAACTCAAAATCAACTTAAATTTTTCATCTTAATTTTTATCTTTTTCTAAAAAATTAACAAAATTTATAATTATTTTTTAAAAAATTAACTCAATTCAAATTTAAAAATTTCATCTTTTCTCAAATTCAATTCAAACACCAAACAGATTCAAAAGGACGCTTTGCAGACATTATTTTCAGAGCTTTTCCAAATTAGAGAGAGAAAAGAGAAAAGAAAAGAAAGAAAAGTCAGTCGGGTAAAGATGGTACACAAATATCTGAGCTGTGGCAAGCTAGTTCCCAAACCCTGACCAGGATATTCTAGCTAGTTTTGTTCCTATATAAACCAACCTTACATATATATATATATATATATATCTATAGATAATACATATATATCGCCTGTTGTTTAAGATCATACTTACATATCTGCAGCTGAAAATTATTATATCATGAATAAAAATTGACGAGTAATCAAATCCCAACGAAATCTGATAAAAATCTAGTTCGTTTCGAACCCATCTAATTCCTTGAACAAATTAAAGATCATCACATGCAACGAAAAAAACAGGTCGAATCAAGAACAGTAACATAGCGATGGACTGGAAGAACAACTGGAGAATATGAATTCAAATGGAGTTGATCAGAAGGACAATGTACTTTTTTTGGCAGGTTTGGGAGAGAACCTTTCTTTCTTTGAAGTTATTGATGTTTCAGATGACTTCAGTAGTGTAGTGTGTGCCTGCCATTCTCTCTCGCACTGAGTCTAATACTGTGCGTGTGTGTGTGTTTATATATGTGTGGAGTACCTCTCTCTCTCTCTCTCTCTCTCTCTCTCTCTCTCCATATATATATATATATATGTATATATATGAACAATACAACTTCTCACAAATTATATATCAGGGAATCTAAATCATCATACCAACGTACTACGTCTTGTCATTTCACTTGTTTTTTGCTTTACCCTGTTTTGTTATGTACTACAACACCTTTTTTTCTTTTTTCTTTTTTCTTAGGCTCAGTTTGGTTGAAACAAGAAACGGAGGGTAGGGAGATTGAGAGACTTGAATGCTCAGTTTGGTTAAAGCAAAGGTGAAATATGTAGAGGATTATTATATATGATATTAAACTTTTAAGATGTTTGACACGAGGAGGGAGTGTGTCACGACCCAAACCCCCACACTGTGATTAAAAGGTCATTTTTCAATCGAAATTAATCAATTTTTAATTAATTAGAGATTATATTGTTTTACGTATATGAGGGGGTAAAATAAACAGTTTTGATAATTTATGGGATAAATTAAAATAAGATATATAATCCAGGGACATTCGTGAAATTAACTCTAAAATTAAAGAAAATTAAACATAAGTCAAAATTATAAACTTAGGGGGTGTTTGGTTTCAAGTTTAGTTTAAATTAAACTGTACTTTTTTCATCATGATTTTTATCTTTATTTAAAAAAGTTTTTTGTCTTTTTTGAAAAATTTTTTTATCTTTTCTGAAAAATTACTATTGAAACTTAAAAATTTTAAACTAAACACATTCACTAAACACCCCTAAATGACACTGGGACATTATAGAGTAAAAAAAATAGTAATCCTATAGAGTCTTTTAATAAACAAGAATAGTCCAAATTACACTGTTTTTTCTCAAAACTCAATGACACTGGGACATTATCGTACATATACAGTCACTAATACATATTGATACAGTTTCATTGAGAATTAAATAAGAACAGATATAAGACACTTTGTCCCAAACCTCGAGAACCTCGACAAGCGCAACCCGACACTAGTCGTTGCAAATAAATCATGTTGGGTGGGTGGGAGGAACAAAAAAATAAAGGTGAGCCAAATGCTCGGTAATTAGGAGAGAAATGAGAGAAACAACAATAAAATGACTCCAAAACATAGACATAATCAAACAACACACAAGAAATCAATGCACAGCGTAATGAGTGAGTTCATATATTTAGACATCTAACGTGCTCTCAAGTCAGACATAACAGATAATTAAGCAAACACACATGAGTCAAAAGTCATGTTATTGTGTATGTTAGGATATGTAAGAAACAAATCCGAAACTCTGTCAGAAATTTCATACCTGATTGCATCTTCGATTTTCTTTTGAAACCTGCCATATGTATTGGTCGACCAAATACCTTTGTGTGGCTAGCACAGTAACTTGGCCACGGCTCCACACATGGAACTTAATCTCTCCCCCATTCCCCACCAAGGATTAGGTTCGATAGGGTTGAGACTCTCGCCCAAAACATGCCTACCAAAACAAGAAA
Source organism: Ficus hirta (assembly GCA_038430175.1). Taxonomy (NCBI): domain Eukaryota; kingdom Viridiplantae; phylum Streptophyta; class Magnoliopsida; order Rosales; family Moraceae; genus Ficus; species Ficus hirta. Next base: position 8,261,388 of record CM076595.1, on the reverse strand, counting down.
GTAAATGAATAATTAAACTCCTCATATACTAACCCGAGTAAAAGAGTTCAAGGGTATTCATGGCTCACTGGAAACCATAACCAAAGTAAATGCATATGTATATGTCAATGCAACCAATAACGTAAAACAAGCATAACAATACAAAATTTACTATTTCATTTCAAATATGAAACGATAACAATACAATATACATATCCACATGAAACCCGACAACACACATTAGACACATGGACGGAACCATCCATGGCTAAGTGAGGGGGTGGGTTCTGAGCCCCTAGTGAAGTTTTATTTAATTCAATTTCACCTTTTAAAATTTTACATTTTTCTCATTTTGCTCATACTAAAATTTTTTAATCCTTATATATATAGGCCTCCGAAAAATTTTTAACCTTTAATATATGCCTCCAATTAAATAATAAGCTGACTCCACCGTTGATTAGACATAAGATGAAATTAATTATCTCGAGATTAGCTACATGTACTCTAATCAAACAATTAAGATTAAAGTAGACCAAGTCATCAAACACAACTAATAAGTAGAGTAGGTACCATGCTTATCACGTGAAGTCTCAATTCACAAACAAGAGACATGATAAATCAACAAGACAACAAGTTGCACAAATGTCCTCTAGTTTAACGGATCACGTGAAAGGGAAATACAATTATTATATGGTGCTAATTAAACATACCATGTGCTAAGTCAAACATTTCGCATAACCTAAATAAAGCCTATTTCATTGCTTAATAACCATGATTAAGGTAATTTCTACTCCTTTAATCCATTTCCAATCTTTCAAATATCCAAGAATGGGCGTGGTTTTGTGTTGGACATTGCACTTTTGAACTTGGATACTTATATCAAACCGTTAAAAGTTAATCTAATGGCTAAATCTGTCGGTCTTACCGATAGTGAAAATTAAGAGTTAACCTGTCGTAGAAACTACTCATTTCCTGTCGTGATTCGTTTCCCTAGTTTTAATGTCTAGATTTAGTTCAAAAATTTAAACATAGGTAGATTCATATATATATATATATATATATATATGTATGTATAAACACACACCATATTGATAGTTGGGATTTTATAGAAAGCCAGAAATACAATGTTATGTTTTTTAAACTATAAATGTTGATTTTCTAACATATCGAATTTGGTATAGTTACATTTCTTTCTGTGTGCGTAAATATTGTTGCACTCGCATAGTTTTATGTGTTTTTAAATTCCGACATAAATATATATATATATATATATATATGTATGTATGCATATTCATATAAAGTCATTAGGTTCTACCAGTAAGCACTGTACATGCAAAGGCAACACAAAACATTGGAATATCTATGGGGGATTTTGATGATCAGACAATGTTTTAACATTCTTGGGTTTGTGAATTACGAGATATTTGTAGCCTGGTTAGGTAGTACGTTAAAAAGAAGAAGGAACTTGAAAACTAGTTGAAAATAAATTGGACTGATATGTAAGAAAATTATTTTGATCAAAAGAAAAAAATAATAATAATAAGAAACAGGAAGCTCGTTTGCCCGAGAGGTTAAGGGGGAAGACTTAAGATCTTCTGCACATTCGAAACTTTGTGGACGGAAAATAATGAAAAAAAAAAAAAAAGGATAAAGATACCCTTTATTTGATCAAATTTGTTTTAGAAAATAATTTTTAAGAAATTACTTGAAAAACAATTTTTAAATATATGTGATTTTCAAATGAGGGTGAAGGAATTCGAACTCAACACTTTTAATAGAGTTAGATGTGAAATTATCTCTAAACTATGCATGTACTATAAATATTTTTTATATTTATAGAACATTAAATTGTTCTTTTTAAAAAAAAAATGATGTATTGTTTTAGGGGTTTAAGTTTATTGTAAATGTTAAAAATACCAAAAATAAACTATTTAAGGGTATTTATGTCATTTTATCCAACTTTTTTTATTCATAAAGTACGGGAGGGATGAAATTGAAATTACTGTTTTAAATCAAAAACTATCTATATAGCTTCTAAAATATAAGGTTAAATTGAAGATTAATTAAAACTAAGAGGTATAATTATATAATTAACCTTAATTTTGGTGTCATTGGTTCTTAAACTTTTAAACTATGACACTATTTCAAATTCAATTTTTAGTTGACTAGTCTCTCAACTTGATTTTCTAAAACATTTTTTGCCTCTTGCGATGAATCTTATGATAGATTGATCATGAAAATTTACTAGAGCTAATCATGTGTTAAATTTTATCAACAAAAATTGAATAAGATGTAACTTTTCATCATGTTTTTGTTGTAAACTAATTAACTAGCACGTATGGGATAGGGCAAATAAAAAAACAACACGTTAATATGTGACGGAGTTGTCAGAGTAATAAGGAAAAACTATTATTAAAGAGCTATTCACTCTTTTCTAATATATATATATATATATATATATATATATATATTCAAGAGACATACCACTTAATCACTTAATTACGAAAATGATTAAATTTACTCATCCCTAATTATTTTTGTAAGTCTACTATCTGTTCATCACAATGGATATCCATAATTACTCGGAGCATTTGTTAATGCAAAGCAGTAACTCAGCTAAAAGTAGGAAGCATGGCTCTACCTTAGTTAGACCATCTCTAAGGTAAATATCAATACCAATATATACTAGTTTTTAAGTACGTGTTTTGTACGTGTGGATTTAACATGTTGATTATATATATATATGTGTGTATATATATATATATGTTCATTTTTTTATAAAATAATTAGTAGATATTAAATTTTTGAAGAAATCAATTTATTTTCTTAATCTCCTAAAAACTTTAACAGAATCAAAAAATCAATGACTAAAAGGGAACATAACAATTTTTGAAAAATTGTTAGAGAAAAATTTGTTGAGATATATTTAAAAACAATTATTTTACTTATATATGAATAAATTGAAAAAAAATGAAAATTATTTTAAGTGAGTCAACTATAAAAATGTAAAATTTTGAGGAGAAAGAAGTAAAAACAAAAAATAAAACAAAGAAGAAGGTAAACAACTCAACAAAAAAAAAAAAAGCAAAAGAGAGAAGAAAAAATTGACAAAAAGACAAAATAGATTGACCAAATTTTTTAATAGTGTCAAAAAGACAACTCTTCTTTTTAATATAGTTATAGATATATTATAAATTATAGATTATAGATATAGATAAAGATATCTTTTTTATATATACATTATAAAACTATATATAGATGTTACAAGAATTACGAGTTTAGTAGAATCTTGTAACCACTGGTTAAGAAATAAACTTTCTTTTAGATATAGAAAAAAAAAAAAAAAGAAACAAAACCAAATAATGTGTTTTGATGATATGTAACTTGTGCGGCTCTTTCAAAATATATATATATATATATATATTATACTATATACTAAAGAAGAGCACACTTTTACTGTTCTTTCTATAGTGATAAACAGTGATTTTCGATTTTTTTCTCTCTCATTTCGCTTCATTAGCTACAGTACTGCACAGTACTGAATAGTAACTTACTACAGTGCTACTACAGTAAATGAACAGTGATGAATAGTGACTGTTTACTTTCATTGTTTTTCTACAGTGATTCCGATTTTTTTCTCTTCATTAGCTACAGTACCGCACAGTGAATGAACAGTAACTTCTACAGTACTACTACAGTAAATGTGCAGTGTTTTTACATTTTTTCTACCGTATAATGACTTTTTTGCCCTTCATCACTAACTATTTTTTCTTCCACTACAGTATTATATCGGTTTTACCCTTTTTTTTTTTATCAATTGATAATTTTGCCATTGGCTTTTAGTTACTTTTACTATTTGATACAGTATTAGGACAACTTTGTCATTCTAAAATTATTATTGGATGATCTTACCCTTCATTTGTAGTTACTTTTTTCCTTTGCTACAGTGTTATCCCGGTTTTACCCCTCTTTTTTAGTTGCTTTTTTTTTCCGACAGTGTGTTGTCAGTTTTATCCCTATTTAGAGTTTTTTTTTTCCTTAATATTGTTTTATCATTTTTTTTACGCTAAATTTTAGACATTAGATTTCGATCTATTGTTATAATGTGTTTTTGCTCACTATGCCTTTTTTTAATTTTTAAACGATTTTTTACTTTAAATTTTTTATCTTTATTTCAGATTTTTTTTATGGGTTTTTTTTTTTATCTTTTTTGTTTCTTTTGTTCTATTTTTTAAAGACCTTTTTTCTTTTTAAGATTCTGCGTGCATTTTTTTTGTGTCTTTTTTGTTTGTTTTGTTTTATATTTAAAAAAAATCTCTTTTTTTTTTTTTTTGCATGTATATAACCTGCTAAAAATTTGTTTTTTTATTTTTTTGGTTTTTTTTAAAAACAGTAAAAAAAAGGAAGAAAATGGGATATATATTTTATTTTGTTATAATTTTTTTGTTAGGGTTAGTTTTTTCCGGTTCTTTTGAATCTAAAGATTTTTGTTCTTTTTTTTAATTTTTTTTCTTTAAATGAGTAACTACAGAAATTTTTTTTAATTTTTTGCTTTTGTTTTCGTTTTTATTATTGTTAGTACTATTGTCATTTTGATTTTGCATCTTCACTATTGGAAGAAATTTTGGGAAGAATTATACTTATTATAATTATAATATTTATTTTAACTAACTGTTTTTATTATATAATACTCAGTTTTTTTATTTAATTTTTTCTTCCTTCTCTGTGTAACGCACGGGTATTAAACTCGTATAAACTATTGTGACTGCTTGGTTATGAGCCGGGGTCTCCACGGCCCAACAAAGAAAAAGCCCACAGCTCAAAAAAAAAAAAAAAAAAAAGAGTTAAACACAAAACGACAAAATATATTGACGAAAATTTTGAACAGTGTTTCAAAAGGGAACTTTGTGATTTATAATATAGTTATAGATTATAGATTCAACTAAAAAAAAAATGTAAAATTGACAAAATTATATGCTATTCTGTTTGTACTTTACACATAATATTAATTCAAATGTTGTGTCTATTTTTTAAACGAAATTATCATGCTTAAAAGTTAACTTGTAATTTTAAAATAATTTCAAAATAATAAATTTGTAACAATTAAATGAAAAAGAGTAATATATCAACAATAACAATCAAATATCAAATTCTGTATTTGCTATTCTTAGGATTTTGTTAATAGTCCAATCAATAGATCTGGGCTTGGGATTACATGGCATGCTTAATGTTTGGTTAATTTTGACATTTGCCACTCAAAGAGCACACATCTAAAATATTGTCTAATATATAATAGCTTCAAGATTTTTGACCTCCTATGAAATAAGTTAAAGATCAACATATTATGTCTTTTCATGATAACCCTCAGAACATTCTATTAGAAAATTTTTCGTAATTAACATACTCTCCGATCATCAATGCCGAACTCTGATCACCGGAGCGTATATTAGTAGAATACTTTTGATAACCTACCAGAATACTTTTGATAATCAACATGATCTTCAATTGATGAGTATTCTCATATAATACTTTTCGAAGTCTACCATAATACTTTTTATATTCTATCATATTACAGTATTATATTTTTATTTTTTCTTATATACCACATATTTTACATCATATCAATTCAATTATATATTTTTAAAAATGATTATTTCAAATATATTAGTATATCATATTATTTTCCCTCTTTATCAACAAAAATCACAAGATTATTAAAAATTCACACAAATCTAAAAATAATAATAAAAAAAACAACCAAAATAAATAAATAAATAAATTTACTTCTCATGGCCAAATGCATGGCGGCGACACCAATTTTGCAGCAACACCAGTGATCACATCTGAACATGGTTTTTTTTTTTTTTGGAACGGAAGAACATGGTTTTACAATAATCAAATCTTTTACAAGGAAAATGATAAAATAAGTTTTAAAAAACCAAAGATATTTGTATTTTATTAATTCTATAAAATTATTTTAATTCCGTTAAAACAGTATATTCCAGCAGAAAAAAGTTATTTGATATGAGCTGAATTTGCAGTCTCTTTTTTCTGCTCAAGGAACAATAAGTTAAAATAGCCAAAGATATTTGTGTTTTGTTGAGACTAATTTTTTTTTAGGATAAATTATTATGTTAGGTTCCTGAACTTCTAATTTTGTGTAACTTTAGTCCCTTAATATTTTATCGTAATTGAAATGTCTCTAAATTATTAAAATATTACTACAATAGTCATTTACGTTAATTTGTGAATTCCGTCTAAAAATTGACGGAAATTACTATTATAGCAATATTTTAAAAGTTTTTGGGCATTCTAATTATGAAAAAAAAGTTCAAGAACTAAAGTTGTATAAGGTTAAAAGTTTAGGAACTAAATGAGCAATTTACCCTTTTTTATACTTCTTAAAAAATTATTTTATAAAAGAAAAATTAGATAAATAAATAGTTTTTAAACCCTTATTTAAATAAGTGATTGGAATTTTATTATTTGAATAAATAACCGTCAATCAATGAAAAATAGATATTGATACTGGTTAATTCAATCATTGATGGGTTAATTTTTTTTAAGATCATTTTGTTAATTTTATAAAGCTTTCAATATTTATTAAAAATTTTCTTTAAAAAAATTTTACTCAAGTATCTGGCTCCGTTTAGATCGCATGTCCATTTTCAGAAAAGAAAATCTTATTATTTTAAATGAGAAAGTTTTTCATTTTGAAAATAAGATAATGTTTGGATGTATAAAAAATTTTCTTCTTGAAAATAAAAAGTTGTTTGGAATGAAAAAAAAAATGGTGTTGGGAATTGTTCATTATGAGAATATTTTAAAAAGACTCATTTTCTTTTTCCAAAAAGATTATGTACAAAATAAGTTTGAAAATGAGGGATTGATATTTTTTGTCCAATTTTGGTGTCTTAAATGATGTCTAACAAATTATATTTTGACACATCATTAAAAAAAGTTAAATATTAAGATATAAAAAATTAGTTATAAAATATTTTGAACTTTTTCAGATGACGTGGCATAAAATTATTGGTTAGACACTATTTGAGACATCAAAAATTGGACGAAAGATGTGAATCCGAAAATGAGATAATTTTCTTTTTCAGAATGAGAAAATAATGAAAAAAAATTTGAAAAAACTCTATTTTACAAAAATATTCCAATTTTTAAAATTGGATATTTCATTCAAACAAGGGATAAGCTATATCAGAAAAAGTATTTACCTTTGCTGTGTGGATCTTATGGGTTGGAAGATTATGGAATTTTAGTATTAACAAAATATTTTGAATAGGGTAAAAGACAAATCAAGTAATGTACAACAAAGACAACTCAAGTAAAATGAATACAGTCCATAAAATAATAATGAAAAAAATAAAAGATATAAAGAAATGAGATTATAAGAATTTTTGTGAGTTTATTATTAAAAGAAAAATTAGGTTGGGTGGTAAATTACCTAATCTAATCGATGATCCAATTTTTGTTTTTATTTACAAAAATAATCACTTGTCATTTTTCAGATTTGGTCAATCAGTGATTGATTATAAAAATTAGTGATTGATTAAGGGTCAATCAATGATTGATTATGAAATTTAGTGATTTATATTATGGTTAATCAGTGATTTACTGTAATTCAATCACTGATTAATTATTATGTGATCAATTATTGATTGACTATTTAAGAAAATTGATTAATCATTTTAGAAAAATGATATTTTAACTAAATTTTAAAAACTTTGATCATTTATTAAAGAGCTTATTAAAAAAATATTATTTAACTATAAATTCCTTTATTAAAAAGAAGGTTTAATTTTATTTTTTAGTTTGAATTATGTTAATTTCCCAAGGATAAATTTATTTTAATTTCATCCCCTACATCCTTTATGAGTGGAAAGATTTAGACAAAATGACATAAAGTCCTTTTTAATAGTTCAAAAAAACTATTTTATACGTTTACAAACATGAAAAATCCTATAACAAAACAAAAAATTTCAAAAGAAAGATCTTGGATTTTGTCTTTTTAAACTGTTTACGAAGAAAAAATAATTCTGATCTAATTAAATGTAGTTTTGTATTTTTCTTTTGTTTTTTCGTTCGTAAAATGTGCGAGAAATGAAATTGAAACACGTTTTCAGAATATAAATAAATTTTTTGTGGTTTCAAGAAAAAGATGAGTTTTTTTTTTTTTTTTTGGTAAATCGATAAATAGTTAAAATTAAGAGGTAAAAAAGTTTATTTTTCTGATCTAAAATCAAGTAAAGAATCTTTCTCTGTCCACTGACTAAAAAAAAAAAAAAAACTCGTGAATCTTTCTGTAAAGGTTCATCATATGACCTTGCCTTGAATCTGAATCCTGTCGACCCTTCTTCAATCCCTTTGTTTTCTATCACTCTCTCTCGGTAAGTTGCTCTATCTCTATCTCTATTTCTAGCTGATTTCTTTAAGTTTCATCGAAATATAAATAACTTTTTATTTTGGAAATTTTTTGCTGAATTTAGTTCGTCATGTTATTATGTTATTGAATTTGAGGAAATATGGATCAAAATTTGAAATATAAACAAAACCTATTTCTTATCTTTTGCTGGAAATATGCTGAACCTTAAACTTGGATGATTCTTGTTCCCTTGATTTGTGTTCACCTACAACCTTAAAATTCTTGTGAATTTCCTCAAAATCCCATGTAGAAAACTAGGTAAGTTTTGATTTTCTTGCTCATCAGTTGTATGCTTTGCTTTTATTTTTCATTTCTGTTCATGTGATCCTAATTTGTGTTGTGGGGTCTCTGAGAATTTGCCTTTGGCTCTATATAGTATCTCATATCTCATTGTTTTGCAGGAATTTTTGTATTGATTTTGGTCTTCAATTGCCTAAAACAATGATATCTCGGCATCTTTCTGAGTTTTATGAAAATAATGTGAAATCCAGTGGGGAAGATGTGAGGAGTGCAATAGTGCCTTTGTTGAAACTTCTCGCGCTCACTGTTATTGGATTGGTTCTTGCTCACCCGAAAACTCAAATCATTCCGAAAGCCACGTTTAAGCTCCTTAGCAAGCTTGTTTTTGCACTTTTCTTGCCCTGTCTAATCTTTAGTGAGCTTGGTGAATCGATCACATTAGAAAACATGGTTCAATGGTGGTTTATTCCGGTTAATGTGTTGGTTAGTACGCTCGTTGGCTGCTTCCTTGGGTACTTGGTGGTGATTATATGTCGCCCGCCTCCAGAGTTCAACAGGCTTACCATTATCATGACTGCATTCGGGAATACTGGAAATCTCCCTTTGGCTGTCGTTGGATCTGTTTGTCATTCATCGGATAACCCATTTGGACCCCATTGCCGCTCGCGAGGTGTGGCCTATGTTTCTTTTGCCCAGTGGGTCGCTGTGATTCTTGTTTACACCCTTGTTTATCACATGATGGAGCCTCCGTTGGAGTTTTACGAGATCATTGAGGAAGGAACTGAGATTGAGGAACAACTTCCGGTTAACGATATAAGCAGCCCTCTCCTTGTGGAAGCTGAATGGCCGGACATGGAGGAAAAAGAAACTGAGCATTCAAAGACACCCTTTATTGCTAGGATTTTCAATAGCATCTCAAACGTTTCGCATTCTACTATTCCCGACGTTGTTGGTCTCTCTGGAGAGAGTGGCGTAATTAGTCCCAGATCCATCCGGTGTTTGGCCGAGCCAAGAGTAGTTAGGAGGATAAGAATTGTTGCTGAACAAACTCCGCTAAGGCATATACTTCAGCCCCCAACAATTGCTTCTTTTTTAGCCATCATTATAGGGACAGTACCTCAGTTAAAAGCCTCTTTCTTTGGAGACGACGCTCCACTCAACTTTTTCACTAGTAGTTTAGAGATTGTAGCTGGAGCAACCGTGCCTTCCGTTATGCTTATTCTCGGAGGTGTGCTTGCAGAGGGCCCTAACGAGTCCCAACTTGGCCTCAGAACTACTGTCGGCATATGCGTGACAAGACTCTTGTTGCTTCCTCTATTCGGGATGGGAATTGTGGCATTGGCTGATACACTGAACCTTCTGATCGTGGGCGATCGAATGTACAGATTCGTCCTCCTGTTGCAGTACACAACTCCAAGTGCGATTCTATTGGGGGCAATTGCCAGTTTGAGGGGATACGCCGTTAGTGAGGCTTCAGCTCTTATATTCTGGCAGCACTTATTTGCGCTTTTCTCCTTCTCTTTGTACATTGTTATCTACTTTAAATTGTTTGAGATATTTTAGTCTGCTTGGGGTCTGCTTCTTCAAGAGTTAAATGATCGGTTTCCGCCTAACATCAGGAGGTAAACTGCTCCCTCGCTCTCGCTCTCTCTCTCTCTGTTCAGATGTTTGTAAAACTGTGATGTGTCCTACTCCACTGTATTGTGCTAAAATGGGTGGTCATGTTTTAGGTGAATTGTGTGTTTTTCCTTTCCCGTTCATTGAACGATGCTACTTTCGGAACTTCAATATTTTAGAACGACTACAAGAAGTTCTTAAATTTGTATATTCTTCACTCTTTGTCAAACCTTCTTTTACAAGAATTGAGCAATCCTTGTCTAAGTTCCTTTTTGTTATTTGTTCATGCTTTGTCATATATTTTTAATCTACGAATCGAGAATATGTACGTAGGGATGTGTTGTATTTGCGTGTTATCTTTTACGAGATGTTCGGTCTAAGTACCGACTTTTAGTAGTGATTTATGTCAAATAAGATGAACTTCGACACAAATGAAGCACGTCTCTGGAGAACTTGTTGTGTTAAATTTTCTAGCCTAAAATAGGACTTCAATCAAATTGTTTATACTTCAATTTGACCAACCATTTTGCTTTGAACATGGAATGTTGATCAGAGCCACACGTGAAATTCATGTGGAATTTGGAATGCGTATGAGAAAAGTTATTTCTTGAAGTTTGTCTGTCCGTGAACTTTTTCCTAGCTCAGACTCTTTGGTCTCTTTGAATCTTTCCAGTCAACCCAAAAAAAAAAAAAAAAAAAAAAAGAGAGAAGAAAATGGACTTCCAAGTCTGTTTAGCACAACGAGTACTAATTTTTATTTAAGCGTCCTCCTAATGCAGCTTCTAATTAAAATAAATAAATATCATGGTACCAAACTTCGAGTTTAAAAATTGGGCTTATAACTTCGATTGCAATCTTCAAAGCTGCATAAGATACAAGAAAACTTTTATTTTCTCGAAATTAGAAAAGCGGGTAAATGATCGTTGTATATGATCAAAATCATGTTAATATTTATTTTTAAAAAAAATATACATAATAGAAAGTTTATAAGATAGATCTTATGAATAAAAAACAAACATCTATCCCTATTGTATTTTTTTATGCCTTATCATAGAACTATCTAAAATTAAAAATAGGGTTACAACATTATTATCTCTTTAACATTTTGGAATTCCAAAACTTGCCTTTTGAGTTTTTAATTTCGGTAATTGAATCCCTACTTGTTAGTCTATGGAAATCAAGTGAATTTGATGTCAACCATGTGAGGCGTACATGGCCTTTCCGTCAAAAGTGTAACATCCACTTGTTAAACTTGTTTGATTGTAAAGTATTACCATGGGAATTATCAAATTTAAAGTTAATAGTAATAACTAAATTGATGCTAGTTTAATTGATAAGAATGAAATGAATTAAAATAGATATATGATATGAGAAGGTTCATAAACTCCAAGAAGTTCAAGGGCGAGAGTTTTAAAAAATCCAGCTTTAAAAATAAAAAAAATAAAAAAAAAACCAACTTTTTCCTGTTAATTTACCATAATTTGATTAGAAGCAGAGAAGTGGGAATTCCTGCAAAATAAATTAAAAAAATTGAAGAAATGAAAATTAAAAACTCTTTAAGAATAAGGGAATATTCCTATTTCTGTTCTTTCAAGCATTGGTCGAGGAGAGAATGGGCTTTGTCTTGTTGTTGTTTTTTTTTTTTGTTTTTTTTTTGGAGAAGATGAATGATTTTCAAAGCACCAATACAAATTATTCAAATATCAACACAGCTTGTAGTGAGGGTTATCATTAATTTTTCGATATATATATATATATATATATTTTGTTTGTTTGTTTCGTGCTTAAATGAAAATAGTGGTGAGTTTTTCAAACAATTTGCAGCGGATAATTTTGTCTCTTCCTTGTGCTGCTTAGAATCGGTCTTTTCAAAAAAGTCATTTTCCTGCCCTAGTACTTCGTTGGTTTCGGTATTTAATTACTAAAAAACATGATTTGGGAAATTAATTATGTAAAAAACATGATTTGTGCACGGAAATTTATATGTTATCCATACGCTGACTTCCACAGAAATCGTGGAAAGACAATATCCACATATGGAGCGGTGAACCATGCCCCCTTTTTGTTTTTCCGACTTTTCCTTTAAAAAAAAAAATTTGCCTGTCTTTGAGACCTAAAATTTTTATTTTAAAAAATTAATAATATCTTCACGTCTTCTGTCTCAGTAAATAACATAAGAATCTTAATCGTCAGATTTGTAAAAATTTACAAATTTCAGACATTAAAAGCAAAGCATTAATGTTATTAAATGTTAAATATTATGCGTGTCTCACCTCAAATTTAAAATTTAATAAAAATGAAAGTTTTAAAAGTACGTTTGGTGTACCGATCTAAAATGAACTCTTTAAATTAGAGTTAGTTAACTTTTTAAAAACTAGTTAATATTTTCGGAAATTCTATAATAGGATAAAAAAATTTACCCCATCAATGGGGTAAAATCCAACAGATGAGAACGGATGTATTGATAAGATACACCATGGTAAAATAAAACCCTTCCACACACAATCAAATTTCCATGTCAAAAAAAGAAAAAAAAAAAAAAAAAAGCCAACTTCGATGCCCTTGGGGGAATTTCAATTCCGATGGTCTTGGTCGGATCTCCCTCCCGTCCCTGACGACAACCCAGCACTCCCCAAGGAGATAGCGACCACGAGACTCCCCGCGAGCCAGACCCACGTCATTTGGGGGGGGGGGGGATTTGAGTTAGGGAGGATTTGCAAGTTCCGCGGGGGGAGGTGCGATTCGAGTCGCCGAATGTCGAGGGGGGGCCGACTCGCCGACCCTCCTTTCTCCATCGGAATCCTTCTTCTCCGATGGGGAGTTTTGAGTTTTTTTTTTTTTTTTTGAAATGTTTTGGAGAATGAAATCAGATACAATAGGTTGTATTTTTTTTAGTGTATCATTTTAATCTTTATCATCCAAAGATGATCGGATAGTCAAAAAAAATTTCCGCTATTAATGTAGTAAAAACACTTTACCCCATTATAAAATTCCCCAAATATTTTTGTCATTTTTAATTAAAAAAAAAGATAAAACTAAATTAAAATTTTTAAGTTCAATTAACGTAAGTTGAATACGAATTTCGTGCCACTCGCTGTCTAACATTTGTGGCATGTTTACTTACGCCTAATCGGAGTAAGCATGAATCAGAGTGGGTAGGATTCAGAGTGGGCTGGATTTGGAATTAGGATTCGGAGTTAGAATATGCTGTTTACTTGGGTTTCAGGAATCGAAGTCGGAATCACTGTCAATCCCATTCATACGTTTACTTAGAACAGGAATCGGAGTTAGTTGCTATAAATTTACTTGTATACCCCTTTATTTATTGTATTTTCAAAAATTAAAAAAATGATTAATTTTATTTATTTATTATCATACTATTAATCAAAAGTAAAATAATCATTATGATATTAAGACAATAAAATTAAATTGTGTAATTTTTTGTTTAAAAAATTAAAAAGAATAAAAAATGAATTAAAATAAATAAAGTATAAAAACTATAAAAATAGAACCATAATAATTTATTATGATAAAAAAAAGTTATTTATTTATTCTAATAATATTAATAGATTATTATTATTTTTTAATATAATTTTTTATAAATGAATTAAGGATGAAATGATAATTTAATGTTATTAGTAAGAATATGAATCACAATTCAGAAGGAGACATGAAATTATCAATCTCATTTCTCAATCTTAAATTAATATGAGATCCATCGTTCTCATTCTTATTTAAAAAAAAAAAAGTAAGTAAATAAAAAATTGACACTCATTCTCTATTCTTGATAAATAATCTTGTCCCTGGACTTTCCCAAGTCGGTGCTTTTTTCCTGTGTTTCCAAAAGATACTTTATATAGGCAAAGAGATTTTAGATGGGCCCCACTCACCAGACCAAAGGTCTGCACTGCAGCCAAAGATTTGTCTATCCCAAGAAGGTGCCCTGTTAAGATCTTGAGAAGCTCAATTCCAATTTCCCCTATTAATTAATTAATGTTTGCTTTTACTTGGTGCAAAAGCAAATCGACAAATAACTTTGTGGAAGCCTCTCTCTCCATTCGAGGAATTGTGACGAGTAACGTCACCCTCCAAACAGCAAGAAACAGCTTTTCCATGAACCAACTTATGCTCCTTATGATAAGTTAGTTTAATTTTAATTAAATTATATATTTTTTATTTTTTTTAAAATTTATAATTAATTTTTAAAAAATCAATAAATTATATTTAAAAATTTTATTTTCAACCAATTTTTTAAACAGATGCTTAATATAAGACCCATTAAGAGATGACACCTTTTTTAACCTAGTAAAAAGGATAATACCTTTTTTAGAGGTTATTTGGTGTAATAGTTCAAATCATATAATTATAATTCAATTTTTATCTTTTTCTTCAATAAAAAAAAAATTCTCCTTTTTATTCAGTTTTACTATTCACACAGTTTTGTAATTCAAATTTTAAAAGTCCATAATTTTACATAGAAAAGTCTAAATGAGATATATATTTTTTTAAATTACATAGAATTTCTAGACGAATGAAACAAGTTCTATATTGATTTTTTTTTTCAGAATACATTTCAAGTTTTTACACTTTTTAACTCTAGCAATTCAAACGCCTCGATAAACATACAATCAGTTCAAACTCAAATTCTATAATACAAACATTAAGCACCAAACACATGCTTAGCTTCTTCCTTCGTTCATCCAGGTTTAAATCCTATGAAGCTCCCGTAAGACCACAGCTCTAGCTTAGGCTGTGTATGCATTGAGTTGGTGATATTCTACGTAGGACCTGAGTTAATGACTAAAAAGGATTGAATTAAAGGCCTATCTCTTTCTTGTCATACCTAGAGAAGTAGATCCCTCATGTGGAGTTGAAACTGAGGCGATGAGAGGATCACCACTAGAGTCTTTCAATCCTATAAAAAAAAAAATTTTTTGACGTAAAATTTTCATAGCAAAAACTTAATAAAAAATTTAAAAATTAATTACAAAAAGGGAAAATCGATAATGTATTCACATTTTTCGTCTTCATTATTATTAGATAAATTCACTAATCACATCAATAAAATTACAAGGATCTCAATTTTAATAAAAGATCTTATAAAAATGAGGACACTAAGAGAGCATTTGGTTCAACTATTCAAATTAAAATATTTTTAACTCATCGTTGTCATTTAAAAAAAATCAACAAAAATTTTAATTAATTTTCAAAAAAATAAAACAACTTCAATATTAAAAATTCAACCGATACACTAAATATAAACTAAATAAAATATTTTTATCATCATATCACAACTCGTGGCGGAAACATATTCCATATTCCTAGGTATATAAATAGCATAGGTGATAAAGCAATGATTTTACTATGTTGAAATATCTTTTATTCATTTTTTTTTTAATTTTTAGAAGAAGTCTGTTCATTTGTGATTTGGGAATATGCGGAGAATCGTAATAAATGCAAGTCCCATGCCTTGTTTGCCACTATCTACGGTTATTTATTATAGTACTTTTTTATTTTTGGGTTTTTTGTCTTCTGTGGGCGGATTATGCTTTTTCAGTAGAGTAATTAATCTAAATAGTCTTCAACTTTTGTAAAGATGATGGTTTAATCATGGCTATTTTTTTTAATCAAGATGACCATAAATTCTTATTTTTTAGTCGTTATGATCCCACCACCGTTCGCCCCCCACCCCCTCTTTTCTCTCTCTCTCTCTCGGTTTGGGCACCCCACCCCCCTCCTATTGCCGTTCGCCCCCAACCCCCCCTCATCTCTCTCTTTTTCTTGGTTTGGCCCCCCCACCCCCACCCTCACCTCCGTCGCCTTTCGCTCCCCACCCCCCTCCTCTCTCTCTCTCTCTCTTGGTCTGGCCCTCCCTCCTGCGGCCGTTGCCACGAGCCCCCACCCTCCCCCACTAGAACCCAGATCGGAGTTTTCCTCCTCTGTCTTCGCCATTGTCGAGGCCCACCCACCAGAATCACCGATCTGTTTCCCCTTCTTTGCCCCCTAACTGTCTTTGCCCTCGCCGAGCTTAGCTCAAAACCGAGAACTGAATTGGGTCCCCCCCCCCCCCCCCCCACCCAACCCAGCCGCCGCCCGAGCACTCTGATCTGGTTTCCTCCCCCTACCACCGTGCTTGCCCCTCCCCCAGATTTTGATCCAAGATCTGGGCTGCTTTGGTTTTGAGGAGAGAGAGAGAGAGAGAGATTAAATTTTTTTAAATTAAATATTAGTAAATTACTAAAATACCCTCTTATTCTATTAGAAATTAACGGATTTTGACAGAAAGGACCATAACGGACAAAAAAATAAGAATTTAAGGTCAGCTCGGCCAAAAAAAAAAAAGGGAACCAAACCATCACATTTGCAATAGTTTAAGGACTATCTAGGCCAATTACTCTTTCAAATAATGGAAAGATTTGCTTCATTGCTTTATTCGTGGGGATCATTCGAGAATTTTTATGTTAGATTTTTTTAATGTTAATTTGTGTCTTAAACCATTAAATTACATTTAATTTTTTAATTTTAAAAAGTATGAAAAATAAAGGATTTTTTTAGAGTACTCTCATGATTCAGTTTGCATTAAAAAGAAAACAAATTTAGAATTGACAATTTTTTACACAGATTAATGATTGTTTAAAACAATACCGACTCATCAGGTTTTTTTCCCCCCCAAAAAGGTAGTTTTAATGATATAAATTCTAATTTCATTTTTTAAATATCAACTCATATGATAATTAATTATCATCTTTTTACATATATGTGAAAATTTTAATTTTAGTTGACATTATAATTCTTCAAAAACTTACTAGTAAAAATAACAACTCACGCATCCTTTTCATGTCCTAATGTAGAAACACATCTTCTTCCCCCCCCCCCCCCCCCCCCCTCTAAAAAAAAGGAGGGAAGCCCTAGTTTGAAAGGACGATCTAAGAAATTCCTTTTATTTATTTAATTAGTTTTTGAAGTGATAAAGAATTCCTAATTGGTTCCATGTTGGATGGATGATATTAACCCATGTCCCAGTGCCAATGGAAGGCTAGAAATAAAGTCAAATATGATGAGTATCTTATCTTTATAAAGGGGCAAAGAGAAATCTTTCTCATTCTTATGCTCGAGGAAAAAAAAGAAAAAAGAAAAAGAAAAAAAAGCCTTTTTTAAGTCTAATGGGTATCACAAATCATCCCATCTCTTGATTTTGATTTTGAGTTTTAAAAAAAATAGAGGATGAGATATTCGAATTTTATATTTTATGATAGAGTCAATATGTGTAACTATCTCCCATCTTTTGGTCTTAATTTTTTTTTTTAAATTTTGTTTATATAGACAAATATTTTAAATAGATGTTTTGGCACAAGCTTATATTCATTTACAATTTGAGGAGTGTTTTTTTTTTTTTTTGGTTCAAAATTACAATTTAAGGATTACCTTTAAGAGCTTGTCAATGAAGAACTACCAACAATGTTTATTTCTCACTGTTAGATAGTATCGTGATCACCTATATTAAGGCTCCGTTTGGAGCACAAGTTCAAACCTCAAGTTTGAACTCAAATTTTTGTCTTCTTCTGAAAAAGTTTTTTATCTTTTATAAAAAGTCAACAAAAATTACTATTCAAACTTAAAAATTTCAACTCAACTCAAACTCAATTCATTCACCAAACAAGCTCTAACTGCTCATATTCGTGCTTGAAATCAGAATCCATAGAATACCCCAAGCAAGAAGAAAATATTAAATAAAAAACCATAAAAAAAATATATAGTTATAACGGTAAGCATTTTTTTTTTTTTTTATATAAGTATAACGGTAAGCAAATTGGATAGTGCATTACTAATCGCATAATTGGCTTCCAGGTACATAGTTCTCATCCACGTCCCTTTGATAATAATATAAAAAATGACAAAAACAATACATCTAACATGGTTATTGACATATATTGAATTTTAGCCCCTCCAATCCCAGGTTCAAAAGTTAAACAACTTATTGTTATTATTAATATTATTATTATTATTATCATCATCATCATTATCTTTTGCATGGCTTTTACTATTATTTTTATTACAAACACTTCCTATATTTTTGTAAACATTACAAATAGATTTTATTCATGCTACTTTTTTTTTTTTTCATTTTAATTGAGAATGCATTGAACAAAGAAACATACATAATAAGAATGACAATATTTTCTATACATACTACATTGCTTATAAAAATGCTACTTACCAACTTGTTCATGAACTGAAATAACAGGTAAATTGTCATATTTTAGGTGATTATAAATTTCTTTTTAATAATATATGTGTTATTTTTTTTCTAATTAAAAAGTGACACATCACTTTGCACAAATTAATAGATATAAAAATTAAAAATTCGCACTTATTGAGGTTTTAAGTTCGAATATTTTGATTTAAAAATTTAGAAGGAAAAAAAGATAAATTAACACTTATACCTCTTAATATTCGTGACTGTCCCCTAAAATTTTAAGATTGGTGATTACCTGTCATAAGATGTACGTATTCTATGATGATTGTTAATAAAAAATCTGAGAGTTGATTATAAAGATATGCATATGTGTGTGTGTGTATATATAAATTAAATGTATTATGACTCTTTACCCTAGAAATAGAAAATAGAGAATGTTGTATTTAATTAATCCTACAATTCATAGTATGGAAAAATATATTTTTAAAAAAAGTTTAGGAAAAGAACAAATGGTTATATAGACATAACAAATAGCTATTCACAAAATTTATGTATATATGATAATGCTTTGATCCATCACCCCTCAATTGAAAAATGAAAATTTCAGTTTAATTTTGATAAAATAACTAACATCGTTATAAATAATAATCTTATCCAACTTACATTATATCAGAGTTAAATATGATCGCGGATCAAAATTTTCATGTGATTTGGTGGGGCACTTAAAACTAAATGCCTATACACATAAAGAAAATTAGAACTCTTACAAACAAAACGCGTGATGAATCAAGAACCGATAGTAGTTTTTATGATCAAAGGGGCAATAACTTTACTTTCCCAATCTAAGATAGTATGCTAATTAGCTCAAAATTCGGGAATTATTTCTCAAGTCTCTCGAATAGAAATCATGAGTTTTAAATGACTTAGGAATATATTTTTCTACAACTGCAATTCAATATAATTGAGACCCGAAGTTACAATACAACTAAACGATTATTGTCCTAGATTCCTATATATATATATATATATATTTATATGTATACAACAAATGGGAAAACAATCCTTCCCAAATACGAAACACATAAAAGAACAACATATTAACAAAATTAAAAACATGTTCCACATTATCAATTTTGTTAGAAAAAAAAATATTTATTTGCATTGGTACGACAAAAGTATACACAAGAACATCAATAATACAAGAACACAGAAAGACTTAAAAAATATATATATATATATATATATATATATATAACAATAACAATAATACACAGAGTCAAACATAGAAAGATCCCCTAAAGGATGGGTCTCTATTTCCATGGGGAAGATAATCTCTTTATATTTTTTTCTCCCCCCACCACCACGCCACAAAAAAAAAAAAAAAAAAAAAGAAAAAGAAAAAAGAAGTAATAATGATAAATAAATCAACCAAATCTCAGAAAAAAAATTAGAATTAAAAATTAAAAATCCCTAATTTCAAAAGAAAAAAAAAACAAAAAAAAGGCCAATATTCCTGGCCAACTTTCCCCGCGTCTTCTTTTTAATCTCTTCGCTCACTATTCTTCTCCTATAAAAGAACACCCCAAATTCCCCAATCTTTTCCCACCCCCGCCTCCTCTTCCTCTCAAACCCTATCTTCTTCCCTCTCCACACATTTCTCTTCCCTTCACATAACCCAATTCTTCTTCAATTTCAGTCCTTTTCTTTCCTATATTCTTATATATATATATATATATATATCTATCTATGTACACATATATATAATTCTGACATGCCTGGGCTTCGGCTTCTTCAGTAGCTCCAAAATCTAATCTTTACTTCTTCTATATCTATATAGATATATATTTATTTGCATTTTTTTGGTAGATTTTGGCATTCATTCTTGATATAACCATGGCGACGATTCCTTATCCTCATTTTATTGGGTCAGAGAAATCGGCCATGGAAAAGGGTATTCTGTCCCCAACTTCTTCTTCGCCGCCGTCGTCGGTGGTCCTAACCCAAGACGAGCTCAAGAAGATCGCCGCCTACAAGGCCGTCGAGTACGTCGAGTCCGGCATGGTCCTCGGCCTCGGCACCGGCTCCACCGCCAAGCACGCTGTCGCCCGAATCGGCGAGCTTCTCCGGCAGGGGAAGCTCTCCAACATCGTCGGGATCCCCACCTCCAAGATGACCCACGAGCAGGCCCTCACCTGCGGAATCCCCCTCTCCGATCTCGACTCCCACCCCGTTCTCGACCTCGCCATCGACGGCGCCGACGAGGTCGACCCCTTCCTCAACCTCGTCAAGGGCCGCGGCGGCTCGCTCCTGAGGGAGAAGATGGTCGAAGGCGCCTGCAAGAAGTTCGTCGTCATCGTCGACGAGTCGAAGCTCGTTGAACATATCGGCGGCAGCGGGCTCGCCATGCCGGTCGAGATCGTCCCCTTTTGCTGGAAATTCACCGCCCAGAGGCTTCAGAGCCTCTTCGCCGACTCCGGCTGCGTCGCCAAATTGAGGAATTTCGCCGCGAGTGATCAGCCCTTTGTGACGGACAATGGGAATTACATTGTGGACTTGTATTTCAAGAAGGATATGGGGGATTTGAAGGCGGCGAGCGATGCGATTTTGCGGCTCGCCGGAGTCGTCGAGCACGGGATGTTTTTGGACATGGCGACCACCGTGATCGTCGCGGGAGAGCTCGGTGTCAGGGTGAAGAGTAAGTAGAGGAAAAAGGAATAAGGAAAAGAATTTTCAAGGTAGTTTTTTGAGATTATGGGGATTTTTCTGACTTAAAATTTATGTATTGGAGAAGAAAACTAAAGTTATAATATTTCAGTCAAAATTGACTGGTATTTTTGTTGTAACAAGGGAAAACGTTTTTGGTTTTCCTGGTAGATTTATTGGGTTTGTGGGGTCTCAAGCAAAATTTTGATTAAAAAAAAAGTGAAAAAAAGAAATTGCCTGTTTTGGGACAAGTTAGGAAGAAAGGAGTAGAGAACTTTGAATTTTGTTTGACAGCTGAATGAATGACTGGCATTGTGTAAATTTGGCTGTCCAAGTTCTTCTTTGTTGACTTGAAATTCAATTATTATTTAATGCAGGAATTCATGTTTAACAGATTTTATTGATTATTGAATGCAAAAATGAATTAGATTCATGTAGTTCTGCTGATAAAATCAGATTTTTACCTGAATAAAGAATGAAAGGTTTATCCAGCCTTTACTGTGGGCATGATAGCTGGTATACCAAAGGCGCGTCCTTGCCGGGCCTCTCAATGCTCTAACGCCCACACCGGTGTCCTCATCCACTTGTATAACTTGATGTACTTGTGGAATTTGGTACTCAGGAAAGTAAAGCTCACTCTCTAAGTAATTGAACCTTTTTTCTTGGTATTCACACAAGCCATAACACACATAATCCCACGGCGCAAATCGACTACAATGGTTTTCAGGAGAAGGAATCTTAAGTCCAGTTAGTCTGAAGTAACTGGACTTATAGTCCGTTTGGTGAAACGGTTTGAGTTGAAATTTTTAAGTTTGAGTTGGTTGACTTTTTAAAAATTAGTTATAATTTTTGTTGACTTTTCAGAAAAAGACAAAAACTGAGACGAAAAAGTACAGTTTAGTTTAAGTTGAATGGGCATGCCAAACAAACTCTTAATTTTGTTATTGTAGCTCTTTCATTTTGGAGCTTACCTTTGACACCGTGTTCTCAATTTGGTTTATGGGTACTACCGTTCTTGTTGTATTTAGACAATTGTGGATCACCATAAGGTAACTTTCTTTTCTTTTCTATTCATTGCTGGTATACGGGGTTTCTGCGCAGTGATTTCTTCTCATGACATATTAAAGAGATATGTCTTTTATATATTGTTTTACTCTCCTGTGGATCTGTTTAAGCTCCGTTCGATGGGTACTTCACCATCAGACCGTGGAAGCTTGTGGGTGTGTTGGGGAAGTAGTAAAACAGTCAACAATTTCTGGCTTTTGCATGTGATTGTCTGGTCCAGCATTGCAATTTGAACACAATAATGCAGTCTTAGAAGTGTCCTAGGTTTTGGTTGGCTTACTAGAGAACTGCAGGTGTGGACGCAGAGGCTCTTGTTCATCCGCTTCAACTCAGCATGTTCGGCCGTATCCCGTTTCGCAATCAGTTTCAAGACAATCAGTCAGGACCAGCAACCACTATGCAAGGGCTTTATGAGGCACATTCATGGCGTGTGAAGGTAAATGGATCCATAGACTCCTTCTTAGCGAAAGCTTATTGAAGCTGAATCTGTTCTAGTTAATTTAGCCGTCTAGTTAATCTTCTTTTCGTTTGTCTAAACAATTGCAGATAGAAGATCGAGCTTTTACTTGGTTGATTGTATTGAAAAATATGTCGTGTTTTCTTGAGAATTCATATTGATCGAAGATTTTTTTAGGTAATTTAGTGTTGTGGCCTGGAAAGGAAGAAAAGTTAATTGAATATGGCAATTCTCTGGAATCAGCTTCTCGGTGTTCTGATATATCCTCCCAAGATTATTCTAGCACTGCTTTGCATTGGATTTGGTTCTTTTGAACGATATATTTCATTCTTTCTTTTACATTACAACTAGGATTTGCAGGGTCCAAGTCTGTTCGTGTTTCAAAAAATTCAAATAATTCTCTGGTTAAGCTTGACACATCAGATTATGCTGCATGGCAGCGAAAGACAAAACAGGCTTTGTTTCCGATGGTCGGACGATACTGCCCTTGTCTTTGTTGATCCGACGTTCATCTGCTTAACTTAATTGCTTATTGAGTGACTCTTTAAAATATGCTGAAGTCCGGATTCAAAGAAATGTCGTTGCGGCGGACTTGAGGGAGTCAAGAAGCATGTAGATGCTGCTACTTTCTTTGTCAGTTCAGTTGATTTCTTTTCATAGACAAATTGGCTTGGAGTGTGGTATTCTTGTGGAGATGGAAAATATGTAATTCCATGGTAGGGCATGAAAAAATTTTTTTTTTTACTCTACCAGTACTATGTACTTTTGAACGTGTAGATATTCATTAAGTTCTTAAATTGTTATATATTTATAGTTTAAAAAATATATATATCTAATGATTCTGAAGTGATACGGCGGTTCTCCTTGCTATTCAGTTCTTACGCGGCCTTTCATTTCTGTGCAAGTGAGACACAAGTAATGTAAAAGAGAAGCCCACACGGAAAGGTGATGGCTGACTGGCTACACTCACGTATTATTTGGGTTTTCATTGACCAAACCATTTTAAGAAATGTGTACTAAAATGGGCTAAAGATTTGGAAGAACACCTAATAATGTGCCATTGACCCAATTAGCTGAAACTGAAATGGCCCAATATTTTTGAATATTTGGACACCAAATGGCTTTGGATCTTCAAATGGCATACCTAAATATTACTGGCACAATATCACTAGCAGAAGACAAGGAGAAACTAACTTGTGCTTGTGCGTGTGGTGTGGTATAGACAAGTAAAGTAAAAAATAAAAAATAAAAAAATAAAATGTGTGGTAGGTCACTAGGTCTTGAACCCGTCATGTGGTTGGTTCGGAAAAAAGATGAAATAGGACTGTAGACGTCGCGGGATAGACAAATAAAGTAAAAGCAAAAGTATCGAAAAGAAAATGCACGTGGAGTCACCCATCACGTGACTGGTTGGGAAGAGAGACATGACTGGTTGGAAAGAGAGACAAAATGGAGTATCATCCACCCTTTTAAGAGTACTATAGATATAGATGGAGATGTAGATTTAGATACTATAGAGACAAATATAGATATAGATAATGAAAATTGTGTATACATGTTGGATTTATGTTAACTTGTAATAAATAGTTAAATATCATATGCTACTAGTAGAGTCCTCTTCTTCTAAATGTTGGATTAAAACAGGGCCGTAAACCTTTTTTTCGTTTTCGTTTTCGTTTTCGTTTTTGTTTTTTTTTTTTTTGTTGGGAAAATTAGGTGGAAAATCATATTTTGAGTACCTACTTATGATTTTGACGAGAATCCTTAAAAGTATGGATCTAATACAAAACCCTACTATTTAAAAGGATAAAAGAGAACCAAAAATTTGACGAATGGAAAATAGTCATAGAACGAATGTCCCTTTCCACTGGGCCACCGCCAGTTCTGGTCATGAACAATGGAGTTGTTCCTTCTAGTTAGAAATTTGGGAATCCTTCTGTAAGGTATGAAAAGAAATACTCTATAAACATGGTTCTGTTTTGAATTGAATATATGTTTTGTTGTTTTTTGCTTATTTTTTTTTAATTAAATATGATATTGATCGAATCTAATCTTTAAATTCAGTTAAGTTAAAGGCTAAGATTAATTCAAGACAAATTAGGGTGTCGTACCAACCTCCATTTAGATAGTGAAGGATCATGTCATGTTATGTTCCCCTTGAAGAAACTTTTGTCAAATTCTTGACGGTTTGGGAGATATGAGTTTTCAAAGTTTTTACAAAAATAGGGGAATTTTTGGGGAAGGGACTGCATGCCACTGCAGCCCAGGGGCAGGCCCTTGTCGCTGCAGCGCACTTGGGCTGCACACTGGTCAGGCAGAGCCCAGCCAAGAGAAGTTAAAAAAAAAAAAAAAGGTGGGAAATTTTTAAAAATAAATTTATGGGGTATTTTTTTTTAAAGAAGAATGATTTAGTTTGAAAGACAAACTTTTTTTAAAATAATAAGATACGATTGGATTTAAAACTTTAGATCCAATTTTCTAAGTATGAATATATGATTTAGATTTTGAAATACACCATAGTCTCATATCTTAAATTCTTTTTGAAATGGAATTTAGGATTAACTTTATCCAAAGAGTATATAAATTAATACTCGCCTTGGATAAATTTTAGGAAGAGAATTTTAGACTGTGGCCTAGAAGAAAGTATTTTACTGTGAGCAAGATAAGTACAAACCTCGCCTACATTATAAGAATAATATTATTTTCAAAATATGTATTAGGCGCAATCCATGTTAGGAATGTTTTTCCTATGTTTATAAAATGATAATATGTATGTTATGAATTACTGATTTTTATGTATCATGATATGTTATGACATGTCACAATTTCGTATATGCCACACCTATGTTTATGCCATAATTCACAAGTATGTCACATTTACATACTTGTCACACTTTTACTATTATGTTATGTAAATGCCATACTTTTATATTTACGTCATGATTTTAAATTTATGTCATTGCATCATGACTAATAAGTTCAAAATCAAGGAACGTAAGTAATAGACTTAGTATTTGTATAAGACTTTAAGTTATAGTATGATTTGGGCATAGGATATTTTGTTTCTATTACATACTTTTTACTTAATGTGATCTTCATCAAATCTAATATTCATAAAGTTATAAACACACTATTAGTAAGGAACTAAGGATATTCTAATGTAAAAAACTATATATATATATATACACACACAAATATACATATGTGTATGTATATATATATATATATATTACGGAAGAAAAAGGGCATGGACGCAATCAATTTCCACGTTTCAAAGAGTAATGCATATTATCGTGAAACATGTCGGGACAGCGACAACCATTTATGGGACAGAGATAAGAAATTACTCGCTTAAGTGTAATAATTTTCTGTCATTGTTGTAGGGCCTGTTCTTGCATCTCGAAATGACACAACCAGCTTCATTACGCTGTAATACACATAACCATTTTCCCTATAAATTAAAAAAAAAAAAAATGGAAGAAAAATTTACATTAGTGTACCCTCTGTTTTTGGATTTCCTTATAAAATATACCATCCATTTTGAATGAAAATGCCCATAAGAAAAGGAAAAAAAAAAAAATCAAATCAAATCAAGTGCAAAAAATAAGAAAAAAGGTCTTCATGCAAGAAATCGTTTTTATCCTTTTTGTTTCGTGTTTTTTAATGTTTTCTTTTTCTTTGTTTATTTTATTTTTTTTCCTATGAGGTTATTTTCATCCTTATAGAATCAAAAATGAGTGTTGAATGCTCTATGACATAAACTATAAATTTAAATGTCCTGGTATATATTTGATGAGATTTGAAATTAGATAGTATATTTTTTTAATAGACAAAAGACATGATATATTAATATAAAATTCCATATTTTTTTAATATTACTATGTAATTGGTCGGAGACTTGAGTGGAAAATGAACCGTAAGGCACAAAACTATGTATATGTTGGCATGTTTTTCTCGGTTGCATTTCGCTGTAAGTTATACATATACATATACATTTGCACATACACACACACACATATATATATATATTTATATTTTTATTCTTCTGTTATGCAACACCAAGAGTTATGATCGAAATACTCTCTCTCTCTCTCTCTCTCTTTCTCTCTCTCTTTTCCCCCTTGTAAATCCTCTAACATTGATTATGACGAATTCTTATTTGATAAAGAACCAGTACATTAAAAAAAACAAAAACACGAAACAGTTTAGAACTGATTCATTCTAGAGTTGGTAATCACAATCCAAATGAAATTAGCACAACAGCTAGTACTGAGTCCTTTAACGAAAATAATTGGACTTCTATGGTCTTTTGTGAAGAAGTTAGAAGGATATATATATATATATATATATATATATATATATAGAAGATGATGAAAACCAAAAAAAAAAATAAGGAGATTTTTATTTTAGAGTATCTTTGTCTAAAGTTTTTTTTTTTCCAAACTCGCATCAAAATTAAAACAGACATATGTATGACATAATTATTTTCTATACTCTACCATAGAATTCTCAAATAAGAAATACAATAAAAATGAAACCCCCAATGACCCTTAAAGAATTTATTAACTAGCATATTTTGCTAAAAATTACATGTATTATTTTTCATA
Organism: Ficus hirta; assembly: GCA_038430175.1. Classification (NCBI taxonomy): domain Eukaryota; kingdom Viridiplantae; phylum Streptophyta; class Magnoliopsida; order Rosales; family Moraceae; genus Ficus; species Ficus hirta. The sequence continues at coordinate 8,234,089 of CM076595.1, read as the reverse complement.
TAAACAAGTTTAAAGCCGGTTGATTATAGAGGCTTTTGGAGTTATTTCTGTTTTTATTTTTATTTTTATTTTTTCGCTTAATGAAAAAGGTTATGATAGAAAAATAATGAAGTTCTCATATAATTTCGGAACCTTATGGCTCCGTGGAGTATATAATACATATTTTCTTATCATATATTCTGATTAAAGATATGAGAATAATTTGAATTCAAGCCATATACGTAAAAGACGGGCGTCCTGTCAACCTATCCTACTAACCCATCAGTTAGCACGTTGGCTTCTTTATGCTATTGTTTAGTTAAGATTAAGATCAAGTACCACAAACATGTGTATTTCATGTTCCTCGGAAATTTCCTTTTCTTCATAAGTGAAAAAAGATCTCAAGTAGGCCAAGAACACAAAATTTGATAGGAGAAATGTGGATTATAGTTGATTAAAAGGCATCACTTTCTCCAAGTGTACTTCACCTTTTGTAGGGGCACAACTTTTGTCTCTTAGTCAAAAAGTAAAGAGAGAATATTGCAGAAAGATATGACTTTCTTGCCGCACATTCGGTGCTAATTGCCCGTAAAATATGCTTTAAGCTATTTCTTATCACCAAATCCTTTGAAACTAATTTTTTATATGCTACATATTTAGCTTGACCATCTGATTTTTTTTTATTATTAATTTGGTTGAATTTTTTACGCATTTATAATAAGGTCGGATATCGAATTATCATAATATGTTATGACTGTAATCAATATTAATAAAGAAACTATATATTATTAATAGCCAAAAGTCTAGGAACGTCTAATAGTGGAAACCGCACTTCCAATTAGGATAAGTTAATAAACAGTTCGAATTGTTGTTTTCGTTGCATCGAAGTCTACTCAATTTGTATGTCTACACAACTAGGTTACCCTTTTTTATTTTTTATTTTTTTTTTGGGGAAAAAAAAAAACAACTAGGTTTACTAGTGCGTTGTTATTTGCTGATCAAATTCTCCAATATTGCAATTTGAGGCATAAATTCATGATGACTTTTAGACCTGAAAGTTGTATATAATTGAAGCACTAATTTATGTACCGACGTTTTTCTCGATTGAGATAAATAATCCTTATCAATTTTTTTTTTCAAGATAAAATAAAATTTAGTGGGGTCATATAAGAATTTTTAATTTTAGTGGATTTATGTGAGAAATTTTAATTTTAGTGGGGAAAATCAGTGAAATTATAAACATAAAATTAATTTTAATAAGGATTATGTAATAACATTTTATTTTTAGTGGGGGCAATGCAGGAACTATATAAGAACTTTTTTTTTAATTTTTAATAGGGTAAATTGTAAAAAATTATATAATTTTTGAGGTAAATTTAAAATAACAAAAAATTCAGCCCACTAGCACCTTGGTCCCTGATTTATACCTCTTTTTTTAAAATTATTTTTGTTTTCTTTTTGTTTGGTAATTTCTCATTTAAGCTGAAAAAATTGTTATCCAGTGGGGAAAAAAATAAACTGAAGTGACATTATTTTGGACATCAGTTAAAGCAGCAAGAAACACGTTTTTCCTTTAATTACTTTTCTTTTAATAAATGTTTACAATGCAACACACATACATAATACACATATAGGTATCTGTGTTTATTTACTTTTTTTACTTTGCTATAACGGTGCTTAGTTACTTACGAGTGAGGAATTTATACTTTGAAAACAATGATGGAATCATTTTTTTTTTTTTTAACAAGAGACATAAATCAGACCAAAATTTTGAAACAAAATTTCCAACAAGTAATTATACATAAAAGAAAATTAATGTACACTATTATGACTAGCTTAACAGGTAGATGAAAAATTTGAATAAAAGCTTTCTAATTCGAAACTTATTTATTTGTATTAATCATCAAAGTGACTGATGGAATATATATATATATATCTATATATTATATATTCAATTATCTATTTGTTTAATAAAACAAAACAGGAAGAAATGCGAGGTGTCCTTTGCCAAATTAGTGTACTTGAAAACCAAATTATAAGGTAGAATCAATTATCTTCTCTTGCACCTGAACAATTTCCATCCATGTGACCTTCCTTTACGTGCCACTCAAGAAATGCATCTTTGCCAATTCTTTAATTGATGAGGAATTCAAGAAGCTGTGCCATAAGATGTGTGTGTGTGTGTGTCTATAAATATATATATATATATATATATATATTTGTGTGTGTTATGAGATTCACATTCCCACATGCAAAACATATTAGCTCTTTTATGTCGCTTGGCAAACCTACTCTTGCAAATTTCTCATTGATCCACTCCATTCACACTCCCACTCCCATATCACGATCCGATCCAAATTATCATCCTTGCATTTATTATTTTCTTTATTTTATACAATTATTATGTACTTATATATATATATGTCCATGTCTCATATATCAGTACTGTAGCATGGACCATCTCATCATTAGATCAGTATATTAAATTAAAAAGCATTACCATTTTTCGCTAAAAGTGAACAATTTAATTGAAGATCACGTGATTGAAACTTTTAATAAGAACATGTATTGGTTTTATTTTCTGTTCATGAGTAATTTGTAAATATGCTTAAAAATGAAGTATTCTTTTTTTTTTTTATTTTAACTTGGCTACACCAAACATAAATACAAAATTTACCACACCTGGTTAAACACTTGAAAATAACGCTTGTTACTACTTACTGCCAATTTCTATATACATATATGTATGATGCAAATATAAAATATTCAAGATATATATATATATCAAATTTGTTACACCAAAAACATATCAAATTAAAAAGGAATCTAATAATTCACCATTAGAAACACAAGTCAAGTCCAAGATTCGACTAATTAAATTATATGTAGATCTACTGGCCGAAAAAAAAAAAAAAAAACCCTCAAAGGTTGCAGCTGTCACATGCAATAGAAGATACCCAAATCTATTTTGTGTCACGTATATATAATATATATTTACAAAATCTTTTATAATATATATGTAATATATATAAATATGTAAAACGAGAGTAGCTAGCGTTGCATACCGGTTCTGGTTATTTTATACCTAATATGATAAATGGACAACACCTAAGAGTAGTATTAGTCTTGTTGATGATTAGTTATATATATATATATATATATATATATATGTATACATTCTGTCCGTTTGTCTTTGCCTAAACACATAATGTGTGTGTGTGTGTGTGTGTATATATATATATATATATATGTATGTATACATTCTGTCCGTTTGTCTTTGCCTCAAAAACACATAATGTATATATACGTATACATTCTGTCCGTTTGTCTTTGCCTCAAAGACACATAATATACTGATTAGATATATATATATATATATAAAGTTTTGTTGTTTTCTTCATTCTTGTTCCTTTCAAGAAATTCAGAAATAATGGATTGGGTTTAACTAAAGAGAAAGTCAACGTACGTTACTTGTTATCAAGAGAATGACGCAGACATAAAACAACTCCATTTAAAACGGGCAAGCCAAGCTAAGGTTGATGCATATATTAACGTACATTTTTGTTCCACCTATAGCTCTTCCTTTCAACAATTCCATTGTTGAAAACTCTCAATAATAAAGACCACTCTTTTATCTTATATATATTTATATCTTTTTACTATTTTTGGTTGAAAATTGATCCAGAATATAAGGTACTCTTTAATTACTTCCTTCGTGTTTACAGACACCCTAAAACAAATAAGAGGCTAAAACTCTAAATCGCTAGCTCAATCAAATTCTAAAGAGCGAATTTACATGACCTACTTCATTCATCTATTTAGAGTTTATATCTCTTTAGGTGTCCAATTTAACATTTTATTTTATTTTGAACTTCAAAAAGAGTGTCATCCGATCTCTCTGCATCTTGTGATATAGTACTACTAGACTACATTTAATGTAATAATAGTTCAATTGAAAGTCAGTATCGTGATTTAAAAGTGATTATATATGTATAATAGAACGATAATTATAACATTATAAGATAAAGTTCAAATCATCTCATTTTTATTTTTTTATTTTTTTATTTTTTTAATTAACCTTTCTTTTTTCTCTCGTCATGATTTAAAGTTTGATGATTCGCAAATGCAGTTACAACTTTTACTCTATTAACAAGTGTCGACGTTAAACTCATGACATATAATAGTATGAGGAGAGTAAAAATTAGCCTCATCTTTGGAGTATAAATAAGTTGGATCATTTCATCTTAAAATTTTTAGACGAGGAAAAGAATGAAAAAACGGATTAACCTCAATTAAAAAAAGAAAAAAAAAAAAAAAAAAACTGCAGAGAACACTTGACCGACGTGGATTGGTATCGGATGCTGGGCAACCCGACCCAGAAGCAAATGGGCATTTTGGCACGAGTCCCGAGGAAGTGAAAATAGGTGTGAACAACCAATCAGCATGCAGCAGATCACGCGCCGAGCACGTGACACGAGTATTACGCTGCTTTTTGCTTTTTCTTTTTTCTTTTTCTTTTTTTTTGGGATGATTGATGTTCGGTGGCAGGTGGGGCCAAGGCAATCGGTGCAAAAAAGCGTAGGGAAATAGGTGGGTCCCACGTGTCACTACTCAGTAGTAGTCAGTACTCACCTCCACCCAACGCATCTATTCAAGTTTCCTGCCTGACGACCTTTTGGCTTCTTTTTGTTGTTTTTTTAGCCCCTTAATTTTTTTTAATTATATTTTCCAACTTTTATTTTCGTTTTTTAGGATAAATATAAATAAATTTAAGGATGTCTTTTTTTTTTTTTTGGGCGCTAAAGAAGGGTGTCTTTGTTTAGTTGGTTATCAAAAAGCTTTTAACATATCATATGAGTTGTCTTTTATGATCTCTTTAGACCTAAAAAAAAAATGTTTTTCAAGGAGATATTTGTACCTATAATTATCTCTTTCTTTTATTTTTTATTTTTTATTTTTTATTTTTTAAAGAAAGGGCACCATCCTTTATCCAAAATTTTGGAATGAGCTTCTTATAGATGGAGTGGTTTGTATTTTACTCTAATATATAATATATGACAGTTGGGATGATATTTTTTCTTTTCTTATATAGTTCTCTATCATTTAAAAATAAAAAAAAAGTAATTGTTAAAAAAATTTATTTGGTTGCACTTTAATAAATGGTGTTTAGCAATTTTAAATAAAATTGTAACAGTTAAAAATATGTTTATTATAATTAAATTTTCTTTCAATTACCTGTTATTGTTAGGGAAATATCTTTCTTCGTTTTGCTTAATTCAATTACCTTTTATTTTCAGGGAATTTTCTTTCTTAATTTTGCATAATTTTATTACCTTTATATTATTTTTAGAGAAATTTCTTTCTTAATTTTGCTTAATTAAAGTACCTATTATTTTTAGGGAAATTTCTTTCTTAATTTTGCTTAATTCAATTACCTATTATTTATAGGGAAATTTCTTTCTTAATTTTGCATAATTTAATTCCCTTTTTATTATTTTTAGGGAAATTTCTTTCTTAATTTTGCTTCATTAGAACAATCATTCTTTAAAAATTTTTAATACTAATTTGAAACATGTGCTACGCACATATTTGATATTTTTGAGAAAATTTATCTACATAAGGAAAAACTAAAATAATAAGTTAAAAAAATAGACTCACAAATTAAAAAAAAATAACAATGGACCTGAAAAAAAAAAAAAGAGACATAAAAAAATTAAAATGACAAAAAAATGATCAATACAAAAAAAAAAAGGACTAAATTGGAAAAGAAAAATGGGCAAAAAAAAAAAAAAAAAGTAAAGGACCCAAAATTAAATATAAAACACAACGGACGAAAATACTTCAACAGTAAAAATTTTTCTTCTTTCTATATATAATTATAGATAGAGAAGGAATAGACAAACATAGCAAATTAATAGCAAAAATGTAAAAGAAAAAATTTAAAAATGATAACAAATTTAAAAAACAAAAAAGATAAATTAATTAAAATGAAAAAAAAGACCAATATGAAAAGGGACAAAAATGAAAAAAAAAATAAATTTTAGGGTGAAAAAGAAAAAAAAGAAATGAAGGACTTAAAAAAGAAAAACTTATTTAAAAGGAATCAAAATGAAAAAAAAAAAAAAAATTAGAGCGGAAATAAAAAAGGATATGGACTAAAAAAAGGGAAAAGAAAAAAAGAAAAACAGATTTAAAAGAGACCAAAATGAAAAAAATTAAATTTTAGGGTGAAAAACAAAAAAAAAAAGATATGAAGGACTAAAAAGAAAGGAAGAACCGTTTTTGACGAAAGCAGTTCCTCCCTTTATCTTTTCTATATAGTTTATCATTAATTATTATTGATTATTGATGCACAAGCAACTTCCGTGATCAAACTGAAGGACAATGCACCACAACCAAATGATGAAACCTTAGATACCCATCATGACATGCAAAAAAAGCCATAAAAATTGGGGCCAAAACTCTCCACGGGCCCCACCTAATCTTTACCCAATACGATATCACTGATGTTCACACTGCACCTAAACACACTAGATCTCCACCACAATCCGTTAGTATTATTAACTATAATGTTAATATATTATAAACTATAACTATAATTATTTATTTATCAAAAACTACAATTATTTTGGAAATATTTCGGGTGCGGTATGATATTTATAATTTTCTGTTTAAAATTTTATAACAACTAATTAAATTATATGTAATTTTTTTATTTATAAACTTATCAAATGATATTAATCATATATTGATAATATGATTAAAAAACACTATATTCGAATCATATGATTCATCTAGTGTAACACAAATCATGTGCACTTTTTGTCGTTCCCAAATCCCATTCACTTGAAATCCAAACCCATTAACTTGGCTCCGGGATCTGACTTACTGTCACTTTTTTTTTAATACATATATAATATAAAATATTTCTGAATGGGTTTTTTCATTTTCTAGAATAAGAGTATTCTTAAAAATATGCAAAAATAAGATCACTTGGGAGTGGTAATTTATTTCTTCCAATCAGTCAGAAAAATTAATAAATATCTCTGTGTCTGTGGTCCTTTAAAAAAAAAGACAGACAAACAAACAAACAAGGCAAAAAATGTAAAAAAGCAGAAAAGTAGAAAAGATAGAAAAATTAAAAATAAAAAGCAGAAAAGGACAAGAAAAAGGTGGAAGTATGGTATAACAAGTAGAAAAAGAAGAAGGAAAAAAAAAAAAAAAAAAGGGAAGAAAAGGAGTGCTTTGCTTAACGCGGTCATATTATTAACTTGCGTGTGGTGGTAGGATTAAGATTATAGAATTTAGATTTAGATGATTATAAGTTTATTGAATTATTTTAATTGTTTGATTAAAAATAATAAAAATTTAAAATGTAAAAATTAATATATAATTTATTTTATTTATCTTAAAATTTTATATAATCAAAAAAATTATCTTATTTAAATTTATATATATAATATTATAAAATTATAAAATTTAAGTTATAAATTATATCAATAATTAGTTGAGGAAAAAAAATAAAAATTAGATTATAATTATAGGCGTAGATTGATGTTTTAAACGCATGTTTAGTCATGAAGAAACTCATAAACAGTAGAATCTCAACTTTCTCTCTCCTCTCTCATTTCTCGACTCTGTTCATTCAATCAACAATTTCACACCCGCCTTTTTTGGTTTTCCTCCTCTCAATAATCTCCTTCACTCACCAGTTACCCCACGCCATGTGACTTTCTCTCTCTACAACTCTCTCTCTCTCTAGCAAGCGAGCTTCCGTTTCCTTCTTATATATATACACTCATTCATGAGTCGGCAAAACAAGAAATGTTAACCACTGAAAACGCTCTAAGCTCTCTCTCCTTCTCTCTCTTTCTCGAAGTTTGGAGTTTTGGGTTTTGGAGAGAACCGAATTCTGGGAAATGGGTCGCCTCTGAGTGCGGAAATTCGTGTTAAAATCTCTTTTTTGATGCAGATAGAGAGAAGGTAAGAGAGAGAAACGAACGGCAAATGAAGCTTTTGCTTGTGAAAACAACCGCTTCATTATGCTTCTTCTTACTGTTCTTGGGCTTCGTTTCAGCTGCCAATGGAGCTATTATTAAAGATCACCGCGAATTCATATTAGGTTGGTTTGATAGTTTTGATTTTCTGGGATTTTATCTCTTTGTGCATTTGACTGGGAAAGTTGGTGGAAAATGAGTAAGCTGCAATTGTGTGCACGTTATGATAAATTTACATTTTTAGACCAAAATTCAGATGGTTAACCCAACCAACCAAACAAACAAGTTACATATATATTATATGGAGTGTGTGTGTGTATATATATATATATATATATATATATTTTGTTAATGTTCTTGTTAATGCCTAAAGTTTTCAAGAAAGCACATCTGGGTTTTTGTAATTTGATTAGAAAATGGTGTTGTGGTTGCAGGGCAAGAGAATCTGGGGCCATGGAAGAACGAAATCCCGGCACTTGCTGAGGCCCCAGGTCCTGCAAGCGACGGACGACCTCAGACCACCCTTGTGTTGGCGGCGAACCGGACGAACAGACCGGACATTCTTCGAGGTTTTAAGCGGTATCGTGGTGGCTGGGACATCACTAATAAACACTACTGGGCCGTAAGTTTTGTTCCTTGAAACATTATGTTGGTTGATTGTTGGATTGTTCATAAGAGCAGAGCTTAATCTGAGTTGCAGTGGAAATGGTGATGATTTTGATTTATGAATTAGTTGTCAGAGATTTATTTTTATTGATTGAAATTGCCAAAAAGCAACCCCTTGATATTGTAACTTGATACCTATATTTTAGCATTTTGGTGATAATAAGTTGATGAAACTGAATTTTAAGCGGAACAGGTGATTTTTCATTGCCAATTATCGTGTTCCCAAAAATTTTTCTTTTTAAGGAAAATCCATTGAAAAGGAATTAGCTGTTACACATTTTTTACAGTTGTGTGTTAATTTTCATTCGAGTAACAGAATTAGGAGTTGTTTTTGGTCCTGAGTGTCCGAAGTGACTCACTCTAGGCCTTCGGTAGCTACAATTGAGGGGGAAAAAAAAAGTGGATGTAAGTGTTCCAATGTTGAACACTTTATATGAACTTGTGCATAAATTTAGATTTATATCGTTATGTTGGAGAAAGCTGGATTTGGTATTGTTTAAAACTCAAGTTTATCAGAGTTATGTTGGAGAAAGCTAGATTTGGTATTGTTTAAAACTCACGTTTATCAGAGTTATGATTTCGTTTATTTGTAACAACCTCTCTTTTGCCTTCTTATGTTGTCACAAAAGTATTGGGATTGAGATTGTAATTCTTTTCTGCTTCAACATTACTCATCATACCTTGGCTATTATTCGTCTGCAGTCAGTTGGATTCACTGGTTCAGCTGCTTTCATTCTTTCCGTCCTATGGTTTATCTCTTTCGGCATAGTTCTTGTGATTCATCATTGCTGCGGGTGGAGGATTAACATTAAGGGTGGAGGATCGCATCTTTCACAAAAGATCTGCCTTATCTTGCTTTTAGTCTTCACCTGCGGTGCATCGTAATTCCCTGAAGACAAAATCTTTTTCTTTTTCTTACAAATTTTCCTCCTTTGTTATTTTTGTCGTGATGGAACTTGATGCCAATTATTTTTTTGTGAAACAGGATCGGATGTATCCTTCTATCCATTGGGCAGGATGAATTTCACGGAGAAGTCTTGCATACTCTGAATTATGTTGTAAACCAGTCAGACTACACCGTGCAAATCCTAAGAAATGTCACGCAGTATCTGTCCCTTGCGAAGGATATCAACGTGGCCCAGGTCTTCCTCCCGTCAGATATCATGGATGACATAGACAAGTTGAACGTGGATTTGAATACCGCAGCGGATACACTGCTGGATAAAACAAGTGAAAATTCAATCAAAGTAAAGAAAGTCTTCAATCTTGTGTATGTAATTCTTTGACTTTGCGGAGTTCATCTTTTATTCACACTAGAAGTTAGTTAACGGGCTAATCTTGAGCCAAAAAAAAAAAAGAAAGGGGCTAATCTTGAGCTTGTTGTGTCAGCCGTTCAGCTTTGATCACCGTCGCAGCAGTGATGCTTGTCCTGGCCCTGCTTGGTCTTGGTACGTATAAAAGAAATAACATTATTTTTCCCATTTCCCTTTCTTTTCCCTCAAGTTTACTGGAATTTGTTTCTTCTCTTCTTGACGAGTTATTAATGTCTCTTGCTGCAGTTCTCTCTGTCCTAGGTTACCAGCATGCCATCCATATGTAAGTTGTTTTTGTTTTAATATTTGTTCAAAGTTTGCTTCTTAAAGTGGTTTTTGTTACTCTTCAGTTGACGTTCCGCAGCTTTTGGTTATCTCAGTCTGACAGGATCAATAAATTGTTGCAGATTTATAATCAGTGGATGGTTACTCGTGGCAGTTACATTCATTCTTTGCGGAGTTTTTGTAATCCTCAACAAGTAAGACAAGTTTTCTTGGTTCGAGATGTGTCCAACGTTTTTTTTTACGTGCTTTTTATGTGAAGTTGTGAACTAGATAATTAATGTTAAAAAGGACGCAACTCAGCACCCTCCTCCCCAAACCAATAGGGCGTTTATTAGATTTAACTACTCTGTTTTGTTCATTGAATATTTGCATCATCTGCTGCTGAGCCATAGGAAGAAACACGCTTATGTGCGACCCCTGAAAAGAAATACGCATGCGCATGGGCAATCTCTTCATCATGTCTTATCTAATGTACATGCTTAATACGAAAAAACATAATGCAGCAATGCCTTACATTTTTCTTTTCTTTCTTGTGCCTTGTTCAGTACAATATCCGACACATGCATGGCTATGCAAGAATGGGTAGAGAATCCCCATGCAGAAACAGCCCTTAGCAACATCCTTCCGTGCGTCGACCAAAGAACGACAAACCAAACACTCACCCAGAGTAAACAAACTATCAATGGCATTGTGAATATGGTGAATCAATTCATCTATACCTATGCCAACGCAAATCTCTCCAAAGGTTCTCCTTATTCCTACAACCAGTCTGGACCCCTGATGCCTCCTCTCTGTTACCCATTCGACTCTCATTTGCAAGATAACCATTGTGGGGATCAAGAGGTGTCCATTGCAAATGCTTCACTGGTAAGACTCGTGAGTTTCAGTAATTCATTTTCTTTTGTTCTTTTTTTTTATTAGGAAGCCAATTTTACAATTATTTCCGGAAGCTGTTTGTTAGTATTTTTGATAAACTACAGTCATTACTGTAGTCAAGAAATATAACACATAAAACCTTTGTAAAGTTTAAACAGAACATATCGTTAATTAGCAAATAATTTGACAATGCTAGGCTGAGTTACAAAGTTTCTCTCACACGTCAAAACTCGAGGCAAGTCTAGTTTTCAGGCTTTAACAATGAAAACTACTTATCACATCATAGGATAATCTTCCCTGACATTTGATGTGAAAAACCAACCTATATAGGGTTATGACATTTATGTTTTGCTAGCCTTGTGTTTTCGACAGTTTCCGACAGTTTCCGACCTGCTAACTTTCTCACCTAAATTCTAATGCACATACCATGAAGGCTACTTCTTGAGTTTTAACTTCGTTTTGTAAATCTTTTCAGGTATGGCAAAACTACACATGCAAAGTGTCATCATCCGGGATCTGTACTACAACCGGGAGAGTGACCCCCGATATCTACACACAGCTGATTGCAGCAGTTAATGAGAGCTATGCCCTTGAGCACTACACCCCTCCTTTACTGAGCCTCCAGGATTGCAATTTTGTCCGCGGTACGTTCCGAAATATCACCTCGAGTTTCTGCCCTCCTTTAGACCGTTATCTCAAGACGGTAAATGCGGGGCTGGCCATGATCTCTGTCGGGGTCTTGCTCTGCCTTGTTCTCTGGATTCTCTATGCAAACCGCCCCCAAAGGGAGGAAGTGTTTGTGAAACTATCCTCATTAATAAAAGGCAGGACATACAAGAGAAGTTTGAACAGTAATAATAGCAACGATCAGGTGTCATCATCAAATACACCAATTGAAGTGTGATATCTTTATAGTGAAAAATAAGTAAAAAAAAAAAATATTACGAATTTCGATATATGTAGTTTTTGGAGAGTGCTATGTAAAAGAAGAAAAGAAACCAAAGTGGAGCGAAGTTCCATTTTGAGTTGAGAGCTATTGGTCTATTCTTCTGTAACCTGTTAATATATAGTTGAAAGAAAAATGCAATATAGGTATTGATCGATTTTTCTTTACATGTTCTTTCTTTTTACTTTTTTTCTCTTTACCCTCTATTTGTGTATAATTTCCTATGATATTCTTATCAAGAACATAACCAAAAAGAAAAGAAACTGAAATCAGAACACCATGAGAAGATATTCAATTCTCATTCATTATAAGTTGACAAGAATCATCCATCAACAAATATACATAAGAGAATAAGATAAAAGTAAAACAACCATTATAAGAATCTTCTTACATGTCGTATCTTCAATCAAAGCCTAACCCTTAGAGAACAGTGATAAGACCTGAATTACAACACTAAGAACCCTAACTTATGAATTCTTATTATTTTTCTTCATCTACCTGTTTTTGTGACTGACTTGTTGAATCGCATTCCTGCCGCTCTTATTTATAGCCTACCCTCTATGTTTAAGAAGACCAACCTTTTAGGATCCCAACAACCACGGAATTCTTAATTCAATTCACGCATTTATGTTTCCACTTTCTAGGATTGATCAATATCTGGGAAAAGCGCATGTACAAAAAATGCAACGAGAAACCGACAATCTTCTTGGTGTTTCCAAAAGGTAGTTGCAATAAATAAGAACAATTGAAAAGGTCCAATTAGTTTTCCAAAGCGAACACCAATCAGCTCTCGAAGGCCAAACCCAGTACTAATAAGAAGACTAAACGATTTGTTCAAGCAAGAAAGTGTCTAAAAACAGAGAGAAGCCTAAAGAATATATATATATATATATATGTGTGTGTGTGTGTGTGTATGAAACAAGGGTACAAAGATATTGCAGATCAAACAATTACTACAAGATAAATGCTTACGACATCCATGTAATCTGATATAAACAAACACCCAGAAAAATATAACTGTTGAACATATGTTGGAAACAAGTACAAACAATATTCAAGGGAGTTCAAAATTTATTCCAAAATTGATCCTTTTTTTTTTTTTTTTTTACATGCATTCAGATATGCTAAAAGGGGCTAGCTTGAATTATATCATATGAAAGGAGAACTAAAGAAAATCAATTCACAAAAATGAAAATACCAAGGAACGTGTTAACAAGTTTTCTACGATCATGATTGTTGTGGCCTCAAAATTTGATGTTCTCCATCAGCATAATGTCCTCAATCTTCATCCCATCAGTCCCAGCCAAAGAATCCGATCCTGATACTGATTCCGATTCCGATTCCGATTCTGATTCCGGTGCTTCTTGCGGAGTAATAACCTCATTCAGGCCATGAACTGCGAGGGAGTCACTGTAATGCATGTTGGCGAAGAAAACAGGGGTTCCATTGAGCATCAAAATGTTCCCGGATCCGGTAACGTTGATCTTGAATCCTTCCGAGTATGTCGGCAGCACCGTCCCGTCGCTTAAGCTCACCAGATCGCTCCACAAGAGCCTGCACGGAACGACGTGCCGGAGAAATATCGACGGCGAAGAGTCCTGCTCGCGACGATTCGACAACGCCTGGTCGTTCGGAGCGAAGACGGTAATCGGAGCAGATCGTTCCTTATCGAACCCTAGCAATTGCAAATCAAGAAACGACGCCATGGTTGAGTAGCCATTGGACCTCAGATTCTCGCTTGCTTCCTTAAACCAGGTAGATCCGGGGAACTCGCTCGGCGAAGAATCGCATATCGAATCGGACCTAGGGCTCGGATTGGGAATTGAGCCGGGAACATGGAAATTAGGGTCGAAGAAATCCTCAACTCCGAAGATGATCAGAGACTCATCGTGGAAGATCGGCGATGCGCTCGTGATCTTGACGTTGTTAAGCGAGATTTGGGAATCGGACGGAGAGGAGGTGACGTTCAACACGTTGCCGGAGAGGAGAGTCGGGATCTTGGTACCGGCGGCGAGAGATTTGAGGCTCTGAAGAGAGAGAGGGAGAGGGCAACAGTGATACTGGAGGAGAGAGAGAGCAGGCTGACCGGACTTCGAGAAGGCGGAGTCGGGAGGGGCGAAGATAGTGAGAGCAGAGGACTTAAGTGTTAGGGTTTGGGAGACAAGCTGGAGAGTGAGAGCCATGGAGACGTAGCCGGAGTCGGTCAGGATCTCGGAGGCGTCGACAATGGTGTCGGAAGGGAGAGAAGAGGAGAGAGAAAGTAGAGAGAGAAGGACCAGAAACGTGATCGGAAGCGAGGCGGCCATTATTGGAGCTTCAGAGGAGGTTCCTTGAGTCTGGGAGTGAGAGTGGCATAAATGGTAAATTCGAAGAAGAAAGCTCCTCCTTTTTGGCGGGAAAATGTATGACGTGGCGGCTGTTCTTTGGTTGGTTGATTTTGGGGGAAGCAGGGTTAGTTTAGTTCGTTAGAAGGTGAAAGCGGGTTCGTTAGGAGTTGCTGCCAAATGACGGTATTGCCCCTCATCGTTTCTCAACGTAGTAAAATGGATTGTCCGGGAATCAAAGCCTTCGGAAAAGTGGGAGAGGGACTTTTTTGACATATAACATCATGTTACTATACAAGTTGAAATCTATGACGAAAAGAGAAAACCAATACATTATTTTAATCACACATTCAACTCCAGTTATAATGTTATACTCATTTAATCACTTCATATATTATATTTAAATACATTTCCATTTACAATACACCCTCTCATTTCACTATTTATCTATTTTCTTTTTCTATTTATTTTTATCAATCACAATACATACTCGCTTTCACCCATACCCATTAAAATAATTATTCAAATATAAACATCTAAACACATATTTCATTTGGATAAAATGATTAAAAGAAACATCCAAATATATTTTAAAATACTTTAATTAGATCGAAACATAATAGAAAAAATAAATGTGTGACTCAAACGAATTATAAAATATTTCACAAATAGCAAAAGGTATACTCCTTATAATAAAACATAATTGGGTAAATATTTTTTAAGATTATTTTTTTGTTAAATGACTGAAATTTAGCAAATTACCGCTTTAAGAAGCAATCAATAAGTGATTGATTGATTTACTAATATTAACAAGTGATTAAATAATGTTAGTGTGCATTTTTTGCTAATTGATTATGATAAATCCTTATTAATTATGATCAATAATTGATTGGTGATGATTATGCTAAATAAAAAAATTAGACTGTTTAATAAATGTCTAAAAACTGTTTATTTATCTAATTTTTCTATCTACTTTTCTTACTTCCTTTCTTAAACCACCAACTAATTAAATTTTGTTATTGTTGTTGTTATTATTATTATAACTACTAGTATTACTATTACTTTTTGTTACTAGTATGAAAATCTTTTGCAGTATGTTTCTTAACATATATATTTAATTTAAAGCCTTAAAGAATAAAAGGAAAAGAGAAAAATAATTTCATAGCATGTTTTAATTTCTTAATAAAACATGAATGCAATTTTTTTATTGATTAATTTTAAAATTAGTCTAAAAAAAAATTCTTTCAATAACTTTAAAAGTTCCAAATGGGGCTATTTATTTTGTTTGTACGATATGATTCTCACCCCCATTTTTAGGGTCAAGAAATTAGAAACAGACCAAAGGCCACCATCAGAATCTGGTTTTAAGAGAGAAAAAAGATTGAAAAACCCTAACCCTCACAATTAGAGAGAGAGAAAGAGAGAGAGAAAGTGAAATATCAGTTTCTTTTTCCAAATGTTATTATGAATTTCTTTTTTCTTTTTCTTTGAGATACCACGGATTCACAATCATCCACATAATGCAAGTTTCCTATTTTTGTGGATTGTGGTTTTTATTAAAGAAACTGACTTTATTTTTTTATTTTATGTTTCTTTATAGTTTTCCTTGAGAAATTATTCTCTCTCTGTTACGTTTTTACATGGTTGTTTAGACATGTACACTTTAAATTTATTTTTCATTTTGACCGCATCCATGAACACCAAGATATATTCTACAAAACACTAAAGTAATGATATTGAACACCATTTAGGAAATTTTCGAGCGTCCATATCTTACTGACCCAGTCATTAGTAGAGCACAAACTTAATTAACCGAGACGATATATCAAATCCATTCGCATATTCTCAAAATTAACAAAAAATTAATAGATTTCCAAGAACAAAAGATTAACAGAAATTCGTAAAAACAAATAGAATCATCTAATATTAATTGAACCACTAACAAACAATAAACTATAATGACCGAGTAATTAAAAATTAAATCAAGAAAAGAGAAAAATTAAAAGATCAGTATTTTTACAAACAACTAAATCCCAAAATTTAATAACACCATCATCGAAATCATGGACATTGGCTTCCGATGGTGGTGGTCGTAGATGTGTCGGAATGGAGAAAATGAGGAGAAATCATGTCGGAGAGAAGAAGAGAGGGATCGTTTTTTCATTTTGGCGTTTTTTTTTTAAATTTCAAAAGCACAAATAAGGGAGAGTGGGTGGTATCTTTTTTTTTTTTTTTTTTTTGAAATTGTGAGATTCAAATCTTCTATCTAATTTGCAAAGGACAAAATGAAGAAAGCTACATAATTTGAGGATTTATAGAATTAAACTATAATTTTTACTATTTATTTAGATTAGGGAATACAGAAAGAATATTAAATTGTGTCAATTAATAAAATGATTCAAAATTCTTTTTTTACTTTGTTAAATAATTTTATAAATTTTTATTAGCAAGATGATTTCGGAACTATTGAAAACAGCTAGTCTTTTAGTTGTTCGTTTTCAGTGTTAAAATGAAATAATGTTGTTTTGTTAACTTCATTTTTTTTAAATGGAAACTATATTCCAAATATGAAATGTAATAAGTTATCGATTCACGCACAAGTCTCCTATAACATAAAATTCGACACAATTTCATTAATAAATTCGATTGATGCACAAAAAAAAATAATGTCTACTGAATTCTAAAAAAAAAAAAAAACAATGTGCTGATTTCAATTTATAAGGCTACCACATTGACAAAATTGCTATAAAAGTTGTGGCATTCTCTAACAGACATTAGAAAAATGTTGTGTAGGAAAGTTATATTTCTGTCTCTCTAATCCAAGTCCACTTACACTTTGGAAGATCATTCAATTTAGAAGTACATCTATTAAAGTTTCTTTAAGGAAATATCTCATTCTAGTTCCTTATAAATTCACTTTTTTTCAATTTCAGTTTAGGTTGTTTGGGGAGGCTTTGGAAACCACCTTTCCAAAATTTCTTTCATTTATTTTTTTTTACAATTCAAAACTATTTTTCACCATTTACATTTCTAAATACGTACTCAAACTCTAAAAGTCGTTATGTTAGATCCAAATAAGCTGATTTTGTTTAAATTGCATAGAATTTCAAGAGGAATAAAACAATATTCATATTAATTTTTTTAAAACACATTTCAAGATTTTACACTTTCACTTCCAACAATTTGTTTTAATCACATATTATGTTCAAGACTCATATCAATTTGAATCCAAATATCCCCAATGCCTCTCCCAAACAGATCCTTACTAATAGAAAAAAGACAATTATACGTTTTTTATTTTTTTCAGATAAACATGAAAGTGAAAATAAATAAAAGAACATGTAAGCCGAGTTCCTTACCCATGATGTCACATTTGAGTTCTTACACGTTTTTATAGTTGCTTTTAAGTCCTCAGTGTTACTATTCTGTAGCACATATAGTTGTTCTTAATTATTTGCCTTGTTTGTATGTTCTCGATATCGTTCTCTCCCTCCCTTTCTTTATAATTCTATCTTTGTAACTGGTATTTTCATTATTTTTATTTATTTTTATACTTGTTATTAATAAATTCGCGCGGGAGGTTTCTCTCCATTTGCATTTTATTTCAAATAAAAAAAACACGTGACAATCTTATTTTTCAAGAAGAGGACCAAGTTGCGGGGCCTAATCCTATATAGTATCATATAGCATTCTAGCTATATCTGCAAAAGTAATTCATCAACTTTTTTTTTTTTTTTTTGGATATAAGAAAGCATTCAAAGTAATTCATCAACTTAACCAAAACCATAGTTTACCTCCTTAATTAGTTGCAGAAAATTTCAAATGCTCTAAACTTCAACTAGTAGAAAATCTAATTAAATAGTGATTTATCAAAAAAAAAAAAAATTAAAGTGACTTTTTGGCCAAAGTTCTTTGTGACTTTTTGGCCAAATTAGTACATGCTTATACATCACCTGTAAGTGTAGCGGTAAAACAAAGTTATCTAATAATAAAATGTAAAAGTTATTATTAAATCTCAGTCGCTTATGGCAAAGTTATAACATAGTTGACATGATGGTCATTAGCTGTTGTTTTTGTTATTTAAATTAGATAAATAAAGAGTTTTTAAACACTTAGTTAAGCAAATTATCGATTTTTTATTTAACAAAATGACAATTAATCGGTGAATTAATCATAATTTAGAATCAATCGGTAAAAAATACACATTAGTATTGATAAATCATTTATTAATCATTATCCATTAGTGATTGAATTGACTGGTTGAACTTTTTTTTTTTTTAACGATCCTTTTAAATCTTACAAAACTTCGTGTATTTATTAAAAAAACTTCATAAAAAAGATCATTTATCCACAAATCCCTTTTTATTTTAAAAATGGAATTTCTATCTTCTCTTTTTCTTCTTTTTTATTTTATAGAAAGTTATGGAAACAAATACTCGAATAGATACTACACTCTCTTAAAACTTGCTTGAATTTTTTATATTTTATTCTTTTCTCATAACAGGTTAAAAAAAAAAAAAACTGCAATCCAAAAATGTGCTTAGGAGCAACCCTAATAACCACCTTTAAAAGAGAGAGAGAGAGAGAGAGAGAGAGATATATATATATATATATATCAGTGCCTAATTTAAAGAGGTCATACCAAATGAGAACATGGGCAGGCCGGGCTTAAACAATTAATAAAATTTGGGCTCTTCCCGAACAATCCATCGTACCGACCGTTGGAAACTAAAAGGGGCAATACCGTCATTTAGCAACAATCTCCTAATTAATGAACCCCGTTAACAAACCCCAGTAAAAATAATTACATTAAAAAATCCATTTTTAAACTTCCAGTTTAAAATATGTTCATTTTTTTAATATATATATATATTTAAGAAATAAATGTCTATAATACTTATTGTATCATTTTATTTTAGCTGGCATCATTTTATTTTTTTAATATAAATTTATTAATTTATATTATTTTGTTTTTTAACTTTAATGATGAATATTTTTGTTGATAAATATAAATTACTTTTAATAAACCCAAATTAGTTATAAAATCAAAATAATTATAATAAATATAAAATGTTTGTTATAAAGATGATAGTTCATACCAACTAATAAATACAATACAAAATAACAATGATAAATAATGATGAAATTAAAATATTCATTTTTTTATAAAATAGTCTGAGAACATACTCCGCATGTGTTGTCGTGTTAAAATCGCCTTAACAGTTAAATTCTTTTAGTGCTTAAAAAGTTTATTCATGATTTATTTCAATATTCCTGAGTTTTTTTAATTTATTTTTAATTAAGATTGTCGCAAGACTTGAAGCTTGTTATTTTATAGTATGACAAAATGACTAAGCACTAGTTTTGCAACTTTTACTCTTTGCAGGTGGTAAGAAAGACAATTTATATTGTCTTTGCAAATGCTTATAATTTATACATACGTTTCCCCACGTTGTCTGCCTGTTTAAGTTTTCTCTTTTATGTAAACTAAAAGAGTCGATTTAATATATTTATTTAGACAAAAATCTAAAATAGTCTAAAATAATTCCTACATGTTATATATTCATTTACTTGTATTTTTGGCCTGGTTGCATGGTGATATAAGTTCTAAAATGTTAAGCTTGATATTTTTATGTAGTTTGAATCCAATAATCTAAATTTGATTAGACGTTTTAACTATTTAATTCTTGAAAAAAAGTAGACACATAATCTTTTTCTTGGTTTGGCATAGTATTTTTTGGTGGGTGAAGTTCAATATTTAACATATTTTATTTTTTTTGCACATTTCTGTATTTAGGTTTTGATGCCTAACAGAGTTTTATCTCCTACGTGGAAATCACAAGACCAAATTTTACAAATTAATGTATAATTTTGAGCAAGAAGTCAAGACCAAATATGATGATGAAAGTGAAATGATCTGAAAGTTTAATTCAAAATACATATATACACATATATAATCGAACCTGATTAATAATAACTTTGGAAAAACAGGAGAGAAATACAACAATGAAGCAAAGAACTTCTCGATTAACTTCTTAAATGTAAACTTCCTACAAACGTCAAATAATCATGTACATTTACTCCTGACATTGAAAAAGAAATTAGTTTAGGTATATTAACTTTAAGGACTACAAAGAATGCATATTCAAATAATAAGCATTTGCAAAGACAACATAAAATTTCTTTGTTACCACCTACAAAAAGTAAAAGCTGTAAAATCGTGAACGAAGGAGGAGCGGAGTAAATGCGTGAAAGAGGAGAGGAAAAGAATCTTTTTTTTTTTTTTTTTAAGTACGCTGGAGCATTGTAAATGCATGAAAGATGAGGGAAAAAAAAAAGGGCACGCCACGTGGCAAATATTTGAGTGTGAACGAAGGATAACATTCGTTCTTTAAAATGAAGGAGATTAAAAAAATTAATGAATTCTTGATTAAAAAACATATTTATATATATAATCCACTACAAATCAAATGGTTGTCATTTGTACATCAACCAAACAAATAGAAAAAAAACACATCAAATGATATTGAATTCTTTATGAAAAAACACAATTATTTATAAAAACTAGTAGAAATAAAATTGAATATATCTTTATAATAACTGTTGGGGTTAGACTTCGTCTTCCTATAACACCATTAGCCTTCGACCGCTCGACAAACGAACAACGAATGCCTATTCCCCATGTACATAACATTTTCGTAATTGGGCCGGGCCCAATGAACGATCTCAATACATTTACGTCGAACGGTTATCGTTCAAATTCATTTGACATCATCATCAACTTTAGACCCGCCAGTCAAAGCGTGGACCGGGTAAACAATTATCCCAACTGAGTTACGAACGATACATGTTTCTTGGTCTTCTCGACTGCTTGTTTTATCGTTTGTCGTTCATATTTGGCAGATATTACAAAAACCTATCCCAATAACTGTCGATTCCACGATCGATGATGACGTCATATCAAACTTATTCTGATAACTGTCAATCTCACGATCGATGATGATGTCATCGATCGTATATACAATGATGGATAAAGCTGTCGCAAATTAATTGAGTATATAATTACACGATATATAATTGAGTATTTGACATTTTGTACCTTTAATTTTTAACTTTGATAATTTATTCTCCGAACTTACTATATTGTTATGATGTTTCATTTTTAGTTAATTTTCACATTACATAAAAGATTTGAAATTAGAATATTTATATTAGGAATTAGATTTAGAAATTTTTTTTGTTGAAAATGAGTTTTTCCGTCTTTATACGAGATGTATATGAAAATTTCATAACTAATCTAACAGAAAATTAATTCATGACGGGTATTTTGTAATAATATGGCAAGTTCATGGATAAATATTCAAAATAAGAAGTTTCGACATTAAATTACCAAAAATGACAAATTTAGGGAGATGGATGTTAAATAACCCAAATTATTCGCCCCAAAAACCAAACTATTCTCTGCTTCTTCTTTTTCTTCGGTCTCTCCACCAAACCCTAAAACGAAAACCTCTATTCCCAGCCAAAAAAAAAAAAAAAAGGGTAAAACTCTTTAAGCAGTAGATCTATGATTTTGGATCTGTCACGGCAATTCTCTCTCTAGTCTTTTCGGGTATAGTTGTCAAGCATTCTCTGTCTGCTAAAATTTGAAAATTCGTTTACTGGTAAGTACTTAAATCTCGATAAGTGTATTCGTTTTGGGTTTCTGTTTTTTGTTCAATTTGAATATGCCTTAACGCGCTTGATATAATCCTAGGATTTCTCAAAAATGGCGTTGGTCTGAGGCTTAAAAGTTTCTGATTAGGGTCTCAAACAAAGGTGCATCTTCTCACTCTCTCTGCTTATTTTATGTCAAAAATATCAAATTTATTTCACAAATTCTGGGGAAGTTGTTTTCATAAAACGTTAATATTTAATCAAGGGTACTTTAAACCGAGGTTTTTAAGGGGCGGAATCGGGGCGTTTTGCCTCATAAGCCTCAAAGAATGCTAATTTAAAAAAAGAAAAAGAAAAAGAAAAAGAAAAAATTTCATAAGTAGGGCTAAAAAACTGTTCAGAGCCTCTAAACAGAGAGGCGTAATGAGGTGTACGTCTCACTGCCAGGCCATCAAATGCTAAAACAACCGCCTCAAGCGCTTTTCAAAATTATTATGTTTTTACTAGCATTTTACCAATTTGTTGCATATTACTGTCCGTGATATTGATCCTATTTTTATTGCATATTGAACAAAATTTGGCAAACTGGAAATTTTGGCGCACCTACAATGGCAAATGCCAAATGCCAAATTTGACACTTTTATTTTTAGAGTCATATGTGTTTATGTACATTACTCCTTGCCATCACAGGAGAGCCTCATAGGACCCTTTTTTTTTTTTTTTTTTTTTTTTTTTGGGTGTTAAATTTTTAGATGGGTAAATAATCGTTTAGTTGGAAACTCTGCAGAAATGACGAGTTTTTGCCATCTTCCAAAAGAGGTATTGGAGGAGATCTTATTGAGAGTGCCTCCCAAGTCTCTAAAATGTTGCAAACGCGTATGCAAGTTGTGGTATGCTATGATCAGTGATCAATCATTTATAAACGAGCAACTCCACGTAGGTAACAGTAACAAACATTCGCTGTCCATAACCATGTGTTTGAACTGGACTCGTCAAGAAGCATCATTGGAGAAAAGACGAGTATTTTCTGTGGTTACGATCCACGACAAGGATGAGGGTGGCGATGATCAGCTTCCTTGTGTTGTTGAAGAAATCAGTTTACCACCTGTTCCGGAGAAGGAGAGAGAATATTTTCCAGTGAATTTAGTAGGCTCTCATTGTAACGGCATCACTTGCTTCTTTGACCGTCGTACCTCTGTGAAGGAGACATTTGTTTTGTGCAATCCAGAGCTTGGGGAATTCAAGCTTCTCCATACACCGGTACTTGACCATGGACTCATCTTTGCTGGAGCTGGATTTGGGTATGATCCGAAAGTTAATGATTACAAGTGTTTTAAGCTGTTTACTTATGCACGTGATCCAAATAGGAATAGGGCTTTGGTGTACACTCTGCGTACTGATTCTTGGAGGGAAATTAAGATTGATTTGAATGGTTGTTGTTCTCTTAATTCTGAAGGGGTGTATCGCAGAGGTGTTTATTATTGGTGGAATATGGGTACTTCGAAGTCCAAGCAGACGATTCTTTCCTTTGACCTCTCTGAGGAGGAATTTCACAAAATACAATTACCAGAACACCTCCAACGTCCACGAAGCATGATGAGGAAACTTGCATTATGGAATGAATCAGTCGTCTTTTTCGTCTCCGCTAAAAACTCTCGGCATTCAACATCTTTTGACATGTGGGTGATGGCTGACGACTACTACATCGGTGGTGTTGATGGTTCTACTTATTGGATCAAGTATCTCACAATTGAGCCACTAGTGTCCATCCGTTCTCCTCTAGCATTTTGGAAGGTTGATGAGCTGCTAATGCAAACCGGAGATGGTCAATTTGTTTCGTATAACCTTGTTCGCAAAAAGTTTCGAAGACTTCCCATGCAAGGAATACCAGGGTCAGGTCATGCTTATTTATATTCCACGAGTATAATTTCGATCAAGACAAGAAAGGATGTTAAGGACAAGGGTAAGTCATGCCTGTTTTTATTCGAAAGAGCCGATACAATCGAGAAATTAAAGATGCTGAAAAAACAATTTATATGACGTTTATATATATATATATTATTTATTCAGGAGTTGTGTTTGAATCGAGAATTTTGCTGAAATTGTATTTATTAACAACTTTTACCAGTGTGAAAGCTTCTCTGACTTAGAGCAGAAAACTAAAGCAGTACTGAAAAAATATATATATGGGTGAAATTATCATTAGTTTTTGGCACTGTTTTTCCCCCACTTTTCATGTGCTAAATATAACATATGTTTGATATATGGAGCACAAAATAGACTAGAGGACCGTCTAATACGGTATTTCACACTTGTTACTCAGAAGTCATACTGGGGCATAGTGAAGCTTCACAGGACCTTTTTGTGAAGGCGTAGGTAGTCCCTATCTACGTAAACATGTCTATTTTATCGAGCCCTCTTCGAAATAGTACCCAGATTGTTATGCCTTTTGTACTAGTTGGAATTTCATTCAAGAGTCTTATATTGCATTCGCGTTTGTATTGGAGGTTCATTGATATTCCTTGGTTTATTGATAAAACCCAAATAGTCACGTCGTTCTATACTCATAGCATATTTATTTATCCCTAGTAGGGATGTCAATTTCATGTTTATATACCCTTTTCTTGGAATGAGAGTGAGATTGATGAATTTACATAAATCTTGAATTGAATATATGAGATTGACAATCTCATGTTGTTTTTCGGGATCCAGACTCTATTAATAATAGCAATAATAAAGTACTATCTTTTACAAGTTGGTTGAAACCAAAAAAAAAAAAAAATTACAATATATATTTATTACTTTATTTACCTATCAGTATAGCAAATATGCTAATTATTATTAATATATTAGAAGTACATTTTTTATTCTCGACACTTTATTTTAAATCTTTATTTATGTTGTTCAAACTTTGACAATCTATTTTTACTTCTTTTTTTTTCCCCCCCTTTAAAGGGCATAACTATACAACTTATGTTTTAAATTATTCTAAAATTCTAACAGTTAATTTTACTTATGATCACGTGATAAACGAGATGGTAAATTCGAAGAAGAAAGCTCCTCCTTTTCTGTGGTAAAATATATGACGTGGCGCCTGATATTTGGTTGGTTGATTTTGGAGGGAAGCAGGGTTTTTTTATTTTATTTATTATTATTATTTGGCTCTGAAGAGGGAAGCAGAGGTTTGGATTGCTCCTAAATGACGGTATTGCCTCTTCTAGTTTCCGACGGTTGGTACAATGGATTGTTAGGATTGCTCCTAAGCACATTTTTGGAACTTATTAGATAAGAATAGATTATAAAAAATTCAAGCAAGTTTTAAGAGAGGGTAGGAAATATAAACATATTTCTATAATTTTCTATAAAATGATTAAAGAAGAAAAAAGAGAAGATAGAAATCCCATTTTTAAAATAAAAAAGGGATTTGTAGATAAATGATCTTTTTTATGAAGTTTTTCTTGATAAATAGTTGAAGTTTTGTAAAATTTGAAAATGACTGTTTTTTTTTTTAAATTATTCAATGAGTCATTCAATCACTGATTGATAATGATTAATAAGTAATCGATCAATATTAAGGTGTATTTTTTTACTTGATGATTCTGAATTATAATTAATCACTGATTAATTATCATTTTGTTAAATAAAAAATGATAATTTGTTTAAATAAGTATTTAAAAACTATCTATTTATCTCATTTAAATAATAAAAACAACAGCTGATGACCATCATGTCAACTGTCTTATAACTTTGCCATAAGTGACTGAGATTCAATAATATAACCTTTTTTTTTTTTTTTTCAAAACAGTACTTTTACATTTTATCATCAGATAACTTTGTTTTACCGTGATACTTATAGGTGATGCATATGCATATACTGATTTGGGCAAAAGTCACAAAATTTGGGAACTTAGGCTTTTCCTTTTTCCGCTTTATCTATATCAGTATTTAATTAGATTTTCTACTAGTTGAAGTTTAGAGCATTTGAAATTTTCTGCAACTAATAAAGGAGGTAAACTATGGTTTTGGTTAAGTTGATGAATTACTTTGAATGCTTTCTTTTATATATATATATATATATATATATATATATAAGTTGATGAATTACTTTTGCAGATATAGCTAGAATGCTATATGATATTGTATATAGGATTAGGCCCCGCAACTTGGTCCTCTTCGTGAAAAAAATATGATTATCACGTGTTTTTCTTTTTTTATCTGAAATAAAATGGAAATGGAGGGAAACCTCCCACTCTAATTTATTAATAACGAGTGCAAAAATAAAATAATTAAAAAACCAGTTACAAAGATTAAATTATAAAGAAAGGGAGGGAAAGAAAGATATCAAGAAACAACCCTACAAACAAGGTAAATAAGAACAACTAAATGTGTTACAAAATAATAACACATGACTTAAATGCAACTACAAAAACTGTACGAACCTAAATGTGATATTATGGATAAGGGAATCAGCTTATTTGTTCCTGTATTTATGTTCACTTTCATGTTTCTATGAAAATATTGGAAAAATATTTGTAACACTAACTATATTATCAATTTTTAAAACCAACATATGTGATATATGATTGTCTTTTTTCTAATCTATTTAGGAGAGGTATTGAATCTATTTAGATTCGAGTTGATATAAGTTTTAAAAATGAGTGTTTGGTTTTAAAAAAAAAAAACTGTTTTGAGTGAAAAAGTGTAAAATCTTGAAATTTGTTAAAAAAAAATTAGTACATATCTTGTTTTGTTATTATTGAAATTCAATGCAATTTTAATAAAATCATCTTATTTAGACTTGACATAACTAAGTTATGGACTTCTACTCCATTTGGTTGGAGGGATGGCGAGAACGAAGGAGGGAGAGGGTTAGTGGGATGAAGATGATAGTAGCTCTCCTTTGTGTTATTTGGTAAGATAGGAAGAAGAGAAGATAAGTCTCCATTCTTTTGTTTGATATTAGGAAAAGAATTGGAAGGATGGATAAATTTTTTTTTTTTGGTAAATTTACTATATTACCCATAAAAAGATTTGTTCAATAAAACAAATCTCGGATATAATAGTCTTTTCTCACCTAAAGATTCCCTCCAATTTTTTTCTTCTCTTGATCCCTCCACTATAGGAGGGATGCAAAATGGTGAGCCCAAGGGAGAGAGCTCATCCCCTTACATATTCTCTCCTTTCTCATGTCCTTCCAACCAAACAACTGATTTGGTCTTTCCCTTCCTTCCTCTCCCTCCAACCCTCTCTTTCCATCAATCCATCCTTCCAACCGAACATACTGTTAGAGCTTGAGTAAACATTTAAGAAATGTGATTAGTGAAAAATAGTTTTAAGTTAAAAAAATAAAAAAGAAAAAGAAATTTTGGAAAGGTGGCTTCCAAAATCTCCCCAAATAACAAAATGTTTAAAGCATTTCTATATCAATTAATTGCATTTATTAATGGAAATATAACATGTGAATTAGTATTCAAAAAGTTAATATTATAATTTGTATCGTTAGCACTATTTATATTATAATATATGAAATTTAATTAATATTATTTTTTAATTGATGAAGTACAATATTATAATTAAAAAGATTTTTAACTTATATGTTACAATATTATTAAAAAGAGGTGAATAATAATGGAAATAAACCCAGAATGAATCAATTCACGAGAGTCCATATCCTACACTTATCACGAAGGTATTTCGTCACTCTTTCATTGTACTTTCCCAAGAGAAGTGCGGTCAACTTTCTCTATGCTTTCAAATTTGTACAAATTATCTTCGTTATTATTTGGATAAACGTAAATTATCCACAACATTAATTGTGAATCTAAAGAGGCTTTTTTTGGACTTGACTTATTAATGTATTACATATTTCGGGAACTTCATAAGTCATTTATTTATTTATTTGATCGGTAGGACTTCGTAAGTCATAAAACTAAATTCTCATCCTCTTTTCCAAGTAAAAGAAAAAAAAAAAACTCGGCCTATAAAAGGAGACAGCTAATTGTAAGGCTTATTAGTTTCATAGGCTTATTTTATACCATATAGATACAGATTTAGAGAGAAAAAAGCGATGTGTGGGTTTTTCTTGTTTATGAAATGTTTGGGTACTATTGCTTTGGGCGCGTTTTGTTGCTTTATTGTATGATTGAAGATCAGAATACCACATATATATATATATATATATATACATAGAAAGTATATGGGAAGCTGTAGAAGACGGCTATGAAGCCTAATATGATGGATATGAGAATGGTAGTTTTGAGTTGAAGATGGTCAGCCAGCTTTTCATTGGTTTGTTTTGTTTTGTGTTCTGATGATTATGTAATAAATAATTTACTTTTGGTGAATGGATATGATCAACTACTTTCAATTGAGACATTGTGAGTTAATGATTCTTGCCAATTACTTTCTTTCTCTGATCTCTCTCACTATATACATATATATATATATATATATATGTTTGTATGTATGTGCACATACGCTAGTCTAAGGCCTGTTTGGGGTCAAATTCCAGATGCTATTTTACCATCTGGGTTTTAAAATCTCATCTCTATCAAACTCTCTCTTTTTTTTTATTTTCAAAAAACTCAACCTTTAAATGTCAATAATTTTCTCATTTCAAATCAAAATGAGATGATTGTTATGTCAAAATGGTAGTAACGACGAGACAAACAAGATAAGATCCATTTTGTTTATTTTTTCCAAACACATTTCAAATTTTTACACTATTTTTTCTATCACAGAAATTTTTCAAAAGTTTTTCTCCCAAACACATATTTCAACCCAACTTTTATAACACCATCTACAGATATACCCTCATACGAGCCCTAAGTATGCGTATATGGAAAAGAATGTTTGTATTTTAATTTTCCGTTTAAGTATAATTCATAGATGTGGTTGTTTGATCATCTGTTAGTTGGGTCACCGAAATCGATTACCACATTTTAACAAATTAATATTTTAATATTTTGATTTACAAGTGTTTATGTTAAAAATTAATAATATTTAATACAAAAATGATTTGAGTATAAATTAAGCAGAACGTTTAAAAGTTAATTCATTATTATAATACCAGTTTTTACTCCTATTGTAAAATAAGAGAAATCATTATTATTATTATTATTATTATTATTATTATTGGTATATATTTCTTGGACCTTGAGTTGTGGGGGGGTGTGTTTTTTGTTGCTGAGGACACATGGTACTGAGAAGTAATGCCTACAGTACCGTTTCCCAGAGAGGGAAAAAGATACATATTTTATATTAACTAACGTAAATCTCATATCCATTCCTACAATTGTTAGTTGTAATATTTTTTTATGGTGGATATATGTACATATATATAATATTAATATATATATATATATAGTTGATCAGTTCACCAACTTAATTAAACTCCATTATGCGAAATGACGCATAATTTCATTTTACACGTGAAACATTAACTACATGCATATGTTATTATAGAACCGTTATTAGTTTGTTGATTAGAAGCTTAAATGATGTCAAAATTAGTATATTACTTATATGTGATTATTCAACAAACACCTTTGACTCAAATGTCCCACCCCGTGTATGATTATATTAATAATATATATTAATGGTTGTTCAACTACCTTACCTTCTTAACAATTAAATAGTATGAGCTCAAGAGTTCCTATTTTTTATAATTAACTTGTGTGTTCTTTCATCATTTTTTTTTTTTTTTTGTATTGTTGTCTCAGATATTCTAATGTTTTCGTACTTTCTATTAATCATTCATTAATTTCTTTTGCCAATTGTTATGTTTGCGTTTTATGTGTGTGTCTGTGTGGGAAGGAACCAGGTTTAGCATGGTCTTAGCCAAACTAGCTTGTAAAACCGATTACTTGTATGCTCATTGATGTTTATATTAGGACATTTGCACCGAAAGTAAAATAATATTTTATTGTTTATATTGATTTTGATTTTGATTTTTTTTGGTAATGAGTCTAAATATTATTGCGTACTCGGAATAACGTAAACACCCACATCTAATACGGATCATGACCTACCTCACTACACGACCCATCTAATACGGATCATACCCGCTCTATTAGGGATGGGGCTGGGTCATTTAGGGGAAACCACTTAAATTACTTAAATTTAAATATCATTGCATCAATATGATATAAAAAATTAACATTAGATTAATACGATATAAAATTAAATAAAAGTTAATGAAAATTTATATTATATTCAATCAAAAATATAATATTTATCTCATATTAATCAATAAATACAAAAAATATGATTATTTAAGTAATTTTCTTCCTCAGACAAATATTTTTCCCCGTCCCACATTTACAAGTCTGGCCCGAGCTACCTCAAAGAGTTAACCTAACACGTGGCAAACTTCTCCAGAAGTTATTGGGTCATCAAAGAAAAAGGTTCAATTTTGTTAATAGTGAAGTCAAATATCTCGACTTCTATTAGTAGTCCACCTTCCTATGTCTTAGGCTTTTTTTGGCTTCAACATTATTTAAAGATTAAAATAAATGGCATTGACTAAACTTTTCCTCTACATAATTTATAACTACCCAATTCTGTAGCTTTACTCCTTAGTTTTATGTTTATCCTCAAGAGATTTTTGCGCTGTCATTGGCAATAGTTTATCATTTGATGGATGACCGTACAAGTGGTTTTTTGTGGCCCAAACTTAATTAGAGGTCTATTTAATTTGATGCCATTTTGAGCCTAATTTGACACTAAATAGCTTCACTGATTTTTTATTCTTTTTCATAATTTGAAATGGGAGGATTCGAATCATTTATTATGAAATTATTATTAAACTATGTATGTAATTTTTTTTTTAATGCATATTTATTATAGACCTCTTAGGCAAACCGGCAAGCCCCAAAATCCTACCCACCCAAGTTCCTCAATGCCACTAGACGTCTTAAGCAGTTTTTGACCTTCTTTTTTTTTTTTTTTTTTTTTTTTTTTTTGGTTTTCATGCACTAACACATATTTTATATTATTTTTTGGTTGAAACACATTTTAAATTTATCAAGTGTAGCGGATGTGGTGATTATTCGTCACCATAACAACCATAACACAACATAACCATAACACAAACTTAGGGGGAAAAAAAGAGAGAAAAAAAAAAAAGAAAAAAGAAAAACAAAGAAACAAACCGTAAGACTAAGAGGACAAGAGAACCTTAAAATTAGAAAGCCCTTTTGCCTTTCCTCGTTCTTTCTTCTTCGAAGCTTTTGGGACATATATTTTTTCGTGGTAGTTGTAAGTCTTAACGGTAAAAACGGTGAATGCAAAAAGGGAACCGTGGCGAGTTCGCGGGCTTCTAGTTTCAATCTCTCTCTCTCTCTCTCTCTATCTCTCTCTCTCTCCTCCTATACAATACATATATAAGATTTTTTTTTTTTAATATACAACAATACATATATAAGATACCCATATAAACATCTTGTACACACAGCAAAATAGAGAGAGAGAGAGAGAGAGAGTAGTTAAAGGCACAAACTTTGATTACGTATATTGATGTGATACATTATAAATATATCTATACATATATATATACGTATGTGTGTGTACATGTTGGTATATGTATATATTAATCATGGCTTGTGCGTTAACGCAACAAATTAGCTTGTGAATTGATGAGAGTGGATTTCCCACAAAGACGACACTCAATCTCTTTGCTTTTCCTCCACATCAGAGGGATTTCCATTTCATCAGAGGGAGAGAGAGAGAGAGAGAGTTTTTTTGGCTTGAAGAATATACCATCCTCTTCTTGTAAGTCTCTCTCTGTCTCTCTCTGCTCTTTTTCCTCTCAAAATTCTTCTTCTGTTTTAGAAGCTAGCTTATTTTTTCCTTTTTAAGGCCCTTTGGTCTTGTAAAGGTATCCACTTTTTCCTTTGTTTTTTTTTGCATATCTGGGTCTGTTTTCTTTTTTCCCTGAACTTTATTGTTCTTCCTTTTCTCATGCCGTGTCATGTTTAAGTTGTTTTCTTTATTGGGTTTTCTTTTGTTCTGATGATTGGTATATCTCTTTGTTCATTAGGCTGTTCTCTTAAAAGTCCCCCTTTTTCGGTTGTTGTTTTTTTTTTGTCACAAAAAAAAAAAGGACCTTTTTGCTAATTTCTCTTTAAATTACCTTGTCCAAATTTATTTCCTTTTTTTTTTTTTTTTGGGTAACTGTAAATAGTTCTATCAATTCAATTAAATTATAAACAGCTATTTTTGTCAAGTTCCATCGTTCAAACAGACACTTATTTGCTATCGGTGTATGTAGGAGTCGAAATCAGAAACATACTCAAGAAGTTGAATTTAGTTAATCTTGAAGAATATGGGTGATCATTTTGTGCTGTTGGTGGATCGGTTACTTACCGAATCGACATTAGAAGCTGCAATCGAGAGCAGAAACCAAGCGATCCGATCTGCCATCTCCCTCGTCGACAAGTCGAAAACCGACGACTCTTCGAAGAAGGTTGATTTTGGAGACGTATCATCTCCTAGGATATTAGTGGAGTGCAGGATATGCCATGATGAGGATGGAGATTCTAACATGGAAACACCCTGCTCTTGTTCTGGTACCTTAAAGGTTGGTTTTGCTCATTCTAATAAAAATTTGATCTTTCCATTTCTAGTAATTTAATTTCTTAATCTTTATGAACTTCTTTGTACACAGAGCATACTGCAATATTGAGAGGTATGAAAAATTACCCAACATAATAGATCATGGACCGTCATCAAATTTTTATCATGCTCCGTCAAATTATCGTACTTTTTTTTATGATTATAATATGACATTGTTTTAAAACCATATTCTATCGAATGAGTATATTTTAATATTCTACCACGGAAGTCTCTATGCATGTTTAGTATGGTTATAACAAGCACTTTTCTGCATCTGGAAAACTTCTTACAAAAAACAAAAATGGTCAATTCTTGGCTTCTTGATTTATTTTAGACCATACTTTTCTTGTTATCTTAAGAGATCCAGTCAACAAAATCCACTGAACTAGATAATTAAATATGAATTTCAAACTTAGCTGCAAATAAATTTGAAAACATTTTTGGTTTACTATTTCCTCACGAGGATATATTTGTTTCTAGAAAGCTCATAAGTTTAGTATGACTCGTATAAATTTGATATTTTTAAATTTTTTTTCTTTTTTTTTTTTTGTTAATTTGATATTTTAAAGTGAACTAGACTTCATAACTCCTCCAAGTAAATGGAATTGGTCCTCCACATCCCAGACACAGTACAATTATGAATTTGACTTGAAACAGAAATCTGACCATCTCATTTATTTATAACACATACACGCTTCTTCCTCCGACAGCATTCATTTCTCTCGTCACAGTTGGTTGAGCAAAATGGATCATTGTACCCTTTTGTTACCTCACTGCCCTTTGATCTACAAACACAGATTCAAGGGAGAGAGATTCTTTAGTCTTCCTTAGATAGAGATACATTACCTATCCAATGAACCATGGAAAAACTAAATCTTGGAAATTCGTACGATTATGTAAGAATAGATACTCTTAAAAGGTCTTTATTTCAAACTGTCGGCTCTAAAAGTGTCGGGTTCTGTTAGTTTTGTATAATTTTTTGTCTATTATATATACTCGTAGTTTTTTGTCCATTATATATACTTATAGTCTCATATCAGACACCTTTATAAAATAACACTTATAACTTTTTTTGAACGTTAATATAACAACCAGTTGATTCTAATATAATTTTTTTTTAGCGTTAAGTGTCTTTTGTACTGACAGTTCTAAATAGTATCATATTACAGATAATTTTACATAAAGATACATGTAAAAATTAACTAGTCGTTACATAATTATAAATAGAAAGTTACAATTGTCAGACCTGTTTTACTGCCAGATAAGAGACTATTCCTATATATATATATATATATATATATAGAGTATTATAAAGCTCAAGTTAAATGGAGTCTTTTATTCTTGTCATAACTATAAAAATTGATTTACCTCGTTGCAATTTTGTATGTACTAAATGCCAATGCCACAGTAGTTTGTGTATCTTTAATTTGCAGTATGCTCATAGGAGATGTGTGCAGAGGTGGTGCAATGAAAAGGGTGACATAATGTGCGAGATTTGCCATCAGGTGAACTTATTTTATGAGTTAGCAAATAAAACAAATAAATGTTACACAAAATGAAAATGTTTTTCTTTATTTATTTATTTATCTAAAGAATAAATTTGTTTGGTTTCAGCAATTCAAGCCTGGTTATACGGTTCCTCCTCCACTATTTCAGTTTGGCCGTATTCCAATGCACTTTAGGTAAATTTAGAATATAAAAAAAAAAATTCAATTTTGGGTGCCATTTTTTTTTTTTTAAATCCAACTTGGCCAATGTACTAAACGAGAAGGAAAACAGGGGAAACTGGGAGATTTCAAGAAGAGACATTAATAGTCCTCGCATTGTAGCTATGGTTTCCACTGACCGAAACTTCCTGGATCCTGACTTTGATGATTTCTCTGCTTCCAATTCCGGAGGTCTCACTTGCTGTCGTTCTGTCGCTATTACCGTAAAATTTATCTCTCTCTCTCTCTCTCTCTCTCTCTCTCTCTCTCGTTCTAGAATGAGGATGGTAAAACTGTGAAAAATAGAAACGAGTAATTGTTGACAGTGAATCAGTAAATCACCACTATGTCGTTTTGTTTGCAGCTCATGATTCTGTTGATTCTAAGGCACACTCTCCCCTTGTTACTCAGTGGAAACCATGACCACTCTTTCCCACTTCTCATGGTAAAAAAAATTAAAAAAGTAAAAAAAGCCTCTTTTCTTGAGGCCAACATATAGAACATGACGTTGTATGAGAGCCTTTTTTTTTTTTTTTTTTAACCCCCTTTTTACTATCTTGGGCAGTTGTTATTTCTACGAACTATCGGGATTGTCCTGCCGATCTATGTCATGGTCAGGGCTGTGGCTGCCATCCATCAGCGCCGCCGCCGCCGCAACCAGCAGGTAAATAATTCTAAGAAGACACTAAAAATTGTCGTGCGAGTATTGATTCACTATCATTGATCAATGTGAGCCCATACGAGTCTTGTGAATCACATTGATCAATGATTTTCAAAAGACGACACAACTATCCTTAGCACAACTCTTACAAGATTATATTATTATTATTATTAGTATTTTTTAAATATCTATTGACTATACTAATTCATTTTTGTGAATGTCCATCTTTGGTTTTGGTGGATGAACAAATTAGGTCCTTCCCATTTCAACAATAGATTCTTCTTCGGACGGAGAAACTGAACATTCGGAGCCTCAGCACGTTGCGATTCGGGTAAACTGACTTTAGCATAGACAAAAGTAGAGTAAAATCGTAGAGCTGGATCCTTGGCTGGAAACGGAAAGCACCCGGTGGAGAACAAGAACTAGAAATGAAAAAGATAAAAAAGAGCTTCAAAGGAATACCCTTTGGACCAAAAACCATGTTATAATGGGAGCAAAATGTGCCCCCTTTGGTCATCATAAAAGAATAGGTAAATACATCTTCTGGAACCACAACAGGTTTTAGTTCATGCTCAAAAGCTAGATGTACACTTTCTTCATATACTCAATGACATATATGTACAGTTGAAATGTATCCCACTAATGTGTAAACAGAGACTTAACATACCAACCAAGGAAACGGATACAAAGCCATCAAAGATGGCATGTATATATATATATATTTGGTTCTGTCGTTTTAAACTTTGTGTAGATCCTTTTTTTTTTTTTTTTTTTTTTTTTGGCTAAAGTTGTGTGTGTAGATTAGGCCAGAGAAAGGTTGACAACATTTTCATGTTATTTTGATTAGTTTTGATTTTGATTTTGTTTTTGTTTTTGTTTTTTTTTTTTTTTTGTTGTAGTACGTCGGTTGAAATATAATATAAGGTGGTTGTTGATGCTCATGCACACGTGAACATATATAAAATATATATTTTATATGTATATGTGAATACTCACCCCTAATAGGACAAGTATGGGGGTGGGTATGGGATTAAAATTAACCCCTTAGCCGGGTGCGGTACAGGGTGGGAAAGCTCCCTCGCACCCACACCTACTCTGATTATAACACCCTTATAAAGACATGCATCATTAAAATTTAAATTTTTTATTAGAATACACAAAGAAAAACATATTCATAAAGAAAAAGGGAAACTATCCCTAATCTTGATATATTTTTAAATTATTTTGTTAAATCTTTATGAAAACTTCAATGAAATTTGTTTTGAGTTTTTTTTTTTTTTTTAATAAATAAATGGATAGAATAGGAGTATAGTATCCTTCAATGGAGATTACATGTCCCTACCCCTGCTCTCACCTCCCCTCTAAATGATGTGTATGGGGTAGGGGAAGCATACCCACCGCCATCCCATCTCATCACTTTAAGTCCTAATAATTGGTAATAAGAGATTAAAAGTAAACATAGAAATAAGGTACTCACATCAATCCCAACACCATAATTTGTTCAATATGGTCAAGAAACAAAGGTGAAAGAAATGAGCAAACAAAGTACACCAGCAAAAGAGAGAAAAAGGCTTGCGTAATAGAATTGCACTAAATCTAATAAACTCTGTTAAAACGATGTTTTTCTCGTTGTTAATAGGAGAAAAAACTATATCCCGGCGATCGACAAGTAAAGACTATAAACTCTGTAAAGACTATATCCGGGCAATCGACAAGTACGAGGGAAAGAGGAGAAAAAGAAAAGAGCCGCAGAGATCAAGGATGCTTCTGTACCAAAATTTAAAGATCATGAAATAAAAATCTGTACAATCATAAAATAGTAAGAAGCTCAACCGGGTATCGGCTACATGGCGGTAAGTCGCTTCCTTCTTGGCCTGATCAGATCCTGCTCGATGCACTAGTTTGCTCTTTACAACAATCTTAGCTCCAGTTTCTTCTTGGCCTGAAATGTGGTGGAAAAACACGAATAATAAGACAACGAGAAACGCCAAACACACTCTCAAAATCTAAAGCATCTCTCGCTCTCGCTCTCTTTATCCTTCGATTTCCCTCTTTACCCCCCTTTTTCGAGTTCAATCCATTTAATCCTATATATATATACGAAAGAGCACATTACCCTCCTAACTATCATATGTTCTTTAAAGAGTGTAGTTGATGAAAATACTTCCGACTCTTCTGCTGTGAGCGCCAATAGCAAGCAAGCGCTCCGAATGCACAGCTAGCAACAGCAATTGCCAATGCAGCCCCTACAGGCACCACAATCGCGTTTGTAGTGGCCACTAACTCTTCAAGTGCCCCAATTGTCTCATCATTTCCAAGAGCATCCTTTTCTTTGTAAAGAGAAACAAGGGTTTTCCCATAATAACTAGCCAAAAATTCGAAGACTTCATCCTGATCCCAGTCGATTTCGTTATTCTTCTGGTTATGAGAGCGATAACAAGCAGGGCAAAGCTGCTTTGGAGGCCAAATCATCTTCGGGAATTTAGGATCGAAGGTTTTCAGAGTTGCCTCTTCCTTGATCAGTCTCATGTTGACCTGATTGTGCACACTCCATAGCCAAAGGACCAAATCACGGGATTTCTTAAAGGGACCAGAAACACTACAAATTGAAAACATCCAATGGTTAGATCAAAAAGATACTAGAATAACTTGAAAATTCACTGCTTCAAGTCGCCTTTACCTTGAGCACATATCATAAAAATGTTGGCGACATTCCTCACATATGAAGAAGTTGTGCACAAAGTCACAAATTGCAGTAAATGCAAAATGACTCTCTCCATCCTCAACTCTCACTGACAATGAATGCATAAGAACCCACAATCCACAACTGCAGAAAAAGGAAAAGAAACCATTTTATACATATTCATATATATATATATATATATATATATATAGAGAGAGAGAGAGAGAGAGACTTTGGCTGCCGGGTGAAAAAATAAAATAAAAAAATAACGATATTTTTGTGAATAACACAAGGGGGGGAAAAAAAACTGAAGAATAGGCTACAA
This sequence comes from Ficus hirta, assembly GCA_038430175.1. Classification (NCBI taxonomy): domain Eukaryota; kingdom Viridiplantae; phylum Streptophyta; class Magnoliopsida; order Rosales; family Moraceae; genus Ficus; species Ficus hirta. The sequence goes on along the minus strand of CM076595.1, from coordinate 8,196,058 downwards.
AGAAGCTAGGAAACATCTAATAAGCAGATCTGATTTGTGAAGAAAAGTCAACATTAAAAAAAAGGAAACAAAGCAAGAACGACTTATGTGTAACTTTGTTAAGATATCGTTCTGAAGGGTTAACGAATAAGGAGATGATTACCTAAAACCCCTGGTTTCATTCTTGCTACCACGGCAAAACATCTGTAAAGAACCAAAAAGGCAAATTAATAAATATGAAATTTGTTCTAAATTTTTGCTTACAACATTTGAAAAGTACTCAGCACAAAGGTTGAAGCGAAAAAGAGTACACAGTAGAATAATCAAGATGAACTACAGATTTCCAAGTACCGACCCAATAACCACGAGGAACATTTTTTCCGCAAATTTGAAAAGCACCCAATGGACCCTTTCCATCATTTTCTTCCTGTTTATCACCCAACACCAGCTCTGATGGTAATAAATCATCAATGTTCACAAGTATCTCAGCACTTCCCTTTCGGCACCTGATATAGAAATCTTGAGTATCATACAACGTAGCAAGTCGCCCAAGCAAAATGAAGATAAGGAGACTGGATCTGTACCTCTTGGAAGGATGATGAGCCACTAGAATTTGAAGAAACTTAATAAGTGAAGCTCGAGTATTTGATTTGATCATCTATGAAGACACATACCGAAGATGGGTAAATTAACAATAGTAATAATAAACGAAAAAAGAAAAACCTACCTAGAGAGCAGAAAATAACTTCTACCTTGAGTTCTAAGATCATCTCGAAAGCAGTGGCTGTTGCCTCTTCAACATCATAGACAGCTCGTGCAATCTTTGACAAAACATGGTTGAAACATTAATTATCTCAAACTAAAAGGAGCAAAAATTTTGTAAAAGCTGCGAGAAAACTTAAATTTGTGCTCATGAATGCACCTGCCCAGGATCTGAGACATTTGATGGAAGATGGTCATTTTCGAATTTCTCATCGTCCAAGCTGAATGAGCTGTAATTTGGAGAAGATAGAGCATTAGAAAACAGAACAACGGTACTTGTTTACAATAGTGCTTAACTTTGCTTCTGCTGTATTACTATTCTGATGGTAGTTCATATTACATGTATCTACCACACGTGTCTCTGCAAAATGCATAGTTTATGCAGAAGTAATTTAATAGTCTATTCCCACTACTAAACAAGTATAATACAAAATTTTGCAAAAAGATAGAACAAGATGCAAGTAAACTAATAGTAAAGTAATTTTTATTCACGAAGGAAAAGAAAAAAGATGCAAGTGATCAATCTGATGATTGCTTCTCAATATCTAGTACTTAATTCGTTTCTTTTCAAAAAAAAAAAAAAATGAGGAAATCCCGTTCATAATTAAGCATAGTGTTATTAGAAACCAAATTTTGGCAGAATCTTGTTTGTGGAAATCTGCTTTTAAAGAGTGTAGGGACTTTTCTTCTCTTTGGGATGGGCTAATACGTGTCCATGTATTTCCTCTTCCCTTCTGCATTGTTTGTTCTTTTTTCTGTAATACATTGTCGTTTCTCATTAAAAAAAAAAAAAAAATTATACATACACACACACACACACATTGAAAAAGGGAAAACAAAAGGATGGAAGTCCATGGACCAATTTAAAACATGTTTCCCACCATCTTAAAGCAAGCCATTTCTTGAGCAAATAGCTTCATATTGTAGCAATGCTGAGAGCATGAGATTAGCATGAACCAAACATCTGGATATTATCTTACTTGTTTTGTATCCGCATTTACTCCAAATAAAAACTTCGACACAGATTGCTTGGGTAAATTGTTCAACAAAAAAAGGCAAAGAAGAATAAATGCCCGTAAATAATACAATGTTCATAAACCGCAGTACTATCAATGTAATCTCAAATGGTCCAGCTTCTTCAAATAAAAGCATTTTAGTACATTTTAAAAAATTGATTGAAAAAAGCAACGAACATAAATGCCTCATACCTGCCTATTTTCTTGTTGATCCAGTTAAGCAACCGATCAGCTGTTCGCCCATCATCAATTACACATATTTCACTTTTTTCTTGTCTAGGTTCCCAACCACCACCTACAAATTTAGAAGGGGATCCCCAGAAGAGCATAGGATAATGACCAACGGAGAACCTATCACAGAGTTTAGAATTTATCTGTGCTGCCAAATAAGCAAAAGAATGTTCTAATTATCAACCCACGCTTTAATAGGTAGAAAGACAATAAAACAAATGCGAAAACGTAACACATGGAAGTAAAAAAGACTAAAGCCAAGGACTGTGCTACCAAAATCCTTCTATCATTATTGTTTATCTCTATTAATTTGATATTCTGCTTTCATTTTTTTCAAGTTAATATTTTTCAGAACTGTCAGTTTTGCCTCAACTAGATTTTATGTTCGGGCAGTTGGTCAGCATAGAAAGAATGGACAACCAGTTCTAGAAACTTTAGAAGAAATCATATGAGGAGATATATTTACCAATAGAAAGAAAGAAACACGGTGTAAATACCTTTTTTGCACAGTCTACCCTTGTCATCAATACCATCCCAGGATGAACAGCATCTGGTCCATTGAAAAGCCTCGCTACCTTTTCATAATGGGGCTGCAAATTTACTTTTAGTTATTAACGACGAGACAGAGAATGATCCAGCAAAGTTCTCAAACAAAAATCTATGCTTATCGTACCTTATAATTTCTGCAAGCAGGGCACCTGCCACGCATTTAAAGAAAAACATCAAACATCACAGAACACAAATATAAACTATAGCAAGCCGGATTCCAAAAATGCCAGCTAAAGAGTACGAGTACATAAGAAAGAGAGAGAATTGTGCCAGTTTGGCCTATTCTATTCAGAAAAACCCGCAGAGAATCACGCAAAAAAAGTGTTTTAGTTCATTGAATTTCAAATTTATAAACTTTCATCAAATCCCAAAATCAAACAAATGAAACAAATGAATGACGATGGGCAATTTAAACAGGAGAAGGTGTTATATCTGCCCAAAAGATCATATAAATCATATAAACATCAAAATTGCTATTTAAAAAACACCACTTTCAACTCCAAAATATTTAATTTAGGCATACATTTGCACAGAAACTCAGAAATTGGTGCCTACAGGAAACAAACCTGTAATCAAAAGCAAAACTTATCCACATACGGCATCAAAATTACGATATTCGAATGCGAAAAAAACCACGTAAAGAAGCTAAAATATGAATCCAGATCCCAATCCGACGCATTCACACCAAAAAAACAACTACCAAAAAAAACAAAAAAACGAATTAGCATTCTTAAGTTCCCCCATAAGATCTATACCATCACTCAGACAAGGTACTAGTACCTTCGTACCCAATTAAGTACAAGTACACAAATAAATACACATAAATTTCGCATATCCAATAAACAAATCTAATCAAAATGGATATAACAATAAACAAATCTAATCAAAATAGATATAACCGGGGGGGGCGCTTATTACCAGTTAGCGAAAAATTCAACGACGGCGAAGGTGGCGGGGGTGTCCTTGAAGACGGAATCGAAGTTGGTGACGTTCAAATCGATGGCGAAGTCGCGGGGATCGTCGTTCTCGCCGCCGATGGCTCTGAGGATCGACCGCGATCCCAAAGAATCCGCCGCCGCCGACGCGGACATCGGCGACGGCAATCCGGAGCTCACCAAAACCAGGCTCAAAATCACAATCCGAATCGCACGAGACATGGATGAAAAACGGAACCCGATCAAGATCAGATCAGCAAGCCCCAAATCGCAGAGCTTCCGAATAAAATAGGGCTTTTGAAGATATTAAGAATTATAATTTTTTGAAATTAAGGTTGTCGAAGAGGAAACCAAAAGCTGAGGAAGATCTGAAGCTTCTTCAATGGCTGTTTGTTTGTCGCAGAGGTTAAAAAGGAAAATGTGCGTTTTTTGGGGTCAAAATGCTGAAATAATAAAGTACTGTTTGAATCTCCTAATTTGTCTTTATAAAGAAAGTGAGATGTAAAGAGAATTCTTGTTCCAAATTGCAATCGAAAGATTGTTTCCCTTTCTTTTAGCCTAAAATTAATTACAGTAACAACCCATAAAATAAAAACACACAGATACTTTCTTAGGTGGTAAAAAAGAAATATGTTCAATTAATAAAAAGAGAGAGAGAGAGACTTGGGGAGCTTTTTCCCAGTGGTGTGTTTTTACTGAATAACCACTTTTTTTTATTAAAAAATATTACATAAATTTTAATTAATTTTAATTTAAATTATATCATGTTAGTTTAATATTAGTTTCTAATATCATATTAGTACTATCATTTTTAAATTTGTGTCATTAAAATATTTTTACCTAAATTTTAATGTTAAATTAGATGAAAATCGTATCAAAACAAAAAATATTTAAATTATCAGAAATTGATAAAGAGCAACTAATTCAAAGCAGAAATGTACTGCTTTAACCCATAAGTAACGGTAGTATTGAGTTCATAAAAAACGTTAATATAATAAATAAATAAATAAAACATACACATAACCTAAAATAATATATTTAATATAAATAATTATTTATGAGAACTTTAATAAAATAATATTACTGTAAATATATTTGGTAAATAAATTATTTACTAAAAATATATTTTTTTTATTTTCAATATTTTTAAAATTTATTATTTATTAAAAACATTTTTTTAATACTATTTACCTCGTTCTCTCTCCCTTCCCCTTTCTTTCTTTAATAACTAAAAGTTGGTGATTGGAATTTCAAGAAAAATAGTTGATTATTAACATTTTAACTTGGCATTTTTACTCATGGAGGTACCAGCCCCATTCGAGTATAAGGGATAGTTTATGGGAGCGGGAACGGGTATGGAGTTTAAATTAACCTTCTATGTGGGTGCGGGGTGAGGGTGGGGAAAGCTCCTCATTTCCGTACTCATCCCGCATATATTCCCTTATAATAGAAAAATAATAATAAAATTAGTGTTTTAATATTTTAGTTTACTTTACGAATTTAATTTAATGGATTTCTGAAGTTTGGATTTTTTTTTAATATATTAATTTTATTTTCAATTATGACTATATTGTTAAAATTTATAAAAACTTTAATATAAGTTATTTTAAATTTTTTTTTTAATAATTCTTGATTGGTCCGCCCCCTCACATATATTAAATTAAGCGAGTATAGAAGAAAAAATGGAGGCATATATGAGGATAGAGAAGGCATACCTGCACCCATCCCGTCCCATTGTTATCATTAATTTTAACTATGAGTAAATTAGCTACTAGAAAGTATAAAAAGTATAAAAGGGAGATTGGTTGATCGGTAAATATCATAACTTCCTTTTCTCCCCCCCCCCCCCCCCACCAAAAAAAAGAAAAAAAAGATTAAACTTTAAAAAGATTACACGTGTTATCCTTGACCTTCTAGCAAAACTTTAAAAAGATGAAACATGTGGGAGAAACAACCTAATAAAATAGGGTGTCACATTTCATTTATGTTTACGTAATATATTTATCTAATAATTGCTATTTAAATTATCGGTCGATTTTAATTTTTTCCTAAATTTTTATTTATCTTTTTCTTTCTTAATAATTTTTTCATAGATAATTAGACTACGATACTTACCGATATCATAAAAATATAATAATATGATAATCAATTTACTAAATTATTTCTCGTCATATTATCCTTTATTTTCAAATTGTTTCTAAAGTAGAAAATAGAAAAATCAATTTTTTTTTTTAATATTAGCATGTTACCGATAAATTAAAATTAGAATGAATCATCAACTTTTCCTTTCTCTTTCTCTGTCTCTTTTCTTTCTCTCTAATACATTAGGGTTAGGATTTCTCAATCGTTTTTCTCTTTTGAGACCAGATTTTGGTGGCGATCTTTGGTCTGTCTCTAGTTTCTCGGTTCTAGAGATGAAGGTGATAATCATATGGTGAGGGTATTGACAGAGGCAAGCATGTGGTAGGAGGATGGGTGTTGTGAGAAGGAGCAAGGCAGGAATGAGATAGTTGGTGATGATGTGTGGTCATCATGCGCCAAGGAGGTCTTATAGCAGCTCGGTTTCGGCAAACCAGTTTCTCCCAACGATATAGTTCATTTTATCGGTAATGACTCTTTTTGTGTGATTTTTTTTTTTTTTTTTTTGGCGTGCAAGTTTGTGATAATGACGATGTTTTCTTCATCTTTTCTTTGAGTGTTTTATTTTATTTTTTTTTGTTATTTATAATAACGAAGGTGGTTTCTCCACTTTCCGAGTTTTTTGTTTATCCATCAAATCTGAGCCTTGATGGTGTTTTGGTCCCGCTAGAGTTACTTCTATGCGAAGTTAGTAGTGGCCCTAGTGGTATTAAGTCTTGGCCCTTGATTGATCTAAAAAATCTATTGATTGTCAGGGTTTTGTCAAAAAGATCTTCACATATACTCAATTTAGTGTGCCAAGGTGTATTTCCATTATCGGGCCTCAAGCATACATCTTTCCCTTTAAGCGTCATCAGATATTATTGGTGGATCCGTTCTTGTTTTAGGGTTTTGTCTCATGTAATATAGGGTTTCGTATGTTTGATATTTTTGTATCTTCTTTATGAGTTTAATGAAATTTCCCCTTTAAAAAAAAAAAAAAGAATGAATCTTATACGCTTATAAACTTACAAGCAGGCTTGGCATTGATATAAAATTTCCTAAGTGGGGAGGAGGGGGCTCAAGCGCGGGGGTAAGTTTGGTTGGTCGGCCTCTGGGGTAGGGGGGCTCGAGCGTCAGGGGGGGGAGGGGGGGTCTAGTTGGCGTCGGGGGTGGGGGAGCTCCAGCGCTGGGGGGAGAAGGGGTTAACGTTGGGGGTAAGGGGACTGCCGACGTCAGGGGGGGTGAATGCCTGGGCTTGTCGGTATCGAGGGGGGGGGGGGAGGTGGGGTAGATTTGATCGAGGGGGTCCATCACCGGCATTGTGGGGAAGTTGCCAACTTCGGGGAAAAGAAGGGGTGGATTTTTTTATTTATTTATTTATTAATCTATACTAATATGAGGTAATATGTATGATAATTATTATACACAAACAATATCTCAACCGTTCTATTATATCTTAACGGTTTAAAAATGAGCTCTATCAATAGGGTATATAAAAAAGGCTTTACTGCAGCTTTACCCATAAAAATAGTACAAAAATTTAAAATGTGTTCAGAAAAAATATGCAAAATGGATATTGTCTTATTCATCTCGTCGATACGAGCATTTTGAAATAAAAATTATCTTATTTCGATTTAAAATGAGAAAGTTATGAACTTTTAAAATTTGAGTTTTTTGAAAATAAAATAAAAAAAAAATTTACTGTAGAATTGAGATTTTGAAATTCAGATAATAAAATATCATCTGAACTAACACCCCAAACGGGCCTTACATTTATAACGTTAATATATATATATATATATATATTTGAAAAAAAAAACAGAAGAGAATACCAAAGATTTGAGATAGAGTCAGATCAATAAATGCCCAAAAAAATATAAGCCCAAGACTAATATCGGAGGACACAATAGTGTGCACATCTTCAAAACTACGGGCCCGTTTAGTGAAGTAGTTTGAGTTGAGATTTTTAAGTTTCAATAGTAAATTTTTTTGAATTTTCAGAAAAGACAAAAAACTTTTTGAGAAAAAGACAAAAACTTTTTGAGAAAAAGACAAAAAAAAGTTTGAGTTGAATTGTTAGAGTTGATTTGCCAAACAGGACCAGCTTTGCCTTTTCTTCATTTTCTCAGTGGGGCACACTTCAAAACTACATGTAGCTTTGCTTTTTTTTTTTCCAAGTGGGGACATGCGCCCCCTCCGGTCTTGCCATGGGTCTATGGTTGCATGCATATAGAATAGATAAATAAAGTGAAGAAAAAAAAAATTCATATGAGGATAACGTAACAAATACATGATTATCACTAGCGATAAGGTCAGTAAAGACACGTGCCCCCACTAAATAAAGGATAATATTGATATAAGCCCTCACGCATGTATATAAACGGAAGGAATTTCAGTTTGTGGCCCCCTCTAAATGGTGGGCAATGGCATGTTAAGGCCTAATTTTACCTGGGTTGGGCCTATTGGACTTGAAATCAACATTTTTTGTCTATGATCTTAGTTAAACTACTCTTTAAATTCCCTCGTTTTCCTTTTAAGCTTTTATATTATGATTTTTTTTTTTTTTAAATTTGCGCACAGCGAATGACTCTTTTTCCTTGATATAGCAAATGATTCTTGATTCTCCCTCTCTCTCTCTTTTCTCTCTCTCTCTCTCTCTCTCTTTTTCATTTCAATAAGTCTCTTTTTTTGGATTATTTACATATATGTTCAAATTAAAACTGATGTTTTAAAATATGTCAATTTTTTATTTTATTTATTTATATATATATCTAAAAACGTAAATATAAAGATAATATACTTTTTTTAAAAACGGAGAATTCCCATATAAAGAATTTACGAAAAAAAAGGAAAGAAAAAAAAAGTCACATTACGTTTTCTAGCTACTAGCTGTGATTTGTTTTAGTTGAAGACCGAATTACGTAATAAAAGAAAGTTTCTTTTTTTTTTATTTGCTGTGGAAATAAGTGAATATTAATAATGATAAAAAATATAAATGTTTGCTTAAAATTAGATTTCACCTTAATAAGAAGAACTAAATAAAGAAAAAGGAATATTCAAAAAGAAAGTCGAATTGAAAGTTTGTCTTCTGCAAACATACGGTAAATCCCCTCCATCTTTCTTAAAATCAATTTCAATTCCCATCCTCAGAAACTCTAAACCAAAAATTTTTGTCTGAAAATGACAACGAAAATAATTCTGAAGAAAATGTCTATTGCTAAGGATAAGAAAGGCAATGTCTAGGCCGATCTGACAACCAAGTCACGAAAAAGGTAATGTGAGATAGGTGAAGATTCAAAAGAGATTGTAGGCAGTGAAGTCGACACAGGACTCCACGCTCAACCATTAGTAATGTGAGTTTTTCTTTTCTTTTTTCTTTTTTTGTGGTTTTATGTTGAAAATCGTCTTTACAATTATGAAATTTTGTATTTTAAAATTAAAAAAATCAGTCTTTTTATTAATGAATCATTCTTTCTCATAAAAGTTAGGTTTGATTTCCTGTCAACTAGTTTATATAAATAATAATGTTTTTTAGTAAAGAATTCAATTTGTTTGGTTGAGGCATACAAAGTTTCCATTTGATTTGTAATAGAGTTTATGAATACGTAGTTTTTTATCATAGAGAATTCATCTTTCTTGTAATAAAGCTGGTTTATCATATTTTCATTTTATTTCTACTAATTTATATAAATAATATTATTTTTTTCATAAAAACTTTGATATCAGCAGTTAATACATAAATAAATTGGTACTTTCATAAAGAATTCATGGATTGCAAAAGAGAGAAAAATAGTAGTTTAATCACGTTCAAAAGAAAAAAAAAAAAAAAAAGTATAATTGTTCTTGACATACTTGGAATACCAAACACATACACAAAAAAAAAAAAAAAAAAGAAAAAAAGATGAAGAAATGAATACCTCATAAAAAGAATATAAATTGGGTTTTTTTAGAATCAAATTCAAAAAAAAAAAAATAGAAATTTGGGTTTATTAAAGATAATTCTCATTTGTGAGCAAAAAAAAAAAAAAAAAAAAATCCATGGTTAAAGTCAAAAAAACAAAAAAGGAAAATATGAGAATCTGTATAAAAAATGAAATGAAATAAATTATGATAAAAAACAAGATAGGTATTACAAACACAATTTCATAAAAAGTTATAGTAAATGAAAATATGAGACATTTTGTATAATTATTTCTTCTTTTTTTATTCGTTTCTCGTCATTCTCCCTCTCTTAATTTATTTTGTATTTTTCCTTTTTTTTAATCCTTTATTGCTCTATTTCTCTCTTGCTTCCACAGACCCGCTACTACTATTTTGTCTTTTTTTTTTTTTTCCTTGTACTCTAGTCTTATTTCTCATTTCTTTTAGATGAAAAGTTTAGTTGCTCCCCAAAATTTATAAGCCTCAATAGTTAATACTAACGTATTAAGATATGTAAACTTTTTTGTTTTTTGTTTGTTTGTTTGTTTGTTTTTTTTTTTAATACAGGAGATTAGTTTTGATCTTTATATCTGTGTTTGATTTATAAGTAATATGATATTGGAATATGCATGATATTCAAGAAAAATAATTACTTAAAAGATTTTTTTTTAATTTTTCAATAATTTCTATTTATGAATTTGGTTCATATTGGTGCCCCTATTGAATTCAAAATTCTAGATCTGTCACTGATTATCACACGATAAGCGAAAAAGATATGACCAAAAAAGTCATTTAGCTCTTTTAAATATAAATGAGAGATATAAGTAATCAAATATCAATATGGATATATATATATATATATATTTATATATAAAACTATATCTTCAATATTGGATTTCTGTAATTAAGGAATTTCTGTTATATCAAAGGACATCGGATTTCTTAAAAAATAAATATAAAATACACGACCATGACACACATATATTTTTAAGTAATCAAATATATATACTACTACTTCAATATTGGCTTTCTGTAATTATGAAAAATAGGGGCTTTCTGTAATATCAAAGGACGTTGCATATCTCAAAAAATAAATATAAAAATGACGTAGGAAAATTTTTTGGTAATTAAAGCTTCGAAAGGGTTCAGCAGAAAAATAAAATAAAAGGGCAAAACTACGGTAGAGACTTTTTTAGAATAATTACTGATAGGTCTTAATTTTAGATTGATCAAATTTATGGGGTGTTTGGTTAATGAGTTTGAGTTAAGATTTTTAAGTTTTAATAATAATTTATGTTGACTTTTCAAAAAAGATAAAAAAATTTTTCAGAAAAAGACAAAAAAAAGTGCAGTTTAACTTGAGTTAATCTTGTGATTAAAACATTGCATTTGTCGGATAGCAATGATATGCACTAATTATAGTACTATAGTCTAAAAAGTTATTTAAAAAAAAAAAAAAAAAACACAGTACCCCTATTCACCCTCTATTCACCTTGAACATGGCTGCACGAACAGCCCTACCACCATTGTTGACCCACTGCTATTGCCGTTCCGGTACAGCACAGATCGCCGAGCACAAAGTACAGCTGACAAATCTCCCGATAAAACGACGACGAGGAAATTATGGCGGGAATCTTGATGCCTACAACGCCATCTCCACCGATCCCAAGCTCGCTGGGAAAGGAATCCCTCCGCCTCATCGCTGCCCTCTGCATGGTGCCCACTCGAGGCTTAAAGAAGAGGAGGCGGTGGCAATGAGTCTTCCCATGGAAGCTGAGAGACTCAGTTTGGCCTTCTTGGGGCTCTACAAAACCAGTTATCGGCGGTGGATCTCCTTTTGTTTTCTCAGAGGTCACTGACAATGGATCTCCCTTCGTTTTCTCAGAGGTCATCGGCGGTGGTTCTCCCTTCATTTTCTCAGAGATCGCCGATGGCGAACTCTTGGTTTGCGAAGAGCTTCGTAGCCCCAGACCCAATGATAGCGTGTGTTGAATGATGGCAAAAGGGAGAAAATTTTCTGGGCGGAGGGAGTTGTAATGGTGGCCTGTGGGTTTGGGATCGAGAAAAATCTGTGGAAAAAAAAAAAAGAAAAAGAAAGATTAAAAAAAATGTAAATCTGAAATTGAAAAAGGAAAAAAAAAAAAAAGATTGTGTGTTTGTTAAAGTATGTAAATATTGATGTGCATTATATCATGATAATTAATTATTCCATACAATCATTTTACACTGTTAGATAAAACCGTACCGGTAGTTACTCTTAACGTGGCTCTATTCTCCCAAAATAAAAGGCTTCTAAAGGAAGTAGGGTTCTTTTTTATTTATTTATTTATTTATTTTTTGAAAGTAATTAAAGGACGTAGGATTTCGTAGGCTTTGACTATTAAGGGGCCTGTTGTGTTGTTGGGCCTATCTGGAATGGGCCTAAAATTGCTTTGGAAAGGCCCACAACATTCTGATTTAGACGTGGATGACGAAAGCCATTAATTATAACGCCATCCACCGACGGAAACGATAACCGAAAATCAAATCAAATTCAGAATATTCGAAATTTAGGGCTTCCTGAAACCCCTTTCCAATCGGATAAATTCGTGTAAAATTGGAACGATTTGCGCTAAAAAATTTCCCCAAATTCATCGCGAAATCCCTCTCTGGTAATTTTCGTTCTCAATTTTTCAAATTTTCTGTTTCAATTTTCTTATGTGTTTTGCTTTCCTTCGCATTCTCGTTGAAATCCGTTGTAGTTTTGTCGTGTTCAGAAGTCTGTGGTTCAATTGAATTTCCAATATACATTTGAGGTTCTTAGTGAAACTCCATTGTTGTTGAAGCTTTTGAAGATCCGAAGCGTCAAAATGAAGTTTCTAGAGTACACGCCCTTAGAGCGGTAATTTTCCAAAAATTTGTTATTTAATTCTTAAAAGAAGAAGAAGAAGAAGAAGAAGAAGAAGAAGAACTTTAGAGTTTAATTTTTAAATTTTTTATTTTTGCAGTATAAATGGTTTTCTGAGTCATTTGAATCTTGGAGAGCGTACAATCAAAGGCTGTCTTGAAGCTTACTCTTGTGAGTTGGAATTTTTGATTCTGTTCCTTTTGCGGAAACCTATCTGGGATTTACTTGAAAGAAAGATTTTTGTTTTTGGATTTTTTTTAAAAAAATGTTTTTTTCCCTTGTAAATGTGTTTCTTTAGGCAAACACACTGGAACGGATAAGAAGTTGTCTCTCAGTTTGGAAAACGAGGTAAACTAAGCTTTGTGGTAGATTATTACCGTTTGGATTATTTTAATATTTTGCAAAATTTTGATGTGATTTATTTATTTTATCAACTTAAGTTTATGTATGTTTGGTTTTGGACATGCTTGTGATTTTTATTTCTTTCCTAGAATCGTTACACATCGAAACATTGTACAAAATAAAATTACTTGAATGTATCTCTATAAAAAAGTTTTCAATTTTATATTGGTTGGTTTTTTTTCTATACATCCAATCTCAAAACCCCCTGATTTAGATGTATATGATGCATGTATGCATTTTGATTCGTCATATTATCGTTTCTAATATACATCTGATCTGTTGTTGCTCAGATCCTGGATTATCTCGGGAAATCTTCGGATGCAGACTCTTCCTCACCAGATGAAGTGCTTCTGAGCAGATCAAGGTGCTGATAGTTTATTGGATAGAATTTGAAAGTGCAGGTTATCTGTTATGTTTCTCTAACCAGTGTTCCTATATGCATTCCAGCCGGATGACGTTGGTCTACCTGGTTCTCACACTCTATCATTTGTATCCGGATTACGACTTCAGGTATATGTGTCTTATTTTGTATCAAAGCACACGGTTTTTCAAATTGGTCTGGAAAGGAGGATCACGGGTAATGCCACTGTCAGCTTATTGGGCGACGTTGCAACCCACTTTGTGATCCTCTTTTGTTTTTACTGGGAGTGTTGTCAAGAGGTTTGACAGACAGTTTGGAACCTGTCGCTCTTAGAGGAGCTGAGAGTTCAAATCTCTCCATTTCCCAAAGTTTGTTTTTTATTTTTTATTTTCATTTTCATTTTTGTAGTTGGTTTTTTGCTGAACTTTTGGTTTGATTATGAGGAGAGGGATGCATTGACACGATTATTTGTTCTCATTGTTTTTGAAATGGCTTCTTTTTGTTTTCAATGTCTTTGTGGTTTTCCAGTGCTATGAATGCTCATCAGTTCTTCTCAGAGGAAACCTGGGATGGGTTTAGGCAGATTTTTGATACCTACTTGTTTGAAGCATCAAAGGTAATTATAGTTTTATTCTTTTCTTTCTTTCTTTGTTGTTGTTGTTGTATGCTATGAGCTATTTATATTTATGTTAGCTGGTAGTTTTATTGTTAAAATGTAGGTCGTATGCCTTTTTAAGTGGTTTCCCTCTCTGCGGCTCTGCCCACCAACAATGATATGCTCTAGCTATCAATCGGCTAGATTTAGAATAATTTGGGATTCATACAAGAGAGATATAAATTTTGTCAGGGCATTTGGTGTGAGGACTTTTTGTTATTTACCCTTTCCTGTTGCAGAACCGACATGGTGTTTTGACAGGAGGATTTATCTTCTCTATTTCCATAATTTCATCTCACTTCGTGTCTTCTCTCTCCTGCCCTCTCTTTACTGCATGTGTTTTGAGTTTTGGTCATCTAGGTGGGTTTTTGTCTTTTGAATTAGTGAATGCTCACTTAGCATTATGTTTTGGTTTCTCGTTATCTGCTTTCAGGAATGGACTGAAACAAAGGAGGGTGGCTCCCTTTGGGAGACTTTGTACAAGGCTCTGGATGAGGTGAACTTATTTTACGGAAAGTAAAATGCTAGTAAGACTACTTGGAGCAAAAATTTATGGTACCTTGTTATGCAGGTTGTGAAATTGGCAGATTGTGAAATATACTGCTACAGTCCAGACTCGGATGGAGATCCATTTCTTGAGGGAGGGGCTATGTGAGTTTCTATGTCGTCATCACATTGTACAGGTTTTCTGTAGTCATATATGATATAGCCACCGATATTGACTTCAATTCCTTTCTTTACTTCAGATGGTCATTCAATTTCTTCTTCTATAATAGAAAACTAAAGTGTGTTGTGAGTTTCCGTTTCTGCTGTTTAAGGTAAGTCGAAGCATTAAAACTGCTTGAAACTTGGAGCTTTTCTAGTTGGTAAATATGGGTTCCTCGAAGGCTAATCCTTTCTATATATGGCAGTAACATGGTTGCAGATGGATTTCTCATAGATGATCTACGATATGAGGACGATGGGGAAATATTCGATGTTATGGACGTGTAAGGGCGTCATGCTGTAAGGCTGCCATATGTGAATATGTCAAAACTCTTGACATCCATCCGTAGATGTATAACTTTCTAGGGCTTGTACGTTTGTGATTTGAGTAGTGTTAGGTTTAGGTCTTTCGACTCTCTTGCGTATATGGTTGCTTAACCCCTGTAGATACTAGCGACGCTATGTACAGGAACTCGTCCGTATGTACTTTCCAAGTTGATATGTGCATCATTTGCTGAACTTCATGAGAATCTTCTTAAACGTCTTCACATATTCAGCTCTGGCAAAAAGAGCATCAATTGCTAGTTTCTGTTCTAGAGCAACAACTCATGGTATCCGATGATGACTTGCTTATGTTTTAATGTCATGCGTTCTGAATAATCGATTGAAAGAGAAAAATCATTGTCCATAAACGGGCTTCTATTTGATAACGGCAATCGAAACTCGTCTTATCCGTGAGGACAGGGAATGAAGTTTTCTCGAACGTCAAGTAGGTAATGTTTGTATAGAAACTATCTCTTGTCCGGCGGTTGTAATTTTGTAATAAACTTATAACAACTAGTTGACTCTTAATTTTATACAAAATTATGCATAAGATGGTACTATTTCATAATTGTTGCTGCAACAAGCAAGTATCATTAAAAAAATAGTACAATGAAATCAACTCTTTGTTATAACAATAAGGTACAAAAAAAAAAATTATAAATCTCACAGCCCGGATAAGAGAATATACCTATATAATATATATATATATATGTATATAATGTCTAAGCTAAATCACTGGCACCTCCATAACGTATCCCAAACTTCAATTCTTTCTCTGCTGCCTGACAAAAGAACCTCCAAATCTGGGGATCTTCTTAGGCGACTAGTGCCAGCGATAGCAAGAGCTTTCTCAGCTTCTTGATCAGTCCGTAACCGAAGGCTTCGACAGGGAGAAGTGCATTCTTATTGTGCCGCCTTCCAATCTTAAACATATCGTACATCCTGGATTTCAAGGAAGACTACTGGTAGGTTTTAGTTCATTGCCTCCTCCATATTTTGTGAGAAGTCCGCTGTCCTTATATGTTGATAAATTACTTAAAAGCATTTTGATGTGCTAGTATCGGTAGTATCGGGTGGTTGATGCCAACCTGTAGCCTCCCTCGAGATCGGGTGTTGAACATGTTTGGCTTCGGAGTTTACAGCGTCAAGGTGAAGACGAGATCTAGCGAGAGTGAGCACTTGCTAGTGATGACTAAATTTCAATGTTTGTTTTCAGGGATGATTCCCCCCTTGTGGTGGATCAGTTGCTTCTGTAGCTTGTCTAACAAAATTTCAGCCAAAAAAAAAAAATGCTTGAATCGTCAAAGGGGTGGATGAGGTGGTTATGAACATACTTTTCAGACTCTCACTGAGAAGTGAGGGAGAGGCCTAAGATTTGAGCTCCTACTCTGCGCTGGGATGCTTCTAAATTCGAGAGGGGGGGGGGGGGGGGGGGGGGGGGTAGGGGTGCCCCCTTGAATCACTTTTCCTTTATATAAATATTTTCACCCCACAAAAATGTAATAGACAAGTAGTTATGAACAAATAATTCGGTAATAAAAAAACTATTCTTCTTAAATAATTAAAATAAATAATTTGATTTTTGTACCTATCTTTATTTAGGTTTTCACCCCAAATGTAGCAAAATCATGTCGTATATTGTCATGTTTTCTTTCCTTATCGGCAGTAATTTTTCAGTTTTTTAAGATTATTTTCTCGTTGTTATGTTTTTCATGAGCTGGAGCTCTGTCAAGTTCGAGATGCTCCTTGGAATGTCACTGGAAAATGAGTTGGAGGAAAGATATCGTAACAACAAAAATGTTGCCGGAGAGACGGTTCTAAGCAATGTTGAGTATCTAGAACTTGGTAAGATTCATGATCTCTAATGGAGGTTGACAAAGAAAGAGTAGTACTGCAATATGCGAAAAATTCGATTGGAAAAACACACGTTTAGAGAGGGGAGGAGGAATTGTGACATTTTATGTATCACGTTTAGATCGAATTACAAGGATTATTTAAACTCAAAATCTCAACGTTAAGAGAATGTGTATGATTAAGTCATGAGGTAGACTTAAAATAGAAGGGAAAAGAAGTCCAACCACCATATAGTTGCCATAAAATCTAGTCAAGATCTCTACAAACAAAGATACATAATTGATGGTGCCCATGGGTGCACTTGAAGTTACTGTCGACATTCACTTCATCTATAAGCTAGAAAACCTTCAAAAGAGAAATTTGTAGGGACACTTACTCCAAGTTGCTAAAGTGGAAATTTGTTGTGGTCCTTTCTTAACCTGGGGAGTCCCACATCCATTAGGCAAAGAAAAACTGAGCATTTGTCAAAGTATTTAATGGCAATCCCTATTTTGGATAACATCTCATTGAAATAATGTTGTCATGGAAGGTTGTCAAATTACTAGAAATGTGAATCAATTGGCAAATTCCACCAGCAATTTCGCCAATTAGATGTTAACAAGTCAAGCTTTGTTTTGTCTTCTCCTAACCACATAAGAAACCAAAACAGGGGCATAAAACAAGTCAAGCTTTGTTTTGTCTTCTCCTAACCACATAAGAAACCTGGGCATAAAACGAAAAAGAAAAATCAAACACAGGCGCTCCAATGACATTTGTCCACTTTTACTATATAAAACCAAACAGTTAATGAGGTAAAAACTGTAAAATTAAATAGGGGTAATTTGTTTATTTATTTAAATAAATAAATAAATAAATAAAAGAGATGCATGCTTCTTAAAAGAGAAGGGGCATAATTGGAAAAAAAATATCAACACAAGTAAAAGCAATAAAAGAGCTAGAGTATAATTGGAAATAAAAGTCACCACAATTGCCCGCTTCATCACACTTTTAAATATATTAAGACATAAAAAAAAAAAAAAAAAAAAAAAAAAAAAAAAAAAAGAGAGAGATAGCAAAAGTTTTGGGGAAGTTTTGACTTTCACATAAATCAACACTCAAAAATACATATTGAAGTATCAACCAAACGTATTGATCATAAAAATTATGTTATCTGTACCTGTAAAAAAAAATAAATGAGAGAAATTAAGTTGACAGTTTTTGAACACACAATTTAATAGATAGCTTAATTTTTTAATTTAATTAAAAGAGTTAATCATTATTTTTTGGTCAATCAATCTTTCTTCCCCATGAAACTTCCAACAGCTGCCATCTTTCTTCCCCATGAAACTTCCAACAGCTGCCATCGCAAAGGGTGATATCGCCAAAGAAGACAAGACCTCAGGCGAGGAAGGGAAGGAGATCTTCGCGCTTAGTGGGTGGTCTACAGTGGACACTTGATTCGCGATCATGATCGCAACCTCTTGTGGTGCCTGATGTCGTCTTGCTGCCCAAGGTCGTCTTATCTGGTGAAATCGTGGTAATCAGTGCCTGAGCTCATTGTCTTCTCTGATGATGGCCACCTTTGTAGTGGGTTTGGGTCGAAGAGGAGAGAGAAAGGGTTTGGTGGGTTTAGGTTAATTAGCGATTTATATTATGACCAATTAACGATCGATTATGATCAATTAATAATTAACTATGAAGATTAAATATTTATATTACGGTCAATCAGTAATTTAAAACGGTCAATATTAATTAACCAAATTAATTATACTATGTGATCAATTAGTAATTGACAATTTGTCAAAATTGATGGATTATTTTAAGAAAAATGACCTTTTAATTAATTCTTAAAAACTTTAGTAATTTATTTAAAGACTTTTTTTAAATGGCTACTTGTCTCTGAATCCGGAAAAGCAATGTTATCCGGTGGATTATTGATGAACGTTACTATAATTCACATAAGAAATCTTACGAATTCCTTAAATTCTATCATTAGTATCAAGTATCAACATCCCTTATGAACGTTGAAATGTGCATATTGTATCATGGAGTGTTTATACATCCCAAAACTCAGCCAATAAATGTCTTTTTTTATTTTTTATTTTAATTATGGAATAGCATACGCGAAGTGCATGAGGAGTATAAATTCATCAAATTCTTTAAACCTCTAACTAATCGAATTGAATTAAGGTTCATTCTCTTTCTCTCACTTTTTTTTTTTTTCCCTCTTTCTTGCTTCTAAACAACTACTCCAACGAAAGAATAGATCTATGATTTGAGGGCCAACTAATTTATTTTAAAGTAAGAGCATTCAATAATCCCTAAACATTATACATAACTTTAAACCAAGCTACAACACAGTAATTCCGTTCACAAAATAGCACATTTCAAATTCCAGGGGATCTATCTAGAGAAAGATTGTACTAAACAGTAAGATATCTTTTTTTGACATCTCGTACGAATCATTCTTATATTTTTAGGACGAGTTTCAGTCTGGCGACCTCACCGGTCTGGCAAATGCAATTTTTCTATGTAGGACAGCAGGTTTTGGAAGGCAACTTTATCAATACAGTTGGAAATCAACAGTATGAGATAGATTTCGTTAAGGTATAGAAAGTCTTTCCTGTCCAAGTGTGCGGAAACAAAAACCTTTAAAACAATGAAGAGAATCACTTTGCGAGTGTCCTCTCCTTAATCTCCGGCAGGATAGGAGTCGAAGATATCAAGTCAGAAGGAACCAAAGCCCGTTCAAACTCTTCCGTACTGCTTCAAACTCTTCTGTCCATCCCATCTAATAAAACCCTTGAATCAGTGAATCTGGGGATAGAGGCCTAGCCGCTGCTTTATTTAAACAAACCAAAGAACACTATCTAACAGTGTGTTGCGCATTTTCCAAACAGAATTTTCAGGCTGTCCGTTACCAGATGCCTTCAGGTTCTCACTGATGCTTTCGATTCAATCAGATAAGCTTGTCGGTTCGTCCTCGCTCTGTCTAGAAGAACTGTAGGAACGGTGTATTGTTCTTGTGATTGTCCACCCTCAGTGCATCATAACTTTAGAAAACCTACAAAGCACTCCCAGGATCTCTTGCAGACCTGTAATCAAGTTCATATGTTGGACAAAATTTTCAGGACAATAAAGAGTCAAAATGCAATGGAAGTGGAAAACCATAAAACCGGTTCTGCTCCCATCCCTGACCTCTATATTCCGACTTTCATAGATCTCTTTGGATCATGTCAAGTATCTTTCTTCCTCATTATTCTTCTTCCGAAGCCAAGAAATAAATGGATGGGAAAGTAAATACAATTATTAAATCCTAAATTGTGGATTGCTTCTCATTAAATTTTTAAGAGAAACAAAAATTGAAAATGTGAAAAATCACCAGCCTCTCCAGAGGCCTAGTGTAACAGCTCCTAATTTGGAAAATCATGCAACTTATAGGAATCTTCCGAAGGTCGGTAATCAACTGACTTTCAGCAGCTAATAGACATGGAACCTGGTGATATGAGCAACTCTATGCAACTATGCAAGTGTGCGAGTTCAAGAATGCAATGTAGCTTTAAGGCGCCTCGGCATGTGTGTGAGAAATAAATTTGATAGGAATAAGGAGGAACAGATTTGATAGGAGTATAATTCTCCATCCAAATGCAACTTATGAAACAAACAATAAAAGTCATAAATATGATTGTTTCCCAAAACCAAAAATCATAAATAGATAGTCGCAACAAACTATACGAAATAGTCTTGTTATTAAGCATCTACCTTCTCTTGATTGAAACTAGACTCTTGGAATATAAATAAGCATGACTTCCTGCTGGCCCTACCATTCCATCCATTGGAAGTTTTCGAAACTTCTGGCTACGAAGGTTGTACGATCCAAATCGACCATCCCCTGTTTGCATTAACAGCTCGTCATCCTTCCAGAATGCTAGAGGAGAATGGATGCACTCTAGCGGCCCAAATGTAAGATGCTTGGTCCAACACGTAGAACCTTCAACACCACTAGAATTGTCAGCCATCACCCACATTTCAAATGATGTTGAATGCTCTGAGTATTCAGTAGAGATAAAAAAGACAACTGATTCGTTCCATAAAGCAAGTCTACTAACTTTTATTCTTGGATCTTGGGCATGTTCGGGTATTTGTATTTTGTGAAATTCCTCCTCAGACAAGTCAAATGAAAGAACCATCTGCTTCGAGTTCGAAGACCCCATATTCCACCAATAATAAACGCCTCTGCAATACACCCCTCCAGCCTTGACGTAACAACAATGATTCAAATCAATCTTAACTTCCCGCCAAGAATCAGTGCCCAAAGTGTAAACCAAAGCTCGAGATACCTTTTCATCACGTACAGAACAAAACAGCTTAAAACACTTGTAATCATTAGCTTTCGGATCATATCCAAATCCAGCTCCGGAAAACATGAACTCAGGGTCAAGACACGGTGTGTGGAGAAGCTTGAATTCCCCAAGTTCTGGATTGCACAAAACAAACGTCTCCTTCCTAAATGAATGAAGATCGTAAAAGCAAATGATGCCATTACAATGAGATCCTACTAATGTCACTGGAAAATATGCTTTCTCTGTCTCTGGAGTAGGTGGTAAACTCATTTCTTCAATGACACAAGGAAGGTGTTCACCATCACCCCTATCATTGTCGTGGATTGTAATCACAGACAATACTCGTTTTTTCTCCAATGATGATACATCTTGACGAGTCCAGTTCAAACAGAAGGTTACATAAGGCGAATATTTGTTATCTATACTGTTGTGGAGTTGCTTGTCTATAAATGATTGATCATTGATAATATCATACCATGACTTGCAAACGCGTTTAAAACTTTTTAGAGACTTGGGAGGCACTCTCAAGAAGATCACCTCGAGTACCTCTTTCGGTAGATGGCAAAAACTCTTCATATCTGCAGTTTGCAATCAATCAATTACTAAGCCCAACATCTAAACTACTTTGCTAGTGCAAAAAATATAAGAAAAAATTAATTAATTAATTAATTAATTAAAAAGAGAAATTTTCAATCACGGACGAAAGAAACAGCCACTCTAATGTGATAACAAGGTGGAATAAACATCGGTGCCAAACCGAGCAGTGTGGAAGTGGATCAACATTTGAGGAAAGAAAAACTAGAAAGCGGTCTGATAAAATTGGTGTGCCTTTCATTCCAAATAAAAGAGCAGCCAACTGATAATCCAACAAAATAAGCAATCTGGGTATGTAGACATCCAACAGAGAGAAAGTGTTGCCCACAATAACGTCGTTCCTTCATTTTTCTTTAATTCACAATAACTCGGGATTAAAGATTTACTTAGAAGATTAGATATGTTTACTAGTTCAATTCCATTTTTCCAGGCTAACACATAATAGATGAACTAGATCAGAGATAAGATAAAATCGGGACAACAATTTCAGACTAATTGGAAAAAAAGACGAGAATTGAACCAGTAATTTTCAATGTGAAATAATTAATTTTTTAAAAATAAAGTGGAAAGTGCGAGCAACTTACCTTTGTTACATCAGATCCAAAATTGTAGATCCGGTGATTTTTGGGTTATTTTTATTAATTGTTTTGGCTGGTATAGACATCTAAATTCTGTGTGTTTGTTTGGTGAAGAACTCAAAGACTCCCGAGGGACGAAAGAGGTGAACTTTGGGTACAATATGCCTGTGTTCGATCGGAGAAGGAAGGGGTGGCGTTCGACCGGAGATGGGGCAGGACGGCGGCGCCGTTGGACGTTGAGAGGTTAGGGTGGCTGCGGCGAAATGTGAGATGGAGATAGGAAGGGGACTTGGGAAACCCTTAACCCACTACCGACCACCCCTATGGCCTACGATATCAAGGGGTAATTAGAACGTGCAAATCACGTGTCCTTTTTTTTTTTTTTTTTTTTTGCTTTTGCTTTTTGCTTTTTCATGGAAACCGTTTATTTTTTGTTTTTTGTTTTTCCTTTCCTTTTTGCTTTTTCATGGAAAACCTTTATCTTTATTTTTTTTTATTTTTTTCCTTTATGTGTTTTTTTTTTTTCTTTTTAAAAAAACTTTTGGTGTTTTTGTTTTTTTTTTTTGTTTTACTTTTTTCTTTTCAAGTTTTTTTTTTCTTCCAACATTCTTTTATTTTGCTTTATCATCATCATCATCAGTATCATTATTATTACAGTTGTTGTTGTTATTAATTTTTTAAAATTTTTACTTGTTTTTTCCTAAATTTATACTTATACATTTTCAGTAGAACTTTATTTTTATTTATTTTTCTTTAATTTCTTTATTGAAAGTTCAATATTTTATCACTTTCTCTTTTAAATATTATTTTTTAATCACTATCTTAACTTTTTCACTCAAAATTCTAATTTTCTTAACTATAATCAAACCTAATTGTGATAAATTTTCTTTTTTTCGTTCATGATCAAACTTTTTTTTTTTTTTAAGTTTTCACAATGGATTAAAGGAGATTCTCAACTTTCTACTTTATTACTTTGGATAATATTTATGTGATTATTTTACTTTTTTCGCATGAAAATTAATTTCCATTTCATTATATTTCCTTAACATTTAACAGAATAATAAATTTAGTTGTAAAATATGCACCTTATTAGTGCGTTTTTGTTTTTGTTTTTTTTTTTTTGGGAAAACTGTTTAACTGTTATTGTTGTTGGTTTTTTTTTTTTTTTTAATGAAACTATTTGGTTCTTCATGTCATTTTTCTATATTTTACTTTTCTGTCGTTAACTTTTTCTTATCCCCTTTTTATTTTGTTTTACTTATATTTCATCATTTTTCTTAAATTTCTGACTTGTCTTTTTTCAAATTTTTTTTTTTTTATACTTCTTCCTGTAAATTTTTTATTTTCTTTCTTTTTTTTTTCCTCCTTATTAGAAGCTCAACGTCCCAAAATTTCTCTCTTAAGTCTGTATTATATCAGCTTTCTCATTGATAACTTTAATATCCTTAATTGATTGTGATCAGCTTTCAAAAACATATTATGAGATTACTGTTGTTTTAAATAATCATTTGCAACAGAATGATATAAAAATTTTGATTTTAGATAACATAATGTATACTGTAAATATTGTGAAAGAACAAAATAATCAATATTATTATGTGTTTTATGTAATAAATATTAAGTCATCATATTTTATGATAAAATGTAATTTTTGAATTTAGATAATTATTATTATATTTTGTTTTTGAATTAATTTTTTATATATTTATTTTTCATAATGTTGCTTATATTACACATTATAAAAACTACTATTACAGTTTTATACGTGCACGTATTTGATAACTAGTTTTTTAAAAAATCTGAAAAAAGGCCACTAAATACCCTTACATTTCTCAATCGCCTGACTTGATTATGAAGACCGGTGATCTCGTTGTCTAGGTTGCGCTGCATTATATTGATCTGCAATTGGATTTCGTCGGGGCCGCTCTTGCCACCGTCACAACTTACAAACTTGGTTATAACAACAGTCTGCATTTTTTACAAGAAATACAAAGTCTAGTAAAATGGACTTCAAAGAATTCTCAACATTTTGATGAATTCTTAGCCAACTTTATACAACCATAAAAAATTGCATCAAAACATGCAACTAATTGTTATTAACATATGATGTTATTAATATTAGAATGCGTTTTGCTTTTTTGGATTCTGGTAGAATTCATTTTGCATTCTATCAGAATGTAAAATTATGGTGACCGACAACCGACATCAATGTCGATGACTGGAGCTGGATGCATTTAATCACCTTTGTTGAAATATGAAAAAAAAAAAAGAATTCCAGTGACCGAAGACCGGCCAGCAATCAGTACTTATCGGCGAGCGGCCGACGGAGATATATGAAAACTATTTCAATAAATAAAAAAGGAAAGAAAATAAAGAGATAAGGATATTTTTGTCTATTTACTATTTTTTAATTAATTATTTGATTAAATATTATAAAATAGTAAAATTATCAACTTTACTCTTATACAAGATAAAATTATAAGGAAATGTCAAATTTAGAGCATTCTTGTAAATCACCCTTTATAAATTGTTTATTAGGGAAAAAGGGGATTTGGGACTTAGGAGTCATAAATCTAAGGTTCGATCCGAGGCCGACGTATAATATTAGTAACATATTAGTTAATATAGGAGGGGTGTATATGAGGTACTTACATAAAATTAAAAATAAAAATAAAAAAGTAAATTGCTCATTTAGTTCATGAACTTTTAACCTTGTGCAACTTTAGTCAATTAACTTTTTATCGTAGCTGGAATGCCCCTAAACTTTTAGAATGTTGCTATAATAGTCATTTTCATCAATTTTTGGGCAGAATCTGTTAGTAATATTGGTCAAAAAGTGATGTTAACTACAAGTTACGTCTAAAAATTAACGGAAAATACTATTATAGTAATGTTTTTAATAATTTATGGTCATTACAGCTATGAAAAAAGAGAAGATGAAACGCCCATAAACTGTTAAAATGTTATTACAATGGTCATTTATATTAATTTTTAACGGAATTCGTTACTAATTTGGTTAAAAAGTTTTGTTAACTAACGGATAATTAACGTAAAAGACTATAGTAACAACATTTTAATAGTTTATGGGTATTTCAACTACGAAAAAAAATTCAGGGATTAAAGTTGCATAAAGTTAAACGTTTAGAGACTAAGCTAGCAATTTATCTTAAAAAAAATTATAAAATGTTGTTTTTACCAAAAACAAAATTATAAAATTGTTTGTTTTGAGACTTCTCCCAATGTTTGAATGACATATTTAATTTTAAAATTTGAAAAAAAAATTTTAAAAAATATTTATCTCAACTTTTTACAATATTTTCTCATTTTGAAAAAAAAAAAATAAAAAGAGGGAATTCTATGGTGGGGGATATACATTTCGCTCCACCAATGGAATCAAAATTGTTCACCCTTCGATTAGGATCGAATGGTAAGAATCGATAAAAATGTACCAAAGTGACTAAGATCTTCCACGTATGATTCAATGTCTGAAAAAAATTAAAAAATAAAGTGTCTAAAAATCAGAACAAATTGTTGGGGTTAGATCCATCTCCAAACCTCAACAACTCACACACTTGTCCGACTTTCGTGAATAAACCCAAATTTGAAAGGCAGACATTTTTCTTTTCTCAAGCCCGGAACCACAACGTCTGCCCTACTCCGCCATTCTTCTCCTCCTCCTCCTCCTCCTCCTCCTCCTCTTTTCCCTCTCCGCCGAACTCCGCCTCTCTCTCTCCTCTTTCTCTCTCTAGTAGAAGACTGAAACCGCCATGGAAGTCGTCTCGAACGCGGATCGAATGGTCCCGAAGTTTCCCATCCCGCGACGGCGAAATGTCCTCATCACCAGGGCCTTGTCCTACGTCAACAACGTCCCTCACCTCGGCAACATCATTGGAAGTAATTAGTCTATTTCTCCTTCTCTTTTTTTTTAGCATGTACAAAAATATTTGAATGGAAAATTTTTAACAATGTCATCAGAGTTGATGTTTGGATATTAACATTTCGAACTGAATATTTGAACAGAATCATTTAAATATATATAACTGTTATTCGAATTAACGTTTGGATATTAACATTTTGAACTAAATATTTAAACAGAATCATTTAAATATATATTTAGTACCATCTAGAAAGATATAGAGAGATACGAAAATGACATTTCAAATTATTTTCAAAACTTTTTTTTTTTGTTAAAAGTTCTGTAGATTATACATCAAAATGGAAGTAATTTTTGTCATAGGGATTTTTTGCCATTTAAGAATAAAAATCCAAATGACATTTTGATGCTCTAATTCCAGTTGTTTTTAACAAAAGCATATTTCAAATGACCATTCAAATGGAAATTCTCAAATGTTCCCAAATGGTTGCACCAAATGGTAGCTGAGCCATTTTAAGAAAGTAGAAAAAAAAAATGAATTTTTGGCTTTGTTTTGGAGACTTTTTATCGTTTTGGGTTTTTTGTTTTTGTTCTTGTTTTTTAGTTTAGTTTAGTTTTGTTTTTTTTTTGTTTTTGTGGGGTAGATGTGTTGAGAGCCGATGCCTTTGCAAGATACATTCTTTTGCGTGGTTATAATGCCACTTACATCTGTGGAACCGATGAGTACGGCACGACCACTGAGACCAAGGCCATCGAAGAGAAATGCAGTCCCAAAGAGATTTGCGATGAGTAATGCTTCTTATTTTTTAACTCTAATGCTTTTAAAACATTCATTATGTTGATTATGAGGCGTGTTGGTTTTGTGATTTATGGAGTGATATTTTTGGTAGGGGTTTTTATAGGAACCATGCAGTTCATAGAGAGGTTTATTATAATTGGTTTTCCTTAAGCTTTTATACGGAGGGTTATGTTGTTATTTTTGAGTGTTTTTCCCCCTTAATTTGTGTTGGGGGTTTTTAATTTTTATAGGTACCGTGCAATTCATAGAGAGGTTTATAAGTGGTCTGACATAAGCTCTGATGAGTTTGGGCCTACATCGATCCCACAGCAGACTGAGGTTTGCCAAGCAATACTCAAGAAACCGTTGGAGAACAATTGGCTCTCAGAGAACACAATGCAGCTGGTACAGTATCATTTCAGGATTAAACTTGACTTGGGCATGTTTAGATTTCGTTGACGAGCTGGTGGATTTTGTGATTTGATTGTGTCTGAATGGTTATTATGTGGCCAGAAATGTCTAGTGCATTTTATCTGCATGTTTTGTTACAGAACGTGTTTCTCTTTTGATACTTCTTGTGCGCATAAAGCTTACCTTAACACATTATGCTACAAACTTCTTTGTTTTGTGCTAAGTGGACTGGTCTAAGATGAGTCTAGGTTTTAACTTATTCTTATTAGCGTGCAAGTAGCCTGTGAGAATTTTGGCTCAAAACTTAGGTATTTATGTCATTCCTCTATAACTATATTTCCAACTCTTGACCAGATGTATTTCCTTTTGGATCCCTCCTGTTCTTCTTGTGTTTAATCTCTACAAGGTCCCCTCTCAATTATGCAATGCAACCATGTGCTTCATGCCCCCTGCTTTGTCCTTACAAGAGCAGCTTCGACTTTTCAACCAAAGATCCAATATTTGTAGTTTTTCATGCATGTGAAGATTAACTTTTTTACGTATAATAAAGTACTACTCCAATTTCAGGTGATTTGTCCAGATACCCTCCTTGGAACTGGTGAAGATTGGATAGTGATGAAGACAATCAGTGTTATGGAATACTTGAAATACAAAGCAGGTCAGTCCATCCAATTCTCTTTCTATCTATCATGTAAATAGTTAATTTTGATGTAGAGCTTTTTTGAAAAGATTTTGAAGTTTTTTATGATTTGATTTTATGTTTTTTATTTTTTAAAATCCAAGATATATCTTGGATTCAGTAGGATGTTTAGTTCCTATTTTTTCTCTTTTGGGTAGTTAGGATATCAAGTGGTAAATTCCCTATTTAAGTTGGAAGTTGTACGTTCAATTATTAAGTCAATAAGAAGAATCGCACTTCAGTTCTTCCAAACTACAAGCTTCTCTTGCAAGACGTTCTCATTTCAACATCTTGATATTCATGCATCTGATTAATAACTTAACAGGAAAGTTTTCTAAGGGTAAAGGTATAGGCGTGCTTGGTAACAATGCAAAAGAAACAAACATAACTATGGAAGCTTGGAGATATTTCTTGCTTACCAATGGGCCTGAGGTAAGAATGAATAATTAATGTTTATTTATTCTTGTAATTGTTTAATAATTTATACCTATGTCTTCCTTCGTATGTGACTGATGTTTCAAATTTGCTTTGTTAAACTAGGTTCCGGACACATTATTTACACGGGCAGATCTGCAAGAAAAACTGAACAGTGAATTGCACAATAATTTGGGGAACTTCATAAATCGAGTTTTGAGTTTTATTGCTAAACCGCCAGGTTAGTTGAAATTTGGTGTCTTGATGATCAGTTTTGAGGGATCAATTTGCATAAGATCTATGATTGCATATCAGTTATGGGTGCAGAGACGGGCAGATTAGAACCAAGTTCGGAAGTTCATGCCTTCAGTTCATCTCCTTTACACTACTGATATATTTCTCGGTCATAAACTTTGTTTGTTTTTATCATGATGTAGTTATTAGTATTAATTTGTTGACATACTTTTTCTTTTACGCTCCTTCTCTAAATACTCTTCGATTTATATACAGAAGTGATTTTAAACTAAGAAAAAAGTGCTGGAGTGAATCATCTTTACTGTATAAAACTGAATCCTTTTGGGTTATCTGAACATCCTATTAACTCTTTCTTGCTTCTTTCATGTACGCTTTTTGGCCTTTTCTTCTGGACCAAAGAGACAATGCAGTTGTGACTTATTACAGAAATATAAACTAATCTTTCATATGCAGGTCAAGGATATGATTACACAATACCAGATGCTCCGCATGATATATCTGATCCCTTGACCAAGAATCTAGCAGAGAAGGTTGGAAAGTATGTGGAACAATATGTTGAAGCCATGGAGAAGGTAATTGATCCTCTGGATAGAGTGGTGCATTTAACTTGAAGCTTGTCGTTTACCCCACATATGTTTTACACTGATGTAAAAATTTTGTTTCCAATTTGCATAGGTTGAACTACCGCAAGGATTGGAAATTGCAATGTGTATTTCTAGCGAGGGAAATGCATATCTGCAAGTAAGCTTGGATCATTTCTAACTGTGTTGATGTAGTTTCTATTGTCATTTCTACATTCAATAGATGCTTAATCTATTCTGGTTAGGGTATACCATGAAGCCAATTTTCAGTTGCTGCTTCATGATGCACCTAAAAAGTAAAATGTTTCTACAGGAAAGCCAATTCTGGAAGCTATTCGAGGAGGATAAACCACGCTGTGCCATTGTTATGAAAACTTCATTGGGGCTAGTACATATTCTTGCATGTCTGTTAGAACCTTTTATGCCATCCTTTTCTCTCGAGGTAATAACTCTTGGCCGTAGATTTCGCTGTGGCAAGCTTCTTCTTATACACTATGATAGGTCGCCTTAATATGGCTGCATGAACTGCATGCTAATGGTTCCTTCTTTTTGATTTAAGGTATTGAAGCAGCTTAATTTGCCTCCTGGACAACTTTCACTTGCTGATGAAAAAGGATATGTCGATGGGGCTAAGCGACCTTGGTTGATTGTATCTTCTGGTCACAGAATTGGGAAACCGGAGCTGTTGTTTAAGGAATTGGTATGTCAAGCAATTTTTATTATAAAATTATTTTTTATAATCCCCATTTACGTACATCAGGATATGTTCAAGTCTTATATATTTCCGAACTTCCCTATTAATTGAGAAACTTGATGATTTCTCAATTATTAGGTTTCGATAATCACTTTAGATTGGCTGTTTGAAAATTAAGCTAATTTTCTAAATAGGGTTCATGAATCCCAAGGTCTGCTGCTACCGTATTTTTAGTTTTGGTTTTCAAATAGTGACCTGCTAACTGAATCTCTTTAGCAACAAAAAGGAAAAGAGAGAAGAAAATAAAGTTTACATGCTTTCAGATTTTAGCAACAATCTCTCCTGCAATCTCTTTCTGAAGTAAATTCTCATTTTGTTCATCTTATTGTTCACAGAAAGATGAAGAAGTGGAGTCTTTTAGGGAGAGATTTGCTGGAAGTCAAGAGGCTTTGTACGTAGAGGAGATTGATGGGGGTAAACGGCCAGCTGTTGACGATTTACTGTCATCTTCCCTCTCTCTCGTTGGTTCCGACGCCTCAACGAGCTCTGGGGATGATAGCTCTGAGGATGATGAGGCACAGTGGGTTAATGAGAAGACAGATTACATCAAGGAGAAAAATGGAGATAGAATTCGACAGTACAGACTAAAATCTTAAACATTTTATAGCTTTATCTCTTTCGTCAACAACTTATTTAACTGACCTTTTTTTTTTGTTTTGTTTTGTTTTTTTGGTAGGACATGGTACAAGTGTAGTCGGGATGGTTGTCCTGTCAGGAAAATCCGTTTTACGGTTGATAAAGCTGATGCTTTGTCCAGCAAATCAAAGAAATCGTTCAGGGGGACTCACGAGCATTAGGTAGTTGATATTTTCTGCAATTCTCTTTTGATACAATCTCTCTGTAGCATTAAAGATAATACGGCCAGCCGAAGGATCCCATTGATAAAGTTGGGGTTGAACAAGAACAAGGGAAAAGATGATATCCCCCACATTTTGTTTTGTTTTGTTTTGTTTTTTTAATCGTGAGAACATCATCTGAATTATATTCCAAAGAGCAAGGATCATGTCGTTGTATGTGTCAATATTCACTTAGAAAACTTTAGTTTGAACAATAAAGTGCTACCAAGTTCCATAATCGTTGTTTTATATGCTTACTTTAAGCAAATTTAGATGTTAGAATAATGGTTGAAAACATAGAAACTAAATATATATATATATATATATAAAACTAAATAAAGTATTTATGCATTTAACCTTTGATATCTCATTTGTAATTGAATTCCTTTTTCGATGGAGTGAGGGGATGGGGTATTTCAATCAACATGACTGCAGTTTGGGACGTGAATGACCAGAGTTTCTGTTTCTGCTATTTAAGGTTTAAGTGTAAGCATTTAAGCTGCTGCTTGAAACTCGGAGCTTTTCTAGTTAGTTAATTACGGGTTCCCCGTGGACTAACCCTTTTATTGGATACGAGGAAAAGATGGAGAAATATTCGATGTTATGAACGTGTAAGGGCGGCGTGCTGTAACTGCTGCGATATGTTAAAATGTCAAAATTCTTGACATCCATTTTTAGGGTCTTGTAATTTTTAGAAGTTTACGAATCGAGCATGTTATAAAGATGATTTTTTTTTAATAGGTAATTTTATAAAGAGGATTGTTTGCTTATTAAGTATCCAACTAAATTAACACTAACATTAATTGAATAAACCAAATAAAGAAACTTTGAATGCTAAAGCCTAAAAGTAAAGTAAAGTGAAAAAAAAAAGTAAAAAGTAAAATTGAAACAATCAAATGATTAAAATGTAATGCAATAATCAAATCAATCAAATATTGATGTAATCGGGAGAGCTATTAAATTGGAGTTGAGTTTTTTTGGAAATGTATGTTTGGTTGAGAAGAAAAAAAACTATTTGGAGTGAAAAAAATGTAAAAATTTAAAATGTATTTGAAAATATATATATATATATATATTATTTTTTTTCTCTCAAAATTTTATGTAATTAAAAAAAAATATCTTATTTCGACTTGAAATAATAAAATTATGGACTTTTAAAATTTAAATTTTTAAAAAAGATTTGAATATGTGAATAGTGACATTGATTTACTTTTGATGAAAAAGACATAAATAAACTTGCATTTGATTCATCGGTTAGAGATGGAATTTTTAAGTTGAAGTTAGTTGACTTTTTAAAAACTAGTTATAAATTTTGTTGACTTTTCAGAAAAAGACAAAAACTGATGTGAAAAAATACAGTTTAATTAGAGTTAAACTTAAATGCCAAACAAAGTCTAAATTTGGAAATGTGGTTTCCAATAGTTCCCCGAACGATCCCCATTGAGAGCAATTGATTTCACTATAACTAATCCAAAATAATTTCTTTAAATTATATTGTTAAAGATTATCATCCATATGACTAGTTAGTTAATCCTAAGACTTATTTGTATATATACCCCCTGAAATTTTTAAATTTGATAATTTAATCCCTAACATTTTTTCTTGACAATCAACCTCCTGAATTTATAATTTTTAGTAATTTAGTACTTTTTGCTCAAATTCGTAAAAGTTTGGACAGTTTTTTTATACATAACTTACACATTATAGTCCATGAAGAGCATTATTCATCATTTAGGCTTAACTTTAATATAATTTTCTTTAAAAATTTGAACCTTAATTCAATTTACTCAAACTTATACATAAACTTTAAAAGAAGTTTGTATTCAAATAAGCAAAAATGATCAATATTGTCCCTTTTGAGTTATAATGTGTAAGTATTGTGTAAAAAATTGTCTTGATTTTAGTGAATTTAAGTAAAAAATACTGAATTGTCAAAAATTAGAAGTTCAAGGGGTTAATTATCAGGAAAAAAAAGTTTAGTTACTAAATTATCAAATTCAAATTCAGAGGGAATTTATGCAAATAAGTCTAATACTAATTCATTTGACATTCTCCCGAGAGTGACACCAAAAGTATTTGTATATTTATTTTTCAAGACTTGGGGCGGGCACCAAAAGTATTTTCAAATATCAACTTACTATACAAACTAAGTAAATTATAATATCCAAGAACCCATTGTAATCTGTAACCTACAAGATAATTGCATGAATTAGGTTAGTATATCTCTGTAAGACTGTAAATTCATGTCATTCATTATGATAAGCAAAAATCAAATATAATACATCAAATCAATCAAATATTGATCCAATATTCAAAAGTACTAAGTACAATAATGAACGTTCAACATGTAATGGTGATATTAAAATAACAAAAATCACAGGAATTAAGAATCAAAGCATAAGAATCAAAGAAAAAAGAAGAAAATTAGTTCATAATAATACTAAAAACAATTATAGACATAAGCACAAGTATCAAAGAAAAGAAGAAAGTCAGGTGCTTCAGAAACTCTCCATGTCCCTTTCTTCTTTTTCTTTTTTTCTGCCACTGCTTCTTTTCTCCCTTTTCATTCTCTCTTTCTACTCCGCAGCGGCCAGCTTCTGTTCTCTCCTTCCCACGTACACACACACACACACACACACACACACATATATAAATATATACATATATGGAAGAGTTTTCTACGTTTGGGGTTGGCTATAGTCCCTCACTTAAGTAATGAGGGGTCATGTCCCCCATTTAATCTGAGCCATTCAATTTATAATTGTGGTTTTTATTATTTGAAGAAGGTGATCTAACGGCTAAGGGTTTGCAAGGGTATTGAGGGGCAAAATATGGTGGACAAAACTTGGAACCTGCACGCCGGTTTAAAGCAGAAGCAAGAAGTTTTCATTTAAAAGTTTTACAGTAAACACCAACATAATTCACTTTAATGTCATTAACCATCTTTTATAATAATAATAATAATTATTATTTTTGGCTCTAAATCAACTTCACCACAATTTAATACATAGACTAAACCAAAGTCACATAACATTGTTCAAAGTGCCTGGCCTTAAATGCAACACTAATCAATATCGTGATTATGAAATTACAATCAAATAAACAAATGATTTTTTTTAATCCATTCACTTACCTAAGTACCTAATTATATTCACTAATTAAATGACAACTTTCTTTGCACTCCAATCATTTTAGAACATTAAAGTAATACAAATCTCATAAACTAAATGTCATAGCATTTCCATGTCTCAGCAAAAAAAAAAAAACAACAACAAAACTAAAAACTCTCTCTTTGCAAAATTTATTGCCTCTAATTGCTATGCTATAACTCCTCACCCAATTTTTATTCTTTCAGTATTCGTTGTTTAATTATTCAACATACTAATTTACCTTTCTATCCAAAAGTTCCGGCCTTTTTCTACCCTTTCCAACGACTTTGATGTGTGATTTTTCCTACATGCCCTTTAACTCCTCATATTATTCTCAGGATTATTTACATTTTAATATCTTGTATTTTGTTTTTATTCAAAAAGTATACCTTGTATTTTGAACTTTTACATTTGTATATCATCAGATTAGTTAAATATACAAATTTATATCATTTCTCGATCAACACTTAATTTTAATCTTAAAATTCCTACATTACCCTTAAAAAGAAAGACGACAGTTATGTATTATTTATTTTTTTTACTATGCATTTTATTTTTATTTAAAAGCTATATAATGTATTTTAAAATTAAATTATAGTTTAATATTATTAAATTAGATTTAGTATATAAATCTATATATTTTATCGATTAATGCTTAATTTTTACATTTAAAATACCCAAAATACTCTTGAATTTAAAATTAAAAATAACCAAAGAAATTCTAATTTGAATTATAAAGTTAAATTTCTCTTGTTTAGCTTGGCAATTAAAATTTCTTTGATAATACATAATTTTAGTCTTTCTATTTACAGGTAATTTGGATATTTTAAAATCAAAAATTAAGTGTTGACTGAGAAATGATAAAAATTTATATAATAAATATAATTTGATGGTATACAAATGTATAAGTTTAAAATGTAAGAGATACCCCTCTGAATAAAAGTAAGGGCCCATTTGGTTGTTAGTTCTGTTTGAACTAAATTGTACTTTTTTCATTATGATTTTTATCTTTTTCTGAAAATTTTTTTTGTCTTTTCTAAAATATTACTATTGAAAATTAAAAATCTTAAACTAAACTCATTCACCAGACACCCCCTAAAATACAAGATATTATTCTCACCTTTTTCTGACTTCCGGTGGTACCCCTTGCTCACAACCGGCTTTACCCGGTCATTTTTTGGTCAACTGCCTGCCCTCATTCACCAGCCATAGACGAAGGGAGGGGGGCACTAGTGGGGGCATGTGCCCCCACTGGGAAATAAAAAAAGTTCATATAGTTTTGTTTTGTTTTTTTTTTTTTTTTGTTTTTTTAAGGAAAAATTCATATAGTTATTCATAAACTAATCTTTTAAAGTTAATTGTGCTTTTATTAAATATCATTTAGATTTTAATTATCTACTTTGGAAAAGATATTTTTGATATTATTAATAACAAAGCTATTATATAGATGCATCATTTTGAGAAACAAACACATAATTTTCAGTTAAATAATTTTAAGTAACATATTTGAACTTTAGTATATCAAATGAATCAATATCACCAGTAAGGGTTTTTCAGACACCTAAAGTTCCGGACATTTTCAGTGCTGCCTATCACCTGAGTCTTCTAGTAGAAAATTTTTTTATTTGAATTATTTCTATCGGTTATCAAGAATATTCTATCAGAATACTCCAATGACTAGAGCCGAAGATGTTTGGCCTTTTGTGTTGAAAAAAAATATATATTCTGGTAGGTTATGAAAATATTATATCAAAATAATCTGATAACAGACGTTAGCAACTAGGCGGAAATATATGATTATCCATGTTGAAACTAAAAAATATTTTTAGAAAATTACCAAAAATATTCTATTAGAATACTCTACTGATTGGCGCTTGCTACTGGAGTCAATGATATTTGGCCATCTATGTTGAAAATAAAAAATATTCTATCACAAAACTCTGGTAACCAACACCGGCAACTAGTGTCGATCTATATTGAAATTATAAAATATTTTAGTATATTATTAAAAATAGTCTACTACAATATTCCAATGATCGGCATGGGCGACCAACACTGTCGGTTATCAATCTTGTTATTGACGACATCCAGTAGAATACAAGTGGTATCTTAGTAAATTTTTTGCGAAGTTGAAGAAATTTGGATAAAAAAATATTGTCGACTTTTGATTAGTACGTACTCTTGAATGATAAAGACGTTATAAAGTGTCTAAACTAATGTCAGGAAAGACGTTTTCAAAATGCCTCATTTGCTCAATTCTATGATTTCCATTGGCACCAAACGAAGCCAGCAAAAAAAAATCTTCAACCACAAATTTACCACTCCTTAGCCTACTAATATGACTAACTAACTCAAGACTCTGCGTTTTCAAATTTCGTCCCTAGTAATTCTTCCGAAAACGACGAGCTGTTCAACTTCTTTCCCATCAACTCTGCCGAAACAACAGCATACTCCACATGGAAGCAACTAATATCTCCTAAAATTTTATTTCAAACTATATTCCTTTTGCCGGATGACCTCTGATACCAGTAGTTCTTTTTCCTTCTTACTCCTGCATCAATGTTCACCATAGAACAATGGATGAATGGCTAAGATGAGGGTGGAGTTTTGGTTCTTCAAAGTTGGGGTGAAGGACCTGAGTATGGCCCATATATATATATATATATACGCGCACACATGAATATATATATATATATATATATATATACGCGCACACATGAATAAATGAAACATCTGTTTCCTTTTTTTTTTCCCTCTCTCTTTCTACCTTGGCTGCAGCCGAAATCCAATGGAATACCAATTTGTTTCTTTCTTTTTCTTTCTTTTTTTCCCTTTTACTTG
Source organism: Ficus hirta (assembly GCA_038430175.1). NCBI lineage: Eukaryota > Viridiplantae > Streptophyta > Magnoliopsida > Rosales > Moraceae > Ficus > Ficus hirta. Next base: position 8,159,290 of record CM076595.1, on the reverse strand, counting down.
ACTTCTTAATTTTGATTTATATTTCCAAAAGTTACTTCATGCGTGGATTTTTCCAGATCTGCCCATCTAATTAAAAACACCACAAACTTACAAAATCTATAATATATAAACTATGAGCACATCAAATACCCCAAAGTTATCATTTTCTAGTTCTCAAGCCAAAGAGAGAGAAAAGAAAAAGAGCCAAGCTCCTAAAAAGAGTAATGATTGTTTAATTTTACAAAAATTGCCCCAGAGGATTTTATGCTGTAGTTAAAATATATATATATATATAAACACACACACATTGTACAGATTCTCTAGGCCCACCTACAAAAATACATCCCTCAAATCGTAAGGTCAAACAAATTATTAAAAAAAAAAAAAAATCCATACGTACCAAACCAAAACGAAAATGGAACAAAAAACCTAAAAATCCACATGCACAAACCATTTATAAGATTAAGGGTTTGTTTGGTGTTTTAGTTTGAGTTAAGATTTTTAAGTTTTAATAGTAATTTTGTTGACTTTTCAGAAAAGAAAAAAAACTTTTTCAGAAAAGACAAAAAACTTTTTCAGAAAAAGACAAAAAAAAGTACAGTTTCACTTGAGTGAAACTAAAGTGACAAACAGACCCTAAATATAAAAATCCCAAAATCCAGATATCAAACCAAAACGAAAACGAAAAGAAGAAAACGGTAAGAAAAAAAAAAAAAAAGGAAATATTGAGTCCGCCGGGATTTCGGGACCGCCTCCAGGCACATCGTTGGACTTCTGGCCTTAAAAATTGGTCACTAGGCTCGTATCATTGTGAGTTTTTTTATGGTGATGGCTGTGTTTGGCACGATGGCTTCATTGGTGCAGAGTTGATGTAGTTTAGAGGATGGTTTCCAGACGGCTTGGAGGCATTTTGTGACGTTTTTCTCATCTGGTGGTTGTACTCTTTCGGAGTTTTGTTCCAAATGGTGGTGAGTTTCTTGTGGAGGTAGTGGTTTTGTCTCTGGATGCTAATGGTGGTAGAGCGTGTACGTTCTGCTATTTGAAGGCATCTCGTCGGCTTCGCCGCATGTTCACTAAAGCATTTCTCCTACTTTGATGGTCCTCTTATCAGCTGCACTTTCTTTGGAGGCTTACGATGGTCTTGCTTTAGTCTTTGGTTTTTTATGTTTTAGTTTAATAAAAACATTGATATTTCCGTTATATAGTTTTAGTATTTTCATTGTAATAATGGAGGTGGTTCTCCCATCGTTTGAGTTTGTTTTTAGTTCGCCAGATTTAGGTCTTGGCGAGTTAAAAGTTTTGCTAGCTATGAGTCTTAGCGTAGATGTTTGTGACCTTGGTACTATATGTTACATGCTCTCAATGGATCGAAAGCTTCTTTCGATTGTAGTGGTTTCAAAAAGAGCCTTATGCTTGCTCAAATTGATATATAAAGGAATTTTTCTGATATCAGGTCTCGTCTTGCATTGTTTTCCCTATGCCTCATCATATTTTACTGATGGAACCGATTTTTATCGAGTACTTTATATTGTGTATCACAAGGTGATCCGTATTATATTTGATATCTGTAAAATCTTTTACTTGAATGAATTTTACCTTCAAAAAAAAAAAAAAAAGGAAAACGGTGAGAAAGAATAATGTCGGTTTTTTGTTTTTTTTTTTTCCCTTTCATTTTCTATTGGAAAAAGCTTTGCTCTCTCTCTCTTTGTCTCTCTCTCTTTTAAAATTTATTTGTCTCAAGTTTGAAGGTTCTGGTGAAAATTAGAAAGGGAGGAGGAAGCTAGGAAGGTAAAGAGAGATAGAGAGAAGAGGAAAAGAATATTCATTTTGTCTGAGATAATAGTTTAAGCACGTGTGTATTATATTCGTTAAGTTTTTTGGATATAGTGGAAAATAATATTTAAGCAAGGATGCATTTGAGTAAAAAAAACATTTTAATAGAAATAAAAAGTTTTTCAATAAGACATAGTTAAAAATATAAAATTTAACGGAAATAAAGAAATCATAATAAAAAATAGAAGGAAAAAGTGAGTTATGTTTTGAAAATAATTATTTTGATAGAGGCAAATTGAAAGGAGAAAGGGTAAGGCTTTAGGAAAAAATCACCCCCAAAAAAATCCATAAAAGGAATAAAATAAATAAATGAAATATTCGAATAATAATCAAACGAAATTATTATAAAAAAAAAAGTTAACTAAAAAAATATATTGAAAAGATAATGATGTTTAAATAAAGACACATTTTTTTTAAAAATTAGTAGGAAAATTATGAAATTTTTTTAAGTAAGAATAAATTTGAAAAAAATATTATATAATAATAAATTAAAAAATATTTGGTGGCATCATGCATTTGGTGCGTGGGAATTGAGTTTTTTAGATTAAATTTGAGTTGAATTGAGTTGCGTGTTGGGCAAGACGTTTGAATTGTTAAAGTTAAAAAGTGTAAAAACTTGAAATATGTTCAGAAAAAAAAAATCGATACAGAACTTATTTCGTTTTCTCAGAATCCTATGCAATTAAAAAAAATCTCATTTGAATTTATATATGCAAAATTATGAACTTTTAAGTATTTCAATGTATCTCTTCAGAATTTTATAGTGTTCAATCAAAACATACTGAAACAAATTACAGTTCCAACATGTTGCGGTACATTACTCTCACTTTTCATAATCCTAAAACTGCTGTGATGCTTCCATTTTTCCTAAACAAAAATATCACAATTAAAACAAAGAACTTCAAAACAGATAAATTGTAGTGCAATAGAAGTCTCCTCAAATCATTAACAAGAACCCATAGCTTTTAGTGTGCAGAAGTACTTAAAAATCCAATGAAATGCATTGCAAGCCTAGAATAGAAGATCTAATAGCTTGGTACTAAATTAGAATTATTCAAAACTCCTCAAAAAACAATATTCAATTACATACGAGCAATGTTTTTTATTTCATTTTATTTTATTTAACTCACTCTTATAAATATTGATTTTATCACCAAATGCCACAAATAAATAACGAAAGTAATAACTTGGCAAATGGACTTACATTTCTCAATCGCCTGACTTGATTATGAGGACCGGTGATCTCATTGTCTAGGTCAGGCTACATTGCATTGATCCGTAATTGGATTTCGTCGGGGCCGCTCTTGCCACCGTCACAACTTATAAACTTGGTTATAACAACAGTCTGCATTTTTGACAAGAAATACAAAGTCTAATAAAATGGACTCCAAATAATTCTCAACATTTTGATGAATTCTTAACCATTAAAAATTGCATCAAAACATGCAATTAATTGTTATTAACATCTGATGTTATTAACATCAAAATGCGTTTTGCTTTCTAGGATTCTAGTAGAATCTGTTTTGTATTAAGATATAATCCATTTTACATTTTGATAGAATTTATTTTAAATTCTATCAAAATGTAAAATTCCGTCGACCGGCAGCTGACATCAACACCGATGACTGAAACCAGATACATCTAATCACCTTTGTTGAAATATGGAAAAACAAAAAACAAAAAACAAAAACAAAAACAAAAAGAATTCCAGTGACCGAAAACCGGCCGGTGATCGGTACCTACCGGCGAGCGGCCGGCGGAGATATATGAAAACTATTTTAATAAATAAAAAAGAGGAAAAAATAAAAAGATAGGGATATTTTTGTCTATTTATTATTTTTATTTAATTATTTAGTTAAATATTATAAAATCGTAAAATTATCAACTTTATTCTTTTAGAGCGCAAAATTTTAAGGAGATGTCAAATTTTGGACATTCTTGTAAATCACCCTTTATAAATTGTTTGTTAGGGGAAAGGGGGATTTGGGACTTAGGAATCATAAGTTTAAGGTTCGATATGTGACCGACATATAATATTACTAACATATTAGTTAATATAGGAGGAGTGTAGATAAGGTGCTTACATAAAATTAAAAATAAGAAAATAAAAAAAAAAGTAAATTGCTCATTTAGCTCATGAATTTTTAATCTTGTATAATTTTGATCAACAAACTTTTTATCATAGCTGAAATGTCCCTAAATTTTAAAATGTTGTTGTAATAGTCATTTACATCAATTTTTATGCGGAATTTGTTAGTAATTTTGATCAAAAAGTGATGTTAACTACAAGTTACGTCCAAAAATTAACAGAAAATACTAGCAATGTTTTTAATAGTTTATAGTCATTCTAGCTATAAAAAAAATGAAGATGGAATGCTCCTAAACTGTTAAAATGTTGTTACAATGGTCATTTCTATTAATTTTTAACAGAATCCGTTAGTAATTTGATTAAAAAGTTTTGTTAACTAACGGATAATTAACGTAAAGGACTATAGTAACAACATTTTAATAGTTTATGGCATTCCAGCTACGAAAAAAAAATTCGGGGATTAAAGTTGCATAAAGTTAAATGTTTAAGGACCAAACTAGTCATTTATCCAAAAAAAAAAAAATATAAAATGTTGTTTTTACCGAAAACAAAATTATAAAATTGTTTGTTTTGAGACTTCTTCCTATATTTCGATTACATATCCAATTTAGAAAATTGAAAAAAATTTATTAAAAAAATTTTTGGGTGTGTTTGGAACTTTCACTCAAATTAAAATATTTCAATTCAGTTTTTGTTTTTTTCTCAAAAAATTTTTGTTTTTTCCCAAAAAATTTTTTGTCTTTTCTGAAAATTCAAAAAAATTTACTATTGAAACTTAAAAATTTCAACTCAAACTAATTTACCAAACTCCCCATTTGTCTCAATTTTTTACAACATTTTCATTTTGAAAAAAAAAAAAAAAAAAAAAAAGAAAGTGGGAATTCTATGGTGGGGATATACTTTGGGCCCCACCAATGTAATAGAAATTGTTCACCCTCCGATTGGATCGGATGGTAAGAATCAATAAAGATATAACAAAGTGACTAAGATCTCCCACATATGATTCAACGAGTGTAGTGCCCGTGCTTTGCACGGGGAGGGAAGAAAAATGAAAAATGAAAAAAATTAATTAATATATAATAAATATAGTTGATTAAGATATAGATTATAATTACATTAAGTATATTTTTTTAGTATTTATTATTAAAATATTAAAGTATATATGTTCGTATTTATATTAAAACGTCTGAGTTATATATACAAACAAACATATATAGATATATGTTTATAAACAAAAGTTTTGGAAATGAGATAGTTTTTGTTGAGTTGTCGTCAACCATATTTAATTTTCTTCAGCTTTTCTTCTGATCTGTTACAATAGAGAACAAAAATTTGTTATTTTATTTTTATAAATAAAATTGATGTAAGTATGATTATATAATATGTTATTATATATAATAGATTATTATACCTTATTTCCTTCCGTTTTCTGGATGAATCAACTGAAGATGTTTGTATTTCTGGTACAAAATGTTGGTGCTCGGGACTGAAATAATAATAAATTTATTTATATAATAGTTATTTATTTATATATATATTAAGTAAAGGAAATAAAAATTAAAGAAATTATAAATAGTAATGTACCTTGATTCAGTTTTGTCTGTTATGGGTTCGGTCAAATGGAATTGTTTTTTTACAGTTTTTTTGGTTTCTGGTTGTGGTGTTTCTGGATCCAACGATGCTAGTGGTTATGGGATATGTTGGGGGGATTTAATTGGTGATGCAGGCAATAACATTGGTGATTCATCATCGTCAAAGGTTTTAATAACTGTTGCATCAATAAAAGAACCTCTTGGACGAAACTGAATCGAAAATATTTTCAACATGCCTTTTAGTTGGTCAAGGAGAGGGGGAATGATGTTTGGATTAGTGTATCCATCTTGTATTGTTAGAATGGAGCATGGTTTATTTACTAATGCTTGAACAGTTTTTCCAAGCATCACAATATTCATTCCACCAGTGCCATCTTCGATTCGAGCATTGATTTTGTACCTGTTATGAATATAAATAAGTTAAATTATTTTTATTATTTAAAAGTAATTTATTTATTTTTTTATATTAAAAGTAAAGAAAATTACCAGCTGAGTGGCATTGTTGTTAAATATGAATGAGTGTCACACCACCATGAGGATCCCGATTGTTTGACACGTTTGTAGCATCGTGGACAGGCATTGTAAAACCAACCTTGGTGTGCATTAAGTTCGGTGATTGTTGCTTTTGTAGTAAATTTTTTGTCCTGTTGTTTGAATATAAAATCTTTAATAAATTATATTTTATAAAAAAGATATAACAAATAAATATTTACCTGATTTTGGTATGGATCTAGGGCTCGGAGCTCTGCTATTGTCATTCTATTCATAATCTTTTGTTCTTCTAATGTTATCGGTGTTTGGGTTGATGGGGCAATAAAGTCTATTCCTTGAATAGAATGACTGAACCTGTAAATAAATAATATATTAAATAATAGAAATTTTTTTTGGTAATTAATAAATATAAAATTTGTTAATATTCTTGCAATAAGTATTTATAATACCTTTTTTTAATTTTTTTGCATTCAGCGATATCTGGTTCAAGATAAAGTGAAGTTCCAGAGGTGCTTGCTACATAAAGTCCACCTGTATATTTATAAATCATGAAATTAATAAATAAAAATAGTTATTATTGTTATTAAATATAAATTTGTAGTATTTTGTAGTCTATGTATACTTACCAAGATATTGTTTTACTGCCATGGCTGTAAAGGCAATTACAACTGGTTCAGAGATTGTTTGAATTGTTTTTTCGTCAAAAGTTTCGTTAATTTCTCCCCAAAGAGTTATGTTCAGTGATTCTTCTCTACAAAATATAATGAATTTAAATTAATAATATATTAATAAAAGAATTTAAATTTATTGAAAAAATATTTATAATAATATATATTTCCCTGATATTCTGAATTGTTAGGTTTCGTCTTATAACCAGTCTGTTGACTACATTGGATTTTTCAATGCCCTTAACAGATATAAGGCGACCAATGACATCTAGTATAACATTATAAATACAAAGTAATTATTTATTAAAATTAATATAATAAATATTTAAAATTTGAATTAATAAATATAAATATTATAAATTATATATATTATGTACCTGAAAGAAGGTCATTAATGTCAATTCTTGATGTTAACTGGTCGTACTCTATAAAATTAAATTTGTATCGAGGTATTTCTGAAATGTCTTCTTGAACTTCTTTGAAAATTGTTGATCGTGCAAATTGTAGCATTGCCCTGTGTGGAACAATTTTATATCTTTGTTTGTTGTTTGAAACAAAGAAGTTACTGATTTTATATATGTTGCCCACTTGTATTGTATTTGTGATGAAATCAGCATCTTTTGCACGAACAAATCCATGGATTGCTTCATCCTGTAAAAAATATATAATAAATTTTTATTAATAATATAAATTGTTAATTATTATTAAATAAAAATTTCATAAAATATAAATGTAATTACCTGTTCATCTACTAATAAACAGTCAACGCTTATTAGACGACCAGTATTGTAATCTGTATTCCTCCATAAGCGACAAAATCGTCCACGGATTGTCTCGTATGGTTCTCCTGGTTTTAGTATTCGCAGTGGACTGAACATGTTCTATAGATAATAAAAATATATAAACATATTTAATAAAAAAAATTGATAAGTTAAATTTGGAAGCTAAAATTTATGACAATTGTTTGATAATAAAATATTGAAAGCAAGTTTATATTTAATAAATATTAATTTTTTTAATAGATTATTAATTTTGATTAATTTTATGTAATATTTCTTTGTAGACAATATTTTTAATATGATTTGAATATTTATTAATGGAATCATGTATTAAAATATGTAAACCTTTTGGTGATATTATTCTAGATAGTGCAACATATAATTGTCCATAACTAAAAAATATTGTTAGAGAATAGATATTATACATATAAATGTAAAAAAAAGAAAAATTTTGACTTACTCATTGATTTAGTAAAAAAAAAAAAAAGAAACTAAGTAATAAAAAAATTGATAAAACAAATATTAAAATAAAATATTCAACATAAAATTTATTATTGTCATAATAAAATATTGGTTTTTTTTTTTTTTTTTTTTTTTTGTAAAAAAGAAAGAAAGCTTTTAACGGAAAAAGTTTTTAAAAATAAAGAAATAAGAAAGATGTGAAATAAGTTTAAAAACAAAAACTCAATAATTTAACAAAAAAATATGTCAAAATGAATATAAACAAAAATTAATGAACAAAGAAAATTATTATTTTAGGTTATAATTTGTGTATTTTTTGCCAATTGAAGATTTTAAATCTGTAACATATTATTTAAGATGCATAATTTAAGTTTTTATAATTAGCAATTATTGAATGTAATATTGTTTTTTATCTAAGTAAATTTTTCTTTCTATCTTTATTATTAAATTTTTTTGTAATTAATACAGCTTTTATATTCAGGAATTTTTATAATTTATTTTTTGGATTAAGTACTTTAAATTAATTTTTATGCTTCATATTATAATTGAATTATGTTAATTGATTTTTTATTTATATAAAAACGTGTTTTTTTTATGTAAATTATTTATAAATATAGGATTTATATGTTTTTTTTTGTTTGTATTTATTTTTGATTAGTATTATGCTGTTTCTTTAATTTTCATTATTCAAAATCATTGGATATGAATTATATGATTTGTTTAATTAGTAATTATATTTGTATACAATTAAATGTTTCAATTTGGACTTATATATTTTTGTCAATTTTTTTAAAATTTGTTGTTAATTTCATTTTACAACGCATGTTATATTATTAAATACATCTCATATTATTAACCGGGGAAATTTAAGAAATATTATGGGTACATTCTAATTGTCCAAATGTTTGTTTTCATATAAAAAATTATATTCATGAGATTATACAATAAAAAAACCTAACTAATTTATGTTCTTTATAAACTATCCATTTTCTGCCATACAAATTTAAAGTCACTAAAAATATATATGAAAGAAAGTCTCTAATATTACATTATCAGATTACATAAATATTACATTATTAAATTACATAATACAGAAAAATAAAATTTGCAATAAAATTTGCAACTGTAAAAACATATATTATTAAATTTTCTCTCACTTTATATAGAAAATTTTAATATTTAAATTTGTTGGTTATTTTATTATGTTACATTTATTGTATCGTTGAAGTCAGAAATTTTAGGAATTTTATGATAACTTATAAACATATATTAAATCTATATAAAATTTTATATGTCGTTTTTTATTTATTTATGAGTGTAATTTATTTTATATTTATGAATAAATTAAACATAAATAAACAATCAAATTTTACATGTTTTTTTTATTAGCATTTTTATCTAATATTAATTGTTTAAATGTCATAGTATAAATTATAGATTTATATTTTGTTCAATATGTTTAATCCATTCAAGTTTTTAAATAATATGATATTTTAATTTCAATTTATATGTTTTTATCTAATTTATATATAATATTACTGTATATAAATTGATTATTAATTTTATTTTATTACTTATATTATATTGTTAAGAACAAAAATTTTACCAATCTTAAATAAACATATAAATAAATTTAAAGTTTATGTAAAAATTTATGGGCTCAAAATTATTTATATATAATTTATATTACCTTTAATAAATTTCAAGTTTGTATAAAAATTTATGTAGTTAAGTTAATTTATCTATAATTCATATGATCTTAAATAAAATGTTATTTGGCGGTCAAATTTTGAAGGATTTTTCCCGTTCAATAAAAGCTTATAGTTTGCTAAATTAAATGATAAATAACCTAAATCATTTACATTTGTAACCAACAATTATTTTCTATAACATAAATTGAAATAAAAAAAATACATATAAAGGAAAAATTTAAACTTACAGTAGAAAAGTACAGAATGTAAAAAATTACATGAAACAATTTAAATTATGTTGGCTGGTAATAAAAATTAAAAAAATTACATAGAACAATTTCAATTACAATGGCTAAAAATAATAAAAACATTTACATACAAATATAACAAAACTAAATCTTAAAAATTGAATAATTTAATGACAGGAAAAAAAAACCCCTGGGTAATAAAAATCATAGGCAAAAAAAACTATATTAAAAAAAAAAAGTTTAACAGAATAGTTTAACGGGAACAAAATAAACAAACCTATAAGATATTGAATCATGTGGACGAAATTAAATATATAATCCAATATATATATACATACTATAAAAAATATAAGGGAAATCTATATTAACTCTTGAAGGCGAAAAAAGTATGAAACATTATTAAAATATGCTCAGATCTCTTGTTCTATAAGAATATTCATAAAAAATAACTAAATTATAATTCCACGTCGTTTTCAATAGCTACCATGTGAAATGTTTGGGAATTTCTGCAAGAAAAAAAATATTACTAATAAAAAGGATAATAAAATAACAAAAACAGTAAAAAATAAAAGTGAAATAAAGAATATGAAGCAAAAGTAAGAAATAAGAAATAGCCGGTTAACAGAGTAAAAAAATTGAAACAATAGGATTTGAAAACTGTAACTGCAAATTTAAATATGAGAAGGAAAAATTGATGGAATACAAAGGCAGGAAATTGTAAGGAAAAAAAAGAGCAATAAAATAAAAATATAGTAAATAAATGTAAGCAATAATATATAAGTATAATTATATATATTTTTGGAAAAACAGAAAGGAACAAAATCAAATAAAGATAAAGAATACACAAAATTAATAAAAACAGAAACCATAACTGAAACGCAAAATAAAAAAGAAAACAAAAAAAAGCCAAAAGATCAGATTTATGAAGCATAAATCCATAAAATTAAGACACATGAAAAAGCGCAGAAGAAAAAACAATATGAAAATAATAAGAATATTATATAATTCCCAAACATATTCACGGCAACGATAAAAACTGTCAAATAATATATATTAGTTATTGAACATATACTATGAATAATATGACATTGATCAACATATACCAAACTAAGTAATACATCTGATATATACAAATCCAAGTAGAGATCATCATAGCATATTAACATTTTTTTTTACAAAAAATGAAAACTGAAAAAAGAGAGAGAGAAGCAAAGCAGCGACAGAGAGAAGAAAGAGAGTGAAGAGTTAGAATTTGAGGAGCAAAACAGTCAAGACAGTATCCACAAACAACCGGTAGACAAATTTCAAGCGGTAAAACCGGGCAGACAATAAATGGAGGATAAAGTCGGTATTTAGATGTGATGGAAGGACGGCATGAAAAAACTTAAGAATAATAAGCAATACATAACCATACATAATCAAAACAATGAAAATAACTTATTAGATCCTATAATATGATTATTTAATTTATAATAAGGATAATAGTAAAAAAAAATCCAAAGAAAGAAAAAATTCATTGATATTCTGTCGGAGAAAAAAAACAGAGACAGAAGAGGAAAAGAAAAAGAAAGACTAAATAAAATAGGAACATGAAAAATCAACAATAACTTTTAACAATGAAGAAAAGCAGCGGTAGAAAAGACAAAAACAGTAAATAGATAGAGTTAGAGAAAGTAAAAATCAAGCCAGTATAGAGAACATAATGAATAGGCATACTTAGAAAGCTACAAACATGCAGACAATAAATTACATATAGACAATAAAAGTACTCCAAAACCAATAGTAAGAATATAAATTTCAATGAAGATGGAATATAAAATCAGTCAAGAAAGCAATTGATAGAATAAAAAAACATCTTTAAATATAGTACCTGGAAAATAAGCAGCAGCTTTCCACAGCAGTAAAGATTTCAAACTGAACAGTTTTTAGAAGTTCACAAACAGTAGGAGAGAATATTTTAAGTAAGAAATAAAGAAGATTTAAAAGAAAGTAATTGAAAGGATATTACGGGAATACTAATGCTAAACTATAAGAAAGCTGTAATATATGAGAGGATATGTAATATATAAAAGAAAAGACAGGTTAAAAAGTTTGGAGAAGGGCGGTTTTAAAGAGTCGGTGAAAAGCAGCAGTAACAAAATACTTACACGTATATACATAAAAATACATGCACTGACAACAAAGAATAGAGATATACACATGCAACAAATTCCAATAAAAGCAATTTTGACAGTGCAAGTTACAAAACTGTATCAAATAATCTAATCACAACTAAAACAACCTAAACTAAAAGTATTAAATATATAGGACAACTCAGTAAAACCAAACCAAACTATATCACATAGAAACAACCAAAACAAATCAGAAATTCATATAACAAAAAACCTAAAGAATTCATTCCATTCTAACTAAATCGTGCAATACAACTAAATCATCACAAAGATTTATAAAGAATGAAAATAAATAAATCAAAATTCAGATAGAAAATAAAACAAAAAATACCGGGGGGGCGGGGAAACCAAAGAATTTGAAAATACAAACATCAGGCATAAAAAGTCCTTAATATATTCGTTTGAAACTTCAAGCACCCAGCTGAGAATCGCAAGTACTGTAATCTACAAATACAATTCAACAAAAAACGATGATCAGAATTAAGTTATATAAAACAGAAAACAGATTAAGGAAAAACTAAGTGAAAAAAACTCCTATTCCTACAGTCAGGTCTCCAGATTTGAGTAACTCTTCAATCGTAGAAGTGACACCATAACTAACAGAAAAAATATCACAAACACTGTTATTTCAATACACACATAGTCAATAGAAAGAATGAAAAATTTAACAAAATAACCGAAACAATAGAAAAAACAAAACAAAAACCTAATAAGCATGCATAAAAAAAAACCTCTAAATAAGTACAAAAAAATTAAAAACCCCCAAAATTAAATTCTAGGGTTTCAAACAAAAGAAAGAAACAAAGAGCAGGAAAAAAAAATAGACCCCTAAAAACAGAAAGAAGCAGCGGTAGAGGAAAAAAAAATAACGGTAGGTAGGATTAAAAGGACAGAAAACACCAACACTTAAAAAAAAAAAACGAAAAGAAGCCAAAAACAAAAATTGTCAAAGTAACAATCTAGACATTTTCACATTCCTATCTCCTTCTTCTACAACTCCTGGCTTCGTCGAACAGTTCCTAAAACCAAAAGAACAAACTACCAAACAAATCCGAAATGAAAAAAAAAAAAAAACAAAAAAACTTCAGCAAACATGCATTGAAAACCATTTGCTGCAAAACCAAGTTCTCCAACAACAACTCTAAAAGCACGAAGTTTCTTCTTCAAAACCAAAAGAAACCCACCGGTAAGGAAAGAACCACCAAACAAATCTCGGGGAAAAAAAACCAAAAAACAAATTTCACCAAACATGCCTTAAAAACCATTCCCTGCAAACCAAACCTCTCCAACAACAACACATCCAGAACCACAAACTTTCTTCACCGAAACCAACACAAACCCACCGGTACAAATCTGAAACCGAGAACACAAAAAAGAAAAACAACAGAAGAAAATAAACACAGAAAATGAAAGAGGAAGAGGAAAATTCCAAACCAAATAACAAATTGACAACTCAAAAGAGGCGGCAGCAGAGAGGAGAAAAAGGAACCAAACTTAAGGTTTGAGGAAACCAAAAACGCAAGAAAGAAGAAGAAGAAAACAGGAGAGAGAGAGAGACAGAGACAGAGAGAGAAAAAGCAAAAGAAAAATGAGAGCTGAAAAAAAAAGGAAGAGAAAGCAACCGGCGGCAGAGAGAAAAGAGAAAAAGAAGACTTAGAATTTGAGGATGAAAAACCAAAGAAAGAAGATGAAGAATAGAGGAAACAGAGAAACAGAGAGGGAGAGAGAGAAAAAAAAAAAACTTAAAAAAAAAATGAGAGAGACACGAAGTAGCTGCAGAGAGAAAGAGGAAAGTGAGAGTTAGGGTTTGAGGGGCAAAATAGTCAAGTCACTGTACGCAAAGGATATCATAAAGGAATTTAAGGGTTAAAATCGTAATTTTACTGTGTGTGAACAGTAAAATTACATCCCTTTAGTATATATAATAATGTCTGAAAAAAAAAAAAATAAAAAGAAAAAGGTGTCTAAAAATCAGAACAAATTGTTGGGGTTAGATCCATCTCCAAACCTCACCAACTCACACACTAGTCCCACTTCCGTGAATAAACCCAAATTTGAAAGGCGGACATTTTTCTTTTCTCAAGCCCGGAACCACAACGTCTGCCCCACTCCGCCATTCTCCTCCTCCTCCTCCTCCTCCTCCTTCTCTTTTCCCTCTCCGCCGAACTCCGCCTCTCTCTCTCCTCTTTCTCTCCTCCTCCTTCTCTTTTCCCTCTCCGCCGAACTCCGCCTCTCTCTCTCCTCTTTCTCTCCTCCTCCTCCTCTTTTCCCTCTCCGCTGAACTCCCCCTCTCTCTCTCCTCTTTCTCTCTCTAGTAGAAGACTGAAACCGCCATGGAAGTCGTCCCGAACGCGGATCGAATGGTCCCGAAGTTTCCCATCCCGCGACGGCGAAATATCCTCATCACCAGGGCCTTGTCCTACGTCAACAACGTCCCTCACCTCGGCAACATCATTGGAAGTAATTAGTCTATTTCTCCTTCTCTTTTTTTTAGCATGTACAAAAATATTTGAATGGAAAATTTTTAACAATGTCATCAGAGTTGATGTTTGGATATTAACATTTCGAACTGAATATTTGAACAGAATCATTTAAATATATATAACTGTTATTCGAATTAACGTTTGGATATTAACATTTTGAACTAAATATTTAAACAGAATCATTTAAATATATATTTAGTACCATCTAGAAAGATATAGAGAGATACGAAAATGACATTTCAAATTATTTTCAAAACTTTTTTTTTTTGGTTAAAAGTTCTGTAGATTATACATCAAAATGGAAGTAATTTTTGTCAGAGGGATTTTTTGCCATTTAAGAATAAAAATCCAAATGACATTTTGATGCTCTAATTCCAATTGTTTTTAACAAAAGCATATTTCAAATGACCATTCAAATGGAAATTCTCAAATGTTCCCAAATGGTTGCACCAAATGGTAGCTGGGCCATCTTAAGAAAGTAGAAAAAAAAAAAAAAAGAATTTTTGGCTTTGTTTTGGAGACTTTTTATCGTTTTGGATTTTTTGTTTTTGTTCTTGTTTTTTAGTTTTGTTTTGTTTTGTTTTTTGTTTTTTTTTTTTTGTGGGGTAGATGTGTTGAGAGCCGATGTCTTTGCAAGATACATTCGTTTGCGTGATTATAATGCCACTTACATCTGTGGAACTGATGAGTACGGCACGACCAGTGAGACCAAGGCCATGGAAGAGAAATGCAGTCCCAAAGAGATTTGCGATGAGTAATGCTTCTTATTTTTTAACTCTAATGCTTTAAAACATTCATTATGTTGATTACGAGGTGTGTTGGTTTTGTGATTTATGGAGTGATATTTTTGGTAGGGGTTTTTATAGGAACCATGCAGTTCATAGAGAGGTTTATTATAATTGGTTTTCCATAAGCTTTTATACGGAGGGTTATGTTGTTATTTTTGAGTGTTTTTCCCCCTTAATTTGTGTTGGGGGTTTTTAATTTTTATAGGTACCGTGCAATTCATAGAGAGGTTTATAAGTGGTTTGACATAAGCTCTGATGAGTTTGGGCCTACATCGATCCCACAGCAGACTGAGGTTTGCCAATCAATACTCAAGAAACCGTTGGAGAACAATTGGCTCTCAGAGAACACAATGCAGCTGGTACAGTATCATTTCAGGATTAAACTTGACTTGGGCATGTTTAGATTTCGTTGAAGAGCTGGTAGATTTTGTGATTTGATTGTGTCTGAATGGTTATTATGTGGCCAGAAATGTCTACTGCATTTTATAGCTGCGATTTTTACACAAGTTCTTCCTATATTCCAGCTTTTTGGTGACACATGCAAAAGTTTCTTGGCTGATCACGTTGTTGAGGGTTCCTGCCCGACTCCAGGGTGTGATTATGATATTGCTTGTGGATATCAATGTGAAAAGTGTGGGAAGATTTTGAATCCAACAGAATTGAAAGAATATAATTTATGTTTTGTATAGCTTTTAGCCTCTTATATTTTAGTTCATTATTTGGTATTTTTTTAGTTATTCTATGGATGTTTGTGTGCTGAGCTAATTGAATTGGTGACAAGAATCGTAACTATGCGCAAGAACATGGTTTCTGTGGTGAGACTGAAGTCGTCACTTACTATTCAGTCAATTGGGTCTTTTCCTTGATGAAAGCCTGTTGCACGGTGTCTGTAGTTTTTATGGTTACTCGGAGAAAAAAAATTTAGGACAAATTGATCATTTGAAGATATTTTTAGGCAGCATACAGTAAGTGTTAATTCTTCAAAATCTGTATTTAGGAAGAGAGCAAGTTACTTCCCTGGGATTATGCTTTTATCATATTTTGATGAATTACTTGTTCATCATCCAGCCAGCTGAGTGATTTTTCTTTCAAATCTTGGTCTTACTTTTATTTTTATTGCATTAGTGTATAGATCTGTATAATTGTTCTTTTTTCCTCTCAAATTTTATCTGCATGTTTGTTACAGAACGTGTTTCTCTTTTGAAACTTCTTGTGCGCAGAAAGCTTACCTTAACACATTATGCTACAAACTTCTTTGTTTTGTGCTAAGTGGACTGGTCTAAGATGAGTCTAGGTTTTAACTTATTCTTATTAGCGTGCAAGTAGCCTGTGAGAATTTTGGCTCAAAACTTAGGTATTTATGTCATTCCTCTATATCTGTATTTCCAACTCTTGACCAGATGTATTTCCTTTTGGATCCCTCCTGTTCTTCTTATGTTTAATCTCTACAAGGTCCCCTTTCAATTATGCAATGCAACCATGTGCTTCATGTCCCCTGCTTTATCCATACAAGAGCAGCTTCGACTTTTCAACCAAAGATCCAATATTTGTAGTTTTTCATGCATGTGAAGATTAACTTTTTTATGTATAATGAAGTACTACTCCAATTTCAGCTGATTTGTCCAGATACCCTCCTTGGAACTGGTGAAGATTGGATAGTGATGAAGACAATCAGTGTTATGGAATACTTGAAATACAAAGCAGGTCAGTCCATCCAATTCTCTTTCTATCTATCATGTAAATAGTTAATTTTGATGTAGAGCTTTGTTGAAAAGATTTTGAAGGTTTTTATAATTTGATTTTATGTTTTTTATTTTTTAAAATCCAAGATATATCTTGGATTCAGTAGGATGTTTAGTTCCTATTTTTTCTCTTTTGGGTAGTTAGGATATCAAGTGGTAAATTCCCTATTTAAGTTGGAAGTTGTACGTTCAATTATTAAGTCAATAAGAAGAATCGCACTTCAGTTCTTCCAAACTACAAGCTTCTCTTGCAAGACGTTCTCATTTCAACATCTTGATATTCATGCATCTGATTAATAACTTAACAGGAAAGTTTTCTAAGGGTAAAGGTATAGGCGTGCTTGGTAACAATGCAAAAGAAACAAACATAACTATGGAAGCTTGGAGATATTTCTTGCTTACCAATGGGCCTGAGGTAAGAATGAATAATTAATGTTTATTTATTCTTGTAATTGTTTAATAATTTATACCTATGTCTTCCTTCGTATGTGACTGATGTTTCAAATTTGCTTTGTTAAACTAGGTTCCGGACACATTATTTACATGGGCAGATCTGCAAGCAAAACTGAACAGTGAATTGCACAATAATTTGGGGAACTTCATAAATCGAGTTTTGAGTTTTATTGCTAAACCGCCAGGTTAGTTGAAATTTGGTGTCTTGATGATCAGTTTTGAGGGATCAATTTGCATAAGATCTATGATTGCATATCAGTTATGGGTGCAGAGACGGGCAGATTAGAACCAAGTTCGGAAGTTCATGCCTTCAGTTCATCTCCTTTACACTACTGATATATTTCTCGGTCATAAACTTTGTTTGTTTTTATCATGATGTAGTTATTAGTATTAATTTGTTGACATACTTTTTCTTTTACGCTCCTTCTCTAAATACTCTTCGATTTATATACAGAAGTGATTTTAAACTAAGAAAAGAGTGCTGGAGTGAATCATCTTTACTGTATAAAACTGAATCCTTTTGGGTTATCTGAACATCCTATTAACTCTTTCTTGCTTCTTTCATGTACGCTTTTTGGCCTTTTCTTCTGGACCAAAGAGACAATGCAGTTGTGACTTATTACAGAAATATAAACTAATCTTTCATATGCAGGTCAAGGATATGATTACACAATACCAGATGCTCCGCATGATATATCTGATCCCTTGACCAAGAATCTAGCAGAGAAGGTTGGAAAGTATGTGGAACAATATGTTGAAGCCATGGAGAAGGTAATTGATCCTCTGGATAGAGTGGTGCATTTAACTTGAAGCTTGTCGTTTACCCCACATATGTTTTACACTGATGTAAAAATTTTGTTTCCAATTTGCATAGGTTGAACTACCGCAAGGATTGGAAATTGCAATGTGTATTTCTAGCGAGGGAAATGCATATCTGCAAGTAAGCTTGGATCATTTCTAACTGTGTTGATGTAGTTTCTATTGTCATTTCTACATTCAATAGATGCTTAATCTATTCTGGTTAGGGTATACCATGAAGCCAATTTTCAGTTGCTGCTTCATGATGCACCTAAAAAGTAAAATGTTTCTACAGGAAAGCCAATTCTGGAAGCTATTCGAGGAGGATAAACCACGCTGTGCCATTGTTATGAAAACTTCATTGGGGCTAGTACATATTCTTGCATGTCTGTTAGAACCTTTTATGCCATCCTTTTCTCTCGAGGTAATAACTCTTGGCCGTAGATTTCTCTGTGGCAAGCTTCTTCTTATACGCTATGATAGGTCGCCTTAATATGGCTGCATGAACTGCATGCTAATGGTTCCTTCTTTTTGATTTAAGGTATTGAAGCAGCTTAATTTGCCTCCTGGACAACTTTCACTTGCTGATGAAAAAGGATATGTCGATGGGGCTAAGCGACCTTGGTTGATTGTATCTTCTGGTCACAGAATTGGGAAACCGGAACTGTTGTTTAAGGAATTGGTATGTCAGGCAATTTTTATTATTTTTTATACTCCCCATTTACGTACATCAGGATATGTTCAAGTCTTATATATTTCCGAACTTCCCTATTAATTGAGAAACTTGATGATTTCTCAATTAATAGGTTTCGATAATCACTTTAGATTGGCTGTTTGAAAATTAAGCTAATTTTCTAAATAGGGTTAATGAATCCCAAGGTCTGCTGCTACTGTATTTTTAGTTTTGGTTTTCAAATAGTGACCTGCTAACTGCAATCTCTTTAGCAACAAAAATGGAAAAGGGGAAAGAAAATAAAGTTTACTTGCTTTCAGACTTTGATGTGGCTATGTTCACAGAAAGATGGAGAAGTGAGGTTTGCTGGAAGTCAAGTGGACAGAATTGAGAGGGCAGAAGCTGAAGCAGAGAAGGGGACCGGGCAACTGAAGAAGGCAAAAGTTTCAGGTTACAGTTTGTTTTCAATTTTTCGTCTTTTTATCCATAGCAGTTTAAGCATATATTAATTGTCCTATGCATGTTGGAAGCATTGGCAAGCACTTCTAAGATAGGTATGTTTCTTTGTAACAGACAACAGTGGAAAGAAACAAAAGTCAACAAAATCCGAAAATTCAACAAAACCTGCAACTGAACCAGAAACTTCAATTGGTGTTGGCCTGATTACAAAAGCGCAAAAGCATCCAGATGCCAATGCTTTGAACGTAGAAGAGGATGATGTGGATGAACTGCCAGCACCCCTGCCATCTGTTCATGGTGAGTGGTAGCCATTTAGGAAGTTTTTGCATTTGGGCCATCTTTGCACAGATTTTATTAAGGTTATGGTTTTGTTGTTTCAGAAGGTCTGTCCGGTTCCAATCCTTCTTTATTTGGCAAGGAATCTGTCCACTCTGGAAAGGGAAAGGACATAAATCTTCTTCTTAGGATGAAACCTCATCCGCTGTCACCTCAGACAACATCACCTTCCGACGCCTCAAGTAGCCCTGGGGATGGGAATGACAGTCCATTGGCTGATTTGAGAAACCAGCCCCTTTATTGTGGCTCGTCCACTCCTGAATCATTGCAATTCAAAGGCATTGTGGACTTGGTTACATCTCCAGCTGATGAAGTCGGTCGAACCGAACCACAGCCTAGTCTTCGAGCTCCGGGAAGCAGTCAACCATTGTCTGGAGGTCCTGAGATTGGGGCATGCGAGGCAGTTCGACCGACGGGGAAAACTTTAAAAGCCATGCGCCGTGCTAAGCTGCGTGGACCGGTGAGGGAAGGAGGTCCTGTTCCAGGAGCGAAGAAAGATTTAGATGCCATACGCTCTGCTAAGCTACTTGGACCGGAGAGGAAAGGAGGTGCGGGTGGAAAGGGAAAGGACATAAATCTTCTTCTTAGGATGAAACCTCATCCGCTGTCACCTCAGACAACATCACCTTCCGACGCCTCAAGTAGCCCTGAGGATGTTGAGTTTGAGCGTGTTAATGAGCAATGGATCTACGGGGATGATGGAGATAGAGTTCGAGTGTACAGACTAGAATCTTAGACATTTTATAACATTTTTTTCTTTCTTCTACCACTTATTTAACTGACATTTTTTTTTTCCTTCTCTCTCTTAGGACATGGTACAAGTGTAGTCGGTATTGTTGTCCTGCCAAGAAAAGGCGTTTGACGGTTTATGAAGCTGATGCTTTGTCCATTAAATCAACAGTGATCTACAGGGGGACTCACGACCATTAGGTACTTGATATTTTCTGCAATTCTCTTTTGATACAATCTCTCTGTAGCATTAAGATAGTATGGCCATCCGAAGGATCCCATTGATAAAGTTGGGTTTGAACAAGTACAAGGGAAAAGATGATATCCCCCACATTTTGTTTTTTCTTTCGAGAGAACATCTTCTGATTCATATTCCAAAGAGCAGGGATTATGTCGTTGTATGTGTCTATATTCATTTGGAAAACTTAGTTTTGAACAGTAGAGAGCTACCAAGTTCCATAATCGTTGTTTTATATGCATGCTTTAAGCAAATTAGATGTTAGATAATGGTTGAAAACATAGAAACTAAATATAATATTTATGCGTTTAACCTTTGATATCTCATTTGTATTTGAATCACCGTTTAGATGGAGTGAAGGGATTGGGTATTTTCACCAACTCGAGTGATGATTGGTACGTGAATGACCAGAGTTTCTGTTTCTGCTGTTTAAGGTAAGTCAAAGCGTTCAAGCTGCTTGAAAAGCTTTTCTATTTAGTAAATATGGGTTACTCGTAGGCTTACCCTTTGTATATGGCGGCAGATGGATATCTCATGGATGATTTGTGATTCAAGGCAACCATTGAGAAATATTCGATGGTTAAGATGTCAAAACTCTTTTGACATCCATTTGTAGGGTTTGTAAGTTTTGGAAGTTTATGAATCGAACGAGTAATAAAGAGGATTCTTGCGGTTGGTGACCGTTTTTTTATACTTTTTTCTGGAATTAATTTCCTATTTCTTGGATTCCTTATTAGTAAACACGCTCTTATTTTGAATCTCAATATTATTAGTACACCAATTCTGCTGGTTTAAATATTAGCGACAATTTTAAAATGTCATGTTGTATATGAGTGTTAAATTCCACCACAATTTTAGAATGTTATGTTGTATATTATTGTTAAATTCCACTGCGTATTAACGTTTAATTACTCGGATCACACACTCGTTTCCATTTCAACAATTTCATTACTTACTGGTGGAAAAAAATAAAAAAAAATCAGCCAATTACTATAGCGTCCTTGAGATATAGTATCATTCCTATGCAACGTGTGGGTGAATAGAGCCCTTACACGTTTTGTCTAAGAAAATAAAAATTATGCTCAAATTACTATTGCAATACCTCAAGATTACTGCACTACTTGAAAAGATTTACTACTTGGTTTTCATTTCAACAAATTTAACAAACCAAAAACACAAAAGAAACTTTCAAATATTCAGGGGATGGTATGTGCACTTGCTTGAAGATTCTCTTACCCACTCTCTCCTTCAACGTGCGGGCTGTGGGTTCGTGGATTTGTGATAGGGGCGACAGTGGGTGGTGGCTTGCTGGGCTTCATGACGGTGGGTAGTGGCGTGCTGGCCTCGTGTCGGAGGCGGTGGCTAGTGACTATTTTGTTTGATGGCATGGAATCTTTGACTGGTTGCATTCGTATGAGGTCCTGTCGAAACCCTTATTTTGTTTCACAGGAGGAAGATATGAACACAAGTGAAAATTGGGGGTTTTTTTTTTTTTGTCCCAAGCGTTATTTAGTAAGTTCACTAAAAATGACACAAAACATACACTTTCATCCAATTTTTAATGGATGTCTGCAGTTAGGGTTTGACCCTATTTTGCACCCAGGAATTCAGGTATCAACTAATAAAAAATGAAGTTCGAGAACTAATCGGTACCCTCAACAAAAATTTAAGGATCATTATAGTTATTTACATCAAATTATTTGGTGCTTTTTTGGACACAAAAAGTTAGACACGTGTATGTTTTGAGGCAAGAGAGTGCATAAGCAAGTGTTCTAGCATTTAGCATCCCTCAGTTTAAAATTATTGCATGTCTGCAAAGCATCTAGGGATGGCAATGTGGAGGGACTGAAGTGGTTATGCTTTCCCTACTCACATACTTGTCACTTTTTTTATCCCCCATACTTGCCTATTTTAATACGGATACGGGTATTCCTACTGGGGGTATTATACCCATATCCTATCCATTTATCCATTAAGAATTAAAAAAAAAAACTCAAAAACAAATTTTATTCAAGTTTTCACAATATTAGACAACATAATCACAAATCTTCAGAAAACTATGAAAAAAAACTAAAACATTAAAACACTAAAAATTCGAATTATGTAAATATATAAACATATCAATATATAGGAATGCTCTTGTAAACAGCATAGGTTTTTGTCGGATACAAATGACAGTGAAATATTGGCCGTTGGATGGAGAACCGATGGTCACAATCAATTGCTGACGATCAAGGTAGCCTGAATAAAAGCCTAAAGTAATGTTAGGATAGACTGGCACAACAGTCAAGATTAATAGTATTTTGTATGCGGAAAAATAGTAAAAAATTTAAAGGTTGTTAGAGAGGTAAAATGTTGCAGGAGGGAAGCAATTAAGAGACGAAGACTTCATTGTATATAAAGCTAGTTCTAAATACTCCGAAGGATAAGTAGAGGACAACCATAGATTTTTTTTTTTTTTTTTTTTTTTTTTTTTTTTTTTTTAAGGAGCGGACATTAACCATAGTTAATGTAACATTAATAATCGAAACATTGCGTAAAGGAAACATATTTGTGCCCCTTACCTGAATTCTATTTTCTTCACAGCAATCAGGAGATTGGGATGCAGAAGTTGGAAAAAATAGAGAAGGGTTTTGGGGTGAATTTCGTAGACTTATGCAATATTTAAGATCCATAGTGGAGAACCGGCAAAAGAAGATATTGAGGTGGAGTAGAAGAAACGAAAACCAAATTGGTAGTACTACTACTGACGGTAGAAGCCACCAGAAAGACGATGGTAAGTGGTTTATCAGACACTTTGGGACAATGCTTCTCCTTCGTGGGTACAAACCTTTTCAATTTCGTTCCATTCTACAACCCCTCATCCCTCTTTTCACACTAGACTTTTCTTTCCTCAAAATATGTCCGAATTTACCGTTCAGCCATTCAACACCTTATTTTAAAATTCTTTTGTTTGACAACTTATTTTTCAACTCCAAATTTAGTAGTCAACATTGACATGCTTGCCTCCTTTGTCATTGCCACGTTGCCCACCACCCTGCTACTTCTCTGACTGCCTTACAAGTTAACTAGCTGCCGCACATCCGCCTGTGCCGGATAAACGAGCAGTCGAAAATATATATATTTTTTAGGTGTGAATATAAATGGGGTAGATATAGGTATTTGGGAGTTTTCCCACCCCGAGCCAGCATCCATACGAGGGTTAATCTTAATCCTTATATCTGTTCTTATATTTATTTTTTATCTGTTATACCCATCCTAATAGGGTGGTTATCTGCACGTACTCACATTTATAAATAGAAATATCATCTTTAAAAGCATCGCTCTCCCACTTTTTTCACATTATAAAATGCGAAAAAAGTTTAATCTTAATCTCAAGATCATGGATTACATTACGACACGGCAAAAACACGGCGAAGAAAATCGCGAACCAACCTAGGCTCGTCATCCTCATTGCCGTCGTCGCCGTAGGACCTGCCTCCAACTTCGTCCTCCAGCATTGTTGTCGAGGGAACACCAGCAGTCCTTCACCATTGTCGTCGATGGTACACTAGCATACCTCCGCCGATTTCGCTAGATCTGGAGAAATCATCGTCGTCGGGCACCCGCGCTCGTCGTCTTCTGAGGTAATGGCCTCCTTTCTGGTGGGTTTGGATAGATTTCCGCCTTAGATCTCGCCAGATTCGCCGCACCTACGCCGCCGCCGTAGACCTCCACAGCCGTCGCGACATCCACTAGGGAGGTTGGAAGCTGATCGGCATGGCGAGAGCCCCCGTTTCTATGTCCACCGGCGGGCATCCTTGGTACGCGAGAGATACAGAGGGAGAGAAAAATAGGAGAGGGAGAGTATTGTGGATTGTAGAGAGAAAAAACTAAATTAAAAAAAAAAAGGGTAAAATTAGAAATAATTATCTTATTTTAATGAGAAATTTTAAAATACTTTATATAATTTATCACGTTATAAAAAATCTGCTATATACTATATATTTCCTTACTATGTATAAAATATGTAATATGTTATAATTTCCTTTATTTAGGTTCCTCCGAGAAATTATGCTATAAGGAAATAATTGGTAGTGAAGTTTAAATATAGCAAAAATTTTAAAATATCTCAGAAATAGTAAATTTTAAAGGGGAATTTTATAATGGGGTAAAAATTTTTACCCAATCAATATGGTAAGATCTATCAGATAAAATAAGTAGATTAATAAAGTATATCGAATTAAAGTGTTAATTTTAACATGTGAAAAAAAAAAAAAAAAACTCAGCCCCAGTGGCAAACTTTCCAGACCCCTCCCCCTGATGGCAACCTCCGTAACGGTGACCCAGGCCCTCTCGCCCCCCCCCCCCCCCCCCCTTCCGCGAACTCGGAAT
Source organism: Ficus hirta (assembly GCA_038430175.1). Classification (NCBI taxonomy): domain Eukaryota; kingdom Viridiplantae; phylum Streptophyta; class Magnoliopsida; order Rosales; family Moraceae; genus Ficus; species Ficus hirta. The sequence goes on along the minus strand of CM076595.1, from coordinate 8,134,213 downwards.
CCTTTTGCCATGTGAGCCTCGCCGGGTTCGCATACTTTCCAGTCCGTCGCCCATGGGGGACAAATGCCAATCGTCGCGCCCTCTGTCGCGGTTCCACACAGTCGAGCCACCAAAATCACCCTGATTTCGTTGGCATTCTCATCAATAATGGCTTCTTCTTTTTTTCCTTGAATCTAATTCTTGGATTTTGAAATCACATTTGGGATAGGTTTTATTTCAATTAGGTGGTCTTTAGCCCTTTCTAACCGATTTTGATCCAATAATGGTTAATAATTTTTTATCCTATCAATGGGATAAAAAAGTTCACCCCATTATAGCAGTCTCCAATTTTAAGTTTATACATATAGGTCAATTTTATCTTTTAATTGACCTGATTTACGCTAATAATAACCATTATTATTCTCTTTTTTAATTTACGGTTTAGAGTTATATTTATTGTCTGATTTAAAAATCATTTTTTTATTATATGTGTATCATGATTTAAAGAAAAATTAAAAGAATAATGTATAGGAAAATAATGATATGAAGATAATGAGAAAAATAATTATGACAAGACAATTCTAGCACGGTAATGATATTAATAGGAAATCGGAAGCCGCACAAACTGATCGGTGATGGTAATGGTCCATGATTCCATAATGACAAGTTGACCATTGTATAATGATATTATATATATATATATATATATATAAATACAATGACACGGGTATTCATAATTATAGGTCTAGCATTATATAATAATAATATATATATGAATATAATGACATGTATAAAGCCGCAATAACATGACTAACATTACGTCATTCTGATTAAGGAATTGTGATTAATATAAAATAATTATGAGATATAAGGGTAATTTTTTTTTTGGAATAAAAATATAAGGGTAATTATGACATTGTAAATTAGGATCTTTTACCATACTTCAACTCCAATAGTTATATTTTATCATTTGGCCAAAAACCACTGCTTTAAACGTATCGCACGATCTAGTTAATGGAATTGAAATATAATAACAAAAAAAAAAAAAAAAGTAAATTGTTCATTTAGTTCCTAAAATCTTAACCTCATGCAACTTTAATGTTTCTTAAACTTTTAAAATATTGCTACAATAGTCATTTTCGTCAATTTTTGAATGAAATATATTTGTAATTTAGTCAAAAAGTGGTGTTCACTATGGATTCTATCAAAAAATTAATGAAAAAGACTGTCAGAGCAACGTTTTTAATAGTTTATGATCATTCCAGCTCTAAAAAAAAGAACAGAGAATGTCCCCAAACTACTAAAATGTTGCTACAAGATATCTTTTTGTTAATTTTTATGTAGAATATATTAGTAATTTGGTCAAAAAGTGATGCTAACTAACGGATTTCGTCCAAAAAATTTACGTAAAAGACTTTTGTAGCAGCATTTTAATAGTTTACGGGCATTTCAACTACCAAAAAAAAATTAGGGATCAAAATTGCACAAGATTAAAAGTTCAGGGACTAATCTAACAATTTATCCTAAAAAAATTTAAGATATTCTATAAAAATGAAAAAATCACATCAAAATAATATAGTATAAAACTTGAGAATCATAACAATAATTACTACGCAATTACGCTTTATAAAATTCTACTAATTTCAATTCCATATTTATAAACATGTCATGTAGTGTAATTTTCCTTTTTATTATTTATGTTGAAGAATACCCTTGTCCAAATATAGGAGGGGAAAAAATAAAGGGAGAAAGAAGCAAATTGATATGGACATTGTTTGGTGCTTCCTATTTTTTACTTTTCCATTTAGAGGATTCAAACTCTAAATATCAATATTAATTTAAGAGTAACAATATAAGTCGTAAGAGGAAATTGATCTAATTGTACTCAGCAAATCAAATTTTTTTTTTCAATCCGATGGTTAAATCGACATCCCATGGAGAATCGTTTAAATTTCAAGTGAAAGAATGAATTGAAGTAAAAAATGAAATTGGAAAATGTTATGGTTACAAAAGCCTCGATGCATCTTGATTGCATAGAAGTGCATAAAGAGATAATCCGTACTCCAGATCCACGATTTGAGATCTAAACAAAACAATTCAGTAGATATTGGAGGCACATGATATATGTATATGGATATTATATATATGTATGTGTGTGTATGTATATAGAGAGAGAGAGCATGCGAGTGCAAGAGTAAATACATGCCAAAAACGAAAAAAAAAAAAACAAAAAAAACAAAAGAGAAGGAGATCGCAAAAGTTTTGGCATTCACATAAATCAACACTTAAAATACGTAGTGAATTATCAACCAAAAGTATTGATCATAAGAATAAGAATAGTGTTATCCATATAAAAAGAAATGTTATACGATACATTTTTTATGTCCGCATCACAATTCACGTCAATACGTTCTTACATTTTCCTCAATGCATGGATTGTGAATTTTGTCATGTGCACACCATTAATTGTATACTTTTATAATATGGAGAAAATGACCTAAATAATCATTTTTTTTATCTATTGACTAATATGATATAAATTTCATATTTTTGACCAACATGATACAAATTTTAATTAAATTTAGTTTAATTTTATACTATATTGATCTAGTGTTTAATTTTTATATCATGTTAATGTAATAGTCTCTAAATTTATATCATTCAAATGCTTTTATCATATATATACATGTATATAAATTAAGTTGTTCTAAGCCAGTCGGCACATGCACGTAACTGGAGTAAAGTCCAAAAGTACTATTATTTTAAGAGATGGTCTAAGATCTTTCTCCTAATTTAATATGCCATAAACTAATCAGTTCACATGCAGTCTAGCCAGGCACTCAGATATTCTTATTTATTATCACAAGCGCTTCCTTTTTGTTGTCTTCTTCTCGTAGCGCCTTTTCTTTTTTCTTTTTTTTTTTTTTGCCCCCCGCTTTCTTTTGTTTTTTTTTTTTTGGCTAAGGTTTCGTAGGCCATCTGTATATGTACTTGCGAATATCTTTCTTCATGATATTGCATGCATTATGCACGTAGAGATGTCGTGAGATATTACGATCGATCATGATGGGATATGTTTCGCAGAGTTTATTGAAAGTTTGCTTTTGGTTTTTTCAGTTTACAAAGTTACAAATGAAAGTTTTCGGTTAAGCTTTTAACTTCTAAAAAAAAAAACAAAAATCACAAAATCACATGAAACTTATCCCAAATTGACTTGGAAACTAGAATCAAAATTTCAGTAAAATATTATTATTTTAAACTTAGTAGTGTGGCGGCGTACTAGTCGGACAAATGCAACTTATATATTCTATAGCATCTAAGTGAAAAGGTTCTCATCAGTTGACCAGGGCAGCGAAACTCAGCTAAAATCAGCAGTACAGTTTGTTATATTGACAGGTACTAAAAAGATACTTAACCAATGAACAATATCTAGAAGTGTGTCGCGCATTTGTCAAACAGAATTTTCAGGCTGTTTGTTGCCAAATGCCTTCAGGTTCTCACCGATGTTTTCGATACAATCAGAAGAAAGGAAAGAACAATGTACTGTTCTTGCGATTGCCACATCCTCAGTGCATCCAAACTTTAAAAAACCTACAAAGTTCTCTCAGGGTTTCTTGTAGTCCTGCAATCAAGTTCAAATGTCAGACAAAATTTCAAGTCAATAAATTGTCAAAATGCAATGGAAGCAGAAAACCATAAAACTGATTTTGGCCCCGGCCCTGACCTCTTTGTTTCGACTTTCAGAGATCTCTTGGATCATGTCAAGTATCTTCCTTACCAATTGTGCTTCTTCTGAAACCAGGGGGGAAAAAACGGATGTAAAAGTAAATACGAATATTAACCTACATGTACACCTCCAAGTTGATTATAAAAGATGACCAACTGTAGCTGAATCATAAATGACAGAAATGAATTATAAATAAACCTCAAAGCTTATGACAAAAGAAAATAAACAATGGCTATATCCTAAATTGTGGAAATGCTTCTCATATAAATTATAAAGAGAAACAAAAATTAAGAAAAAAAATAAAACAAAAAAAAAATCAAATATGCAAAATCATCCCCCCGCCTCTCCATAGGCCTAGAGTAAAAGCTCCAAATTTGGAAAATCATGCAACTTATGGGAATCTTCCCAAAGTCGGTAATCATTCGACTTTCAGCAGCTAATAGGCATGGAACCTGGTCAGTTGAGCGACTCTAAGCAAGTGTGTGAGTATGAGAATGCAATGTAGCTTTAAGGCGTCTCCGCATGTGTGTGAGAAATAGATTTGTGTGTGAATGCAAAACGTAGATGTTGGTTAGACGGTATTCCTTAGAATAAGGAGGAATAGATTTGATAGGGGTATAATTCTCCATCCAAATGCAACTTCTGAAACAAACAATAAAAGTCATAACTATAATAGTTCCCAAAACAAAACAAAACAAAAAAAAAATCATAAATAGATAGTTGCAACAGAGTATACTAAAAGAGTCTGGTTAGTTAAGCATCTACCTTTCTCTGGATTGAAACTAGACTCTTAGAATAGGAATAAGGGTGACTTGCCCTTGGCATCACCATTATTTCTTCTCTTGACTGAAACTAGACTCTTGGAATATAAATAAGCATGACTTCCTGCTGGCCCTACCATTCCATCCATTGGAAGTTTTCGAAACTTCTGGTTATGAATGTTGTATGATTCGAATCGACCATCTTTAGTTTGCATTAACAGCTCGTCATCCTTCCAAAATGCTAGAGGAGAATGGATGGACGCAAGCGGCCCAATTGTAAGATGCTTGGTCCAACAAGTAAAACCCTCAACACCACTAGAATTGTCAGCCATCACCCACATTTCAAATGATGTTGAATGCTCTGAGTTTTCAGTAGAGATAAAAAAGACGACTAATTCATTCCATATAGCAAGTCTTTTTACTTTTATTCTTGGATCTTGGGCATGTTCGGGTAATTGTATCTTGTGAAATTCCTCCCCAGATAAGTCAAATGAAAGAACCATCTGCTTCGAATTCGGAGTTCCCATATTCCACCAATAATAAACACCTCTACAATACACCCCGCCGGCCTTAACATAGCAACAACAATTCAAATCAATCTTAACTTCCCGCCAAGAATCAGTGCTCAGAGTGTACACCAAAGCTCGAGATATCTTTTCATCATGTACAGAACAAAACAGCTTAAAACACTTGTAATCATTAGCTTTCGGATCATATCCAAATCCAGCTCCAGAAAACATGAATTCAGGGTGAAAACGTGGGGTGTGGAGAAGCTTGAATTCCCCAAGTTCTGCATTGCACAAAATAAACGTCTCCTTTCTAAACGAATGAAGATCGTAAAAGCAAATGATGCCATTACAATGAGATCCTACTAATGTCACTGGAAAATCTTCTTTCTCTGTCTCCGGAGTAGGCGGTAAATTCATTTCTTCAATAAGACAAGACAGGTGTTCACTGCCATCCCCATTCTTGTCATGGATCGTAATCACAGACAATACTCGCTTTTTCTGCAATGATGCTCCTTGACAAGTCCAGTTCAAACATAGGGTAACAGAAGGCGAATGTTTGTCAACGATACTGAAGTGGAGTTGCTTGTCTATAAACGATTGATCATTGATCATAGCATACCATAACTTGCAAACATGTTTACAACTATTTAGAGACTTGGGAGGCACTCTCAATAAGATCTCCTCGAGTACCTCTTTCGGTAGATGGCAAAAACTCGTCATTTCTGCAATTTCCAATTAATCCATTACTAACCCAACATCCCTTTTTTTTTTTTTTAGTGCAAAAAATATAAGAAAATATTACAGAAAACAATAATAATAAGGAAAAGAGCCAATTTCACTCCTGGACAAAACGAAATGGAATATACATAGCGAACAATCCAGTTTAACCTGAAAAACTCGGAATGCGGAAGTGGATAAACATTTCAACAAAGACAAATTATAAAGTGGTCTGATTTGATTTGTTTATATGTGCCTTTCATTCATTCCCAGGAAGTTGTCCAATAAATTTTAAATTTAGAAATTAAAAAATAATTAAAAAAAAAATAGAAAGTGGGGAGCAACTCACCTTTGTTACTGTCGGATCCAAATTTGTTGATCAACTGATTTAGGGTTCTATCAATTGTCTTGTGTGGGGAGAGATATCTTAATTCTTTCAGACTAAAGAGGCCAAACGAATGAGGGGATTTTATTTTTATTTTTTATATTTTTAGGAAACGAAAGAGGGAATTTTGGGGACTACGAATGAACCCCTTCCCGTCCGACTGTATATCGAAATGAATTTTGGGCACATTGGGTGAACCCTTTCCCATCTGGTTATATATCGATATCAGTGGAAAGTGAAACGTGCAAAGCACGTGCCCTCGTATCTATGTTTTAAATTATTTTCATCAATGTTCCTTTTTTTTTTTTAATTTTAAAAACATTTAATTTATTTTCTGAACGTTGAATTTATCTCACTTAATCCCTTTTATTAAAATTTTAATTAAAAATATACAAAAGAAGTCTTACTAAATTCATTATGTTAAGATTTTTGTTTAAAAAAAAAAGAGGAAAAAAACATAACTATAATTAACTTAATTTTTTCATGAATGTTTTTAACTAAAATTCTAATGAGAGGGGTTTAGTAGAACTGGTTCAAATTCATGGAACAAAGTAAGTTGTTTTAAAATTTAAGGAGTAATGTGATAATGATCTTAAAGTTCATGAGATAAATATAAGAAAAACCCTTACGTTATTTATTTTTTTTCTTTTGCTGAAAGTCCCTCGTAGATCATACCTATATTTGTGTTGCCATTTATCTATATCAACATACGTCTATCGTATTCATGTCGCTTTATGTGTCATAATAATATTATGATATATATTGGTCTTTTAATTAGTATGATAATATAATACAATTAAGATAATATTCTAAACAATATATTATAATATTATTAGGGGACATAAAATCTCAACTATATATTTATGTATGCTTTAAGAGAGCCAATGACTCTTTTCACCCTCCCCCCCCCCCCCCCCCCTTTTCTTTACTTGTCACATAATCATCATATGATTGTCACATCATCGTCATGTGATGAGAACGTCCTCATCACGTTGATTTTTTTTCATTATTTATTCCATACGCGCGAAGTGTATAAAATAAACTAGTGTATATATAAATAAAAGAATAGATGAGTCAAATGTCTATTGAAATCTACATACCTAATAAATGCAAATGTTTTTTTTTTTAACTTATAGATTGACAATCCAAATTTTTTACCTTATGATAAAATTATATATGAAATTATCGTTAAATTATGCTTGTAAATGTAAATGTGTACTTTTGAGTGACCAAAACGACCAAACTCCCACTTGTTCCTTTTTTTGGTCCTCCATTTTTTTTTCCTTTTCTTATATTTTTCCTCTCCTTTTCCTTATTTTTGCTTTTCTATTCTGCCCCTACTATCTTTATGTGTTTTAAATCTTATTAAATGAAACCATTTATTTTTAAGAAATAAAAATAAAGATAAAACTATTATCTTTCTATTGTAAATAAAATACATCCATAGTTTCGTATTTATTTTACAATTTATCTAAAATATTACTAATTAAACGTGATCTGAGGGAGCAATACTGTAATAAGCATAATTTGATTAAAAATTAATCTAAGCTGAGTGAGATTTGAGATAACAGAAGTAGCATGTTTGTTTCCAAAACTCCAAAAACAAGTTGAAAGAAAAAAGAAGGAAAAAAAATTAAATAAACCAAATAGATAATTATATGTATGTATAAATTTTAAAAAAAAAAAAAAAAGATTGCAGAAAAATTTTGGAAAATTTATTTTTTTTGGGCTATCAGCAATATTAGTGACGAAATTATAACAAATAACATATTTTATATGTTGTTTTGAATTCTATATTAGATTTTTTAAAAGATGATAAATTAAAGTATATATTTATGAGTAAATCTTTAGATTTTTCGGATAAATCCTTAGATTTTCTAGTAAATAACAAATTTACAGTTAATTTTTAATAACATATTTTTGTGCACAATTTTATGTTAACAGATTATGTGTACAGTTTTATGTTAGAGTGAGAAAGAGCAAGGAGGAGAGAGAAATGATGAGGGATTTTTTTAATATTGTATGGTCATAAATTTGATTACACTATTTATTATAATGTTTAAAATTTTAGACTATAATTTATCATTACTTTTTTTTTTATTTATGAAAATGCTATTTTATTTTTTCTCCCATATTTGTATTACGAATTACGCTAGTCTTGATACAATATTATTTCAACGGATTGTAAGAAAAATATTGAAGTGAGTAAATATAATTTGCCCCTTAAAAAAGCAACATGTAATTTGTAAAAAATTTATTTAAATGGTAACAAATTAAAGTAAAATAGTATTTCAACAATATATATTAAGAATAGGCGTTTTTGTGTAGATACACATGAATTTTTCGGATTTGACAATTTAATGTCTAATTTTTTTTCTTGACAATCTACCACTGAATTTATAATTTTTGGTATTTTTAATTCTTTTTACTGAAATCCGTTAAAATTTGAATCGATTTTCACAATACTTGCACATAATAACTCAAGAAAGGCATTGCTTATTATTTTTATTTAATTTTAATACAAATTTCTTTTAAAATTAAGGTTCAAATTTGAGTGATAATTGTATTACATTCAAGTTTTCAAAGAAATTTGTATTAAAATTGAGTAAAAATGTTTAGCAATGCTCTTCTTAAGTTATAATATCCAAGTGATCATGGGTGATAATTGAGTGATAATTGACTGATAGTAGGGCTGTGCATGGGTGGGTTCAGTGGGTGGCGGGTGGCGGGTGGGTGATGGGCGAGTTGAAAGATAACAATTTTTCAAAATCCCAAACCAGCCCCACCCATCATGAAGGCGGGTTAGGCGGGTTGGTGGCGGGTGGGGGCGTGCGGTGTGGGGGGTGAGTAGAGAATTTCAAAAACAATTTTGTAATTTTTTTTATTGTTTTTTAACCAAAACATGCTTAGAACTTCAATTAAATTGTCGAACCTGCTATTTAAGCTTGGAGAGACTAAAAAAAAAAAAGAGTAAGATCGATTCTAATTGCAAACACAATATCTAAATAACAACAACAACAACAATAATAATAAAATCCAAAAATTAATTAAATTACTAGTAACTTTGTTAAAGAATTTTATACTCTTATTAAAGGAAAATATATTTATTATTAATTAAAAAATGACGGATAAGCAGGTTGAACCAGTAAGATAAAAAGTGAAACTCGTACCTGCCCATAAACGATGACGGATGGGTAGAAAACCCATCCAAAATAAAAGAGTGATTACGTGGACCTGTTCAAACGGACAGGACGGGGCTAGATGGTTTAGGCGGGTTCGCAAGTTTCGTACATACCCCTAACTGATAGTTTGGGTTATTGCACAAATTCTTTTAAAAGTTTATGTTTAAGACTGAATGATAATTGAATATATATATATATAAGTTTTCAAAGAAATTAAAATTAAAATTAAGTATAAATAATTGACAATACCTTATTGGGTTATAATTTATAAGTTATGTGTAAAAAACCAATCAAATTTTAACGAATTTGAGTAAGAATGATTGATAGTGCAAAAAATTATAAGGTCATAAGGTTAGTCATCAAGAAAAAAATTTAGAGAATAAATTATCAAATTCAAAAAATTTAGAAAGTATCTGTATAAAATAGTCAAATATTAAATACAAAGGAGGCAAAAGTCTCTTTTTATTTTTTATTTTTTAAAGAAAAAGAGCACCTCTACTTTTATATAATGTGATTTTCACAGGAATGTCATAGACTGATATATTGGATTGATTTTTACAATATATATATATATATATATATAGAGAGAGAGAGAGAGAGAGAGAGAGGAAGAGTTTTGTGTGTGCTACCGTACACATCCGTAATTAATTAATGACCATTTCGATGAGATTTAAGCGGTCTGATATGATGAAGTGAAAATGTGGGGTAAGCTAAGACCAAATACTGACATGTCAGGCCAATAGATTAGCGTGCAGAATTGAAAAATATTTATTTATTATTGATCTTTCCCTTTTTTTTTTTTTCCTTGTTAATGTTCTGCTTCTTTCTTCTTTCTGTACTACCCACCATCCCAAAACCAAGCCGTATGTTTAGCATGCGTCTTCACATGATATCTCTCTTCTATAACTCATCTATCTGTGTGTGTGTGTGTTTGGTTTTCGTATGCAATCAGAATGTATTTGCAAAACATTTTGTTTTCTCTTATTTCTAGATCTGAAACATTCTCTAATTTTTGTTTTAACCACCAACGCAACCATCTCCAGTCACCACCATGCCTCTCTTTCTTCTACCACTTTGTTCATCATCTCAAGAACTAGTACTGAAAAGTGTTGAGAGTACTAATGCTCTAAAATTTTGAAACGACTTTGTTGTTGCTCCATTACCAATATCTATATATATATGAATATGGGTCTTCTTCAGCAAAGCTTGGTCCCTTATGAAGTGTTAAAAGGTGAAAGAAAGGCTGATGATGGCTGTGGACAAAAGAAAACAAAAGAACAAAAAAATGATTCTGAGGTCCACAGGCAGTGGTGCCTCACTGATGTGCAGTGTTGGGGTGGCATGTATAAATTTTTCAGGGGAACCATTAACACATTTCTGAAACAAGAAAAAGAAAAAAATAATAATAATAATCAACATTGAATGGGAGTTTCAAATCACAAATTGAATGTCATCTCTTGTATCGTCACTGTATTTGGTCATGAATTGAAGAGATAATTATCCAGGGGTATTTTGGTCTATCTCGTTTAATTTATTACATCATTACTTACATCATAGTACATTTCACTACAGTTTTTTAGTTATGGCAAAATTCAATCCCTCCATCCCGGTTTGATTATAAGGGTCCACAATTATGTTTTATATAATAACAATAGATAATAGATTTTATGGTATTGAGTTTTCTTAAATGTAAAAAAATTTTGAGAATGTCAAATGATTTATAGTTTCATCTATAGATAATCATTTATATCTCTAAAATTTGTCGATCATTTGATAGCTTAATTTCAAAGTTTTTAATTTTGATAAATTACTTTCTGAACATTTTTAAATATATAATATAATTTCCCCACGTTGGGAAATAGATATGATTCCCTACCAATTCTTTTTTAAGACTTCCAATGAAATTTTACTCCTCAATGCATGCTCTTTATACTTTCACATATCTACATTTTCCGATCGGCTAGAGGGTCGGCCATGATTAGCATAATATTTAAGTGTGTATAAGAAGGTTGTGAAACTGTGCAAAGATTGATAAATTGTTAAGTAGATTTACTTTAAAAAGGTATTTCTTAGGTAATTATCAGGTGGACAAGTAAAATTTCAAAACTTGTAAGTCAGATAAATTTGCAGCCTTTTCTAAATTAGTGAACGGTTAGTTTTTATCTGTTGTACTTCAAGATTTTATATGAATGACAGATATACTGTTTTTACTTAAAAGATTAGGTTCAGGACGGCGCTTTGTAACCATGCCAAATGCCCAGTATATAGTCCCTTTCTCTCTCTCTCTCTCTCTCTCTCTATATATATATATATATATATATATTTTTTTTTTTTAATGTTAATGAAGTCAGTAAATTAATTATCCCAATTAGGATGTCAAAACTTTTTAATCCTGTTTATGATTGTTAAACGCTTCCTTTTTTTTTTTTTCCTTCTTTCTTAAAAAAATGGTAAATACATGGCTTCTATAACTAGTCACTAGTTTTTTTTTTAATTTACAAAAAATAAAAGGTGAAAAGAGTGTTCTATCAAAACTACACATTCATTCACTAATTAAATTTTTGATTGCAGAGTTGCGCTGTAATATCGTAAACCTTATTCATATAATTCACAACAATTCTAATTGCTTTCTTTTTCTTTTTCTTTTTCTTTCGTATGCGATACAGCATATTATGCGGCCTTTTTAACTTTCTATTTAAAAATTTATTACAAATAAATTGATTTATATGTAACTTCTTATTTAAAATCTTGTCACATGATACTATTTATATATTGGTGTAAAGAACAAATATAACATTGAAAAATTTTACATTTAAATCATCTGATTGATACAATATAACATAAATCATGTTACAAGTGACCCCTCCTTATACGACACTTGGTGAAAAATTTTAACATGTATTTGGTGCTAAGGTTTGGATTGTAAAATTTGAGTTTTGATTGATTATGCGTTTATCAAGCCGTTTGAATTGCTTAAGTTAAAAAATGTAAAAATTTGAAATGTGTTCGGAAAAAAATATCAATATAGAACTTGTTTCGTTCATCAAGAAATTCTATATAATTAAAAAAAATCATCTCATTTGGAGTTATAAATGCAAAGTTATGAACTTTTAAAATTTGAGTTACAAAACTATGTGAATAGTAAAGTTAAAGGGAAAAGACAAATTCAAATATCTCGATAAATATACAATCAATTTAAATTCAAATTTTATAATCCAAACCTTAACACCAAACGCACGACGTTTCTACATAATTCACAACAATCAATTCTCAAATTAAATACCTAGTCCCAACTCAAGAGTACTTTCGACTAGTTCAGTTGGGTGAAAGTCATCATTGCAAACAAGTTTCCAAGTACGAAAGAAATTTTTAACAAAAAAAGAAGTCGTCTTGTTTATGATTTTTTTAATGGTCAATTTATAATCTTTTCAAAGCACAAAGGAACCAAACAAAACATTAAAAAAAAAAAAAAAAATGGATAGATGTGATGAGGCCTAAAAACTTTTCGTAGCCCAACATGTAAGAAGTCCAGATTATCAAATAAGCTGATTCATTAGGTAGCTCCTTCGCCCAAAATTTACATCTCTCTCAACTTGAGGTATCTATGGAAATCTGAATATGTAGGGCGAATATAGCTGAGAAAATAAAGAAGTCAATTAGAGTAGATAACAATGTCAGGTAGTTGTGATTCTCGAGGTAATCTAGCTGTAATTTCATATCTGATTCTATTATATATGAGATAAGATTTAAATCTCTCCACCTTTAAATAAGAGGGGGGGAAAAAAAAAGCAATGACAAGTAATTTGTTAACTGGATCATTCATTTGCAATGTTATGGAACAAATTAAACAAACCATTGGCGATTACTAAACAGTGTGTTTTTGTAATTTTAGTTGTAAGTTGCAACAGAGTAATGCTTAAAAGATGCGGCTTTAAAAATAAAAAAACAAATATATATTTGCAAATTTGTGTCGGTTTTTTAAACTGTGAATTCAATTAGAAACCCTATAATAAATCCAAGTTATATTGTTATGATGGCGATCAACTTCTGTATTACAGTATGATCTCTTGTAAACTTTATGTTAAGATTTATAAACTTAAGCTTAACCAACAAATCATGATTACCTTCCCCAAGATGTGCAAACATACAACACTGCAATGGTTTTTTCAAATGTTCGGAAAACGAGCTTCAATTGCTCCATACACCACCATATATACGAGTACGTATGTACACATAATGCGTCTACATGCAATGACGGAGTTAGGATTTTTGTTTAGCATGAGCTTCAATTTTTTCTAAATATTTTGTTTGAGACAAATTGACAATTTTTATTTTATTTTATTTTGTAGAGTGGCTATATTATAATTGATGTAAATATATGTAAGATTCAAGTAGGAGAAAAATTGAATTTCCTCACTTTTCTTAGGGGATAATTAAAATATATGAGGATTTGAGGGGTGATAAAATGGATTTTCTTAATTCTTTATGAGAGCTATTTGTTAAAAATAGCAAGAATAGAGATAAAAGCCCTACTACGTGCTAGTTTGTATATATAGATATATGTATATATGTATAGGCACATTTATATATATATATATATATGTATAAATTATATCTTAAGATGATAAGAAAGCATAAAGTAATGGATACATAAAATAAACTAAATCAAAGCATCCTTTCAATTAAGATTTGCTCAATTGAATTATGAAGGTGACAAGGCAAATCCAAAGAGTTCTCCCAAGAAAAAAAATCCCAATAGCACCATTACTACCCAAACACATGTACTCAGCTGCCAAGCCATAAAGAATATCACTCTTATTTTTAAAATTATTATTATTATTATTATTATTATTATTAGGGCTACACCCAAAAAGATTCCAACCAATAATCTTCATCATCATGCATTTCTCCAGCCTTTGCTTTGTCCTCACCTCTTCAATTCTCTCCCTTAGAACACTCAAATTTGCATCCACAATATTATTATTTGCTGATTTTCCTGCAAACCAAACGCAAGAAAGATATATCGCTAAACATTACATCAATTTTTCTACGTCAAAACGTGCTGACCGACATGGAAGGGAAATGAAAATATTCGGATTCGTGTAGTAATATATATTATCTCCTTTCAAACAAGGAGAGATTTGTATACAAAATAAACAAAGAGTAACATAAAGGTAAACTCTGCTGGGAAGAAAATACCTTCATCCCTGGAGATTTGGGATCTCACTTGCGGGTGCTTAAGAATTCTTTGTTTGTAAAATGGCCTGTAATTTAAGCTTCTGCTGAAAGATGGCAAAGATGAAGCCATAACATTGTTTCTTTTTCTTTTCTTTTCTTTTTGTGCGTCTACATATATGTGTGTGTGTGTATATATATATATATATATATATATATATATGGGGTATGTATGGTACCTCAGGGAAACACCTAGTTCCTGTACTTCAAATATTAAAAAAAAAAATATATATATATATATATATATATACTAACAATAAGAATAAAGTAAAGTTATAACCCGAATAATTAATGTACTTTAAAAATCTATTTGTACGGCTTTAAGAAATTAAAAATTAACCACAGGATGATGTTTTCTACCCAAAAAAAAAAAAAAACACGGGACGATGTGACATAAAATAACATTAACAAAAGATAAATAAATAAAATAAACAAGCCTACGAATTGATACAACATTTAAACACGCGTAACTATTTTTTGTTCCCAATCCCATGTCAATATTATATTCACCACATAGCTTTGGTGCACGTGTCAAACTTATGCATGGTCTTGAGACAATTCAATCTTTTTTTTTTTTTTTTTTTTTGTGAAAGTTCGAGGAAACCAGGTCAAAACAGTACTTACTCAATGTTGAACAGCCATTAATTATAATTATAAGCTCGAATGAACTGCTAATGTATTTTTTTAATAAGCAATTAATTAACTGTTGCCTCTAGGCCACATCTCTAATGTGTAGCCAAATGTATCTCTCTCCGTGAGTCCAAATTAATTAAACCACGCAGCATGGAACTAGCTTGGTAAGGTTAAATTTAATTGGAGAACCTACTGCCTAATCTATTAAGTTTTTCTTCCTGTTTGTATATTTATATAAATATATGGAAAGGTATTATATCTAATATATTTGATACCGGATATGATATGGTATTTTTTATTTTATTTTTTAAAAACTTGTAATATTAATTGATTTATATGTAATTTTTTATTTAAAATCTTACAACATAGTAACTTCTTAGTTAGAATCTTATCACATGATATTAGTTGAAAAATATTACATTAAAGGGGTATTTGGACTTCCAATCCAAACTATACTTCTACAATACATGTTGGAGTTAAAAAAGATAAAAACTTGAATGCATTTGGAAAAATATATATATATCAATATGGAACTTGTTTCATTTGTCTCGAAATTCTATGCAATTTTAAAAAAATCATCTCATTTGGACTTGTATATGCAAAATTATGGACTTTTAAAGTTTAAGTTGCAAAATTGTGTGAATAGTAAAAATGAAGAAAAAAGACAAAAATTTGATTATAATTTTGAAGTTTGAATTATGTATCCAAACACATGGATATGCATAATTTTACTTTTTCAGAATCATAGATGAAACGGAAAAAAATTCAGTTTATACACTTGTCAATTATCCTGATAAATTCTTATATATAAATCACATAATCTCACTATTGAAAAATACAGATGTAAAAAAGTTGAACCTCGGACAAAAAAATAACGAGTCTCAAAGCAATTTATGTTTATCATTTTGCTACTACCGACAGTGATTTGGTAAGGAAGACACAACTAAAACAGAAATCAAAAGGAGAATTAGTGTCAAAGTTTATAGTTAAAATCTACACGAACTTGTCCCAACAAAAATAAAAAATGAAAATAAAATGAATTTGTTGGATGATGAACATCCACATATTTGACCAATTAATTCAGGATATATACCATGAGCTGTAAATTTCGGAGGTAACTAGTAACATACTTTTAAACTGTCACTTAATTATAACATGGCCCATTTCAAACTGAATTTATGGCATTTATGGCGGAAAAGAAAAAAAATAAAAGGAGAAAGGAATTAAAAGAGGAATTAGGAGGAAAATTGAACCCCTATTGTTATAATGTGGGCCACCTCAAAGTTGATATTTGCCACTATTCACACACTGAAGAAAGAGGGGGCTGAGACTTTATTTGGTTTAGGTCTTGGAAGTCAACAATATTCCAATACGAACTCATCTCTTCGACGAGGAATTATGCACATACATTTCCAGGTTTTGAATTTGTTAAAAATTAAATGCATATAGATTATATTGATAAAGTCATAAAGCATCAACATCTGATTAAAACTTGTATTAAATTATGGAGCATAATTATTCAATAAAAGTATTTTGAGAATTTCATACTTGTAATTTTGATTGTCTTAGTTTTTTTTATTAAATTTAAAGCGATATTGATTTTAGGGTTATTAAAAATGTTAGAGAAAAAATACTGAGAGATTGATAAGTGAACATTAATTTTCTCTTATAAGATTCTTGATCATCATACATAGTGAATTACTGAGTAGTTTAAACTGGATGTAATTATAACATTAGATGTGAAACACTATAAATTTTGTGCACTTTTCTTTGTTAATTTTCTTATACAGTTTTATTACTATCGGTAATATAAAATAAGATATCAAATTATAAACAATCTTTTAAAAATTAAGTAGTATAAAAAAAAATTAAAAATAAAAAGAGAGATGAGACTATTATCACACTCCAGTCCACTCTCTCTATGGTTTAGATTAAATAATTTTTTCAAAGGTTGTTGATTCATTGTTTGCCAAGAGTTGTGTTTAAAAGATACGGTATTAAAATTTTTCATTTTGAAAGAGGCTTGGGGAAAGAATTTCTTTCTATCAAATTCGTATTACAAAAAAGTATTTTTATTCAGGGACTTTTCTTTTTTTCTTTTTTAGTAATAACACAAACTAATAAAAATAATGAATTGAAAGGATAGGTGGAGGTGTCGCAACATAGTTCTTATAAAAAAATAATAATAAAAATTTAAAAAAAAAGATGAATTTCACTTATGCCATTTGAACCAAAGGATCCTTTCTATTTAATCTTTTAAACCTTAAAAATAATCACTTTGCCTTTAGAACTTTGAGTTTAGTCCCAATTAACCTCCATGTTAGAATTTCTACTAATAAAACAGAGAAAAAATTAGGGATTAAGTGTGATTATATAATCTTTTTCTATAAGTTTTAACAAAAATATTAATAGAATGACCATGTGATGAACTACTCATTTTTTCCATCTATTTTAACAAAAATTACAATAAACGCAATTAAGTGGGACTAATTTAAAATTAAGAGGCATTTAAAAAAAATTTAAGAGGTAAAATGAGACTGATCTTCTAATTCGAGGGCCACAGGTGAAAATATCAACACACACAAAAAATAAAATAAAATAAAATACTGATTCCCACATCTTTGATCACTTTCTAACAAGAAGATTATTAAGCACAAGAGGCAGAAAAACGTATTTATTCTTTCCTTCTCTAAGATATAACATAGAAAAATTAACATTTTTTAATTACTGAAAATAAAATAATTGTGATTTTACCACTAGAAATGTATTATTAGCTAATTGGAGGGACTCGTTCTAAATTCTTTGGCAAATACAACTCCAGTGTCAATTTCACCATTGGTCTAATTTTCTAATTAGATTTCTCTATTCTGACAGAATTGCTTGTTAGTTCTTGGAAAGTGCATGCCCAACTGTCCATAAAACTAATATATTAAATATTCAAATAAAAAAATATTAATGTCTGCTTAAATCAGATCTCCTTTTGGTCGTTTTTTAATTCTTGTTTTTAATTTTGTTTTTGCAGATCAAAGGCCAGATAAATTCATTAATCCTGCCTAACAAATTCCTTGGTCGACCTTGATCCTTGCCTAAAAAATTCTTTTACAGAAACACACATATATATATAAAATATGTATACGCGCATGTAAATATATTTATTTATTTATACATGTAGTCCAGACTCAATGTGTAGCCGCATCTTTTTACTTGGGAAATCTGACACAGACCCGCCTATCATGGTCTCTCGTATACTTTTCTTTATTCCAATTAAGGTTCCCAGGAAAATTTCGATCGATTTCTTGGACCAAGAAAATTCCAACAATTGTTTTCCTTGGCTCCCACACGGCTCCATTTGCTCCATAAAATTTTTGGACCATTACATATAGAAAGATTAAATGCTAAGACAATTTAATTCACTTTTTCCTTGACCCAAAACAATAATAATAAAGCCATCTATAATTATTTTACATGTTGCAAAATAAATTGGTGAATTTTTCCCATCAACATGAGTCACAAATCGAATGATATTTCCAATTTCTCTCTACCCTTCTTCTCTCAAATTTTTCATATCTATGGTTTCATTTTGTATGGGACTTTCACTGCCACCGTCGCCATAACTGGCGAGGGTGAGCGGCTATTCGACGCTTTCGACGGGAATGAAGTCGGAAGGTTTTAGACGAGAGTTTCTCGATCAGATCTAGCCAACAAACTTTCGGTGGTTTAAGATCCAGTGATGCCTTGGTTGTTCGATGGTAGGTGAGGCGATCTCTTACTTAGAGCCGATTGTTTTCCTCCAAATTGTGACATGCAGCGGAGTGATTATTTCACATGAGCGAGAATTTTGCTATTGATGTTTTTTATATTAATAGTTTGTTATTGTGTTTTAGTTTTAATTTTATAATAAAGGAGGTAGTTCCCCCACATTCGATTTGTTATTCTGCATGTGTTCTGCTTGAGTTCTTTTCTAGTAATATATGTTTATTGATTCCGCTAGTATTATGGTTAGGCGGAGTTTGTTGCAGTCTCTGTACTGCGAGTGACTATCTCTCGATTGTAGATGTTTTTTTAAGAAGAGCTTTGTACATGTTCGATTATAGGATTGCCGAGAAATTCGATGAATTTCCCATTAATAGATCTCGACTTATATTCTCCTCATCGAGCTTCATCAGATTTTACTAATGGAATCCATCTTAGTTCAGGGTTATATCTCTTGTATCACATGGTTATTTTATATTTGATATTGGTGTTTGTATCCCGTTCTATCTTTGAATGATAATTTCCACTTCAAAAAAAATTTTGAATGATATTTCCCTTAATTTACAGATAACATTAACTAAATTACTTTTCTTTTTTTTTTTTCATATGCCCAAAAACCATTTCTCTAATATTACTTAAAAAAAAAATATCATGAGAAGTAATTCACTTTTGCTTGACCCAAAATAATAATAACAGCCATCATATAATTATTTTACATGTCACAAAATAAATTGGTGAATTTTGCACATCACATGAGTCACAAATTGAATGATATTTCCCTAAATTTACAGATAACATTAACTAAACTATATATATATATATATATATATATATATATAGCCAAAACCATTTCTCTGATATTAGTAAAAAATATCATGAGAAATTAAAAAAAAAAAAAAAAAAAAAAAAAAACCTACCCTTGACCTTATACTTATGAGAGTGTAGAAAAATCTTTCTATCTCAAATAAATCGGCTCCTCTTTGATGGTCTCCAACATAGGCTTCCTGGACCTGCAAGCAGCTAATCTATATTTGTACTCCGGCGAAACCTGATCAAAACCCTCATGAACTCCTTCCAGGCTCAACGTTGACCCTTTGATCTGATGACCATTCTGATCATCATCATCATCATGCGAGTGACTATAACCTTGAGGATCATAATCAACTCCCTCCGCCGCCGCGGCCAATTCTCTCTCATTACCGGAGTCCGGCAAGATCCTGACCTTCCCTCCGGAAATCCGCTTGGCAGCCGAGTTGGCGGCGAGGAAGAACACCGCCATGTCGGCGGCCGTGATGACGGAATTCACCCTCCTCATGGGAAACATGACGTAGACGTTGCCGAATTCGAGCTCCTCATCGGCCGAGAGAGCGGAGAATCTCCGGCCGATGTGGAGACCTCTAGAGTTGGCTAAGAAGAAGTTGGGGAGCTCTAGCATCAGCTCCGCCGCCTTGACGGCCTCCCGGAGCTGCCGCACCTCGCCGCCGGGGAAGATCACCCTCACCGCCTTGGAGTTCTTCATTAGAGGAGTTGCCAAAGTGCATGACACATAGTTTCCCATGTCGAAGTCTTTGTTAGGAACCAAAAGAGAAAATGAGTTCTCTCTCTTTTTTTTTTTCCCCTTCTAGCTTCCCTTTTTTTCTCCCCTTGGTTTGGTATGGGTTTGGTGTGCTTTGAAGAAAATGTGCCTGGGAAATGTAGTACTATATATAGGCGATGAGAGAGAGTAGTCTCTATATATATATATATATATTATATGTATACACAATGTCAATACGGAAGTTGTGTGGTATGTATTGGTGGACTGGTGGGGTTGTTCATTTGGCAATTGTTGTTTTGTTTCATTATTTGAAAGGAAATATAATCAATGAAATTATATATATGCGCGTTATTTGGGTTTGAAAAAAGTAAACTAGAGGAAAAAAAGAAGAAGAAGAGAAGTTACAAAGACATGTGGTTAGATGTCTGTTTGTGACGCGAATTTGGGCTGTAAATGCGTGTGGGACCCACTTTGATGACTATTTATTCCAGCTATATTGTTTTGTTAACAACACCCTTTTTGCCTTTGTGTCTGCTTGAAGACTTCCATTTGGAAAGTGGCATTTTCCCCATATGACAAAAAAGAAAAAAAAAATGGGGAGAGAGAGAGAGAGAGAGAGAAACAGAATAGCCAACAGTTTTTGAACCTGATCTCTCCAAGTTTTTCAGTTTCGTTGTTGCTTTCTGGGACAAGTGGGGGCTTTTTGATATTTTTGATCTTCCTTTACACAATCAACTTGGTTAAGTCTGCCGTATAAATATAATCAGTAATAATTAAAGAAATATTGGCTTTGGCCGGCTTTGCTTCCTTATTTCTCCTTATGCTATATATATAGTAACCCAAATACTATAAACAGTAGTCTTCAAATATAAATAAACAGATATATATAGGTGCGGAGTGAGGAATTTTTTTTGAATGGGCTGTTATGAAAAATTGAAGATAATTTTTTTTTAAATTAGTATATTTTATTTATTAAGATTTTGTTTGGTAATCAAATTCAACTCTAACTAAACTGTATTTTTTAAATTGGATTTTTTTCTTTTTTTTTTTTTAAATCAATAAAAATTATAACTAATTTTTGAAAAGTCAATCAATTCTAACTTAAAAATTTCAACTCCAACCGACGATTTAAATAGAAGCTAAGTGTGAATATAATGAAATGTTTTTTTTTTTTTAATAAAATAGGTACATACTCAAATTTTACTGAAATGTTAAAAGTAAAAATGAACATATAAAAAACTTGATGTAAAGACGTGGTTGTAATTTTTCTTTTGAAATGGAAGTGCAACTAAAGTTTTATAAGATAGTTTAGGATTGAAAATCAATATCTCAAAATGTTTGTTTATGATCCTTTGGGACCATCTTTTCTCATACCAAATAAAAATATTACTATTGATAAGGATAACTAAATTTCTTGATGTCCTTCTTATATGTTATAAGGGTCAATATAAAACTGATATATACATATACCATATATATGTTCACATTTTTATATGAAATAGGTATGTTTAAAATTCCATGTATAATTTAATTTGTTCTAACATGTTCACATTGTTATATTATAGTGTGTACACGTTTTAAGAGTTCTAGATATATAGTTTAAATTAAAGTCAAGAAAAGTGCAAAGAGACAATAAATTAGTATTACTTTTAACTGATTGAATACGTGCTAGGATATGATTTCTACAATTGAGTCTTAGTCAATGCCCCAAATACCTCTTAATATCATACCAAACTCGTTTTCACATCCAAAATTAAGCTTAAACATTTACTATTTAATTAATTGTTTGCTTTTGTAGTTGAATTTGACTAGCGGTTAATTACTTTCTTTCTGGATAGGGTGTTACATATCTATTTAATCGGTGTGCTATACCTTTCTAGCTTAGCTTTCTGCGTGTCTTTGCTGCAAAAACCACAGTGTTAATTACTTGATTAGAATTTCAATTAGCCCAAATTTTATTATATATGTATGGGGAGATATGCGACATCCTTACAAAAGGCACTTAAATTTTTTTTTTTTCCATTACTATAATAATCAGGTAATTCTAGTGTAATTTTTAATGATATTTTATTAATTTAAATATTTAATATTACAAAATTTAAAATAAAAAATTACATATAAATTTATTAATAATTATAAGATGCAGAATAGAATATTACTAACTATCGTTTTTATCCTACTAACGTACATTAGAGCTTTTCTACGTATATTGGTCATATTAAGTCCAAGTTGAGAGTTCAAGTGAAGCTTAGTCGTACATGTTTGCGCTTACTTCTGTACAAATCTCTCTATAATGAAATGGAATATATTTGCAAATTCATGATTAAAATATATACACACACACAATTATTTTTATATGGAGACAAATTTTACTGTTTTTTGTCGGTGGGCTTCACACATGTCATTTCCACACAGCTATCTTGTGTATATGCCCATTCAAGACAGCTTTGGAACTAGTACGTCTGGATTTGAAATAAAATGTACGGTTACAAGGACACGAACCTTATCCTATACTTATTAACAATATTAAACACCACGGTCCACTTAATTAACATAAAGAAATAAAAACAATAGTAATAAAAAAAAAATAGTGGTCACCTCTTAAATTGGCTTTTGTAATAAGTGGAAATTTGTCCACACAAACTCGATTAGTTTTTACTATTTGATGAACAACCATTCAATATGGTATATATCCAAGTAAAT
Source organism: Ficus hirta (assembly GCA_038430175.1). Taxonomy (NCBI): domain Eukaryota; kingdom Viridiplantae; phylum Streptophyta; class Magnoliopsida; order Rosales; family Moraceae; genus Ficus; species Ficus hirta. The sequence continues at coordinate 8,111,092 of CM076595.1, read as the reverse complement.
ATCAGAATATATATGGTGCACCCAAGTACCAGTGCAGTGTCATAATCAATATATATATTTACTTTGGTCATATATATTTAGCCAAAAGTTTTCAGGGTTAAGTAAATTGTAGAACCGATACCCATTGGTAATGCACATTTTTACAATGTTAAGTGTGTAAAAATGATAGATAGATTTGACAATTATCAATTAATAACAAAGTCGATAGAGTATCTTTTTATAATTTATTATAGAATGATAAGAAATCAAAAACAAAAAAAAAAACTAAAAAGTTTTTTTTTTTTTCAAATGAAAGCATAATAAATGTAGTTTTCTTTTTTTTTTTTTTTGGATAAACAAAGAAAATGTAGTTAATCTTCCATTCATTTGCATTAGCAAGTCATAAATTTGGTGGACAATTGGCCGTGAGGGTTAATTTGGTGCTCCAGCATCTTAATTAATAAGTTGTATTATAATATAGGTAGTGGGTCGTCTAGGTTAGGTGGATCTATATATTGTACAAAATTATTGTGCAACTAACACCGAAAAAGTTTTAGTGTCATTATAACTGATTAGAAATAGAGATCATATTCAATAAAATAGTTATTGATCAATAGAGACTACTGTGGGGAACTGAATAAAAAAAGTATACGCAGCACAAGCAATAATCAAAATAATTCATTTAGCAATTTAATGTAGTACTTGATGATCGACATAACTGACCCCTGAGTCAAGACATTGAATCTGTTTGGTTATAACGTAAGGCCTATCTTACAACCTGTGGTGATTCCGTGATGGTAAATGATAATCGTTTCATAACTCTTTTTCTTATTTATAATTAAGAGATTTGACTTTTTTATTTTTTTACTTTTTGCTTTTGCATTATTAGTGAAATTGTATGATTGGTATGTATGAATATGTAAAGATAATTGAGAAAAGTGTTAATTAATTAAAATTTTTTTTTTTTTTCATATACAGTTTCAGTTAGCATATTCTCAAAGTAATTTCAAAGAGGGTACGCGAGAACATCACTAGTTTCTTTCTATTCAAAAAGAAATGTAAGGACTATCTTTTTAGATTTTGTTTGCCTCTCATGGATCCAGTGAGTTTTGCAATATTGAATCTCAAAACTAAAGGTTGCATAACTAGTTATGGAAAAATAGTAAAACTAATGTACCAGATTAAAGCAGATCAAAATGCAAAATAAAATTTTAAAATTTATCGGAAACGGTCCAGAATTTCCTTTATTCTTCTTTTTTTTTAATATCTCAAAGAAATGTTGGTTTGCCTTTTGTTCAGTCAATAATGTCAACGGCTAATCATAATTAGATTACTCCCTTCATAGATTAGACTAGGGACCAATGCACAATGTGTCACGTGTATATAGCTTTTCAAGGATCATTAATCGTAATAATAATTATCACTGGTAATTATTACAAGTTTGATGGCTTTCAATACAGTGATAGGACCAGCCTAAAAGATAAAATTTTTAAAATGACTTATACAGGGATAATCAAGGGGAAAAAAAATGAGAAAATTTTAAAATTTTTAGAAATAAAATTTAAAAAATAAATAAATAAAATTTCACGATGAAAACCCTCTTTTGGCTATGGAGGCTTCGCCCTGTATACATAAAATATATATATATATATATATATATATATATCATACACATAAACTTTTCTTTTAAAAGGATTCCTTAGAAAGGAAAAACCACGTTGGCTCTTATCTTGTGAAACAAAACATTCCTTTCGTTGGTAATTAATCATTATTCAAGCACATTTGTCACAAACACAAAAACAGCTTTTGCCATACGACTCTCTCTCTGTGTCTCTCATGGGTAGACATCACAAGAAAGAATACATCCATATGATGATCAGTTTCTAATTTATTCAATTTCCAAAGAGATGTGATTTAAACTCGAGGCTAGAAGGTGACGTTGGCCAGAGTCTTGAGAGTAATGGGCCTGATTTGGGCCGTGTTTCCGGCCCATAAGGCCTTGGAGATGAGTTTGTAAGTGTGTTCTGTTGGGTGGAAGTAATCCCAGAACAAGAACTCATCGGGCTTTGCACAAACCTTGTAGCCCTCTTTCCCACATTGCACCTCACCTCCGAGTGTCCCTTCTCCACAGCATGCTGTTGCCACGTCCGCAAAACCTACACATTTTTATGCACTTTCTTTGTATGAGCCTATATTTTCATGTGATTTTGGACCAATTCTATTTGTCGCGAGAAGATTTTAATCTTTTGGTGTGTTTTGGATGAACCTTTTTCATAATTACTGTTGAACACCAATGTAATATCCGTTTGGCAGGCCAACTGCTAGAGTAAAATTGTCTAAATGTTCTATTATTTCACAACAATTTAACTCAAGTTCAAATTTAAATTTTTTTACTTTTTAATAATCCATACCACATTCCTTTTTTTTTTTTTTTCCTATCTTTATACTATTTAAATGTTATATTTAATCAAAAATATCCTAACACATATTTAATTTGACTACAAAAGTCGAATTCCATATTTGAATGCAGACATTTAGTTTGAATGAACATTCAAATGCAATGTATGACCCAAACAATTTATAAATGTGTAATGTTTATATATAACTCTTTAATTATTATTATTTTTTTAATTTATGCAGTTAACTTAACAAAAATAGATTTTGAATGAAAATGAGGCTGCATAACATTTTTCACATGTTCCCGATTATGTATAAATGCCTTTGTTTTTTACCAAATTAAATATGTGAATTCAATCTATGAATCTTAACAATTTTTAATAAAGTCAATGTAACAATTATTAGGCTAAATTCAAAGCTAACTTGGCTCCTGTGTTTATTCTATTATGACCGAAAATATTGTGCTTGAATCATGTGGTAGCAATAATAAGAGCATAGAGACCAAGGAGGAGTTAATTTTTAGATTTCCCTTTTTCTAAAAATTATTTTCCAATTTCTTATGCTCAACTGCACTCACCATGTATTTAATTTCCTTGCACATTCAATATGACGACAAAATTTTTTAATTTCCCTTAATTCAACTAACTGTTCAAATTTAAGGATCAAATTGTTATAATTATAGAACCAGAAATTTTTTAGAGGGCAAAGATATTTACCATAACGCGTTGGAATAGCTCGAAATCGCTGAACAATATCATAAACTGCCCCATAAACACCAACCATGCCAGGGTACTTAACAGGGATGTCCCTGACTAAACTTTCCAATCCTTTGTTGTAATCTTTCACCATGTTGTTCATCTTCCCAAAGCATCGGCTAGTAGGTGCACCTAAGAGCGCTCTAGCGGGTACGCAGCCAACAGGCCCTAGTGAAAACACTGCGATTCGACGAGTACCAAGTTTGTAAAGCTTGTCGATGAATTTCCCGACTTCCACCAACATAGCTTGCACATAGGCGTCCGGGGTAAGTGTTGGTGTGTAAAATGGGAGGAAGTAGTTGAAAACATCGTTGGAGCCCGATTCCAAGAAGAAGATGGAGTTTTTCACAAGAGTTCTATCTATGTGTTTTTGCTCTACTAGGGTTTGGAATTGTTGTAATTGGAATTGGATTGGGGCGACTCCCTGCATTGCATCAACATGGAGTTCGATGTGAGGAGGTCTAGTTGTATTAGTAATTTAGCTAACTTGATAATTTGGTCATGAATTTCTACAATAAAACTTTCTCCAAGTCATGTTTCTAACGCACCAAATAGTTTACCTTTTAAATAACAATAATAACAACGGCGATTATTGAAAGAAATAAATAATAATTTAAAAAAATTTTTTGAAGTAAAACGCGTGTTTTTAAAGTATTTAGAGTAAATAATAATAAATAAAAAATTTATCATGTAAATGATTTATTTACATCTTGTACATATGTTACTTACTTAGTAAATTTGTTTTATCTAATAAATTTATTAGTTACTTTATAATTTAAAATCTTATTAGTTACTTCAATTATTTTTGTAAGAAATGCTATTTACTAATTTCCTATCATTAATTCAGCATTAAAAATCTAGTCGTTTAATGGACCACGTTTTTTGCTGGATGGAGTGGGCTAAAGAGATCACGTCAGGACCTGAAATAGCATGGCCCATTAGGCCTGCACACTTAATCGGGGTAACATTGTGGGACACCTTTTTTCAGCCCACTTGAATCCTCGACTTAAGGGGTCGTTTGGACTTTCATCTCCTACCTCTGTTTTTTAGGTTGGTTTTCAAAAGTTTATACTTTAATGAGCTATAATACAAGAAATAATTACATAAAAAATTTATTTTTATGATCTCATTTTAAATTATATCTTTTTTTAAAATAATCTTAAATAAATATCCATTTTTATAAAAACAATCGTTCATAATACCTATTTTGCTCTTTTATTATATTTGGCATCATTTTCTCTCATCATGATTCTTTTTTTTTTTTTTCCTTATTTATTCATCATTATTGTATTTTTATGTTAATGATTAGGTGTTTATTATAGTGATTGCTTGTTAGTAAGATTTAGGTTTTTTATAAACCTATTTCCTAAGTATTGATTTATATTTCGTAAAAAACCTAATTATTTAGTATGATTTATTTTCTTTATAATAATTATAATGTTATTATGATAATTTATATTTATTATTATTATTATTATTGGAATTATTTTAATAGTTAATTTCTAATGTATAAATGTCACATGAAATTGCTTATTTATTTATGACAATTATTATAACATTATGATACTTTTTTGAACGTGATATGTTTTTTTTTTTTTCTCTTTATGATTATTATATCAATATGATATTTTTTTTTCTTTATGATAATTATTGTATCATAAATATCTTTTTTAGATTTTAAAGTGTTTAATATTTTTATATAATTTTTGTTTAATTTTCTTTATATGTTCATTATGAATTTTACTGACTAATTATTTATTATAATGATTATTTTTCATTTACAATACAACTAATATATGTTATAGTCCTTTTTTTTCCCTTTATAATAAATCAATAAAAATGATTCCTTTTCCTTTTATAAAAGATTTGCTTAGTTTGAATTTTTTTTAGAGATTTTTTCTTTCGTTTTTTATTTTTTTATATTTAATTATTGATAAAATGATATTGTGGTCTTTATAACTATTAAATTTGACATTTCCGTAAATAAAAGAAATTTAAATATTCATGTAAATAATCCATAATACAAGTCTACATTTCTCTTTCCCTCTTTTTTATTTTCATAAAATTCAAACTTCAGAAGTACAAAACTTTATTATTTCAACTCGAAATAAGATGATTTTCAAATAAAACTCTAAATGTCCAAGTCCAACCTACTATTCAAACAGACGCTAAGTTTGGAACTTGATTCGGGCCCGTTTGGTGTATGAGTTTGAGTTAAGATTTGTAAGTTTAAATAGTGATTTTGGTTGACTTTTTCAGAAAAGACAAAAAACTTTTGGGGAAAAAGACAAAAATTGAGTTGATGGTGATGAGTTTGAACTCATCACCCAAACGAACCCGAAGAAAGTGTTTCATGGCTCAGCATATGTTCTCACATAACCGGTCCATCGATTTCTCTTTGAAGTCATTTAGCTGGTTTTGTCAACATGCAATAGCAAGTGGATCATATTAGATAATAGGGGCTGTGTGTGTATGTATTTATAAATATCTGTACACATACGACATTATAAAGAGTGCTAAAATATAAAATTGGGAGGGTTTTTTTTTTTTTTTTTTTTTTTTGTGGTACAACTAGGATCAAGATCTTGCTTGGCATTTGGCAAAGTGGATTCCACTAGAGTGCTTTGCTTTCAACCAAAAAAAAAAAAAAAAAAAAAAAATCCTAAAGAGTGCTTTGCCCAACTTGAGGTCACATATTACTTCTTTATTAGAATTTTATTACAGATAACAGAATTAATTAGGAAAGTAAGTGTTGCCCAAATCAAATCTGGTTTTGCCTAAAAGTTAAAAACAAAGATTTTACATTTTTAATAACCAATATTAACTATAGCATCTTTTTATGGATCTTCTAATCCAAACATAAGATTTTTTTCTTACCAAATCCTTGTTTGTAGCCTGCAAAACACCACTGCCAGCACTTGCAAAGTTGATGCCATTGGAGGGATAAGCCTTCCAACTCCCATTCGAAACCGCAATCTCCGCCTCGAGGAAGGGCTTCTGGAGATCAATGCCAATGAATTGTGCTGCCCAAAATCACACCAACCAAAGAATTACAAACAAGTCCATTAACACTTAAAAACCACAAAATGAAGTCAATCAAATAAAGCCTTAATAAGGAGTTTTGAGGAAAAACCAAGTAAAGTGTCGAAAGGTAACTACTCACAAATGAAATCAGAAACCGTTCTTCCGTTGGTGAACCGCCCCGTGGGGCGGTGGAAGAAACTCGATCCGTAGGGAGAGAAATCCGCCTGAGCGGTGCAGTTCTTGTTGAAGTGGTTGTTTCCGGCGTCCAAAATGGAATCGCCGAAGCTGAAGATCGCCCGCGCAAGATTGGAACTAGAAGACAAGCCAAGTGATAGTGGTGAGCTAGCAACAAGAATGACTAGTAGTACTTCAACAAGAAACAGCCTCTCCATTTTGTATTAAAAACACCTTATAAAATCTTAGGACCCCAAATATGAAAACTACTTTGTATGGAGGAGATCAAGGCAAGGGAAAACGTTATATAAACATATATATATATATATATATATAAATATATGAGTAAAAGGAAAGGTGACGAGGAAAAAGTACATGTCATGACGAAGTTAATGCAACAGAATGCACGAGCTTAGTGCATTAAGCGCATGCTTTATCTTGCTTGATTACCTTTGTCTATATATAGGAAAGAAAAACAGTTCAAACAGTTTTTAGCGGTCCTACAGCTGGCTCTCTCTCTCTCTCTCTCTCTCTCTTTTTTCTTCTCTCTTTTCTTTATTTATTTATTTATTTTTTTTTGGATCCGATTACACAACCGTATACATTGACAAAATATCGCTGAAAATTTGGTTTTGAGGAGGCGTCGAGGCATCTTTTGGGTGTAAAATCTTTTATGTCAAATATCGGTTTCGGTAAAGACTGGGCGTAATTTGTGTAACAGGATAATTTTGAAGAAATAACAATGGATATGAAAATATCGGAAAGTTTCAATGTTGACGTTTTTTTTTTTTTTTTGAATTATCAATATATTATATGATAAATAATAGACTTTTGTCATCCAGTGACCTATGTTTTTAGAAATATTCTAAGATTTTCTTAAAAAAATCAAAAAGAAACTAAGAAAAATAACACGTAGGCAAACAATTGAGAGAATTTATAGTTTTAAGTCACCTAATCTTAAAAATATAGTATATTGTGTATCTTCACAATTATATTTATAACAATATCTAAATAGCATGTCACAATAAGTGAGGAGCCGCCGAGGAAGGGTAGCCGCTCCTATTAACTTTATTTATTTATTTTTTTTGAAAAAATTAAATTTAAGTCCTTAAAAATCTATGACTTCTTCGTTTTACCCTTATTGAGATTCAATATTTTTATGTATATTCCCATTAAGATTCAATATTTTTAAACATGTCTACACTGAGCTTTACCTTTTACTTTTATCTCAATTTTTAAAATTAACTTTATTCTTTTTACTCATGAGCTATTGCAATATATTTTGTGATTTTTTTATTGATAAATATTTATGAAACGTTTTTTAGTAAGCTATCTCTATTTGTAGTGTATGTTTTTAAATGCTAGATCTAATAAAAATCACATTAAAATAACACAGTATATTGCAAAACAAACAATTTTTAAAATGAATCTGACAGTTTAATATAAAACCCCTACCAGTACGATTTTTTTTCTTTCCATATTCTACCATATAATTATCAAAATGTATTTTTGAAAAACTTTTAAAAAAGTTATATTGTTATTTTTTTTATTTCACATATTTCTAATCCCATTAGAATTCAAGGATTGTTTTGGAACAAAATAATGATTCGAGAAAACTGATTGTAAGTCATTTAAAATTCGAGTACTAAAATGAGATTGAACCTCCTAATCCAAGAAACATAATATGAAATTAGATAAATAAACCATTTTTGTACACTTTTTTTAAAAAAGACTATATTTTTTTTTCATTTAGAAAAAATGACTAATAGTTAAAATATTTATTAACCATTCAGTTACTCAATGATTGATTGACTAATAACAATGGATATGAAAATATCGGAAAGTTTCAATGTTGGCGTTTTTTTTTTTTGAATTATCAATATATTATATGATAAATAATAGACTTTTGTCATCCAGTGACCTATGTTTTTAGAAATATTCTAAGATTTTCTTAAAAAAATCAAAAAGAAACTAAGAAAAATAACACGTAGGCAAACAATTGAGAGAATTTATAGTTTTAAGTCACCTAATCTTAAAAATATAGTATGTTGTGTATCTTCACAATTATATTTACAATATCTAAATAACATGTCATAATAAGTGCGGAGCCGCCGAGGAAGGGTAGCCACTCCTATTAACTTTATTTTTTTATTTTTTTGAAAAAATTAAATTTAAGTCCTTAAAAATCTATTACTTCTTCGTTTTACCCTTATTGAGATTCAATATTTTTATGTATATTCCCATTAAGATTCAATATTTTTATATATGTCTACACTGAGATTTACCTTTTACTTTTATCTCAATTTTTAAAATTAACTTTATTCTTTTTACTCATGAGCTATTGCATTATGTTTATTGATTTTTTTTGTTGATAAATATTTATGAAACGTTTTATAGTTAGGTATCTCTATTGGTAGTGTATGTTTTTAAATGCTAGATCCAATAAAAATCACATTAAAATAACACAATATATTGTAAAACAAACAATTTTTAAAATGAATCTGACAGTTTAATATAAAACCCCTACCAGTATGATTTTTTTTTTTTCATATTCTACCATATAATTATCAAAATGTATTTTTGAAAAACTTTTAAAAATGTTATATTGTTATTTTTTTATTTCACATATTTCTAATCCCATTAGAATTCAAGGATTGTTTTGGAACAAATTAATGATTCGAGAAAACTGATTGTAAGTCATTTAAAATTCGAGTACTAAAATGAGATTGAACCTCCTAATCCAAGAAACATAATATGAAATTAGATAAATAAACCATTTTTGTACACTTTTTTTTTAAAAGACAATATTTTTTTTTCATTTAGAAAAAATGACTAATAGTTAAAACATTTATTAGCCATTCAGTTATCTAGTGATTGATTGACTAATAAAAATACATATTGATATTGATTAATAAATAATTGACTGTATATCAAGTGATCAATCATATTTTTTAAAATATGTTATTTTCTTTTTTTAGAAATTAATTATTTTACTAATTTAATAAAATTTATATCCGTTTGGTTGTCAGGTACCTAAGTTTTTTTTTCTAATCTCAATTTTATTTTTTCTAAAATATTACTAAAAATTATAATTAATTTTTAAAAAATTAATCAATTTTAATTTAAAACTTTTATTTTAAAGTGGTGTTCATAATGCAAGCTAAAAAAAATTGCTTTAAAAAAACTATTTACCCACGTCCGTCGTAAAATCAGAACAAAATTAACCTTAGGAGAGGAGAAACGATTCGTTTCGAGTCCAAACTCGACGTCTGTTTGTCTGAAACCTCTCACCTGCGAGACATGAGCGGCGACGCCGCCGGAGAAGATCCCCTGGCCAGAGCCACCGCCGCCGTTGACGATCTTTACCTCCTCCGGGACACTTATTTTCCGGCCAATCCCGACGACAAAACCGCCAAGTTGCAGACTCAATCCGATCTCGCTCTCAGCCTCCTCGATTCCATCCCTCCCGGTACTCCTTCTCCTTTCCGCCGCTTTCTCAAATCTTGATTCTCGTCTCTACTTTCTCTTCGCCGCGTCTTCCTTCGGTCCGTTGCTTGTCTGAAGAGCCTGAAGTTGTAGTATTGTTCTCAAAGATGTCTAACTGTTCTATCATTTGTCGAATGGTTTAAGGTTTGATTTAGGAATTTCAGTTCCTCATGTCGTTGAAAATAGATGGAATTAAGGAGTTTTTGTTAACGAATATTCTGCAAATGAATTTAGGATTTTGAGATGAAGTAGAAAATTAGCCAATCTGTTTAATAAGCTGAAACAGTTTGTTGAATCTTTTTTTTTTTTTTTTTTTTAGGCACTGTTATTCGTGAAAAAAGCTTTGAAGGTTACTGAAAATGGAGTAAAAACCTTCGTTTACGAGCTCTGTTGTGGTATAATTTTCCCGACAGTTTCTGCTCTGAACTAAAGTTCCTTTTTATTTTTTTATTTTTTTGAGGAAGCTCTGAACTAAAGTTGATAACTTCAACTTATGAAACATACTCAAAATTTTGATGCTGTTAATGCATTCATGGTTTTATGTAGAAGTGTGAATCTTATGCAATGTCATGTTTATTAATCGAATTATTGTTGTCTCAATTTCTTAGCATCTTCTGTTTGTAAGGAATGCCAAAGTAAGCAATATCACAGAGAATATCCATTCATATATTTTGTTCATGGAATTGGGATGAAATCCTATAGTGTTTTAGCTGACGTTATGTGTTACAACCAATGATATTTGGTTCCCATTTGTTTAAAAGATTGTTCTTGCCGTAAATTTATTGTTTGGCTGTATCTATATATGTAAAACATTATATCCTCTTACAGAACAAAGAAAATTTCCCCTGCAACGGGCAACTTATGAGTATCTGAGAGGAAAGATACTAGATGTATTTTCCGACTACAGGAAAGAAGCAGAGGATCATCTCTCGAAAGCCGTAAGCAATAGCAGATTTTGGCTTTGTAGTTGACCCATTTATGATGTTTATATTGAATTGAGTTTTGTAAAAATTGGATTGCCCCGTTGTACAGGTTAAGTTGAACCCATCCCTTGCAGATGCTTGGCTATGCTTAGGTAATTGCATTTGGAAGAAGGGAGATCTATCTGCAGCAAAGAATTGTTTCATTCTTGCATTAAGCAAGGTCAATGTTTGTAAGATTAATGTTTTTCATATCTGTTTCTCACTAGACTGATTGTTGTTTCTTTCTCTAATTATCAGACCTCTGTAGGTTTGTGACTATTAGATTGACCCGTGTTCTGCCTCCTTTGCAGGGTCGAAACAAAAATATACTTTGTCAATTGTCAATGCTTAATAGAAAAATAGCTCAAGGTAAGTTGTTTACATTCGATCTTGTTTTCTTGCTCTCTTTAGATGTTATTCTACATAGTGTGAGGAATCAGTTAGCTGTTTATCTATCTCACCCATGGCTCTTTTTCTTCATGCACATGAGATATTTTTGAAACCGATTTGACAATCAAGGGACAAGTTTTTTAAGTTTGCTTTTAATCTATAAATTCTTAAAATAAACAATGAATAGATGACTGGAAGAATTAGATTAACAGATACCTAGATTAAAACAGTGAAAATCCTTATCATGCTCTTATGCTTTGCCCGTTCCACAGTTAAGCTACTTTTCTGCAGTCACCTTCTGTCAATAAATTAGTCTGGTTAAAGTCTGCCCTGAGTTTTTTTTTGTTTCTCTTATTTTTCTATTATACTTCCGCCCTTGTTTTGGGTGAAGATAGTCTCTTCTGATGTGATCAATAGGTTTGTTTATCTATTTATAAGAATGAGTTATGAGCTTCATATTTTTTTTCTTTTCAAAAAGATGATGGGTGAGGATATTACGTTGGCCTTCAAAATGCGTGTTTTGTCAAAACCATGTAAGCTTTCCATCTACTTTGCTAGGTTCTGAGAATCAGGCTGAAATCATTGAAGAGAGCATTCAACATGCCAAAGAAGCTATAACTTTGGATGTCAAGGATGGCAATTCTTGGTGTAATACTCGATACCTGACCAATAAATCTTACTTCTAAGTTTCTTAGATTTCTCTTTCTTTTTTAATATTTTTTTCAATCACGTTCTTTTTTTTTTTTTTTTTCCCCTTAATATTTATTTTATGCTACTTAATCCAACTTCTCATAATCATGCCATATTGACAGATAACCTTGGAAATGCATGTCTTACTAGTTTCTTCGTGACTGGTGCTTGGGATCACGACAAACTTAGGCAGTCTTTGAAGGCATACCAAAATGCTGTAAGTGTGCAGAGTAAGCACTTCCCTAGGAATCCATTTGACTGGTTTCTTAACTGCATTTAGTTTCTTGGTATTCATTTTTATAGAGGGATTATGTAATAACTCTTGTTTTGTCATTTGGGTGGGTTCTTTACAAATCCGGAAGTTACTCAAAATGTTTTATGATGCACATATTTCAGGAGAAAGATCAGAGAATGAAGTCCAATCCAGACTTGTATTTTAACTGTGCCACTGTAAGTTCGGTTTTCCTTCCCGGTTCTTCCTTCTAAATGATCCTAAGAGTTCAAGTAGGGGATAGTAATGATCATCAGTTTAGCTTGCAGTATATGAAAATTGAAAAGGCTTGTAGCATAACTTTGAAGTTATGAACTTATGTACTTTTTGACTGTCTTGCGTGAGTGACCATGAGAAGTTGATCAGAGATTAAATACAATCTACTTTATCATTTTTTTTTCCTATTTGGATTCTAAAGGTCCTTTCAGAATCTTTAATGACGTGTTCGTTAGTTGGTCCCATCGGACCCATCCTTGACAATGAAATCTGTCTTCAATTTATCTTATTGGCATGGCAAGAACTCTGATTTATATTGGCGTTACGATAACCTAATAAACTCAACTATTTTGCATATTATTGGAACTTAAGCAAAAGAGTGGTTCCTTGTGGTTTTTGTTGTGTTCATGTCTAAACGAAAGGCTGGGCGCGAAGTATGCTTATATTAATTTCTTATTTTTTATTTTATTTTTAATTATAGTTGTCAAAATATTTCCATGGAGAGAATAACAACGAGAAAGAAAGAAAAAGCACAATCACCGTTTTAGTTGTTGTCTTGAATAATAGTAGATATGGTAAGAACGTTGGTGATTTTAAAATTTCTCGTGAGTTTGATAGCTCAAGTCATACCACTCATATGAACTTGTTATTATGCAGGTGCCAAGTATTATTGTATATGCATGTTGTCTTGTGCTATAACTTTGACTCTGAGTTTCAGGTAAACAAATACCTGGAGAACTATGAGAGGGCCCTCACTGGCTTTGAAGCTGCTGCTTTAAAGGATCCTGGTCTCAAGGCTACCGAGGAGGTTCAGAAGATTGTTAATCTTCTTGACAAGATAGATAACCTTTTGGTAATGCGTTTCTCTGTGTATTGCTGTATTACGGGGTCTCCAATATGTGCTCTCTCTCTCTCTCTATATATATATATAAATATATATATATATATATATATATTTGGAAGATGTCCTTGGCGACGGATAAATTTAGAAACTGATTTCCAATCAAGTCATAGATATAAATGGTAGGATCAGATATATTCTTGTATTGCTTCATAAATTAGTCTCTAACAAGCATTCTACTTATGGGACACTCAGTAGTCAACACTGTTATTTACAAACAACATAATGTTAGTCTATTGTAATCGCTGTTTTATTTTGTTTTATTTTAGTATCCTGTAAAATATTTTAAAATCTCTTATTTAAAATGGAAAAAACAAAAAGGAGAAAACCTGTTAATATCCATCTGTAGAGAAAGCTTGTTCTTGAAACTCTCTTCCCCTCCCCCCCCCCCCTTAAACAGGGATATGCTAAAGCCAAAAGACTTGCATCAGTAGCATCATCTCTGACTGCTGTAAATTGTAAGCAACCTCGACTCTGAGTTCATGCTCATTTACCGGTTGAGTGAGAGCTTTGTCATTTTTCCTGTTTTATTTGTTACACTCATTTTATTTGGGTTACCTTTTCTTCTATTAGTCAATTCCTCCTATAGAAAGGGTACTATTGATGATCTGCTGGAGGGCATGAACAAAGGAGTGGCATTAGTGGGAAAAGTGCTATTCTTCATCAAACATGAGAATGTTGCTCCCTTGTAAGTCCTCTGGTTGACGGACTTTTGGTTTTCTACTTGAGTACTGTAATTTATTTTTTGTCTTTGGTTGTTCTGCACTGGCATTACTTCATGTTGCTAAAATATGAATTATAAGTGGTCAAGTGAATGAGCTCCTTCCCTCTTTCTCCCTTCTTCTTCATCAATCTTCCGAACCGTCCTCTTGTCTCTAAATTTATTAAAAGTTGAGATTACTTCTATGCCTTTATTTATTTCCCCTTTTTTTTCTTTTTCCAGGTACTACTTGATATGTGATTCAAAACAAACATGCTTTATTCTATCAGTGTACGGTGTGCAATATGATGTGGTAAGGGTTATCTAATTAAAGTTCCCGTATCTTTAATTCATCATTATCACTTTTCCTTTTACTTAAAAGATATTCTTATTATTCTTCAAAAAGTCTGGAATCAACTGTGTAATTTTCGTTCTTTTAAGTAATAATAAGTTGTAGCTGGGACAGTAGTAAATCCACTCAGTAAAACCTATTTCAGGGGTGAATCACCTCATGTGTTACCATACAATTGTTAACATGCGAAACTGCAGATTTTTTTTTTTTTTTTTTAAATCTTTTATTTTTCCTTCAGGATTCAATCATAATTCTTGCCAAATCTTGGTCAATTTAGCTTTTTAACCTCCGTGGTATGAGCGTGAGTTTTTTTGTGCAAGTATAAACATTTTTCCCTGCAAGACCCAGTTTCAAATATACTTCTATGGCTGTCATTATGTGATGAAAGTACCCTTGATTTTTGCAATTTCAAAAAATGCATATTTGTGAATGTAGTTTATCGGATGGGTTTTAGCGTCTCCCAGTTTCTGCATTCTCGATTTTCTACACCCATGTCAGAACTGGCATTTGTGCTTTGATCTCTGACGTAGTCAAGGATGATAATTGGTAGATCTCCTAAAGATGACAGTTACTATGCCGATGTCTTGTTTTTTATACACCTAGTAGTTTCTGAAAGAACTACTCAAACCTTGTCCTTGCAGGTCAGAGAAGGAGATCAGCTAGCAGTATTGGAACCTTTTTATCGCCATATCGATTTATCTTGGAAGGAAAAGGTACTTCTGTCACTTTATTTATCCAACTTAGATGTGATCGGCTGATTAGACCAACTTGCTCAAACTTGAGTATAATATTCTTAAACGGGACGTTCTACCACCGAGCTGTATTTACTTGTGTCCTTTATTGATCTTGCCAGATTTACCAGTTCAAATCAATCCGTGTGGATTTCTTAGAACAAGTTCTTGTGAATGGGAAGGCTCTATCTCCTCAGCAAGCAGTTCATTCCTCAATTTTGGCCCAACATAAACCGACATAAACCAAGAACTGCTGTTCAGAATTGAGTATTTGCATGCGGCTGCTCCAGTGTTATTTAAACTTAATCGTTTGTATATAGAACTAGTGGATGAAGAAAATTACGTGGTTCCTGCCCTGACCGAAAGCCGGCTGCGGAAGACGGGCAAATGGCGTTCTTGCAAATTTTATCTGATTTACATATGATTTTTCATTCTTTGGGAGAAATTTTCGGAGTTCTTGCCTTGATCAAAATCCAGCAGTGGAGGGAACGAGTAAATGGTAACATTGTGAATTTGTGATGGGGATTTTCTAGTGCCTTTTTTTTTTTTAAATTTATTAAACACAGTTCTTTTGAGTTCTTATGATTCACATGTGATCTTTTTTTTTTTTTTTTGGGTGTAATTCTTTGTAGTACATGCGTCGAGTTCTTGATGTAATCAAAAGCCACTGAGTGAAGAACAGGAAAATGATTGATTGTGATCGAGTTTGCGTATGCTTTGATTGAGTTTTGTGAAATGGTATTATTTCCCATATCTAACATATATGTATATATATTCCACTGACGTTTATCGTCTAATACAAGTTAAGCATGTCATTACTTAGGAGCTTTCCGTGTGTAGAAAACCACCACTAGATCAATTGCACTATACTACAACGGCATAATTTTATTAGATAAAAATATGAACATATATAACAACAGAATATAGGGTAGAACTGTGGTAAAGTCTTTTATATATACCTTATCGATAGGGTTTATTTTTAAATCGTTCAGATATAATCAAATAGTTGAGACGTTGCTTGTATACGGTAATTATGATACACTTTTCCATATAGTAGTATTTGACTAATAAATTAAAAAATAATAAAAAATAATAATTTTAAAAAAATTCAACCTCCTTGCCGACAACGAATCCCGCCAACCCCCCGCGTCAGCGTCTACCCAGTCCCTCCCCTCCCTCCTTCCCAACCCCGGCGACGGGAACCTACCCTCCCCCCTCCCCCCAACCTTCCACCACCGGTAGATTTTTTTAAAATTATTTTTTTATTTTTTAATTTATTAGTTAAATACTACTGTAGGATAAAGTGTATAATAATTACCGTACACAAGTAACATCTCAATCGTTTGATTACATCTGAACGGTTTAAAAATAAGCTTTATCGATATGATATATAAAAAGAGTTTTACCGCAATTTTACTCTAGAATATATATTCATTAAAAAAAAAAAGATAATAATAGAATATATATGTTAAGAATATACCTATCAATTTTTTATACCAAATCTTTTATGAGATCAAGTAAACAATTTATTTTCTAATTAGTGAATTTATTTATAAAAGACTAAAAGGGAAATTTTCATGAATTCCTCCCTGTATTATGTTATTAGTGTTAACATATCCCGTGAACTATGAAATGTATATGTTATACCAAAGAATTATAACAATTATGTCAAAATACCTCATCTGTTTATTTCTGTTAGTATTTCTCTCATTTTTAATGTTAAAAAGCCCCTAATTTTTATATTTATCTCAAGAAACCCTGATCTTTAATATTTATGTCAAATTATCTCATCTGTCTTATTTTTATTGATCTAGAATTACCTAATAATTATAAACTTTGTTAGAATAGGTAAATAAATTATTTTTATTCTAATAGAATAATATATACTTTTTTTTTGACACACTATTTTCTATGTTACTTATTTTAATTCAAGTTTTTACAAACGATGTTGAAGTTGGTCTAAAGATTCACGAGAGGAGGAGGAGGGTTTGTCTTAGTATTTAAATTAAAAGTGACGGTCTATATCATGTTTTCCTATTATATATAATTTGTTTGAAGTTTCGGACGAAGATAAAAAGTTATGAAATCTATACTTTACCGTGTTTATTAGCATGCCCTTGTTTTTGTCCGACAAAATACTACCCGTTGATTAAAGACTCATCTTATATATATGGATAGGGTCAAATGTGCCAGATGATCTTGTAATTAATCGTTAAGAATTTTAAGTCCTCTGCTTAGTTTTCGTTTTTCGTTGTCTATCCATTCAATTGTTTTCTTACATGTCATTTTGACAGAAGCGTCAGAACTTCAAATAGATAGCGGTTTAATGATCGTGTCGGAAGTTTCACAATATTTCGAGATGTGGATATTACTAGAATACTCATAATAACCAACAACTGAAAAAACCAAAAAACAAAAACAAAAACGCACAATGGAAATATTGAGAGAGGAGAGAAAAGTTATCGGTGAATTTTTTTTTTTTTACACGTAATATTTCTAATACAAAGGACGATAGATTAAGCATACACTTATAGCTTTATCTCTCACTTTGGTATGAGAGGAAATATTATTCCTCATATCCCAATCCGTTAATGATACTTTTCACTTTATTGATTTTAGTCTCAATAAAATCTTCCCCATTTACGTTTGACCATGCACCATTATGGGTGGACAAATTAGACTACCAAAAAAAAAAAAAAAAAATCCAACACGTCTGACTACATATTTCTACCAAAAGAAAAAATATATATAACACATATTTATTCACTTTATTTGATAATTTCCTTACCATATCTATGACTATATTAAAAGAGTAAAGTTTTCTAAAAATACTATTCAAAAATTTGATTAAGTTACTTTGTCTTTTTGTGATGATATCTTTTTTTTTCCTTGATTTCTATTTTTTTTTCTTTAATAACTTTATTAAATGTGTTTTTTTATTCTTTTATTTTTTACTATAAAATATTATTGAAAACTTTGACATTTAAGTTTATAAAATAAATATTTAACAATTTTAATATGTATGTACTTCACACGTGTGTAGCACGTGATTTTAATTAATTATAAAAAAAGTGCCAATTTGATTTGATATGTTGTAAAATCCAACTAATATATCTCATATAAAGATGGTATGTGGATTGATCATTAAGACTGATTTGGGGATTTCACATTTATAATTATGATTGCTCTAGCTTTTCTTTATAAATGACAATGTTATTAGGATGTATTATAAGAGAGGTTTAAAAAAACATGAAATTAGGGGGGGTAAGAGTTTTTCTTGTAAAATTTTGATTCTCGTATGAATTAAAGCAGTAACTAAAACAAGTCGTAGTCTCGTACAAAGACCAACTTGTTGAATGTTTTATACTTGTTTATTTTATTTTGTAATTTTTATTGTTCTCAAGGGTGTCTGATTCCTAACATGATTTGCGGAACATTTAATGTTCAAAATTCTATCTCGGATATATATATATTTATATATTTAGAGTTACCAATAATTGCACAATGCAAAAAACTACTGGTTAGGAAATATTTACGTTGATTGATAAGATAGTAACTTTATGGGTTAATGAGAAAAGAGGAATCGATATTTTACCTTCTGCGTTTGTCCCCCCCTTATATGGCATGGTCATTGATAAGATTAATGTTACAACCGCAGGCACTTAAGTTCGAAAAATATTATGCTTTACTTCATCATACACGCATACATTAATTAATTATTTTCATTTTTATTTTATTTTAGTAGTATCAGTCTCTTCTTTTGCACACCACGGGGGGCAAATATAATAATATTCCAACCTCTAGTATACACAAAAAGCTTGGTTTTGTTTGATCATATATGCTATATTTAGTTTTTATTTTTTTATTTTTATTTTTTTTACGTGTTGCTGTCTTCAGCCTTTAATTTAAAGTCCAATTTTTCAGTCACTTTCCACATCGGTTGATTATTTTTTGAGGATATCCGTGTAGAAGTGGTTATTGTATATTTGGTACTTCCCTTCAAGTTGATCATGTTTTATTCTACTGTAGACAATTTAATTGTCCCAGTCAAATGTCAATGTCAACATAAGTAGTGTTACGGAAACCAATTTTAATTACAATTCTTAAATACGAACTCACATGGCAGTAGATTGTCTTTTTTTTTTTTTAATTATTGGTAAACATAATTAATTGATGTGACAATCATTTAAATAACTATCAATAAAAAAATAATAACTCGCATGTCACTTAATTAGTTGGTATTCAAAAATTAATATTAAAATTGATGTTCCAAACATTTTTCATATTGTATTTAGTACAAGAAAATGTAATAATAATACATTTAATTTTTTCTTTTAGTTTTTGTACAATGCTCTATTACATATATATATATATATATTTGGTTATAAACTGTCGGAGAATTTTTTGGTGCGTAAGAAAAATTGTCATAGATTTTTTAACTTATGATATGATTATGATATAATCTAAGAAACTTTAATCAACAATATTTTTCTCTTCATAAGCTACCACAAAATTGTCCTCAATTTTTAAGCTTTGAAATTACAACGAGATTTTTTTAAAAATAATTTTTTATAGATTAATAATGACAATATTGTTAGAAAAAGACAAAAAAATATAAAAAATAAACAATTAAAAGTCAAATTGTAACATATGTTATTCTTGGTATTAAATTTGATAATGCATTGCATTTGCCACCCTTGACATTAAAAGTAGCGTTACTGTAGAGAATGCTTTTGTTATTTATAAGTTTGATTGATATTGACACAAAAGTTTGAGATTGGATTAATTGGAGATTCTCGAACTACTACGAGCCAAGTTCAATATATTATTGAAATAATCAAGGGATATCATGTATCATATTTATCAAAAATAAATAAATTAACAGTTGACAATGAAATCAAAATTATTAGGATGCCAATTTGCTATATGAATTATGTTAATTTTGCTATACAAAGATAATCTGATTATAAAGAAAAATATTAATCGACTCCTTAAAAATTTAACTCCACACAACTCTGCAACACTCACCACATACGTTAATTTACACACATGTAACAAAAAGAAAAGGATAATTTAAAACAACTCTCTCCATCATTAGGAAACTACATATTTTGAAGTTTGCATTTTAGTAATGGGAATTTATGTCGTTTTTAACTTTCACTATTAGTATAAAAGAAATAAAATAAAATGAAATAAAATTGTTTAACCATTGGATTAACATTTCAACAGCTTGATCTATAGTTGAGAGCGATTCATAAATCAAACAGTTAAAAAGTAAATTTTAACAACGAAAACAACAGTTCTTAAATTTTATAAAATTAAAGGAAAAAAACAATTCATATCGTAAAAGTTCTTTTTATTAATACATAAAGCAATAATAATGAACACGAATAGAAACTTAAAAAGTTAAAATAAAACTTCCTATTGAAAAAAAGACAAGGACTACACGCTACCCAAAAAAAAAAAAAAAACTTTTAATTAGTTTTAATATATTTTTGTAGCAATAAAGAATTAGTTTTTTTTTTAAATCATTTGGGGTTGTAGCAATAAAATCGTCAATGCACTTGGTTTTTTTTCTTTCCATTTATAGTTATTTATTTCCACTTAGTTAAAAAAAATTTTTTTTTTAACAAGCCGATGAGTGACGATGTAAATCAGTAAATAGATAAATAAGCTTGAGGAATGACAACACAAATTATCGAGCCGATATAGTATCAAAGATGATGGTTAGAATTTGACGACATGATATAATGTAAAAAATTGGCAACGTGGGGACCATTTTAGAAAATCACGTGAGATTTCCAACATATGGGAACATAAAATGATAAAGAGGATAGGTACCATTTATATAGGTCTAATTAACTTTGGAATAATTTCAGTGACACAAGATTTTGTCAAAATAAGCCAAATATTTTCATCTACAATTGCGTGCAGAGATGCATTAGTAAAAGTGGAAACATGACAGTTGTTTAGGAAGCCGAATGTCAACCATAAGTTTTATACAAACACACACACACACAAACACGACAAAAGCTATAAGTAACGAACTTTAGGGCATGCCATAAAATTAAATTATTGCGGCCTATATATACGTTATAAGTATCAACATATTCGAAGAGAGATTGAACCTCTTTTGGATCCAACACACACACACACACACACACACACACACACACACACATATATATATATATAGAGAGAGAGAGAGATGGGGAAGAATAGAAACTATGAAGTTGCAGAATCGCATCCCATGAATGGCGGAGAAGGGCCTTTTAGCTATGTTCAAAACTCCAACTATCAGGTATATAGGGAATATATAGTTCCTTTTCATTTGCGTATTATCTCATGTCATTTCATATATTTTATGGTATTTTTTTTATGTAAATATTTTTTTTTATATGTATATGATCTCAAAATTAATGTGTATATTATTGACGTTTGTTTATTATTTAAAAAAAAAAATCTTTAGAGGGGAGCTGTGGAGGCTTCCAAAGAAATGATCAAGGAAGCAATTATCAAGAACTTTGACATCAAGAAAACACTTTCCTCTTCTCCAAACAGAATTAGCGTAGCCGATTTAGGGCTGTTCCACTGGTCCCACCACTTTCCTTGCTGCCCAAAACATACTTGAATCCCTACAACTCAAATACCAACTAGAAAACGACCAAAAAGATTTTCAAATTCCAAAATTAACATTCCAAGTCTTCTTCAACGACCACTTCACCAACGATTTCAACACGCTTTTCAATTCCCTCCCTCCAGACCGAAACTGCTACACGTGTGGCGTTCCGGGCTCATATTCCACGGTCTCTTGTTTCCCGAGTCCTCTATTCGCTTCATTCACTGCTCTTATTCGCTTCATTGGCTCTCCAAAGTCCCCGAACAAGTTAGGGACAGAAACTCCCTTGCCTGGAACAAAGGGAGGATTCATTACACAAACGCAAGCAAGCATGTTGTGCAGGCATATGCGAGTCAATTCGCAATGGATATGATGTAGTTCCTACGTGCCCGAGCTGAAGAACTTGTCGTCGGAGGGCTTATGGCGCTTCTTGTGCCCGCGGTACCTGACGTTCTTTTGCCTTCTGATACCACAAATGGAACGGAAAGGACCTTCTCGGATCTTGCCTAATGGACATGACCAAGACGGTAAGTTACTCGATATTTTTTCTTCTTCTTCTTCTTTTATTTTATTTTATTTTATTTTTTTCCTGATAAATGATCATTTGTTTAAACAAATTGAACATTTTACTTACCCAATTTTTTCGTAAATTTATGTAGGTTATGCATATTCAAAATTAATAAATGTATTAGTACTCAAAACACATTTTATTGTTATCATTAATTGATTTCGATAAACTAATTTAGCTTGTGTTTGGTGTATGGATTTGGAATGAAATTTTTGATTTAAAGTTGGCTGACTTTTAAAAAACGTGTTATAACTTTTATTAACTTTTTACTAAACAAATAAAAATTGAGATAAAAATTTTATGTTTGAACCTTAAAACGAACGCACCTTTATCCTTTCAAAATATACAATATTATTCTTGTAATATAAATGTATATACATATACTTAAATATAATATGCACTGTTAGTAGAAATAGTCCCTAATATATAGTTGCATACTAATATGTCAATAAATGGTACAATCAATCTTTATTTTTTTTCTTCAAAATTTTGTTTATAGCCCCTCTTACAGAATTCTCCTTCAATTCTTAAAAAAGTGTTAATTCAATAAGGTAATATTGTTTTTGGTTGCAGGGATTAGTGAGGGAAGAACAAGTGGACAATTTCAATCTGCCCATGTATTACACATCACAAAGCGAATTGAAGGCCATTATTGAAAGAAATGAGCATTTTAGCATTGAAAAAATGGAGAAGCTGAATAACCCTAAAGAAGCTAGCATGTTCAAATGCCGACCGTCGAAATGCGTGTTTTGTACCTGAGAGCTGCTCTCGAAGGATTTCTCGTTAAGCATTTTGGCGCTGAGATCATGGATGAGCTGTTTAAAAGATTCTCTGAGAAAGTTGCTGAATCTTCCTTTTTCTTAAACCCTGAGAATCATAAGTCTATTGTTCTCTTTGTCCTGCTTAAGCGCAACTCTAACTAGCTATTATTAGTCTAATAATTTATCCAAATAAATACCTGGATAATTAAAACCCAAAAACAAAAAACAAAACAGAGGCTATAGCCTGAGGCGAGAAAAGTTAACTAAATGATTATAATGTATCTCCTAGTCTACTCCTACAGCTTATTAATTTAAGCTTTGTTATTGAGTATTATATGAAAGATAAAGTTTCCATACATGCTTATAGTTTTCTTAAATAAGATAATATCTTTTTTTTTTTTTCCTGATCAAGCTCATTATTTGCTTAATTAACTATGATGTTTCGCTTAACTAGTATCTTAATTGGTGAAAAGAAAACGAGGTTAGATTCCTTGTTTAGGCTGTATTGAATTTCTTTGGCTGTCGTCCAATGGATGCAAACTTGCAGTTATACGTTTTTTTGTGCAGGAAATTAGTGTCTCCAATATTGCTTTTTTTTTTTTTAAATAAAAAAAAAAAAAAAGCCGACAACCTTAGAAACAACAAGCTGTCAACAAACGTCTCGAATATATATTAAGAGGGAAATAAAGGTGATATTGATAAAAAGACATTATAATTTGATTGGAGGCAAGAAAGTTTTACAGTTTTGATAACTGCGTGGATTTATGGTTTGAGATAGAATTGGCTTTAACTGCGAGAATATTCTAGCAAATACTGTCATTCTCTTTTATGTAATTTCATTATTAGTTCTAATTCATTGAGATTGTAACTAATCTCGTATTAAATCTCTTTAAATCGTAAATTTTTAGTGATTTGGATATTTTTAAGTTTTCAGTTTTGTCATTAAAATTTTATAGAATTATATTTTGACCCAAACCTTTGAAAAACGTTTCACTTGCATCTCTACAATTTTCCAGCACTACATTTTGACCCTGCAACATTTTATGAAATGATCAGATGTTAACTAAATTAGTATATTAATTTGCAATACCTGTTTACTAAGAGAATATTGATGGATTTAACTAAATTTCAGCCTTAACCATCAAAATTTTTTTTATTAGTATTTGATCTTATAATTTAAAAGAGCTCTCAAAAAATCAATTTGAGGTGAAAAAAAAAAAAACTTAAAACACTTTTATAGTATATGTTACAACACGAGCAAAATACTTGGTTTTAATTTCTGTTACAAGAAATAAGATATCTAAGTGAAAAAAGAAATGTATTCGACCCAACTTAAGAAAGTTCCGTATATTACATCTTTTCGTTCCTAAAAAAAATGATAACCACAACTCATTCCATTTTAAACAACAATGACTCTTCGACGCAATTATGTTATTGTCATCTTTTCCTATGAAGAAAAACGAAACAAAATTTAATAATATTCTATTTTACTTTTTAGCAAGCAATTAAAATAAACTTATGGTACTTATTTTATAAAATATTAACATTGCAGAATTATAACCCAAGATTTATGAATAAAATCTCAAGAAATTTCTCACATCATTGAGCTTGAATATGAATTCAAGATACACAATTTGCGGTCTGAAAAAGAAAAAAAAAAAAAAAAAAACAAAGAAAACAAAGAAAAAACAACAACAACAAATGTCTAAATTAGTTTATTTTCATGAAGGACGTAAAGTCTTAAGCCCCTCAACTTTTTTTATTTGTGTTTTTATATATATATTTGATCTAATTTTACAAATAATTCCCTAAAAAATTAAAAAAAAAAGTTTATTTTATTACTTAAAAATTTGAAAATTTTACTTTAGATGAAAGCCCAAACTAATATCTCTAATACGTAACAATAACTTTGTCCTTTGAAAATAGCTTTGAATTTTATTAAAATAAGTCTATTTGTTTTCTAAAATGACAGCTTAATTTTTCAAGGATCCTTATGATAGTTGTCACATGATGCCAAATGGCTCGACGACGGAAGATCGTCAATCATAATCACCTATATTCTATCTCCAATTATTTCCGTATTAAGTTATCCATTAATTCGAGTATAGTGCTTCATACAGGATCATTTTACGCATCTAAAAAAACAGACATAATTGAAAAATATATGAATTGAGAGAACCGGTTGCCTTTGCCTTGCTTTTTTTATTTTTAATTTTTGGGGATATGACATTGTTTGTAGTTTCCTTTTGGATGTAGGTGGTCTATGGAATAAATTAAATAAATGATTGTATTAAGAACATCAATTCTAATAAATAAATTTTTGAATTCTAACAAATGTGGTTTTTTAGTTATTATGTTTTTTATAAATAAATATAATATTTTAATTTTAATTGATATGATAATTATTTAAGATATATAAATTAAATAATGAGATTAATACTAAAAAAAATATTAAAGTTGATGTTCTTAGCATTATTTTTAAACAAACATTTTTTCTCTCTTTTTTATCTTAATTATTAAAATATATTGTTAAAAATATCAAGATGTTTTTTCTCTAGTGTATGGTTAGAACTAGGAACCCCTCTCTCTTTTTTTTTTTTTTTTTTTAAAAAAAACTTGGGAACGGGGATATTCAAACCATGTACTTTTTGGTATAATCAAATATAGAATTACCGTTAGATCATGCCTGCAATCACCTTTTTTTTTTTTTTTTTTTCCTTTGATTACTCAATGTCAACTCTTATAGCATTAAAATTAGTAGAAATTTATAAAGGTCTTAGCATCATATCATAATTATCTCCACTTATTCTTTACAAGTTTACACGTAGCCTCCTCTCTCTCTCTCTCTCTTTTTTTTTTTTTTTTTTTTTTTTTTTTTTGCGTTCTAATTTTCTATTTTATTTTCACTACTTAAAATTATCGTTATATATTTACCAAGTTTCGTATTTCCCACTTGTACCTTTTTCTTCTCTTTCAAATCCTCTCGCATGCTTTATATTTCTCCTCTTATTTAATATTTATTCTTTAAATTGACAAAAGACAGAACTTTGAAGAGAAAAAAAATGCAGAAGTAATAAATTTAGCAAAATAATTTTTTGAATGTTGCTATTGACTTTTATGAAAGTCTAATTCTTTTAAAATTTACTAGTTTCAACAACTAAATGACCTTGATCCCGACCCCGACCCCGGCCCCGGCCCAATCCCAAGGCCTTCCAAGACAACCCTGACCCCTAGCCCCCTAACACTAGGCACGAGCTAACACCAACCCCATCCTCGAGCCAATCCCAGGCTTGAATCAACCACAACTCAGGGTCCAACTGACCTCAACCCTTGATCCCGATCTCGACCCCGACCCCAAGCCGACACTAACCCTAGACCTGGACTAGCCTTGACTCCGACCTTAACATTAACCCATATATGAAGTAATACAGTCTAGGATACCAAAAGTACGTCATATTAGATAATGAAATTGATCGTATAAAACTTTAATCGTGTTAAACAATGATTTTACCAAACATTGTATTATTGTGTAAAATACTACAATATAATGCACAAAGATAGTCCGAGAAACATGCTACATAAAATAGGCTGTACAATCTCATCTGACAGCAAACAACATAAAATCCGAGAAGTGATCACCAAGTGATGAAGTATCAAACACCTTACAAACAAGCAATTAAATTTAATTTCCCACTAATGCTTTTGTATTATTGCTGCTTATAGTAGCCACTTTGGTGCGGAGGGGGGTGGTACGGAGATGGAACTGTGTAAGGAGGCCGGGGCATGGAACCGGATTGTTGTGCATGAGCATTGTAGTATGGACCCCGCCAGCTGGGGTATGCAGGTTGGCCGTATTCGTGGCCTGGGGGAGGCTGCTGTTGGACCTGAGGAGGGTATGGAGCCCCGGAGGGAGGTGGTACGTGGTAAGGTGGCTGGTGCGGCGGCTGCTGTGGTGCACTGTAAGGAGGCGAGCTGTAAGGAGGGGCAGGGTGACCATATCCAGCCATGGCAGGTTGCTCCGGAGGCTGGTAGTATGGCGCTGATTGAGGACGAGTATCTATCTGTGGTTGTGAACTGGACCTCTGAGTCTGATGGCCCGCGGGAGGATAGCTGCCGCTGTTGTACGCACCTGTAGTTTTATTGTCCTGGAAGGAGAGACCGGCCATTTGCCTCTGCACATCTTCAATCATTTCGCGGCACTGCATGTTTCTGGTCATTACAAAATCACTGCACTGCTGCTTCACATTCGTTATAGCGTCCTGTTTTAGGCATTGAAAAAGCGAGTCATTTCTGGATTTATTGACCACATAAAAGTTGAATACAATGCTGTGAATTCATTAAGATTGATTACAATTTGTAAGATATCAATTTAAGCAAAGAAAAAAACAAAAACCAAAATTATTTTCTTTACCTGAAGAGTAACATAAAACTTTAACCCCTCGTTGATGTTGTCCTTAATTTCTCGGAACTTCGCTATGCCAGCTTGAATCTGCTTGTAACATTTCTCACGAGATGCTGCAACAAGTTAAGAGAGGTAAATATACATTCACTAAAAGGAGAATAACATACCTCATTGAGTGGGAAAGTGAACAAAGATAGCATTGTGAAAGCAAGGAATAAAGTTCTAAAGTGGAACTAAAACGGTGCACCTCCCAAGGAAAATGTTCAAAAATTAGGGAACGAATACAAGTCATACAACCCAATAAAGAAAGGTATAGAGTATTGAAACGTGAAATGTAAGTCTGACCAGTTGGCAGCAGATTTAAACTTCAGACTAAGTGGCAACAGACACTGAGTAATTCAGATACATAGGCAAGGAAAAGATGGACACGGACCAACACCAATTTATAGATCTGGGACTGGTCATGTGGTATGAACTCAATAAAAGCATATTCTAGCAATTTGCTTGGTTAATCAAGACCGGGCATTTCCTTTCAAATCCATCTGACAGATTTAAGATGAAAGGAAATCTTGATGTTTATATAAACATCAAAGCATGCTAAAACCTATTTCATTACAAAGCACTTTTATAAGAAAGAGAATCGTTGATTAGCAAATCATAAACTAGAAGGCATTACCTTTGTAATCTTCAAGATTAAAGATGGCAGAAAAGTCCTCATTTTGTGCCTGCGCAAGACAAACACTGATTAAGAAACACAATAATACTCCATTGCAATGACTTATTTCGCTACTAAACAAATACATATTAGATAATGAAGAGTTCAACTGATAAAGAGAAACCACCAAAATTTAATTCAAGTTCAGAGATGAAAAGGCAGTTGTTATCCACTTTGAAAGAAATGGTTCCATTCATTTTACATGGAAAATGATTGCTGCCGTCTATTCCAAGAATTTACCATAGGACATGAGATATTTCCAGCCTACTTCTATCGACGCAATGATTTCTAAAAGAAGGAAAATACAATAAATAGGACTATTGATAAATTCAATTTATCAATTTTCTTTATGGTCGTGCTATTTTTACTTGTCATATTTACTACCATTTTCTCTATGCTAACTGTTTACTTATTTCTTCTTATCCAAAATCAATAGTACTTACTTAAAAAAACGATCACACAAACAGATTTAAAAAATAGCAAAAACTGGTTCAAGTTAGTTCTTAAATCCGAATTTATAGTGGTTATGATTATAGCCCACCAAAAGAAAAGAACCAGTGGGGGATGAGAAATGTGACAATTTAATTCAGGATTTCACTCGGTCAATGTAGATTATCAATTTCATTTAGAAGGCATTACTGACAGTACAACGTTACAAACAATACTCCATCACAAAAAGATATTGCAAAAAACGAACGGCAAACTATGGTTTATTGTAAATGACCTGGATTTGCAGCAATAATTGTTCTTGTGCATCAATATTTTGGGCAATTTCTTCACAAATATGATCATACTTTGATATCTCCTTTTTGAAAAGATCCTCATAGGAGCCAGTTGATGTCATCAACTTTGGTAATATATCATCCTAAAGCCATATGAAAAAAAAAAATTAGCCCAAAATAAAAAATAATAATTAAAAAAATAAAAATAAAAAATAAAAAAATTTCTTGATGTAGCAGAGAGGCATCAAAATTAACAGAATAGCAAAATCAAAAGGGACAAGACAACTATTGACCACGATAACATTCTTTTTCAACTATCGAAATTTGCAGCCTGTAATAAAGGGAAACAAATAATCAAATATTCACGTTTTGAACTTTAATATACAGTGACATGACCAAATTTGTAATACAATCAGAGAATTGAACCAACCTTCCTTTTCATCTCTTTGAGCATGTCTTCAAGACCAGCCCGTTCAGCACCAAGAGTTTCCAACTGCCTCTGCATTATTGAACACAGACAAAATCAAACGTCACAAAAGATCCAGCAAAAGAAGACACCATCTTCAGTATTAAGATTACTGAAATAGGCTCAGATTCTGTTTCTTTTCACCATAAATTAGTTTCAGGAGGCAGAGCCCTTTGTTCCCTTGGTTCCACAATTATTTTCAAATTATTTTCTGATACATTTTGTAAAATTAATATTTGTTGTATATTGGCATGTATTCCTTGAAGCATTTTTTCTTCCATTTATTTAAAGTATAAGATAGGCCTAACTTGAGTCTATTAGGTTTTCAAAAACCTTCATTTAAAGAAAAAGATAAAACAAACAAATTACAAATTACAAATTACAAATTACAATCACGTAAGTCAACATACCGCATGTTCATCATCTTATGAGAATCATGGTTGGGTTGCATATGCAAGCCAGCATAATTTAATTTACTAATGTTTGTACCACAACTACAAATGTTTAAAAGACTAATCTACACTTTAGAACTTTTCAGTTACTAACATTCAAGGTGATGAAGGGGAAAAAAGGGTAGTACATGCAAGTATAAACTTGAAAATAGTAGGAGCCCCTCACCTTCAACAAACTTTTACAAATTGGTTAGTTCAATCAAATTCTTCACTACCTAACTTCTAGGAGGGACATTATTATGTGTTAGTATTAGATCTCGAACTTTTTAAAGACAAGCACAGTAAGTCCACATCTATATCATAATGATATGACACCTCGTTTGGCGTTCGAGTTTAAACTCAAAATTTTCATCTCAGTTTTTGTTTTTTTCTGAAAAAGTTTTTGTCTTTTATGAAAAGTCAACACAAATTTTCAACTCAAACTTAAAATTTTCAACTCAAACTCATTCACCAAACGGAGGGTAAGAACAGAAAATGAATAAATTTCCCCTTCTATTTCAGGTGGAACAACCACAGGTCATGCTCATATTCTTCAAACCAGAATACATTCCATCTCTGATCAAAACGAAATGACAAAAACAAACGATGTAATTCCGTATTTAGTACACTACTATTAGATGTCATAACAAAGAAACAAGAATGAATGTCATAAAAGAAACAACTTTACCTTTTAAAACGTAGCTTGAACCATGTATCATTAAGCAAGAACATCATAGCACAGAAACTCATGACAACAGACGAGATATATATCACATGAAATAAATGCACAAGTTGTTTGGCTTGAAAAGATTACCAAGCTTTGTTTCAGTGCCCCAAGAATAGCATCTTCATTAGCATCCAAAGACATTATTGGCCTGGCGAGAGTTGGGAGTGCAGATTCAATCTGAAAAGCCCCAAAAAAAAAAAAAAAAAAAAAAAAAAAAAGAAAGAAGGAAAAAGAAAACACATTCAGTTATTTTGCACACATGGATTATGGAGAAGATGCAACATACCTTCTATTGCTATACGATTAAGACCATAGTCCATTGACATTGAATCATTAAACCATAAAAAAGCTACAGATACAGAATTGTGCAACAGATACAGGTATGCCCACAATTCACTGACGTACTGGCTGCCCCCGAAAGAGCCTAATAAGAAATTCAAACACATACCGGGCGGCGATCAAGGATTGACATGAGAGCTGAATGCTCCCTCACTGAACGCTCAATCCGAGCATCACTGTCTGTTGCTTGTTTCAAATTAGCAGCAAAGCGGTTCAATCTGTCCTGTAAATTCTTTGTCAAAGTACTAGATTGAGGCCGAGTCCATCGTGTTCCAAATTGGCTTCTAAACTGACCATCTTCTCTTGCCTCTTTCTGCAAGAGTTCCTCGACTTGAAGCAGCATTTCCTGGTTGACCCTCCTCAGATCTTTAAGCTGTTGTAACTCAGCTTCCAAACCTGCTGGACCCCCGCAAATCTGCACTGCCTCCACATCTTCCTTCAGATCCGTCGGAAGAGTGAAATTTCCTTCCAAAGCCAGAATAGATTCTGGTAGGTCCATTTCCTTAAGCCTCACCCGGGTTAGCTCACTAGCTTGTTGCAATTTTTCTGCCTGTGTTCTGATAATCTCGTCGACCATCTCCGTGTACCTGGAAAGAGCCTTTGCACTACTGTCTGGAACTAGACTCGCAAACATCTTTTCCTTGCTTGCATCCAACACCTCATTCATAGCCATTGGTTTCACCATGGAAAATGCCGGGAGAGGTGGCAAGGAACTAGGGGAAGGAACCCTCATGAGATAAACTCTGTCATTCTCCTTCACTGCCCTCTCCAGGTTGCGATTAAGACTGGCCTCCAACTTGTTAATTGCATCCACAAGCTGTGCAGGAGCCCCTTTTGAAGATTTCTTAACCTCGGAAAGTGCAGCAACTCCACTCTTCAGCCGTGCAATTTCCTCCGCAATCTCTTCTTTCTCGTGCAACTCCAAACTATACCTATAGCAAGCTTCCGCAAAAAATAGAGCTGCCTTTAGCTGAACATGAGATATCCAGCCCTTATCAAAATGCTGGTTTAAAGGTGCAGCATTCAGGGCCGCTAAAGCCTCTTCATAATACAAGCCAACCTGTAATGAAAATAGTTTGTTAGAAACAACAAGTGGTCATTAAAACAGTCAATACGGACATAGACAATATTGAAATGCTTCCTAAAGATAATTCATCAAACAGAGACCGAAAAGGCGGAAATATATAAGTCCACTATAAATTAAATGAAATGCCATAATATCTGAGAAACACTATCATCCATGTCATAAGATCAGCACTAGATCTCGTTTTAAATCAGCCAATAACAACCAATTTCTCATACGCGACAGCACAAAACCAAGTGTATTGCAAGACCCATAATCAATTTTCTTTTGTTATCATTCAATTAGGAAATGAACAATTCATAACTATACAATGATCCAAACCATCAAAATTAGAAATCTGACATTGAATTTGTGAATCATAAAATTTCAATTTAAGCATTTCATCTTAACCTGTATGCATTGATTCAACCATTCAACAAATTAAATTCCACAATCTCAAATCAGTAGTAAATTCTAATCAATTCATAACCATCCAATTACCCAATATCGAGATTAGATGTCGAAATTGAATTCATGAATTGCACAACAAAACAGTTCAATTGAAGAACTTCATCTCAACTCATACACTCCACAAACTTAAATCACCAGAAAAATCTAATCAATCCATAACTATCCAATGATCCAAATTATCGAGATTAGAAATCAACTTTTATCAAATTCATGAATCAAACAAAAGAATTATACATTGATCAAAACAAATAAAACTTCGACAAAGTCCAAGCACTACTAAAACCCTCACCTGCCTAGAGATCTTGGCGCAGACTCCGGGAGTACTCCCTTTGGCGATCGAATTCTCGAAAACACACTCCTGAGCCTGGGCCAGCATCAGCCTTTCGAGCATACCGGCGCACTCCACTGACAAATCCACAGTCGTGGAGCTCCCGATCGACGCCTTGGTCGCAGCGTTGTCCCGCAGAAAGGCGAACGCCCCAGCGGCGGCGATAAATGCGTGCGACGCCAGCCTCCGGCCATCGACGGTGGAGCGATCGTAGGACAGGCCAATCTGGCTATAGACGGCGCCCAAATTGAAGAGGACAGCGGCTTTCTCGAGGTGAATGTTCTGCTGAGAGGCCTTCTGCCTGTTCTTGAAGGCGTCGTGCCAGACGAAGGTGAGGGAATTGACGTGGTCGTTGTCGGGGGAGATCGGGAAGCGGGTCTCGACGAGGCAGAGGGCTTTGAAGTAGCTCTGGAGGAGGTCGCGGCGGGTGGGGAAGGAAGGGTCTGGCTGGCGCTCGACGTCGGAGCGTAGCTGCTTTAGGGTTTGGAGGTCGTCTTCGAGGTTCTGGGCCTCGCGCTCGGAGTAGTTGAAGGCGATATAGTTGCGGAGAGGGCGGTAGAGGTCGATGGAAGTGGTCTTCTTCTCGTAGAGGGCCAGCATCACGTTGGTGGTCGCCGACGCCGACGACGGAGCGGCCATTGTCGGAGCTTTTTGGAGAAATCAAGAAGAAGAAGAAGACTGAGAGATTGATTTTATAATTGGAGTGAGGAGAGGATTGACTGGGTTTGTTTGTTGTTGTGCCCTCAATCAATAACAGGCCCTTTGTTATTTTTCTTCTTCACAAAGGAAACTGATGTGAAATGAGTTATTTTGGTGTGCAATTTCCATTTTCTTTTTCTTTTTCTTTTTTTTGGGTGTGAAATTTCTTATTTATTTATTTATTTATTTTTATTTATTTTTGCTTATTTTCCTTTTCTAGTTATGGGTTTTGGATGGGCAGAAAGTCAAAGTTTGGGACATTCAAGTAAGTTTATTTGTAGTTTTTTCTATGATGTTAAAAATTGCGAGAAAGGTGGAACAAGTGTGTAGGATATTCATTATCTACTTTTTTTAAAAGAATGGATCTTAATTTATTTTAATGATCATAGAATTACAGGTCCCTTTAAAAAATATAGAGATGTAAATATAGATCGGATCATAACATGTCTATTTGACACAGTATTTGACCTACCCAATCCGTATAAGGATCCACGTCGTATTAAACCTAGGTTTTTATGCATGGGACAACCATAATGTCTTCTCCTTTATTAGAGTTGTAAATATGGACCAATTCAAATGGCCCAATCCGTAGCCTTTCCCGACCTTACATAATGGACGGGGTTGAACCTAAGTTTATGGTCCATAATCAATTCGATCCGCAGTGTTTTTTAAAATTCCTTTTTTTTAGTTATTTTACACATAAAATTGGCAACATGCCACCCTTGGCCAATCAAGCTATAAGACCAGGTTGGGTCGACCTTTTATTACACAAGGCTAGTATAACTCAGTCCACTTTTCCTTCTTGGTCTGCATGAATTGGGTGGTCCATATTTATAACTCTAAATAATATATACGAAGAAAGTATATGAATGAAATAATTTGAAGAACATTGCACTAACATGATATAAAAAAGCAACATTAGACCAATATGTTACAAAATTAAACTAAAATAAACTAAAATTTGTGTCATGTTGGTCAAGATATGAGAATTTATGTCATATTAGTTAAGAGATAAAAAAAAGATGGTTATTTAAGGGAAAACATTAAACGACACAAATTTAAAAACCATTACATTAACATAACATAAAAAAAATAAGTACTAGATTAATATAATACAAAATTAACCTAAAGTTAACTAAATTTTGTGTCATATTGATGAAGAATATAGAATTTGTATTATGTTGATCAATAGATTGAAAAAATATAGTTATTTTGATAATTTTCTCAATTATTTGGGTAATTTTCTCAATATTTTACATATATACTATGATAATTTTGTGGGAAAAAAAAAATCCTATAAATGGGGTTTTGATTAAATTGTATTTTTATTTTAAATTTTGACAGGATCTTGATGATGTATATGTGAATAGGCGTGATCTGCTATCTACCACCAGATACGGTGTGGCACAGACGTGGAAACCTAAGTATGCCAGGGATCAATGCTATAAACAATAGGTTCCAAAAGTTTAGGAAAGAGCAGAGACCGATTTATGTCTAAAGTATTGACATAGTGAAAGATGTCAGGGGTTGGGGTTGTTTATTGACCAAGTAAGGGACTAGATGGTCAATGCATAGAAATGAAAGGGAAAAAAAAAAAAAAAAAAGTGACTAGTATTGCGAGATAAAACACAATGAGAATACAAGTACTTATATGTAATAACGTAGAAGGGCGTTGGTGGTGCGTTTAAAACAAAAATAAGGGGCTACAATTATAACTAAAACCGGTTATATGTTGACCTACATGTTTTCTGACACCCTCCTCTAAAAATACCTCCCCTACAACAACACCGACGCTAGTGACTCTGACTTGAACTCCGGCGACGACCCTTACTCTTCCAACCACTTCTGCATGTACGAGTTCAAGGTCTAGTGGTCATGCAGCCAGGAACGTAATTACATTAGGGCCAGGGGGGCACATGCGCCCTGCCTCAATTTTTTGAAATTTAAATTTTACCCCTATTTTTTCTTAAAACTTTGTAATTTGTCCTTACTCAAATATTTTTCTCATATATGTCCTATAACACTCAATTTATTCTTATATTAAATATTTTATCCCTTAAAGTTATTAATTTTAAAAATTTTCTCCTTATGTGTGTCACCACTGAGAGAAATTTCTAGATCTATCACTGCATGCAGTCACAGCTGGACCAATTCTTTGTCTCTTCTGCGGCCATTTTGAACCATCCACTCAACTTTTCCCCCTTCCTAACTACCGTATTTTAATATATCAAACGACCCCATTGGCTGAAACCCATTTTGTTTCCTATTTTTTCACTTCGCTTTCTAAACACTTCACTTGTCAGTCTATGTTCAGAACAGTTAAGACATTTCCATGCAGGAAGCCCTTCCTTTGCTTCATGTAATCCGAACCGTCCGTTTCCAATCCAACAACCATAATCAAAGCACGGGATGTATACAAATATAAGACATTAATATTGAAAATAAATGTCATTTGTAAGATTATATGTATCTTTTATCATTATTAAGTATTGAAATTTCTAAAAGTAAATAATTTAGAAATGCTAATACTATAATAATTAACAAAAAATTAATAAAATTTTTATAATAAAAATTGAAATAAATTACAAGGTTTTTTTTTTTTTTTTTGACATGATATAAATGACAAGGTTTTTTTTAGTCTTAGAATTTTTGTAGAATTAACCCGTATAATTTATGAAACCGGGTAGCGTGTTTGACCCGACAAAGGGACGGCCAGTAAGCGCGTCCCCACGACTCCTATAAAGGGAGGGTCGGTTGTCAAATGTCGAACCTCTTTTTCGGCATATTTAGACGTTTCTGGAACCCGAAGAAAATTCACCCTCCTTATCTTCTTCCCTCGTCGTCCGTCAGGCCGTACGATTCGTCTCTCCGATCTGCTCCTCCGCCCTCCTCTCTTCTCTCCGGTTCGTTTACTGCTCTTTTACCTTGCTTCCACCTCCTTTTCATGGGTTCTCTAGGGTTTTCTTCTTTTCTGTCTTCTTTATTTTGTCTGCTCCTCTAATGGTCGAGTTCGATTTTTGATCTGCGATTTGATTTTAGTTTTGTTGATATCGTGTTTCTGTCTCTCTTTTTTATTTTATTTATTTATTTTTTTTTTTATTTTTTTTGTTATATGCAAAAGAAACCTGATTTGGTAGAAATTTTCGCGTTTCCGATGTATTTTTGTTGGAATGTTTGTTGGAAAGGATAAAGTTAATCTCTTTGAAATTGAGTTCTTGTTCTAAACTAAAAGAAATCTATTTTGGAAATCATGATTTGGGTTTTATAGTTTTAGGGTTAGAAATTATGGACTGTGACTGAGAGCTATTTCTTTGGACTCTAGGCTGTGTTTGGTAAGTGGGAACGAAAATAGAAGGAAATGTAGGATAGGAAAAATGGAGAGGAAAGGGAGGACCTTTGTCTTAGTGTGATATTATTGCCTTTTTTCTTTTTTCTTTTTTTTTTGGAAGATTTGATTCTCATCCAATATATTTTCTCCTCTTTTCCCTCCTAACAAACAACTGTAGGTCCCGAAATCCCTCCACTAATCCGCTCACTCCTACTTACCAAACAAGCTCATATTGTTATTATTCTCTCTGCAGACTTTTGTTGCGTGGTGTGGAGGAGTACTCTTTCTTTAGGGGCTGTTGAGGCCGGTCTTTCGGACTTGGAACTCTGATTTTTCTTCATATAAGGTAAGAAAGACTGATCGAATTGTAGTTCATATTAAGCATTTTCGTGTGTCCTACTTTGTTGTTATGATTCTAGTTCTCGAGATTAAGTACCATATTTTTCCACTACTGCATGATATTTATGTAACTCGAGCATCCAATTTAATATTTATAGCTTATTCTGAAGTGATTTACATTCTTCACATATTTTCTCTTAGAACTTCAATAGGTTCAGTCTTATTCTGTCATGATAGGATGTATAAAACGCAATAGTGTGTTGCTTGAGGTTTATTTATATAGGGAATTCTTATGTTAATCTTTATTTTATACGGAAGACTAATAAATGATATTGTGCATTAGCTGGCACGAAAATATTCTAATGTTGAGGCTCTTGTCATGCATTTATTTTTCTTATTGAACTTTAACTGGTTGATGAAACAACTAACATGGATTTTTCTCTTTTGTGAGATGTACTTCCGGTCATCATTTCAAAATGCAGGTGTTGCACTGGTGTTTATATCCGAATGGACACAAAGAAATTCATCCAACTGGTTGAGGAAAAGAAGAAAAAAGCTTTGGAGAAGAAGGAAGCCCCGTTGAAGTGGGAGCAGAAGCTAGAAGCTGCATCGAAGGCAAAAGCTGATGCCGAAGCCAAAGCGAGGAAAGCAAAGGCTACGAAGCATAAAAGAAGATCTGTTTCAAAGTCTGATACTGACAGTGATGGTGACTATGACAGTAGCGAGGGTGGAAGGAAGTCTAGTAAAAGAAGCCACAAGAAGCACAGGAAACATGCCCACTATGACTTTGGCGACAATGAGAGGAGGAAAGAAAAGAAATCTAGGAGAAAGCCTAGGAGACGATCTCTGAGCTCTAGTGATGACAGCAGTGATGAATATGGGTATGACTCTGAAGAAGATAGGAAGAGGAAGAAGCATGGCCACAAAAAGCACAGGCACCATGATTCAGGATCAGGCTCTAGTGCTTCTGATTTAAGCGAGGATGATGAAGCAATTGTTAGGAGGAGAAGCCACAGAAAGCGCCACAGACATCATCACAGATCAGATTCTGATGCTTCTGATCCTTTAAGTGACGAGGAAAGTGGCAGATTGCCAAGGGGAAGGCAAGCAAAGCACCACAAACACCACCGGCGGTCAGAAGACTATGGTTCGTCAGGTCCTTCAAGTGACGAGGATGATCATGTAACAAAGAGAGGTGGCAGAAAACATCATAGACATCATCAGCAATCTCATAGTGTTGACTCAAGGTCCTCAGATTCTGATTTCCAGAGGCATGACCGGAGGAGTCAATCTTTGGGAAAGTCATCGGAGGATGATCATGAACAAGCTAGCAAGCAATCAAAGCATAAGAGACATGGTCACCACCACCATCACCATCACCATCACCATCATCATCACAAACATCGGAACCATGCCTCCGATGATGAGAAAAGTTGGTCTCTTCAGAATCCGGCCGAACCAAATGGAAAACCAGTGGAGGGAGGCAGAAACCCAACTGATGACACTAAGGTTACTAACGGTAGTAATAATTCTCAATGATATGAATTGCTTCATCTTTCCATTTATAATTGGTAAAGGACTAGTCAAACTTGAACCGGATGATATTTTCGTCATTTGTTTTTTGATTTATTACTTTGACGCAGTTTCTTATAAGTTACTCCTGGTCATGAATTTCTTTTATTTTTCAAAAATACAAATCATTCCCTATGGTTTTGCATTTCTCATTCCTTGCATGACTTAGGGGGTGTTTGGTGTGTAAGTTTAAGTTGAAATTGATAAGTTTAAATAGTAATTTTTGTTGACTTTTTTAAAAAAGACAAAAAACTTTTTCAGAAAAAAGATAAAAATTGAGTTGATGGGTGTAAGTTTAAACTTACACCCCAAACGGGCTCTTAATTAGGTCCTGCATCTAACAGGTAGAAAGGGGGAATGTAACTAAATGTATTAGTGTTTTTCGACCTATAATACCTACCGGTGAAGAAATGAAGTTCAACGTAGGCTTTTATGTCAACGTAGGCTTTTATTAAAAAGTTGATATTAAAGTTAAGGTTTCTAATAGTATTCTTTTACATAGTGACAGAGTCGGTCTTTCAATGCAGTGGGGTTGCATTAAGAAATTTAAATCGTAGTGGCTTTTAAAGAATTACTAAATACATACAATATCAAAAAGAATTATGAAATATATTGTAATAGACTATGCCATCATGATAAAATTTTATGTTTTGGCTCAATATTTAGTGTACCTCTTTTAAGTGATTTCCGTTTGTGAAATCCTATATACTATTTTCCTTTCAGCAATTCATACGAGTGGTTGTAGTTGAAGGGTGTTCAACCAAACCAAACTGCATAGTAAAGTGCAAACACCAAACATATATTGGTTTGAAGATTTTCAAACCAAATTAAACCATTTAAGGAATCAAAATCTAACCAAACCAAACCAAACAGTTTGCAATTGGTTTGGTTTGATTTTTTAATTGGTTTAAACTAATATTCATCAATCACTTTATAATCACAAGTAAAATAGGATCAAAATGTTATTATGATAAACATTTATGTATTTTTAAATCATATATATTAATGACTGTAAATCAAGTATCCAAATCAAAATAAAACACTCATAATTAAAAGTGAAGCATTTCCAATGAAATTATGAAAATACATAAATTAGTTGATAATAGACTTTTGAAATACATATAATACATTTTAATGACTTATAATAAACAAATTATAATTTAAATAAACTAATCAATTACATTTTATATACATATATAGGTAATTTAAAAAAGATACATATATAAGTTTAATTAGAAATCGGTTTAATTTGGTTTGATTTTTTAAGAATAAAACCACAAACTAAACCAATTTAACTGGTTTTTCAAAAATTCAAACCAAACCAAAGTGGTTTGATTGGTTTGATCGGTTTGATGAACACTGTTTGTAGTTGAAAGGAATATGTACATGGAATGATGTTTTTTTTCTTTTTTTCTTTCATGTTATCTTTTTTATTTTTTATTTTTTTAAGAAGCTAAACTTTATTGAAAAAGAAAATAGAAGGACCTACAAACTCAAAACATAAAAATCCAAAAAAGAAAATAACCAAACTATAAGAAAATAAAATAGCAACTTAGGCGTTGATCTTCATAAAGGTTTGGATAGTCATCGTCTTTTATGTCAGTCCAAAATTGACTTGTCACATTCTGTCATGAGTGATAAACTGTAACCACATTAGAAGGACAGGTGATTATAACTTCCAAATTGGTACCAGATGGAGTGGTGACTTGGAAGTGAAATTGTCATTTAATTCCTGATGATCGGGGTTATTATGAAATTTTCTTCAAAGTGAGGGTATTTTTTGAAAAAAGAAAA
The DNA here is from genome assembly GCA_038430175.1 of Ficus hirta. NCBI lineage: Eukaryota > Viridiplantae > Streptophyta > Magnoliopsida > Rosales > Moraceae > Ficus > Ficus hirta. The sequence continues at coordinate 8,070,720 of CM076595.1, read as the reverse complement.
TTTGAGAGGGGCTTAGTCCTTCACTAGCTACGTCCCTAATCTGATTATTATCAGTGGATATGTGCTTCTGAGAGGGCAATATCACTACCTTTTTATCATTTGAATTTTAAGCATGAATGTGTTCCTAACCTTCCGAAGAACTATCTTTGTTTTCTGCAATTTCCTCATTATATCTTTTGCAGGATTATCAATTATAAAAGGGTCATATTTTTCTCCAGTATTAGTTGCCTCTTACATGCTCCGTTCCGTGGTAGCCTTTTCTCTATAGACGAGCTTTTTGGCGTTGGTCGTCCATGTTGAAGAACTGTCTCTTTACTGTCATTGTGTATACCAGGTTTGTTCCAATATAGAATGTCCAACTCCAATCGATGAACAGATTCAAAAAAATCCGCATCTACAATAATTCTACCATAATGCCCAAAGCAATAATGAACAGCCAACGTCCTTTAGGTGGGTTGATAGGACATTCGTTCTCTTCGCTGAATGCTTGGATTCGAGTCGTTACCACCGTATTAGTCGAGGTATATGGGCAATTTACTTCATAAGAGATCCATATATCACGCAAAGAGGGGGGGACATCCTCCTCCCAGGAGCATTTCAATTTCTATTTCCATAACTCAATTAGTTTCAGCCAAAAAAAAAAACAAAAAACAAAAAGCAACCATAACCATCAGTCATATACTAGCAAAATTTGCTCTGCATTGTCATTGCCCTCGATCGCCTTTTTTATTTTATCTAATATTTTTACTATAGCAAAAACTACTAAATTTTTCCCGAAATTTTCTTAAAATTGGCCCACATCGCTTTCAAGTGAGATAATGTTTGTGAATAAAACATTTTATAAGGACATCATAGGTTAGTTTTACTTAGACATTTAAATCATTTTTCATTTATTTATCTATAAATAAAAATTGTTAATTAATGCATGTTTATGTTTTTTCTTTAGAATTTTTAATTCTTTAATATATTTTCTTAAAATACTTATATATTAATTTTTCCATCTAGTGAAAGAATGACGAGAGCTGAAAAAAAGTTGTTTTTAATTCATAGTTTCCATTTCTAGAAATTAACTCTTTTAAATTTATATCCACTTAAATATATTTTCAAACTGCCACATTGTATCTTAAAAAGTTATTCAAATAATAAGAACATCCATTTATCCTTGTTCCTTTTTTATGTACACTATCGTCTTCTCTTTTTATATCGAAACATAATGGATACAAATTTATTATTGTCAAACCTATTCTCTAAAACTGGTATGAATCCCAATTAGTTTACCTATTAAATTCAATAATAACTTCATTGTCTTTAAACAAGTATGGTTGTATTATTTAATTGAACATTTTTTGCAAGAATTTCTTGTGACAGGCTACTTCTAAATGCATTACCAGTACCAATTGGTTGAGGAGAAAAAGGAAATAAAACCTATTTATGATGAATTATAATCACCGACTACCATAATTAAAAAAATAAAATAATAAAAATAAAAATAAAAACTCCATTCAATTGATTATTAATGGCAATTGTACTTTACAAAAGAAGCATTCTCTTGAAAAATATAAATAATAAATAAAATAATAAAATACAGAAGATAAAATATTAACGTGATTTCATCCACAGACTAAGAATAAAGAGAAGATTTACTAGTAATGAACACTATAAATGAGCTCACATATAAATATAAGTTTACAAGTATAAAAACGAGTAAATTACTCAAAAATATCAAATATTCTATAATTAAAAAATCTATTATTTCCTAATATAAAAATTAATACAAATAAATTTAAATCTCCTATATTACAATCAATTAATGTAAAAATTGAAAAGAATCATGAAAAATAATTTCAATGAATATTTGACAATCTCAACACTCCCCCTCAAATGCGTACCAACTTGCTTTGCCTTGAATACTTCGAAAACACCTTTGGAATTCTCATATGCCAGACTCAAGTTCACATGAGTTTTACAATAGATTAATTTTCAAAAGCTTCACATATCAGGCTCAAATCTGCACAAGCTTCACAGTACAGCTTCAAACTTCACATGCCAGGCTTACAGCACAAGCTTCAATTAGATTATGAGATCAATAGGATCAAGTATCAATGGGATCAAAAGAATAATGGGAACAAGAGGTCAAGGAGGAATCAAGGGATAAAAAATAATATATATTTTTTCAAATTCAATCTTCTTTTCTTGTTTTTCTTTTTCATGGTCGTATGACACCAAAAAAACAAAACAAATGCTAAGATTTTTTTTTTTCCTCATTTTTTGGCTTTTTTTTCAGTATGTTTTTATTTTCTGTCTCTCTAATTTTTTTTTTCCTTTTTTTCTTTTTCCTATTTTCCTTTTTTTTTTTCTAACTTACACGTTTTTTTTTTTCTTTTTGTTTCCACTCATTTTTTTTCTCAATTTTTTAAATATATATTTTTTTTTCTCTCTCTTTTTGTTTTTTTTTTCTTTTTTGTTTTTTTTTTAAACTTCTTTACATGCTTACAATTGCACTTGCATGTGCACTAAAATAAATAGTACCTATTTAGAGGACTCTAAGGCTACCATCAGTTTCAGATGACGGCGACATCAATTGTGATTTAGTAGCAGATTCGGTAGTGGATGTGATAATGGAACCTCCAACACAATGGATATAGATTATTCACAAAAGCCTACAAATGATTTGACTATATTAGTTCTGATATCATCTTTAAAAAATAAATAAATAATAAATAAAATAATAAAATACAGAAGAAGGAGAGAGAGGATTAAAGTGGTTTTCTTCACGGATTAGGAATAAAGAAAAGATTCACTAATAAGGAACACTATGAATGAGCACCCATATAAATATAAGTTTACAAGTATAGAAAATGATAAATTATCTAAAAATATCAAATATTATATAATTAAAAAATTTCTTATTTCATAATATAAAAATTAATACAAATAAATTTAAATTTTCTATATTACAATCAATCAATTTAAAAATTAAAAAAAATCATAAAAAATAATTTCGATAAATATTTGATAATCTCAACGCATACCATGCATGGAATGATAGAACAGAACGGGCTACTTGGGTTAGGCGGATTAACGAGACTTCTTTGTCCTCGGCTATTTCCTCATTATATCCTTTGCAGCAAATGATCATCAATTGTAATTTATAAAAGGGTCAAATCACCTTGCACTGTACGCATTCATTATCCCATTTAACATATAAACAAGTTGAATGAGTGTAAAGTTATTCTTATCAAATCAATATTTAGTTTGAAACGTTGGCGTTAGACATTGATATACAATGAGTCAATAATCTTTTTTTTTTTTTTGTTTAAATTGAATATATGTAAGCTGACAAATTAAATATCTTTACAACAGTTAAATATCTTTATAACAATATCTTGTAACATATTACTCATAGATACCAATTGATTGAGAAAACAAAAAACAAAAAACAAAAAACGAAATTATCACATATTGTAATGACTTGCGTACTCGTAATAATATCCTAGTACAAAACTTGTTTCAAGTGATTATTGATGGAGAATTGTTCACAATAATAACTTAGTCAATATATAGGTAACCCATGATTGTTTTTAGGATTTTTTATACACTCATCCCTTCAATTTTTTGAATTGTGTGAGTTCGTTCTTAAACTTTTTTTCTTGACAACTAGTTTCTTGATCTTATAATATTTAACACCATCAACTTATTTTGCTCATGTTCGTTAAATTTGAATTGTTTTTTGCACATTACTAGTCTAGAAATAATATTGTTGATTATTTTTATTTAATTTGCTATGTTCATTTTTGCTGACCACTGCAATAGCAAAGTCATGATCGATTTATCCACGGGGCAGCTCCAAAAAAGGTGAACAATTGATTCACTATGCTCGTTACACAAGTAACAGCGGGGATCAGCCAAATCAAATAATCTGTAAATCCTCGTTCTGCAACCAATTATTGATTTTATATCATGTCCACTTATTAGCGATACATAAATAGATTTGATACTCATGACCGGAAAATGAATATTCAGAGGAATGCAAATATCGATATTCTCTTTTCTCATTCCATATTCCTTGTATTTAATGGATACATTAAATTTTTATTACTTATATATTACTGATTGTATAAGTAAGCTCGTTATTAGAATGAAAAGGGAATCACTCCACCTTCCTCCTCTTACGTTTCGCATGGTTGTAATAGTTTATTTCTTATGCCAAGTAACCATGCCCTAAGAAAATAGAGAAGAGGGATAACAAAATAAACAGCAATGAAGTAAAGTATAGAACTGCTGTTTGACTTGAACACCTTTACTTCTAAATAAATAATGCCACTTGTATCCGTGGTGAAATATATTCAAACAGCTTTGCGCTGTCACTGTAAATCTCAACATACAAAGTTACTGTACTCCGACTACTTTATTTTGATTTTCCAATCTGAGACATTTTATTCTCAGCGTTCGGAAGGAAAGAATACAAATACAACAGTATGGAACTCCTAGGGCGGTCAAAAATTTTTCAGTATTTTTTCACTTGATACACCGTCTGCAACAAGTATTGAGGTAATTTCCTGCAAAAGTAGAGTAAATTTCGACATTATTTCTCGTATAAAATCTGTAGAATGAGGCAATTCTTGCAAGAGAGAATGCAGAACAAATTAACTCAAGTCAGACACACACAAAAAAAAAATTAATAAAAAAGACCCTCCAGTAAGTCAAGAGGAGTATGAAAGAAAAATGTGTACGTTTAGTTTGTGCATATGGTAAAGAAAAATTGCCTCAACCCCATCAAGCCATTAACAAAAACTTCTCCTATAAACCACTAAAACTTTCTATGCAAATCACTCTGATTCAGTAATGGAGATATTCAGCAATGTCGACGCATAATGAAGCAACAACCAAAATTCTGTAACATATTTCGTACGGCCCAAATCTGTAGGCAATTCTAGCTCTATCACGTGCTTCGGTGATAAAATAATTTTCTGCATAGAAAATTCCTTCCTTCCAATTAAAAGTTGAAACCAGGAAAAAAAAAATAGCAATCCTTTAGTCAACTTCTTTCAGACATGATCATTCTTTCATGCCCGTCCCTGACAATATCAATTTCAAGAAAACTATTGGGGAAAAAAAAAAAAAGGTAGATGTCCACTGATATTGAGGCCCAAGTCATCAATGGACAACGATCTCAATGGACTTCTGATAAGGGTCAGTCCCAAACACCAAAAGCCAAAAGCAAAACGAATAAGCATGAAAGTAAACAAAGAACATTGCTGTTTCTCTCCTAGTTTCTATGTACACAAAAATGCTCACAGAAGTCTAAGCAAATTTAACAAATAAAGCAAAAGCAAAACGATAGCAAACCTCTGTCATTTGCTTCTGCCCACAAAGTACAACCCCTGTGGAGAGAGGGTTAAAAATTTGCTTAGCTCTCCTAAAGGCAGCCTGCAAAAGAAATTATAAAAGCGTTAATTGGTTCAACAAGACTAGAAAAATCTTCAAAATTTACAAGCATGGGATGGTCACACGCTACCTGCACATAACCGGTTTCACCCTTCCAATCGTCTTCTGGCTGTGATAATACTGGCACAATTCCAACACCAGAAGATTCCCAATCTTTAAATCTATCCTGCAAGAGGAGAATCGGAAGCTTCAAAACCATATACAATAAAGCAGAGAAGCTTTCGCTGATTTGAAGAAAAAATAAAAGTTTAACAAACCTGGTAAGCCATTCTCTGAAGATTTCTAGCCCCATAATATAGCCTTACATCGGATCTCTTGCTGGCACTAAATCCTGACTCAATGAGAGACCGGATCGGACTGTATAAAGAATGTAAACTAGTTACTTAGAAAATTTACGTACAGAGAAAAATAAAAACCACACATCGAACTGAATTACAAAACAATATTACAATAGATAGAATGAGCTCTCTAGACATTAAGCGAAGCAAAGTTTACACTGAGCTAGCCTTTTAAAATTCTACTCTAGAATGAATTCATCTGTATCGGTTTTTAAGAACTCATCAGCTGAGGATTGGAATTCTGAAACGAGAAATTGAAAAACAAAATGAGGAAAGGAAAGTCTACGTTTCATTTGAATCCACAACCGGACTGAAATTCCATTGTCAGTCAAACTATGGACAAGATCGACGTCTAAACCAATCTTTCACTCTCTTTCGAAGCAATATGTTGTAGTAAATTAGGTCTGCCATGACAGAAAAGTCAAAAGCTTTTACAGCAAATAGCAACTTTGCTAAATTAATATAAGTTTTAAAAGAACAGTTATGCAATCCCAGAAAAGGTATTTGTTTTTCCTGTAAGCAAACTAATTGACTTTCAGGTAAGAAAAATAATAATAATTCTTACATACTGTCGATTTCGATAACTAACTAGCTTATCTTTTCAGTTATCCAATAAAAGGCTCCACTAACACGAAAACCACCAAGTCCACAGTAGTTTCTCATAACCCGGGAGAATGATTTGGAAGACAAAGTTTAAAGACGTGTTGCTGCAAAGAAAATTAAATTACACCACCCTAACTACCCATATGTAAAGAAAAGAGAAACCTAATCCAATCCCAACACTGAAAGCAAAATTAAAAACCTCAAAGATCACAAAAATCAAAATAGCGAGGTAGAAAAAGTCCATTTTCAGTATAGACCTGAGATAAGCATCGATTGCAAACTAACCAAATCAAAAGACATTAACTTTACAGTTTAAGACGCACTGCTATGCGAAAAAGCTTCTAACTTTGTCCTCACTTCAGAATCAATGCTTCAAAATCATCCAACAAAACAATAATGTTAATCCAGATCTACTTTAAAGGGCCAATATGAATTACATTCAATCAAAGAAATAAAGATCACTAAAACAACGAAAAACCGAGCTTACCAGAAACTTCTACTATCCATTTTAGCATCTTAGTAAAGCAAAGAAATGAAGTTACTGAATTTCACTCGATAACATTGGCTAAAAATAATCTCTCTACTGATTCCAATTAATCTAAAATGCAATTAGCGATTAGATAAACAAGGTTAGTAAAGTAATTAATAAACCAATTTTCCATAGTTAATCAATCAGCAATTTTCCAGAATAATTCCAAACCCAGCAAATTGAGCAAACAAATCTAGACCTCAACTCATAGAAACAATTCAGAAACAAAGATGTAAGCTTCAGAATTCCGAAAGAAGAAGGCAAGAAGGAAAACCTAATTCCAGATCCGGTAGCGAAGATAAGAACCGTGGAATACTCCTCCGGCGGCTGAATCCGGTCGACATCGAAGCCATTCCCCATGACAGGACCCAACTCGACGACGTCCCCTCTCCGGAGCCCGCAGAGGATCTCCGCCGTCGATCCGGCGACGCTCTTCACCAAGAACTCGAAGACTCCCTTCCCGGAGGCAAGCGACGGCGGCGACGCGATGGCGAGGAACGACGGCTTCTCGAAGTCGGGGACCTTGAGCTGGAGGTACTGGCCGGCGAGGGTGTGGGACGCGGCGAGGTCGGGGGAGTCGGAGAGGTCGACGGTGACGTGGAAGAGGGACTCGGCGGCGGGCTCGACTAGGGAGAGAGGCGCGGGAGTCCAGACGGTGGTGTCCTGGCGAACTGCGGCGGCGGCGACGGCGAAGCGGCGGCGGAGGCAGTGGTGGCGGTGGCGGTGGTGGTGGAGGGTCAGGTGGCGCAGGATAGCCATGGGAGGGAGGAGGGGGCTACGGTGCGCATGGGTGCGTAGGGGAAGAGGGGCGGGTGAGAAGGCAATTGAAGACATGGTTTTTTTTTTTTTTTTTTAATTTCCTTTAATAAAGGCGGCTGAGCCTTCGAGAGAATTTGGGGGATTTGGGCGCAAATGGCGGCGGCGAAGACCGTTTAGCGGTGGTGAGTGAGTGAGAGTAAAAAATGAAGATGTTTTGCTCTCTTTTTGGGTTTGTGAAACTCCACGTGGCGCGGTTCTGGATGATCATGATCCAGTTTTGCTGGAGAGATAAGCAGTTTGAGCAATTGGTAGCCGTTTGATTGGATGAACATTTTAAGATTTTTGTTCTCCCCTTTTCGTTTGTCTTTTTCTTTCATTCAACATTGTCCCCCCTTTTTGGTAAATTATTAGATTGATCCCTGAAATTTTAACTTTATACAATTTTGATCCTTGAAATTTTTTTATATCTGAAATGTTCCAAATTATTAAAATATTACCACAATAGTCCTTTACGTTAATTTTTAGATGGAATATATTAGTTAGCATCACTTTTTGATCAAATTACAGATAGATTCCGTTTAAAAATTAACAAAAATAATTATCGTAGCAACATTTTAATAGTTTAGGCGCATTCGCTGTTCTTTTTTCATAGCTGAAAAGATCATAAATTATTAAAAACGATGTTACAGTGGTCATTGTTGTCAATTTTTAGACAGAATCCGTAATTAACACCACTTTTTAATCAGATTAGTAACATATTCCGTCTAAAAATTGATAAAAATAACTATTATAACAACATTTTAAAAGTTTATAGATATTTCAGTTACGAAAAAAAATTCATAGATCAAAATTACACAAGATTAAAAATTTAATGACTAAATGAATAATTTTTCCTTTTTTTTTTTCCTTTTCTTTTGTTGCCTCGGATCACATTACAAACGTTTAAACTTTTAATTTTATATACAGAATTTAATTTTTTGACCATTTCAATTTGATACGAAACAACCAGACACTTGATCTTTTTAATTTTTTTGCTCTGAGCAACAGACGCTAGAATTGCTTGGAAAGAAAATGAAAAACATTAGTTAAAAGAAAAACTTCAAATCCATTTGAATTGAAAAACTGTTCTAAACTTTTCTCCAACTCTGGCGCGGTGACGAAGATGAAATTGTAGAAAATTCTATATTATAATATCCTAGTAGCATAACTCCAAACCATCTAAAATGCAATAATTTCGACCAAATTAGATAACACCGTTTTATTTTTTACCTTCAATTACCCTAGAAAAAAGCCATTGCAAATACTCTTGTTTCTACAGTTATCGATTGAATTCAAATATCCAAAAATGCATGCATTCCTCTTGCCACTTAAATTCTACCATTCCATTTCCATCAACCCAACCAAGAAACAGAAGAGGACAAATGCAGGAATTAAACAACAAGGGTTAAAACCAGGTGCATCTAATCTATGGAAATCAGCCAAGGAAAAAAAAAAATTTACAAGTCCGTCTTTCCCTTTCCCCTTATTGAAGAAAAACAGAAAGGAAAAGTAGGGTCTAATCCAATTTATCCATTTTTCAAAATCACTCTTTGACAAAAAAGTTTTAAGGCGGAAAATGGAAAATACTCGGAGACATCTGTCCTTGAAAAAAAATGATAATTAAATCCTGTTTGCCGGCATTGCCAGCGGGCTCCTTGCATTATTGATTTTTCGCAACTATCAAGGGAACAGAATAAACAGATTAGGCAAAAGAGATGGAGGCGACTTAGGCAGCGGATTCCTTGGTAATCTTCTCAGCCTTAGCAATGACCTCTTCAATACCTCCAACCATGTAGAACGACTGTTCTGGAAGGTCATCGTATTTTCCATCCAACACACCCTGTCGAAACCATAGAAAGGAAAGTGTAAATCAAAGGGGCAATCATAATCGTACCACAACCGTTACTATAAGGCGTAAATGAATGTTCAGAGAGTATTTTCCAAGAGAAAATGTGAAGACGCGGTCATATCAAATCAACCTATGATAAAGTCTCAGGGGAAAATTAAGTAAAATTTTTTCAAAACAAAAAGTAAAGACAAGAGAGGGGAGGGAGGCAAAAACAAAACTAAAATATGAGAAATAGAGAAACGGGACACTTTCCACATTACTTGTGGAAAAAAACACTACAATTAGAAAATAAAAGTATTATCATGGTGAGTTACAATGACGACAGATTGGATGTGTAGAGAATCCAGTATGGATAAAGGGTGGTTACCCGGAAGCTGTTAATGCTCTCCTTCAAATCGACGTACTTGCCAGGAGCACCCGTGAATACTTCAGCAACATGGAAAGGCTGGCTCAAGAACCGTTGAATTTTACGAGCACGGGCCACTGTCAACTTGTCATCTTCACTGAGCTCATCCATTCCCAAAATAGCAATGATATCTTGAAGATTCTTGTAGTTCTGGATAAGCTTCTGGACACCTCGAGCAGTGTTGTAGTGGTCCTCACCCAAAGTGTGGGGAGAAAGCATTCTAGATGTAGAATCAAGTGGGTCGACAGCAGGATAGATACCAAGCTCAGAGATCTGTCAAGTTTGAAAATACCAGGGTAAGTACATTGAACGGGAACCAGTAATTTTCTTCAAAATAAAACCCTTTAGACAAAAGCAAACCTGTCGCGACAACACAGTTGTAGCATCCAAGTGAGCAAAGGTGGTAGCAGGAGCGGGATCAGTCAAGTCATCAGCAGGCACATAAATAGCTTGCACAGATGTAATGGAACCCTTCTTGGTGGTTGTAATACGCTCTTGCAGACCTCCAAGATCAGTAGCCAAAGTTGGTTGGTAACCGACAGCAGATGGGATACGTCCAAGCAAAGCAGACACCTCAGAGTTAGCCTGCAGAAGGCAGGAAGAAAAGAAATGGGCACAATGAGTTCTCAAAACACCCAAAACAAATAAAGAAAGAAAACATTTTGGTTACTGGAAAGCTTATTTACCTGAGTAAATCGGAAAATGTTGTCAATAAAGAGAAGCACATCTTGCCCTTCAGCATCACGGAAGTGCTCAGCAACAGTCAGCCCAGTAAGTCCAACACGAGCACGAGCACCTGGGGGCTCATTCATCTGACCGTACACCAGAGCACACTTGCTCTCACTCTGAAACAATGTTAAAAAATGTTAAAAAGTTGAATTTTATAACTCTAAACAAACACATTGAATATTTTTTTTTTTTTTTTTTTAAGGTTTCAGGAAGGGAAAGAACAAAAAGGGGGCGCATGGACTGCATTGTATGACCTGCTTGTCACCTAGCTTAATGACACCACTCTCAATCATTTCTCTGTACAAGTCATTACCCTCACGAGTTCGTTCACCAACACCAGCAAACACAGAGAAACCACCTGATCAAAGAAAACCAGAAAGTTTTCAACAAACATGTTTGGTAATAAAACTATTAAAACCAATTCAATATGTATAGTCATTAAACCAACCATGTGCTTTGGCAACATTGTTAATGAGCTCCATGATAAGGACAGTTTTGCCCACACCAGCACCACCGAAAAGACCAATCTTTCCTCCTCTTTGGTACGGTGCAAGGAGGTCGACCACCTGCACATGAAAAAAGATAAATATAACATACATTTCGAAATGCAAAGTACAGATGTGTGATTGAAATTGAGAAAAATGCTTTCACAAGTGCAAATTAATTGGAGAACTGATAATAAACCTTAATTCCAGTAACGAGGATCTGCTGTTCAGTAGCTTGCTCAACGAAAGCAGGGGCCTCTCTGTGAATAGGCAGATAGTGGTCGGTTTCTGTAGTAGTCACAAAACAATAATTACCAGATGTTAAACCTGTCATTACAGAAATTACAAAAACTTTTTGACCAAGCAAATATTTCACTGTCTACTTTACTTACTTAATTCGCCTTTGGCGTCAATGGGCTCCCCAATAACATTGATGATACGTCCAAGGGTAGCCCTACCAACAGGAACCTGAAAGTAAAATAAAGATTAAATTGTTAGTGACTAAAAAAACTAGATATTAGCCACACGCCAAGCTAATTTGAAATTTCTTGTCAACCAATTCCATTACCAAGTAAAATATAAATTAACAAAAAATGGGTAAGCCTAAATAAATCCATGGAAATGTACAACATAACCACTTCTTTAGTTTTAATCGCCAAGAAAAACACCTTTAGTTTCCCTTTTTTTCTGATATTTATCTTCCAGGTTTATTTGACTAATTTTTTTCCGATTGGAGAAATGTAGATTAGAGATTCCTTTTTCCCACATTTTCTCGGAAACCAAACAGAAAAGAACAAATACGTCCAGATCCTTACTTTTACCAGGATCTCCAAAATCAAATCAGCTATCAACAAAACCCTAACTCGTTTCCATACACTCAAAAGAACTATAAAAAAAAAGTCACATTTCCCAACAAAAATCAACAAAAACTCCACATTTCTCATAAAATCACAGTCGAAACACAAATCAAAAGCTCAATCAAGAGAAATATTCTAGATTTAAAGCCAAATAGAGAACTTTACCGTGATAGGCGAGCCGGTGTTGAGGACGCGCTGTCCTCGGACGAGCCCCTCAGTACCGTCCATAGCAATGCACCGCACCGTGTTCTCCCCCAAGTGCTGAGCCACCTCGAGCACCAAGCGGACCGAGTGGCCCTCCACCTCAAGAGCCGTCAGGATCGGCGGCAAACCCTCCGTGAACTTCACATCGACGACGGCTCCGATGACCTGACAGACCTGGCCGATCGATCCAGCGCCGGTGAACTCATCGGTGATCTTACCACCTTTTCCAGCATCCTTGGCCGGAGCCGGCGGCGCCGGAGCTTGCGCCGGCGCAGATGCGGAGTAGTGGGCCACGCGATCGAGGAGGTATCCGGAGGATCGGCGAGCCGGGGAGGGGGAAATCCTTGGGGCGGGGGTTCCGATCGAAGATTTGGAAGTTGATCGGCGCGCCGACGAGCGGAGGAGGGAAGATATGAGCCTACGAGAAGCCATTTTTCTAGAGAGAGAAAGGGGAAGAGTGAGAGAGAGAAAGAGACTAGGGTTTGTGGACTTTTTGTGGGGGGATATATGTACTGGTGCGGTGACCCAATTTTTCGAATATTCTGTTTTATTATTATTATTATTATTTTTGAGTGAATGAGTGAAAACAACGTCGTTTTATTGTGGATGATTGCTTTGGCTCAACGCAGAAATGGCTAAATGGGAAAAGGGAAAAAGGTGAAAACAACCATTTTGGAAAGAAAAAAGGAAAATGAAAAAAAATAAATAAATAAGAGGGTAAAAACATAATTCGACGGTGGCAAAATCGACGTCCGGAAGCCGGACCCCAAGGATGAACAGCAGCGGCAAGGGAAGGTGAAGTTCTTCGCCGGCGTCAATCACCACGAGCTACCGAGGAGCTTCCCGGCTTGGCCTCTTCACCGCCGACGAATGGGAAGCCACCGACGTCTTGGCCTCTTTCTCTCGAACTTGTCACGCCGGACATTCAGCTGCCGCACCCAAGAGCATTCCAAAAATTATATTGCTTCTTGTTATTAGGAGTTCAGACTTCTAATAAGTGGACTTAATTTACTGAACTACCCCCGTGAGGCCATGCAACCACAACACACCGTCGGCGAAACCATTGACACCAAAATGGCGTAGCCACCGTCGGCCTAGCCACCTCACCATAGTGGCTAATCAGGATTTTTTTTTTTTTTTTTTTTTTTCTCTCTGATTTGAAGCCAGCCCGACCTACGACAGTAAAACGAATCCAAATTTGTAATCAATGTAGGGCGGGTTTGAAATATAAGGGTTCGTTTGATGTTCTGGTTGAGTTTGAGATGAGATGAAATTTTTAAATTAAGATTAATTAATTTTTTAAAAATTAATTATATTTTTTATTGACTTTTTTATAAGAAAATAAAAAACCAACCATAAAGTACAATTAGTTTAAACTCAATTGTGATTCTAAACATAGGCTAATAGTTTTGGTAATGTTTTTTGAATTTTTAAATCGTAATCTGATAAGTTAGGTACCAAATTCGGTCAATAATATTTAATTAATGCGTACATTTTGGTTGAACACACATGAGTGGTTAGGTATTATAACACTTATTCGACCATAATACCCTTAGAAGAACAAACCCGCGTAACATTTGTTCTCACCCCTAATTTGAAAATTAGAATTTCATTTTCTTCTCTGCAAATCTGTGAAAAATAATGCAACTAGGGTGAATATAGCTTATTACCATGAAGAATGGTTAGTGGGTCGTTTTTCTAATCGCTTTGGTGTTCCATGTTCTGGTTTGTATCTTTTGATTTGGATTTTTTTTTTATTTGTACTTGACGTGAATTAATGGGATCGGTTTGGGTTTTGGATATTTTTGTTATTTGATATCATTTAACTCTAAATTCATACTAATCATAATAAGATTAAAACCACAAGTAGGGAAAAAAAAAAAACAGAACTTTTTTTTTTTTTTTTTTCCATTTTAAAGCACGAGCATTCATAGAATCCTACTAAAATTTTCAAGAAAAAAATATATACAACCAAAAAAGAAAACAAATATTACCTTACATCTTTCACACGCAAAAAAAAAAAAAAAAAAAAAAAGACCTTCCACATGTTATCCCACCTTGATTAATGTTCGAATTATACTTTTAGCCGGACAAAAACACCCCTAGGACCATACCCACTGAAAATTTGATTTCCCAAAATCAGTATTTGGATGAGAACTATTATCACGATCTTTACTTGAGCTCCTCATGGTTGTCTATCTGTAGAAGAGGGCAAAGTTGATGACATTAGGGCATTCAATAAACAACTGAGAGTTTTAAATGAATTTGAAGGGAATGTGTTAGTAGAGTAATTATTTTCAACAACCATATTATATTGATGTTTTTCCGTCAAACTGATGAATAGAACTAGACGGAGAGGAGAGATTGAATTGTTTTGTGTGTATCGAATGACATTTGAATAGTTTTGAAAGAGAGTCAAAATGGACAAGAGTGCAATGTTGTTAGTGTGGTCGACACACTCTTCTAGAGTGGTGGGCACAACAAGCCAACCAAGTGCTCATACCAATCTGACCACCTTAGAGCCTAGAAGGGAATACCAGCTTAGAAACGGGAGTGAAACTATCAAAGTATCTCCTACGGTGCCACCCGACCAGGGCTGCCCCTGGAGATGTGGTTCGAGTAACTAGACGGTGACTAGCAGCAGACCACGCCGACTAGGATAATTGACTCCTAACCTTCGCACACCTTTCTGACATTTGCTCGAATTGATCGATTCACGTGATACCTTCTCCATTAACCTAGTACCTACATTATACCTCCCCCCACTACCCAAGTAAAGAGGTACATGACATCGGCCCAGTGATCACAAAATATTAGTACATCTAACACATGTTAAGTTGTTAAGTCCAAACAAGACATCCAAGTCCATCGGAAACATTTATAAATAGTGAAGTCCATCACTCCCTCAGGCATGGACTACATTCCTAACTTAAACTCTATTTTTTTCACGATCAGAACTTCTTATTGACTTAAACATCAAAGTACTCTTAGCAGACAACTCAGTGGTGTTCTCTTAACTTTGAGGTACTTCCTTCGTTTTTGTAGGTGAATAGGCAGACAAGAAGGCATTGGATCAATGACATCAAGTGATTTCATATGGTATTATGCCAAAGATTTTTTTTGCATCAACATGCAGTCTATAGGACTTTAAGAATATATTTTTTTTGCATCAACATGCAGTCTATAGGACTTTAAGAATTCATCCTATATGGATATATAAAAACCTCTCTACAAAAAGAAGTTGGGACATATTTATACAATGAATATAGTTGCATAAAAATTATATGTTTTAGTTTTGTGGAACAATATAAATAAATAAGTTTTTACTGTCAAATCTTTAATTTTGTACTAAGTTGTTGATGCCCATTTTTGCACAAAGCCCATTTCATGATGCCCAAGTCCACATCCTTTAATAGACCTTATCAATGATCTTAGTTTGATGGACTATGTGAAGATAAATAGATCCATTCATTTCTAGACCCAGATCAACCTTGATCCCACTTAGTAATCTCAAGAGTAATTTAGTCATAAATGAGTGGGTAATGAAGAAATCATACCAAAATATCCATTCTTTTGTTTTTAGTAATTTAAATACTAAATTCCTAGCTAAAAAGGGATAAATAACCTAAGAACCACCTTCTTACCTTTGGTAACCTAAGAGTTCAAAACCATCTTTTATGTCCAAAAGCCCAAAAGAGCCCAATTTCCTTAGGATATTAGGACCACAGATCAGGCCTTAAGCCTCTGTTTGGTAGAGTGGAAAGGGAGAGGAACAAAAATAGATGAGGAATTTTGAAGGAAAAAATGTAATTTTGATTGTTTGGTAGAGAATAAATTAGAAAGGAAGAGAAATTGAAAATTCATGAGCTCCACTACTTTTTAATCCTATTAACTTTAGGAATAAAGTTGATGGAAAATTTTGACAAAATAAATGTAAGTAAAATACCTATTTTGACTTTAATTTATCGTTATCTTCTAATTTATATGAGGTTATAATTATAAAATATATTTAATTAGATATTTTCTTTCTCTTCTACCAAATGACATGATGAAAAACCTCTATTCTTTCAATCACCTAGAGATTTTACTCTTTATTCCTTTCTATTTTCCATCCCTCTTACCAAACATAACATAAGATTTATCAACCACTATGTAATTTGTGTGCTCAGAGACAGCTTTGCCAAGCCGAAGAAAACTTCGCCCTTCGGGAGGCTGATGCATTTGTACATAGGACAAAGGAATATGTCTTTCACATCTGAAGCATGTTATGAAGATGACTTTAAAGAACTGACAGTGTCTTACCATAACTATACCATATGATAATGCTCTAGAGATGTAACGGACTCTGTATATCAACATGACAGTAGTGGTATCTTTTGGAGCCTTTTGTTCTCTTGGGAATTCCACTCTTGCTGAGGTGAAAGGACAATATGCCTTTCTTGAAATGCTATTTTAGGTACCCTTGAGCCATCAAAGCGAAGACAGATCCCATCCTTCGCTTAAAAAAATGTTTAGCTTGTGTTGTGTTTGGTTTGTCTGTCTGAGATAAAATTTTTAAGTTGGAGTTGGTTGATTTTTCAAAAATTAGTTATAAATTTTGTTGATTTTTCAGAAAAAGATAAAAATTGAGTTGAAAAAGTATAGTTTAACTGGAGTTAAACTGGAATCACAAACAAAGTCTTAGTATAGTAGTAGCTCCTGCCAGAGCACAAAAGGGTGTCACCTTTGATGCCATTGCACTCCATACCAGTCAACTAGAGTATTATTTTCTCTTATAAAAACTCCATATTTTCTTTCCAAAGCACAATCTTAGTCTACCTTAGAAAAACTATGTCAAAATCTCAATAGAAATCCTCTCAAAAACCCAGAAGCTTATCTCAAGTTCATAATCTTCATTATACTTGGCTTATCCCCTTAACCACTCATTACACATACTTCTAAAAAGGCGTCCAAAGATCATCAATTTCACTTCTAGAAACAGCTCACACACCATTATTCTTCTTCACTGTCTATATTCTCCCCCCATCTCTCACGATGACTTGTGATTCTTTTTAATTTGTTCTAATTTCCCTTTATTTTGCAGGTATTGAAGGAGTGCCTTGACGACCAAATTCTAAGTTTCTTTGCATTTAGCTGGTCCCATCGTCACATTACAAACCTTGTCATAGCACTTCATTATCCTTAGTTGAATTGATTAGATTTCTATTGCTCTGTTTTGTGAATTTTCGATTCATTATCAGAACTCTCGTCCTTTTTCTTTACCCTGCTTCAATGCTTATGAACACTCTCATGTTTATTGATTTTATAGCATTTGTGTGACAATATAGTTATGTCTATTAAATTTTGATTTATCATAATGGGCTAGTTTGGCATTGTTATGCTGTGGAAAATTTTTATTGTAGCTATGCTGTTAGTTTAAAGTTATTGTGACTAGAAGCAGATAAGCATTTGGTAAAATTTTTTTTTTCAAAGCTGCTGTGAATAGCAAAAACAAAATTATAGGTGTTTGGTAAATTATAAATAAAGTTGCTGTGCAGACATATAATAACTAAAAAAGGCATACCATATTTTTGTCTAATAAATACTCTAGTTTACATATTTATGTTCTAACATTTTAAAATTTTACACCACATTATACAAATATACAACTTTTGTTTTATAATAAAAGTTGTCTAAAAAAATTACATCTATTTAAGATGATAAATTATACATCAATATAAAAATTGAGTATAATTGTAATGATTTTTTTGTACAAAAAATACTACAAAATAAAGGTATAAGTTATAATTTATAATTTGAAATTACTTTTAAGAGGAAAATTATGTTTAAATTTTAAATAAATAGTTTTATTATTTGGTTTGTAGATAAATAAAGCGGGTATATTGAAATTATTATTTATTATTAAGGGTATTTTAATAAATTTGTAAAATGACAGCAGAAGTAGTTGTGTAGAAACAAACCTTGAACTACTTCTCAAATTCTGCTGCAGTGCAGCAATTTTTAGAATCTGAGGGGCAAGAGCATGGTTTACCAAACACCTCTAACATGCTATAGATTATTTAATAATCTAAAAGCAGCCTCCAAAAATAATGCCACACGGGCCAATATTTTGTTGATAATCGTGGTTATTGCACTCGAAATTTCTACAAGCATCATGCATACGTTAATAGTGATATATTTTCCTTAGTAAATTAATGTTGTTATTTATTTTATTTCTTTCAAAAATTTTAAAATCTTTCTATTTATTTTATTTAATTTCATAAAAATGAAATTAACTACATTTTTAACTACATTTTTGTTTTTGTATCTCTCTCTCTCTCTCTCTTTTCCCCCTCTTGGGGAGGGAGGGATGGTGTTGGGAACCCAACTGTATTTGATAGAATGTTTCTAAAATATGTTTTAGTTTTCTGTAAATTATGAGTTCATTTAAGTATATGTTTTTTTAATTATTATTTTTTTATTTTTCTATAAGAATGGTTCAAATCTCTTTCATAATTATTTTTCAGGGCAGATGGGGTCCGGATAATTACTACTATTCATATTTTGCATTTCAAGAAAAATAAAAATAAAAACTTCTGCCATTGAATTGCATATTACACTCACATGACTTTATGCTGTCTATCTCTTTGATAGTCTTGTGGACGGAGGAATCAATTTAGGACAAAACAACCACGTTTTAAAAGTTACCAAATCAAAATAAGATTTGATCTGTAATTTAAAATAAAAATGATATTAATTTTCTGTAAATACTTTAAATAGACTTCACGTTAAAAAATAGCTCACATAAACTTAAAAAAAAAAAAAAAAAAAAGCTCACATATTGTAAAAGAAAATCACATGCCTTATGATTTATATCTTTTGATAGTCTTATATAAATGGAGGAATCAATTTAGGACAAAATAATTACGTTTAAAAAATGATGAATATTGACACTAATTCAGAACCAAAAATGATATTGAACCTTTGTAAATACTTTCGATAGGTTTGAACGTTCTGTCTGTATAAAAATTTCAATTTCAATTTTATTTTAAATTTAAATCCACTTTTTCATTTCTTTTTACACTCATTTTTTTCTTTCTTCAACACATTCATTCGTAGTTTCTCATTGCAAAATGATTTTCTTTTTTCATTTATAAAATGACGCACGAAATATAAATTTTAGATCCATATTACTGGTTTAGGGCCTATTTGGAGCATTATTTGGAGATAGTAAAACACCATTTGAATTTTAAAATATCAACTTTATATCAAATTTTTTCTTTTTTCTATTTTCAAAAAACTCAAACTTTAAAAGTCTATAATTTTTTCATTTTAAATTGGAATGAGATTTATTTTATATCAAAATGCTCGTTACGACGAGAGGACAAGACAATATCCATTTTATATATTTTTTTCAAATATATTTCAAAATTTTACATTATTTTTTATATCACATAATTTTTTTAAAAATTTTTCCTCCAAATATATATTTTCAAGATAATATTCAAAATACAATTTCTAAATGTTATATCAAACGGGTACTTTAAAAAATCAAACTAAGAAAAAAAAGAAAAAGAAAAAGAAAAAGAGAAGAGTTGAGGTCCGAAAAAGAAAAAGAAAAAAGAAAAAACTCCCGCCAAATCGTAATTCCCAATCCCATTTCCCTCCACAGCGCCACCTGCAGTAGCCGGTTAAAAAAAAAAAAAAAAACACCCCCAAGTAGTAGAGAGAGTCCCCCATCTATAAAACGAGTCCAACGTCAACGCCACAGTCTCCAGACTCCAGACACACACAAATAATATACTTTTTTTCCCCCCTTCTCTTCGGCTCTTCCACTTCTTCCTTAACCGCCTTTTTTTTTTTTTTTTTTTGTTGTGCCGTGTTTCGGTTTGGCCGGTCGCCGGTGCTGCCGAGCGTCGCTCTAGGGTTTTTGGTTTTTTCCTTTTCGCCGGTGGCGTCGGCCGATGAAGGATATCGAATCTAGGGTTCCGATAAGCCTCTCAGTGTCAGCAGAAGAGTCGCCGTCGTCGTTTCGAGTTTCTAGAAGAAGAAGAAGAAGAAGAAGAAGATGAGTGCCGTCAACATCACAAACGTCGCCGTTTTGGACAACCCCGCCGCCTTTCTCAACCCCTTCCAGTTCGAAATCTCCTACGAGTGCTTGACTCCTCTCAAAGACGGTACACCACTTTTCAAGTTTTTTCCTTTACTTTTGATTTTTAATTTTCTTTTTCTGATTGCAAATTAGGCTTTATTATTGAGGAATTCAGAAATGTTCTGAAGTTTAAGTGGTCGGAATTCTGATTTGTGAACTTTAATTTGAATTTTAGTGTATTTTTTGCCTTAATTCCAAGTTTTCAAGTTAATCTACTCATAACAAGCTATAAATATTCTAGAATCATGTTCTTGATTGCAACTTTAGGGCTTTCGAATCTGCGCTCATTTCCTTTATAAATTATCATTGTAGATGCAATAATTTTTTCCACTTTTTTTCTAAATTTTTTTCTTTCCTTTTTTTTGGGGTTGGTTTTAGGGTTAAATTTTTCTCTTGGGTGGGTTTTATTTTTCGTTATTTTTATTTACTATTTTGGACTAATTTAGTCCAAAGTTTAATTTTTGGACTAATTTTTCAGGCTAAGAAAATTCCTTTTGCCAATCTTCCTGCTTATTCCTATACTGTTTTCAAATGTTTTCGTGATTTGCATGTTTTCTTTTTTTAAGCTATCATTTCATCTTCAAGGTCGTTTTAAGAATCTGGGTGGCATCTGTTTGGTTGTGGCTGACTGACAATGATTCATATATATGTATATATATGTATTTATTTTATGTATGTATAATTAACATATTTACAAATGTGACAGTTGGAATGAACTATTATTTAAGGTAGTAATTTCTTCATTGGCCTCATGGTGCCACCCAATAGCTATTTTTACTCGTTGTTCCATTTAGGCTCTAGCAATTCCATTTGTTGACTATAGCTTGAATTACAGCTGTATTTTCCACAGGGCATGGATTAGTGAGTATTAAATGGGCGGGGTAGTTCCTTAGTGAAGGGAAGGGGAGCTAGGAAGTGAGTTGTAACGTTTCGTAGGAGCGTAATATAAGCATTGTTAGAAGAATCTTGATTGTTCCATTACCGAAATTCGTTGTTACCAATTATCAAATTTTGGAACGAAATAAAAAAAACATCGTGCGTGTAACTGAAGAATCAAGGATTTTAAAGTCGGTATTTGTCTTTACATCAATGTCATGAATTCTGATTTTTCCCCTTATCTTGAAAAGGATAAGGGACATTATATGTCTATCTGGATAAAGCAAACTGGATGTTTGTTCGTGTTGGAATTTTTTGGTCTATAAATTTCTTGTTAGCTTTCAATCTCTTGAGCTCAATAGATGAGATGACATGATATGATTTTTAATAATTTCAGACTTGGAATGGAAACTCACTTACGTCGGGTCTGCTGAGGATGAGACGTATGACCAACTCTTAGAGAGTGTGCTTGTAGGTCCTGTCAATGTTGGCAATTACCGGTTTGTTCTTCAGGTAATTTTTATGACTCCCTGTTTTGAACCCTTGACTTGGCTTGAAGTGCCAAGTGCTTACAGAATTAAGATTTAACTTGTTTATGTTCTAAATCTCCTGCAGGCAGACCCACCAGACCCATCAAAAATCCGAGAGGAAGATATTATCGGTGTCACGGTACTGCTACTGACTTGTTCTTATCTGGGACAGGAGTTTGTTAGAGTGGGATACTATGTGAACAATGATTATGATGACGAACAACTGAGGGAGGAACCACCGCCAAAGGTTTTGATTGATAGGGTTCAGAGAAACATTTTAGCCGACAAACCGAGGGTCACAAAGTTCCCAATCAATTTTCACCCCGAGAACAATGAACCTGAGGAGCAGCCCCCTCCCTCCCCTGAACACAATGAACGTGAAGAGCCACCCCCTCCTTCCCCTGATCACACCACTGAAAGCAACGGCACCCAAGAAGAGCCACCTTCCTTGCCTCTATCATCTTTAGTATGACAAGCAGCATATTTTAGCTGAGGTGGCTGCATAACAATTATGGATGTTTGACATTTTGACATTGAGATCGTTTCAGATCGTACTGGCTCTCCAAATGTCAAACATCACCAACACACTCCCGAGTACCAAGTGGAACATGTTTTGCCCTCATTTTCTCTGTGGATCCATGAGATAGCAAAAGGTTTAATATTTTTCATGTCCCATGTGATTGTCTCAAAATTTTGTGTTTAAGTTTCACTGTTCAGACTCACATTTGTTTCAATCTTATGGGAATGTAGTAATGCTGGCTTTACCAGGCAAGAACTCAGGGTCTTGATATGAATTTTGATCAGAAAACGCGTGCAGTATGTTGAACACAGTATGATAAATTACACATGGTGAAAGCATTTGTATAGTCTGGAATATGCATGCATGTCTCTTTATTTGGCGAGATATTAATACTGGGCTCTTGTAAACTTGCCAATATGTTAACTTGGATGAATTTAGTATCAAAAAAATAGAACAGCGGATTTCTCTATCGGTGTAATTTGTTGAGAGCTTGTTTCATGATCTGCTCTTTCTTGCTTTTGTTGTTCACCCACTTCGTAAATAATTCTTCGGTCTTTCATAGGAGGAACATTTATGTTGGTGCTGGATGCTGGTAGGTTTCGGTTCCTTTTGAAAGCAAGCTTTCAGGTTCCATGCCAATTGCTCTGCCGGCTTCTTGTACTCTTCGTACTGCTTTCATTGCCTGAAAATGAAAGAAGGGTGGACTAAAATGAAGAAACTACACTGTTTTGAATACAGTTTCCTAACCAAAATCGGGCGTTCGTGAAAAACATACTTTAGGCCATGAAAGCAACATAAAATAAGCTTGAAGAGTGGTAAAATTTATTGTCTCTAATAGAGAAGCTAGGAAACACTTTAATACAGTGGGTTTTTTTACTCTTTTTACCAAATTCTAAATATTTACTCCAAGAAGATAAAAAGACCCTTACCTCTTTGTCCCAATTAGTGCAAGCAATTACAATGACTAGTGCCATAACTTGAACAGAGAGTCCACATATTATCCCCATCCAAAGCCCCTGCCAATGAGTTTTAACTACTTCAACCACAACACCAACCAACTAGTTTGAGTCAGAGAGCTAGAGAGAGAAACCCACCATGCCTCCAATACGGAAGAAGAAAGCAAAGAGCACAGCAGAAGGGATCGCAACGACATAGTAAGCCCCAAGGTTTATAAATGCACAGAGCTTTTGCCATCCACATCCTCTAGCAGCACCTAAATATAGTCAGATGTAAAATTACCGTAAGAAAGTCATAAACATGGTCAAACAAATTGGATAATTCTTTGGTAGGCTACAAAAAAATACCCTATCAGTACGGTACAATTTTGCGCAAGTCTTCGTAAGATTCGTTCATGTTTTTATATTATTTTGTTTTTGATTTAATGATGTGATCGAACTTTTAGAAATGCATAGTATCAAGTAGGGAAATTTGCAAAAAAGTTAGCACCTGAAAGCACACACTGAAATCCATCCAAGAAATCAGATAGTGCAAGCAGTGGCATTATTTTAGCTACGTATCGGATCACTTCTTTCTCATTGCTAAAGAGCGTTCCCCAAACATGGCGTGCTAAAATCGTCACTATCCCTACGAAGACACCCTCCGATAAAGCCACCATAACTGCAACAACTAAAGCCAATCGGGCTCGTTGTGGCTGCCCAGCACCCAATTCATTGGACACCCTTGTGCTGTCAACACACAATAAGAGTTACTAAACACTTTATTATCGTACAATCACGCAATTTATTGTGACGAGTCGAAGCAAAAGGTTAAAGAAAAAATGTAAGGAAAAGAACAATCACTGCAGCGGAGATGTCGCTGACCTTAAGGCTCCGCCAAGGCCAACAGAGATCATGTAAACCATCCACATTGTGTTCACACTGCAAAAAAGTAAAAATAATAACCGAAGAATAGTTTTGGGAGAGATACGAGTGATTGGTGTTCTCTTCTACCAAGTTTTTGACGTTTTTAATCTTTGCTAATATGGAAAAGACGACGAACATACCTTATCGACAACACGGATGTCTCTAGCTTTGGGTTTGTGAGAAGACCAGATAAGAGAACAACCGTCTCAAATGACCAGTATTCGAAGCTGTCAACAAGGTAACCGTTGTTACGGAGTAGATGCTGAAGAATGGTTAACGGTTTTTCATTTTCAAGCTTCCGAATCTTACCATATCATTACAGCTGAAGGGATGGCAAGTCTTATAAAGCTGAAAAAATCATGCAAGGCGTCTTTTGAAAACCCCGTCCAAGTATGCCTGCAAGCCGCGGAGAATTTCACATAAATTGACAACAAAATCACATTAGACCAATATGATATGTTGTTTGCCAAGGCAGCTCCTTTTATCCCGAGCCCGAATTTATAGACAAGAAGCCAACAAACAATGGGGTGGAGAAGAGCTGTGACCCCGGAACTTATCATCATAGGGAATACAATGTTCTGTGTTTGTAAGAATCTGTTGAGGCTTTGAAGCAGGCCAAAGGCGAATAGGCTTGGAATCATCCAACGGTTGAAAGTTCCCGCTCCGGTAGATATCTCGTGGTCTTGATGCAGAGAAATGAGAATCGTGCTTGTGTAAAACCAAATAACCGATAGCGGAATGCTTAGGGACAACAATGTCAGCACTGCTCTTTGCAAGTGAATTCCGAGCAAGTGGTAGTGTTTTGCTCCATAGGCTTGTCCGCATAGAGTCTCCAAGGCACTAGCCATTCCTAACTTTTTTAAGGGGTTTCGAGAGGAGGTTCAGAGAAGCTTGTAAGTGTCAATCTTATAATGAAAATCCTTAGTTTTATAGGAAAAAAATTTACACCAAGACTAGCTTATTCCTCCAAAATCCTTGTATTTTTTCCTTGGGAGTATGATACATCTAAACCATATTGTAAAATTCCAATCTTCATTCGCTTGCTAAGCCTTTTAAGGCCTTCATACTTGTTTTATTGGGGGAAAAAAAATTTTGAATTATTTTGGTAGAATATGGAAAAATACTCTATTGGTAGGACACAGTTTTTAATCATTAGATCTTTATCAAGTTCTGTTAAATTATCATACTTTTCTTAATCTGATCTGATTCTGATGAGATACTGATGGGGTATTTTTTCATATCCTATCATAGAGTTCTCGGAATAGTACACTAAAACAACTTATGACTCATTTGCATTCTTATGTTTTTCCTTAAAGTATGATACATTTATGCTTTGCTAATCCACAACAAGTTTTTCAAGTAGGTTTGACATTTATTTCAAGAACTGTTTAGAAAAATACCACTTACCAAGAAACTAAAACCGGTCACCGAAGCAAACGAAGTGGCCAAAGAAGCACTGGAAAGAGGCAATTCCCCAAGATGACCATTGAACATGACAGATATCAACTGAATGCTGTTCTGCAGAATACTAACTACAATAAGAGGCCCTGCTAGTCCCAGTTGTCGTTTCGCTTCTCCGATAACATCTAACCGACAATGGCCTTCTTGGCATGCCTCTGACCCCAATACATGGCTGATTCTACGGTTTCCATTACCGTATGCAGATTCTGGACCTGAAATTTCTTCTCTTTCCATCCCAATCGGACAAATTATACTCTCAGTGTGATTTTTTCTTTAAGAATACATGATAGGTCTGAAAAAAAGAAATGCTAAAATTAGAGTACAATTTTAGCCGCAAAAATGACTAGGAGATCAGCAGTGTCCAACACCATTCATGACGGAGCGGGTCCCACTTACCAGACACGTGCCAATAGCATTAATCGAAAAAATGTCTTTCCAAATGACATACTAGCAGGGTTACTAATCTGAAACTCAATTTTATCTAAATGGGTCACTAACTAGTTTCAGTTTTTCTATTTGTAACTTGTTCCTTTGACTTGAAATATAAAGATCATTCATATTCTGTAACATAAAATTGTATAAGCATTGTATTTTTATTTTTATTTTATTGAATTGGACAAGCAAGACTTAAATTATTTTAATTGCTTTGATCGAACAAATCATACGAAAATTTCCAAGGAAATTGCCGGTACCTTAAAGTGAGAAAATTGGATTGATCGGATCCGATGAATTCGCTAGTCTTCTTAACTATAGTAGTTGATGTTTCCAAACTTTGACTTTTCTTTCTTGGCCATCTGAGCTCTGAACTTGTTAAAGAAAGAGATGAGTGTATAAAAGAAACTAGAGATAACGGAGACAATAGTTCAACTAAAAAAGGACTTGTAAGTACTTCATTTTTTTAGTAAATTTTATTTTCATTGTGAATATTGTCCAAATAGTTTCAGCAAAATAAATAAATAAATAATCAGAAATAAACAAAATATAAAAAAGAACTCCTGTTGAACATATGGATATAAAAACATTATGTTTTGTTTGTTTGTTTGTTTGTTTGTTTTTTTTTTTTTTTTCAAGGGTAAGTATGGGGTCTGTTTCAGGAGAGTTTTTTTTTTTTTTTTTGGAAAGATCCTCTTTTGTGGAAAATTAGGAAAATAAAAGCACTTTCGTTGTCTAGTAGCCAAAAAAAAAAAAAAAAAAAAAAGCATTTTTGTTCCCTCAAAAACCAAAAATAAAAAATAAAAAAAGCATTTTTGTTGTTTGTCTTTAGCAAAATTAAACTGATTGATCTGTTCTCTGTGGAAAAAAGTGGCAAAATTTTCTTTCGCTTCTCACTAGAAAAAGTGCCTACATTTTTTTCCATTTTAAATTTAAGAGGAAGAAAACTTGAACTTTACATCTTATTTTACTATTACTATGAAATTAAACGAAAGTCGCAACAAATTATCAACTTGCTTTTAGCTATTTTAAATAACCAATAAAAAAAAGTGGAAGAAGGAATTCTGTGAACTCATATAAGAAGAGATGAACAAGTATTATTATTATTATTATCATCTTTTATGATTTTTATTATTATTATCTTTTGTGATTATTATTGTTATTATTTTTTGTAATGCAGCCTTTGGGACCTTAATTAAATCGCAGATTAGTTTTTTCGAAGTTTTTTACAGTAGAGCACTTTTTTTTTTTTAATTGATAATGTATGTTTCTTAAATATGGTCAAAATTAATTTAAACAAAAAAACAAGCTAAATTGACAGATATATGTGGATATACATTAACATTTATGATGTTTAAGTTCTTTTAAAAATCCTATATAATAGTAGAATTGTCATTGAAAAAAAAAAAAAAAAAATCTATGTACGTCTTTCAATTATTAATCGATGTGGTCCAACCAAAGACTTTTGTTGCTTTCTATTATCAATCGTACTTGAGCTAACTTTTAGAGCTCATTTGGTTCAGAGGTTTAAACAGAAATTCAAATTTTTTATAATAAAAAATACTGTAAAAAAAAAAAAAAAAAAAAAAAAAAAAGAGTCGAGCCGTGATTCAAATTTTTATCATAGAAAACACTATAATAAAAGGGTTTGAGTTGTGATTCAAAATCGCGAACAAAATGGAGCCTTACTCTTAAATGATTGTCAAGTTACATACTAGTTTTACCAGCCAAAAAAAAAAAAAAAAAATTATAAAAAGAGAAAATAAGACAAATGGTCTAAGTTCAAAGCCTTTAATGGGAAGTTTTGTGTCTATTCTAAATCTAATTTAAGAAATTAATCAAATCAAATTTTAGATATTTTAAAGTTAGATCCATCAAATTAATCAAAAGCCAATTCACATTTTAATCCATTTCATTGTGTTCTATCCGTTCAAAATTTTATCTTTAATTTATGTGGCTCCACAGAAGTCATCTAATTTTTTTTTTCTTTTTTAACTTTTTGGTCAGAAATCAAATGTATCTTGACATTGAGGTGTAAAACGTCCAAAAAAAAAAAAAAAATCACTCTCTCTCTCAAAGTCTCTAGTCAAGATCCCAACAACATCATTAAAAGAGGGTAGTAAGAGAATCCATTGGAGAAAGAGCAAAAAGAAACATGGAAGAGAGCTTAATATTATCTCCAAAACAAAGAGAAGAAGAAATTATTAGGTCAAGTACTAATAGTAGTTTAACATGGAGAGTTTTGATTGAAGAAGTGAAGAAATTAGGTTCCATAGCAGCTCCACTTGTGGCTGTGTTGCTGTCCCAGTATTTGTTGCAGGTCATCTCCATCATGATGGTTGGTCATCTTGGCGAACTTTCTCTCTCTAGCACCGCCTTAGCCGTTTCTCTCTCCAGCGTCACCGGCTTTAGCATTCTCGTGAGTTAATTTCTTTGCTTTTCTAATGAATCTTCTAAAGAAATTCTAATTTTTGTGCGAGAAAACACTGTAAATTAAGACTCGAATAGGGTTATATACGTATCCAAAATTTCCCTTTTGTTATTTTCTTTTGTGGAATCTTAATTAAACAAGTTTATTTTTGAGTCTTCCGATCATGTTCTGAGTCCTGATGACCTTATGAACATGTGTGACTCTGACGATCATATTGCATTCTCGAGAGAAGGTTGTTTTTTTTTCTTCCTTTTTTTCTTTAATAATTATTTAAATGTTTTAACAATACTCGTCACCCATGACGTGGAATTAAAGGAGTATAGTCCATATATATCTACCACTGTCGTTTTGTACATGGAAATATCAATGTTTTAGGAAATGAATTTACATGATTGACCCTGGTCGACTTCAATAATTGTGGTCCTATCAATGTTTGTGGATTTTGTCTCTTCTACTCGTTACTTTTTGATGCTCAAAGGGCTACATATATATATGTATGTTCATCTCCATATACCAGGAGTACTACAACAAACACACACGTGTATAATCATTGGTGTGTGTATATATATTTTATGTGTACGCACCTACAATGGTGTATGGGGGATACATTCCATTTGATCCCCATGTGATGTTAATATATGTCTACATGATATTAGAGGTCCTAATAACATATTAAGAATCCATAAAATGGGGAATTTTTTTTTTAATTAAAGAGTGGTGTAATTATATGTAGAAATAGAGGGGTCTAGTCTATGTATGTTACTTGAGATATGAAGTGATGTGGCTTTCTTATTGTTCATGACCCACATACAGGAGTTTCACTAATCTAAAGTAGAAGGGACTAATTAAAGTATATTTACCAATTCGATTCAGTAAACTGATATAAGAGCAACTTCAATGGGGTGCCAAAATATGTGCCGATGCCAAATTTTGACTTACGAGTGAAAAATCTACTCTTCAATAAAGTGCATATTCGATCTCAAATTTAACAAATGTTAAACTCATTGGCAAATTCACCTCAGTATAACAAATATCATATTTTGACGTTTGATTGTTATTGATTGGTGCCTTGAAATTTTCATTTAATCATTACAAAATTGTTATTTTTATATTGTTTAAATACTAAAAGTATTTACTTTTGTGAATTCCAAAACTTAATGATATTGAAAAGATAAATACGATATTAGAAATAACATCATGCATTGGAATACAAAATAAAATAATAACTCAAATATGTTACTTTCACACTTTTCGTAACAAATATAATAATGACATTGACATATACGTTGTAGATGATCAAAGTTGCGAATCAACATCTCCGGTGACTGACTAGGTACTTTATTATGTTTCTTCCAAATAGTTAGGAATGGCAAGTGCATTGGAAACTATATGTGGGCAAGCATATGGAGCGCAACAATATAAGAAACTTGGGATTCAAACTTACACTGCAATATTTTCTTTGTTCTTGGTTTGCATTCCCATATCTGTGATTTGGATCTACATGGAAAAATTACTCGTTTTGATCGGCCAAGACCCGCTCATTTCTCATGAAGCTGGCAAATTCATAGTTTGGCTTATTCCTGCTCTCTTTGCTTATGCAACTCTTCAAGTACTTATCAGATACTTTCAGACACAAAGTTTGATAATTCCGATGTTGATAAGCTCCTGTCTGACCCTTTGTTTCCATATCCCTCTATCTTGGGTTTTGGTGTTCAAGTCTGGACTGGGAAACCTTGGAGGTGCATTGGCAATAAGTATTTCCTATTGGTTGAATGCGATTTTCCTCGTGTTGTACATGAAGTTCTCTCCTGCCTGTGCGAAAACCAGAGCTCCTATTTCTATGGAGCTTTTCCATGGTATCCGAGAATTCTTTCGCTTTGCCATTCCTTCTGCAGTAATGACATGGTAACTTTGCCAGATTGTGAATTTGTCCTATATATTGCTAATTAAGTTACTAGATTGTTATGGTGCTTATATGTGAATCGGTCTGCTTCTCTCTCTGACCTAACTTTTGGGGACGAGTTCTATTCAAATCCATTTAATATGGAATAAGAGCTAGATTTTACAGGCGATTGTAGGTTTAGATCTTGGCCTATTTGCATGGCACACTAGACGTGAGGGAGCGTTTCGATTATAAATTTGTCTTGTATTGCTAAGTTATTGAGTTATTATGGTGGTTATACACGGATTGGATTCTCTCTCTTCTTGAGCTAGCTTTTAGGGATGAGCTCTATCCAAAACCCATTTAACAACTTATTTCTCTCTTCTTTTCTGAACTATTCTTATATTCGATACTGCTTTCCCTTTTTCTTGTCTCATATATACACGTACTTCTTTTTTTTTTTTTTTTTCTCTTGTTGATGTCTGAAGCCTTGAATGGTGGTCATTCGAGCTGCTTATTCTGATGTCCGGGCTCTTACCAAACCCGCAGCTTGAAACCTCAGTTCTCTCAGTGTGGTGAGTTTCTGCTATCAAATTTATTTATTTATTTATTTAATCTCATTCTGTTTTGACAAAAATAGTCTTTTTGATGTAGGGAGTATTTGGAGATGGGCATTGACATCATTTACTCGTCTTTTCTATTTGTTAGTTTTGTCATTATTCCTATATAATTGTTTGTTTTGTTCTTATTCTATGTAATGTCGTTTGCCTTTTGTTTAATAGCCTTGTCGTTTGGGTGTTAGTTTAATGACTTTAGTTTGTTTGTTGCTGCACATTGTCGTTTGTAATCTCACTCATTATTGATGTTTCATGGGTATTAAACCCTTGATTACAAACGACAATGTGCAGCAACAAACAAACTAAAGTCATTAAACTAACACCCAAACGACAAAGCAATTAAACAAAAGGCAAACGACATTACGTAGAATAAGAACAAAACAAACAATTATATAGGAAATAAGGACAAAACTAACAAATAGAAAAGACGAGTAAAAGATGTCAATGCCCATCTCCAAATACTCCCAACATCACTTTTTCTTTTAATTTGAAGTGTCACTATTCTTATCTGCCTTGAACAGCCTAAATACCATTGCAACATTGTACTCAATACCGTACGGACTAGGCGCTGCAGGAAGGTATAAACGCTTTCCTTTTTCTTGGACATGGTATACATGTTTCAACGCCGATACGTACAACGTAAAACATTGTACATAACATCTATGTCCATCAAATTATGTGTCTCCATGTCTGTGTCAAAAAAACAGCACAAGAATTTCGAATGAACTAGGAGCCGGGAATGCACAAGCTGCTCGAATCGCTACCTTTGCTCTAGTATTTCTGACAATCATAGAGACAAGTATAATAAGCACAGCGCTCTTTGCGAGCCGCCGCGTTTTCGGTTACACTTTCAGCAATGAGAAGGAAGTTGTGGATTATGTCACCGATATGGCTCCTCTGGTTTGTATCTCAGTTATGCTAGACAGCATCCAAGGGGTCCTTTCAGGTTAGTACATAACTTATCTACCCCAATAAAAATATATGCAGTTTTATGTTTTTATTTATTTTTTTGGTGATTTTTGGGGGGTTTTTTTTTTATTTAAATTTTGTGGTCAGGTGTTGCTAGAGGATGTGGGTGGCAGCATATAGGTGCATTTATCAACCTTGGGGCATTTTATCTTGGTGGAATTCCAATGGCTGCATTATTGGGTTTCTTTGTAAAGATGAGAGGAAAAGGCCTTTGGATTGGCATTCAATTTGGTTCTTTTTTGCAAACACTTCTTCTGGCTCTTGTAACTAGTTGCACAAATTGGGAAAAACAGGTCTACCCTCTATATCTCAATTCTCCTACTCTCTTTCAAATCCTACATATTTATAAAGAAATTCTGTTACGAATCTTAATCTAGCCATCCTGATCCAAAGAGCTCTTCTTAAAATTCTAAAAGATGTCCCATGATCGTGGATGGTAGGAGCAGAAGCACCGTAAAAATAGAAACGGAGAAGTTTTCAGCATTGCCATAAAAAGATCTCATTTTTAGATTTCTAAATAGATTTTGAAATTTAAGATTTATACCATTCAAATAGACTTGGTCAATGTGACAGAAATCTGAATCATAAATTAGTCATATCATCATAAATATAAAGACATTTAAAAATTGTATCATGCCACTTAATTTTCTTGCAAAAGGGATGTAGCACATAATATATATATATATATATATATATATTTTAAGATTTTCAACTATTTTGCATTTTTAGCTATGCTAACTGCATTTGTTGTGTTGATGTATCAGGCAAGTAAGGCAAGGGAGAGGGTATTTGAGTATAGATCTCTCAGAAACGGATTGGAGTGACAAGCTAGAATAGAATTGGATTTTCAACCTTTTTTTTTTTGCAACGATAAATTTTTGCTTCAACTATGAGAAAACTAGTACCAGCTTATAAACAAACATTATTTTCGTTTCCCAAGTGATTATACTTTTGCAATCCAATGTCATTGCCACTT
Organism: Ficus hirta; assembly: GCA_038430175.1. NCBI lineage: Eukaryota > Viridiplantae > Streptophyta > Magnoliopsida > Rosales > Moraceae > Ficus > Ficus hirta. The sequence goes on along the minus strand of CM076595.1, from coordinate 8,037,787 downwards.
TTATTTTATTTTATTTTATTTTTATTTTGGCCGTTTTTCACGTTCTTGTGTTTTAAATATTTTTGTCGTCTGACTACCAAAAAAATTTGTATATATATATATATATATATATATTTTGTTACTCATCGTCTTTTCGGGATTGATGACTTCTTTTTTGCTTGTACTTATGATGTTTGGTCGTTACGTTCATTTGCAGTTATTGTCGTTTTCTATTGGCTGTTGTTGGTTGGTGTTTTCCAATGGGGTTGTCGCATGTTTTGTCGAGTTTTTCACGGGACTTACCAGTGTTGTTTTGATATTCTCAAACAAACATCTTTAATATCTGGTCACTTTTTCAACTATTTTTCCATAAGAATTTGACCTTACTTCAACCTTTTAAAAGTTGTCGTGAAATGAATATGGTTTTTTTTTTTTAATTACTTAAACTATTTATATGTGGAGCAATATTTTTTGGATTTGGCGTGAGTACATTTGAATTTCGAATTTTACATTTTATAATATAGTTAAATGTGTGATTATTATTAAACTATATATACAATTACAATATTATAGTTAAATGTGTGATTATTATTAGACTATATATACAATTACAATATTAGAACAACCGAAGAAAGTGTACGTTTTTTATTGTCCTTTTTTATGAACAATATTAGAAGAACGGAAGTAGAAGAAATAGATAACCGAAAAGCATATTTTCTCTCTTTTTTTTAATATACGTAATATCTAATATTATAAAGTAATTTTTTCCCCCAAAATTCATTTCAACAAAATGTATACAAAAATTACATTTTTTAAGTAGAAATTTAGGCTAGTGGAAAATGGGAGGAAGGACGTTGGAAAAGAGATTTTAGAGAGAAAAAATTTTTTTTAAAGTTTTTTGGTATAAATGAAAATAGAAAGAGAGGAAGTGGTAAATTATTGCGACCTATCAATTTTTTTTAGTCCTTCCAATTTTGGAAAGGTAAAAGGAAGGAAAATTCTGACAAAAACTTCATATCTAAAATAATTATTTTGACATTTTCAAATTTTTTTTAAAAAAAGAGAGATTATTTTGACCTCGATATATATTATTTTTCTTATTTATATATAAGGGTATCTAAATAAGACATTTAAAAAAAAAAAAATAACAAGAAAGAAAGTCTTTCTACTTCCTCACCCCCTAAGTATTTTATTTCTCATTCCTTTATATTTCTTATCCCTTTACCAAACGTAGTACAATAAATTTGTGGCAATCTTGCAAATAATGAGTGAAAAAAGTAAGGTGGCACTCTTGTAATATGATTTAAAAAAAATTTGTTTTTTTGGGTGTGTGTATTTGTTTGAGAAAACTAAGACGAGACATGTCAAAATGGTAAGTAAGCATCTTTTAAATAAATAAATAAAAAAAACCTATGAAATAGAGCTGTACTTAGCACTCAGAATGTGTTTGGTTCACTCTTTCAAACTCAACTTTTTGGTTCACTTTCTCAAACTCAATTTTTCTATATCAAATTTTATCTTTTTCCTTAAAAGTCTTTATCTTTTTCTCAAAAAGTTTTTTGTCTTTTCTAAAAAGTCAACAAAATTTACTATTTCAACTTCAAAAACTCAACTCAAACTAACGAACCAAACGAGCCCTAAGGACTATCTTCTGAAAAGTCAACAAAATTTACTATTTTTATTTGTTTTGCTAAACGAATTGGGCTCCAGTATCCTTTTTTTCCTGTCTCTCTTTTTTTCTTTTTTTCTTTAATCAATCCAATAATATCATACAACACCAATTAAATTATCACATCAACTAAAATTATCGTGTAACACATCACGAAAAATACATATTTTTTTGTTGATGTATTATTATATTATTAAAGGGACACGAAATGACATATAGAATAAGGAACACATGAATCAAATCTTGCATGGATTATGGATTTTAGGTGGCTATCGTCTTTCACGTGATCGTTGCATCAACTTTTATTGTCTTTTTCCGGATGTTGATTGTTTTGAGTTTTTAATGTTTGGGGAGCTCCCCCTTCATCCAACCTTATTAGCAATATCTAATCTTGAACTAAAGATTTTGTTGAGCCAAAAATCTTGAACTAAAAAAAAAAAAAAAAAATCCTTGAACCAAAATACCCGAGATGCTGAACAAACAGTTGCTTTAGAGGGTCTTTGGGGATGTCTCAGGGTGTTTTGTTGTCCGGTTTCCAAACAAATGTTTGGGGGAGTTTTTGACTTCGAATGAAACTTTTATAAATGTTTACAGTAAATTCAAATAAAAGTCAATTCGTTGTTTCAAATCGAAATAAGATGATTTTTTTTAATTGTAAATAATTTAGAGAGTAAAATTTCTATTGCTATTTTTTTTTTATTACATTTTAAGATTTTACGCTTTTTCACTCAAAACAGTTTTTTTTTTCTTTTCTAAACTTATATTTTCAAAACTCGACTCAATCTCAATCAAAATATCTCAAAAACTCCATATTCAATTGTCCCCGAAACGGGCGTTTAACTATTTTTTTTTTCAAAAACCGCACAGTCATTAAATAACAGCTAAAGACGGATGCATGGAGAATCTAAATGGACTCTCTGTCCAATAAAATGGTTAGAGGATCAAGAGAAGAAGCAGGTAAATGGGGTAATTTCCAATTTCCACTAATATATCTGCACAAATACTTGGTCAAATAACTGGTCTCCTTACTAGTTGTGATTGCAGTTTCATAGTTTTCAACATTATTAAAAAAAAAAAAAGTTGAATATTTAAAACGAGTTTCACAAGGAAAAAACAAATAACAAGGAAGAAAAATAATATGTAGAATATTTCTCTTCCGTTTTTTTTTTCCTTTTTTCTTTTCCTTATAAATCCTACAAAATAATGTCACTCAGTTGGAAAGGATGGATCTTTAAAGAAAAAAAAAAAAAATTTTTGCAAGGAAAAGAATATTTTTGACCCGTTACGAAAATCTCCTCATTAAAAATCATTAATAAGGATTTTTTTTTTGTTGAAAATGAAAAGGAACAAATTTAATGCGTACCAAATGAGTAGAAAATCTTGAAAACTTTGACAGGCTGTAAAATTTTTTTTATTTAAATTGCCATGTTATTAGGATTAAAAAAAAGTCAAAAAACCTATAAAATAATTAACTCGATGTGTCCCCATCTTCTTAAAATTAATGAACACATATTGTGTGAACAAAGTATGTAACAACATATCGAATGCAATACTAAAAGGTTGTACTAATGATAAATTATGACATTTGGATGAAAAAAGTGTTATATAATAAAATATTATATTTAATATCAAATTTGCTATATACTAAATTTTGTGAAAAATTTACCATAATGTTTAATTAAAATCAAATTTAACATTTGATTTTTATTGATTGTTGGCTTCACTTTTATTATGTAATTATTACAATATTCATTTTTAATTTATTTAAATGTTTACTTATACAAGTTTCAAAGCACTTTATTACAATATTTTCATTGTTAATTTATTCTTAATTGATTCCAATTTATTCAAAGTAAGATATTGTTATTTTTCAAAAAAAAATTTTTGTAATAAATATATCATTGACATAAACCAATGCATTTGTGATGATCTAACAACGGAAAAATCAAGCAGTTTTTGAACATTTATTTTTAAAAAAATGATCAAAAAATATAATTTTTTTAATTTAGAAAATGACTGGAGACTATTAAGAATTGCGATATTGATTGATACAATATATATATATATATGCATATAGTATGATTAATTAGATCAATGTGAACAATCAATTAGCTATTTATTGGCTATTTAAAAAAATGGCTCTTTTTCTAATTTAAATTAAACAAACATTTATAAAAAAAAAGAAAAGGTTAAATTACACTTTTCCTCTTCGAACTTTAGGTCTTATCACAAAATACCCTCCGAATTTTTATTTGTACTATTCTTTCCATTTGAATTTTCAAAAAGTTTTCGGATTTCCCCTCAAAATAGACCTTGTTTCATTCCTCTCGAAATTTTATGCAATTTGAAAAAAAAAATCATCTTATTTTGACTTGCAACGATAAAGTTATGGACTTTTAAAGTTTAAGTTTTTTGAAAATATTTAGAAAAGTGAATAGTAAAATTGGAGGAAAAAGACAAAAAAAAAAAAAAAAAAAAAAAACTTTTGGAAACACTTTTCCCACCATTGTCCCCCAGGGCCTAAGTGTGAAATTACGAATATTTCTATAAGAGAGAATTATAGCTAAAAAAAAAAAAAAAGCAATAAGCCCTTAATATTTGCTCTTTTAACACAATTATAAGTGCTTCTCATTTAATATCTGCAACTCATATTTCTAACAAGTGTCATGTGTAATTTTTAGTCAAAATTTTAATTAAATGGGGAAATTCACAAACTTTTCTAAAGTTTCTAAAGTTTAAGGGAAAATAATGTTATAAATTAAAGTTTAAGGGGTATTTTATGACAATACCTAAAATTTATGGGAAAATTATAATTTGTCTAAAAAAAAATTTAAAAGGCCATTTACCCACATTTCTCTATAACAATATACGCAAGACTCTCTCTCACTCCCTTCAAATTCAAATTAGGGGTATTTTAGGACATTTCTTATCCTTTATAGGGTTACCGAGCGATTAAGGAGGCTGAGAGCCTGAGAGTCCTATACTGGTAGATTCTACTGAGTTTATTATTAGTTTGTTTGTTTTTTTTTTTTTTTCCAGGGAAGATATTAACAGAGATAAGAAAAGCATGGAAGAGGGCTTGTTAGCAAGAATATTGCCGGAACAAAGAGAAGAGGGTGGTGAAAGCAAACTAAGATGGAGAGTTTTGTACGAAGAAGTGAAGAGATTGGGTTACATAGCGGGCCCACTCGTGGCCGTGATGCTGTCCCAGTATCTGTTGCAGGTCATCTCCCTGATGATGGTTGGCCATCTTGGCAAGCTTTCTCTCTCTAGCACCGCCATTTCCATTTCTCTCTCTGGTGTCACCGGCTTTAGCCTTCTTGTGAGTTTCTGATGAGTATTATTCTGTCCTTTTCTCTGTTTTTGTAATTTCCAACTTGTTTCCTTTGTCCCTGTACTGACGCAATTGGTGAAATGACTCGAATACTTTTTAAACAGATTTTTAAAAATTTTTATTAGAAAATGACTTTGAAGATAACCGAGAATGATCGGGAGCCACCAGTTTCCAAGAGAGTCTCGTTTCAGTGTGCAAATAAAAGATTGTTATTTTGTTAATTTCAGTTTTTGAGGTTGTCATTCTCATAAATATTTCAGGAATAAACAAGTGGGAAAAAAAAAAAAAAAAGGATTCAATTTATTTTGGGCGTGACAGACAGCGTGTATGTTTGAAACATAAGGTCGAAAACAACATTTCAAATGCAACTTAACAAAATCTGTACGTATTTTATCTTACTCCATGATATCCATTTAAAAGTATTCTTATTGTCCGTTTGGGATGACATGTTTAGGTGACAAAACATTATCTGTATATCAAAATTCTAATTTTACATCAAATTTTCTCTCTCTTTCTCTTTTTTTTTTTTTTTTGAAAATCTCTCATCCATTTTCTAAAAACTCAAACTTTAAAAGTTTAAAATTTTCTCATTTCAGATTAAAATGAGATGATTTTTATGTTAGAATACTCGTAACAACGAGACGAACAAGACAATATTCATTTTGCATTCTTTTTTTTTTGAAACACAAATCAAATTTTTATACTAATTTTTTATATAACATAACTTTTTCAAAAATTTTTACTTCATTTCAACCCAACCTCCAAAATACTGTCTTTAAATATCCTCCAAACGGGCCTAATTTCAAATTGAAATCTTAGAAAATAATTTTTTAAACTTATCTCCTAAACAAAAGCTGAGTTTAATGTGTTAATCAATTCGGCTTTTAGTTGCTTGTCGGTATTGGATTTGAATTGTTCTTATAATTATTTTATTCTGTACTACAGTTGTAGTTAACACGTCGCTTCTGACATATAAGATGGCAAATAGGCCAATCTGTCACCACCGTTTTTGTCATATACATATATATATATATATAGCGACATGAAAATCTTCTTTTCAACTTTTATGAATTACATTACATTATTGACTTTGAGACTTATTAATTCGTGTACCTATGTGTAATAACAATTATACACCTATTCTTTTCACAACACATTATTCAATAGTAATTTAGTCAACCATACAGCCTATGTGGTGCTAACAATATGGCTACACATTAGAAGTAGTACATTCCTCTTATATACCTCAGCTAGGTCACTTTGAGGATTCCGCTTTTTGTCTCGTATTAACCCTCTCTAAGTTACCCCATCCATAAAGACAAACAAAGAACTGTAACACTTAATACGTATAATCCCATACTTCATATGGTGGTTTGTCAAAATTTATCACATTTGGGCCCAAATCAACAGTGATCCATATTATTTACATTGACTTAACGGTCAGCCCTTTTCTCATCGGTGACTCAACCCGGCTATCTATAATGTATATTTTGACGACTTCACCAATGCATCTAATCCAATCTATAATGTAACCACTTCGACTTGAACCCACGACTTCGTAGACTTACTCAGATATCAATTGTTAGGAACTCATTAAGTTAAAAATTTATACATATGAAACAGGCAGGAATGGCGAGTGCACTGGAAACTATATGTGGGCAAGCATATGGAGCTGAGCAATATCATAAAGTTGGGATTCAAACTTACACTGCAATATTTTCTTTGTTCTTGGTTTGCCTTCCCATATCTTTGATCTGGATCTACATGGGAAAGATACTCGTTTCGATCGGTCAAGATCCGATCATTTCTCGTGAAGCTGGCAGATTCATAGTTTGGCTTCTTCCTGCTCTCTTTGCTTATGCAACTCTCCAGCCACTTGTTAGATATTTTCAGACACAGAGTTTGATAATTCCGATGTTTATAAGCTCTTGTGCTACCCTTTGTTTCCACATTCCTCTTTGTTGGGTTTTGGTGTTCAAGTCTGGTCTCCAAAATCTTGGAGCTGCATTGGCAATTAGTATTTCCTACTGGTTGAATGTGATTTTACTAGTATTGTACATGAAGTTCTCTCCTTCCTGTGCAAAAACTCGGGTACCGATTTCTATGGAGCTCTTCCAAGGGATCGGAGAGTTCTTTCGCTTTGCCATCCCTTCGGCGGTAATGACATGGTAATTTGTCATATTCACACACCCTTTTGTCTAACATTTTTCTTTTTAATGTTCAATGTTAATCTTATTTTTTTTTATTATTTTATTTTGGTTGGTGAGACTACTATAGCCTTGAATGGTGGTCCTTTGAGCTGCTTATTCTGATGTCCGGGATTTTACCAAATCCAGAGCTCGAGACTTCGGTTCTCTCTGTATGGTGAGTTTTTAATTGTTAATTTTGGCCTCTATATAGCCCTTCTAACACAAGTACTTCCCTTTTCAAAATGTGATTATTCGAATCGTTGTCTTGAACAGCCTAAGTACCATCTCAACATTATACATGATACCATACGGGCTAGGTGCCGCTGTAAGGTGAGCTCGTTTCCGAAATAATTCAGCAGTTCATGCTCATATATTTTTACTTACTGATTTGTACCAATGCAATCAAACTTATTGCTTAAACGTCTATATAAATCGATAGCGTCTCTAATCTCTCTATACCTGTTTCACAACAGCACAAGAGTATCAAATGAACTAGGAGCTGGGAATGCACAGGCTGCTCGTATTGCTACCTTCGCCGCAATGATTTTGGCGGTCATAGAGACAAGTGTAGTGAGCACAGCACTCTTTGCCAGCCGCCGTGTTTTCGGTTACAGTTTCAGCAACGAGAAGGAAGTTGTGGATTATGTCACAGATATGGCTCCTCTGGTTTGTGTGTCTGTTATTCTAGACAGCATACAGGGTGTTCTTTCGGGTTAGTACATAACTTGTCTAGCTCTTTTCTCTCAAGAAAAAAAATTTTAATTCTCGAGTTCTTTTTTTTTTTTTAAATTTAATTCAGGTGTTGCTAGAGGATGTGGGTGGCAGCACATAGGGGCTTTCATAAACCTCGGAGCTTTTTATCTTTGCGGAATTCCGATAGCGGCACTATTAGGTTTCTGGGTGAAGCTAAGAGGAAGAGGACTCTGGATTGGCATACAATCTGGTTCTTTTGTGCAAACTGTTCTGCTGTCTCTTGTAACTAGTTGTACAAATTGGGAAAAACAGGTCTACCCTTTCATCTCAGTTTTTTCTGCTCTTTTGATCAAATATCCAAACATAGTCAAAGAACGCACATAATACACTGGCAGGTCGCCCAGAAGACCTGCAGGAGTAGGTACACCATGACTCATAAGTGGACCCCACTAAAACATAAACACATATTCAAGGATAATAAAAAAGTACTAAACCAATCATTCCGACTCAAATTCTACAAAAGTAAAGTGAACAAGTCATGAAAGGAGGAAAAGTTTGCCAACTTAAATGAAAGTCGCAATCCGAAATACTTGTTCGGATTCTAATCTGTGACATTACAAATGCAATGCATATCCCAATAAGATTTAAAGGATGTTTAAGAACAATGTGATTGGAATGTCTGTATGATCAGAAAAAGTAGAAGGGTAGTCTATATAGCAATTGGCTGAGACCATCCATTACCATCGTATCCATTTTAGTAACCTTCCTTTCGGTTCTCACCTTGTTTTACTAGATCTCAATATCGTGTATATATATATATATATATATATATATATTTTAATACATTGCCATTTCAAGTATTACTCCCATCGGCCTTCTTATGTCAGGATATGCGGTTCGCAAAAAAAATTCCTTTTTAGGATGTCTACGTGTTGTTGCTTAATCGATAAATTACGAAATATCATTAGCGTGTTATCTAACTTTTACTGAACTTATTGTCTTATTTTGTATATTTCTTTTGATTTTTCAGGCAAGAAAGGCAAGGGAGAGGATATTTGATGATAGATCTCTGAGAAACAGATTGGAGGGCTGAGAAAGAGGAGTTAGAATTCTGAACAGGATGGAATAGTTGTATATTAATACCATTCTACTGCGAAAATATTTTTCCAACTAATTTTGAGAGGGGAAAATTAATTGTAGCTTGTAATTCCAATCTTTTTGGCGGCTGAGTTAAACATGCTTTTAATTTTAAGTGTTGCATGTGGTTAAAGGCAGACCACGCATGTTAGAAATTTTATCATCATTGAAAATTTCACTTTATGATAACTGATTATTAGGATATTAGGATTAATTATAACGATTTAATTATTAAAAAGTTAAAAATTTAGTTCCTAAACCAACTTGTTTATGTGTAAATTGTAAATATAACCACCTATCTATTTCTCTATTTTTTTTTTTTTTTTTAAATGTGTGCATCATATCTATGTCCCTTTCATGCTCCTGTGTATAGGCACTTTTAGTAATTGTTGTATCCTAGAGATAAGCTGGCTCAACCTTTGTTGTACTACTTATGTATCCGAAAGGGCAAAATCGATCTTAAGGACAGTGATATATATATATATATATATATATTTGTCTATTTTAGTTGATTAATTTGTATTTTGTGTATCAATTTATATAAAGTATACTGGTTCGTGAAATTCCTTTTTAACTTTCACATTCGGATGGTATCATTAAACAGAGACAGAGTCATGAATTTTAATTTTACTTTTAAAAACTTTACATACTTCTTATTTTGTACTCACTAAAAAATGATTTTCCCTCTTAAAAATTTCATCCTGCACTAAATCATACCACTAGAAGGATCAATACCTTTAGCAGTGAGATATTGTTGCAAAAAATAATAACAATAATAATAATAATGATTATAATAAAAATTATTCCTATAATCTGATCTGTCGCACGTGTATTGATATGACACGAAAGTTTCAACGACGACAATTTAAGTATATTTTGAAATGGGTTTTTAAGATGTGCAAGGATTAACTTCACGATTGTCCCCTTGAACTATGTATCTTATTTTTACATGCCCCATGATAACCTCAAGAAATTAACAAAATAACATTTTTTTCATTTTAACGTAGGAACAACAGTCTAAAAAACTGATTATTCCTTGTCGTTCTTAGTCGAGCTAATTAAAATTTTTGAAAGACTATTTAAGTCACGTTGATAATTTACTCTAATCCTGACTCCTCCTCCTTCCTCTTATTCTTCTTCTTCCTTCCTCTTCACCATCATACCTCACTAATTCCTCACTCAAGTAGACCAAGAAGCAGCAAACTCCCCGATCAGACCTCCTCCCCAGAGCCTCACGTGGCTCTCTCTCAGTAGCTCCGACACCGATCACAACAATGGCGGCGGAGACTCCAACGCCGGCGACGACGGCAGATTGAAGGGCGACACCACCGTCAAAGGCACGCTCTTGGCCGGATTGTTGCTTGCGGCGTTGTTGGTTGCGTCTACAAGGACCAAATCAACACCTTTCTCATTCAGTTTTCCACTTCATTGAAGGTTAGGTTATGATTTTGGAATTTTTAGATGATTTTGTTGATTGGTGTTGTAACCTCTGTTTTTCGTTGCGGATTTTTTTTTTTTTTTTTTTTTTTTGGGATATTTGGATACTATTCTGGGCATGAATTTGTTAATGAGATTTGAAATTTTGATTTGTTTGTGGCAGAATGCTCCCGACTTGGAAGCAGTATGTGATAATGAGATCTATTGACACGTTTCATTTTACTTTTTTTATTCTTTTTTTTTTTTTATAAATTATTTTATTACTATATTGTTAGTGATAAAATTACGTATAAATACAACAATGATTATAAAAACTACTCATTGCAGCCACCCTTATAAAAAAAAGTACATTATTTATTTCAGTTTTTACTTTAAAAAAAAAATCTTGCTCCCTAATTGTTCAGAAGAATACAAGATGGACATGAATAGTGATTTTTTTCCCTTGACAATTTTTAATTATATTCTATATATGAATTGTTTTTTTTTTTTCTTATTTTGGAGTGGATTCTTTCTCTCTTTCTTTCTTTTTTTTTCTATTTTTTTTTTTGTTGAGTTTGTTTAATATTTTTTCATTAACTTTTTCTTATTTTTGGAATTCGTTTAATATGTTTTGATCTTTTTTTAGTAGAATACAACAATAGTTGCTGTTTTTGTTAGGTGTATGTCGCTTTTTCATGTTGTTAATCATATAGCCATTGTTGGTTTTTTTTTTTTTTCTTTTTTTTGATAAATGCTATAGTTGTTTTATGTATGTGGTTTTGTTCCAATATATCTTTGTCAATATTCATGCTGCTTGAGGTTTTTTTTTTTTTTTTTTTTTTTTTTTTTTTTAAGTATATGTCCTTGCCGTATTTTTTTCAAAGGAATACGAAAAAAAAACAAAACAAAACAAAACAAAAACAAAAACAAAAGATGATTGCCAATACCGTGGGATAATTGGAAAAAAAAAAAAAAAAAGAAATAACGTGGGATTTGATTGGTGAGTGAGAAAATGTAAGAGAGAAAAAACTAAGCATTGGTTTAATGGATATGGTTTGGTGGGTGAAAAAGGGGTAAATATTTAAAATTTGATTCTAGGTTTTTTTGAATAAAAAAAAGGGTGTAATAAGTAATAATTAAAATTTAAAATCTTTATAATAGGTGGTTTAAGTAGATGGGTGAGAGAAGATATTAAAAAAAAAAAGGGGTGTCAATAGATGCCCCATTTGATAATTTGTCCCCTTTTGTTTTTGAAAGGAAACTGGGATCAAATGTTTAATTCTTCATAAATGAATACTGTGTGCTATGGTAATTGGTTTTTTATTAATATCTTTTAATAATTAGGTATTATCTTTAAAACACTATTTTTGTCCCCTTATTTTTAACCTTTAGCTTTTGTTTGGTGGGAAGGAAAAAAAATAGTATGGAAAGAAAATGTGGAGGTGATGAAAAATAGAAATGATGCAAAAGAAATTATTTTTTCCTTAGAGCCGGTTTGGGACAGTAACTTCAGATAATAAAACACCATCTGAATTTAAAAATTCCAACTTTACATTAAATTTTCTCTCTCTTCTATTTAAAAAAAAAAACTTAAACTATAATAGTTCATAACTTTCTCATTTCAAATCAAAATGAGATGATTTTTAAGTCAAAATGCTCGAAACAACGAGACAAAAAAGACAATATTTATTTTGTATATATATATTTTTAACATATTTCAAATTTTTACACTATTTTCTATATCATAAAATTATTTCAAAAGTTTTCATTTCAAACACATATTTTCAACCCAACATCCTAAACACCACCCCAAATGGGCCCTTAATGATGTTTGGCATGAGTAAAAGAAAGAAAAAGAGTTTACCTTCACTTCTTTGTTATTAGAAGATGAAGGGGAGAAAAGGTACAAATATTTTACTTAAATTACTTTTTTATCCATTACTATGTGTGTAGATTATCAAATATAAAAGATTTTAAAAAAGTTAAAGGGTAAATTTGTACTTTATAGTTAGGTACATGAACAATCTGTTTTCCTTCCCATAATCCTTCACACTTTTAGTTTTCTTTCCTCTCTACCACACAAACATCAAAGGAGGTTTCCCTTCTCTTTTCTCTTCACCCTTTTCTTTGCTTCCCATAATCCATCCTACCAAACACATTAATATGATGTCAAATCAGCAAAACATTTAAAGTTATAGACGGAAATAGATTGGATGATTTTATATATTTCAAAAGATATAATGATAATCCAAAGGACAAAATAATGTAGAGTCATAATTCAGGATATTCATGAAATTAATCATAAAATATCTTGAGCACTTTGACTACGTGCCCAAGTTATAGTAGGAGAATCAGAGGATGAACGGCTGTTATTTAAAAAAAAAAAAAAAATTTTGTGCTGAATTTTGGCTATTTAATAATTTTTTTCGAACCTTGTTCTTCACCTAAAAAAAAAAAAAAACAAAAAGCTTTGCTTTCTCCAGTGTACACTGTGCAAGCATTAAAAATTCACTTAGGCCAGATATAAGGACAAATATATCTGTCACAAAGTAGAGAATCTTCTGAGTCCTGACTAGAGAGGCATTTTTGTTTTTTTGTTTTTCCTTTTTTTGTTTTTTGGTCTTTTCCTTTTCCTTTTTGAGTCACTATTTCTTGTCTTTTGGGAAACAGTAGAAGGGTCATTTGGCAACTAATCAAGCACATTTGGTGTACAAGGCAGAAGAGGGATCGAGAAGATTGAATCATGGCAGAATTAGACACGTGTGTTATACTTTTATATATATATACACATATGCAGTGTATTGTATAATTTCGTATTGTATTATTGTAAGGTAATATCATAAAACATTAAAAAGTTTATTACCTAATATAATATTTTGGATATTATAAGAGTATAAGAATTAAGATCGGTCGGGTTCTATGGTGGAAGGTCGACACCAACTCCAACCCAGTCACATGCGATGACCCCGACCCGGGGAATGGGTCGACCCCGTCAACATCATTGTCACAAGTCCTGATCAAATCCCTTTTCTTAGGACCAAACTGACCCCGACTCCGATCCCAACCCCAACCCCGTTCCTTGGGCTGAACTCAAATTCAACCCCGTGTTCAAGCCAATGCTAATCGAACCCGTCACCGTATCTAAGACAACCCCGATCTAAGGCCCGGGTAGAGCTTGTCCCTAGGCCTAGGATGACACATCACCAGGCCTCGGCCGACCCAGCCTTGATCCTCCCGAGATTGACCTTTACCTTGACCCTTGTATTAAATAATACAATACAATATATTAAAGTGTGTGATTTGAGATAATATTATATTAATCTTATTATTTTACTATCCATATTAACTTAGAAACTAGAATGATTTTATGAGGCATTATGTTATTGGAAAATAATACCATACAATGCTCCACCAAATATGTTCATCATGAATATATTTATATATGTTAAAATTACGTGAATTTTATAAAATTAAAATTACCGATTTAACAAATTTAATATTATCACTAAAAGGTTGAAAGTTTCAATTTTATCATGTATCATAAAAGAAATCTCTAATGATATCTATCATTTTTTTTTTTGGAAAAAGAAAAATGAAGCTAACGATCACCGGATGGTTTTTAAACCAACCAGAGATTGCTTTAAGTGCAACATAACATTAGAGTTGACATATAAATGAATAGTATATTCTCTTTCTTTTTTTCCCACTTTGGAAATAAGGAGAATTCAAACACCGGGCCTCAAATTTAGAGACAAGTGTGTATTTATCGTCGAGGTAAACCTTATAAACACCATGAATAATACAATTTATTTTCATAGTTTTTGTACTAAAGTCTAACAAACTAACGTCATGGCTAACTATACCGTTAGGATCATCAGTAGTGTTAAGATAACAATTGTGGATGCTTTTCTTAGATCTCACAGTCTCAATTCCAGAGTTCGAATCCCCACCTCTTTATTTTGAGGTTAGTCTTTAAAGTTTAAATGTAGCATTTTTTGTGAGAACTGTAAATTCGTGTGATTTAACTAAATTCTCAAATAAACGGTGGATGAGAAAATATAAAAAAAAGGCTAGTAGGAAAGAGACAAATACCTCCTATCAAATTGTAAGTGTTAAAATGGAAGAGCCACTCTCCTTTATCTCAAAGAAAGCACAGTAGAGAGCCCCATGAGAGACTCAGAGAGCATGGAAAATGGATTGTTGGAAAAGGAGAGAGAGGAGGAGGAGAGTAGAGATTATGGGCGGTTTTTTGGTACAATTAGAAATGGTGTGGTTGTTCAAGAAATGAAGCAATTGGGTTACATAGCAGGACCAATGGTGGTTGTGAATTTGTCTCAGTACTTCTTGCAAATCATCTCTATCATGATGGTTGGTCATCTCGGCAAGCTCTCTCTCTCGAGCACCGCCATTGCCATCTCCTTCTGCGCCGTCTCCGGCTTCAGTCTCCTCGTAAGTCCTCCCCCCTCCCTCTCTCTCGCTAAATTTATCTGTTAAAAATTGATTCTTTATTAGTTTGATGACTATAAAGAACTGAATTCTTTGACCCTTTTTGGTTGTATCATTTGTTGTTTATGTTCTCAAACTAAAGGTCGAATCTTAGACAAATCTTTGTCCTGTTCTTTTAACTCTCACTTGAACTTTAAGACTTTTCAAAGTAATTTAACGGAGAAATCGACAACAATTCGCTAGTAACTTGATCTGCGACCTGTTTATGATGATCACAGTATGGAATGGCTAGTGCATTGGATATTCTCTGCGGACAAGCATTTGGCGCCAAACAATATCGGAAACTAGGAATCCAGACCGGCACTGCTATTTTATGCTTAGGCTTAGTTTGTATCCCTCTGTCTCTGATTCTGCTCTACATGGGAAAAATCCTCGTATTCGTGGGACAAGACCCTATAATCTCACAAGAAGCCGGTAAGTTTGGGACGTGGTTCATTCCCGCGCTTTTTGGTTACGGAACGCTTCAGCCACTTACTAAGTATTTTCAGACACAAAGCCTGGTCATTCCCTTGCTAGTGAGCTCCTGTACTTCTTTCTGCTGCCATGTACCTCTATGTTGGGCTTTAGTATTCAAGTCCCGGCTAGGACATCTCGGAGCGGCATTAGCCATTGGAATTTCGTATTGGTTGAATGTGATCTTACTTGTGTTGCACATGACATATTCCCCTGCCTGTGAAAGTACCCGGGTTCGGATTTCTTTGGATCTGTTTCGAGGATGGCGAGAGTTCTTGCGGTTTGCCATTCCTTCTGCTGTTATGATTTGGTACGATTTCTGTCTTCTGATTCCAAACAGTTTATTGTGTGTCAATGTTCTTGATCATGTTCCTTTTTTCCATTCCACAACTCTAGCCTTGAATGGTGGTCATATGAGGTGCTTACGTTACTGTCGGGTTTTCTACCAAATCCCCAGCTTGAGACTTCAGTGTTATCTGTGTGGTATTTCCTCTATTCTTATCACTGTTTATGAGACATTGCCTCTGTTTGAATCTGTGTTTCAAATCCTGTGTTCAAATGTTTTTTTTATGGTCTTTTATCTAACAAAAACTTGAATTTTCAGTTTGAAAAGTGGATTTAAAACGGAAATCCAAAGTGGGCTAAACTTCTGAGCTTCAAATCTCAATTTCTCAAAGGAGTTTTGTTTTGTTTTTTGAACAGCTTGTCAACCCTAACAACACTCTTTGCAATACCCGAAGGACTTGGTGCAGCCGGAAGGTTAACTCTAAAGACACGAAGAAATCTTCAAACAATTATTAGTAATAGCTTTTTATTTTTATTTTTTAATTTTAACTATTTTCCCCTTTTACAGCACCAGAGTTTCAAATGAATTAGGCGCAGGTAACCCACGAGCAGCTCGTGTTGCTGTTGGCACGGTCATTTTTCTCGCAGTCTTAGAGGCGGTTGTTGTGAGCTCAGCTCTCTTTGTTGGCCGAAATTCTTTCGGTTACATCTTCAGCAACGAGAGTGAAGTTGTGGACTATGTGTCCAACATAGCTCCTTTGGTTTGTGTTTTGGTTATACTTAACAGTTTACATGGTGTCCTTTCAGGTTTCTTCTATGATCTCTCTCATATATGTTTGTGATACATTCTGATGATATATATATATATATATATATACATATAAACTCTTCATGACCTTAACTGTGAAGAGTTCATATTTTTTGTTTCTTTTTTACCCGAAATCAGACATTGCTTTGGGAAGTGGTTGGCAGCACTTGGGGGCTTTTGTCAACCTTGGAGCATACTATTTCTTTGGACTTCCGATCGGCGCCGCATTGAGTTTCTGGCTAGACTTGAGAGGAAAGGGACTTTGGATTGGAATTCTATCCGGTTCCTTTTTACACGCATTTCTTCTTTCTGCCATTACATTTTCTACCAACTGGGAAAAGAAGGTTCACCCCTCCACTTTTTTCTTTTTTCTTTTTTTTTTTTTTCGTTCTTTTTAAAGATTTTGTTTAGTTTTGTCTACAAACTCATTGGATTTTGTACAATTGCACGTCATGTTTGTGTCCTTTTTTTTTTTTTAAGCTAAAAGATGACAGCCTTTTTTTCAACGGCTAAAGATCGTTTCTTTCCATCATCGAGTGACTGAAATTTGATCTGCATGATACATCCCAAATGTCCATAGTTTTAACGCTTTCTTTCGAGTGAAATTTAACTTCGGTGTGTTAGTAGTTGCGTGATTTCTCGACGATTTTGCAGGCGAGAATGGCAAGGGAGAGGATATTTGAGGGAAGACATTTAGGAGACAATGGATTGACTGAGGAGAGAAGTACTCTACTAAGCTGAGTTTCTTGAATTTCAATTTGGAGAAAGAAATAACATTGCATCTAACCACCAACTAGTAGCAGCTTTTGCCATTTCTTTTACTAATATTTTCAGCTGAGGTTGTTAATTTACTAAAGATTGTTCGGTTTGTACTAAGATGATTTTGAATGTGATCATTCTGTCTTTTTTTTTTTTTAGTTAAAAGTTCTTTTCTATTGTCAAGTGAAGGCAAAGTAGAAACAGAGAAATTCTTTTTTTTCATTTATTGTTATTCTTGTTGTTAATTAGTAAATTCCAAACCATGTCCATAACAAATAGTACACATCTTCAATCAATATATCAAGTTCCAAGTTTATTCTTTAAATATGGATAAATGTTTTCAGACATTTAGAGAGGTAAGAAAAAAGCACAAAAAGACAGAGATGTGAACGATTTTAGTTTCTTTTTTTTATCATAATTTGGCGGTTTGTACTTTGTGGTTTTCATGTGCTAGTCATCTTCTAGTTTCTATGTCATGTTAGTTGTCGTTTTTAGATTGTTGTAGTTTTCCATGTCGTTTTCAAAATGTTGTAGTAATCTTCATTCACCAAAAACTAACCACTCAGAACGCTTCACATCAAAATCCATGAAGTGGGGTCGAGATTAACATGCCAAGGACAATCTTTAGAGCAAAAGTAAGCAGATTCAATTATTGAGTCACTTGCAAACAAGTGGGGGGGACTACCACTCCCACTAACTTTTCAAGTCTCTGAATAAGCGTTAAAAAATTCATGATTTTCCTGTTTTTCCCTAACTAAGATTAGGTCCTGTTTGGCAAACCAACTCCAACAACTTAACTCAAACTTTTTTTTGTCTTTTTTCCAAAAAGTTTTTGTCTTTTTCCTAAAAAGTTTTTTGTCTTTTCTGAAAATTCAAAAAAATTTACTATTGAAACTTAAAAATCTCAACTCAAACTACTCCACCAAACGGGCCCTAAAGTTTTTCGTATCTGCACCCACTAAATATTACTCATATATACCCACACTGAAGTAGACGGCTAGCTCCGCCATAAGAGCCACCAGTTATACATATTGGAGAACTCAACAAACAAGTACTCATTGTTTCTGACCTTTCTTGATTTTAAAGCTTGCATCAGATGTATATATGCCCCCACTGAATTTTACACTTTTTATTTTATTTTTATTTTTTAATATATATATATATATATATATATATATATTCTCACTGAAATAGAAGACTTGCTTCATTGTTAGAGCCACCAGTTTATATATAGGAGAATTCATCAATGGGTAAAAAAAAGTACCCTACAAGTACTACTCATTGTTTCTGACCTCTGTTGATTTTAAAGCTTGCATGATATATAATTATAAATAGCCCACCATTAAATTTTCCCTATATTATACCTGGTTATTTTGCATGTTCTAGACGTTTACCTCCTGATGATCATAACTTTATACCCGATTTTTCAACCCCATGATTTTCTTTCAAATTCTGATGGCACCAATAATAAATCATGATATGAAAAAAGGTCTTCAAAGTGTGCAATAAACTTTCAGAATTCTTTGTTGAAGGTTGCAAAAAAATGTCATACCGGTGTTGTGCAGTTCGAAGCCGTTAAATCTTCATTAAGTTCCGTTCAATGCAAAAAAGTTCTTTTCTTTTCACCCAAGAGAGTGAAGTATGAATGAGAAAAGCACAGTGGAGAGCACCATGAGGGATGGAGAGAGCAGTGAAAGGGGATTGCTGGAGAGAGAGAGAAAGAGGTGTCTAGAGACGGGTTTTTCGGTTCGATAACATTTGGTGTTTTAATTCAAGAAGTGAAGCAATTGGGTTACATAACAGGGCCAATGGTGGCTGTGAATTTGTCTCCGTACTTCTTGCAAACAATTTCCATTATGATGGTTGGTCATCTGGACAAGCTCTCCCTCTCTAGCACTTCCATTGCCATCTCCTTCTGCGCCGTCTCGTGCTTCAGTCTGCTCGGGAGTCCCGCCTTTCTCTTCTCATCATTCCTTTTAACCCAAAAACAAAAAAAACAAAAAACAAAAAACTTCGATTTGTTACTTGTTCATAATGCCGAGCAGAGTGGAATAGCTAGTGCATTGGATACTCTCGGTGGACAAGCATTTGGCGCCAAACAATATCGAAAACTAGGAATCCAAACCGGCACTGCCATTTTATACTTTCTCTTAGTTTGTATCCCTCTATCTGTAATTCTGATCTTAATGGGAAAAATCCTAGTAATCATGGGCCAAGACCCCATAATGTCAAAAGAAGCCGGTAAATTCGCAATGTCGCTTATCCCACCACTATTCGCTTATGGAGCCCTTCAGGCACTTGTCGAGCACTTTCAATCACAGAGCTTGATCACTCCCTTGTTGCTGTCCGCGTGTGCTTCTCTTTCCTGCCATGTACCGCTGTGTTGGGCTTTAGTATTCAAGTCCGGGCACGGACATCTTGGAGCAGCAGTAGCCCTCAGTATTTCTTATTGGATGAATGTGATTTTTCTTGTGTTGTACATGAGATGTTCCCCTGCCTGTGAACGTACCCGTGTTCCAATTTCTTTGGAGTTGTTTCGAGGATTGCGAGAGTTTGCGCAGTTTTCTATTCCTTCAACTGTAATGGTTTGGTGCAATCTCTCTGTCTTCTTTTTTCCAAACAGATTTTTGTATTTCAATCTCCTAATAATAGTACTCTTAATTTTGTGCTTTTCCGTGTCATTAATCTAGCCTTGAATGGTGGTCATATGAGCTGCTTACATTGTTGTCTGGTCTTCTACCGAATCCGGCGCTTGAGTCGTCTGTGTTATCTGTATGGTATTTCCTCTATTATCACGGTTTCTTGTATAAAAAGGCTTTTAACAGTTTATTTGTATAAAGGGTTCGAACCTAGAAAGTTTTAGTTTAAACCCCTTTTTCTGCGGTGTTTTCTCTCATAAAATTAACCAAAAAAAAAAAAAGAGTTTGAACAAAAAAAAGTATTGTTTCGAACTCTTATTCAACTCTCAACTTTTACTTTTTCCGAACGGCTTATCAACCCTCTTCACACTCTTTGCAATAGCAGAAGGACTTGCTGCAGCTTCAAGGTTTGGTCGAAAGACACTACAAGAAATCTTCAAACATTTATTCGTAATGAAAATTTTTTTTTTTAATATATTTTATGTTTTTAAAATTTCGCCGTTCTTACAGAACTAGAGTTTCGAATGAATTAGGCACCGGTAACGCGCGAGCAGCTTGTGTTGTTGCCACCACCGTCGTGTTTCTTGCAGTCCTGGAGTCAGTTATTGTTAGCTCAACTCTCTATGCAGCCCGGAATGCTATCGGTTACATATTCAGCGACGAAAAGGAGGTTGTGGATTATGTGACAAACATGGCACCGTTAATTTGTCTTTCGCTTGTAATCGACAGTCTGCATTGCGACCTTTCGGGTTTCTTCTTTGATCCCTCTCATAATGCATTGTCAATATACATAAATTTATGGTCTTATAAGCGAAGTGTTCTTATTTTTGTTTTTCCTAATTCCTAAACCAGGCATTGCTAAGGGGTGTGGTTGGCAGGATTTTGGAGCTTTTGTCAACTTTGCCGCATACTATTTGTTCGGACTTCCGTTCGGCGTTGTGTTGAGCTTCTGTTTAGACATGAGGGGAAAGTGACTTTGGATTGGAATTTTAGCTGGTTCCTCTTTACAAGCATCTTTGCTTTCTGTCATAACTATCTCTACAGCTTGGGAAGAGAAGGTTCGCCCTCCATTTTTTCTTGTTTCTTTTAATCTATTTTGTCTAGCTAGCCAAAAGTTACAAACATTCACATTTGATGATCCAAAAATGGCTGGTTTACAAGGATTCGGCTCATTTGTCTTCTTATCTGTCGATTCAATTAAATCATGACACATATTTAACTAACATGATGTCTGAAAATTTGATATTTAATTTAAATAATTCTTTTATTGATATGCCATAATTTTATTGAAAGACCTGAATCAATAGATACAAAACTCGAATTTGGCCCATAAATAGCTCATCATATTGGTACATATCGTTTAAAGATTTTTTTTTGTCCTTGTTTATTTTGGTGCAAAATGAGTTATGGGGGTGTACTGATATTTTGCAGGCTTTAGGGGAAAATGAATTGTGTGAGCAAACAACTCTATTAAGCTGAGTTTCTTGAATTTGGAGGGGATAATATTTTGCAAACATTTCTTTTGACCTATCCGGCGGGCGTATTTTTCAAGAAATTGTAACTTTCTATCTTGATATATGTAATTATTAGTTGATATTCATTTATCAATAGAAATGTTACACGTTAACGTTTTTAGTACTGCATGCAAGTAGTGTTGTCTTCTTTTTTCTCATTTTGTTGTTTTTTTTTTTTTTTTTCTTTTTTCTTTTTTCTTTTTTCTTTTTTCTTTTTTTTTTTAACATGATTCGACCATAGGAGTGGTGTTTCTTAATGGTACTTGCAACAATTCGTCTGTCATTAAAAATGTTGTCGTTCTAAAAATGTTTTCCTGCCCTTTTTGTCATTTTAATTTGTTGTCGTATTCAAATATTCCAGCCTTATAAGTCTTCAGTTTGTTGTCTTTGCATTTTTATGTCCTTTTCAAGCAGGGGGAGAGTGAGAAAATAGTTTCAGTGGAGGTGCTATTAAAAAATATAGAGATAATTTCTTCCTAAAAAAAGGACGAGTTCGAGATGGAAGGATTGGCCATCAACGGCGATCTGATTGTCCACGTCGGTGGATGGTCTGGGTCGCGTTGGATCGGTTATTTGCACAGCCGATCTTCCGCCGACTCCATGGCTTTGCCGCCATCTCGTTGTAGATCTGACCGCCGTCGGAGAATGAGTTGCCGGAGACCTCATGGAGTTGCACGAGACCATGGAGGCTTTTCCATGGGTTTGGTCAGAAAAACAAATAAAGATTTTTATTTTATTTTATTTTATTTTTTGTGTTTTTAGTGTTAATGTGGTGGGATACATCCTACAATAACTAGGTGCATATTTTTAATCTCAATCATCCAAAACAATCGTGTGGTCTAGAAATTTTACCCGAGGTAAAAACTTTTACATCATGGTAGAAGGCCTAATAATAAATAATCAGTTCATTCTTCAAGACACACACTCTCTCTCTTGCAGTGACGGATTCAGAAATTTCTCTTAATAAGAACACACATAAGGAGAAAATTTTTAAAATCAATAACTTTATATGACAAAAAGTTTAATATAAGAATAATTTGAGTGTTATACGACACATTTGAAAAAAAAAAGTTTTTTGAATGAGGCACATTTGATAAAAAAAAAAAAACTTTTAAGTGAGGATAAATTACAAAATTTTAAGAAAAAATAAGAGTAGAATTTAAATTTCAAAAAATTGAGGGTGGCACATAAATCCATTTCTGCTCTCTTGCATACTTTTCTTTTTTGCTTTTTTTTTTTTGGTTTATTTTTTTTAATTGGTGAATTGGATCCAACAGCAATTTTTGTCCATTCAAAACAGAAACAAAAACTAATAGCTGACTATCTCCATTTTCGTATAACCGTTTCTCTAAGACATGACTTATTTATCATGAAATCTAAATTTAACAGCTTGATGACATTAAAATAACTAAATACTAAAAATATTTGATGCAATTAACAATGTGTCAAAATTTAATTGGATGAACAACAAAAGGACAAGAAAATAGACAGATAAGAAATGAAAGCAAAGCAAACAAAAAACCAGCAATTGTTGCCGATCATTAATGGCGGATTTTCGAAGCTTCAACCGCAATAGCGATCAGGAGATGAATAAGGAAGCATCAATGATAAGTAATTTGCTTGTTCTGCTAGTTTTTTTCTTGAGGTTTTTAACTTTTTCACACTTTTTCAAATTTCAACCCTCTGGTGGGATTTTTTTTTTATTTTATTTTACCTGTAAATTTCCAGGGAATCAAACTTGCTGGTGCTCTTCACTAAATAATTAGCTCTGCTTTCCATGAAGAAATTATTAAAATTTCACGTGGCCATACCTGTGAGATTTGATTTCTTTATACTATGTTTGAATGTTTTTTTTTTTTTTTTTTTTTGCCTTTTCTTTTCTTTCGAGGAATGCGTGAGTTTGAATGGTTCTTTGAATCGTAAGGAAAAATTTGGGTTGTTGACTCGAGATGTTGTACGTTTTTGGAATAAAGAAGTAAATAACATTTTTACTATCTTTAATGACATGTTTACTTATCAAAAGTGAAGAATGAGAGTCAATTATTTATTTACTTACTCGTTTTGTTTTTGAAATGAGAGTGTAAATGGTGGATTCTACACTAATTACTTACTCGGATTCGTGCACACTCCGAATAAATACGTGTAAGTAAATACATCATTTTGTTTTGCAATTACCCTTTGTTTGATCACATGTCCAATTTCGAAAATTGGAAAATTTTTACAAAAGTGAGTTTTTCCTAACTTTTTTCATCATTCTCTCTTTTTGAAAAAGGAAAACTATCTTATTTTCAAATTTATTTTGTACAGTAATATTTGGCAAAAGAAAAAGAATCTTTTTAAAATCTTCTCACAATATACCATTTCTTCTCATTCCAAACAACTTTTTGTTTTTAAAAAGAAAATTTTTTACATATCCAAACACTATTTCATTCTTAAATTGAAATGACTTTCTCATTTCAAACAATAAAAATTTTCCTTTCTGAAAATGGACATGCGAGTCAAACGGAGCCTTAATGTGTTTGGTTTAATTTGTGTCCATTTTCGAGACTCGGGAGTTAGATTGCGTTTAGTTCACCGGTTGAAGATAAAATTTTTAAGTTCGAGTTAGTTGACTTTTTAAAAACTAGTTATAATTTTTGTTTATTTTTCATAAAAAAAAAAAAAAACAAAAACTGATATGAAAAAGTACATTTTAATTAGAGTTAAATTTAAATACCAAACAAAGTCATAGCTATAACCTGAAGGCCCAAACACGACCTTTCAATGTAGCAAGCGTGGTGCACAAGTTTGGGCACTTGAGCAACAAGTTTAGTGTACGGGCAGCTAGCACTTGCCCCAAACTTGATGGCCAAGCATATATTCGCCGATTAAATGAGAGCCTCTCCATTCATTGGTGCAAGGCAACAAGCCAAGTGTAGTTTTGAGTGGCTTGTGAGCTATTTTGGCTAGTAATCCCTTATAGGGTGTTTGGTGAATGAGTTGAGTTTGAGTTGAATTGAAATTTTTAAGTTTGAATAGTAATTTTTGTTGACTTTTTCAGAAAAGTGAAAAAAATTTTTCAGAAAAAGACAAAAAAATGTATAGTTTAACTTGAGTTAAACTCAAGTGCCAAACAAGTCTTAGTGTGAGTGTGCTCATAGACTAGTGTTCTGTATTTGTAGTATTCTTTATAAGGTTTTGATGTATTTTATATTGTAATAGTAATTGAAGTTATTTTGCCCCCATAACCCAGTTTCGGAAAAGTGCGTTAGTTGTCTTTAAATTTGGTCCTTTTTTTTTAATCTGTTCTCAGCCCACGACAGTAGACCAACTATAGGACTAGTTATAAACAGGGGAAAAAAAAAGTAAAACTAATAAAACATAGAAAAGAACAAGTAGATTGAGCTTTCTATATTAGGGTATCTCGATTTTGACCAAAATCACGTCAAAATAGGAAAAAAAAAAAAAATGCAAAACTCGAAAACCCAATAAGGTAATTTTTTAATACTCCAACACAGCATTCTCAAATGAAACCTCAATAGTTTATGTTTTTTCTTCCTGTAATATAGAGGAGAAAAATCACCAATAGTATTTTTGTTGGACTTTTTCTTTTTTTATTTTATTTTATTTTCTCAATAAAATACTTGTTTAGCTGTTCCGTGGAAGGATCATATACACATATAACTTTCTTTCGTATGGATCATATACACATAACTTTCTTGCGTATCTCACTAGTTCATCTCCATATTCCAATATAAAAAGGACAGAATGAATGAGAAAAACACACTAGAAAGCCCCATGGGAGACACACAGAGCATGGAAAAAGGATTGTTGGAAAAAGAGAGAGATCAGGAGGAGATTAGAGAACATGGGTGGTTTTTTGGTGCAACAAAATTTGGTGCGTTTGTTCAAGAAGTGAAGCAATTGGGATACATAACAGGGCCAATGGTGGCTGTGAACTTGTCTCAGTACTTCTTGCAAATCATCTCTATCATGATGGTTGGTCATCTCGGCAAGCTCTCCCTCTCTAGCACCGCCATTGCCATCTCCTTCTGCGCTGTCTCCGGCTTCAGCCTCCTCGTATGTCACCCCCCTTTCTCTTTTTATATTCTTGCAAAGTTATATCAATTCCGATTGCATATTATTTTCCCTTTATGCGAGATGATTAGAGAAATTTTTTTTTTCAATAATTTTTTAGCCTCCGTTTGGAATGCGGGTTTGAGTAGAAATTTTTATATTGAAGTTGGTTGATTTTTCAAAAAAAAAAGATAAAAACTCAGATGAAAAATTAAGTTCATACCTACAATCTAAACAAATGCTTAGTCTTGTAATTTGTTAGTCAGTTTGTTATTGTTTTCTTTAGTCATGAAAAGAAACTGAAATCTCAAAATAGGCTTCAGAAAAAATTTGTTTTGTTAACGACTAGTCTTGAGAAAACTTATTACCAATTTTTTTCTTTTTTGTTTCTGAAGCATTAAAGCTAAAAATAACAATGAAAAGAAAAGGTATTTATATCATGGTTAAACAAAATAAAAGGAAACGAAAAATCAAAGTGTGTTATTAGTTTCCAGTGACTTACTTGATCTTGACTTGTTCATGGCAAGTAGTTTGGAATGTCTTCTGCATTGGAAACTCTGTGTGGACAAGCATATGGAGCTAAACAATATCGAAAACTCGGAATCCAAACCGGCACTGCCATTTTCTGCTTAATCTTAGTCTGCATCCCTCTCTCTCTAATATTAATCTGCATGGGAAAAATCCTCTCATTCATGGGACAAGACCCTAAAATCTCAAAAGAAGCTGGCAAATTCGCGATATGGCTTATTCCGGCGCTCTTTGCTTACGGAACACTCCAGCCACTCGTCAAGTATTTTCAAACACAAAGTATGATCTTTCCCTTGCTCGTGAGCGCCTGCGCTTCTCTTTGTTGCCATGTCCCGCTCTGTTGGTTTTTAGTATTCAAGACCGGACTAGAACACCTTGGCGCCGCATTATCCATCGGTATTTCCTACTGGTTGAATGTGATTTTGCTTGTGTTGTACATGAAATTTTCACCTGCCTGCGAAAGTACCCGGATTCCAATCTCTTCAGAGCTGTTTCAAGGTCTAAGAGAGTTCTTTCGCTTCGCTATACCGTCTGCTGTTATGATCTGGTACAATTTCTTCTTCTTTTGATTCTACAAAGTTAATTTTAGCTCAGTTTCTAAACATTAACTTTTTATCTTCCTTTTTTTTTTTTTTCTCCCAATCACATGACCATAACTCTAGCCTTGAATGGTGGTCATTTGAGCTCCTTACCTTAATTTCGGGTTTTCTACCGAATCCCGAGATCCAGACTTCAGTGTTATCTGTGTGGTATTTCCTCTTTTCTTATCACTGTTTCTGATATAAACTGTTTGAATTTAAATCCCAATTCCTCAAAAGGATTTTTTTCTTTCTTTTCTTTTCTCTACTTTTTTTCTTTTCTGTTTGTTTTTTAACAGCTTGTCAACCCTCACAACACTCTATACAATACCGGATGGACTTGGTGCAGCTGGAAGGTTTTGCTCTAAAGACACCTAAATACAACTCTTCATATTTATTGATCCTAAGACTGACTTTTTTTTTTTCCTTCATTTTTTTTTTTTTTTTCGCTTTGTACAGCACCAGAGTATCGAATGCATTAGGCGCCGGCAACCCGCGAGCAGCTCGTGTTACAGCAAGCGCTGTGATGTTTCTTGCGGTTTCGGAGGGGGTTATTGTGAGCTCAGCTCTGTTTGCCAGCCGAAGAGCTTTCGGTTACGTCTTCAGCAATGAGAAGGAAGTTGTGGACTATGTGACCAACATGGCTCCTCTAGTTTGTTTAGCTGTTGTATTTGACAGTCTACATGGAGTCCTTGCAGGTTTCTTCTTTTTCCTTCCTTTTTTTTTTTTTTTTTTTTTTTTTTTTTTTTTGGGGTTCATTTTTTGTTTTTAAATCTGTTCTGATAAATGCAGTAAATTTTTTTTTATTTTTTTTTAATTTGTTTCCTTTCCTTAAATAGGTATTGCTAGGGGATGTGGATGGCAGGACATGGGGGCTTTTGTCAACCTAGGCGCATACTATTTCGTCGGAATACCGGTTTCTGCTGTGTTGGGGTTCTGGTTTAAGTTGGAAGGGAAGGGACTTTGGATTGGAATTCTAGTTGGTTCCTTTCTACAAACAATTATGCTCGCTGTCATAACAATTTTTACCAACTGGGAAAAGAAGGTTCATCCTCCACTTTTTGAAAAATCACATCTCACCCCTTTTGGATCGATAGTTTGAACTCGCAATTCAAACTTTTTTATTTATAATGTTCTCTTATAAAAGTATAAATTTTCTATTTAAACTTACTATTCAAACCTATAATCCAAACACGTCGTTGAACTTTTCAACCTTTTTGAAATTTCGCATAACTTGCTCCTACAAATTGGTGGTGTTTCTAAAGAAATATGTTATGTTTTGTGCAAAATTTGCAGGCAAGAATGACAAGGGAAAGGATATTTGAGGGAATTAGTTCTCTTGGAGATGATGAATCAGCTGAGGAGAAAACTCTACTAAACTGAAGTTTCTATTTTGTGCCATTTCTTTTTGACCCCAAATGGGGCGGGTTGAGGTGGGTTGGGCAGCTGCAAAACCCGCCTCACCCCGCCCCATATGCATCCCTAGGTTATAGGTTGTCCGCATATTGTTGTACTAGAGGCATTCAAGATATGGTCATTCGGTTAGTGATTAGAGGTCATTTGGTTGATTAGGTGATTGGGGACATATGTTTTGCTAAATGTTATTCTAGGCTCCTTTTTTTATTTTTCCTTCTTTTGCAATCAGTTTCGCTACAGCACCTGCTGCTCTAGTTAATTGTCCACCCTTTCCAAGTGTGATTTCTATGTTATGTATGGCCGTGCCTAAGGGCATATCGGTTGAAGTATATTCTTCTTTTTGATCAATCAAAACCCCTTCCCAAACTGTACAAGTTTCTTCCAAAGCATACGGCTTTCTTTTTAGCTAGTTGAAATTTTGAGTTGGAATGCATAAGAAACCTTCTATTTGTCAACTTAAATCATTCGATATATATATCCAATTGTTGGTGGATCCGTGGGATGATGAGTGAGTAGACAGAAAGTTGTGGTTACCTGTGCAATGTGCTAAATTTTACTTTAATTTTCAGTTAAATTGATGATAAAAAGTCCATGTGCGCTTCATTCAAAGATTAAAAATCCCACATCCTGTAAAGCAGTGGCGGAGTCAAAAAAAATTTTCATGGAGGCATTAATTAAACAAAATATTTAAACAAAACTACAATGGTAAAATCTTTTGTTATTATTTATCCTTGGTTTCCCCCCCCCCCCTAAATGAACTAAACTTACTTGTAATAGAGTTTAATTTGTTTTCAAAATTTAGAGTTCAAATAATTGTGAATTTATATAGTAATATAAATGATTTTGATTAATTTGAGATACTAAAATTTAGATGTAAGTACTTGAAAATAAAAAAATTGGGTGGAATTTATTTAATATTTTCTTAAAAAGTTATGCAAATGCAGTAATTAAAAAAATTAAGAGGGGGCAAATAAGAAATAAAATTGTAAAATGTTTTGTTATAAGGAAAAATTATATATATTTTTAATTTTTAGGAACTAAAACAAAATTTCTTAAAAATCCAGGGGGAAGGGGCATTTGCCCATACGCCACCCCTCATCCCCACCTCCCTCCACCCATGCCATTAAGAATTTCCAAATTCAATTTAGTTTGAGGGGCAAGTTGACAAAAGATCGACAAGCTTAAGGGACAATAATGCTCCCATTGATTTTCCATGAATTCTATTGTCAAAAAATGTGTTGAACAACTTCTTGTATCAATTTCTCCTTACACATTACTACTAATTCTCATGATACAGATCTCATTGTTAATTAATCAATAAGAGTATTGTTTCGATATATAACTATTCTATAGAGTTCATGATATCCATATTCATTAATTTACACCCATCAATCTGAATAACTGGTTCGGAACTTGTGAGAAATAACCGATTAAAACATAAAACTGTCTGTTGTAATTCTAGTGATAATATCATACATGACTTTATCTAAAAGTATAGAGTTCGGAAAAAAAAAAAAAAAAAAAGGGCATTCCTCTGGATTTTTTGGATAGAAAATTGTGAGATGGACATGGATTCCTCAGGCCTATTTTCTAACTGGTTAGGAACTTGTGAGAAATAATCGATAAAAACATAAAACTGTCTGCTGTAATTCTTGTGGTAATATCATGCATGAGTTTATTTAAAAGTATAGAGTTCGAATTCTCCTGTTCTTAAAAAAAAAAAAAAAAAAAAAAAAAAAAAGAAAAAAAGAAAAAGAAAGAAAGCATTCCTCCGGATTTTCCGAACAGGAAATTGTGAGATGGACATGGATTCCTCAGGCCCATTTTTTTTGGGCCAGTCAAAATACCATTGGGCGAATGTCCACGTGGCGTTCTTCCTGCTTATTGTTACTCCATTTCCAGTAAAAAAGAAAGAAAATTAAAAAAAAAAAAAAAAAAAAAAGAAGGAAAGAAACGAAAGAAATGAAAAATAAGTTTTTTGTTCAACCAAAAACCCTGTAACTCCGAATCTCGCTGTTACGGCACACCTCGTTCCTGCACAGAGAGAGAGAGAGAGAGAGAGAGATGGGAAGAAACGCAGAAAGAGACATGCTTGTTGAGGCTCTTAACTCGCACCTCAACACCATCCGTGAAACCCTTCTGGTGGGCTTCAAAATCTTTGTATCGCGTTTATATATATACACACACACGCATTCATATACTACGTATACAGTGTATACGTTTCGGTGTTTAATTTTGTGATTTCGTTTGTATTTTGTGGTGCAAATGGAAGTAGTTTTTCGATCAAACTCCAGCTTCTACGCTGAAGAAGGTTCCCTGGGAAGAAGTCATAAAGATGGGTGACAATGTCTCCAAACAAGCCACCGTTGGTAATCTTCTTAATTTCTTTGTTTCTTTCCTTTGTGTTTTGATTAATTAATCTGTACTTATGGTATCTGTTTATGACGTGTGATTAAAAAAGGGTATAAAAAGATGGTATAGAGAATGATTCTCATTTCAGTTGATTTCATTCAATTCACCGATTGACCAAAAAATTTAATAACTAATAACTTAGATGAACTTAGATCAATCAAATACTGGTATTTGGTATTTGGATTTCTTTTCCGCGTTTAAATTTTTAATATCCAGTATAAGTTGTGAATTTCTTTCTCATTTTCATCAATTCTTGATCTAATTTTTGAAACTTTAGATATTGATATTTGTATCCGACTTAGATGCTGAAATTGGGGAATATGTGAAATTGTAAATCTGGATTTTTGTGTTTTCTTAAAGAATTCAAATAGGGCCTTATATTCAAAGTACATATTTTTTTTTTTTTTAAATTTCATTCACATATAAACATTTGTCTTTTGGTATGATGATCATGAGCTTTTATTCTTTCATACCGTTGTATATACACATTTACGCGATTTTATTGAGTCTAGTTTGGTTTCTTATTAAAAATTTTAGCTAGCTGATTCTGGTCCATGATGTAAACACCAATCACTATGGACATTATAATATCGACGTAGTGAGGTTCAAGTATCTATATGACGCATCAAATTGTCTCTTAAAGTGCGGTTCGATCTTACTAAATAAGTTAGTCAGCTGATTTTTTCCATCCTTTGTAATCTGCTATTTCACAAAAGTACCAAATTCTGCAGGCATTGTAATACCCAAATAGTGTGCTTCAAGTATTTATTTGATGCGTCATAGTTTCTTATAAAACAATTGAGTCCTCAAATTTATCGAAATATGCATTTATTCAATGCTTTGTCATCGATCGAGTAATTAACTACGACTTATATTTATGATGCAGCCGGAATGCTTTGGACTGGAAACGGACCACGAGCTATCGAAGTTGAGGAGAGCATGAAATCATACTTCAACATGCTAGTGGGTTTTCTCCTACTTTCCCATGGGAGTACAGTAGGTGCAGGGCCTACCTTGTCTAGTTTTGTCCGTCAGGCCGTGCAGAAAATTGCTGACTGCAGTTACAAGTTATTTGAGGCGCCTATCTCTTCTTTTGGTAATCTCTTTCTCTTTTTGTCAGTCATGGTGAGATTCATGACCATGACATTATGGAAAGACAATCTGTACGGACAAATCTGTTGCCTTTCTACTTGATGTTGCATTTCTCGGTAGAACTATTTTTAATGACTTTTTGGGTAATCAGGAGCCCGGTGTTCTAGATTAGACTCTCTACGGGGACTGAAAGTTGCCAAATTAGAGGCTACTGGTGATTATGGACATTTAAAGGACTAAGAAAACAATTAAATGGGAAGGAAGAAATTTATCCTTTGATTGCAATTGAGATATTAAATTCTCTTTTGGTAGTTCAATAGTGAACTTAAGTTGGTACCCAGCTGCTAGATATTGCGTTCTACCTTACTATTCTGAATGGATCTACTTATACATCTCCCAGACAATCTTTTAATAGTGAATCGTTACATATCTATTTTTGCGCCTTATGTTTGTAAGGGGGATTGCTGATTTTTACTTAAATCCATAACACCTTAAAAACATGAAGTTATGTTATAGTCCTTGAAAGCATCCATCAATGCTGATAATCATTATGAAGCCAAATATTTGAAAGTATATTGGTCATTAAACTATCATAGTTGTGTCCGTTTTGAGATGCAGGTTATTGAAATAGCAAGCCGGTATCAATTTTAAGTCGACCTTTTGAAGCCCCTCTTATTGGCTCATTTCTAGTCAATCATCCCTCCAAAATTAAGATTAGCAAACTTGGCTAACATTTCCATATTTTATGTCATTTAGATGCATTGTAAGCGGGGATCATATTTGTTCATTAATGTGAATCATATATCTTCCATTTAAAATTTGAAGCAAGTATTATTTTATTTTTTAAATTTGCTGAAATGGTTGTTTGTGATGCCTTTTTGAATCACTGTCAAATCACCATATAATCTGATGTGGAAAATTTTATATCATAGGTCAAATCTTATGATTTAGTCGGATTTAATCCTTTTTGGAAGCCTGCTATTAACAGATTATTTATGGTTTTGCTTTTGTTCAAGGTTGGAGTTTTTCACGAAGAAATTTATATGCTTTTGGGTTTCATGACGCCATAGCTGAATAGTAGTAGGCTTGTGGTGTGGAATGAAAGCCTTGGAGAAACATACTTTTAAGTTCCGATTGGCAATGGCTTATAGAGTAGGAGCAGATATTGAGTATCTCATTTTTTATTATTATTAGTTTTTTCTTGTCGCTCTGATGAATTTGGTCGAGGTAGTGGTGTTTTTTTTTTTTTTTATGATTCTCTTTCATGTCCAATAACGTGATGATTTGGTTAAAATATCTGGTTTTTGTTTGAAATGAATGCAACCCTTATATTTTTAATGAATAAAAATCGACAGGGAAGCACAAGGAAAACGAACCCCCTATCCCGCAGCTGGTTGGTGCGGTATGGGCAGCATGTTCTGGTCTTGAGAAGATTCCTACCACTAACATTGCTGCAATAGGGCGAGTGATGACGCGGGTTGCAGTGTCAATGAAGGATGTTCTCCGTGAAATGAAGGAGCTCAAGCCAGCTTCAACAAGCTCAGAAGATGAAACTTCTTATCAAACTTCCACCAGAGCAGAAAGCGAGGCCCAAGATGATGATGACTTCAGTGGGGATGATCTTGGAAATGACCTGTCGCCTGAAGAGATGAAAGTGGCTCACTCAGCAATTGCCGTGGTGTCCGAGGCACTTGTTGTGGTAAAGGAACTTATGCGTTCCATCACAGGTTTGCTCAAGCTTGAAAGCCGCAATGACAATGGTGATTTTGTGGATTCTCTGGAAAAACTATTAATACAGTGTAAAGGAATCGGAACAGAGATTGATGAGATTGGAGCCTCTCTTTATCCTCCACAAGACGTTGATCTTATCAAGGTGGCCTTGGAAAAAATCTCCGGCATGGTGGATGACATGGAAAAGGAGATGGCAAGCCTCCCAGGAACCTCAGAAGATTTTCTTCAATCATGCAGCGGTCTGAAGAGTTCACTAACACAGTTGAAATCCGAACTAGGTTGCTCAGATCCGTCAGATCTAGCTGCTGAAGTGAAAAATGTTGATTTGAACAATTAGTAGAAAGAGAGTAGTAATCTTTTTGTAACATGGAATTAGAGGCCATGTGACAGATTTTGCACGAGGAGTTGTTCAAACATAATGAATTTCTTGTTATTACTCCAGGACCTCAAGAATTGCAATCAATATCAATACTGGTTTGTACCGGCCAAAAACTGTAAACTGTATATTTCATCAAAAAACGTCTACAAAGATCAGTATATTCAGATGATCAATATTGGCAATTTCGCTTCCTCCCACTGAATAACAAATTTATATATATATATGTTACACATTGTTGTGATATACAGGGTCCTTTGTAAACGCTCCACTTGTTGGCTACTTAGAACAGAGCAATCACTTGAATGTTCACCTCCCTGTGAGCTTAACCATCCAGGCACCACCCAAGTAGAGACCGAGTAGGGGTGTAGCCAAAAGCATCTGAGTGAGTGGATCGGTTGACGGTGTGAGCACGGCGGCTACTACGACCGCACCAACCACGACATATCTCCAAATTGACAGCATTTGGTCTCCTGTGAAAAGACCCACTTGTCCCAATAGAAACTGAATAACCGGAACCTGTAAAACAAAAACCAAAAGTGAGCTATTCAATGAAAATTTGGATAGGAAAGTGCATGTATAAACTTCTCTGGGCATTCGACTCTGGGATTTAGTCATGCAGGTATCAACTAAGAGCATCGCCAATGCAATGCCAAGTTAATGTGCCGAAGCCAAATTTTGGCATTTGAGCGGGCAAACCGCTCTTCAATGGTCTAAAGGAGCCAAATATAGCATTGATATTGGTATTTGCACTGTAGATGGTCTTAAGTAGCCAATATAAGGATCATGCTTCTCAGATTTGCAAACCGATTATATAGGATAAGAAAAAAAATTGAAATTCGATTGAAAGGTCAACAAGCCAAAGTTGTAGGAACCTTTCCCTAACATCTAAATTTTCACTTCATGAGGAATTTTCTAGTAGTGTGGCCACAGCAGGTTACCTTATGGACGAAAAAGGACTTGGTTCATAATTTTTGCATAAAAATGGAAAACGAAAAACAACAACAAGAGTGAAGAATCAGAAACTTGAAAGAACAGCAATTACCTGGAACGACAAGCCTGTGCTGAACATGAGGACAAGGATAAACTCAAAGTACTGATCAATGGACCATAAAGATTCCACAACCCCTTCCGCATAAGTAACAAAGAAAGTCAAAGCGGCCGGCGCCAGAACCAAGTATGAGAAGACAATACCAGCATAGAAAAGAACCGAAGAACCTAAAACAATTGGCCCGAGAAATCTTCTTTCTGCTTTCGTTAAACCTGGAAGAACAAAGGCTATTATCTCATAGAGAATGACAGGGCTTCCTAGGAGAAGGCCACAGTATCCTGATACCTGTAAAGAAACAATTAAAAGAATTCTTTAGTTATTCACAGCCGACCACTTTAATCTGGTCGTCCTTCAACTACAAATGAGTCTATTTACACAAGATGATATAATTTTCTGGTTTAATCGCAACTACTAGCAACATATCAATTAAATCTTGACAACGGTTAGCAACTGTAAGGACAGAAGAGAATAGTAAATAGAAACAATCGATTTATTTAAATAGGCAAAAGGTATTGACCCAAATAAGTTTTAAATTGTTTTACATGAAATATGTTGATGGTTCTACATAATCAGCATTCTACAATTGAATGTTTTTCTGGAATTCTTGGACAGAACAGGGCATATTTTGTTATTTTGTTACTTTCTTTGTAATCATTGTACAATTCAAACTTGTGAGGAATGAATTGGCAAAACGGGCAAGAGCAAGAAAGTTAAATTCTTGTCTTGTTAAGTCATCCAATTAATCTGAGACTTGACTTACAAGTAACAGTGGCATAAAAAGATGATATAAAAGAGAAGAGAGACATTTCATCCATTCTAACCTTTAAAGTCGTAAAGAAAAACTCGCCAGGAGCGAGCTGCAGGAATCTCACACCCTGTGCTTTAACTGGAGCTTCAAGAATCACTATCAGTTCTTTAGAAAATGCAAAGCAACCCAAAATGGCTCCTCCAACTGCCAAAACAGATACAAAGAGTCTCTCACGCAGCTCTTCAAGATGATCAAATAAACTCATTTCTTTATCATCTGGGAGAAGCTCTTTGTCGGGATATAAAAAATCAAAAATTGGACCTCCCTCCTTATTTTGGTCAAGATTTTCCAAGGTTTCTTCTCCTGAAATAGCGGCAACATCTGCAAAATGGATCATAAAGCTGAATTCACTTAAAACTTAATACATATAAGTTATAACGCCACAGCTTATTACCTCAAATCAAAATGATCTGAATATAGGAAAATGACGAACTAAACTTCAATTTGATAAGCCACGGACGATACATATAAATTGTTTAAAATAGTCCGAAGACAATAGAAAATAAAAAATCCCCATACTGTGAGCGCCCATTAAGTTATATACATCAAATAACAGTGCACGAAAAAAAGGGTAAAGAGGCAAGAAACCAGATCAGTTATCACAGTATACAACATGAATGAGAATATGTTTGACATATTTTTCTCCCAATTACATCAGTCAAAATATGGTTACTTGATCAAAAGACTTTAAAAAATGCATCAACATATGGTTTCTATTGACTGTGTGGAGCCCAATTATTACCAGAGCGCCGAGTTGGGTATATTGACGTTTTCACACATATTTTGGTTGTCTTAAGTTCACTCATATCGCGGGCGGTTTCGGGGACTCGGTTAGAGTGAGAAATATGAGGCGTGTGATTCTCTTCTTCATCATAATGAAATTCTACTGCATCTCAAAGTAGACGTAGCTCTTATATTGATGGTGAACCACTGTGACTCTTGTGTATGTCCTGTTTAGTTATTCTTGTTCTAGTTTTTATTGCTCTCAGTTCATAGGAATTAGGACACTGAACGTAAAAATCCTGACTTGAGAGTAAAAACAAACATATAAATAATTAAGGAAAATAATCAAATTAGAAATTAGATTAATGCAAAATGCATATATATATATATATATATATATATTTGGAATGGAAACAAAACGCATAATTCCGTATTGGGTTACCGAGAATTTCATAAATCATGAAAAAAAAGAAAAAAAAAATATATAAATAAATCAACTCAACTCAACTGTCAAAGAGAAGCACTAACAAATGTAAGTAAACCCATGTTTCTTCTACAATATCCCATGATGGTCTCAAACCACCAACCTTAAACAGAGAAAAAGCCATGATTTTTGGGTTCACCAAACAAATTTCTAAAAATTAAAAAATTAAAAAAAAAAAAAAAGAAAGAAAAGAGAAATAGGGGTATAACTAACCAGGCCTGTCCTCGACGGCGGAGCCAATACCAGACCCACCATTCGACTCAATCAGCTTCTTCTCCCTCAAATCGTCGTCGACGGCGAAGCAGACGAAGCTTCTAGAATCTCTGCGGCAGCGGAGGCCGGAGATTGGGCGGCTCCTTGGATAGTGGGAATGGACGGAGCTGAGATGGGATTTGATAGTGCCAAGGCGGTCGAGACAGCAGCGCTTGTTGAGGTTGAGGTTGAACTGCAACTGCGAAATGAGAGCACCGCTTGTGCTTCCCATCTCTCTCTCTACGACTGTTTGATTTTTCTGATCGGAGTTTGCTCTTCTTCTTCTTCTTCTTCTTCTTCTTCTTGTTCGTCTTCTTGTTGTTGTTGACGTTCTGGGTTTGGATTGTTTATAGTTGAGTGTTGAGTTGGTAGAAGTTGGGAAAATCTGAAATGGTGAACGAACGACTGGTCCTTATTACGGAACTATGACTGGTGCTAGCTATGGCCGCCGATATTTTTGGATTTTGCTCTACCTCTTTTTTTTTTTTTGGCTTTTCTATTTTTTTGGATTAGCCCCAAACTTTGAGTTTGTTTTTTCTTTGCCCTCTCAATTTTAAAGCTTCTCAATTTATAAATTTAAATTAATCTCATAAATTTCCTTCCAATAATTATTATTTTTCCTTTCTTTTTTTTGGCGGATAGTGATTTTTTTCCTTAAATTTTATAAAAGCGTTCAAAATGTTCTATATGCGTAAAACAATTCAAATGCCTCACTTTGTCCACTTCTTTCTATATTAAATAGATACTTAACTTATAAGTCTAACTGCAATTTTTAAGTACCTATGAAATATTGATCTTAGTGGACATGTCATCCGCTTTTTTAAAAATGATAATTCACCCTCCCAAAATGCCATAAAAGTGTTCAAAAATACCAGTTTTATCTAAATTTATCCATAAACTAATGAAATTGTTGACGTGACATGTCTAAAAGATTTATAATTTGAACGGGATAGTTCGAAAATATAATTATTGACATGTCAATAAATACGATGAATCTATAAATGTAAGTGCACAGAAGGGAGTCATTGTACTGTTTTCGTTTATATTAAAAGATATTTTGAATAATTCTAAAATTTTTGAGGGTAAAATGAAAATCGTGAAAATACGACGAAATTAAGGAATATTTATTTTTAGGCAAAACTTGCAAAATATTTTCAAGGAAATACAATCACATTACATCAGTTTCTCAAAGAAGGTTATGAGCTCATGAATGGGAGCTTCACGTCTAGGGAAAATCTATGACTTGTGAAGTCAAATTCTAATCATATTTTAAAAAGCTTCCAAATCTTTTTTTTCTTCTTCTGAATTTTGATTGTTGAAAGCCACACTAAAATCGTGATTATAAGTTTGGTGGTTGACTTCTCAAAGAAAAAAGAAAAAATAAAAAATGATGGTTGAATTGCATTTTTTGGCACTGGTGCACTCTAGCGAAACATGGAGCGTAAAACTATGGACTGCCATCGGCGTAGGTTAAGAAATTCATTGGGCTCTCATTGAGGCCCAAGGTAAATAATATGGCCCAATTCGAATGTCAAGAGGCCCATCTTTCTCTTCTGTCCGTACACTAGGCCCTATATAAGCCCGGGACTGTGTGGTGTAGCCTTTCTTCTACCTCTTATTTCCCGCCATTTCTCTCTCTCTCTCTAGTCTCTAGAGCACAGAAAAAAAAAAAAAAAAAAAAATCAATTTTCAATTCCAATGGGGCGAGAAAATCCGGCCGAGAAAGCCCTAAACCTTCTCCGGAGAAGACTCTGCGATCCCAGCTTCATCTTCAAACCTTTCTCCGATTCTCTCGACTCCAATTATAGGTATCTCTCTCTCTCTTTCTTTGTGTTTGGCTCCCGAGAAAATGTAGTTGCAACCACAAAGGAAAAAAAAAAAAAAAATTCGCATTTAATTACTGGCTAAACGGATTTTCTATTTTTTCTACTAATTTTCAGTAAACTGAAATTCACAATATCAAGTTCGATCACCGAGGCTTGTAACAACTCCATCTTGCTTTTAGGTCCCCGTGGTTCTGGGAAAGTTGCGGTATGCTAATCTCAATTTGAACTTTATTGCTTTTTTTTTTTAATTTTTTATTGATTTATTGTTATTTAATTGTGTTTTAGGTGCTGGAGCTTGTTATCAGGGACTTGTTACTGGAATTTCCTGAAATGATTTCAGTGGTATGCTAGTTGGCCTTGTTTTCCCAAATGTTTGCCTTATTGGGTTACTAAAAGATAAAATACAATTTGACATTGAAGTTGGATTATCGAATTTTGACAATGGAACATGAAAGATAAAATGCTCCAAATATGTAACTGGATATTTTTTTATTGATATATGTTTCAGATCAAGCTAAGTGGGCTTTTGCATAGTGATGACAATTGCGCATTTAAGGTTCGACAAATTTATTTATTTATTTATTATTATTATTATTATTATTATTATTATTATTTGTCCTCAACTTATAGTTAATCGTGCTTAATTTCAAAATTTCAGTTCGAAGAATTTGAGTTACTTTGGTCCTACATCAAAGATTCACATGAAAACCATTGGGAAAATTTTCTTAACACTGTTGTCCTTTAGTTGTTTGCTTAATATGGTTCTTGGTCATACAGGAAATTGCTAGACAGTTATGTGGGGAGCATCAGTTAATATTCTCAAAAATGGTAATTTGATATCTTGTTTGGTTGCTAAGAAGCCTTTATGAATAAACAAGCCATGGATTTTTATTTTGAGATGAATTTTGCAGGCATCATTTGACGACAATTCGCAGTTCATGATAGCCATGTTACGGTGAGCATGATTTTTTTAGCTCTATGCGATCTTTTGTTAAATGGTTTATAAAATTCTAAGTGTGTACTTTTGGTTGTTAGGGAGTGTGGATTAGCTCATAAAACAATAATTTTCATACTGGATGAATTTGACCTATTTGCTCAGGTTAGACTCCTCGTCCTTTTGACCTTATTATTTTATTTTCTGGAAAGGTGCCTTCTTATATTAGTTACTTGTTCTGATTGGAACTGATATGGGCCATCTAAACCCTCTTCCTTTTAGAAGATCACGGCCAATTACTTCGACTGCAAAAGCCATAAGGCAAGAGCTCTAAACCTAGATGAGGTGAAGGTTGATCTTCACACCGCATCAAGGTTTTTGAGGCGTTGAGTATTTCAAAATTGAACTTTTATTTATGAAAACTAGAGTGTTTTTTGGTCAATACAAGGAGATTAAAAGATATAAGGATTTATGTAGAGTGTAGACATGTTCTATACACCACTAACTCAAAGGAGACCTTCCTTTGTGGGGAAAGTATAAAACAGAAAATGTAGTCAACCACAGGCAGCTGAAATTAATATGGAGTTGAATAAGTAAATTTAAGTTGGGTGGTATATTTAGGTAAAAGTGAATTATTGACATATTAAGCAGCTGGATACGCAGAATCTGCTTCGTTTAATTTATGGATAGGATCAGAAGATATTAATTCCTTTTTGCAGGCATGCGATAAAAATCATATGCATACAATTTTTTGACATTTAGCTGATGTGAGAAACTTAACTGTAAAAACGTAATAAGATTCTTGTTCGTGAATAAGGAAAGAGCAAAAGCTAGAAAGTATAAACTAAAGTAAAGAATAAGTAGAGCAAGAAACCAAGGCTAAATCGTAAGACATGCGACTTATATATGCATCAAAAGACAGGATCGGAACAGAATATGGCTTACAAGCTGAACACATCCTTTAAGAGATTATTGACTCTAAGAACTAACAAAAGTAAGTTCAACATTTACTTTTTGTTGAACTAAAAGCACCATGATGCATTCTGGCAAGGCAGATGATAGACTTGTGCTATGCTTATGTTAAAAGTTTCAGAATGGTTTTTACATCTTCTGATTAGGCCTTTTACTACATTCCATATTCAATTCTTTGCAGGGAAAACAACGATTACTTTATAGTTTGCTAGACGCTATGCAATCAGTAGTATCACAAGCTGTTGTCATTGCCGTGAGTTGTCGATTGGTATGTGTTGCTTTTAAGTTCATTTTCCTCTCTGTATTTTTACAGTTGATGTCGTGAAGAAATTTCCATTAAAGTCATTTAGAAATTACTATGAATGGTGAATTCAGAAGCAGCAAAGGGGTGAATAGAATCTTCTTTAGAACAGTGATTGTTGGTCTCTTTGCAAGCTACTTTTGTTGGGGAAAAAAACAACTGAAACATAAAATCCACCAGTTCTATATCTTGTTTAATATAGGTGAATATATAGAGACTGCATCTCCAGAATAAGGTTTCCCTGAGCATCTAGTTAGTGAACAATTTTGAAAACCTTGCAGGATGCGGATCAGCTTTTGGAGAAAAGAGTAAGATCACGATTTTCACATAGAAAGCTATTGTTCCTTCCACCCACTAAGGAAGACGTGCAAAGGTAGAATGTTCTACTTTCCAAATCAAGGCTGCTACTATTGATCCCATCTAAAAGTCGACAATTTCGGTATAATAGAATTTCTTCTAATTTCTTTGATTTTTAGTGATGTAGGTTGTTGGAGCATATTTTGTTATTGCCAACAGACTCAACCCTTCCTCAAGATTATGCTGTTGAGTTCAATGCAAAGTTACGAGTATCCTTATATTGACTATATATCTCATTCAGAGGCTACAGAAATGTGTTCAATCAAATAGTGTATTACTTTTAATGAAATATGGAAACACCCGTAAGGTTTTGCAGGTGGCCATTAGGATAGGTCAAGACCTTTCAAAACTAAGTGCAAATTATTTGAGTAAACTTTTCAATCCCATAAAACTTTTTGATATGGCCAATCTGGAGTTAAGATTCTGTGCCTTTTTTTTTTGAAAGCATATGAAGCCTAAAATGAGGGACAACATTGGAAGAATTTTCGCAAAATTGTGAATAAATCCCATCAGTAATATCATTAACTAATTGCGCGCATAGTTTAAATAGAATAGTTCAATCCATAGCCTTGGTATAAAATGATAATCTCTCTCCCTTGAATTATACTGGTTTATTTCATATATGGAGAATTTCTTTACATATTACAGAATATCTTAGCAGACGAGAGATTTAAAGAAGTTATTAATACATACATGAACGCTGATTCCGCCGTCAACTATTTGTTGAAATTTTTGTAAGTTTGTCTTTGTTACGCAGAAAGCTTATGACATTTCACAGAACCTTTTAAACGTATTTCGTATTCTGTCATCTGCTAAACTTAGCATTCATGGATTATGATGCTAGATTTCGTGCTGTTTCCAACATGGATCTGGTAACTGGATTCTTGTCACTGGAGAACTTCAAAACTGCACTATCAAATATCCAAAGGCAGCCTAAGCTGGAATGCATAAAAGGTTGAGAGATCGGAAACTGTCCGTTTAATACTTATTACCAGTTTATGTGGAGATGCAACTTCTATCTACTTGAGTTACCATACAAGTCGTTTAATTTCTGAAGTAATATACTTTAATAAGGAAAATGAACAACGAAAAAGAATTTTTGGTTCATCGAACGGGCTATACAAACCGTGGTCCTTGCTCATCTTCCGTTCCCCTCTATCTGTCATGGAATTGAAGTTTTTCAGTCCATGTTTACAGATTCCTCCATATTGGAACTCTATATCCTGGTATGCATGAAGAGGTTGGAGATTAAAGAGCAAAGCTCGTACAACTTCAACTCAATAATGAAAGGTAAACCGACATTGCAGAGTTTTAGTGTAATTGCTACTCTTTAAGTTACCAATTAATAATTACTTGCATCGATGTTCTACATGGCAGAGTACAAAAGTATCCATGATTCTTTCCAAACATCTGATTATTACGCGCAAATCGTATGCTTACGGGTGGGTATAGCTTTCTACTGAACTTGTGAATATAAATGATAAGAGTGGTATTCTGTGTCAGATAAGTTGCTGTACCATTTTGACTTTATTTTTCTGTTTTTTGCAGGCATTTGAACACCTTTTACAACGTGAATTAATCAGTTTTACAGACAGCAGAGGAAACAATCAGTCAATTGAGTTTCGTCCGGTAAAGCTTTTAGTCTTATCCCACGAACTACATCAGGGACTGAAATCGTATCGTTCTTGTCCTGTAAGTTACTCATACAGAACTGTGCATTAATCTATGGCTGCTTGGCTGATAAATAACTCACTTCTTGGTTTTCAACCCCCTCAGTCTCCCTAGATAGTCATTTTAATTCTGAGTCCTTAGTAAATAGTGAATTTATTGGAAATTCAATTATTATTGTCATTTGAATTTCAAATGTTCCGATACTTTCAGTTTTTTGATCCGTCATTTTGTTTGTGTTGACACTTCACAGGCCATTCTTCAAAAGTTGATGGCTGGTTAGCTGCTCTTACATAATCAGTAAATTTGTACTCTCTACTATTCTCTGTTGTAATTCTTTCATGAGATTTTGCCTCTTTTTTCCTTTGAAGAATGGAACACTTGATCGCATTTCTTGTCCGCTGGTGGGTTTCGAGACTAACCAAAAGTCCCTTCTGAGGATGTACA
Organism: Ficus hirta; assembly: GCA_038430175.1. Lineage (NCBI taxonomy): Eukaryota > Viridiplantae > Streptophyta > Magnoliopsida > Rosales > Moraceae > Ficus > Ficus hirta. The sequence continues at coordinate 7,994,394 of CM076595.1, read as the reverse complement.
TCTAACAGAAGAACTTAATATTTATATATATAATTTCTCTTTCGTCATCTACGGTGATCTTCCTTGGAATGTTATACAGTGGCAATAACTTAAATAACCAATAAAGGAAATGCATACTTTATAAGAGTGTATAACTATTAATAACACAAAATTTTCAACTGTTTTTTCACAGAACAAATTTTACAGAAAATAACACACTTTCAGATTTTGTTTCCAAAAGTTTTATTGCTGCTTTTTTTAGTTCAAATGGAGACATAAAAGACGACATTTTAGCAAACGAATATTGTTAAACAACTTTGGAAACGACATCTGATGGACTTAGAGTGAAACTATACGTAGTATGAAAATTATACTGCATTAATGGGTTAACTAAAACCAATGTTTAAAAAAGAGTTATATATATCGTTTTCTTTTAGGTAATTTAACATGACATGAAAAATGCACACCCCCCTCCCCCCCCCCCCCCCCCCCCCCAAAAAAAAAAAAAGACAAGAAACACGATATTTAGAATTTAAAAAAAAAAAAAAAAAAGTCTTGAATAAACGACATAACCTTCTAAATAACATATAAAGTTTTAGAAAACGGACGTCATGCAAAAACGATTGTCGTATACAAGAAGGGCATCAAAATTGAACGACAAGTAAATAAAAATGACACATTTCTTGAAAACGACCCGAATTCAAACTTTCCACTCTTCAGCTGGCGTCGTTTCTCTCTCTTCAATCTGAGAGAACACTCTCTCTCCACGTCGATCGAAGTCTGAAAGAACTCCTCCCCGCCCCGAGCCCAAAACCCAAACCTCTCTTCCTCCTCCCAGGCTATACGCCGACACCCCACCATCCATGACCTCCTCAACACTTTCTCTCTCTAACTTTCTCTCTCCATAACCCACATTTATACAAATATATATATATAAATATATATATATATATATCTTCTTCCCCAATCCCCGCATGAGTAGTCTCTCTGCTCAATGATCCTCTGCGTGAGAGCCTCAAAAGCTTTCGCTTTCGCTCTCGCCGCCACTACGAACTCCTCTCATCCTCTCCCTCTCAAGGTACGCCTTCTCTTCCCTCTCTTCTCTTCCTTAGCCGCCAATTACCCTCCCCCCACCACCCCCGACGCCGCCGCCGCCGCCGCCACGACGACGACCGTCGTCTCCCCAACCCTCTCCGACACCCATTACAGAGACCTCATATTCTCCACCACCAACTGGGTCGACGTCTCCGACCAGCTCCGACCAGTTTTTCTCGATCCCGATTTGTTCGTTCGCGTCGTGCGTTCGATCCGGGAACAACCCAGAATCGCCCTCCGGTTCTTCCGATGGGCCGAGGGCCAACCGGACTTCAAACGGTCCGAGTTTGGGTTCTGCGCGATTCTCGAGATTTTGGCTGTTAATAACTTGCTGAGGCCTGCTTATTGGGTCGCCGAGAGAGCTATTGTTGTAAATATGCATGGGATTGTGGATGTTTTGATTGATGGGTATGTTTGCTCTGATGTTTCTGTTCAGATTCTTGATTTGTTGTTGTGGGTTTACACGAAGAAATCCATGGTTGAGCAATGTTTAAGTGTTTTAGACAAAATGGTTAGAAATGGGTTGTTGCCCGATGTTAAGAATTGCAACAGGATTTTGAGAATTCTTAGAGATGAGAAACTTGTAACTAAGGCTAATGAGGTTTATAGAATGATGGTTGAGTTAGGGATTAAGCCGACGATTGTTTCGTATAATACTTTGTTGGATTCTTTCTGTAAGGAAGGAGATATTGAACAAGCGCTTGAGCTTTTGTCTGAGATGCAGAAGGAAGGGTGCGTTCCGAATGACGTGACGTATAATGTGTTGATTAACGGGCTGTCGAAGAAAGGAGAGTTTGAGCAGGCCAAGGGACTAATTGGGGAGATGTTGAGGTCGGGATTGAGAGTTACAGTTAATGCGTATAGCTCTTTGATTCATGGTTATCAAAAGAGAGGATTGCTTAACGAGGCGTTAGGCATTGCAGAGGAGATGTTGAAGAGAGGTGTCTCGCTAACGGTTGGAACTTACAACATAATTATATCCGGCCTTGCCAAATGGGGAAGGATGGCTGATGCAAGCCAGTGGTATCTGGATATGTTGAAGAATAATTTGAAGCCGGATATAATCACATATAACATTCTTATACATGGGCATTGTAGGATGGGAAGTGTGAGGGAAGCTTTCCTCTTGTTTGATGAGTCGAAACAAAGGAATCTCGCTGCTACTCTTGTTACTTATAACATTCTTATTGATGGTCTTTCCAAATTGGGGGACTTGGAGGCTGCTCAGCGTCTCAAGGAAGAAATGATTGAGCGAGGACTTCGCCCAGATGTTTTTACATATACCATCCTGCTAAATGGATATCGAAAGGCCGGGAATTTAGCAATGGTCAAAAAGATTTCTGATGCTATGTTGAATGAAGGTGTAAAGCTGGATCAGTATGCATACAATACTCTTATGGCGGGTGAACTGAAGCTTGGGGATCCATACGCAGCATTTAGTATGCAAGAAGAGATGCAAGCACGGGGTTTCTCTCCTGACTTGATCACTTACAATATATTTCTGAATGGGATTTGTAAACTGCACAATTTGGATGACGCGTATTGGTTGTTGCAGAATATGGTAAGTGATGGGATTGCCCCAGATCACATAACTTATACAAGCATCATTCATACTCACTTGGTAAGTGGGCATCTCAGGAAAGCCAGAGCGGTATTCTACCATATGTTAAACGAAGGAGTGTCGCCAACGGTTGTAACCTACACGGTATTGATTCATGCGCATGGAGATAAGGGGAGACTAGAACTGGCATTTATGTATTTTTCAGAGATGCAGGAGAAGGGTATTTCCCCGAATGTGATCACGTATAACTCTCTGATATACGGTCTTTGCAAACGTGGGATAATGGATCAGGCTTACAGATTCTTTGTTGAGATGGAAGAAAAACAAATACTTCCAAACAAGTATACATACACTATTTTAATAAACGGAAACTGCAATATGGGCAATTGGCAGGATTCCATAAGGTTATACAAGCAAATGCTTGATAGAGAAGTTCAACCCGATTCTTGTACACATAGTGCCCTTTTCAAAGTACTTGACAAAGACTATAAGCGGCATGCGGTCGAGTACCTCGAGAATAAAGTTCTAGCTGGTGAAGAAACCGTTGATTCAAAGACTTGATGAAATGGCGTTCTGGGTTCCTAAGATGAATTGCGAGAGAGACTCGTAGTTGGTATTTGTCTACACCAACTGGAGGCTGCTCCAACCACCGACTAGGCAAATTCTTTGGATGACACTGTAAGATTTTCTCTCCGAGTTATTTGATTCTTTCCTTGATTTCTTAAATATTTGTCCCAGTCTTGATTATGAGTCCTTGGCTAACGTCTTGTAGCAGATGGGCTCTGAAGGAAGGCCGCTAAACGGGCGAGTTCCACAATTTGAAAGGTTGACCAATGTCTACCTCATTTTTGTTTCGTGGCTAACCGCGGTTGGATGTTCTTGAAATTGTTAGTTGGATTGAACAATTCTTTTATACCTAACCGAATCCAAATTTTTTAAAAATGGAAGAGTCAATAAGAGGTATGCAGATATTTATATACCACGGCTCTATCACGTTGCTTCAAATACTTGCCCCATGTAATTATTCATTTTATCAATAATAATTTTTTGGGAATAGGGAGAGTTGGAAGGAGGTAAGAGGGAAATATTTGACTTCTTCATGTATTATTATATTCAAAGGTTTAAATTTTGATGTATGGTCCAATATGATCCAATACAAAATTGCATAGTTCACATTAAGTTGGTCTTTTTGTTTTGTTTTGTTTTTAATTGCTGAAAATAAGGTGTAAAGGTTATATTTAGTGTATTAAGATTAAAATCTGTTTTTGGTTATAAGGTTTGACCCTTGCCATCTTCTAATCTCCTTCCCTTGCAAAGCCACATTTATCTATTATTTTCTAAGCACTTCTAGAAAAGTGCAATTTGAGAAGTTAGAAGAGAAATTTAATAAATTCACTTATTGATTGAGAAAAGCTTAGTACTATGTCCAAACCTTTCTTTTTTACCTGTATCTTCAAATTGATGAAACATCATTAGATCCCGGGCGTTCCTCATTTTTAGAAGTACCTTACCTCTTTGAAATACAGAGACTTTAATAGTGGAGAATTTTACAGTAGGCCTGTCGTAGGTTCTGTTTACAACAGACAAATTTGTATGAGATTTTATCAATTTTGTATACTTTTTGTTGTGGTATAATTGTGAGTGTTGACCAAATCTGAATTTGGTTAAATTTAACATTTCTAAACTTGCATTATTGTTATTGTTATGGATACTATATGTTGAGAGAGAAAAAATAAATAACATTTTTAGAGGTGGATAGCAGGTTTAATAATATTTGGAGTAAATAGCAATTTACTAAGTAAAAGATCTTAAAAAAAAAAAAAAATCTTGAAATGTGGGATTTGAATTTTGCACATTGAAATCAAGTGTAAAATTATCAGTAAGTTGTGTTTTTTTTTTTCCCTCAAACATTAGGTTATGTTTGTAATAATAATTGATTTATTTTATGAGAAAATTATCCAAATAATCACTTTTTTTTTTTCCCTTCTATTGACTAACATAACTCAAACTCATCTATCTTGATCAACATAATACAAATTTTAGTTTACTTTAATTTAATTTTATGTTATATTAGTCTAGTATTACTATTTTGTATCATATAAGTATAATGATCTTTAAATTTAAGTCATTCATGCACTTTCCCTCCCTTTATGAACTCGTAAATTTATTATTTACTTTAAATATTCTAAAATAATGTGAAAATGTTATTTACCAAATTTTTTTTATGTTAATTAAATAACAGTTCTTAAAAAAAAAAAAAAATAGAGGATTGTAAGGACAATTTTACCTTGGATTTTTAGAAATTTTAATTGGTTAATGGCTACTCTTTAACTCTTTTTTGTTCTTTCATAGTTGTATCATTATTAAGGAGCTCTATTAAAAAATAATAATAATAATTGAAAAAGGGTACATACAATACAATGGCCGTGGATGGATTGTAGACTGAGACTGTAGAGTTTTGGGCTTCAGATACGGCCCAAAAATCAAGTGGGCTTCATGGCCCAACTTCCGAGGAAAATCTGTCTCCAAAGAATCCGATTGAATCTCTTTCCAAGCTCCAAAGATGAGTTTTGTTTCAACGTTCACACAAAACGTGGGTAACCTATCTGGCCAATCTCCCGCCAAGGACGAAGCTCCATTCCCGAGATGATCAGAAACTGAAAAGCTTCTGCTCAATCAAAAATGGCCGCCGAGCTGCTCTCCATGCGGAAGCTGTTTTCCCTTAAGCTTTTCCGATTCCTCGGAGCTTCAATCAGCAATGGCGGCACCAGGAGCTCGACTTCGTTTTCTCCTTCATCGTCCGCTTCATCGCCATTGATGAAGTTTCTCAGAAGTGGAAGAATCTCAACCACGAGGTTTCAGCATCAGCATCAACATCAGCATCGTCACAAGTTCACCTCCGTGCGGTGCTCGAGCTTCGGAACCAGCGCCGTCGAGGCCAGCAATGGCGGAGGAAGGAGATTTCTGGAATTGACGGACCAAGAGCTGATAAGCCAGTGCGAGATGGATACTTTCAAGGCCTCGGGCCCTGGGGGACAGCACCGCAACAAGCGAGAATCTGCCGTTCGCCTCAAGCACCTTCCTACCGGCATCGTCGCGCAGGTCTGTTTATTGTTCGTCTCCATTTCCTAATTCCTAATTCCTCTGCCTAGGGATAGGGTTTCGAGTTTCGACTATGATCTTTTGGAACTAACCAGGCTGTTGAGGACCGATCACAACACATGAACCGTGCATCGGCTTTGGTACGCCTTCGCGCTCTTTTAGCTCTCAAAGGTATGCGATTGCAGATTCTCTTCAACTAGAACTATATATATACATATATATATGTATATATATATATGTATATATGTATATATATATATGTATATATGTGTGTGTGTGTACATATACATGGCTGACCAACAGTGTTGTTGTCTGGAGCTAGTGAGGAATCCTGTGGATCTTGAAGCTTATTCTCCTCCTATAGAGCTGCTTCAAATTCTTCCTCCAAAGTCCACAATCAGAGGATCAGACTGTGGTCCCCAAATTGGACCAAAAAATGCTAAATTTGTTCTGGTATGCGATTTATCATTTCCCATTTATGTTCACAGTATCGTTGCGCTTGTTAGATAATTTATTTATGATTTTGCTTAGCAGAAGTATAAAGCTATAATTGTTTTAGCTTCTCAAAACTGCTCTGAAAAGTGGTTGGATTCTATTCCAATCACTTTTATATTGTTTTACCAAACAATCTGCTTCTAAAGTTACTTTATAATATAACCGGTTTTACAAAACAATCTAACCAAAAGTAGGTTTACCAAATGCCAGTTGTTACAGAAATTCTTTGATAATTCACTTTTAAGAGCTACAAAAGCAATCCCAAACTGGTCCTCTACTTATTTGCATTGTAGTCTTTAAAGTGTAAGAGCAGTTGATGTGAAATCCCATATTTTCTTTTCTTTTTCTCAACTACAGGGAATGCAAGCTCTGTTGGATATAATTTTTGCAGTTGAGGGTTCAGTATCAGATGCAGCAAAGTATCTGGGGTACAAATTCTGTACTTCATAACCTATTGAATCTTTGTGCATGCTAACAAGAGAATGCAAGACACATCTCCTGTCTGACATATAATTAAATCTGAGGAGAATGTGACTACTTGATTGAGAGGTAATTTTGGATATTTTGGAACATGTCTAGGGTAAATAACGCTGAAATAACAGTGAAATGTACCATTTGGTAACGAGTCGTATACTATGTTGTCTTATTTACTGTAAAGTGTGTGCTCTTTCCTATTATCATCTATCAAATAAGAATATGCTTCTGACTGAAGGTGAAAAGAACAGCGATGGAACAAAGAAGGAAGAAGAATTGAAAAAACAGATTAGTTTTTGTGGCTTTTCTTACCTATTGAAACTAGAATTTGTTGATCAGTATACTTGATTGGATGCTTAAAATGTTAAATGACTTTGTACTGACTGAAAATTGAAGAAGAAGAAGAAGAAAATAGTTTTTATTTTATTATTTTTCCACTTACATTTATTTCCATTGCAGATTAAGCACAGGGGCATTATCCCGCTTGATACTATCAGATGATTCTCTTCGAATGGCAGTGAACGAATTAAGGGCTTCTAAGGTAAATCCCTTGTTCAATAGTTATTTGATATGTACTAATAAAAATCATAATCCTTTTTTATCAATATTATAAGGGTCTTTTCTTCTCATAACTAAACATTATCATTCTTAACAGGCGCTTTTGTTACTTTACCAAATAGTATGCAATTTTCATGTCATGTCATTGGAATAATCTGTAAATTGATGTATTAGAGCGCTAAGACAGACATTAAATTCTTGGGCAATTTGTGCAGGGCATGAAACCTCTGAAGTAATTTTCCCTACTCATATTTTTCAGGTACAGTTTAGATTTTGTTTTCATTTCTTTCCTGAAATCTTGCAAGAATATATGAGACTAGCGTTCTGCATATAATCAGTGAAAAAAATAATAATAAATAATCCTTCAAACCCCTCGCTATTCTTCACAGTGAAGAAGAAAGAATCTTTGTAGTTCAATTGTGTCTTCCTTTACAGCCATCGAGATCTGACCCTTTTGCTCCTCTTTGGGTGGGCTGAATGAACATCCTTGGAAAGTCTTTTTCTTGCTTTCGTTTGTGTGAATCCAAAAGGCATTTCAACCATAATGACTTTGATCAAACTACGATGTTAAGTCTTGCTTTTTCATACTTAACAAGAAAACCGTGCTAGACACTGCAGGTGCTCCTGTAATGTGTGATGCAAGTAACTTTTTTTCTGCCAAGAAATGAAATCGAGCGGCACATGCACATTCTAACAATAAGTTCCTCTGTCAATATTTTGAAAGAGTCGGAGGATGGCATTCTTGCAAGCTTATGTAAGTTATTGTTTAGTATTTTCTGTAGAAATGCTTCTCTTAATTCGTAATTCGATTAGTCCATGATTGTTAATCTTGCCTGTATTTTATGTGGAAGTGACTTATATGTCCCCTGATATTATAGGGACTGAGTTTTTTTTTTTTTTTTTCTTTACAGATGTTACAACTGGATGTAAGAGATGTTAACCTACTTTTTTTTGTGGTATCCAGTGAACATGCGTTACATGTGGTCTTTCTTGTACTTCATTGTCATTCTTGTGCTGTTTTATGGTTTAGTATACCCAGTAAATTTATCTTCTTTCAGTCGATTCGATGAGTAACTAGGGATTTATTTCTTCTTTCTTCTTTCTTCTTTCTTTTTTTTTTTTCTTTGTTTTTTTTTTGGTTTGTTTTGTTTTGTTTTTTGTTTTCTGTTTTTTTTTTTAAAGCTAAATTTGGTTAATATTGTAAGGGTTGCATAGAGATTTGCATTTCTTGCAATTTGTCAGCTTTCTTAAATTATGTTGCAATAATTTTGGTGAAAGTAATTTTATTGATTGGAGGAATTCTACATTGGGTAAAGCTACTTTACCCCATTGTAGGGTAAAAATTTTTTAACCATTGCACGATCTTTGGATGGTATGGATAAAAAAAAAAGGATTAATTTCATTTTTAGCACTTGTGGAATAAATTATATTAAAAACAGCATCATTTTTTGTCCCCTTCACTTTTAGCACTGTCACGTCATTATTAGTCTGATATGTGGGGTCCAGCAGCATTAAATGTATGTAAAATTTCATGTTTACCCTCATCTCCCACCCACCCAAATATCCCTCTCCCTCACATGCCAATTTTCACTATTTTAGAGAGAGAAACTTCCATCTAGAGAGAGAAACTTCCATTTAGAGAGAGAAACTCTCACCGTCGGAAAAAAAACTCCAAAAATCACTTGGAAACCGTCGGAAACCACCATCAACGCCCTCTATAAAGCTTTTTCGAACTCTGTAATAGCTGGAGAATATTCTTAAACCACCCAAAACCAGTTGAAATTTCTTGAGTCTCCCATAGCTAAACACAAGAAGTTGACGGAGAAAAACATTACAAACATGGTGGTCTTTAAATTTTTTTAAACGTCTAGATTCAAATTAAAGGATAGAGAATTTTACCCTATCAATGGGTAAAAGACCTTACCCCTTTATAGAATCTTCATTGATTATTTGGTATTTTTGCTCCCTAAAATTTTTGTGAGTTACAAGTTGTCCTTTGAACTTTTAATTTTGATAAATTATCTCATGAATTTAAGAAACGATTACAAAGTGCTTCAAAACAGTGACGGTTATTAGGAGTCCATTTGGGGGGTTTCATCTGAATTTTAAAACTCTCAAATCTATAACTCTTTTTTTTTTTTTCTCTTTCATTTTCAAAAAACTCAAATTTTAAACGTTCATAACTTTTTATTGCAAATCGAAATAAGTTGATTTTTGTGTCAAAATACTCACAACTACGAGATAAACGAAATAAGATCTATTTTTTATATTTTTTTTTCTGAACATATTTTAAGTTTTTGCATTATTTTTTATGTCACAGTTCATTTTCATTTCATATTTCAATCAAATATACATTTCCAAATTAACCTCTTAAACTCCGTCTTCAAAAGTTCTCCAAGCAGACCCTAAAATTTGGATTGAGATGTCCTTGTGCAATTTCACGTGAGCTTGTTTGAAAGGAAGATACTGAAATTTTGGGTGACAATAGAGCATATGTCATCACGTTCATGAGGACGTTTCAGTCCAAATTTAACACATATCATTAGTTTGGGAACTCTGCCATAGTTTATTGAGTTCAATAATTATTTGTTAAAATTAGAAGTTCAAATGGCAACTTTCCAACTACAAAGAATAAAAGAATTGGGGGTTCTTTTTTGGTTCTAACTTCACCTTCTACAACAACTTCCATGATCTCCCTTCATGATAAAAGGGTGACATTTTTAAAAGGAAAACAAATTAATGGCTAATAATAAATATTAATATTTTTAATCCGTGGGGGTCAACAAGGTTAGCGTCTTAACCTCGCTATAATGGTTCAAATCATGGTGACGATTGCGTGGATTTGCTTGTTGTGGGTAGTGGGTTCTTATATATTATCAATCTTAGCACTGTATAGTTTGTTCCATTCCTTTTTAATATTGGCATAAAGCAACCGACACTAAGAATACTCCATATATTATCTCATTAGTAAATGTTTTGTTTTGTTTTACTAGTAAATGTGAAGGAATATGTAGGATTTCACTAGTAGATTGGAGGAATATTTTGGATTTCACCAAGGCAACAAACTATGAAAAGTGGTTGAAAACCCAACATAGAAAAGATCGGAACTGACCTAGGTTACTACTCTTGTGTTGATAAAAACAAACGAAAAAGAATCAACTACTTCTTGTCTCATTATGTTCCAAAAGGCATCCAAATTTTTGACGAAATCTTCCCATAGCTTCCATATTTTTCAAATTGACTTGGGTGTTTCACTTTCATATTCTAGCAAGCCCATTTCCCATTTTCTTTTAAGTCCATGTATTCCTTGATAATTAAGAATCCCAATTCCCATTTTTCTGTCTGTTTCAATGACTGTTCTCAATAATATTTTGACAACTTATTAATTTGTTCAAAAATTTTTAATATTTAGCATTTTTTATATGGTTAAATTTTTAAATTTAAATTATATGGTATAACACTACTAGGGGACAGCCAATGAAATAAAATCTGGGACAACAGATGTTGACCTAATAATTAACCATTTAGGAAGTCATGACAATGTTGTATGACATTACATTCCACATTAGAGACAAAAGATGTGGCCCTTTTACTATGCATATATATATATATATATATATATACATTTATGTATAATCAATGTTTTTATACTACGCAAGACATGACATTGAATTATAACCGCGTTTATTACTTGATTTCCTTAGAATTCCAAGTCCAAGAGAATCTAAAGCTATGGTAATTTACTATAACTGATTGTTTGGAGTGTGCAAGCAAAAATCTGCAGACTGAATATAAAATTAAGAATGGATTTAAAATGACTGGGGCTACATCTTCTAATAAGAAAACCTTTTTGTGATGAACTCCGTAAGGAAATACCAAGATGCCATGTCTACAAACTGGAAACTCCATAATAACACAAGACTTAACACAACAGAGATCAAATTGAAAGGGCTTGGACTACTCCTAATAAATTAACCTTTCGAGTTCTCATTAGGGAAAAAAAAAAAAAAAGTTAACCTTTGAATTATTTTGAATTTTCCAACATGGTAAACTAAGGAGATCAAGTATTGCAAGATTACGCAGTGGAGTTGCATAATTACTGAAGATGAGAGTGTGCATTACATTTGAGTTTCTCATATATTTCTAAAGGAAAAATATTTGGAGACATAACCAATGTTAAACATCTTTATTAATAAAAGATGGGCCACATCTGTAGGTCTTATATAATGGGATCCACCTTCTATTAATGGGTGATGCTCAACTCAACCGGTACTCTATTATTTCGCTACTCTGTGACTTGAGTGAATCAAACTTAATACTTCTACAGTTCTACCAAAACCTTAGCTATATGGTACAACAACAACAGTTTTTCTACGCTATACAGTGTGCAGACAAGAATCTAAAAGACACTAAACATTCAGCAGAAAACAGAGTAAACTTCCACTTTCCTAGAATATTCAGTCAAAGGTTTCCCATTTCTTGTTTGAAAAGTTCACAGACAGTAGTTTGTTCTAACCACTTTAACCAGAAACTTTAAACTCCCCAACTTTGGCTTATTCGTTACGTGAGACCAAATTCTATGAACAAACAAACATTCCCCAAAAATCCCATAAGGTATCTTCACCTCCTTTGTATTTTACGGACAAAAATGCCAAAACGAAAAACAAATACTATACATAGATATTTTTTTTTGGCTTATCCTGTCGATGATCTCTATGATGCCATGTCTTAAACTTGCAACACACACACAAAAAAACTCATCTTTGATATGCTCAATTCCATAACAAAGTTCCCTGGTTTCGTCTCCTAACTTTCGACGGGTCCGTCATTCGCTAATTATAAAATCCTGTTACCGCTGGTACTCTGTTCCATCTCCTCTTAATTCCTTCACATCAGCAGAAAAACAATGGCTGCTGCTTTCTCATGTCCAACCTCTTATGTAACATGCTCTTCCAATAGAGACAATCATCTTCATGACCAAAACCTGAAAAGTTTGAGTAACATCAAAATTAACGGGGCTTCCCCGAGGTCAGCTGGTAAGGCTGATATGCTGAGCCAAAAGATTGGAGCCGCCACCACTTCTGTCGCCTCTGTAACTAAAAACGACTCCCTCACCGCCGAGCAAATTCGGCAGAATATCCCGACAAAGAAGCAGTTAGTTGATCCTTTTCGGCAAGGCCTCATCATTGAAGGCGGTGTCGGGTACAGGCAGACAGTTGTTGTTAGGTCCTATGAGGTTGGACCCGATAAAACCGCAACTCTGGAGAGCATCCTAAATCTTCTTCAGGTGACAAATTTCACTGTTTGACAACTCTGTTATGTTTTGTTGGGAAGATGGTTTTTTTTGTACTATTCGCGTAACGAATCTTGCACGCTCTTAGATGTGTTTTTTTGGGTGTGTTGTGTAGGAAACAGCGTTAAATCATGTTTGGATGTCCGGACTACTTAGCGACGGATTTGGCGCGACACATGGCATGATGAGGAACAATCTCATATGGGTTGTTTCAAGAATGCAAGTTCAAGTTGATCAGTATCCGATCTGGTAAGTCTAATCTTGGTCTTCATGTTCTTGAACTAACATGAAAACGATTCAAATATCAACTCCTAGGACACATTTTAGACTTCTAACAATGATTGCATTTTACCTATTTAAGAAGATATATAATATAGTCCTAAGTTTATATGTAACAATCTTTTTTCTTAGTTTCTTTTTTTTTTTTCCTAGAATGATTCCATTCTGATGTGCAGCAAATTACATGTACTTGTATTCTACAGGGGAGAGATAGTCGAAATCGACACATGGGTTGGAGCATCGGGGAAGAATGGAATGCGGCGAGACTGGCTAATCCGAAGTCAAGCCACAGGCCATATTTTAGGACGTGCAACTAGGTAATTTCTTGAAAGAAAGTTCCTCCCTTTTTTATTGCCTTTTTTTTTTTTTTTTTTCTTCCAGCATTCATGATTATGCTAAAAATATTGAACAGCGTCTGGGTCATGATGAACCGGCAAACAAGGCGCCTCTCGAAGATTCCCGAAGAGGTGAGGGCTGAGATTTCACCTTGGCATATTGAGAAGCACGCAATCAAGGAAGATGTCCCTGAGAAAATTGTCAAGTTGGATGATAAAGCAAAGTATATCAACAATGACTTGAAGGTAATAATAATAATAATTTAGAAAAAGGAAAAAAAAAAATCAAAATCAAACTTTAACAGCTCAAGGTATTTATGTACAACTACTTCAATAGCTTATAGTATACATCGACTAATTCAAACTTATGTTTTGCAGCCGAGAAGAAGTGATTTAGACATGAACCACCATGTGAACAATGTCAAGTATGTTGGATGGATGCTTGAGGTAAATATATACATACATATATATATATATATATATATACATATAAAAGTGTCAGCAATACTATTTAGCACTTTAAAATAATTCATATCTGATTATTTTCTCCATCTATTTCCACAGACAATTCCTGACTATATTTTGGAATCTCACCAACTATCCGAAATCACACTAGAGTACAGAAGGGAATGCGGGAGTTCAGATATAGTTCAATCACTTTGTCATCCAGATGAAGATGAGATACTTAACAACAAAGCAGTGAACGAAGATATTAATGATATCACCATAATGAACGGATTTTCGTTAGCCGCGGAAATTATGAAGGGCAGTGGACTCTTGGGGTCCTTTGAGAAAGGGCCATTGAGGTATACACATCTCCTTCAAACAAAAGCGGAGCCTAAAAATGAAGAGATTGTTAGAGGAAGGACTGCGTGGAAGAAAAAGCTAGCAACATTGCTATTTTCTAACTAGCAAAAACCGATATTATTTGCTTCAAAGGACCATCATTTTTAATTCTCAGCCAAAATTTGGGGCTGCCTTGGAATAATAATCAGCAAAAGAAACAACCCTGATATGGATTTGCACTCCAAAGTTTGAAGAAGGTTCTAATAAAGTACTTCAAAAGGTATAGTGAACACAGTCCTCAAAAGGGTGTACCAGAAGACCACAACTGAAATTTTCATTCCTTGTACCAAACCAAGTGAAAATAACCAGTGCCTGATGTGTTGGTAAATATGATTGGGGTGAAAAGTAATTGTTTGGTGTAAGTAATTTACAATCATATAATTATTCAATCTTCCAAAAGCAATATGTTGTACAATATGGAGAAACTGCAATCAAAGGAAAACTTTATTGCCTTGCAAAGAAAAGATGACTTGAAACTTTACCAGAGAGCTTTAAAAACTTGCAGTGCACAGCGTAGAACTGCTTCAATCATATATCTGAATTTTTTTTTTTTTTTTTATATATATAGTAAAAAAGGCTATCAGTAGTGTTTTCATGTCCCCCAGTCCAACGCGTTTAAGGTAAGCAGTAGCTGGGACTACTGATGGGATGACAAAGGATCATGTCCCTGGTCTTTAATAGTTAATAGATCAGGAACTCGTAGAGTCCATCAACAATGGTTGCCCAACCGGCAAACCTGCATGATACATGACTCGAATATCTGACCTGGTAGAAGCAAGGCTTTAAATAGGACCTCTTTTGCTACCTAGTCATAGATCTGAACGTTGAATAGTTAATCCTAACGATTAAAATAGTAATCTGCATAGAAAATAATTAATATGAGCATGACATTGATTTGATCTAATAGCAAATTCCCAAGAGTCCACAAAACCATTCACAAAAAGTAACAAGAAGGTCTTCAAGGCAATTATTCACGAGGCTTAGAAAGAGACATGATACTAGGAACTCACCTAAGGAATAGGGCTATGTATGGTAGCTCCCACAGGGAATAGGAAGACTTTTATTTGGATGTGAAGGTGGTGCAGAGAGGCCTTTGATCGAATAATTGGCCGACAATATTCAGTGTGTGGTAGGACAATGAAAGTCCCCGCATGTGCACACACACACACATGGAAAGTGCATACAGAAACACCTACATGAGTGAGAGACAAAGAGGCAATGGTGAAAAAGCTTTTGGAGATTGTAGTATTTGGCTTTACATTGTCCTGCAACTTGCCAGGCATATCATATCTGATGGAAAAATATCCCCCTTATTTTTCTACTTTTGTAGTCTCTCTAGGCGGCTTAATTCACAGTCCGTTTGGTCTCCCTCCAAGTTGAACTCGGACAATGACCCCTCTAATTTTTTTTTTAGGGGGCTAAAAATGACCCCTCTAATTTAATAAAACAAAAAAAGGAGAGAGAGAGAGTATTTTGAAGAAGCCTTTCAAAAGGGGTTTCAAAAAGTTGATAAATATACAAGAATACACGTAACATACAGGCAGAGCATTTGTTGAAAAAGATAATACCGTGATCCATTAATGAATCTCATTAAGTGACTTCATTCAGATACTTGCTAATTTGAAAAGGGACTTGTGAGCATTTAAAAATTATAAGTACACCTCACTCCCCGCCAATGAGTCATGCCACGGTGACATGGTTTGTACTTCTTGTTAAAAATTAAACCAAGCTCTTAGTTTCTTTACCCTTGTCATTGAAATGTATGAGGCAGGTAAAATAGGATGGTTTGGTTAATGATTTAAGAGGTAGAAGTTAGAGCAAGGAAAAAAAATTGATATTGTAACAAATTTATGTGCAACAAAACTATAGATTTTTGCATCACGTTTCTCAATTCTGTCCATTTAGTTGTTGTGGACAAAGTAAGATGGTTTCCACAATTTAAAGTAAGATGGTTTTGGCTGTATTTACCGTATCTTTTGGTGTAACTGGTTATTCCTTACCTTGAGACCAAATTGGTTATTGGGTAGTAAAAATTGTAACAGGTGTACCTTAAAATCAAGAATGAAGTTTTCATTCTGTACGTGCCAGATCGTGAATTAGTAACTGCATCCAATCTTCAAAAAATCCCAATTGTATGTTATATCCAAAATATTCTACTATTTTATATTCAATACGTAATGTTATTTTAAATAGTAAATCTACTTTTCTTTGTAAAATTTTAAGCTTAAGAACTTGTAAAGTGTCACATTTTGATTTTTAAAAATCAACAGAATGATAATATTATAATAATTAACTAAATAAGTCAACACACTATACAATAAGTAATCAAATAAGTAATTAAATGTCAAAATTTGACATGTTACTATAATTGTATTAAATTTCACACCAAGCAATAAGCATGCTATGAAACCATGTAAGAGTAACACTAAACCAATGCCAATGATGGGTATTATTTTTTTCAAAGAAAAAACTTGGCACACAAAATGCATGGGCTGATCAGAAATCTCTCTCTCTCTTTTCTCCTTTATAAACCACACAATAAAACTGGAAAATTTCTAAAATAAAAGTCGGATTCTTCGAGTGGGGAAAAAATTTGCCGGTAATGGTGGCAACCCGAAACTAACTCATGAGCCCTTCCAGTTGAAGAATTTCCTGAAACTACCTAACAACGAAAGAATTGATAGTATTCTCTGCTCAAGAAACTGTGATCCACTAATCTAACAGAATATGCATTTACAATTTTAATAAAGGGGATCAGTATTTACATGGGAAGGAAAACTTTCAAGTAAAGGTAGGAATCAAAGAATAACGTTGAAGTGCTGCAACAATATCATTCACTGCCTCTTTCTCACTAAACTTCGATGCGATTGCCACGACCACACAATGAGGAATAGTATAAGGAATGCTCCAACAGATGTCCAAAAGGTTACAAGCCATAATGGCATAGGTTTAGGATATAGTCCTGGCAGAATCAAGACGATTGGTTTCATTAAAGTCGATTAAAAAAAAAAAAAATCGAGTTGTTACTAATCGAGGTTGTACAAAAATACTTTTCGCAAGACGAATGTACAGATAGAAACATACCATGTCCAAACTTGATGCAAATGAGAAGTTCAACAATGCAAATGGCAATGGAAAGCCAACAAAATGAGCCGACCTTCTTCACTGGTTTTCTGCAAGATCGACATTATTGATTAGAAAAGAGAAAGCCAAGAGGGTATTGTGTACACATGATTTTGTCAGGTATAGAGAGAGAAAGTACCGGTCCTGAAGGTATGAATTGTACTCACGAATTGTCGGAATTGCAATTAGCCACCACAATATCAACCTATAGATGATAACAGGGTTTCGAGGAGGAACCCACAGACAGAACTTGAGAAAGAATGTGTTAAGCTCTACTGTGAGGAACACAATGCAAAGGCAAAGAACTTGAATGAAACGCCATGGACCAAGCAGGGGATGCCACTCATCTTTGTCCCACTGAGCTGGCGTGAATTGTTCTAATGTCCTTTTGACCTGAATCAGTAGAAAAGACATCCTAGAAATCAACGTAATTTCAATAACAAGGTCCCACGGAAAAAAAAAAATTATATATATATATATATATGTGGGGGGACAAATATTAAGATGCAATTTTCAATGTCTTTATGAAACTCTATCAACTGTTAAGAAATTTGAACATTTAGTCAAAACATACTTTTCCAATAATGTTAGGCTGGCGGCTTATCCCGACCCACTTGTATGTTTTTCCATCAAAATACCTAACGGTATGCATTCCTGCCCAGATACCTGCAGAATATGCGCCAAAACTTTCAGTTGTAGTTGAGAAATCCTCAGTTGCCAAATGAAAAGTATACAAATCTCGAAGAAATTACTTCTAGCTTTCATTTTCACAATCACTGTGAACTATAAAAATAAATCAGAAAGCACACATGATATAATGATGTAACACCATAAGATGCTGAGAACATCTTTGTAGAAGATTAAATTGAAAATTTAGAGTTTATAGCAAAACATAGAGCTCAACCATAACGAGCCAGAATTTTAAAAATTTTCAAGTCCTTACCAAACCAGTTGCAGATCAAAATATCAAGAACGATACTGTCCCACCAGCATTCGTTGAAGTTTGGTAACATGTGGCGGAAGGTAAGCTGAAATGCCAAAATAAGCTTTAGTTTCAATCAATATGGCCACTTGGACCCAAAAAATATGCACATGTTCAAATTATAAAGATAGACAACTTCCACTTGAGAGAGAAAATGATATGAAAACACAGGAAGGGGAAATATAACGTGCTAAATTCGGTCAAGGAAGTAACCTCCATCAACTCAAATCCAATTGATAGCACCCAAAGAAGAGGTTGGTTACGGATCAATATAGCTTTTCCCCACCATCCAATAATATGAGCTAAAACAAATTCATCAAAAAGTGTTTCCTAAACAGAAGATTAAACAAAATCAGAAGACTGCTTTAGCTACAGGAAGAACATAAATGAGGAAATGTTAAACATAGATAGGTTCAGAAAGAAGATCATACATAAACATTCTTAAACCTGCTTGTAGGATTTTCTGGGAGATATATGCGGCAATCAGCTCCATAGGATCTTTCCGGTAGTTCTGCGTGCAATGATACAATAGACAGATATATAAGAAAGTTTCAACCTACATTTTACCAATATAAGCTATTTCTTCCAGCTAATACAACGGTTGGAAACAGAGAAAGTTCGTAAAAAAGTAAAAATTAGCAATCTAGAACTGCTTACCAACACCAAGATCTGGATGGAGAAACTTCATAAACTGCCTGGCATCATCACGTTTCTGGAAAGTGAGTAATTGCAAAGTTACCACGCTATAGTGCGCAACAGAATAATAATTGGCGAAGAACATTAAAAGGTGAAAAGCGATAACAGCTCAAGTGGAAACCCATGAAAAAATCAAAACAAGGTAGCTAATATTCAAAACAGAATATTTAATCGACTTTTCTTTATAAAAAAAAAAAAAGGAGATAAAAAAGGAAAAAGGAAATCTAAACAGAAAGGAAGCAGAGAAACCAACCTGAAAAAGCAAAAATGTAAGAGCAACAAGATAAACAACAGCCATTCCATGAACTAAGCGCCAAATTGCAGGATGTGGCCTAATCAGAATCCTGTATGAAGTTCCACATCAGCAAACAGTACCAACAGCCAACAGGCTGAATCAAATACTACAGGAAACTATTAAAAAAAAAAAAAAAGACTTGTATTTTACATAACACATATTGATTCCATAATTAAACAAAAACAAACTCGTCGTCATAGATTAACTTGCAACAGAGAAGGTGACTAGCCACAAAAAGACTTCCAAAACAGGACATCTCAATTTCACATATCAATCACTCTTTTCTTCAACATTAAGTAAGTAGATAGAAATTCCAATCACACAGGTATCCAAGGACACCCAAGTCCAAGGGTCGAAAGGAGAGATAAAGGAAGGAAAAGGAAAAACATCCAACATCCAACTTACGAATCAGAGAAATAACAATGCAATTTAAAATCATGGCATGGAATCACAGAGAAATGCTATTAACTTAGAACATATAAATGGAATCCACAAAGTAAATGCAAAACAACAAAAGTTTAAAAGAACAATAATTGTATATAAGAACTTACGTAGAAGGGGCTTGCAGCAGGCAATAAGCAAGAAAAACTGCAATCATCGCCCATATGCCCCTACAAGAAACAGTTAGGCATGAGTTTTAAAAAAAATAAAATCTAGTTGAGAAAAAATCTATTCAAAAAAGCATTGGTAAAATTCAACAAGTAAGAACCAACCTTTTCACTGATGTAACAAGATCTCCCGATACAGTACTTTCTGGATCCAGTGCCCCACTTGCCCATCTGATAAATGCATCCAGCAGGAAAATAAATTAAAAAAAAAAAAAAAAAAAGAGCAAATAATATTTCTTTATGCTACATGAGAATGATCAGATAATTCAAGTACACCTCGTCATTGTGTCAAAACAGCAGCATGTTTATATACGCTCATCTAGAGCGTGTTGATTTTCACCAAGTTCCACTTTCATACGCTACAAATTGGACTATTTTTTAAAACCACTTCTTTTCTCTGTCATTTTCCTACCATGGAATATCTGTCTACCAGATATTCTACATAGCTGTAAGTTTATAGTATCCAACGGTGGAGAAAGAAATAAAAACAAAACCGCTAGCTAACAGAAATTAGGTAAGAAAACAGTAATCACAGAGGTAAAGGCAAGACAAACTCTCCATTCAGGTTGAAAAACATGAAAGTTGAAGCGAACATTTAATTTACCATCTACTGTCAATTTTATTCTTCTGAAAACAAATTGCACAATTGGTCATAAAAAAAAAGACTTGTATAATTGGCAAAAGATAAGCAAATATCTAGATAAGCACTCCAAAATTTGGCAGAACTCTCACATAAGAAAACATGCGCCAACAAGTAACATCGAAATGGTACGAGGCTTGTATGCCCATGCAGTCCACGGATCAAGGTCATCCCCAACACTCAATTCACTGGTATCGCCATTTTCTTGGCCATGATGACCATTTCTCCTTAATCTCCTGTGACCATTAGACTGCTCCATGAGCCGTCAACCGTCAGAGAAGTATAACCTGCTCGCTGCAAAACATAAAACACATAATGGAATAGGTAAAGCTGGTGTCAATGAAGAATTCCAAACTCCTGATAAGTAAAAAGGAAAATAAGCAACGGATATATTTATGCTCAAGAAATTCGGAAAACAAAAACCACAAAGTTGTGATGATTTCTTCAAATATTATGGCCCCATTTTAAGATATCAGTCGATCACTTTCACCGAGATGACAGCAACATTCACATGACTACAATATAATAACACATAGGCCTACATGTTTGACACATTTCTTCCATCAAAATTGAAAATTAATCACCCATAAATCAACCAAGGTCGCCTGACATAGAGGTACAGTCCCTACATATTGTACTAAGGGTCCTGAAATTATCCAACACCTGTTCTCTATAAAGTAGCTATCCACTTCCACACAAAATTCCACAATCCCGACTATTGTCTTGGTGGCATCTCACATCATTCTCCATAGAGTGTAAAAATAAAAAATAAAATAAAAAAACCCCTTCTACACAAAATCCACCAGGCAAAATGATTTCATATGATCCAAATAAATATTCCCAAGTAAACTGTTTTAAGGCCAACAAACCTTCAATTAAATAAATAAATAAAAATTTTTAAAACTCCCCTAAAAAACTCACCCTTTAAACCTATGGTTTACACCCCACTCCACAGCATACATGAAAGGTTTTGCACATAAGCAACCAAACATACATGGTTAAAGTGCAAGTATTTTAATAATTTCAAGCCAAGTGGTATTTAAACCAACACTCAACTGACCAAAATAAGTAACTCACTCACTCATTATTATCTCTCTTCTAATTGAGTCTCCTATAGTCTAAACCATTACTCCACCATACTAATAAAAAGCAGTCAAATGAGTAAATTAACAAAAGAAGCTTCGGAAATTTTTTTATTTTTTATTTTTTAAAATTTTGAAATTTTGACGGTGGGTAGATTTGAACTCTACACCTTTTGGTGTAATTAATTATAAAATTACCGTTAGGTTATATATATGTAATCACATGGTTTTGAATTTCATACAAAAAGGTACCCACAATTTTGGATGACTTGTTGATGAAGAAGATTGCCCTTACCCATATACAAATAAAAAACAAACCCAACAAAGCTTGTATCTAATTAAAGGTACATCCAAAACCACAATAACCCAAATAAATCTTTATAATCAAAATTCCACTAAATAAAACAACCAACCAATTAACTTTAGTAACACACTAAATTTACAATCAAGAAATCACACACAAGAAAAGCAATACAAAACGAATGAATTAATGATGGTAAAACTTAAAAGAGAGATCAAATGAAGCATGAAATCAAAGTTAAATCTCACGTCAATAATCAAATCAGAAAAACACAGTTGTGATTACAATAATTCAAAGTTAAAACATTTGCATGTTTGAGAAAACAAAAGGGGTAATATGGAGATGCTAATGATAATTAGCGATACTAATTAATCATGATTTTGGAAACCATTAAAAAAATGATGCCTTTCCAAATAGAAGGGCATAATTTCGCACGAATGAAATGCAATGAAAATCAAATTAGAAGAAGAAGCCAATAAAATAAATAAATATGTACAATACAATAAATAAGTAAATACGTAGAGACCAACACGATTCGCAGACTCATATACATATATGTGAATTTGCGTGTGCGTGTATGTGCGTATATATATATATACATATATATGTATTGAGAGAGAGAGAGAGAGGAATATAGAAAAAGGCGTGTATTTCAGAGAGAGAGAGGTACTCACGTAAAGATGAGCGAGAGAGAGGTAGGACTGACAAAGGAGTCCTAGGCGTACGATTAGAGGGACCAGGAGATCCTCAGCCGTCGGATCAGACGAAATTCCAATTAAACCCACAGCGACGAAGACGACGACGACCACGAGGATTTAAGATTTATCAATGGCGAAGAACAAGAACAAGAACAAAAAATGATTGGAAAGAGAGAAAATTTCAACCCTTTTCTTCTCTTTCTTTCTATCAGAATCGGATTAAAATAGCTTTTGCAGTGGCGAAGAGACAAGAAAAATGGAAATGAAAAAAAAATGTTTGTTTCGGTTTCTCTCTCTTGAGTTTCTCTCTCTTCTGCGCAGATAGCTAGAGAGAGAGAGAGGGAGAGAGGGAGAGAGAGAGCCTCTCTCGCTCTGCAACAGCGGCGAAAAGGCAAAAGGATGATTCTGATGAGAAAATATATTAGCTGTATATAACTATAACTATATCTATACATATATATAGATATGCGTGTGTGTGTGGGAGTGTATATGAGAAAAAAGCAGAGAGAGAAAGAGACAGACAGAGAGAGAGAGGGAGAGAAAGTACGACGGTCAAAGAGAGATTTGAAGATGTTTTTTAAGATACGGACCAAACTCCAAACGGAGAGTGTTTATTTATTTTGTAATTAAAAAAAATTTACAAAGAAAAAAATTGGGATTAAAATGATAAAAAAATAATTAAAAAAAAAAGGGGATAGATCTTGGGAGAGGAAAGGAAGGGAAGCAAAAATGGCTTTTTCATTCGATGGAAATAGGACAAGCTTTTTGTTATCTACCGAAAGTACCCCCTTGATCTCCTTTATTTGCATTTTTACTCCTCTTTCTATCTTCCTTCCCCATTTTCACCCTTTTGTCCTTTTCTATTTTTATTTTTTTTAACTTTTTTTCTTTTTTGAGTGTTTAGTTTTAAGTGGGTAAAAAAAATTTGTGGAAAAAAATATATAAAAAATATTCTAATCACTCCACTCACAACATGCGTTGTTAATTGTTAGAGTTCTCCTTTATTTCAAAATTATAGTAAAAAGTTTTTACATATATTAAAATATTTAAAATAAATAACAGTAAATTTATTTATAAGAAGTAAATTAATAAACTTTCTATTACTTGAATTTTACGTCCTTCATGCACAGGTGAAATGTTTTTACATGTAGGGCAATGCTCATTTTCCTTTTCAAATTTTTTTACTATTTTTTTAATATTTTGTTCGGATGGTAGAGTGATAATAATACTACTATGCAAGAGCCAAATTTAATTCTTACTATTACAAACAAACAAATAAATATAGATTTCTTATCATTTCAAAATTTGAAAAAAGAAAAAGAAAAAAAAAACTTTAAGTGTTGTTTTTATATTGAGAGGGGATGGGAGAAGTGATTATGCTAACATGGTAATTTGTGAGATATTTATTTTGTGTGAGTCTATTATATGTATATAAATATTCGTGTCTAAGTCCTAATTATGAAAAATTATAGAACTCAAAGCAAGAGTGAAATTACGATTAATCCATGCATTTGTTATTGAGATAGATCTCAGTTAAAATAAAACAAAAGGAAAGAAGAGTTTTTTTTTTTTTTTTTTTTCAAAATGTTTCGAATAAAAAAATTCCAAATAAAGTAACAATTTATGAGGGCCTTTAAAAACTTGTGTCACGTTTTTAACATAATTACTCAATCATCTAAGCCACCAATTATGTGACCCTTGATAGTCCAAACATGTAGCACATGATATGTTTACTTAATTCTATTATCGGAAAAAAAAAATATTTATGTATATATATACACACATATACATATATATATATATATATATATATGTGTGTGTGTGTGTGTGTTCACTTAATGCGCTATCAATTACTATCAACTATATATCAACTTTTTCATGAAAGCAAGAAGAGGTTTGCGACTTTACATCAACATTATCCTCTCCAACATGATTTATTGTCTAGAAAGAAAACCTTTTCTTAAATTGAGCTCACTATAGATATAATTAACAGTCTAACAACCAAGGACTAACAAGCTCCTTATAAAACACGACCGGAAAAATAAGTTCCTCATAAAAGACATTCATGATTTAAATTGCACAATGTTAAACATAAATAAATAAATATAGTTGAAAATAAAATATTTTACAGTTTATCAACAAATTAGCCTTTTAAGACAAGTATAAATAGTACCAATTTTTTAGTTAAAAAAATTATATAGTATACATTTTGTTTTCTATTTGTGAATGCAGTTTGAAATATATTGATTCTATGGAAATAAAAATAAAAATAAAAACTTAAAGACATGAAGTCTAATTTTAATTTTTGAATATCACTTTATGTAATATATGAATTGTCATTTTTTTTAAATAGATGTGATTGTCATGTTGATTAAAATGATAATTCACTATCATATAAATAATGATACTAAAAAATTGACAATAAAATTAGTGACCCTGACGTTACGATCAACGAACAACAGTCATTAATATTACTTGTCTTAAAGTAGAGATGCCTACTAGTCTCTACTATTAGTACTAACTACTGAATTCAATTTATGAAGTAAAGTTAAAAAGCAAATTAAAAAAAATGACAATTAATTGACCAAACATGATGATTAGAGGACATAACTGAGTGTCTAGTACTACCGATCCCCTTCGTTTTCAATGCTTACTGTGATCCACACGGCCAGGGATCTAGGCCTGTGGCTGTGGTCTGTTGTCATTTATACTTGTCACGTGCACGTATTATATAATCACTCAGTGTGGCCAAGAAAACAATTAGGGACCGTTTCCCGCGATAATTGAAACTGGAGTTTTGAAAATATTTTGATAGGAAATGAGTTAGAGTTTTGAAAATATGCGTTTAGTTGAAAATGAGTTTTTTGGAGTTAAAAAATGTAAAGTATAAAGGAAAAACTGATATGCTGTCTTGATCTTTTTTTTTGTCTCGAACCCCGTACCCCTATAATAATGG
Organism: Ficus hirta; assembly: GCA_038430175.1. NCBI lineage: Eukaryota > Viridiplantae > Streptophyta > Magnoliopsida > Rosales > Moraceae > Ficus > Ficus hirta. The sequence continues at coordinate 7,968,996 of CM076595.1, read as the reverse complement.
TAGAGTAAGGCGGTGGCCCCAAAGCTGAATTGACCGGTGGTGGTTGGTCGAAGCTCCAGTAGGTAGCCACTCCCTTCTCAGGGAACCGTACGTGAGACTTCCGCATCATACAGCGCGAGTGCACAATCTAAAAAGTGGCAAGTTCACCTTCTGCTTCCTCAATCTCGAACTCTGGCTTTTGGGATGAGCTCCCCTTACCTGCGCTATTTTATGAATGGACACACTAGAGGAACTCCCGTACCGGACTCGCTCACATACCTGGATTGGGCCCTTTCCCCTTCGAGGCCGGTTCACTAACTAGACCTAATGCCCTCAGGATTGGTCGTTTCACTTGATTAATGTCCAAAATCACTAATCAATCCTGAATGTGTTTGGAAAAAAAAAATTAATATGAATTTTGTTTCGTTTTCCTCATTATTTTATCCAATTTAAAAAAATATCGTCTCATTTCAACATGAAATAAAAAATGAAAAAGAAAGATCTGTAAATGTGAATAGTGAAAACTAATTTTAAAAAAAAAAACAAAAACAAAAACAAAAAAGCCGCCTCAGACGGGCCCTTTGACACCTTCTTATTTTGAGTACTTTATATGGAAAGGCACTTTTTTTTTTTTTTTAACATGTGCAAGTTTTTGCAGTCGTTGGATTAAATATTACTGATTGAATTATAAGTAGAAACACAATCTGTTTCATTTCATGATTTTTAATGTGAATCCCCTCATATATTTGACCATTAAAAAACTTTTGATAAGATAAAACAAGGCATGCTACTTTAAAAAGCACCCTTTTTAATTATTAAGTGATAAATCGAGCATTTTATACTAATAAGAAGTAGCTAGGTTGAGGACATAGGCCTCCAAGTCTTTGCATTTTTCTTAAGAAATTTATGACATGATCATATTATAACAAGAAAATAAAATATATAATAAGTGTTATATTACACTCCTTCACTTTTACATATTGTAATATAAGACACAAACAAACACCACATATTTATGATAAAAATGACCAAAGTTATTTTTAAAATGCCAAACTAATTAAACATAGTTATGTGAGATAGCATAGAATTTCTTATATGATTATTTAGCTCAGGATAATAAGAGAGGAGTTTGATTAGGAGTTCACAGATACAAAATCTAAGAGTGTATTTTTTTTTTCCTTATATAAATAAGTTGGAACCACATGCCCAGAACACAACAGAAAATAACAAAATAAGAGTATTATCATATTATTCCATATTACATTTTTTTAACTTCGATCGTCAAAACATTATTTTAGTTAATGGTTTAAATTTGTCAAAGCTTAATTAGGATCTATTTGGTAGAGTTTTTTATTTTATTTTTAGTAAGCAGAAGAAGGGAAACAAAATAAGAGTATTATCATATTATTCCATAATTACATTTTTTAACTTCAATTTGTCAAAACATTATTTTAGTTAATGGTTTAAATTTGTCAAAGCTTAATTAGGATCTGTTTGATAGAATTTTTTATTTTATTTTTAGTAAGCAAAAGAAGGAAAACAAAAATTGTGACTTTTTGATAATTGTTAGAGAACTGCATTTTTAAAAGATCTTATGAAATAAAAATGATTGTAAAGTTTAAGTAATAAAAGTGTTAAAATGAGTTTATATTATCTAACTTAAACTCTGATATAAAATTGTAAATTTTATTCATACTTTTTTTTTTAAAGAAATATTTTCTGATTTTAACATAAATTTTTTTTAGAAATAAAAATATTTTTTTATGAACCATTTAAACACTTTTAGATGTATTTTTTGAACTTAAGTAAAAAATAACCTCTAGAAAACTCCATCAAACAAACTCTTATCAATTAGTTAGTGGTACGTAACTAGTAAGTTTGTACAGTGGTACTTAATTTAAGGATATCTTTTTTTACCCAACAGTTGAACAACAAGACCACAGGTTTTCTTGCCATATGTATGTATGTATGTATATATATATATATACACACTATATATATGTAAAAAAAACAGCACAATTAAAATGAGGTAGAAAAGAATCATATGTTCAGTTAACATCAAATCCATATCAAAAGAGGTCAAATCAACGTTATTGATAAGGTTAGATCAATACCGTTTTTTGTTTAGGCAAAAAAATGTTTTTGACATCTGACAAACATATTTATTTTCTGCACGTACTTCCAATCTTTCTTCTAGATTCATCCCTTCCCTTCCTAATCAGACTGTCGTTTTTCCTTTTTCACTTTTCTTGATTAAAAGCAAATAAATAAAAATACAAATAATCAAAGTGGATAGAGAGAGAAATTAGGGATATTGGCCTTTCCTAATTCTCACAAATTCTTTAAAATAATTGCTGTCATTTCAAGGAATCTAAGTAGGAAGTGCATTTAAGCTAAGTTGTGACGATAATTATTCTGTATCAAAGCTATATTATACCGCTAGAACACACGGTTCAGAATCGTTATATGTTACATCAAAATCATTTTAAACAAAAATAAAATTTAAAAAAAAAAAAAACTGAAAATCGGATGATTGAGAAGCATGCATGTCCTATAATTAAATAAATATATATATTTTCACATCTTATTGTAGAATTTTAACAATTCTCATAATTTTTGTCGACAGTTTTCTATTGTTTGATGAGTATTTGTTTGTTTGGTAATATTATTTAGTGGTTCAAGTTATTTAAAATGTTATGAAGTCGAGGACATGTGAGAACTCTAAAGAGATTTTCTAGTGCTGCAGAAATATTTTAGCAATTAAACTTAACGTCTTTAATGATTTTTATGCCATTGTTTTATACATGCACCGTTTCTTTATGTCTTTTTTTTTTTTTTTTTTTTTTACGAATCATGACAATGGATATATATATATATATCCACCGCTTTAATGTTGATATTATCTATTTAGATATGTCAAATACGAGGCTCATCTTTTATATATATATATATATATATATATATACACACGTCTATTTCGAGAAAGATATATAAGAATGAGATAAATGAATTTTGATTTTCCATGATAAAAGTACCGTATGCTACACGTAGTTTCTGGCAAAACAAAATTAATGTGGGAAGGAGAGCGTTTACCATCAAAATAAGCAACTAATTAATGAATTTGACACAAGAATTTAGGTGGTCCTTTCGTTATGTGCCTCCCCCTTGGAGCTCCAACCCACTATTGTCTACAACAAAATGCTCCAAGTTTCTCACATTTTCCATACAAGCTTTTTTTTTTTTTTTGCCTTCTCCAAGATCAAAAATGATTTTTTATAAGAAAAAGAAACTACAAACATAGTTTTGGCACATAAAACTAATGAGCCTATTTCCATGGCCAATCCTTATCATAATTAACTATTTCAAGGAAAAAAAAATCCGTGTTTAAAGTATTGCTTATTTCCTCAAAAAAAAAAAAAAAAAGTGTTGCTGATTTATGACACATGTATGTTATATGTAAATTGCATTATTCAAACATGTGTGTGTTTGTAAGAGGGACAATGTTAAAAGGCACACGAATAATATAAAAATGAGTTTCTCTAGAAAAAAAAAAAAAAAAAAAGTGAATTTGTATAAAAATGAGTAAAGTGTTTGGTTCAAGAACTGCATAAACAAAGCGGTTTTCGGCGGCCGTTGATTGTCCGAGTGCATTGTTGACTATCATTTGTGACCTTATCTATCATTTTATTTGGTTAGAGTTATATATATATATATATATATATATATATATATATTTTCCTGAAAGGAGTTAGAGTTATACTTTTTACATTAGTAATATTGTTATTAGATATAATTCTTCAGTGGTGTAAAAGCGCCGGGGGGGGGGGGGGTGTGGTGTTGGGGAAATAGCAGTGCAACATTAATATTTCAATATTCAGTATCACTGGCTTTTAAAATAAATATTCTCAATATTCAATATTATCATTAAGATTTTAATTATCATTATTATTTTTGTAATATGAGTTAATGACTCTTATTTATTAAAAAAAAAAATGAAAATACTTCAAGTTTCGAACATAAGAACTCTTATTCACATCTCACCTGCTAAGCTAGCCCCTTTAGACTCATAATATTTATATCAAACTACAATAAAAATAAAGGATAGGATTACAACGGCGATCCTCCTTTTTACAAACAAAATAAGTTCTTTATATTGTTTTCATTCTCCCTCTGTTCCCCTCGAATGCTAATGTAGGGATGAAGAGAAAGATATTATAAATTATATAGTATAGGATATACAAAATTTTAAACTATCATACTTGATTAAATTCGTTATATATAATTAAAATACAATTTTGTTAAAAATGTGACAATTAACTAAACTTTCAAAACTATGCCTATTAGTGAAATTCATTATACTACATTATTAAAATACATTTTGTTAAAAATGTGATATATTAACCAAACTATCAAAACTATGCCATTTGGTGATACAAATATTTATACGTACATGAAATAGATCATAGAATTCTTTCATTGGTAAGGCTCCTTTTTAGCCCACATATTTCCGTATACATTCGCACATAACTCCCTTAAGTCCTCCTTATCTTTTTTTCTTTTAGCCGCCCCCCCAAAAAACTAATGCTACGTTTGGTAAGTGGAATGGAAAATAAAATGAAAGGTAGAGTAAAATCTCTAGTTGATGAAAAGCATGGAGGTTTTTTATCATGTTATTTGATCCAAGAGAAAGAAAACGGGAAAGATGTCTAATCAAATATATTTTACAATTATAACTTCATATAAGTTTAGAGATGGTGATAGATTAAGGTCAAAATACGTATTTTACCCACATTTACTTTGTCAAAAATTTTCCATCCACTTTCTTTCCCCAAGTTGGAAGGATTAAAAAGTGATAGGGATCATGGTTTTTAAATTTTCCTTCCCTATTTCCTCTCTACCAAACAACCAAAATTCTATTTTTCTCTTTAAAATCCCTCCTCTAATTTCCTTCCTCTCCCTTGTCCACTCTATACCAAACAAAAGCTATGAGTATCATCAAGTATACTATTTTCTATTTTACGTATCAAAAATAACATTGATTTTAACAAATAATCTTATTAAAATATTTTTCATATAAAAAATTAATGACTTAATTAGATTATATTTAAATTTTCATTATAATTAGTCTGCTCTCATAATAATTCATGATTTTATCACTGATGAGTTGGATTTTAAATCTTGACTTCCACACTACTGAGTTGGATTTCTGATCTCATTAATTTGGGAGATCGATATGAAAACTAATGATCAGATTAAATATGTGACCCAAAATTGAAAACATTTTCGGAGTCTATTATTAATCTGCATGCTGATTAACCAAGGATTTACATTTTTTTTTTTTTTTGAAAGTTGATTTACGTTATAGTTCCACACATGAATTTCAAGTGGATCTCACTAGGGCCCACAATAATCCACAAAAGGAACTTCGAATTTGGATAATCACCAACTAAGGGATGCAAATTAAATATGTATATATATAATAAAATAAAATAAAATAAAATAAATATACAGTATCACAGGATATTGAGAGCTCATGATGAACAACTGTTGTGTCGTGTTTTGTTTTGTTTGTCCTTTTGAATTAATTGCTCTTGGAGGGACCTAATAAGAGAGGCATATTTACTCCTACTAGGCTATAATAAAGGCTTTAGTCAGAGCTATCTTTGACTGTGGTCAATTTTGAAATTCGTTTCTTACAATCATTATAAAACCATTAACAAAAAAATTAAAAAAAAAAAAAAAGGGGTAGCTTTTTGCATCATAATATTGATTAGGATATATTGTAATCATTAAATCTAATTAAAATAGATAGTTTTATTTCTGATATAAATATGATGATTAAAAAATATAATAATGATTGAAAAACAGAATCTGATTAAATTAAATAGATAATTTTTATTTCTGATATACTTATTAGGTTCAATCAAAATAACAAGGTTCCTAGGTAGTATTGGTAGAATAGGTGTGAAATGACCACTCACAAAGCGAGAGTTAGAGAGGGAAAATAAAAGGTAAGAGGTTTCGCTTTCATTGTTTGAAGCCGTATAAATGAACAGAGAGGCAGTTCATGACTAAATAGTCAGTCAGGTTAAAAGGTGAGAGGAAGTGGAACATTTCAGGGTCCCAAACGGGCAGATGTATTCATTGATCGTAGACTGGCCTCTCTCTCTCTCTCTCTCTCTCTCAGTAATATTTATTATGGCTTGGGGCTTGGGATTTGGAAATACCCTCCCTTTACCCCTCTCTCTAGCCTCTGCATATACATACATACATATATATATGTATATATACAGCTACTATTCATAATTAGGATAAATTGCTCGTTTTTTGTTCCTAACTTTTTTTTTTTTTTTTTTTTTATGAAAGGTCCCCAAACTATTAAAAAGTATGTAAAATGATCATCTTTATTAACAAAAGTTAAAATTTAACTTTAAAAAATCATATTAATCACTTATGATTTACTATTAAAGGGTAAATAAGAAAAAAAATTATATGATTTAACTTTCATATGTCATATATATCATTCCATCTAATTTCTAACCTTTTTTTTTTTAAATAAAAATGACTAAATAGCACACTTTTAAAGAATTCAGGGATTTTTTACTCAAAAAAAAAAAAGGCTTAAATCGTACCCTCTTAAAAAGATTAAACACCAAAGGAGTAACTTTTCCTTATTATTAATTTTTGTAATAGAATTAATTAAACTCTTTATCTTTACACAATGGCCTACATGATCTCACGTAAAAAGATGTGATTGATTTATACAAAATTGGTGCGTGTAGTCTTTCTAATCTAAAAATAAGAGCTTAGTATAGCGCATATTTCTAGGCTCTCGATTAATCGGAAACCATTGATTGTTGGGATTTTGTTAAAGAGAGTCTTACATATACTCAATTTTAGTGTACCAAGGTGTATATCCATTATCGGGTCTCAAGCATATATCTTTCTCTTTGAGTGTCATCAGATTTTACTGGTGGATCTGTTCTTATTAAAGAGTTTTGTCTCATACGAGGTTTGTTATATTTGGTGTTTTTATATCTCTCTAGTAAGTTTAATGAAATTTCCCTTTTCAAAAGAAATAAAGAGAATATATTTATTTAGATTTCCCATATTAGTATAACCCACGTAAAAGTAAGCTTATTATTTTGGAGTAGGATAAATAATTTGTTTAGTCCCTAAACTTTTAATTTTATACAATTTTGATCTTTCATTCTTTTTTTTTTAAGCTTAAATAACCTTAAACTATTAAAATATTACTACATTAATAGTCATTTTTGTTAATTTTTAGACCAAATCCGTCAATAATTTGGTCAAAAAGTTAATGCTCACTAACATATTATGTCTAAAAATTAACGAAAATAACTACTGTAATAATATTTTTAATAGTTTAAGGTCACTCCAAATACGAGAAAAAAAAATATGGATCAAAATTATACAAACTTAAAAATTTAGGATTTTTATTTATTTTTGGTTGAAATAGGATCAACCTTTTTATCCTTTGGAATATTTGCTTAGCTTTTATTCTAAAGATGATCAACCAAGGATCTGTCCTAACTTTGGTCAAAGTGGGAAAGTTATACGACTAATCATGGGGGATTAAAGCTAATAGCTTTGAAGAAATCAGTCACTATGTTCACTTTCTTTTTCCCTAGTATAGACTTAGGTATACCTTTTCCTTAAATAAATAATAATAATTTAACCATGTGTAGAATCTAATTGTACCTTTAAAATCATTGCGGCAGTGATGTCATATTTTTCTTGAAGGAAAAAAAAAAGAAATTCATCGCCTAATCAATGCTCTGTAATTTTACCTTTTTTTTTTTTAATGTTGGCAAAGTTGTGTTGTTTTCCTAAAAAAGCAAAGCTAAAATATCTTTCTATTAAAAAAAAAACTCAAAAATCAATATCCCATCTTTTTTTTTTTTTTTTTTGAAAGGGAATCAATATCCCATCTTCGTTTCACTAATTGCACTTATTTGTGTTTTCCTAAAACCAAAAAACAAACAAGAAATCAAAAGGAGAGAAAGAGAAAGATTTAAAGATAAGAGAAAGATTTAAAGAAACCATGTGCATCTTTAATTCATGCAATTTCTTCTTCTTTAGCAATAAGGTATAAGACAAACAAAATCGTCTTATATATATACACACACACACACACACACGTAAATTTGTTTATTTCTTTGGTTTCTTTTTCCTGAAAGATATTGAAAAACTATAATATTTATTTTCCTTTTATTTTCATCAGAGAGGGTGAAAGAAATAAACTAGTGGGATGAAGAGAAGCAAAACTTACTGTTTGAAGAGATAAGAGAGAAATGCAAACAAAGAAGGAAAATGGGACCACAGGCAGCGAAGCAACAGATTTTTATTTTAATTATTTACATTCTATATAAAAATAAATATGCCTTGGAGTTTAGTGGGTCCATTATTAATCATTAGTATATGCCCCCATTATTTACATACTTATTTATTATTTGTTTTTTGCATTTTGAATTTTTTTTTAGTTTTTTTTTTTTTTAAGACTTTCTCCGAAATGTTTTGAGTTTAGAATTATATAAAAGTTCTCTTTGAAATGCTTCCAAGGAATCATGATGACTTTTACATCTTTTAAGTACCAATATAACAAGAAGAAATCTTTTTAAAAGAGGCAAGTAATTTAGGGGGAGAGAGAGAGAGAGCGAGAGAGAGAGAGAGATTGTCATATTCCAACAAATTAATTATATGTCATGCAATTTGTTTTCCGTATCCAATTATTTCATATCACAAAACATATATCCACGTAAATCACAAACTTTTTATTTGGAATACATATTAGCACTGTGTTTTTATAAGAGAAATTTGTGGAGATAACTGTTCATGATAGAGACATGTTTATATATATACATATATATATTAAATTTTTTAATGCTTGTTTGAATTTTTGAGCCTCCATACTTGTCTAATTAGATATCAAAAATAAAATTATTATAACTGGATAATAATTTAGAGATGTGCTTTTTGAGGATCATTAATCCTACAAATTACCTTGTTTTTGAAGAACAAATTATATCAAAACAAAAGGTTTACAAGTTTATTGAATAAATGAAAATTTGACAATTCAAAATTTTGTAAGACGTATCCGGAGGAATTGTCCATTGCGCAGGATGAGCATGACATGAGATTATTTTGGTTTAGGTTGTTCATGACACGGCATCAGCTAGCACAATACGGCCCTGATGGACGAACACAACAACACAACAAGTATTATTCCTAAATTAAGTAAAAAAAAAAAAAAAAAAAAAGAAAAAATGGTCGTTACTTTCTTCGATAATAAATGAATATGTGCAGATATATATATATATGTCTACGTACTCTTTTTTTTTTTTTTTAATTTTAAATAATTTATCTTCCATTTAAATTGTGTAGTAAGAAAATGAAATTTTCAGCATTCAAAAGAGTCCATTTAAGGGGAAAAAAAAACTCGGTGGCTCGATGAGATGGTTAGGGAGACGATATAATTATGAGCACAACATGACAATGATAATGAGACAGACTTAAGTCTTTAAATCCCGAGTTGACATGAACGTAACATGACAAAACATTCTTAATATCTCTACTCGTAAAGTATTTTATTTCCCCCTCTAATCTTATCAATCTCCTTTACTTTCTTTTGATAAATGACCCTCCCAACCTCCATCTCTTCCTTGGAGTTTTTCTTTTGTAGGGACACAGAAATATTAGCACTTGGGTCGATCTACATTTACAAAATTCATAATTAAAAAAATGAATAATTAGCCACATCGTTATATAGTATCATGTCCATCAGGATGAGACTCATTCAAACTTAATTCCTTGCCAAGTAATTAGATGAGTGATTTTACTATCTCGTATTTAACCGTGGCTTCTTAATCTAATTGATCCTTCTATAAAATGATGTTTAGAAACATAAACAATATTAGATGTTCTCCACTATTGAGAAGCTCCTTTTCTCATTCACTCATCATTAATTTGAGATTTAACAAAGGTTAAAAACCGTTAATAAGGTACTATTTAACAATACTCATCATCATTGAAAACCGCCGTTACACATTGCCTGAAATAGGCAGAAATTTTCCAAAATCTCCATGACCTACAGTTTTTGTTTAACTTTTGATTAGGGTTTTCGTATAAACCTCCGTTAAATACCCGTCGTTTAACGTACAACTTCTAATAATACATACATCAAATAGTAAATAGAAAAATGGAAAGCAACATTGATAAAACAAAAAATATTTTCATTTGGAAGCATATATATATATATAATTTCATGTTATTACGTTGGCAGTATATATATATATATATACGGGGAGTTCTCTTATGCGGCACCCTTACAAACAGTACTTATAATTTTTTTTTTGTACATTATTATAACAATCAGTTGATTTTAATATAACACTTTTCATTGATACTTATCATTTACACTTATAGTTTAAATAATTCATGTCACAAGAATCAAAATAAAAAATTACATATAAATCAACTTGTAATTACAAAAACACAAAATAAAATATTTCAACTACAGCTCCTATCCGACTACCGGACATGAAAGCTTCCTCTATACATGTATACAAATATCCGACTACTGGACATGAAAGCTTCCTATATACATGTATACAAATATCCTTTTCGATATAAATGTTGGTACTATTCTTGTTTGTTTCATACCCAACAACCTAAAATGTTATGTACTAGAGCGCTATATATATATAGCCTAAAATGTTTTATACCCAACAACCTAAAATGTTATATATATATATATATATATATATATATATATACTTGCTAAGGTCCTTCACGAAGGACGTCCTTCACTAACATGGTATTTTTTTATTAAATGACATTTTAAGGGCTTGTTTGGTAGAGCTTTTACTTTTGCTTCTGCTTCTAGCCTGTAGAAGAAGAGAAGCAAAATCTGTGACTTCTCAGTAAGTATTTGAAACCAAAGAGCTTTTGAGGTCAAAACGATCTTAGAGTATTATAATAAGTATTAAAAATGTGAAATGAAGTCTATAATGTCTAATTTAAATTTTGTTACAGGTTTTAAAGTCTACTCATAAGAGCTTTTGTCAGAAGCTACATTTTTTTGGCTTTGACAGGAAACTCTTCTGACAGATCATCTAAACACTTCCAGAAATTACTTTTGGACCTAGGAAGCCAAAAACAACTTCTAGGAAGCTCTGTCAAACCGGCCCTAAATGTTATGCTACCAAACGCCCATTTAAATGGCCTATTCAAATAAAATGGTACGAGTGTTGTCAAATAGTTAAAACAAACGGAAGGATAGGATCTATGTTGGAAATAGTCAAGAACATATGTAATATTAAAGGCTGTAATTATAATGTGTAGAAATATATTTTTGTAATGTAGTATATAAAAATGATTTGATTCAATTTTTAAATTGAATATCCGTAGTCATATATTTTTAAACCACAACATAACATTAATATGTGTTATAATAACATTAATATTAAGTATGCGTAACATAAATTAATTTTTTGTTTGAGAAAGGAAGCCCAAAACGATTGGTCTTTTTCTTTCTCTATCATTAATAAGGGGATTAACTAGTTCTTTACAAAGCAAGGAACTAATTCATTTCCTTATCCCTCAAATGATCATGATCATGTACATCCAATAGAATATCAATGGTCCAAGTTAAAAAACGAAGGATCATCCTTTTATTTTATTGTGAAGGACAGTAGAAGCCCCTATATATATATATATATATATATATGTGGCCCTTCACTCGATAACATTGGCATTAAATATCTTTGAAGGTATAGCTTGGTTTGCTCTCTTTGCTTCTTCTCCTCTCAGTGGGATTGGAACAGTGCCAGTTTTTTTTTTTTTTTTTTTTCTGATTAATAATGCTGCTTCTCTGTAGAGTTGGTACCCTACAAGGCTACAAACAATTTAATAAATGAATGGAGGAATAAATGAGATAAAAGAATTTTAGAATAATCCAGCTGGGGAAAAAGATATATATTGATTATTAATTGCTTTTGATGCATTTCCCACATGAGGGCTTGACCAATCATTATGAAGAGGGCTCCACTTTAACCAAAAAAATCATTTTTCTTTTTCTCTTTGCACTTCATTAGGTTTTCTATATCGAATTTTTGCCATCGTATCAATTACCACACTTTCTAGGGTAAAGGAGTTTTTATTTATTACTATTATTTTTTTTTTACCATAAGATTGGAAGAAAAAAAACACAATTAATACGTTCTATTTTTCAGATATCAAATTTATATAAAAATTATCTATTACGCATAATTTTCTTCTTCTTCTGTTCTTATATAATTTTGATTAAATTTAATTATCAGAAACATACATAACGGTATAAGGTTCTTCCATGCAATAGAAAGAACTTATGTAAGTCCTTTCGAAGCCTATTAATACAATGAAAAAAGAAAACAATAAAATGCCTTATCATAAAATTCTCCTATACTTTTTGAAAGTTTTATTTCATTATTTTCTTCCCAAACACATATTCTTCTATTTTTTGAGCCATCAAATACAGGTATCAAACTTTATAAGTTTTACATATTTATATATTTTACTTAAATCAAACTTTAATAAATGTGTAATACCAACAGAGTCCCTATCTAGGTACATAGATATATCTATATATATAAGTGCTTTTCTGTACGGCACCCATCTAAATGACAATTGTAATTTTTTTTATGCATTATTATAATAACTAGATGGTTTTCAATATAATATTTTCTAGTGATATTTATTCTTTGTATTAATAATTTTAAAATATTATAACCGCTGTTCTGGTCTGGTTACCGGATAAGAAAACATTCCTTTATATATGTGTGTGTATATATATATATATCTAATATTATCTAAGGATGATATCACCCAACTTGTCTTGAACAGTTTAGGGTAATATGATGTACGTGGTAATAATTGGGAAAAATAAAAATGATTAAAAAATAATAATAAAATCAAGACGTGTCGTCAATGGGCATGATTAAGCTATATACTTTAGCCATAGAAATTAAGTTATTATCAATGTCTGCTTTTGTTATCTATCATTTTCCCATCATTTGACCAAAACTCAATCCAGTCCCTATTCAATTACAGTAACTTCACGCATGCAAAGCTTAGCCCCCACTTTCTCACAATAATAAGTAGTTGGCACAATTTTATTTGTCGTCTCAAAAAGAGAAAATATTGCAAATCACCGAAAGGGATATAATTGTTATTATTAGTCAAATCTCACATCTCAATAACTAATGAGAATATTCTGTCACTAGGAACTTGTTCTCAACTAGATACCCAAACTCCAAACTCCAAACTCCAAACTCCAAACTCCAAACTAAAAAACATTCTATTAGGTACCTCACTACTTCTCCACAATGGGCCCATCGCATGGTTGGATTGTTTTCCTTTTCAAAAAATAATGATAGACACCTTTTTCTTTTTCTTTTTCTTTTTCTTTTTTTCCTTATTTTTTTTCTTTTTCTTTTTTTTTTCCCCTCCCTTTCCATTTCAAGCACTATCGCTTACCAAATGAAAATGAATTTTTTTTTTTTTCGGAAAATTCTGTGACAAGATATAAAATAAATAAATAAATATATGATCATATTAATAAGACATAATTTTGAACCATCATAATCATACTATTTAATTTTAAACTGTTATGTTTTGATAATATGACATAATTTTAATGTGATCCAATAATTTTGACTTATCATGTACAATAAGATATAATCTAATAATTTATAACATATGATTTGAACTTACTAGATTTATATAAGTTAATTTCAAGCTTTTGTGTGTATATATATATATATTTTTAATATGACATAAATTTAGTGTAGTCTAATTATGGACGTCTTTGATATCCCATCATGGGAATTATTCTTTCATTTTGGGTAGGGATGATTCCCTATCAACATGTTATTGCAACAAAAACCAAACAAAGCTGTTTAATCAAATATTTTATCATATGCTCTGCACTGAAAATAGCTTCCCCACTTGCAACCCATATGTCAAAAAAAAAAAAAATAAATAACAGACATGACCTCAAAATTTATTGTCTCAATTCTTGGCTTCTTTTATAAAATGTCACGGGATTCACAAACTTGATATGGATCCAACTAAAAGAGGGGGGGGTGGCCCAAGGGCAAATAATCCACACACTAAGCTTTCCTTCTTCTTTTAGGAAACACAAAGGGGTCCCCAAAACATTTACTGTCAACTCCAAATGAAAGGGAGGGAGGGGAAATGGAATTAGCTTTTAGGTCAATATCCTCACTTTGGTAACAAGACCCGCGCCCCGCCCCGCCCCCCCCCCCCCCCCCCCCCCCCGAAAGCTGGCCCGACACCCCGGCAACCCTACAGTGTGACGACGGGGACGCACTAGCATATGGTTGGGCGGTTCTTTTTTTGTGTGGTTGCGTTAGGGAACTCAATGGTGAGAAGTAGGGCTTCACTTGTGACATGACTTGGAGTTGAGCATTGGATAGTCATAACTCTCGCGACCGTGTGATATTTTCCGTCCATTCTTGTGGGATATCAACGAAATATGTGTGGATCCCACGTTTGTAGGAAATCAGGAGTAAGCTAATGCGACATCATTAATTGTTGTTAGTGTTTATTTTTTTCTCAATTGGTTGATGATAAAAGAAATTGATATGCAGGAAACTAACATCTTTAAAAATATTATTTTAATAAATATCTAAAGTTTTCTTCAATTATTAAAATAACTGTTCTCTTAAAAAATTATTAATCAGATACCGATATTCTTGAATTTTTAACCAACATCAATTAATCATACTAGTCAATCAATAATTGATCAATGCATTAACCATTTTAATAGTCATTGGTCATTTTCTTAAAAAAAAAGAAAGAAAAAAAGCGAATAATGACATATATATCAAAAAAAGTGACCCAAAACGGATTCTCTCATTTAATTTCTGTAAAGTCGGAGGGACAAGAATACATTTGTGCATTTAGTTATGAGTATGATATTTCCTCTTCAATACCCAACAAGGAATTGGATTCATTAAATGTGTCCCAAAATTGTTTTTAAGGCATGTAGAGAGAGGACAATCAAAGGGGGCAGACCTTGCCACTTCCCAGCCTGTCTCATAGTCTCCCATAAGGGTCAGATTCCATATTTTTCAACCATTATTTACCTAATCTTACACACACACACATATATATATATACATACACACACACACACACACCCACATATGCCTACCCCGACAGCCATATCGATGTCGCAGTTCGAGGTTGGATGCTATTTTTATTCTTATTATTTTCTTTATTTATTTACAATAATATTTGAGATATTTTGTGTTACAAAATATATATCTGGCTGTTCAAATTACAATAGTAATCATGTTCACAGTGAAGAAAATTGTATAGAATAGATAAACAAAGAGAGAAAAAAAGTGTTACAAGGTTTGGAGTTCTTTTTTAATTCAAAAATGGTTCCTTATAAGACTGAGAGGTTCATGGGAAACAAATCCCTTTTTTTCTTAATTATTTTTTTTAGGGCAAATTATTAGGTTAGTCCATAAACTTTTAAGTTTGTACAACTTTGATCCTTTTTTTTTTTTTTTTTTGTAATTAGAGTGACCTTAAATTATTAAAAACGTTGCTAAAGTAGTCATTTCCGGTAATTTTTAGACGAATCCGTTAGTTAATGTAACTTTTTAATCAAATTATTCTTTCTGTTTAAAAATTAATAAAAATAACTATTATACCAATATTTTAATAGATTAATGTCATTCAAACTATGAAAAAAGAATAAGTCTAAAATTACACAAATTTAAAAAGTTTAAAAACTAACGAACCTATTTTTTTTCTTTTTAAAATAATTATAAATATTATATATGTTAAATCAAAGACACGTCAGCGGTTTTATCTCCCATACAGCAGTTCCAATCACATGCATGAAGTTTACTTAACTTCATCTTCCTTGCTTGGTTGTCCCTCTTTGATCCACCACCAACACACACAAAAACTAAAATAAATGAAATAAAATAAACATACATATATATATATATATCACCCCTCAGATGGGGTGTAACAAATACAATATTAATGCGACTCTATCCTGTATACATGCATGTATAAAGATAATAATACTATATATGTGTGTGTGTGTGTGTGTATATATATATATATAAACCAATATTGAATGCAGTCAAACATCATGTTCTGATCTCTGGAGTAGCATCCAAGATCGTAGGTGTTTTGTAATAGAATAATACTAGTGATAATATATATATATATATATATATAATCAAATTCTGAGTATAAAATAATGTTATGGTTCATTCATCGTAAAACTTTTGTGAGTGATATTTGACTCAATTGTACGTATCTTTCTTTATTTCTTACCAATTTAAAATTAAGTCAACTTTCATATATTAGCACTACTTTTAGACTGGCTAAACGTAACAAGTTAATGTTCCCTAAAAACAAATAAATAAAATTAAACAAGATAATGTTTGCAATAGCACTGCAGTGATGTTTTGACCTAAGCCGTCCATTCTTTATCTTACTTTTCATTGTTTTTTTTTTTTTTTTTTTGTTTTTTTTTTTTTTATGATACTTTTGTGATAGGGAATCAATCAATCTCAATAATTTATTTCCTAAAAAAATTTCTCAATAATTATTTATTTTTTTAGCATCAGATCTAATCATATCATTCGACGAGAATCGAATATTTTTAAATCAGAATTCACTTTCTTCGTCCTATTAGCTTAGTTTTAGTCTACTTTTAATTTTATTCTCTCTTTCCTCCAGTAATTTACCTTTCTAAGACTTTTAGCCCGATTTAGTTAGTCCATTTTTTTCAAAAAATAAATTTCTTCCTTCCATTACAAATTACGCATAGTAATTTCACTTTTAATAGACTTTCGTGCCCACACACATGAAGGAAACCATCGAATTGTAGAATCTCAACTTTTCATTATTATTTTTTCGAACTTGAGGTGAAAATTCGGACTCTACAACTTGTCTTATGGAGTCATATGTAAAGTTACTACTAAACTATACCTTCATCCACCTTCATCCACGTAGAATCTCAACTTTTGACGCCTTTCTTTTTTCTTCTTTTTCTTCTTTTTTTTTTTTTTTGGCTGAAAACTTAAAGCCTCTTAATCAAACATGGATCTGCCTTTTTGATTCCTTATCGTCAGACACGCTCATTAAGGTTGTTTCATCTGCTAGATCAACTTCAACCAACTTAATATATAAATATAATATATATTAATATATAGATATATATATATATATATATAAAGAAGATAAAAAGAAAAAGAAAAAGAAAACATCGTCCCAAGGGACCATTAGCTAAAATGCTATCTGTAATCTGTACATGCAAACCCGTGACAAAAAGTCCAAATACATGACAGAAAAATAACGTGACATGATAATACTAATCTAATCTCCAGCAAAAATTTTAATTTTTTAAACAAACACGGAAAGTGACAAAATCCAGCTCAAATTCAGTTTATTTTTTTACCCCATCATTTCAGCATTTGAACCAACTCATTCAAGCCAAAATACTTTAGATGATGAGACTATGGAAACCAAAGGATTTGCTTTTGCTTTCAAAAATTGCATAGACCAGAAGAAGAGAATAGAGGCTGAAAGTGGATCTAAACAATTCCTCATTCAGCAGCGCTTTTCTATCGTCGAAGCGGGTTTTCAAAATTTACAATGAAGCTTTAACGGAGAAACGGCAAAACCAAGGATCATATCACTCAATTTACAGACCCATGAACTGTTTCAAAATGGTGAAAAATACACAATAAGAGCAAATGATCTGTAAAGAGCTCACCAGGGACAAACAGATCACCACACTCATAACTACATTTTTCCTAAATGCAAGGCACTCACCAGTAGCAGTCAATTCATCATGGTCCGACTAACCGTTACAGGTTGAGAAGTTGTCCCTCGATCATCTTCTCTTACCGGTGACGTCTGCATGGGTCTCAAAGAATACAAAATTTTAAGTCAGATATGATGCTTCCAAGCGACTATGCCGCCCGATATTTTACGGTTTTTTCAAAGAGGCTTAGACTGTCCGGTATAAGTTAATTGTGTGTAGGCATTCCCAGCAGCAACCTTGGTGAGAAAACCCTTAATAGAATGATGGACTATGTCCCTGTTAGTTGTGATCCTTCTTGCTTTTCTTCAGCATCATAGACATGTGATTTATGTACTCGTGGCCTGTCCGGGTTTCACCCATCAGCCACTGGAGAGCCTCGGCCGCCGCATCCTTTTCAGCGCTCTTTTTGTTGTTGCATGGTTGCCCCATGATTTGCATTCCGTTGAACTCCACCGTGGCAAAGAACTGGCTGTTCTTGAGTTGCTTAGTTTTGTAGGTGGGTGCAGCATATCCTGCTCGGGTGAGCAGTGTTTGGAGCTGACTTTTAGAATTATCACCACCAGGTCCACTTTCAGTTCTTGAAGTTAAAACTGGCTGCATAGCGGCAACACAAGTATTAGAAGAAGACTTAAGGTGGACCTGGTGGCCAAATACAAATCTTCCATCGCAGTGATCCTCAGAGAGCAGCAACCGTACTGCAGAAAGGAGCTGACAATGGGTGTTTATGTCCAACCTGGGATTCAAAAGCTGCCCATTTTCCACCGAATTGAGATTAGTAATCGAAACATGCACAATACAGTTTTAATGGCCTACCAGAAAATTAAAACGAAACTAGGGACACAATAGACAAACTCCATCGTTTTAAAAGCAGGTAATTTCCTCACAGACTCACTTTGTCCTGAATAAGATCATCAAGTTCCCTCCTTAAGCATAGGTACATATCTGCCACAGCTGGTTTCATGAAGAATTCCAAATATCCTCCCAACATTTTCAAGTATCCATCCTGCCCAACGGTGAAAACAGATCGTTACATAGTCATTGACAACAAGAACATCATCATATACCTTCAATTGCAGACTCGAGAAAACAATAACTTCAATAGTACTGCACTCTTGGACCCCAAAAAAAAATAAAATAAAATAAAAATACTCACACTATCCCCTTTCGATAAGCTTCCACCAAATAGAAGAAGTGCTGAATCCGTCACAGCTGTTGAATCCCGGAGGAAAACAGAGTTCACTTTTATCTTCTCATTAAAAATGAGCCATGGGTATGGAATTTTAGCTTCCCGAGAATTAACCGAGTTCTAAGCAAACCAAATGAACGTGAAATTAAATGTCAAGATAACAGACCAACAGAGGATCCCAAGCAACAGAGTCATTTATAGGATAATGAATCTTACCGAGTACAAAAGCACCTGGCCATCCTCCATAGTTTTGAGCGAAAATGACTTCTCATTGTTCTGCAAATACATTTACATGTCCTCAAGAAAATTATTCAGGAGAAACTTGTCACACTTACACTTAACTGGGAAGGTCAGAAAATCACCCATCACCCCACCCAAAAGTGAACAGATGATTATACTCTTCCAATATTATTTTACTTATTGGACAGCAAAATAGTAAAGCCACAATTGTCAAAGCACTAATTTATGCAATATTGGCGGCCATGACAACCGTACTCTTAAGGTACAGAAGGTAGTGAATCCACCAGATGAAGGTTGAAATCATTAACAAGTTGGAGAAATGTTTGGATGATAACAAAAGCTTCGACAGTGTAGATAAAAAGGCATTGCTTACCACAACGGAGCAAACTCCGGGATATAGACCATAGCAAATTACTGCTCCTATGAGACGCTCATCATAGCTCCATTCATTATTGCTGGTGGTATTGGCATCAACCAGACCAGTATCCCTGAGCAAAGAGAAGAACTCCTTCCTAAGAGAATCCATAGCTTTCATTGATTGTATTGAAAGAAAATTTTTCCAGCAGTAATCATAACCAGCATAGTCTCTTTCGGCATTTTTCCAGCCCTCATAAGCCCTGATAAGAGCAAGGTGATCGCTATAGTCTCTGGAAAACTGAGATTTTGCAGCCTCTGCAAGCTACAAGGACAAGCACATTTAACTCAAACCAGCATCCAATAATTATAAGCGATAATTTAACAACAATAACACCAAACACGAATACACCGTTCCATTTGTTACGCAAATAGTGACTCCTAGAACAGCAAAGATTACCCAACCAAGGTAATCGTAATCCGAAGTTGGCAAGGACGTCCTACTTGGCTATAGATTAACAATCTCACTCCCCAACAAAATAGCCCTTTCCCGCAGTATTCATACCAGTTAAACGAAATAGCTGCAATCTAGCATGAATTAATTGTAATAGGAATTTCACGACTCACATCCTTCTTGTCCAATGGAGTTAAGAAAGGATCTCTGACACTGAGCCCAGAAACAACAGTCAATACTGGATCTAGGCAATTTAACACAGCACCTAATAAGAGCATCTTTCCAAGTTTTGGCTCCACGGGAAGCATTGTTAGATATCGTCCTGTCAAGCAACTCAAACAGCATGAGGGTTTTTGTTTAAGAAACAGTCTACTCGAAATAAATTGCTAAAAGTAAAAATAAAATATCCTTCCCTACCTAAAACAGTTAAGTTTTCATTCTCATCCAATGCCCCAATGAGTTTTAAGTATTCAATAGCATTTTGCACCTGCAAAAACATATTCAACAAATTAAGTCATAGGCTATGGAGTTATTGGAAAAGATCCACATCAGAGTCGTCAGAAGCACATTTTGGAGTATGTCCAATGAGATGTGCCTCAATTCAGGGAACATACAAAATGCAACTATTTAAAAAATAAAATAAAAACAAAAAAAAAAATCCTTCCAAAAGTATGTAGAGCATGGCAAATCCTTATTCCTTCTGTATGATTAACATAAAAGGTCTAAATTATATGTTCCTTAAAAGTCCAAAATGGATCTGTCTTAATTGCTTTAGCAGCAAAATTTGCCTCATTTTTTCCCTGTGGGAACCGTAATTCACTTTTATGAGAGTCGATATGTGAGCCAGATAAAAATTACTGGTCAAACAAAAAGAAGGAAAGAGAATCTGTAAACGTTATTTGTGTATGATATGCATTTGAGTGGGGGCATGTCTTCAAATTATATATATGCATGGAGTGGTCGCTACCGCTAATAACTCTGGTGACTGCAAAGCCCTGGATAGGAACTCAGAAATACTTCCAAGTTTTAAACTTTTGATTTGGAGACACAGAGATTGCAAAGGCGTCCTCAAAATTTCAGGCAGCTGATACTCCACAAAAGCATCAAACACACATCTAGGATAAAGATGGTAACACTCTCCGGGTTGAACACGACCAGCTCTTCCCCTTCTCTACAAGACAAAATAAAAACGCATACAAAGTATTTAATCATTAGAGGTTCAATATATACTGAACAAAACCAGAATGCAATTCAAAGTAGAACATAACCTTACTTGCTGAGAAGAAACCTTGGATATCCAGGAAGGAAGCAAACAAGGAGTATTGTTCAACGCATCATATGACGTCTCTTTTGCCTTCCCACAGTCAAGTACAAATACAACATCGTTAATTGTGATACTTGTCTCAGCAATGTTAGTCGCTAGTACAATTTTCCGCACCCCATCTTCAGGCTCGTCAAATATTAACCTCTGCATACATTCCAGATCTATCACTTTAGAAATAATAAACAAAAAATTAAAGAATTGACTCAATACACTTATGTAGGTCAGAGAAAGGACACCTGAAATGGCAGCCTCAAATTTAAATAACTAAAACAATACACTAGGGCTTTAGGTTGACAGCGGGTGAATTTTACCATTGCAGTAACAACCATTGCATCTTGACTATTCTATGTGTTGAAATATAAAACTATTGTTGGCCCACCTCCTAACAGCTTAAGCTTTTGGGAGAATTGGTAAACTAACATGGTATCAGAGCAGGAGGTCCTGAGTTCGAACCCCTGTAATTGCACTATTTAACCCCCTTTATTATCATAGCGTGTTAGACCTTTAATATGTTTCGGGCTTCTTATAATTTGTGTTGGACTTTCAAATTAATATTTGTCCGCACGTTTGCCCATTGTCTGGCCTGCACGTGAGGGGGAGTGTTGAAATATAAAACTATTGTTGGCCTACCTCCTAATAGCTTAAGCTTTTGGGAGAATTGGTAAACTAACACTATGATCAATTTGCAGGGGGAAAAAAAGTACCTGCTCAGAACTGGCCATAGAACCATGGCATGCTAGCAACAAAACTCTCGTTGAATCGCCTAATCTGGGATGAGCTTGGAGCTTGTCTTTCAGAGAACTTATGTCATCCCACCCAGTCATAAAAACGAGAATTGCGCCTGGCCCTTCATTCTCACAGATATAGCATAAAAGATTCTCGATAAAATTAAAACCCATAGAATCAGGATTCCAACACGATAGAGATTCCCGAGTCTGGAGGCTGTAATCTTTTAAATCAGCAGTTTTTAGTGCATCCTGACCACATGATTCAAAGTCAAAATGAGAAAATAATAGCAATTAAAATAGAAATTTAATCAACAAGAAGCGTTGCATACCTCAACAACAGAAGCAATTTGGCTTTTCCTCTTTCTAGGTGCTTGCTTGCTCATCTTCCACATTCTTTCTTGACCATAATCATCTATTTGATTGTAAGGGGTTAATCTGTAACCCGTCATTTCAAGAATATCCTCCAGAAAATGAGTTCGAACTGGGTATGTAAAACCCTAAATTAGGAAGAAAAGAAAATTAAAACTTTAAGAATTAAACCCATTGCATCAGACCATTATTATGATACTGACAAATAGAGCCCACAGAATACTAGAAGATACATCAAATATCTTACAAGTATCGACATATAAGATTCAGTTGAAATAAAAGAAAACAAACAAAGGCAAAATAACAAAAATCATAGGAACAAGTAGATCAAAGGCACTAATTGAAAACTCACTCTCTCCCTCCAAAAATGTGACATTAAAAGAAAATTTTCACACATGAACATAACTGATATTATAAGTCTACTAAATTAAGAAAGTAAAGGGCACATACAACGTTATTCATGTAGGAGCAGAAAAGAAAAATAAGTATCTGGATATTCAAATCATAACTACAAGTCACAAAAAGAAAAGATTAAACTCATCCCTAATGACAGAAAAAAGGAGCAAAACGAAACCAAATGAAAGTATAACTTACTGGAATGTGAATAATCAGGGAGCCACCAAAATATGATGCAAAGAGCTCCGCATCTAGGGTCGCACTCATCAAAATCAGTTTTAGTTCCGGTCGACGAGGCAGGAGATCCTTGAGAACAATAAGGAGAAAATCTGGCATCAAATAACCACAATGAGAAGTTGCATCTTCCACATTCAAAAGTTAACTATAAAACCATCCTATTACACACCTTCATTCATTCCACGCTCATGGATCTCATCCACAATAACATGGCTTACACCTTTCAAACTTCTATCAACCAGCAATCTTCTCAACAAGATACCAGTCGTGCAGAATAGAAGGTGTGTTTCCCTTCCTTTTACACCTTCTAAACGAACCTTATATCCAACCTTGAACAAAAAAGCCAAGAAACAAAAGAGAAGTTGAAATTTATCAAGAAATAATGACAAGTATAGTGCTAACGTCACAAGTACAATGAGAAAAGCTCACCGATTCACCCAATTTTTCCCCTCTCTCAGCGGCAACTCTTTCAGAGACAGACATAGCAGATATCCTTCTAGGCTGTGTGCATATGATATTACAAGCAGCCCCACGAATAGCCTCTATCTCGGTTTCTAAAATGAATTGTGGAATTTGTGTGGTCTTGCCACAACCAGTTTCACCTGAGATGATGACAACCTGCAAAATCAAAATTCCGACGATCATAAACACGTAAATTACCAGAAAATGGCTAAACATTACTGGATGATCTGATATGAGAGTACAAACAACATGGCAATTCATCTCTAACTCTGCGCTTTTCAGCATCATTGTTAGAAAAAAGAATGCACAAACATCAAGTTTGAATTCTGAATTACCTCTTCAAAACCAACCTACTTGAAGAAGTAAACACCTCTTCATAAGAATAAGAATATCATCACTACTTGTAATATAGAAAACATTATGACAGACCTGATTCTGAGAAATGGCAGATAACACAGCATCCTTCTCTTTATAGGCAGGAAGACTTCTTCGAAACTCCAGCATTTCTCTGCCTCCACGAGATTCCTGCAGTTTTATAAACATATGACTACGTTGTTTTCACATTGTAGATACCCTAAACAATGTCATCATCATCACATCTAGGAATAGATATTATTAGACACATCTCATGACGATCGTTATCAGGAATATAAGTTCGATGATTTGATTTTTGTTTTCTGAAACTTGTTTTCTATGACTAGAAAAAAGGCATATGAAGAAAATTGTTTGGTTGACTGTTGGAAATTTTTTCAAATAGTTGTTTTATGGCTTTTCTACTTTTTACTAAGGTTTGGGTTTCCTACTTAACTATGCCTAGATACAACTTAAAGATGCCAAAATAGGAGTCATATAAAACATATTTTCAAAAATTAAAAGATCAAAATGCATATCAGATTTTATTTCCAAATACAAATTTCAAAATTCATTTTCAAGCATTAACCAACCAAATACTAACTATTCATTGTTAATGGCATTACTCACAATAAGCGTTTTGCACCTGTTGATCACCAAAAATTTTAAATTAAATGAGAAGACAAGCCAACTATGTCCAATTCAATTTAAAGGAACTTAAATTATGCTTTGAAAATTAGTTGCCTAAGAAATCTTGCCTACCATGAGTTTCTTGACCAGAAAACCAGTGTTTGAACCAGTTAGCGTCTTTTCAATTCTTTTTTTTTTTCCCCCCAAATTTACTTAATCATAGGAAAAAAATCAGAAAGAAGTACCTAATAAACTTATCATGCCTAAATCATAATCAAAATAAAGAATCATAGGAAAATAATAATGATGATAACAGAAGTAACAGAAAAGGATAGCAATAGAAGGAAGACCTGCCAAGATCGTTGTTCATCTCTCAATTGCATGCTTCTACGCCAAATAACTTTTTCCATCATCACCTTACTGGAAGACAGTGGCTCAGGTGCCTCAAAGAGTCCGTCATCGGTGGCAATACTACAATTACTACTTGATCTTGAAAAGGATGTATTCGAAAAGCTTCCATTAGTCCTAGACTTTTGAGATAGGAACTCAGAAACATATGTCTCGACCCTCCTTAGCAAGCCAAGAGGCAAGGTCACCTGCAAAGTTCTTGAAAACTTATAACTCCTACAAAACATTTACAAATAAAAACTAGAAAGAATCTTAAATCTAAAATAAAAACCTAGATGATAATACTTGGGAATTGGGATCATTTAATTTGGAACATGGTGCTCCACCAGTTGGATTTACGCAAATAAAGGTGACAAATTTAAAACTTAGAAGCTTATAGTTTAAAATAATGTTGTCAAATTGAACAAATAATAGAAATAGGAATAAGAGAAAATACCTCCCTCTGTGGGCGCCTATCATCCAGATCGAATCGGTAGTTCGGTAGTGGGACCTTACTGACAACAACTACTTTCGAATACAGATGGCTGCCAAGGATATTATCAATCAGACTTTCTAGAGTAACCAACCACTTTGCTACTCTTACTAACGAAAGCACGAATTTCTCATACCTATATAATCCCATTCTACTCGCCAACGCAGCTATCTGATCAAAGTCACATCTATCCTTTTTCTCCCTGGAAATCAATTCTTGCTTGTCCTTATCCCGCGAAAGCACTGTTAGCTTCCTTTTCCAATGCTCGACGTTATCCGACGGACCAGCACCCTGAAAATCACAGTCAAATAGTTCAAATGATGACTATAGACAGCAATATCGAAACAAAATAACACCTTGATCAATCAAGATGCTCTACATACATCTCTTCAAATGAAGTGCAATTACCAAAGAAAATATCCATGCCAATTTATATTTACACAGGAAATCTGAATTTTCTTCTCCTCTAACTAGAAAGTAACCTTGGAAACTGGTGAATTATCGGTAAAAAAAATAATAATAATAACAATAATCGAACTGCCATTTTCGACAAAATTTCTACTACAAAATCGGGGAAAAACAAAACTACCGAACAGAAACCAAAATCCATTTAGAAACATAAATTAACAAACTCTACTGCAATCTCACATTCCACAAACAAGCATTAACCTAGGAAAATCGAAAATCAGACGGCGAAAGAGAGAAAACAAATATGCAAGTAAGCTCACCGGATGCGAGAGAAAACAAATATGCAAGTAAGCTCACCGGATGCGAGTAGGAGTCGAGCTCGCGATCGGAGCCTTCCTCGGAGAAGCCGCCATCGTCGTAAGCAGAAATGTAAGGCGAATTCGGCCTCGGGAAGTGGCGGTCATCCTTCTGAGCTCCGAAGTCCTGCGCAACGGTGGTGATCGGAGGGTTCTTGGGAATGGAGTCGAAGGAAGCGGAAGAGGTGTAATTCTGGCAGGTTATAACGGAGCGGAGGCGCTGGTGGGGAGGGACGTAAACGCCGCCGTTGGACGGGGGAGGCCGCTCCTTCATTCCGGCGGAAGGCGAGGGAGGTTTTAGGGTTAGGGTTCTCGGGAGGAGAGGAGAAGGTCCTCGCATGCAACGGAAGAAGATGAAGAAGAAGAAGACGACGACGTCGTATTTGAATCTGTGAAGGAGTTTTTTTCTGTTTGTTCCTCGAGAAATGGTGGAGTGGAAAGGTCTCTCTCTGATGAGGGTAAGTCAAAGAGTATAACCTGACCTGGGTTTCTTTTCTTCTTCTCTGCTAGTCCTGAGAACACGTGCTCTTGTGGCGCGTGGGAAACGAACAGAGAAGGCCTACCACGTAAGCGTCTTATATTCCTCACGCACACGCTGATGGCTCCCACGTCAGCAAATTCATTGTGGGCCCCATTGTTTCGCTTGGTGGGGTATCTTGTGCAATTCATATACTTCTTGAGGACAAATTCTATAAAGGAAAATTTATACAAATATATGATATATTTTAGGATTAATTTCATTAATAGTGCTTTTACGAATTTTATTATTAAAAATAGCACCATTTTTTTCCCTTCATTACTAGTACTGTCACGTCATCAAAGCCTATGATATATGGGGCCAGCAGCATTTAATGTATGCCAACTTACGGGTTTACTCTCATCTCCCACTAGTTCAAATATCCATCTCCCTCGCATGTCTTAAAAAAAAATTTTAAACCAGCATCGACAGTATTTTAGAGAGAAAAAACTGAAATTTAGAAAGAGAAAGAGTTACCACCCACAATGGTATTCACGCTAGCAAAGGTATGGTCATTACAGAAATGACCACCCGGTCAATATGTAAATGACCGACACTAGTATTGAAGCTAATAAAGGTATGGTAAATATAAAAGTGACCACCCGGTCATTATGTAAATGACCCATAATGGTATTCACGCTAGCAAAGGTATGATCATTACAGGAATAATCACCCGGTCATTATGTAAATGACCGACACTGGTATTGAAACTAACAAAGGTATGGTAAATTCAAAAATGACCACCCGGTCATTATGTAGATGACCCACAATGATATTCACGCTAGCAAATGTATGGTCATTACAAAAATGACCACCCGATCATTATGTAGATGATCCACAATGGTATTCACGCTAGCAAAGGTATGGTCATTATAGGAATGACCACCTGGTCATTATGTAAATGACCGACACTGGTATTGAAGCTAACAAATGTATGGTAAATACAAAAATGACCACCCGGTCATTATGTAGATGACCCACAATGATATTCACGCTAGCAAAGGTATGGTCATTACAGGAATGACCACCTGATCATTATGTAAATAACCGACAATGGTATTGAAGCTAACAAAGGTATGGTCATTACAGGAATGACCACCTGGTTATTATGTAAATAACCGACAGTGGTATTGAAGCTAACAAAGGTATGGTCATTACAGGAATGACCACCCGGTCGTTATGTAAATGACCAACACTGGTATTGAAGCTAACAAAGGTATGTTAAATACAAAAATGACCATCCGGTCATTATGTAGATGACCCACAATAGTATTCACGCTAGAAAATGTATGGTCATTACAGGAATGACCACCCGGTCATTATGTAAATGACCGACACTAGTATTGAAGCTAACAAAGGTATGGTAAATATAAAAATGATCACCCGGTCATTATATAAATGACTCACAATGGTATTTACGCTAGCAAAGTTATGATAATTACAGGAATAACCACTCGGTCATTATGTGAATGACCACCCAGTCATTATGTGAATGACCGATACTAGTATTGAAGCTAACAAAGACATGGTAAATACAAAAATGACCACCCGGTCATTATGTAGATGACCCACAATGGTATTCACTCTAGTAAAGGTATGGTCATTATAGGAATGATAGGAATGACCACCTGGTCATTATGTAAATGACCGACACTAGTATTGAAGCTAATAAAAGCCTTGGTAAATACAAAAATGACCACTCGGTCATTATGTAGATGACCCACAATGGTATTCACACTAGCTAAGGTATGGTCATTACAGGAATAACTACCAAGTCATTATGTAAATGACCGACACTGGTATTGAAGCTAACAAAGGCATGGCAAATACAAAAATGATCACCCGGTCATTATGTAGATGACCCACAATGGTATTCATATAAGCAAAAGTATGGTCATTACAGAAATGACCACCCAGTCATTATGTAAATGACCGACACTGGTATTGAAGCTAATAAAGACATGGTAAATACAAAAATGACAACCCGGTCATTATGTAGATGACCCACAATTGTATTCACGCTAGCAAAGATATGGTCATTACAGGAATGACCACCAAGTCATTATGCAAATAACCGACACTGGTATTAAAGCTAACAAAGGTATGGTAAATACAAAAATGACCACCCGATCATTATGTAGATGACCCACAATGGTATTCACGTTAGCAAATGTATGGTCATTATATTAATGACCGACACTAGTATTGAAGCTAATAAAAGTATGGTAAATACAAGAATGACCACCCGGTCATTTTGTAAATGACCGACACTAGTATTGACGCTAACAACGGTATGGTCAATGCCAAAATGACCACCCGGTCATTATGTAGATAACCAACACTTGTAAATGATACTACTTACATAAATATATATAAAGTATATAAATTACATGATTCTCTTCTTTAGTGGTAAAAGCCGACATCAAATCATCAAACTTTACATTATCGGCGGAGGTCCATGACAGCATACGCGGAATGGCCTCAACATTTTTACCTCTTCAACTTCCGATATATTCTCTTCTACGGTACTTTCCGGCTTCTTTAATTCCTTAATTTCGATTTCTCCCTACTTTCTCTTCAACCCTTCCTCGGCCACCCTTCTCTCGCTCTCTGGTGCCGATTTTTAAGAATTTTTCTCGGCCAGTGGCCTTTTATATGCCGAAACCATTACTCAGAGAGACCTCTTTTTGGAAGTAATGTTTTTCTCAACCAATTTCGTGGGTTTCGACATGGGTAGTTTTAGAAGATTCTCCGACGTTCACAGACTTCCAAGCGGTTTATAGAGGGCTTTCGTGGTGGTTTCGGATGGTTTCCGAGCGGTTATGGAGCGGTTTCGGCCGGTGGCAACGCTTTCTCTCTCTAGATTTCAGTTTCTCTCTTTAAAACACTGTAGATGTTGATTTGAAATTTTTTTTTAAGGCATGCGAGGGAGAGGGATATTTGGGCTGGTGGGAGATGAGGGTAAACCCGTAATTTGGCATACATTAAATGATGTTGGACCCCACATATCATAGGCTTTGATGATGTGGCAGTGCTAGTAATGAAAGGAAAAAAAGTTATGTTATTTTTAATAATAAAATTCGTACAGGTACTATTAATAAAATTAACCCTATATTTTAAGAGTCCGGACATCGAAATATGATATTTTAAAGGTTGAGTTAAAATATAAATTTGAAAGAAAACTTTTGAAAAAATTATATAATATAGAAGATAGTGTATAAATTTAAACTGTGTTCAGAAAAAATATATAAAATAAATCTTGTCTTATATGTTTCGTCGATACGAGCATTTTAACATATAAATCATCTCATTTCGATTTGAAATGAGAATGTTATGGACTTTTAAAATTTGAGTAATTTGAAAATAGAAGAGAAAAAATGTTTGATGTACAGTTGAGATTTTGAAATCTACATGGTAAAATACCATCTAGAACTGGCGCCCCAAACGGAGCATAAGTTTTTTTATTTTAATTTTTAATGTTAGAAACACCAACTCTAATCTCAACATGTTAGTATCAATCTATGTAGTATATGCGTTGTTCTTTTATTAATAAGCATTTAAAGCACTATCAAATCAATTGATTACATTTATCAATAAAAAAATAACATATAAGTTGTTACTCAAAAAATTAGGATTAAAGTTAATATTCATGACATTACTCTTTTTTTTTTTTTAATGAATATCATGTATTTTAAGTTTATTTACATATCATCTGTTTTAAATCTACTGAATTTCTTTTTTGAAGTTAAACTAATGAAATTAATATCAAGATATTTGGTCAGTTTGGGGTCAGATGTTCAGATGATAACCATCTGAATTTTAAAATTTAAATTTTAAATCAAATTTTCTCTCTCTTTTATTTTCAACGAACTTGAACTTTAAAGTCCATAATTTTCTCATTTTAATAATTTTTATATCAAAATACTCATAACTACAATATGAACAAGACAAAATTTATTTTGCATATTTTTTCCGAACATGTTTCAAATTTTTGCACTATTTTCTGTATCACATAACTTTTTTAAAAGTTTTTTTCCCAAATATATATTTCCAACTCAACCTTCAAAATACTATCTCCAGATGTCCCCTCAAGCGGACTAAGTATATCAATTTTATCTCAAAAAGATTTCGACTCCCGTGTTATCTTATTTTTTATTATTTTTATGTACCTTCAATGATATCTCGACACGTTAATTATATACATTTTTTTTAATTTCTATTTCATACTACAACTAAAAATATCATCTCTCTATTCTCTGTTATTTTAAAAATGTCTTAAAACAAGCAGCTATGTTGCAATTTATTTTTTCAATTATATCCCTTTTCTTTTTTTGGTTTTACAAGGAAGCACTTTCATGTCTTTTTTTTTTTTTTTTTTTGTGATTTGATTTTGATTTTTTGTGTTTGAAGTTTGAGTTGTTTGAACTTTCATAGTTATAAATCTAATTGTTAAAAAATTAATCCGACAAAAAAAAAACTAATAAACTGTAAAAGTACCCAATTTGTATAATGTTTTAGATGGCATAGCAGATGTTTAATTATCATCAAGTAAGAATTAACTTCTAAACCTTAGAAAAATAATATAAAAAAAAAAAAACTACTCTAAAGAATTCATGACTGAAGTTTAGACCATTGACTAGTATTTACTACTTTTTGAAGTTGCTTGATGATGGCAATGAAAATGAATGAGCCTTTTCCTACAAAATAATGGCAGTAATTAGTGGTATGGAGGTGGTTATAAGAATCTTATATTAATTTTATATTTAATTTTATTATAACATGTAGAGTTTAAATTCCCGTCTTAAATTAAAAACAAAAAACAAAACTAAAAGCATTGAGCATGCAATAGAGTTCATCATTGTTGGGGAAATTTCCCCTCATATATGGAGAGTGTGACGTGTGTCCTTTAATATCAAAGATCAAATATATCGACTGACAGTCAAGGTCGAGACCTCAAGGGTCGACCAACACAGGGTCAAGATAAAAGTTTTTTTAATTTTTTTGCTGACTTGAAATTAAAAACATGCACAAATGGAAAATTGGAAAAGAACAGAACACAACAAAACCATTTTTTTTTTTTTTGGGTAAAATCAAAACATAACAGAGCATCCACCTTCCTATCTTGTTTCAAAAGTGGATTCATAATACAGCTTTATTAATATTAAGAAAAAAGCTCATGTGTTTCTTGCTTTGACCACTCGCACGCCGTACTCTCTTGCAGTTCGAAATTATTAGTTTTGGAAAAAAAAAAAAAGAAAAGGAAGAAAATAAATGGCTGTTACAAAATGTTTTTAGTGCCATTAAGGCATCGAGTGCCTACAGCTTAGTAGGTGTAACCCTTGACAAACATTCCCTTTTTAGCTTCTTCGCTTTCTCCTTCAGCGGAATACTTCCCGAGCTGCGCGATCGAGTTTGCCTTCGCTCTAACCAAAAGTGCCTTTTGTGCAGCGTCTACATTCTCGGGACGTCCTTGCCATGTTTTGAGAACGGTGTTCTGCAAGGCACGGGCATATGAGAAGGAGACGTGCCATGGGTTAGGGCTTTGGTTCATAGCATTTAGATTCAAGGTGGCTTCAACTTCAGATTGGCCTCCAGATAAGAACTGCAAGAACAAACAAACAAGCAGATAAGTTAATTAGAACCAACAGAGTTGCACAAAAGCAGCTTAGACACGCCAAGTTTTGTGAAAATAACTAGTTAGATACTTTTTGCTGACACGAAATCTATTGTCAATACGATGAGGCTTACCATGATTCCGGGAACTGCAGGAGGAACTCTCCTTCTGAGCATTGTGAGTGTGTATTTGGCGATGGTCTCTGGAGAAGCCCTTTCCTTGTGCTCGGCCCCTGGGGTTACCATGCTGGGCTTGAGAAGAATTCCTTCGAATATCACATTGTTTTGGGCCAAGTAGAAGAAGACTTCAGCCCAGACTTTCTCAGCAACTTCAAGTGTTCTGTCTATCGGGTGGTCCCCGTCCAGAAGAATCTCAGGCTCCACAATGGGCACAAGGCCATTGTCCTGTACCAAGAAGAATACACAAGATATCTTTATGTCAATAAATTCTAATACGTCTTTATCAAACTCACAGATACGGCCAAGAGCACAATTTTTTTTCAAGTAGAGCTGATCTGTAACCAACAAAAGATCAAGATCGGTTTGAGAATTAATGGCAGAACAAACTTAAGTTTTTCCGAAACATAGGTGAATTCAAGTAGTATCTTGCAGCACTTCTAAGCACTGATCAGACTTCCTATTGGCAGTCACAGGTCCTGATGTAGAGCGCAAGTTAATCAAATATAATTTCCAAACTACAGATTAAAGGCACGAGAAAAACAAACAGAATTCAGGTACCCCTCGAATCATGGCCTAGAAAAAAGTCCTTTGTTCCCTTAAACACCATTTTATCCAAACACCTAAGTTTAACAAACCTAGGTCTTTATTATAGAAATATAAACCGGTAGGATTCATACCTGAGAAATAGCAGCATAACGAGCAAGTCCCCAAGCAGCTTCCTTAACAGCTAGAGCAGAAGGACCATTTGGAACACTAACAACTGTCCGCCTGGATATGTCAACAAGAAAACACCAAGTTATAGGCCTCTTCGCTGCTTATTATTGATCTGCTGGCATAATAACTAACATACCCAAAGTCTAAATAAAGAATACATTTAAGTGACTCACCATTTAGCAAAACGAGCACCTTGCTTGTAGTATTCAGCAGACCTTGAAGCCAGTCCATCTAAGCCTTGGCACCAAGATTCATTGTTTGATCCAGGCAGAGGAACCAAACCCTGAAACCCAAAAGTATTATCAGCAACAAACATAAAAACATTAACAATAACGGTTCTTAGCGAAAATCTTACAATGCAGAATTAACAATGCAGCATACCTTGTCAACTTTAATTCCGGGAACAATATTCTGTTCACGCAAGCAGTCCACAAACTTCTTTCCATCAGTTGTGGACTGGTATAGTGTCTCCTCAAACAAAATTGAACCAGATATGTACTCACCAAGCCCAGGAGTGGTGAGTAGCAGTTGTCGGTAAGCTTGCCTGTTTTCCTCCGTATTGTCCAAGCCTATGGATGCCAATCTCTTTCCACAAGTGGCATTTGACTCGTCAATTGCCAATATCCCTCGGCCGGGTGACGCGATAATTTTCTGCACAAACATAAAAGACACGTTAGTATTTTTCAACCATGATCACTTGAAAAGCAAACACAATTCTGCGTCTGATTTCACCAAGAATAACAAAAAGAATGGCAACTAAAGTCTCAAAATAAAAACCTCAACAAATATAAACAAACTAAAACAAGTAGAGAAACGTTTAAACTCTACTAAACATAGTATCAAAAATATGTTTAACTACAATTTATTAGGAGATTTCACAGATCCTTACAATAGAAGTCCATGGATTGGACACACATATTCCATATCTCAATCATATGGGTTTCCAGTAACATCTTAAAACCAACCCAAAGTAAAGAACAAAAAAAAAAAAAAAAAAAAAAAAAAGAAGCAAAAGAAAGAAAAATCTCCGGCTCACTCCTTTTCTTTTTAAAGCATGCATTTGATCTAAACAGATTAAAAAAATGTGTGTGTGTGTGTGTGTATAAAGCATGCAATCTCAAATAGTTTGTTAATATAGCAATTGATTGGTAAATCAGAGGCTCAGAATCTCAATCGACAATCAAACCAACAAGATAAAAATAAATCGAAGAAGAGGACCGTTTATATATTCACACACACACACACTAAAATCTCTCTGCATGAATGATTTGAACGGACCTAAAAGCTAATTAATTGGAAGCAAAAAAATAAAAAATCAACAAATCTAACAAATGATTTGTCCAATCAGAGTTTCAAAGTATGAATCTCGGCGATCAAATCAAGAAAAAAGTGCAAACCAAGACACCGATTCATATTAAAAACATCAATTCCAAAGTTGAAAAGCGAAAAAAAGAGAGAGAGAGAGAGAGGTTAGGGCAAAGAAGAGGAATACTGACGGCGGTTTTGACGAGTTCGTCGGAGTAAGCACTGGCGCGGATCGGGGAGGCGGAGACGCGGCGAGCGGAGGATCCGCCGCGGCGCTGAGAGAAGGACTGCTGTCCGATCCACTGCGGAGCGGAGGCGTTGATCTTCACGAAGCTTGCACTGGCCATGAGAGAAAAGCAGATGATGAAATTTGCAGAGAAGAATGAGAGAGCGAGAGAGAGAGAGACAGAGAGAGACAGTTTTTTCACCAAAAAGAAGAATAAAAGGAGAGAGAATATGAAAGTTTTTTGGTTCTGTTGAAAGGTTGACCAAACTTTGGTTAGGTATATTTATAGGTGGAGCGTTATCAGCTCGTGTTTCTTTGAGAACGCCGCAGTAGGACAATATAACATGCGGAAAAACCGAACACTTTTCTCAGACATTGATAACCCTTGTTGTCATTTTAAATGACGATTTTACCCTCGTTGTATGTCTCAGTTATTATTTTATTTTTTTTTCCACGTTTTATTCGAATTCTATATCTTTTAACAAAATCAAATATAATATTATTACTAAATTATATATATGTTCTAAGAATATGAGTTATTATTATGTATGAGTTAGTATTATGTCTGTGTTCTAAGAACATTTCTTAGAACTCTTAACAAATAAAATAAAATAAGAGGAGAGAAGATTTCCCTTAAAAATAGAGTAATTATGAATTCAATTTCATTAAAAAAAATTTATCAATTTCCACGCTAGTTTTTGTATCTAAATTAACAAATTAGAACTTATTTACCAAAAAAAAAATAACAAATTAAAAATTGATATTTTTGACAATTGAATTAGAAATGTATGTTTATCATTAGTATCAAAAACCTAATAACTAAAAATGATAATAACTAATTAGCATAACATAATTAAAAATCAAATAATCCATTCACTTGGTGTTGTTTTTAAAGTTTTTGTAGGTTCCTAAAGAATTTACAGCAAATTAAGTTATTTGTTAAACTTATTTTTATAATATTTTTATCCACAGATACCTATACCTACAGCCACAGGTACTTACCACTGATAAGGTGGTATTGGGCTTACTATATAGGAGTGGGGCAATTTAACCCTCAAATCAAGTAGTGTAGGTATGGGGAAAGCTCTCACATTCTCATCCCCTTTTCTGATCCCATCTCCGTCCCCGTTCATACTCCTCTTAAATACACTCTTATAAAAATATATACATGTGTGTTAAAAGTTCAATTATATTTAATATTTAATAGAAATATAAAAGGAAACACATTCATAAAGAAAAAAAATGAGAAACAAAATGAATTGGCATTTGGATTTGGTTATAAGATTTCAATTTTATTTTTAGTTACATTAGTCATTATGTTATTGAATTTTACAAAGCCTTAAATATATATATATATATATATATTTTAATTGAGTGAACGAGTAAAGTATAAATATAGTAACCTTTTAGTGTGCACTCTTCCCCTAAAATTATGTGGGTATGAGGCATGTACGGGGATAAAACTAATGTTAGTAACAATTTTGCCTAATTGTCATCCCTACTTTTGCCTAACAAATCTTAAAATCTAATGCAAGTAACAATTTAAGAAGCAAGTTAAAAGTTACTTTACACATCTAAATCTAAATCATGTATAATTTTATTGTCAGGGTTCAAATTCACTAATACAACCAGTTCCATTTACCTTCATTAAATAATAAAATTACAAATTTCTACTACCGACAATAATTGTCAATAGCTATTACCTTGGATGAAAGTAATTAATATATATGTAGGAAAGATTTTATCAAATGAAATTAAAATATGAACATATTAATCATTATATGTCTCCACAATCATGCTATCATATTTTATCAAACATCAAAATTCTAGTTTTTATTCATAACAACTTTGAAAAAAAAAATATATATCAAATATCTATCTATTTTTTACCACAATTATTGACCGTGAAAATTTACCAACAACGAATAATTGGCTCATAACTCATCAATCTCTCATAAGTAGCTAAGACAAAAATTTATAAAAGTTCACCTTGTAAAGAATGGTACATCATCTTTGACATTCATATATTTATGGATTAAAGTCGTCATCTTTTATCTTAATATTGATTGAATTCGGCACAATTTATCTGAATGACACTTAATGAGCATTGATAAGAACTTTATTAAACAAAATCTATATATATTTCATTTTTGAAGCTGTGAAAATCAACTCTGACACTTTCTAACTAACAACATAACAAATGACAAATATTTAAACAACACAACGGTGTCGTAAGAGTTGATTATTATTTGAGTTAATTACACTGATACCCTTTATGTTTTACTAAAATTATAAAGACACATTCATTGACCAAAACAAATAATGTCAACATCCCTAACTTTTAAAAAAAATTACAAAAACACCCACTCTATTAGTTAACTATTAGTTTGACCGTCAAATGTAATTACCCTTCCTTTCATCAATATATTTTCAGCGACAATAAAATTTTTTATATTAATACATATTTATTTACACCATTTGGAAACATTGAGATATAATAAGAGGCTTCAAGGAGCAAAAGTGTTGGTGTATTCTTTTTTCTGTTTTAAGATTTTTTTTTTTCTTTGAAATGAAGAATCTATTAAAAATCACTAGAACCTTATCATAATTCTTCCAAAGGTTTAAAATAAAATTTCGACATCATTACACAATTTCTTAATGCTAAACAGTGATTTTCCTTTACATCTCATGAAGAAATATGATATCAACAAAGCACCAAACAGATTTTATTATTGCAATTAACTATCAAAAGTATATTAAAACATGTTGTGGTCATTCCAATTATAACAGTTTCTCAAAATTTTTTTTTTATTATATAGATACCAAGATGGATTTCCCTTGTTATAAGTTTCGAATTACCCTTAATTACAGAAATTGCATATTAATCAATTAAAATTTATAACAGTTTCCCAATTAATACCAAGATGGATTTCAAGATACAAAACTCCATTTTAATAAAATAGTGATTTTTTTTTTCTCTCTCCTCAGCTCCATTTTTATATTCAAATACAAAATTACTCCATTCAAACCATTAGAAATCAAAATCTCAAAAACCCAGATAATAGATCACGTGCAAATAAGTAATCGGCGGAGGGGAATGGACGACGGAAGCTAGACGGGGCGGGGAGGGCTGATGGAGGCTGAAACGTGTCGGGAAGGGCCGGCGGAGGCTGGTTCGCGCGGGGAAAACCAAAGTGAGGGCAATAATATGGAGAAATGGGTATTTTTGTAAATGTGTAGTATGAGAAGCGAGACACGTGGGATTGTTGGTGCTGACATCATTGAAAATGCCAAGTGCAGGGGTTTGGAGTAAGTTATGATCCGTCACTCTCACCTAACAAATGACGACATTTCTTTCTCCGGTGTGACTTAAAAAAGAGATTTTTGAATAGGGAAATTAGTCTCTGGTCCCGAATTTTTTAAGGAGGTGTCTGTACCTCAAATTTAAGGTCCGTTTGGGGAGATTTTGAATATGTAATTTTGGATTAAAAATGAGATGTAATTTTTAAAATATGTGTTTAGAAGAAAAAATTATTTTAAGTAAAAAAATATTAACTCTGAAAATATGTTTAGAAAAAAAAAATTTAATATGGATCTTATTTCATTTATCTCGAAATTCTATGTAACTTAAAATTAAAATTATCTTATTTGGATTTAAAATAAACAAAATTATTGAATTTTAAAGTTTAAATTTATTGTAGACATTTGGAGATGTAAATAATAAAAAAAAAATTTTGAGTTAAGGAAAAATATTGAAAAAAAAAATCTTGAAATGATCAGATGCCAAATAAGCCCCCAAACGAGCCCTTAATTCGACAAAAATGGACACGTATATATATATATATATATATATATATATTAGAACTTGAGATGGGAGCACTCGATCTCTATATATTTAGGTGAGGTCATGTGTGGTATTACCATTAGACTATACTTGCAACCATGAGACACTTGTATTTTTCTGTTCAAATTTTAATTATTGTTTGGGTTTTACCCTTTTTTGCTTCCTTTTTATGTCACTTGTCCAGTGCCGGAAGGTCAAGGAAGTTAGTGACCTGATGACAGGGGAGCCGACGATCGAAGCCTTGGTGAACGGAGGCCATAACTAGAACGGTCCTAAGATAGTGAGATTCTTTGTTGGGTAAGTTCGGACCCGCACAAAAGGCGATTTGGGGACTTTAAAAAAAAAAAAAAAAAAAGAAAGGAAGAGGAACTGATCGACACATTGTTAAAGAACTCAAGGATCACCAGAGCAACTTATATGACGAAGAGGTTTTTTCAAACTTTACTATCCCATATTTTATATGTACTAAAAACAATCATAGTACAAGATAATAAAATTTTTGCTAAATTGTCTCGGTTGGGTGCCATTTGACTTAAATGAAAATTAAATACAAAATTGGCCGTCCGCCCTCATCGTGCAGTGCCAGCCCACTCCGCCGAGCCCATGGCGTTTTGCTCGCTTCTAATATCCCGCTACCCACCTGGCAATATTGTTACTCCAAATACAGGATATTAATTTTTGATAGCTTTAATATATATATATATATATATATATGATTTTAATGGTTACTCTAATATTTATCAACTGATAATTATTGTTGTTTTAACTGTGTGATATAGATCATATGATTGTAACAAATTGAGTAGTTGATCAAAAACTTTTATGACAATAATGAAACACGGAATAAAGAGAGCTTACTAAATATGATTTTAAATAGAGGCAATTTGTTATTAACATGTCAGCATGACTTTTTTCAAATATTTATTTTAAAATAAAATCTAAATTAAACACTCGTTTCTAATTTTTGAAATCTCATTCCAGATTTATTTTTTATTTCAGATTTCGTTTATTCTCAATTTTATTAGTAACTGTTCTTTTCTTTTCTTTTAGAGTAACTTCACTCTTTTTGAAAACAAAAATTATTCTATTCTCACTTTTCTTCCGCAAGATAACATTTTGAAGCTTTTTTCCCTTAAAATATATATATATATATATATATATATTTTTTGGAAAGCTTTCAACCATACCGACGAGGCACCATTGCTAACTCTCCTTTTAGGAGCATCCTTCTCCGTGGAAGACCACTCATGTTTGTTAGTTTGATTGATATTTCACTTTGAAACTCAATTCGTTCCCGTTGTTTGGATTCTGTTCTTTCTTCCCTCCTCTCTTTCCCCCCACCCCCCCCCCCCCCCCCCCCCCCCCCCCCAATATTGTTTATCTTGTTATATGTATAGATGCTTTTTTAGCACATCAATTTTGTTTTAGTTGATCTTTGGCTCTTTTATTTTTCACTTTTAAGGGTTATTTTGTTTAAAGGCATCAATTTTGTTATCGGAAATATAATGAAATTGGAAAATAAAATAAAACAGTAGAAATGAGGATTATTAATTCCCTTTTTGGTGTTTACTTACCTATTGGATGATGTAAAAAGAAACAATCACATTCGTGTTTACTAGCTTTAACAAAGTTTATTTTATTAATGTAATTATTAAAATATCTTTATACGCAATAAAAAACACTCCGCGCATAGCAACTTATTAGGGTCTGTAAGTAAATTTTGTTTTTATTCCATTTGACAAGTAATCAATACCAAAAGGAATGTAAGGATTGGTGTTTTCCATTTTTCATTCCTTATATTATATGGGGTATACTAAATTCTCATTTCTCATTTTATTAGTAAACACAAGATTAATTAGAAAAGAAAATGACTGCTCATTTTCTCTTTATGTAAGT
The DNA here is from genome assembly GCA_038430175.1 of Ficus hirta. Classification (NCBI taxonomy): domain Eukaryota; kingdom Viridiplantae; phylum Streptophyta; class Magnoliopsida; order Rosales; family Moraceae; genus Ficus; species Ficus hirta. The sequence continues at coordinate 7,928,463 of CM076595.1, read as the reverse complement.
AAACAAGCTCAAAGAATATATTATGCCTTACTCCATCTCCTCATGGTCTTTATATAAACAAATTGAGGGAAGGTAAGATAGTAAGTTACCGATCATGTAGAACTTCAACACCTCAATTTTTGTACACGCAACAAAAAGAAGTCGGTTTTTCTACAAGGCAAAATTTCAATTTTTTTTAATTGAATAAAAGAAGTCGGTTTGATTTGATTAAAACCAAACCTATAAGACGTAGAATCAAAAACCGACCGCCACTTGGTCGGTTAGGTTTTTCAATTTGGATATTTAATTTACGTTGGTTGGTCCGCTTTTCGGTTCAATTATGACGGTTGAATTTTTTTTTTTTTTTTTTAAACAACACTATCAAAAACCAATGAATGACATCGTATAAAACTATACAACTTCATATTTTACACTTACAATTACTTGTTTTAATTACTTATTTTTAGAGTCAGAACAAAATGGCTTATGAATGATTTATGTGTAGTAAAATGATAATAAAAAGAAACCAAATGATATCAAATTTGACTACTCCTATTTTCTAGTACTAATATGGAAATAATAATAAAATGAAAACTTTTACCAAGTATCTCAAGCTTAGTAACTATAGCCCTTCACCAACATTTTCTTTTTCTATATTTTCTGAGCTGCGCCATTGAATCGGCCTTTGCTCTAACTAACAATGCCAAGCACTATGTCCTACGTCTATATTCTCTTGAAGTCCTTGCCATGTTTTATTTTAATGATTGTATTTTACAAGTCACGCGTATCATCAAAAAAGGCCATTAGAAGCTACGAGTATATTGTGTCTTACTCCATCTCCTCATGGCCTTTATATAGATAAATTGATGGAAGATAAGTTAGTAAGTTACCAATGCGGGATTTTAAAACCTCAGTTTTTGTACACGTAATGTCATCAAAGCTGATGAGGATAAACAATATCGAATGTCATTCTCTGTGAGAGAGTTGAGAGTTCAACTCCTTTACTTACTAGGCAAAATTTTTAATTTTGTTTAAATAAAAGAAGTTGGTCCGATTAGATTTTTTTCTGAGGAAAACAAATAAAAAGGATCGGTGGTGTCTTTGTGTCCCCCTCGATCCCTGTCCTCTCGGGGAATCTATGAGTAACATAGGTGGAATGATTGAAAAACCTGGTTCATGCTTTCATACCCAACATCCAGGAAGAACCAACTCTACCATGGGCCATAGTCCCTCGAAGACCTGGAATCAAAACCGACTGCCACATGGTCGACTCGGTTATTCAACTTTGGATGTTTGGTTTGTGTTGATTTGTTCGATTTTCGGTTATGGTTCGACTCCTCTAGTAGGCAAAATTTTGAATTTTGTTATTTTAAATAAAAGAAGTTGGTCCGATTTGATTAAAACCGAAACCATAAGATTTGGACTCAAAACTTACTGTCACATGATTGGTTCGGTTATTCAACTTGGATGTTCAATTTATGTCGATCGGTTCGATTATATGAATTGAATCAATTTTTTTTTAGCAACCCTACCAAAATCAAACCAATGAAAAACTACAAAACTACATATTTTACTCTTGAAAATGTCATACAATTACCTTTTTTTTAGAGTTGGTGTAAAATGAATTATTTAGGAATGATTTATGTGCAGTAAAATGACAACAAAAAAATTCACAAAATGTTAATAAACTTACTAAGTCCATTAGACATGAATTCTATTTATTTATTAATCTGATTTCCTGTTTAAAATACTAATTATAAAAAATTAAGTCCAAATCATGACAATGAAAAGATTAGAACTTGAGTGTTAGGGTCTGTTTGGGGAGGTTTTGGAGATGGAATTTTGAATTGGAGTTGATATAAGTTTTAAAAATATAAGTTTGGTTGAAAAAATTATTTAGAGTTAAAAATGTAAAAACTTAAAATGCATTCGGGAAAAAAAAAAAAATATATATATATATATATATATATATCGATATGGATATTTTGACAAGTTCCGAAAGGGGCTCTTAGCAGCCGCACCTAAAAAACTAAGGAATGAAATCGTTTAAAACCATGCAACTGCATATTTTACACTTTAAATGACATACAATTATTCTTTTTTTTTTAGTAGGTATAAAATGAATTAATTAGGAATGATTTATGCATAGTAAAATAATAATAAAGAAACACAAAACGTAAACAAATTTGACTACCACCATTTTCTAGTAGTAATATAAAAAATATAAAAAATGAAAATGAAAATTTTTGTCTAAGTGTCTTGAACTTGGTAGGTATACACCCCTTTACGAAGATTCCTTTTTTTGCTTCTTCACTTTCTCCTGAGTACTTTCCGAGCTGCGCTATTGAATTTGCTTTTGCTCTAATTTAAAAATGCCTTTTGCGCTGCATCCACGTTCTCAGGAAGCCCTTGCCATGTTTTAAGGACGGTGTTCTGTAAGGCACGTGCATATGAGAATGAGACATGCCACTGAGGAACTCTCCTTTTAAGCATTGTGAGTGTGTGGTGGGCAATGATCTCTGGGGAAACCTTCTGTAAGGCACGTCACAAAATTATTTACAATGTATCATATAAAACTATTTTGAGTTCATAAATTAAATTATTTAAAAATTAATCTATAAATAATTAAAAAACTAATACCTATCGATAAGTTTAACATACAATTCCTATCATATATTTTACTTAAAAAATTTTAGGGGATAAATTAAGAAGAAAAAGAAAGAAACAAGAAAATTGCAAAACAAATTTTCTTGAGATTAAAGTGCAAGTGGGCTCAATTTTTTCTAGCCAAAAAAAAAAAAAAAAAAAAAAAAAAAGTGCAAGGGGGGCACCATGGTCGTCACTAAATATTAAGGTACCAGAATATATATATCTCTAGCTCTTTTACATAAAACTATTGGAGACACGTGCTCTAGAGATGTGGTACTTTAATGTGATACATAGAGTATCATCCATACAATACTAAAACTATAAGGTTGTTCAATGGTAAAAATTAACATTTGGTTGAAAAAAGTGATATTTATTGAAGTGCTATATTTGATGTTAAATTTTGTGATAAATTTATCATAAGATATAGCTAATATCAAATTTAATATTTGATTTCTATTAGTTATTAGCTTGACTTTTGTCATCATAATATTTTGTTTTTAATTTATTTAAATACTAAATGTCCACCTTTATAAATTGTAAAGTACAATAATAATGACAAAAAGTAGAAATAGTATTACAAACGGTCTTATGCATTGGAATATAAAATAGGATAATAATTTTTCACGTTTTTTATAACAAATATAATATTGGTATAGATTAATACATTGGATATGGGCTTAATAATATAGAATTTATTAGTTGTTGATGAGCATTTTTCCTAATATTAACATATAAAAAGAAATAAATTGAATATATAAAATAAAACACACAAAATTTGTTTTAGGTTTTATCACTATTAATATTTTCTTACTTGTAGAAAATTACATCACAAAATTATTGATAAAGTTTTTGCATTGAGATAATTAATAAATGTCTTTATAATGGTCATTTTGATATAGATTATGGTATTATAGTAGATTTTCTAAGTAATAAAGTTAATTTGGATAAAATACGGTTGGTTGACTTTTAACTTTGTAAAACAAATTAGGTTGATATTTGACCATACTTATTTTATATCATATTAGTTAAGTGTCAAAAGTTTGTTGTCATGTTGATAAGTAGATCTTCAAGTCTGTGTGATTTAGATGCTTTTTCTTTATTAAATTAGTTTAAATTAAATAATATTGATTGTTATAATATTTTGTACAATTTCAAAAAAAAATTAAGTTTTTTTTCCAAATATATATATATTTTTTATATCATTCGACATCAATAATTTTAATGATATTATCCGTAATTCAAAAGCTCGATAACTCCGTCAATCTTAGTGTTTTCATCCTTGATTGGTCAGTATTTGTCTTTCAAATCACAACTGTCACAACTCAAATGGACATACTGCAAACTTTGTATATTTTGTCTTCATGGTTTTAGATTTTACAAAATGAATTCTTCGAGTTTGATGTATTTTAATATCTATTAAATTTCTCTTAAATCCTACCAGTCACATATCCCAGTTTTGGGACATGATAGAGTCTACTTATCTATTTTTTATGAATAAGAAAGTCAAGGTTGAAATAGGATATGTTTTGGACAGAATTACGAAATCACGATCTGAGAATTTATTTGTGAAAACTATAGATATAACTAGTATCAGAAGTCTTTAGCAAAAAAAACAAAACAAAACAAAACAAAAAAAACAAAACAAAAAAACAAAACAAAAACAAAAACAAAAACAAAAACAAAAACAAAAACAAACTAGCATAAGGAGTAGTACCACATGGATACTGCACCACTAAGGAGAGGGTTATCCCTTACTATGAAATGAAATAACCACCTACCTTTTTAAACACGCCACTTTCTTTCTTACTTTTTCTCTATTAAAAATTTCAAAAATATTTTCTCTCTTATCATAATTATTGTAAAAGAACTCGATCAATACATAATGCCTTAATCAACTTTTATTTCTAGTATAATGTATTTCTTTTCATTAGTTGTTGTGGGTAGTGTCTCCTTCATTAGTTGTTGTGGGTAGTGTCTCCTTGAAGAGGATAACGTCATATATAAATTTAAATATTTATGATACCTCAATCAGGGTATGTGATATATGCATTGTTATATTTTCAATTACACTGTTGAAAACAATATGTAATGTTAAACTGTTAGGCAAACACAAATTTTTCATATGATAAGGTTAATAATAACTAAAAACATGACAACTAAAGCATATGATTAGACAGTTATCTAAACATCCCGTTGATATAACAGTTTAGTATAAGTAAGATAACATAAAATGTAAAAAAATCAAACTATTTTTTATTGGATGATGAGTTTAATGCCATTATTATCCTTTTGAATTTAATGATCGTTTTTATCATCACCAGATGTTTTACATTTCCAGAAACAATTCTTTAGAGACCAAAGGAATTATGAAAAAAAAAAAAAAAAATTTACGAGCAAAAAGTTGTTTGTTTTAGGGCAACTATGATTTCCCACACAAATTTAACATACTACTAATGTATACAAAGACAAATTAATGTCATGTTTTTCCCTTGAGTTTTAGACATTATCACAAAAAATCCTCCAAATTTTAATTTGTAACATCCGTTTTTCCTAACACATGACATGCACATGTTGATAATTTTGAGGGCATTTTAGTAAATTCAATGAATTAGATGGGATTTAGGTTTTTTTTAATTTTTTATTTTTTTTAATGGGATGCTGTTGCCCATTTTTCCCAATTAATTTTTTTTTAGGGGCCGTTTGGTGAATGAATTTGAGTTGGAAATTTTAAGTTTCAATAGTAATTTTTGTTGACTTTTTAGAAGAGACAAAAAACTATTTCAGAAAAGATAAAAAACTTTTTCTGAAAAAGACAAAAACTGAGATGAAAAATTTGTGTTTGAATCAATTCTCCAAACATGGCCTTAGACAACAACGCTCCTAAAATATCTTATACTACTTAATTTACTAAAATTTTTTTAAAAAAATATCTCGGTTCTCTCTTCTTTCGCTTCTTGTAAATCAACGGTTCCACGGTGGGAAGAGAACTCGCAGAAAGGGGCTATATTCTAGTTGGCGAAGGGTGGGCTTCGAAGGGGATAGTGTTGGGGGACACAGGTCTGATCGTGAAAGAGGGGGGTGGAGATCTAGCCATGAAAGAATGGGTGGGCGAGCTCTAATTTGGTTGTAAAAGGAGGAGCAGAGATTTGGCTTGTGGAAGTGAAAGGGGAGTAATTCTCTCCTTCTACATGCCTATTTTGAATATCCACAAATACCAGCATCATAAACTTTATAAGATCATACCAAGCACATATTCCTTCTTATTGGATCTCTATACAGATAGATTCAGGAAATTACCTCAAACCCACAAAGGGCTTTAATAATTTTACTAAGCCAGTAAACATGTCTTCCTTCAGAGTCCCTGAAGGTAGACTTCTCAATCATGCCATGCCGTGTTAGCCTGATCCATAATCAGCTAGGCACATACGTGCTTCGTGCCGTGTTAGGCATGATCTGTTGAAAATTCGTGACGTATTTACGCTAGCTCAAAATTAAAATACTTACGCCTGGCACGACCCATCGGCCCAGGTATATCTCGTGCCCGTGCTTAGCCCAATAGAATTATAGATCGACTCAATAAACCATTACTTATTTTTCAATTGAAAGAAGAATTCGACACTTTTCGAGTAAAAAGTAATGCAATCAAAGAATAATTTTATACTTTATTGTTAAAAAAGATTTCATGTTAATGAAAATCATAAACTGAAATGTACAATTTTCCTTTTATGACAACCATTCCAAATGAAAGACACCAAATGAAAGACAGAGACGGGACAAACTTTAAAAAAATGAAAGTTATCATATAGAATCTACCCAATCTAAAAAGAAAAGGGCATAATTAAAATATTTTAACTGGAAAAAAAAAAATCCTAAAAAGGGAAAAGGAATGTATGATCCATTATCAAACTTGTGACAACTCACCTTCAAAAAAAAAAAAAAAAAAAAGAAAAAAGAAAGCCAAAGCCATCAAAAGAAGAAGAAAAAACAACATTGTTGCACTAGTAGCATCATAAAGTGTCAATCAATAGCATGTTCCTGCCACTGGTTGCATCATCCAAGTTTGTAAAGTCTTCAACCATGTCATTTTAGAATTAATATAAATTATTTTTAGATCAAATGACTTAATTATATAGATAAAGATGTGTCATTTTTTTATTTTGAAGAATTTATAGGTAAATTACATAATATTGAAACAAAAAAATTGTGTTTGTCGTGCTAGCCCATCGTGCTTAATATATAATTATGAAGCCAGAAATTTTCATTGAGGGGGGCTAATGATAACAAGTTTTAAATTTTAGATAAATAAAATGAAAATTTTAATTTTTTTAATGGGGCTATTTGTAAATTTTTATCAAATACATATATTAATAAATAATTAATAAAGAGTTTAGGGGGGCTTAATAACACCCCCCCCCCCTTCTCTCAGGCCCTTGTGCTTTTATCATTGTTAACAGGCCGTTCCGTGCTTGACTCGTGCTTGTGTCATTCTCATACTTAACAAAGTGCCGTGTCGTGTTAAGTCCACATGCTTAAAACTATGAGCTTGGCACAGTCTACCATATCATGACGTACTTTACCCAACTCAACATAATGTTGTGATGTGTTGTGCCTGGCCCATAATTTTCATGTTGTGCCATCGTGCTCATGGGCAAGCCCGGCCCAATTTACATCTCTACCTGAAGGTGGACACAATGAACAAAACTAATGATAAGAATGATTAAATTAGCACATAGACCAAGCCAGCTCCAAACAAAAGCTTTAATTTGCATTTGGCGCATAGGTTAGAGTTGAGTTGTTTAGGTTGAAATTATTTGACTTTTTTAAAAACTAGTTAAAATTTTTATTGACTTAAAAAAAAAAAAAAGACAAAAATGAGTTAAGATATTTTAATTTGAACTAGAGAACCAAACATGGGCTTAACATATAATTTGAGAGGGACTCAAAGTTGTCGTTTATATTTGTGTAGAAGTAGAACAATTGCGAAGTTGAAAGGGACACGAAGTTGTTCATTAAATTTTGAATTAATTGTAAAAATTCCCCAAAACTGTGACCCTTTTTAACACATTTCCTCTCAAGTTTCAAAATATGACATTATTTTTTTCCTCAAGTCAAACTATAATATCAAGCCCCCAATCTATGTGCCGTTCATCAAAATTCTCCTTTTATTAGGGTCTTTAACAGAAAAGACACGTATGCAAATTTTAATATATTACGTAGGGGTATTTTGATAACTTTAGATTTTATAATTAATTAAAAAAATTCCATGTGAACTATGTTCTAAAAAATAAAAAGAAAATAAATAAGAAAATAAAAGATAGAGATAAAGGAAGAACATGGTTTATTCATGGACCAAGAATAATGTTGGGGTTAGACTTCGTCTTCCCATTACGACGTTAGCTTCTAACAGTTTGTCTAACGAACGTCGAACGTATTACTCTTGGGCCGGACTCAACATTATAACATTGCCTTTTCATGGGCAACAATCGATCACATAATTGGGCCAGACCCAATCCATTCCGTTCAAGCACGAACGATGATCGCTCGTTTAACATGGGCCGGACCCAGTTAACGATCAAGTCATTACAATAAAACGCTCGTTCACACTCGAACGTCGAACCAACAGATCAAACGCGATCTCTATATAAGCTACGAACAATGGATCACAATATCAGACTCGTGTCCGAATTAACGTTCGTCGCTCGTATTCGACAGATTGAGACATCTCTCCTATAATCGTCGAACTCAATATCAACAAAGATATTACATCAATAACCGCCAAGCTCATTGTCCGAGATTAAGGCTTACTCTGGTAACCGTCTATTCAAAATCTCCAATGGCATGCTTACACGTGTCCCAGTGACAATATCTGAACTGCCATGAGCAGTTACGGGCTCAGGCCCATCTTCCTCTATAAATAGAGAGAGACCCCCACGGGAAAAACGACGGATTCTAAATACAATTCTGAATCTCTGCCTTTCTCTTATTTCCCAGAAAACATACTCTTCCTCTGCAGAAATCTTCTCAAACTTTCATTGTATTCACAAACATTCATATTAGTGAAATTACTCTCACTGACAGAGGACGTAGCACCAATTTGGGCGAACCTCTATACTTCTTGGTGTCAATTTATATTCTGCTTTTCTTTAATTTCATTTTCTGATATGAAATCTGTTCTTACATTGCTTTGTTAAATTTCACTACGATGTCCAAGGGCCCAATCAATCGATTATATCATATTTTCTGTATTAACACTTCTGTTAAATTTTGATTGTAGAAAACCGGCATCTACAGTTTGGCGCCCACCGTGGGGCTCTTGGACGTCTTACATCGGAAATTTGCAGAACAATCATGGCAGCAGAACATGAACGCCAGGAAGAACTTCCCCAGGGAAGCCCAGTCAACCACGAAGAAGCTTCAACCTCTGAAGCAAACTCCCAAATCGCCCATCTGACGCGATTGGTCGAGGAACTGACAAAGAAACACGAGAGTCAGCAAAGTCAGATGGAAAACATCACTGCAGAGAACCAGATTCTCAAGAACCAGTTGATGTCGAACTCCCAAGCGGCCTACTCGTATTACTACCCGTACTTCGGGTATTCAACCGGAACGAGCGCTGGGGGCTGGAACCCAGCCACCCTACAACATCCCCAAGGTGTGAACACTGGAGGCTGGCAAGCATCCACTTCCCGTGAACAACATGGGACGAACGCTGGAGGCCTGCAACGAGCAGTTCCTCTACAACGAGCGTCGAGGACTGCGTACAGTCCTGTGGCATCAATGCAACCCCTATTCACACCTGGGGAAACTCCGGCTGTAAACGAGTGGCGAGCGGAGCAGAGACAGACAGCACAAGGATTCAGCGCCGGAAGACAGACCACACCAGTGCGGCGTTCGACGTCCGACGTACCAGTACCACCAGGTCTCATTCAACAGGAGCCCGCGAACGTTGAAGACCTGATGAGGAGTATAATGTCCGAAGAAATGAGGACATTAGAAGCGCAAATGCAACAGCGCTTCTCTTCGCAAATACATAGAGCAACAACCTCTACACCAGGGTTCGACGACCTTGCTCGTGGTGTCCGCGAGACGCCATTGACAAAGCGGATCACCAGTACAATCACCCCCAAGTTCAGCAACGTTTCTTTTCCGCGGTTTGACGGAATGTCAGACCCACACGACCACCTCCTGCAGTACAAGCACGTCGTACAGTCGACGAACATACCAACTGGTATGCTCGACGATATGATGTGTAAGTTATTTGCGCAAAGCCTGAAGGGGGCGGCTTTAAGATGGTTTTGCAACCTTCCTCCGGAATCGATCGACTCATTCGATGAACTTTCGCTTGAGTTCATGCGAAGCTATTCCGTTCACATCCAATCCGGCAAGACAACAAAGGATCTTTGGAGTGTGATCCAGGGGCCACAGGAGTCACTGCGCGCTTATGTAAAGCGCTTCAGCAAAGCCATATCGGAGATTTCTGGGCTCGATGACGGAACGGCTAGAGAAGCTTTGAAGAAGGGTCTAAGGCACAGGTCCTTGTTCAAAAATGAGATTTGTGCCCGATACCCTCCAACGATCCAAGATGCTTTACATCGAGCGAAGGGATATATCGAACTGGAGGAAGAAAACGAGCGAGTTGAACGAGATCTTGCTCGGACACGGGAAGAACTGTCGAAGGCTCGTAACGAGCAGAACAAGGCCTTCAGACGCGAACGCCCGGGACCACAACGTCGAACGGACAGCAGAGTCGAACGCTCGACTAGGCGTAACCAAAAGCGTCCTCTCTCACCGCCAAAGTACGCCCTTGGCATTAGTCCTTCCGAACTGATCGCTCACCTCAAGCGACAGGACTTTGTCACCTGGCCCAAAAAGCTGCCAGCGAACCCTGCCAGAGACACAACGAAGTACTGTGAGTTCCACAAAGATCATGGTCACCAGACCGTTGATTGCAGGGCTTTGCGAGCGGAAGTGGCTGAGCTTTTGAAGAAGGGCCACCTTCGAGAATTTCTCACAGAGAAGGGGAGAGAGACGTACGGGCTTGGAGGCGAGAGCAAGGAAAGAAGAGTAGTGCAGCACATCGAAGACACGCCTTCACCACCGCCAGTTCGAAAGACGATAGGCGTAATTTGCGGAGGCTCGATTTACTGCGGAGAAACAGTCACTGCTGTCAAGTCTCATCGAAGAAAAGCCTTGCAGCCGATCGCCTCAGTTCTTCCCGACGACCCAGTCGAGCATTCAATCTCTTTCCACAGCAGCGAGGCTACAAACCTAAGCCGACCTCACGACGACGCACTTGTTTTGACACTTAACGTGTCGAACTGTGAAGTTGGTCGTATTCTCATCGATAATGGTAGTTCTGCCGATGTTCTTTTCCTTTCAACACTCAGAGAGATGGAGTTATCTGAGTTGGACATCGAGCGTTCGACGACCATATTGACAGGCTTCAACGGAGAATCGACCGCTGCTGTTGGAAAAATCAAGCTCCCAGTTTTTGCAGGAGGAGAAAACAAGCTGACCACCTTTTTGGTGTTAGACTGCCCGTCTGCCTACAACATTATTCTAGGTAGACCGTGGATACACTCCATGAAGGCAGTACCGTCCACCTATCATCAGAGGATCAGGTTCCCAACGAAGAGAGGAGTTAAGGAGATCAAGGGGAACCAGGAAGTCGCGAGGACATGTTATTTGCATTCTCTGAAGATGAAGAAGACCGATCGCTTATAGCAATTAGAACAGAAAAGCGAATCGAGCGATCGGGTCCAACCGGACGTTGAACAACTGGATGAGATCCAGATCGACCCAGCCCAGCCAGATCGAGTCATCAACATTGGCTCTCTGCTCGATGACACTACTCGCACACAGCTCCTGAGTTTCCTTCAGAAGAATCTAGACTGCTTTGCATGGTCGCACAAGGACATGCCAGGCATTGACCCAGAAGTGACAACACATCGACTCAACGTCGATCCAAGCCACAAGCCTGTTAAGCAGAAAAGAAGGAAACTTGGTATCGAGCGGAACAAGATCATTAACGACGAAGTGCGAAAGCTAATCGAGGCTGGATTCATCAAGGAGGTTTAGTACCCAGACTGGCTAGCGAACGTTGTAATTGTCAAGAAAAAGAACGGCAAATGGAGAGTTTGTATCGACTTCACAGACCTAAACAAAGCATGCCCAAAAGATAGTTTTCCCCTTCCACACATCGATCGTTTAGTTGATGCCACTGCGGGCCATGAATTACTCTCGTTCATGGACGCATTTTCTGGCTACAATCAGATCCTAATGCATCCTGACGATCAAGAGAAGACAGCTTTCATAACAGAAAGGGGAATCTACTGTTACAAAGTAATGCCATTTGGGTTGAAGAACGCCGGTGCAACTTATCAGAGACTCGTCAACGCAATGTTCGCTGATCAACTTGGTCGAACGATGGAGGTATACATTGACGATATGCTGGTCAAATCATTGAAGGCTGCGGACCACATTGTACACCTATCAGAATGCTTCTCTGTACTCAGGCAACACAACATGCGTTTGAATCCTTCCAAATGCTCGTTTGGTGTTTCGTCTGGAAAATTCTTAGGTTACATTGTGACGCAGCGTGGTATCGAAGCGAACCCTGACCAGATACGAGCGTTAATAAATATGCCTTCACCAAAGAACAAGCGAGAGATCCAGAAGTTGACTGGACGTATAGCAGCGCTGAACAGATTCATCTCTCGATCGACCGATAAATGCCAGCCATTTTTCAAACTGCTCAAAGGCAACAAGAAGTTTGAGTGGAACGAACGATGCCAACAAGCCTTTGACGAACTGAAAAGGTATCTGTCCACACCTCCAATACTAGCCAAACCAGAAACAGGAGAAAGTCTATTTATTTACTTGTCCGTAACGGAAGTTGCGGTAAGTGCCGTTTTAGTACGTGATTCGAACGGTGAACAGCCAATCTACTATGTCAGCAAGACATTACTCGATGCGGAGACACGATACCCGGTGGTTGAGAAATTAGCACTGGCCCTTATAACTGCTGCGAGGAAGCTGAGGCCATATTTCCAATCACACTCGATCATTGTAATGTCAACCTACCCCCTACGAGCGATACTTCATAGTCCAAACTTGTCTGGACGTTTGACAAAATGGGCAGTGGAGTTGAGCGAATTTGACATCGAGTACCGGGTTCGAACGAGCATTAAATCTCAAGTACTTGCTGACTTTGTAGCTGAACTCACTCCCGATCCTTCTACGCCAAAAACGCAAGAAGAATGCTGCTGGACGCTCATGGTGGACGGAGCATCGAACGTTAAAGGATCTGGAGTGGGAGTTTTTTGCAAGACCCCTGAAGGAGAAATAATCGAGCAGTCGTTTCGCCTGGGATTCAACGCTTCGAACAATGAAGCCGAGTACGAAGCTTTGATTGCTGGACTACGTTTGATGAAAGCGCTGGGTGCTCGACGTTTGAAGATTCAAAGCGACTCACAGCTCGTTGTGAATCAAGTGTTGGGAGAATACACAGCCAAGGATACAAGAATGGAAGCTTATCTGAACGTTGTTCGTTCGCTTGTACAGCATTTCGAAGGATACTCGATTGAACAAGTGTCGAGGGATCTCAACACACAAGCGGACGCCTTGGCATCATTTGGTTCAACTTCGGAGCCGAATATACGTCGAAGCATCCCAGTAGGATACATCGAGGAACCAAGCATCCAGCTCGAGTCCACAGTCAATACAGACGAAGCCCCAGACGATTGGCGAACGTCCATAACTGCCTACCTGAAGGAAGGAGTTTTGCCAGAAACCAAACAGGAAGCTCGAAAGCTCAAGACCAAAGCTGCACGATTTTCAATAATCAACGACATCCTCTTCCGACGTTCGTTTAATGGCCCCTATGTTCGATGTCTCGGTGACAAAGAAGCAACATACGTTCTGAAGGAAGTTCATGAAGGCGAATGCGGAAACCACTCTGGGGGACGATCATTATGCAACAAAGTCAAGCGACAGGGCTACTACTGGCCCACTATGCTTCAAGACAGCGAAGACTTTGTCAGACGGTGCGACAAGTGCCAGAAACATTCCCCCGTTTTCCATCAGCCAGCAGAACGATTATCGAGCATCGCATCTCCATATCCATTCATGAAATATTCAATGGATATAGTGGGCCCACTACCAAGAGCGAGCGGTCAACGCAAATATTTGCTTGTACTCACTGATTATTTTACTAAGTGGGTCGAGGCAGAAGCATTTGCGGACGTTAAGGATTCGGACGTTGAAGCATCATCTGGAAGAGCATTATCTGCAGATTTGGTGTGCCCCAAGAAATTGTTACAGACAACGGTTCACAATTCATTTCGGGTAACTTCAGAAAATTCTGCAAAGAGTGGAATATCGAGCTTAGCTTCTCTACCCCTAGATATCCTCAAGGGAACGGGCAAGCTGAAGCAACCAACAAGACAATTGTTCAGAATTTGAAGAAGAAACTCGAAGCTCGAAAGGGGCGATGGGCAGACGAACTTCATGGCGTACTTTGGGCGTACAGAACAACCCCGAGAAGGGCGAACGGAGAATCTCCATTCTCACTAACCTTCGGTGCAGAAGCTGTTGTCCCAGCAGAAATCGGTGTCCCTACACTCCGGCGTCAATTGGCTTTTGAAAACGAAGGTCAAAATCAAGAAATGCTCAACGACAGTCTGGACCTGCTTGACGAACGACGAGATCAAGCCCTGATTCGCATGGCAAACTACCAGCAGTCGGTGGCAAAGTACTACAACTCTAAAGTTCGACCGAGAACTTTCAACGAAGGAGATCTCGTACTTCGCAAAGTATTCCAGAACACTGCCGAGCCAAACGCAGGAAAGTTGGGAGCAAATTGGGAAGGTCCTTACCGGATCTTGAAGGTTATCAAACCAGGCGTCTACCGTCTGGAGACGAGCGATGGAGTGGAGGTTCTTCGCAGTTAGAACTCGCATCACCTACGTAAATATTACTTGTAATTTTTATTTTGGACATTTTCTGTAAAGGCTAGATCCATTACGTCGAACATTCGATGTCAAATCGAATCCGTAGGTCTATGCCTAAAGACTCCATACACTACTTTTTCGCGATTCATTTTCTGTAAAGGCTAGATCCGTTACAGCGAACGTTCCATACACGTTCGAACCTGTAGGTCTACGCCTCAAGACTATTTAGTTCAGTTCTTGAACTACGTTCGACTTGATCCCTAAACGATGGGTACGTAGGCAGCTCGTATACGTTTGTACGAGTTCAGTCGTAAAAAACAAACAATTTCATTGTTCAATCGAACTACGGAAGGCTTGATCCCTAAACATTGGGTACGTAGGCAGCTCATCACATTTGAATGAGTTCAGCTAATATTACTATTCAAAAACATTGTGTTTCACACACTTGTTTTCATTCGATGTTCGTCTTTACGGACATGATGAGTTATATCAAATTATAATTCATTTAAAACAACGTTCGTCTTCACGGACTACATTATTTGGTTGCATATTTCATTCGATGTTCGTCTTTACGGAATCGATTTAATATAACGTTCGTTATCACGAATTGTTAACATGCAATCCAATCATCCACCTTTCGTCTTTACGAATGGGTGCGGCTACGTTATTTTACAATAATCGTTCAGATTATTAACGTTCGTTGATTCGAACTAAACGAGCTACTATTATACTCCAATTCCTTGCTAATTGTCCGAGTAACGCTCGTTTCGACAATCAACATGCGACGTTTCGCATCGTCATCACACAAATGGGAACAAAAATTTAAACTTCATTAAAAATCAAAGAATTAATGTTGTTTACAATTCAATGTTCCGATGAAATAAAAATACAAAACAAAAACCGTCTATTCCTACGGCTGGGGGCTCGGGTCTCGAGGCTCGACTCCTTCTTGGCCTGGGTCGTTTGATGTTGGCTCAGTATCTGCGACAGGAATGGATGGACCTTCCATCTCATCTCGATACAACTCGAGTTCTTCATCGATCTCAGCATCAACGAAGAGCCCTTGCTTATACTCCTTTAGGAGATCGTATCGAGCCTTGATGGTAGCCTTTTCAAATGCATCAAGGATCTGGGTGGCGAGCGCAGCGTTTTCGGTCTCGAGAGACTTGATTTTGGCTTGCGCCTCATCAAACCTATCGACCATGACACCCATCATGCTCGTACCCTCCTTCGCCTGATGCATGACGTCTTTCAGGTTGGCCGTCAATCCATCAGCGCTCGCTTTGACATCACCGAACTTTCGTTCGATGTTTTGCAACATCTCCCCGCGCTTCTTGTCTCTTGCTTCGAGCTCAATTAGTCGAGCCCGCAGTTCGACGTTTTTATCATTTGTGCGCTTCATCAGCCCCATCGCTCGAATATTGGTCTGCAAGACATCCAAAAGTTCAATATTAATACTTGATATTGAATTCACCAAGTATGAATTGCAAAATCACACACACATACGTACCTTCAGGCCATCCCATAGGAGGTCATCAATATGGGCCTGAAGAGGACCCTGGCTCAGCG
The DNA here is from genome assembly GCA_038430175.1 of Ficus hirta. NCBI lineage: Eukaryota > Viridiplantae > Streptophyta > Magnoliopsida > Rosales > Moraceae > Ficus > Ficus hirta. The sequence continues at coordinate 7,912,315 of CM076595.1, read as the reverse complement.
TCTCTGCATCGGCATCCGACAGCAGTTGATGCATTATCTCGACGCTCGTCTGCCTGTCTTGAAGAAGCCTCGCCCTCAGAGGCAAGTTCACCTCGACCTTGGGACCTTCATCGTCCGCCTCCGGAGTCGAAACTTTCGACTTTTTGCTCCTCTTCGCCGGGAGCTTCTTCTTTCCCTTCTCGATTGCCTTTCGTTTCTTGGCAATCGGCGAAGCAGGCTTCGCAGGAGGTTCAGGAGATGACTCGAGCACCGGAAAAGGGACGGGGTCATTATCCTTGAGAGCGCTCGCAGTTGCAGCAGCAGCTGCAGCGGCAGCAGCCTTCTCTGCTTCTTTGGCGGCTTTTTTCTTCGCCATTAATTCCTTTGGATTGGGGAAATCCATCACCATTGTTTCCAAAGCGAAGTCTGCGATTAAAGCCTCCTCGTCAGTTAAGGCGTCGATAAACAATGGAGCGCCGAACAGTCTCCTCAACGCTCCCCTGATTACGAAAGACCAATCTACCCAAGGAGGAACTCGTTTAGGAATACCTGAAGGGATTTCCACGAAATTCTTCCAAAGGCTCGATGCTCGAAATCGCTGGGGAGTATAGATCTCGTCCCACTCTCTGTTTGGCAAGGCGAGCAGACGTTCGAGCTTCTCCTCAAACAATAGACCTTTAGGAGGTGGCTTCTTGGATTCCTTGTCTGCAAAACAAAAGATACTATAGTTAGTATTCATGCAATGAACAACGTCGTACCTTCGATAGTCGACGTTCGACACTTACGAAGAATTCCCCATAGTGGGGTAAAATGCGTTGGCAAGTCCACCCATCGACTTCTCATTGATATGCATGAAGAAGTAATGGTTTTGCCAATATCTGTCTGCGTTTCTCATCTCACCAACGATTTGCTTCCCCTTCCTGGGATACATCGAGTATCGCCCCTTGTCTTTGAAATTCTCTTGGGGATAATAAGTGGCGAGAACATCATCCACTGACAGTTCGATGCTCGCTTCACCTGCAAGTACAACTAAACCCAGGAAGACCCTCATCCCGTTCGGCATCAGCTGCGGAATGGCCAACTGATAGTGATTCATGCACTGGATGAGGAGAGAAGGAAGAGGAAGCCGAAGTCCACACTCGAAGTAGATGGTGTACATACAAATCCATCCTTCGGTCACGGTATCTGCTCGTTCATCCTCCATCGGAAGGCGAAGCTGGACTTCATTGGGAAAGCCGAATTTACCACGGATTTCGGCCAAGTCATCTTCCGTCAGAACAGACTTCGGGTTCGACGTTCGCAAAAACGACTCGATGCTCAACTGCCTTGGCTTCTTCGTCAATCGAGCAATGGGAGGGATTGACAAGACTTCAGCTCCTGATGTCGTCGCCGGTCGATTTCTCTCAGTCGCTGCGTTACTTGACCCAGTGTCCGTTCGACTATGTTCGAAAGCATATTCGAACCTCGAGCGCTGAGTTTCGGAAGCCAGTTCGACATCCAGACTTTCTTCGCTGGAGTCAGTGCTCGTCCACTCCACATCTGCATCTTCGATGACTTGCTTTTTCTTGTCCATAACTAAAGTCGTAACGAACGATGGAAGGTTTTCGGATCTAAAAGCGGTTTCCTAACCCAGATCCTATGAAGTTTCGTTTGAACACGAAGAACACTATACTAAAAACCCGAAGAACAACACAGAAAAACCTCACTAAACTACAAACCTTCGGTAGAAATGCAGAAAAATGACCAAAATAACTCGGAAACAGAAAAAGAGAGACTCTATCAAAAGAAAATTACTCAGAATGAAGAACAGGAGCGAGAGAGAAGAAATCTTGCCTGAAGTTTTCGAAGTTCTTGAAAAACTCTTGGGTTCTGGATTTCTGGACGCTTCGAATGCAAATATAAGGGAGTGAGGGTATGCGAAGAGTTATATATCTTCGCCTAGCATCAACGGTCCCGATTTATTCGGGGAGGTGTGATCAAACGGCGTCAATATCGCAACTATTCGTATTCCCGCTCGATGAATCGTACGATGCAACGGTTCGAAATCCCAAAAATCTCGCGTATTCCAGCTGTATCTTCATACGTCACAACGGTACGAATTCCAACAGAAAATAATGATGCCGTTTCAGAATACCCACTCAATACACGCCACGTGTACACAGGTAACATCTCTCGCTGGGCTTGAGATTTCCCATCGAGTGATTCGTCAGTCTGTTCAGATTTCACGCTAACGTTCAAACACTCTATCGAGGATCCATCGCTCGATAGAGTGGGGGGCTATCTGTTGGGGTTAGACTTCGTCTTCCCATTACGACGTTAGCTTCTAACAGTTTGTCTAACGAACGTCGAACGTATTACTCTTGGGCCGGACTCAACATTATAACATTGCCTTTTCATGGGCAACAATCGATCACATAATTGGGCCAGACCCAATCCATTCCGTTCAAGCACGAACGATGATCGCTCGTTTAACATGGGCCGGACCCAGTTAACGATCAAGTCATTACAATAAAACGCTCGTTCACACTCGAACGTCGAACCAACAGATCAAACGCGATCTCTATATAAGCTACGAACAATGGATCACAATATCAGACTCGTGTCCGAATTAACGTTCGTCGCTCGTATTCGACAGATTGAGACATCTCTCCTATAATCGTCGAACTCAATATCAACAAAGATATTACATCAATAACCGTCAAGCCCATTGTCCGAGATTAAGGCTTACTCTGGTAACCGTCTATTCAAAATCTCCAATGGCATGCTTACACGTGTCCCAGTGACAATATCTGAACTGCCATGAGCAGTTACGGGCTCAGGCCCATCTTCCTCTATAAATAGAGAGAGACCCCCACGGGAAAAACGACGGATTCTAAATACAATTCTGAATCTCTGCCTTTCTCTTATTTCCCAGAAAACATACTCTTCCTCTGCAGAAATCTTCTCAAACTTTCATTGTATTCACAAACATTCATATTAGTGAAATTACTCTCACTGACAGAGGACGTAGCACCAATTTGGGCGAACCTCTATACTTCTTGGTGTCAATTTATATTCTGCTTTTCTTTAATTTCATTTTCTGATATGAAATCTGTTCTTACATTGCTTTGTTAAATTTCACTACGATGTCCAAGGGCCCAATCAATCGATTATATCATATTTTCTGTATTAACACTTCTGTTAAATTTTGATTGTAGAAAACCGGCATCTACAGTTTGACGCCCACCGTGGGGCTCTTGGACGTCTTACATCGGAAATTTGCAGAACAATCATGGCAGCAGAACATGAACGCCAGGAAGAACTTCCCCAGGGAAGCCCAGTCAACCACGAAGAAGCTTCAACCTCTGAAGCAAACTCCCAAATCGCCCATCTGACGCGATTGGTCGAGGAACTGACAAAGAAACACGAGAGTCAGCAAAGTCAGATGGAAAACATCACTGCAGAGAACCAGATTCTCAAGAACCAGTTGATGTCGAACTCCCAAGCGGCCTACTCGTATTACTACCCGTACTTCGGGTATTCAACCGGAACGAGCGCTGGGGGCTGGAACCCAGCCACCCTACAACATCCCCAAGGTGTGAACACTGGGGGCTGGCAAGCATCCACTTCCCGTGAACAACATGGGACGAACGCTGGAGGCCTGCAACGAGCAGTTCCTCTACAACGAGCGTCGAGGACTGCGTACAGTCCTGTGGCATCAATGCAACCCCTATTCACACCTGGGGAAACTCCGGCTGTAAACGAGTGGCGAGCGGAGCAGAGACAGACAGCACAAGGATTCAGCGCCGGAAGACAGACCACACCAGTGCGGCGTTCGACGTCCGACGTACCAGTACCACCAGGTCTCATTCAACAGGAGCCCGCGAACGTTGAAGACCTGATGAGGAGTATAATGTCCGAAGAAATGAGGACATTAGAAGCGCAAATGCAACAGCGCTTCTCTTCGCAAATACATAGAGCAACAACCTCTACACCAGGGTTCGACGACCTTGCTCGTGGTGTCCGCGAGACGCCATTGACAAAGCGGATCACCAGTACAATCACCCCCAAGTTCAGCAACGTTTCTTTTCCGCGGTTTGACGGAATGTCAGACCCACACGACCACCTCCTGCAGTACAAGCACGTCGTACAGTCGACGAACATACCAACTGGTATGCTCGACGATATGATGTGTAAGTTATTTGCGCAAAGCCTGAAGGGGGCGGCTTTAAGATGGTTTTGCAACCTTCCTCCGGAATCGATCGACTCATTCGATGAACTTTCGCTTGAGTTCATGCGAAGCTATTCCGTTCACATCCAATCCGGCAAGACAACAAAGGATCTTTGGAGTGTGATCCAGGGGCCACAGGAGTCACTGCGCGCTTATGTAAAGCGCTTCAGCAAAGCCATATCGGAGATTTCTGGGCTCGATGACGGAACGGCTAGAGAAGCTTTGAAGAAGGGTCTAAGGCACAGGTCCTTGTTCAAAAATGAGATTTGTGCCCGATACCCTCCAACGATCCAAGATGCTTTACATCGAGCGAAGGGATATATCGAACTGGAGGAAGAAAACGAGCGAGTTGAACGAGATCTTGCTCGGACACGGGAAGAACTGTCGAAGGCTCGTAACGAGCAGAACAAGGCCTTCAGACGCGAACGCCCGGGACCACAACGTCGAACGGACAGCAGAGTCGAACGCTCGACTAGGCGTAACCAAAAGCGTCCTCTCTCACCGCCAAAGTACGCCCTTGGCATTAGTCCTTCCGAACTGATCGCTCACCTCAAGCGACAGGACTTTGTCACCTGGCCCAAAAAGCTGCCAGCGAACCCTGCCAGAGACACAACGAAGTACTGTGAGTTCCACAAAGATCATGGTCACCAGACCGTTGATTGCAGGGCTTTGCGAGCGGAAGTGGCTGAGCTTTTGAAGAAGGGCCACCTTCGAGAATTTCTCACAGAGAAGGGGAGAGAGACGTACGGGCTTGGAGGCGAGAGCAAGGAAAGAAGAGTAGTGCAGCACATCGAAGACACGCCTTCACCACCGCCAGTTCGAAAGACGATAGGCGTAATTTGCGGAGGCTCGATTTACTGCGGAGAAACAGTCACTGCTGTCAAGTCTCATCGAAGAAAAGCCTTGCAGCCGATCGCCTCAGTTCTTCCCGACGACCCAGTCGAGCATTCAATCTCTTTCCACAGCAGCGAGGCTACAAACCTAAGCCGACCTCACGACGACGCACTTGTTTTGACACTTAACGTGTCGAACTGTGAAGTTGGTCGTATTCTCATCGATAATGGTAGTTCTGCCGATGTTCTTTTCCTTTCAACACTCAGAGAGATGGAGTTATCTGAGTTGGACATCGAGCGTTCGACGACCATATTGACAGGCTTCAACGGAGAATCGACCGCTACTGTTGGAAAAATCAAGCTCCCAGTTTTTGCAGGAGGAGAAAACAAGCTGACCACCTTTTTGGTGTTAGACTGCCCGTCTGCCTACAACATTATTCTAGGTAGACCGTGGATACACTCCATGAAGGCAGTACCGTCCACCTATCATCAGAGGATCAGGTTCCCAACGAAGAGAGGAGTTAAGGAGATCAAGGGGAACCAGGAAGTCGCGAGGACATGTTATTTGCATTCTCTGAAGATGAAGAAGACCGATCGCTTATAGCAATTAGAACAGAAAAGCGAATCGAGCGATCGGGTCCAACCGGACGTTGAACAACTGGATGAGATCCAGATCGACCCAGCCCAGCCAGATCGAGTCATCAACATTGGCTCTCTGCTCGATGACACTACTCGCACACAGCTCCTGAGTTTCCTTCAGAAGAATCTAGACTGCTTTGCATGGTCGCACAAGGACATGCCAGGCATTGACCCAGAAGTGACAACACATCGACTCAACGTCGATCCAAGCCACAAGCCTGTTAAGCAGAAAAGAAGGAAACTTGGTATCGAGCGGAACAAGATCATTAACGACGAAGTGCGAAAGCTAATCGAGGCTGGATTCATCAAGGAGGTTCAGTACCCAGACTGGCTAGCGAACGTTGTAATTGTCAAGAAAAAGAACGGCAAATGGAGAGTTTGTATCGACTTCACAGACCTAAACAAAGCATGCCCAAAAGATAGTTTTCCCCTTCCACACATCGATCGTTTAGTTGATGCCACTGCGGGCCATGAATTACTCTCGTTCATGGACGCATTTTCTGGCTACAATCAGATCCTAATGCATCCTGACGATCAAGAGAAGACAGCTTTCATAACAGAAAGGGGAATCTACTGTTACAAAGTAATGCCATTTGGGTTGAAGAACGCCGGTGCAACTTATCAGAGACTCGTCAACGCAATGTTCGCTGATCAACTTGGTCGAACGATGGAGGTATACATTGACGATATGCTGGTCAAATCATTGAAGGCTGCGGACCACATTGTACACCTATCATAATGCTTCTCTGTACTCAGGCAACACAACATGCGTTTGAATCCTTCCAAATGCTCGTTTGGTGTTTCGTCTGGAAAATTCTTAGGTTACATTGTGACGCAGCGTGGTATCGAAGCGAACCCTGACCAGATACGAGCGTTAATAAATATGCCTTCACCAAAGAACAAGCGAGAGATCCAGAAGTTGACTGGACGTATAGCAGCGCTGAACAGATTCATCTCTCGATCGACCGATAAATGCCAGCCATTTTTCAAACTGCTCAAAGGCAACAAGAAGTTTGAGTGGAACGAACGATGCCAACAAGCCTTTGACGAACTGAAAAGGTATCTGTCCACACCTCCAATACTAGCCAAACCAGAAACAGGAGAAAGTCTATTTATTTACTTGTCCGTAACGGAAGTTGCGGTAAGTGCCGTTTTAGTACGTGATTCGAACGGTGAACAGCCAATCTACTATGTCAGCAAGACATTACTCGATGCGGAGACACGATACCCGGTGGTTGAGAAATTAGCACTGGCCCTTATAACTGCTGCGAGGAAGCTGAGGCCATATTTCCAATCACACTCGATCATTGTAATGTCAACCTACCCCCTACGAGCGATACTTCATAGTCCAAACTTGTCTGGACGTTTGACAAAATGGGCAGTGGAGTTGAGCGAATTTGACATCGAGTACCGGGTTCGAACGAGCATTAAATCTCAAGTACTTGCTGACTTTGTAGCTGAACTCACTCCCGATCCTTCTACGCCAAAAACGCAAGAAGAATGCTGCTGGACGCTCATGGTGGACGGAGCATCGAACGTTAAAGGATCTGGAGTGGGAGTTTTTTGCAAGACCCCTGAAGGAGAAATAATCGAGCAGTCGTTTCGCCTGGGATTCAACGCTTCGAACAATGAAGCCGAGTACGAAGCTTTGATTGCTGGACTACGTTTGATGAAAGCGCTGGGTGCTCGACGTTTGAAGATTCAAAGCGACTCACAGCTCGTTGTGAATCAAGTGTTGGGAGAATACACAGCCAAGGATACAAGAATGGAAGCTTATCTGAACGTTGTTCGTTCGCTTGTACAGCATTTCGAAGGATACTCGATTGAACAAGTGTCGAGGGATCTCAACACACAAGCGGACGCCTTGGCATCATTTGGTTCAACTTCGGAGCCGAATATACGTCGAAGCATCCCAGTAGGATACATCGAGGAACCAAGCATCCAGCTCGAGTCCACAGTCAATACAGACGAAGCCCCAGACGATTGGCGAACGTCCATAACTGCCTACCTGAAGGAAGGAGTTTTGCCAGAAACCAAACAGGAAGCTCGAAAGCTCAAGACCAAAGCTGCACGATTTTCAATAATCAACGACATCCTCTTCCGACGTTCGTTTAATGGCCCCTATGTTCGATGTCTCGGTGACAAAGAAGCAACATACGTTCTGAAGGAAGTTCATGAAGGCGAATGCGGAAACCACTCTGGGGGACGATCATTATGCAACAAAGTCAAGCGACAGGGCTACTACTAGCCCACTATGCTTCAAGACAGCGAAGACTTTGTCAGACGGTGCGACAAGTGCCAGAAACATTCCCCCGTTTTCCATCAGCCAGCAGAACGATTATCGAGCATCGCATCTCCATATCCATTCATGAAATATTCAATGGATATAGTGGGCCCACTACCAAGAGCGAGCGGTCAACGCAAATATTTGCTTGTACTCACTGATTATTTTACTAAGTGGGTCGAGGCAGAAGCATTTGCGGACGTTAAGGATTCGGACGTTGAAGCATCATCTGGAAGAGCATTATCTGCAGATTTGGTGTGCCCCAAGAAATTGTTACAGACAACGGTTCACAATTCATTTCGGGTAACTTCAGAAAATTCTGCAAAGAGTGGAATATCGAGCTTAGCTTCTCTACCCCTAGATATCCTCAAGGGAACGGGCAAGCTGAAGCAACCAACAAGACAATTGTTCAGAATTTGAAGAAGAAACTCGAAGCTCGAAAGGGGCGATGGGCAGACGAACTTCATGGCGTACTTTGGGCGTACAGAACAACCCCGAGAAGGGCGAACGGAGAATCTCCATTCTCACTAACCTTCGGTGCAGAAGCTGTTGTCCCAGCAGAAATCGGTGTCCCTACACTCCGGCGTCAATTGGCTTTTGAAAACGAAGGTCAAAATCAAGAAATGCTCAACGACAGTCTGGACCTGCTTGACGAACGACGAGATCAAGCCCTGATTCGCATGGCAAACTACCAGCAGTCGGTGGCAAAGTACTACAACTCTAAAGTTCGACCGAGAACTTTCAACGAAGGAGATCTCGTACTTCGCAAAGTATTCCAGAACACTGCCGAGCCAAACGCAGGAAAGTTGGGAGCAAATTGGGAAGGTCCTTACCGGATCTTGAAGGTTATCAAACCAGGCGTCTACCGTCTGGAGACGAGCGATGGAGTGGAGGTTCTTCGCAGTTGGAACTCGCATCACCTACGTAAATATTACTTGTAATTTTTATTTTGGACATTTTCTGTAAAGGCTAGATCCATTACGTCGAACATTCGATGTCAAATCGAATCCGTAGGTCTATGCCTAAAGACTCCATACACTACTTTTTCGCGATTCATTTTCTGTAAAGGCTAGATCCGTTACAGCGAACGTTCCATACACGTTCGAACCTGTAGGTCTACGCCTCAAGACTATTTAGTTCAGTTCTTGAACTACGTTCGACTTGATCCCTAAACGATGGGTACGTAGGCAGCTCGTATACGTTTGTACGAGTTCAGTCGTAAAAAACAAACAATTTCATTGTTCAATCGAACTACGGAAGGCTTGATCCCTAAACATTGGGTACGTAGGCAGCTCATCACATTTGAATGAGTTCAGCTAATATTACTATTCAAAAACATTGTGTTTCACACACTTGTTTTCATTCGATGTTCGTCTTTACGGACATGATGAGTTATATCAAATTATAATTCATTTAAAACAACGTTCGTCTTCACGGACTACATTATTCGGTTGCATATTTCATTCGATGTTCGTCTTTACGGAATCGATTTAATATAACGTTCGTTATCACGAATTGTTAACATGCAATCCAATCATCCACCTTTCGTCTTTACGAATGGGTGCGGCTACGTTATTTTACAATAATCGTTCAGATTATTAACGTTCGTTGATTCGAACTAAACGAGCTACTATTATACTCCAATTCCTTGCTAATTGTCCGAGTAACGCTCGTTTCGACAATCAACATGCGACGTTTCGCATCGTCATCACACAAATGGGAACAAAAATTTAAACTTCATTAAAAATCAAAGAATTAATGTTGTTTACAATTCAATGTTCCGATGAAATAAAAATACAAAACAAAAACCGTCTATTCCTACGGCTGGGGGCTCGGGTCTCGAGGCTCGACTCCTTCTTGGCCTGGGTCGTTTGATGTTGGCTCAGTATCTGCGACAGGAATGGATGGACCTTCCATCTCATCTCGATACAACTCGAGTTCTTCATCGATCTCAGCATCAACGAAGAGCCCTTGCTTATACTCCTTTAGGAGATCGTATCGAGCCTTGATGGTAGCCTTTTCAAATGCATCAAGGATCTGGGTGGCGAGCGCAGCGTTTTCGGTCTCGAGAGACTTGATTTTGGCTTGCGCCTCATCAAACCTATCGACCATGACACCCATCATGCTCGTACCCTCCTTCGCCTGATGCATGACGTCTTTCAGGTTGGCCGTCAATCCATCAGCGCTCGCTTTGACATCACCGAACTTTCGTTCGATGTTTTGCAACATCTCCCCGCGCTTCTTGTCTCTTGCTTCGAGCTCAATTAGTCGAGCCCGCAGTTCGACGTTTTTATCATTTGTGCGCTTCATCAGCCCCATCGCTCGAATATTGGTCTGCAAGACATCCAAAAGTTCAATATTAATACTTGATATTGAATTCACCAAGTATGAATTACAAAATCACACACACATACGTACCTTCAGGCCATCCCATAGGAGGTCATCAATATGGGCCTGAAGAGGACCCTGGCTCAGCGTCTCTGCATCGGCATCCGACAGCAGTTGATGCATTATCTCGACGCTCGTCTGCCTGTCTTGAAGAAGCCTCGCCCTCAGAGGCAAGTTCACCTCGACCTTGGGACCTTCATCGTCCGCCTCCGGAGTCGAAACTTTCGACTTTTTGCTCCTCTTCGCCGGGAGCTTCTTCTTTCCCTTCTCGATTGCCTTTCGTTTCTTGGCAATCGGCGAAGCAGGCTTCGCAGGAGGTTCAGGAGATGACTCGAGCACCGGAAAAGGGACGGGGTCATTATCCTTGAGAGCGCTCGCAGTTGCAGCAGCAGCTGCAGCGGCAGCAGCCTTCTCTGCTTCTTTGGCGGCTTTTTTCTTCGCCATTAATTCCTTTGGATTGGGGAAATCCATCACCATTGTTTCCAAAGCGAAGTCTGCGATTAAAGCCTCCTCGTCAGTTAAGGCGTCGATAAACAATGGAGCGCCGAACAGTCTCCTCAACGCTCCCCTGATTACGAAAGACCAATCTACCCAAGGAGGAACTCGTTTAGGAATACCTGAAGGGATTTCCACGAAATTCTTCCAAAGGCTCGATGCTCGAAATCGCTGGGGAGTATAGATCTCGTCCCACTCTCTGTTTGGCAAGGCGAGCAGACGTTCGAGCTTCTCCTCAAACAATAGACCTTTAGGAGGTGGCTTCTTGGATTCCTTGTCTGCAAAACAAAAGATACTATAGTTAGTATTCATGCAATGAACAACGTCGTACCTTCGATAGTCGACGTTCGACACTTACGAAGAATTCCCCATAGTGGGGTAAAATGCGTTGGCAAGTCCACCCATCGACTTCTCATTGATATGCATGAAGAAGTAATGGTTTTGCCAATATCTGTCTGCGTTTCTCATCTCACCAACGATTTGCTTCCCCTTCCTGGGATACATCGAGTATCGCCCCTTGTCTTTGAAATTCTCTTGGGGATAATAAGTGGCGAGAACATCATCCACTGACAGTTCGATGCTCGCTTCACCTACAAGTACAACTAAACCCAGGAAGACCCTCATCCCGTTCGGCATCAGCTGCGGAATGGCCAACTGATAGTGATTCATGCACTGGATGAGGAGAGAAGGAAGAGGAAGCCGAAGTCCACACTCGAAGTAGATGGTGTACATACAAATCCATCCTTCGGTCACGGTATCTGCTCGTTCATCCTCCATCGGAAGGCGAAGCTGGACTTCATTGGGAAAGCCGAATTTACCACGGATTTCGGCCAAGTCATCTTCCGTCAGAACAGACTTCGGGTTCGACGTTCGCAAAAACGACTCGATGCTCAACTGCCTTGGCTTCTTCGTCAATCGAGCAACGGGAGGGATTGACAAGACTTCAGCTCCTGATGTCGTCGCCGGTCGATTTCTCTCAGTCGCTGCGTTACTTGACCCAGTGTCCGTTCGACTATGTTCGAAAGCATATTCGAACCTCGAGCGCTGAGTTTCGGAAGCCAGTTCGACATCCAGACTTTCTTCGCTGGAGTCAGTGCTCGTCCACTCCACATCTGCATCTTCGATGACTTGCTTTTTCTTGTCCATAACTAAAGTCGTAACGAACGATGGAAGGTTTTCGGATCTAAAAGCGGTTTCCTAACCCAGATCCTATGAAGTTTCGTTTGAACACGAAGAACACTATACTAAAAACCCGAAGAACAACACAGAAAAACCTCACTAAACTACAAACCTTCGGTAGAAATGCAGAAAAATGACCAAAATAACTCGGAAACAGAAAAAGAGAGACTCTATCAAAAGAAAATTACTCAGAATGAAGAACAGGAGCGAGAGAGAAGAAATCTTGCCTGAAGTTTTCGAAGTTCTTGAAAAACTCTTGGGTTCTGGATTTCTGGACGCTTCGAATGCAAATATAAGGGAGTGAGGGTATGCGAAGAGTTATATATCTTCGCCTAGCATCAACGGTCCCGATTTATTCGGGGAGGTGTGATCAAACGGCGTCAATATCGCAACTATTCGTATTCCCGCTCGATGAATCGTACGATGCAACGGTTCGAAATCCCAAAAATCTCGCGTATTCCAGCTGTATCTTCATACGTCACAACGGTACGAATTCCAACAGAAAATAATGATGCCGTTTCAGAATACCCACTCAATACACGCCACGTGTACACAGGTAACATCTCTCGCTGGGCTTGAGATTTCCCATCGAGTGATTCGTCAGTCTGTTCAGATTTCACGCTAACGTTCAAACACTCTATCGAGGATCCATCGCTCGATAGAGTGGGGGGCTATCTGTTGGGGTTAGACTTCGTCTTCCCATTACGACGTTAGCTTCTAACAGTTTGTCTAACGAACGTCGAACGTATTACTCTTGGGCCGGACTCAACATTATAACATTGCCTTTTCATGGGCAACAATCGATCACATAATTGGGCCAGACCCAATCCATTCCGTTCAAGCACGAACGATGATCGCTCGTTTAACATGGGCCGGACCCAGTTAACGATCAAGTCATTACAATAAAACGCTCGTTCACACTCGAACGTCGAACCAACAGATCAAACGCGATCTCTATATAAGCTACGAACAATGGATCACAATATCAGACTCGTGTCCGAATTAACGTTCGTCGCTCGTATTCGACAGATTGAGACATCTCTCCTATAATCGTCGAACTCAATATCAACAAAGATATTACATCAATAACCGCCAAGCCCATTGTCCGAGATTAAGGCTTACTCTGGTAACCGTCTATTCAAAATCTCCAATGGCATGCTTACACGTGTCCCAGTGACAATATCTGAACTGCCATGAGCAGTTACGGGCTCAGGCCCATCTTCCTCTATAAATAGAGAGAGACCCCCACGGGAAAAACGACGGATTCTAAATACAATTCTGAATCTCTGCCTTTCTCTTATTTCCCAGAAAACATACTCTTCCTCTGCAGAAATCTTCTCAAACTTTCATTGTATTCACAAACATTCATATTAGTGAAATTACTCTCACTGACAGAGGACGTAGCACCAATTTGGGCGAACCTCTATACTTCTTGGTGTCAATTTATATTCTGCTTTTCTTTAATTTCATTTTCTGATATGAAATCTGTTCTTACATTGCTTTGTTAAATTTCACTACGATGTCCAAGGGCCCAATCAATCGATTATATCATATTTTCTGTATTAACACTTCTGTTAAATTTTGATTGTAGAAAACCGGCATCTACAAATAAAAAGAAGACTTTTCGCAGAAAAAATTATGAAGAGAACATTCACTAATAAAAAAACACTAAAAAATGGGCTCTCAAATACAAAGTATGAATAAGTTACCTCATATTAATAAATCACGTAAAATCAAGAAATTTTCCTAAAATGAAGATCAAAACAAATAAATTCAAATATCTTAATATAAAGATAAATATTACTTACTTTTTTTTAATATTCACAAATTTCTGAGTCGGAAATTTAATTAATTCAAACTATGGATTCGTATATGTCTCTCTCTCTCTCTCTCTTTATGTAGCACGCTTATCTCTTTGTTTAAAGAAACATAAATAAAGTTATCTAAAAAACAAAATAGAAGTCAAGAATGATGTGGATAACGAAAATGTACAACATGAACATTGAATTCATATGTTTTTTATTTGTGTGCTTATTTTTTATATTTTATTTTGATGTTTTAAGCTTCAAACATCGGTAATTGAAAGTTAAAATCTAAGGTGAAAATATATTTTTAAAAATTTTAATGCAAATATATATTTTCATAAGAAAATTAACGCAAATATTGCAATTAAAAATTAACCAAACTTCTGATAATAACAATATTTTTACTTTATCAGTAAGTATTGTTGTTTTAATTATTTGCTTAACTTTTTAACGTTATGATATGTGAATATTCACAATTTATTTGCAATGTTTCACATAAAACTGTTTTCAGTTCACAAATTAATTTGTTGAGAAATTGATCTAATAACAAAAAAACAATACTTATTGATAAGTTTACAATACAATTCCTATCATATATGTTACTTTAAAAATTTTGAGGGATAAATTATGAAGAAAAAAAGAAAGAAGAAAATGTCAAAGCAAATTTTATTGAGATTAAAGTTCCAGTGGGCTCAATTTTCTTTAAAAAAAAAAAAAAAAAGTGCAAGGCAGCTCCATGGTCGTGACTAAATATTAAGGTACCAGAATATATATATATATATATATATATATTTATATTTATATATTTATATCTAGTTCTTTTAAAGAAAACTATTGGAGACACGAGTCTTAGAGATGTGGTATTTTAATGTGAAACAATAGAGTATCATCAATAGAATGCTAAAAAATTGTGTTAATGGTGAAATTTAACATTTGGTGAAACAAGTGATCTCTATTGGAGTGTTATATTTGATATCAAATTTATCATATGCTAAAATTTTATGATAAATTTATCACAAGATATAGCCAATACCAAATTCAACCTCTGATTTTTATTGATTGTTAGCTTGACTATTATCGTTACAATATTTTTATAATTTATTTAAATACCAAATGCTCACTTTTATAAGTTTTAAAGCACAATAATAATAATATAAAATATAAATAGCATTTAAAATATGATAATAAATTTTCACACTTTTTTTAATATTAAATATGACATTGGTATAGACTAATACATTGGAGATGGTCTTAATAATATCGAATTCATAATTGTAGATGATCATTTTTCCTAATAGTTATGTATAAGAAGAAATAAATTGAATATATAAAATAAAGCATATAGATTTTTTTTTTGTGCTGAAGAAAACACACAGAAATTTAGTTAATAGGTTTTATCACTATTAATATCTACTTAATTGTAGAAAATTACATCACAAAATTATTGAGAAAATTTTTGCATTAGGATAGTTAATAAATGTCTTTATAATGTTCATTTTGACAAAATAATTTATTGAAAGATAATAATGGTCTTTACAATATTGAAAAATGAAAACATTCTATTAGAGTGTGCAGTATATTTTATTAGAATACTCCGGCGATCCTTATTGACAGTTAGAGCTGGAGACATCCAATCATCCATGTTGAAAACTCAGAATATTCTCGTAAAGTATCCAATATATTCTATTAGAATATTTTGATTGGCACACGGTCAACGCCGAAAACCAATACAATTTATATGGTATTATAGTAGATTTTCTAAGTAATAAGGACAATTTGAACAAAATAGGATTGGTTGACATTTGATTCTGTAAAACATGTTAGGTTGAACTTTGATCAGAATTATTTTATGTCATATTAGTCAAGTGTTAAAAGTTTGTTATCATGCTGTTAAGGAGATCTTCAAATTTATGTAATTTAGGTGCTTTTCCTTTATTAAATTAGTTCAAATAAAGTAATATTGATTGTTTTATTGTTTTGTAAAGTTTCAACGAAAAGTTTTAAAATTTTTTTAGAATATTTTTTTAAATATCATTCAATATTAATATTTTCATCGATATTATTTGTAATTCAAAAAGCTCAATTATTCCATAAACGTTAGCGTTTTCAGCCTTGATTGGTCAGCATTTGTTTTTTTAACTCACAATTGTATTGTATCTAATTTCATTATAGTTTATATTAATTAAGTGACATTGTCGCAACTCAAATCGACAAACTGCAAACTTTAAATATTTTCTCTTCATTTTAGATTTAGCAAAATGAACTGTTGCGAATTAATTAATTCAATTATATTAATGGCTATTAAATTTCTCTTAAACCCAACTAGTCACATATCCTAGTTTTGGGGCATGATAGAGTCTACTTATTTATTTTATTATGAGTAAGAAAGTCAAGGTTGAAACAGGATATGCTTTGGACAGAATTAGGAAATCACGAAGTGAGAATTTATTTTTGAAAACTAAAAATTAGTATGAGAAGTAGTAAACATGGATAATGCACCACTAAAGCGAGGCTTACCCCTTACCATGAAATGAAATGAAATAGTCACCTACCTTTTTAAACACACCTCTTTCTTTCTTAGCTTTCGTTTGGTGTAACAGTTTGAGTTGATTGATTATTTAAAAATTAGTTATAATTTTTGTTAACTTTTTAAAAAAAAAAAAACAAAAACTGAGATGAAAAATTTGAGTTTAAGATGTTTTACTAAACGAAACATTAAAATTTTAAAAACATTTTATCTCTTATATCATAATTACCGTAAAAGAACCAGAGCAATACAATATGCCTTGATCAACTTTTATTTTATTTTATTTTCTAGTACAATGTACTTCTTTTCATTAGTTGTAATCGGTAACGTCTCCTCGAAGATGACAACACCATATATGTATTTAAATAGTTAGGATACCACAGTCAGGAGACGCAATAAATTTCAATATAATTATAAACGAGACTTTATAAAAAGTTTTAATTAATATATTGCTGACATCATTGTCTTAGTTATATTGTTATTTGTTAAACTACATTGTATGAAATTTTAACAGAAACAAATCAAATATTCTCAAATTGTTGAATTAAATTCGAAATGAAAAGACACCTTCTTTTAATTCACAAGTTCAAAAATTCACATCACACAAAATAATTAGACAAATTTTATCAATATTAAATTAAGCTTCTGTTTAGTAAGTCAGTTAAAAATGAAAATTTTAAATTTGAGTTGATTGATTTTTTAAAAATTAGTTAAAAATTTTATTGATTTTTTAAAAAATAAAATAAAAATTAAAATGAAAAATTGTAATTTAATTGAAATTAAACTTTAATACCAAAAATAACCTAAAAGGAATTCTAACAAAACAACCAAATGTTTTTAGAGCGTTTTGGTGTGAAATTCAAATACAAATAAAAAACAAAAAAAGAAAAGAAAAAAAATATACCATTTTCAGATGCTAGGATGGGAGGGCTCACAAAGTGGGGGGAAAAAAAAATGAAATGCATGGAGAGAGAATAGATATCCTATATCCTCAAAAAAAAAAAAAAAAAAAAAAAAAAAAAAAAAAACCACGCCCAAACAGAGACAAAATAGGGGCAGTGGCACACCGAGTAAATTGCGGGAGAAATGAGGGTCAAATTCGGGACAAAAAGAGAGTCTTTTTCTTACTCTACGTGGTAATGCTTCATGGCTAAGTTGGCAACCTCTAAACTAGGACCTTCCCAAAACCAGAACGTACTTGGAAAATTTTTCTCTGCTTCAACTAGGGCAGTGAGACCACACTCCCTCTCTCTCTCTCTCTCTAGAAACTTCTTCTTCGATTTCTCCTATGAAGTGAGAGAGAGCGACCATGGGGGTCTCCTTCAAGGTCTCGAGAATGGGGACGCGGTACAAGCCGAAGCCGCCTGTGATCGAGGACGACGGCGACGACGACGATAATGGCTCGCTTGAGTCTCAGAGGAGAGCCATTGAGGTTCTGGATTTTGATCGCTTTTTGTTAGCCCTAAGTTTGTGTTCCTCTATTTCCTAGTGTTTGATCCATGGATTTTTTGTTTCTCGAGCTTTTTCGTGTTTGGATTTCACCTCTTTCTTTCTTTCTTTTTTTTTTTTTTTTTTAAACTAGATTTTTTAGGGCTTTTTTGGTGAAATTTTTATTTATTTTTAATTCAATGTGAAATAAAAGGTGAAGAGCTTTTCAAGATGTTGGCTAAGAGGATCCTGAAAAATTTTTTTTTGGGAAATTTTTTTTTTGTTTAAAATCAGTGTTACCAAGCAATGCCTAATGGGTTTTGTTTTGTAAATGGAATTGGAGATTTCATACTCGAATTTGAGAGGTATTTGGTGATTTTCGGTAAATTTTTATTTATTTATTTTTCAATTTTGAGTACAGTTTTTTGATTACTTAGGTTACAAGTATGGGTTTTCATATTTGGGGCTAGCTTTATTGGATTGTTTAATCGTTGACTTGGGTTGAAAATTGGTTTGACTTGGCGAGCTTCACTATGTGTGGGTTTGCTTTTTTAATTATTGTTTTTGTGGGGATTGGACACGTCGAAGTGCCATTTTTTCTCGAATTTTGCAATTTTTTTTCTTTATATCTTCCATTTTCGGTGGTCCCCTCAAATGGGGTTTCAATGGTTCTGAAGAATTTTCATATTAATATTTGTTTAGGTGGATTTTCATGCCTTTTGAAGAATTGTTTATAATATATATGTGATGTGTTGATGTTAAGACTGGGAAAATCAAGGGCTATTGGTTTAAGCTCATGAAGCGTGGAGTTTGTTGAGTTGATGTTCAATTCTTATCATTTTGTTACTATTGTCCTTTTGAGGTCTTGGATTGTTCTTATTGAATGTTAAGGAATTAGGATAGCGTGAGTGTTTGTGGGTCCAAGGTGTGAGCGTGACACATTTGTGTCTCTTTGAGGGGAATTGGGTTCTTAACTTTATTGCTTTTTGAGAAAATAAAAGGAATAAAGCCACCCAATAATTAGTTTTCAGAAAATTTTATGTTTATAGAATCCCAACAGCCAAAAATTTAGCATATAATTTTGATTTAATGAAATAGCTTTCACTTGAATTAGCAGTTTAATTATTTCATTTTGAAAACTCACTTTGAAAAAAATAAAATAAAATTAAAACATTACCCCAGATTATGATTTTCTAAAATAATTGACTTTAGATGGCACATTAGATGGGGGAAAAAGATGCATCCTGATTTTCTTTTGTTGCACCAAATTAAAAATGAATTGTTTTGTTCTCTCTTAGAAGGCCGAGGCATTTTGGTTGTTACAATGTACCCAAATGCCATTTAAACTAGGAGCATTTACCCATTGCAATCGAGCACGTAATGCAATAGGTGATATTGATAGAATCATAATATTTAATTCGTTATTTTCCACCATCTCTGAAAGTGCTTCTACTTTCATTAGGATAAAGTGTTTTATAAAGCCTTTATCTCTTACATATAGTTTAATATCTTTCAATTCTTTTTTTCTAATTATTGTATGTGCTACGGACACGCTGAAAAAAGTTTGTCGCGAGTAACATATTTGATTATTCGGGCACACTTGTGTTCAATGATCAAGCTGTTTGGTGTAGGGAAAATTAGCTGAGATTGACAAGGTTTCCGATTTTTCAAATGCTTTGGCCAAACCTCGACAAGAGTACTCAACTTCAGATGGTAATCAATGGCATTGTTGTTATAGAACTGTTAATGTGTTGAGAAGTGACTCATGTTCACACTGTGCTCTTTGCAGACATTGAGGTGTCCTTTTCATTGAATCTATTTCCTACAGGCTTTTCTGTTGGAAACGGGTCTGAGGTTAGATATCGTACAGCAGAAATATTCAAAATCTACAAATTTATATATGTGTGTGTGTTTTTTTCAATTTACTCTTTTTATTGATTATTGGTTATTGGATTTTTCCTTGATGAGCTTGCAGTTATTCAATAATGTACCAGAACATTTGTATCCATATGATAGGTCATCGGAGACACTTATCTCTGTAAGTCTGTTTACGTGTTTTAAGCATGATGTATATTTGATTGTTTTGTTGGTTTCCATTTGTTATTATTTCTCAGGAACTTATTTTTTCCATGGATCTATCAAATGATAATAATAAGATATTTTGAAGCTTTTAAGTCCAACGTTTTTTCTAGCTGGTTTCTTATCAACTAGCATTGTGAGTTAGATGTACCTTATAAAATTAAAAAAACAAAAAAAACAAAGCATGAGGAACAAACAGGGGAGGACGGAAGGAGTGCTTCCTTTCTCAATTATCTAATTTAGCTTTCAAAACAAAAAATAAATTTTTGAAAGATCAACCTTTGTAAGAAAACGAGTACTTTTTAATTAGTTATTATTGTAGGGGAAGAAAGAGTCATTGTTGCTAAAACTCATGACCAGTGAGGGGGATTCTCATTACTTTTACTACTGAATGGACATTAACGAAGTGCGACTTTTGAAGCACTAGCCTTTAGTTTTTGTTGGCTCAATATGTTATTTAGGCTACAAGTCTTCAGCAGTGGTTCTCTGTAGTTTAATTAGCCTCCTCCCCTTCGGGTTCATTTAGGGTGACAAGGGTGTCAACTTTTTAGCTACACTCTAAATGAGATGCCCACTATAAATGTTGCCTGTTACTGTTGAACATGGAAACCTGTTTAAGAATTAAGGGTTGCTGTTTTTTTTTTTTTTTTTTGAACGACTACAAGACAAATCTATGTATATGCTGTGATTATTTAAATAATTGCTTATACCTATGTTGTGTTTATTTAAATGTTGCCTCTGTACTCGTTAGTTAATGGCAGTCCCCTCCCTTCCCCACTTCTTACATTTTTTCCTTTCCTGTTATTTATTTGCATTAGGCAATTGAATATGGTTGGCTACCTGGAGTTGCATTGGACGATTTACCCTTCAAATATGTTAATGGATCCATTCTATGTCAGGTGAGATACTCGCTGTTATTTCATATGGTTGTTTTGCGTTACTCGGAGACTGATTCATATGTTTCTATATATAGATAAGTAATTTTTATATTAATATCATAATAATATTATTGGTGGTGACGACGTTGTTTTATTTGAGGAGCAAAAGGTAAATAAGATTGCGTTTGTCAATGGAGAATAAAAAGCCATCTATTGAAATGTATGAACTCTTCTAAGTATTCATCCTTTAGTAGAATGAGAATTTACATAAATTCACTTGCTCAGGAAGTTTGAATAAAATCTCATAACTAAGCTTGCGTTTGGTTCGTCGGTTTGAGATGAAATTTTTAAGTTGGAGTTGGTTGACTTTTCAAAAGGTAGTTATAAATTTTGTTGACTTTTTAGAAAAAAATTGAGATGAAAAGTATAGTTTATAAACCTGAATGCCAAAGTGTAAGAAATTTACACATGGCCTACCTTTAAATAGTATTTTACTATTGAGAAACAGTTTTCTTCAACGTGATTCATTTTGCTGTGAGATTTTGGATAACTCATGCAACTTGTTTTGTTATTTATGCCAACCAATAAAGATGCTTTCCTTGCAGATTCGAGATTATCGCAATTGTTTGTTCCATAAAGGAGGTACTCATTCTACTCAAAACATTCCTGTTGTTCATAGAGTGCTCCTAAAGATGTGTATGGAAAATGTTGTCAAGGATATCTTGTCAATTTCAGATGATTCTTGGACCTACAAGGATCACTTGGTCAGTAAACTTTAGTTATGAGCAATTTGAAGGACCTTAGCTTCATCTCCATTATAAAGCTCCGATCTTATATTCATGTCCTTGTACAGGAGTTTGAATCCCGCATTCTCAAGGTTTTGCAACCTGATCTTTATCTGAATCCACAGCCACTGCCGTACAACCATTATAGAGAACCCCTAGCAAAGAAGGTCTGACTTTTTTTATAGCATTGTTTTGTTCTTTAAGAAGTTCTGATGGTATGACTTATATATTACAACTGTCCACTCTAATTATAATCATGGCCAGATCATTGTGACTGTTGGATAAAAGAAAACATTATGGATTTAAATTTTTATTGACATCATCTGATTTTTTGTCTTTTCTTTGGTTTCCAACAACAAAGTTTGTACTGGTTTCTTTAGTAGCATCATGGCTTGCTGTATTTACTTATTAAAACCATTTTGAGTATCTATTTCTTTTCTTTTCTTTTTTTTGATCCAGAGTTGCTCTCAGGTTACAATTTCGCATTGACAGATTAATGAATCATGTAGTTTTAGCATGTGTTCACTCTTCGATCTTTTTTTTCACTGGGTAATTTTTTGAGGTCTTTGACAGATCAACTTGGAAATTTCATGGAGTTGGGAGCAGAGAGAGCAGCAGAATGCACGAGCTTCTAATCAGGTCTTCAATAGCTCATGTCATGTTACTGAATTGCCCAGCAATTCTGCTGGACAGAATCCCAACTTGCCAGGTCTTGTGCATCAGGACAAGGTAGTTATGTTGGCCAAGGAAAGTACTCCAACTGCAGATCTTAATCAAGGAAACAACCTGCTAAAACAGACAATCTCTGATTCCAATGCATTGACATCACAGCCAAGCTGTCAGAATGGAGAGAACAGAGACCCTTCTGCTTTGACAGAGCTGCCCCCACCCAATGTTTTTACCTTGGAAAGAAGTTCAAATAAGTGCACTAACGAGTTGACGCCTAGTTCATCAAAGCTCAGTGTCAAGGAAAGATGTGTAAAACAAGCAATTCAAAGCTCCCTTCTTGAGAAACTGAGGATAGAGCCCGTAAATTGTTCTTTCCAGCAGTTTCCTGGAAAAAGAAGTGAATTCAGTGCTCCAGTTCAGCTACAGTGGAAGGATACTTTGTTGCCTCAGCATATTGAAGCTGAAGGAGCTCTTCAGGAAATATTACAGGGAAAAGCTTGTCACTCGCAGTTCATTAAAAATTGTCAGCCTGCAAATCGTGAAGCTATCACAATAAATTCACAGGTTGGATCAGCTACTTCTACCATAAAGCTCGAGCCTGCTGAAGCTTGTTACCTCAGTTCAGAATTTTGGAGTATACAGGATAAATCTGTTGGTAAAGACAGGAGATTTAATCGATCTGATGGTCTCCAATCGCAAGGCAAACAGTCAACACATTTGATAAAGACCAACAACCCTCTTTTGAATACATTGCCGAACCACATCATGCAGCCTGTCGACAAGCAGTTGAAAAGGGGAAATGCTGCCAGTAAAAGGAAAAGTTTGGTGCATCCTGAGTTACGACATGATGAAAGTGCGCTGGCAAGTTCTCAAAACGTTGATTCATTGCAAGTAGAAGCATCAGCTCCTTCCAGGCAGAGAACAAATCCTCCTAAAGGCTTTGGTGGATATGCAGTTGGTTCGAGCGTTAAAATGAGTAATTTCAACATGGTCAATGCAAAGAGTTGTTTAGAGGGGAATCATCTTCTATCCCAGCCTTTAGAAATTAAGAGTGATGCTGTCCTGGAGAGGCTACAAAAGATAGGGGGAGTGACTCAGAGGTACTGTAACACTAAAAGTCATTGTTGTCTTGTTGTTACCTTTCTGGTTGTAATGAGTGATTTTTTGTTCAATATGTTCAGGTACGAATTATCTAAGAAGCGCAAACTGGATCCGGATTTCGAGAGGAAACCATTTTCTGTTGCAATTCCCAGGGTTGCCTACCACCTTGCAAATTGTGAGGATAGTGTAAGGTCAGAAGAGATGGCGACGGATAAAGTTTCTTTGTCCAAGCCCTCTGTGGATAGAAATAGCACGTGTAATTCTAGGACATTGCTGTTTATACAAAATCCGTCTTCATTCTATCAAGGTGCGGGCTTGATTCTGTCAATTTCTTGCCTTAGATGCTACGTTTCTTCACCTGACAGTAGTTTTCTCCTACCAGCAGATAATAGAGTGGATCAGGTGAGAGTTGTCCTAGAACAAAAGCTTGACAAGGACACCGTCGAAGCAAATATTGTGTATGGAGGTGAAGATGAGACTAGATCCACCGTTTATTCCATACTGCCAGCCTTTCCTACTGTCGTAAGTTATCAATAGCAATTACCAAGTTTTTCCTTCGTCCCTTTCTCGGCTCATGCATTATATTTTATTCTGTTAAGAGTAGTAGGAATTGCCTTTTAAAAAAAAAAAAAAAACTTTTATGCAAGTGATTCGTAGCTCATTTGCATATCTCATAGCTAACTAATGAGCCTGTTTGAAAAATAAAATAAAAATAAAAATAAAACCTAACTATTGAGATAACTCTTGTTTGCTATTTTGGCATTCCGTCCTTTATTTCTTCATAGCTTTTCTGATGTTACGGGAAAATTCTTAGCTTTTGCATGTTCTCTCAGTTTGTCGCTTGATTATGATATTTCTCTCTTTCAACTTGGCCCAATTTCTCGTGTGGCATAATTTTTCAACTATCCTTTTGCTATGTGGTTTTTAATTTTCTGGAAAAACGTTATTTCTGTGAACATGTTTACAAATTAGCTCGGAATTTTATCAGTGGTTTACCATATGCTCAAAAGTTGTTTGACATTCTTTTTTGTATTGTTGCCGGTTTGTGATTAACGAGTTTTGTAAAGAACAAGGACAAAGGAAAAGAGATCCACTTTTACATTTTAGAATTCTGGATGCTTTGTAAAGGAGGCATCAACTTATTCTTGTTTTGCATGGTTTAGTTTCAGGAAAAACTTAACTTATAATCTGTTTGCACCTTAATGCAGTGCTCGGTTTATTTATTCTGACATTTGTGCATATTCATTTTTGGCAGCATGCTGCGGACCTCTTTGCTTCCCAGTTCATTTCTGTGGTAGGTCCATTGAATATGTGATTTTTTTGTGAATTTTTGGCTTTGGACAATTTTTCTAAGTTCGTTTCCTTCTTTCTATATATAAGATGGCTCGTGAAGGATACAACCTATATAGTGATATAGTGAGGCCTATGCCGGCCAACATTGGATGTAGCTCAAGCGTTCGACAGCTGAGCGGTACTGCCCATCAATCATCTGTAAGATTTGGGCTTTCTCCATCCTCATCGAGCCCGGGGTTGACTCGCCACATGCTCAGTCTCGTGCCTGGAAACATGTCAGCTCACAACTCCAGGCAACTACCATTGAAGAAAACTTCCACTGCGGCAAATTTACTCCCTCCTGGAATTATACATTCATCATCTCTTGAGCACACAAGGGACTGTCTACCCGACTCACTGCTTGACATTGCCTCGCAATTCAGTTCCATGCCACTGGAAATGAGCGAGATATTTAGTAGACATGTCCATTTACAAGAGCAGGTACAGCAAAGAGTCACTCAGCAAAAGCAACTTCGTCTGAGGAAGGGAGGGTGTAATGTGACCCCAGGTGGTTCAGGCACGCTTCAACTCGGAAATGGAATCCAGGGCCTCGGGAATTTCAGTCTTGCTTCCTTTGATAGTGTGACAGGCAATGACATGGCTTCCAGACCTATGATATCAGGACATATGGCTTTGACTGAAAATAGATGCCCCGAAAACAGTCGGTCCATCAATGCATTGGGTGTAAATGACAGTAAGCATCTTGAAATTCCTACTTCGAAATTTTTGGCTGCAATATCCGCCAAGGTGAGGGCAACAGAGGGTCAATGGAGAGGCTTGGCAAGTGGAGTTCCAATCCAAAGAAGTGATGTTTTGGCGCCTATGAACACGCCAAAAATGCCATCGACCTTGAGCAGCCAGCAGCTACACCAACTACAGATATATCAGCCTCAGCAGGAAATGCAGCGACCATATCCATTTATGCTGCAGCAACAGGATATGAGATTGTCGGTCCAGAACCGAGGATCGGTCAACTTGGCGAAGAAAATGCGTTCATCTCTGGGTCAAGTTGACCCACAACAATACGCTCGACAGCATCAAATCAATCACCAAGAACCAAACCCTGGATCAATGTCAATCGTGCTGGCAGAGATGGAGAACAGCAATGTTTCGGGGTTTCATGGAATAGTGGAGAGCAGCCAGGGATGGAAGTAGCAGAACATAGACTCTAATGTAAAGCTTTTTGGGTGGGCAAAGGGATGAGGTAAATACCAAACTTAGGAGGTAGTGGTTAAATAGCCCTTTTTGGTTTAGATATTTTGTCAGCATTTATCAAAAAAAAAAAAAAATGTTTTTTTTGGTCTTTCTTGTGCTCAGCTTTACATGCCACGCAGTGTTGCTTCTTAAAAAGCCAAGAATGGTGTGTAAATGTTTGTAGCATTTTGCTACCAATCCCATGTAAATGACCCAATGGTTAGCTTTGATGATATTATTGCGTGACCAAAAACAATTATGCAAGTTAACATCCAAAACTTTAGAAAAAGAACTCACATGCGTACCATTCTTATTTTAACACAAGTTAGATGAGTTCAGATCTGTTGTCTATCTGTCTCATTGTCATGTTCCTTTGGCTGTCCTTCCAATTAAATTTTGAAATCTAAGTAAATTAATTGAGTATTTATTTCCTATTTATTTGTTCATCTAAGTGAACCACACATCTTGGATCTGACAAGATTGTTAAATTTAAATGACATGTCAAACAATAGAGGGGCAACTAAGGGGACAATAGATTTGGATTCGTTAGTAGGGAATAGATCTCCGCATTTTTATCTATGCAAGGATGGTTATTGCTCCATAAAAAAAACAAATGATAATGTATTCCGCGATTTGGGTTACTTATGAAAAGGAAGATCAAAAAGTTAAGAGCATTTAACCATATGTTTGGTAGGAAGTCAAGAGTTCAAATCATAGATGGATTTAGAAACGTGGGGAATGTGATGAATCATGAATGGAGAGTTTTGTTATAATCTTTCACGTTGTTTGCTAGGAGTAAATTGAAAGGATGAAAAATAGTTATTTGCTTCATAAGCATGTTGTCTATCATGCTACGTCTACATAATATCTTGTTGGCAAAGTTAGTCCTTTTATTAGTTTGCATTGATGAATTTGTCCTCTACTTTCAGATCATCCTCCAGCAAAAAAACACTAGGGAAATAATTGTGTGAGGGATTTTCAATTGTTCAAAGATTGTGATTTCAATCATTTATTTTTAAGTTGCGTGTTTTTTTTTTTTTTTTTCACTTAAAATATAAAATATTGGCGCATAAGAAAGGTATAGATGTGGCACTAAAGGCATGTTTGGTACACTAACTTACATTTAGGATTTTTTTTTTGGCTAAAAAAAGGATATGGTGGTGGTCTCATCATTTTCCTTTTCTAAGTTCACGCAGGTAGGGACACTCTTCTTAATTGACTGGGGATTCGAACCTCCGACCTCCCGATTGGTGAGATCCTAAGGTTGTCTTCCTTGCCCACTTACATTTAGGATTGGATTAGGTTATTCTTGTTGGTGTCAAGTTTATGATTGGCTAACTAATTTGGTGAAAGATAATAGTCCAATCTCTATGGGATCCATTTCACATGGGTTAAGTCTAATTCCATAAAAATTCTTATTAAAAAAGTCTCATTCCATTAAAAGTTATTTTTTAATTTAATATATCGGATAATTACCAAAATTTCAACATGTTTTAGCAAAATGTGGATTTCATCCGACCTTTAATAATGGGGGATAGGAAATTATTGACTTCTAATTGATTTTGGCGTGGAGCAGGGGAACACTCCCTATTTCGTTCCTGTCCTGACATACATTAAAAAAAAATTATATAAATCAATTATTTTTAACATGTATTTTAGTATAAATTATAACCATTAATATTGTTTTCTACGTACATTTGTTGGTATCTGACTTTTTCTGTTATTGAACTGAAATTGAATTTATATAATTTCCTAATAGAGTTGAATTTATAATAAATTTCAACTTATTTTTTGTTAATACCTTATTGAAATTTTTTTTTTTTGGTTGATGATGGATATTTTGATATGGAACTACGGATTGAAATGGATATGAAAAATTCATCTCTTTGTGAAGCACTCTCCAACCTAAACCTATATCGATATTTAGTTCATATGTCCTCTTATTTATGTCTCATTCATATCCCTTTAATAATAACATGACACCTGCATAACTAACATGATTTTTTAATTTATGTGATATGATATTGTAGTTAAATATATATTTTTAATTAATATATCATGATATTATCAGAGAGATATGAAAGAGATATGAATAAAGGGATTCAGGAGTTTGGATCCGGGTGACTCTTTGCGAGACCATTGGACTAGGCAGTTGCTCTCGGCTGCGACACGTCTCTCACGGATCTGAGTTATAGCAACCTTGCCCTGGGGCCCTTAGGCCCTACCATTGCTCCTGTCGATGAAGCGATCCTTGCAGGAGTGGAGTGGGTCCCTGGCGAGACTCCTTGGGCCTCGCCCTGCGAACGGTGGCAGCAGTGGCCCTTGCTGGTCTTGGGAGAGATGACCCCAAACTACTTTTCCATTTTGACCTTTTCAATTTTTCTTTTTATTTTTTTTCCAATTATTTAATCAATAATATTTTATGAACAATTTTTTTTTAGAAAAGTATTTTAATAACATATATTTTTTTTTTGGTAAATAATGTCTTAATAACAGTTTTTTGGTAAATAAAAAAAAGATCTGGGGGTGATCTCATTATTTCTAGATTTTCAGTCCCACAGTTAGGAACCCATTTCCCTAGGTATTTTCAGCCCCACAGTTAGGAACCCAGAGACATGTCTTTTATACTAGTTTTTCTCAGTCGTCCACCCCGGACTTACCCTGCTATCACCAAATCATACTTCAACAGTCGAAACTGGAACGAAACCTAAGGGGAGGCAATGAGAATTGAACCCAAATGGACGAAGGGAAGAAATCTAGCAAAAGAACCCACCCTTTTGCTAACTCATCCACTCTTGTGAGTGTTAGTGTCTTGATAACAGTTGTGTCTTTTTGTTTTCACTCTTTTGAGGTTCTGATGTAAAAGATGATTTTTTTTTAATGTATATAACACCAAATTTAGCTAAAGTATTGATTATGCGTTATATGTAAAAAACCAATTAACAATTTATAGGAAAAAGTTAATTTTTTAAAATAAATCTTGTATTTATACGTGAAGGGAAAAAAAACATAAAATAATACCAAATATGACCAAATCATTTATAATTTTTATATAATATAATGAACCAAGCGCCATTTGAAGAAGTTATGATTGCTTAACTTTGTGAGCTGCATATCATTTGCTAATGTATTAGGCTCTCTAAAAAATTAAACTGATTTAATAAAACACGACGTCGGCGTATGGGGCTCTCGATCATCTGACACTTTCTTAATCACGCTCAAATAATATAAGTTATGACCGTTCACTCTTCCTCGCACTTTTAACTCTTTATCGCACAAAAGTAATCTAAGAGAGTTATGATCGCTTAACTTTATGGGGCACATATCATTTACTTATATTTGGCTCAATACGACCTATGGGGCTCTTTATCGTATGAGGCTTTCTTAATCACGTCCAAATAATACAAATTATGACCGCTCACTCTTCCTGATTTTTTTTTTTGTTTTTGCTTTTGATCGCAACTAGACTATTGAGTGTCATTCTATATATACTTTTTAAAAAGAAAGAAGTAAAAAAACCTAACTGGTTTAATAAAATAATTAAAATTTTTTTAAAAATTAGATTCGTTTGAATGAAGTTTGTGTTCTTTTTGGTAGATATATTTTAATGAAGTTTTTTTTTTTTGGTGGAATATATTTTAATGAAGTTGGACTTAAAGAGAAGTTACTTTAAAGAGTTGGAATAGTTGTCACATCTTTTTTCCCCAAAGACGCCCTCTTAACACAAATAGGGCAAATAATGCCGTCAAAATACGTTGTCTGATTACTGAACTTATGTGCATCAACAAATTTTATATAATGAAATAAAGCAAACGTAATCAATTTACCAAAAAAAAAAAAAAAAAAAAAACGCAATCTAAATGAGTTTGTGGGTCGCATATCCTTTATTTATGCTTGGCTCAATGCGACGTATGAGTCTCTCTATCATAAGAGGCTTTTTTAATCATGTCCAAATAACACAAGTTATGATTGCTCACTGTTCCCCGCACTTATTATTTTCTATCACACAAACGTTATCTGAAAGAGTTACGATCGTTCAACTTTGTGGGCCGCATATCATTTGTTTATATTTGACTCAATGCGGAATTTGAGGCTTTATATTATGAGACTTTCTTAATCACACTCAAATAATATAAATTATGATTACTCATTCTTCCCCGCATTGTTTACTTTCTATCGCAACTAGACTATTTAGCCCAAAGAAAAAACAAATGTACATCTTTACACACATGTTTGTGTGGGAGTGCCATTCTCTCTCCTTTTTCTCTTTTACGGAAAAAAAAAATAATAACCTAGCTGATTTTACGAAACAATTAAACTTAGGTTTTTTTTTTAATGAATCTTTTATTTTTTTTTTTGGTAGATTAATTTTGATGAAGTTGGACTTAAAGAGAAGTTACTTTAAAGAGTTGGATTAGGGCAAAAATTGCCGTCAAAATACGTTGTCTGATCATGTGCATTAACAAATGGACGTAAAAATTCATCCCCCAAAAAAGAGAGAGAGAAAAAAAAAAAAAAACCAAAGCAACGTAACAAACTTTTGCTCTGCCACGTCACTCATTCACTTCTTACACGTGGACATTGTCAGCTTCTGATAGAAAAAAAATAATAATAAAATATAACATCGGATAAGTCTCAGCCCACCACGTCAGAAGCGATTTTCTAACAGAACCGAATCTACATCCTCCACGACATCACCTTGCCACGTATCAGTGGGGCCCACATTCCACGTAGACCAATCAGCCAAACAAAATCAACAAACCCAAACCCTAACCTGTGTTTGCCTTCTCATTCTCCTTACGTTCTTCTTCTTCGTTGTCCTTGTTCTGAAGCCCTAAATTCCGACGATTCTAGAAGCTTCTTCTTGATCGCCATGGCAATGTCCGGTGGGGGAGTCGGCAACGGCAACGGGAACGGGAACGGGAACGGGAACGGCATGGTGTCGGGGAGCTTCGGACGGGTGGCGACGAGCAAGCTGAGGCTGAACCCTGACAGGGATCACAAGCCGGAGAACTACGATGACCTCCAGCTCGATTTCAGCCCTCTGCTCTTCAAGTCGCTCGAGCAGTACCTCCCTCCGCCAATGCTCGGCGTCACCCGCGACTCCAAGCTCCACTACATGAGGGACATTCTCCTCCGTTACGCTCCCGAGGGCGAGCGCACTCGCGTGAGTCTCTTCTTTTTTTCTTTTTAAATTGTTTTTGTTTGGTTTTGTCTGTTTGGATGCCGAGAAAATGAGGGAAAGGAGATAGAGGAGAACCGGACGTGAAATCAAAGTCCTCCGTTTCCTTTTGTCATTTTTGTTCTCTCTCTCGGAGACAGAGATTAAAAAAAAAAAAAAAAAAACTTTTTCAATAGGTGTGAGGCATTTGGTAACGAATGTATTGTTATTTGAAAAGTTTTGACTTTCGTCGTTAGGTCAAATAATATAAAATTCCAGTGAGAATTTCATTTTTTTTTTTAATCCCTTATCCTCTGTAATATTTTCAAAATGAAGAAAGTTTTGTTGATCCTAATTTTCTCATCCTTTTTCCTTTTTATTTTGTATATATGCATTTGTGTTTGGATAATAATAATAATAATTATTATAATTATTGTTGTTGTTTTTGTGATTAATCTCTATTCAAATAACAGGTTCAGAGGCATAGAGAATACAGGCAGAGGATCATGTCAAACTATCAGGTGTGTTGTTATGGACCTTATTACAGAGAACGCTCGAATTTGGTTTTATTCTATATGAAAAAGGTTTAAATTGGATTTGTGCTGATCAGAAGTTAGAAATAACTTGATAATATTGGCAATTAGGAGTTGTCATTTTCAGAAATCCTGCAACGATGTGATAGGAACTCTTTCTAAGAAAATTTGAATTGCGGCTTTTCGTGAGGAGGGTCTCCAGATATCTGGGAGTTTCGTTTTATGCTAGTGTATAACCATTGCCTCCATTTCCCTTGTCTTTGTAGCCTTTGCACAGGGAGCTTTATACAATGCAAGCTGCGGACTTCTTTGTACCTTCATTTCTCAAGGCAATTGCCGAAAATACGGTGGAGAGCTTTAGGAGTATAGTGGCTGAACTCACTCCTGGAGTTTATGCATTTGATATGCTTCGACCACAATTCTGTGAATTGTTATTAGCTGAGGTATCGTGTTTCTTCCTCTTTTCATCCTTGCATTTTTGTTTCCCCTTATATTAGTTTGCATTTTCTTATTATCAGGTTCTGATTGCCTAGGTGGATAACTTTGAAAGGTGGGTTCATGATTCGAATTTTAGAATCATGCGACCGAACACAATGAACAATTATGGTGCTGTCCTTGATGACTTTGGCATGGAGGCCATGCTTGAAAAGTTAATGAATGACTTTATACGACCTATGTCTACAGGTAATAATGATTAAGAGGTTGTTGTTATGAAAATACAGTGATATATGGAAAGACATGAACCAAGGTTTTTATTATTTCTGGTTTGGATTTTTTGTAGTTTTCTTTCCTGATGTTGGTGGATCCTCATTGGACTCGCATCATGGTTTTGTTGTTGAATATGGACTAGAGAGGGATGTCGAGCTCGGTAGGTGTTTACTTGGATTGTTAATTGAAAAAAAAAAAAAAAAAGGAAATCTTTAGTTGTTTATTTGATGCTGATGGGAGTTTAAGGGCCTATGCTGATTTACATGCAATTTATTAATATAAGTCAGCGTAAAATTTAACTTCATGTTGTCCACTCAACATGCCATAATGATTGTTCTATAATTTCCGTAGTAGATTTGGAATTTTTCCTTATTGCTTTCTTAATATATATTTTAGCACGCTGTACTAAAATTGCAAGGAACTATTGAATAGCTTTCTAACTTACATATGATTACTCAATTACAAATGAGCTTTACTACTTTTAACTGATTGTTTTGGTCAACTAGCATGGCCTCAATCATTCTTTTAATTTCTTAGTTGTTGAATTAGATTAAAGTTGCCAGCTAGTTGAGTTGTTCAAGTCCGTTTGTAATAAATCCAAGAACCTGGGATCAAATTCAGCCTTCACCAAGGTGCGGAGGGATTATCGGTAAGGGAGGGTTATTTCTTGCCGTGGAAATACCAACGAAGAAGAGTTGATGTGTTGTGATGCATGTAAAATAATAGGTTCGCTTTGATGGTTAGAATAGACGTATGTAATTTTCTTCTTTCCATTCATATTCATTGTCAGAAACTTGATTCTAGTTCTCTATTATATCCTATTTGTGCTTCATCTTAAAGCTCTCATGTAAAGTTTGGTTTTATATTCTTTTATAAAAACTTAACAGCTTTATATTTGCAGGCTTCCATGTGGATGACTCTGAAGTTACCTTGAATGTTTGTTTGGGCACTCAATTCTCTGGTGGAGAACTGTTTTTCCGAGGTGTCCGATGTGATAAACATGTCAACTCAGAGACCCAAAGAGATGTAATTTAATCTTTAAAATCAGCTTTTCCTTTATAAATGCACTTATTGATTGATGGCCTTATTTTTTGTAATTAGTTTTTAGTATGAAAAGATTAGATTCTATAATAACATCTAAATTCTTAAGGAAGTGTAGTTTTCTAGATGATATACTGACAAAATCCAGGAGAAATATATGAATTACTTCTGAGTTTTTTGTTTAAAACATTTATTTTTTTAAATGAAAAATTGTTTCTTGAGGTATTTGATGTGATAAACATTCAACTCAGAGCCTTTCTGGCTTATATTTATTTGTTAGATTAATCTTTTCAATGCACTTTTTATTGCCAAGTTTTGTTTGTTTTTGGAAGAGTTCAGGATTTTATTACAAGTCAAAAATATTGGAGACTAAATCTATGGTTTTTATATTCAAGTTCATGAGAAATTCATCACTAGCAAGTTTAATGAGTACCTAAAATCCTGAATACTGGACTATAAGTGAGTGCCATTTTCAATTACATTACGTACACAACTATACTATCCTGGGGAAATTGACATTGTCCTAATGCTTCCTTGGCAGATTAATATTAGTTAATAACTCATTTGCAATTGTTACTTTCTTTTCTGTTTTTTTCTCCAATCATATGTTTGCAGGAAGTTTTGGACTATAAGCATGTTCCGGGCCGTGCGGTTCTTCATCGGGGTCGCCATCGGCATGGTGCTAGAGCCACAATAGCAGGGCATCGAGTGAACTTGCTTTTATGGTGTAGAAGGTAGGTACCTTTTTCTCACACATTTCCTCCCTTAAGAAATGTAGAATACTATCCTTAACATTGAACTAAGAAATTGTGACCTCAGAAATTGTAATGCTACACATGTCTTATCTTTTTGTGAAGAGGACTGGCAATATAAACTATTGGTCTTATCCTTGGTTTGAATATCGGTTTATAGTGGTTCTATAAGAATGTTCAAAGGTTAGTGCTCCAGAGGGCTGCCTCGGAATAGAGTTATTCATGGTCTCCAAAAATGAGGATAGTTTCTCAAAACCATTCTGTACCAATTCGATATCTGGCAACCATACAAAGTGAACGATTCCGTGGGTGACATCGAGGAATATAGCACGTACATAATATTGAACATATTCTTTACAAATTAATAGGAAAGAAAGGTGGAAAAAGATTCACCAATCAAAAAATGGTATTTTTTACAACTGAAAATGCCGGAGCTAGCAATGATCGGATTCTTCTGTCTGGATATCCCTGTTTAATTTAGACTCTTCTAAGCTAGAGAACAGAGAAGTGAATTTGTTGTATTCCTATATATTAGGTTATCAAAATACTGAATTCCTGGAAGTGAAAAAAAAGAGGTTATGAATCGAATATCGATGATGGTGTTAGAAATATTGAGTCCTTCAGAGACAATACAATGAAATGACAACATCAAAGAACTTGAGTACTAACTGAATACTTAAAAAGTCAAGTACTAGGAGTTACAATAAACATGTGATGTTTTACTTTACACAATTTTTTGTCCATTACCCTCTTGTAGTTCGGTCTTTAGAGAACTGAAGAAATATCAGAAAGATTGTTCAAACTGGTGTGGAGAATGCAAACGTCAGAAGAAAGAACGGCAGCGTCAATCTGTTACTGCAACCAAACTGGTACGCATTTTTTTTAATCATAGTATTTTCCTACAAGATTATATATGTATTGACAAAGTATATATTTTGTGTCGGATTGATTTCTTCAGGAACTACTGAAGAGGGGAGGAAAATCTAATACTTGAGCTGATTTCAGCATCCAAAGTTTATGTTTGTGAAGTTGTACATTCGTAAGAGCCCGTCCTTGATGCTCGACACAGTTCACAGCTTTTTTTGGTCTCTTTTCGTTGCTCGAGGCTAGTTTTCCTTCTGGGAATACATGTAGTTTGGAAAGTGTTGTATGTCTCTACCGCTTATCCATCCCATAAGGAAGCTGTACATTATGATATTCTCAAGTAAATGTGATTCTGAATCTGTTTTGCAAAAATTAGTTTGATACAACTTAGCATAAATACAGCTTTAATGCCAACTATAAGATTATTCCTTGTAGCTTCTAGCAAATAAAAGTCATTTCCGGAATTAGAATGTATTCATTTCTTTATTGTCTGCCACATTTTTCTTGAATAAAAGAAAAAGCAATGGAGAATTTTATGGTCGGGAATAAATTAAAAAAAAAATAACTAAAAGGACAGTTTTGAATAATCCAATTATGTCAGAATCAGATAGATATGACGGTTTTGAACTGTATCCTATCGGTGAGATATTTCTGGAGGAAAGGAGTATAGGTTATTTCCATCATACCATGTGAAATTGACTTACATTTCCGTGTCTTGAGGGACAATGGTCTAAACTGGTCTTTGAAAGTGAAAAAAGCTATATTACTTGGAAAGTTTGAAGACAAGCATTTCACATGGACTCGGCTTTTTTGATCAGCAACGTAAAGGGGATCCAACCACTCCACTCAAAGGGAATGCTTTCATTACCAAAAAATATTCTTGAATACCTGTTGGTTTGACCTTGAGATATTTCAATTGCTTTCCACTTCGGATAAGAGAGAATGTCTTTTGGCTAAGATCAAATTATTCAATTTATTATGAAAATAAAGCCAGCTCGGTTTTCTATCCGAAGTTGTTGGTTCTCTTTTAGGAGT
The DNA here is from genome assembly GCA_038430175.1 of Ficus hirta. Lineage (NCBI taxonomy): Eukaryota > Viridiplantae > Streptophyta > Magnoliopsida > Rosales > Moraceae > Ficus > Ficus hirta. The sequence continues at coordinate 7,876,416 of CM076595.1, read as the reverse complement.
CGCGTAATCTCCTTCATGGGTTAGGTTTTGTGCTCTTTTTGCTTGGTGCTTAAATGGTGATATGCTTATTTAGTGGGAAAACTAGGACCCTTTCGGAGTATTTTAGAAATGGTTTTATATATAGAGTGATCTCAAGGAGCTCCAATTCCCATGAGATTTGCTGGTGCAAGTTTAGAAACGAGCGCCTAGGTACAGCTAAATCTGATCATTGTGTGAGTGTTTTTAGCCGAATCTAGTGAGATCCAATCCAACGAAGTTATTTTTGTTTTTGTTTTTGTTTTTTTTTTGTTTAGTGTCCACTACAAGACCATTGGTATCAAGATAGATTACCACCGGTATTAGTTAAGTCACATCTCGTAGTATCTATGTGATACAAATACAAATTAGAATGTACCAATTTTGCATTCCCAAAAAAAAAAAAAAAAAATAAACATTCTAAGGTCCCAAATTCAATCCATAATATTTAAGGACATGCATGGCATTTTTCAATTGCCTCAAAACCCCTAAAGTGTAAATGTATCACTCTGATTGAGGGATCAAATTGCCTTTTACGGATTCAAGTTTGGAAGAGTTGTGCTCAGAAAGAGTATGTGCTCGGATGAGTTGTGCTCAAACGAATTGTGGTTGAGAAGTGTACGTGCTCGGATGCATCAAAAAACACACTAAACAATTATGATCAGACTTATTGTAAGAGAGTAGAATTTAATTTTCCAAAAGAAAAAAGAGAAAAAGAGAGAGAGCTTTGAAAGTGTAATAATAGACATAGATGTTATATGAATATTGTTAAGAATACTAACTTTTTTTTTGTACAATTATTCTACTATTTATATGTCATTGGTTTTAAGATATTTGAAACCTCTATTTCTCTCCATGCATGTATATATTTTCCAATCAACGGTTGCACTTTGTTTCGACTATTTTTTTTTCTTTTGCTAGTAACATTAAACTAATAATTATGAACATTTGTAACTCAAAAATTGCAAAAGTCATGTGAATTATTGTGAACCAGAATGACCCCACCAGAATAAAGAAAAAGGGCAAAAAAGTGATGCGCTTTTTGATGTGGCTTTTATTTTTATTTTTTATTTTTTGAGAAGTTTGGATGTGGCTTTTTTGGTTACATGGTATAGAGATCGTTTTTTATTCGGTTGCTATTATCATGTCTCCTTTTGTGTCCTATCATGTGCATGTGAAAAGACATGTTTTTCACGTTTTTCTATTATTTCTACAACCGGTAGTGTCACGGTAGTAAGAGAGTCTTATATGAAGTTTTTATCTTCATTCGTTCAAAGTTCGAATCATGTAGCGGAGTCTATCGCTTGACATATACGATTTATTGATGGATTTTATAAATTTTAAACTGATAGTTATTGAAAAAAATCCAAAACCAAAACTCTTACCATCCTATATATGATTTTATAGATTCTTTAAATACCTTAAATTATGAGACGTGAAGCATTACTAATCCCTTTTTTTTTTTTTTTTTTTTTCTCTCTTCCCGCTAATAAAAAAGGTTTTTCTATATCTAATTTCCAAAGCAACTTCTAGACTCTTGATCCTTGACTGTGCTTTAATTGGTTTTTTTTTTTTTTTTTTTTGCTAATTTCGTCTTTGACTAGCTGTGGGCTACTAATCTATAAAGAAATATTTTTCTCAGTGAACCTGATTGTAATTGATTTAATTAGATTAATTAATGTTTTGGTCCAATAATTATAACATTATGTTTGTAGTCTTATCGCAGTCATTTTCCTTGTCATTATCATTATCATCAATCAAATTCTATCTGGACCCTTCTAGGAACCTTCACTTGTTTTAAATGTGTATTATTGGTCCCTTGAGAACCACTGTAATTTATGATGTGACAAATAATTCCAAGCAAATATTTCCTATAAAGAAAAATAATTATAGCGAATACAAAGCATAGAGGGGGGGGGGGCGGGGGGGGACCATTTTTTTCTTTCACACTTTCTCTGGGACATTCTAATCTTTCTATGTTGGGGTACACGTTGCTCTTTTTTTTTTTAGACATTTTTGTAATTTGGTTAATCAAAAAAAAATTGTAATTTGGTAATATATTTTATAAGTACATATATATATGTATATATATGAAATCTCCCTTGATCATATGTTATAAGACTAGCTTAATATTATATTTTAGCCTAGTTTCCAGACAGTTCTAAGAAATTAAAGAGGAATTAAGAGTTAAAATACGGTCAATTTTCGATGAGTAGTTAAAAAATATGGTTGTTGTACCTAAGAATTAGGCAACGATGTTCCCAATATGTAATATTTATGTATCTTGTATCTTTCAATCTACATTCATTTTCTATGGTTCGGTGTCCTCGTCCTAAACTTTAATAAGGAACGTGATTTAATCACGTTGGTGAAATTTAAATTAGACTGTAAACTAAATGAGGTTAAATATTATGATAATTTTTTAAGCTGCGTTTTCATAGTTATATCATAAATTATAATGTTGTATTTAATAGTGTCTAAATGGGGTTACTCCGACCCTAAAGTACTCTACATGTAGAATCATAACTTCCAAAAAGGATAGGCCAAGAGAGAATTCAACCAAACTAAAAACAAAAACAAGGGTGAATATTTTTTAGGTGGATTGGTAAGGTACTCGTCCTCCTCTTTAAGTATTTGAGTTTGAGTCATCACCATCACATTAATAAGGGACGTATATGGGCAAGAGCAGTCCATTCATGAGAGATCTATATATCACGCAGAAGACTGCATATCCTCTTCACAAGGTGATCTGAGTATGCCAGCCTCTACTCCTATAATCCTCTTTGTTTTAGCCAAAAATACAAACAAACAAAAACAAAAACAAGTGTGATGAAGAAAAATGCTTTGTTATTGAACGACTGAAGAGCAATAGAAAAGTGATTTCAGAGAGCAATAAATAAGTTGGAAAATGAAAATAAAAATAATATCTTCCTCATCCCTCAAGCCCCCATTTTCACTGTTTCATCATTTTTTTTTTTGAAAGGATTTCAGAAAGAAAAAAGAAAAAAGAAAAAAGAAAGGAGAGAAAGTGAGAGGAGGGAAAGACGTGGAGGGACGTATTAAAAATATTTTGTTATATCTATGTTTGTTTGATATATAGGAGAAGGAAGAGAAGAGAATAAATTTGGTAAGGGATATTAAATCCTTCAAAATATTTTAATTTTTTTTCTATAAGAGAGATTATTGGGGGAATTTCATACTAAAGAAAAAAAGAAAACGGGCCTCTCCCTCTACCTCTTGATGCAAAAAATAGAGAAGGAGAGAGATGTCACTTCTCTTATGATGTTTTTTCATTTTAGGAATTTAGGAGAGACTAAAATTGTGATGTTTTAAATGATTTGAACTCCCTTACTCAATCCATTTTATCCTATTTTCTCTCATACCAGACAAACATGAGTATCAAAACCCTTTCAGTACTTCTCCCTCCACCCCTCTCCCTCCTCTCGCCTTTCTCTCTTATCACATCCTGATTGTGTTTGGTAGAAAGGGGAGAAAAAAGAGCACAAAAATATATAATATATAAAATATAAGTAGTTTACTTTGTTACTAAGTGAAAAAGTAGAAAAGGTAAGCTTTTAGTAAGGCGTAAAGGTAATCTTCTAATATGATTCGCATCTAACCATCATTAATTAAAACTCCTAATAAAGAAAAGTTCTTTTACCTTGCTTTAGTGTCACATGCACACAAAATCCCTTCAGCAAAAGAAATTGTTTTACCTTGACTTTTCTCATCAATTTGTATAATAAGAAACATACATTAACCGGTTAATTAATTAACTCTTATGTGAGAGGTACTCAATATCATACTTTAAAGACCTTTAACTTTTAGCTATAATGTGGTGAATTAAGAATTACCCAAGTACTAGGACGTTTACGGCGATATAGACATTTTATATTTTACCATAAAAAAGGGTCGTTTGAGTTTCGAAAGCTCAAGGGTTGTACACTGTTTGAGTACTTTATATTTTATGTTAACCAAAGTGATAATGTTGTAATAGCATTAACGATGGAGAGGAGATAACAAGGGTTTTGGTTCTTGATTAGGACTTGTTTCATATCAACACAATATATATCTTAGCCGTCTTCACTACTAGTGTCGAAGTTAGGGTGCATTTACTTTGCATAAAAAAAGTAAGAATACAAGGAGTAATTCGTTTTTCTATCTAATTATGTGTTTACTTATAAAATCAGTTATGAGAATTTAGTAGCTATTTCATAATTATGATATAGAGAATGAGAAAAATGAATTCCCATCTCTTATACCCCTAAACGGTATTGATTCTGATTAGATTAATATATTCGTATACTCTAAATCAATAGTTTAATATCAAATGACATTTTGATAATTTATTTAACATAGTAAATTTACATTTTATATATATGGCAGTACGGTTACAAGTTAGGAATATAGACTATATATAGTAGATGATTACGAGTTGACAACAACTATTCAGAATACTATATATATATATATATATATATGTATATGTTTGTGTTATCTATTGAGAAAGGCAAAGTTTAAGCCAATTGGAAAACCATTCAATTCTTTTAATTAGGAAAAGAAAAGATAAAAGAGTGAAACAATTAAAGACTGAAAGAGAAAGCTTTAGGCTTCGTAATGCAAAGAGTAGCAGTAATTAAAAGGACCCACCAACCGAAAGAGACGCAAGGAAAATGACCCTTCATGGAAAAAAAAAAAAAAAAAAAAAAAAGACTTATTAACACATTTTTAAACGGAGCATATAGGAAAATAACTCTTCATGATAATCTTTTAAATAAATGTTTGAAGATTTCTTAATTTAAAATAAATTATAATTTTTGTAAAAATTGCTATTTGAAGGTCAATCACTGTATTTAAAAGAAATCTTCAAACATTTATTTAAAAGATTATCACAAAGAGTTATTTCCTATATGCTCCATTTAAAAATGTGTTAATGAGTCCTTTTTTTTTTTTTTTTTTTTTTGAGAATAGGTCAATCACCGTTAGATTCTATGAAAGTGATAAACCATGATGAATTATTGTAAAATCCAATATAAAAAAAAAGCCTTTTTTAAGTAATAAAAGTCCTGTTGTTTATTTGAAACCATGGCCAAATCGACCACCCTACTTAATTTTTGTTTTTAAATTGTAAATCACCTTCAAATCATATTAATTTAAACAAAAATAAGGTGATTTATTAAAAAAACAATTAATAAAGAAACTATAACTGTTAAAAATCATATAGATATATGTATATTTATTTAAAATCCAAGAAAAATGGCAATTCACATTGAAGCTGATGTTTATTATTATTGTTTTTTTTTTTTCTCTTCTTTTGCTTGTGTGAACATGTGTATTAAAAAGCTGATAATTGCACAAGAAATATATAACAATATGCAAGTTGTGGGTTTTCTTAAGACCAAAGATTGTGGCCGGCGGATACGCGTATCTTCGTGGACGGCTCAGATTCCATCATCCAAATCCCTAATTTCTTTTCCAATACATTTTCATGCTCTAATTTTCTTTTTAATAAGACTACTGACCAGCAGCGGAGATCACGGAAAATCTCTCTAATCTCTCACAAAATATATAATAATAATAATAATAATAATACAAAATGAGAAAGAGAGAAAAAGACAGTTTATGAATGTCTTTTTGATTATTATTGTCTAATCTAATCCTCTTATATCCACCGCCCAAGTCCCAACGCGTCTTTTAAATTTAATTGTGTTAATTACGTGCTCTATAATTTAGTCACTTCACATGGACTATGTTTGTTGGAAATCTTGGTGACAAATTTCCTATTCCCAAATATATATATATATATATATATTGTATTGCTTTTAATTTGATAGTCACATATTTATTGATGTTCAAATAGAACTTAAATGCCCGTCTCCTTCATTAAGAAAATTTAGCATCTGTTTAGTATTCAAGTTTAACTTAAACTAAATTATACTTTTTCAATTCAATTGTTGTCTTTTTCTAAAAAATTAACAAAATATATAACTAATTTTTGAAAAGTTAACCAACTTCAACTTAAAAATTTCATCTCCAACTAATTTACTAAATAAGGACTTAATCTTTTTGAAATAATTCTTAATTATGTCTTAATCAAGGTTAAAATTACTAGGCCTATTTAAAAAGACAAGGGGAAAAAAACAGAAGAAAATTAGGTGACAGAAGCACCCCAACTTTTTATAATGTTGACTAAGTCTATTTGTGTGGCTCAAATCTTAGCTTATATTTGGTAAAGTGGAAAAGGGAGATAAAAAGGAAATTGGAAGAATTTTGAAGAAGAAAAGAGATTTTTAGATTGTTTGATAGAGAGAAAAATGGAAAGGAAATAAGTTATAAATCTAAATGACTTACTATTTTTCAATCCTTCCAACTCCAAAAATAATAGAGGAGAGAAAAATGACAAAAAGTTGTTCATAAAATACCTCTTTTGACTTTAACCACTCCTTATCTTCTCTTCTTATTTCTATATAATTTTAAAGTACACATATTAGACCCTTTTTTTTTTTTAACACTCTCACTACAAGAATTTTCACCTTCGGAGACCAAAAAATTGGTCCCAGAAGGTCTATTTTTTGGTCACCGTTGCCTTCCGCGACCAAAAATTTTTGGTCGCCATTTGGTCCCCGAAATTTGGTCTCCGTAGGTCTCCTTCCGCCACCAAATAAAATTTGGTAGCGGTTTGGTATGTTCGGAGGCACTTATCAGGGACCAAATTAATTTGGTCCCTGAAGGTGACTTACGGGGACCAAATTTTGGTCCCCGAAAATGCTTTTTGGCCACCAAATAAAATTTGGTCGCCGTTTGTCTTCCGCGGGAATGAAATTTTTTTTCGCGCTCAACCATTAGCGATCAAAAAATAATTTGGTCTCTAAATGTCACCTACGGTGACCAAAATTTGGTCGCTGAAGGCTCTGACTTTCGGGGACCAAAATTTGGTCGCCGAAACTACTCTTCAGGGACCAAATTTTTTTTGGTCGCGGAAACTCTGATCGCTGAAAGTTCAAATTCTTGTAGTGTCTTTTCTTTCTCTTCTCCCAACCAAAATAAAAGAAAATCTCTCTCCTTTTCTTTTATTTTTCTTGACCTTGGTATTTAATTTCTCATTCCTTTTTATTTTCCATAATCCCTTTTACCAAGCACAGCATTAACTTCAAAATGTGTTAAGAAGTCTTTTGTGGCATTACGGAAAAGTTCTCTTTAAAGATCTTTAGCTGGTTAGTGGACAGGGTGATGCGCTAAGCTTACGGTGGGGGGAGTAAAACTTAGGTAATTTTCTGATTAGAATTACGTCGTCAAGTTCTTTCAGTTCCATTCTTGGGCACCTAGATTTTAGCTTGAAATGAAGGGGGTGAGAGACAAGATGCCATCATTAATCCCTTTTTTTTTTTTTCAGAACAAAAAAGATTTGATTTCTAATAAAGGAAAAGGTTTATTATTGAAATAGGGAATGATATATATATCCATATAATTTTTGAAAAGATAAAACATTTTTATGTGGTTTATTGATCTCTTTTAAAATGAATTGTCCATATACTTCAATCAACATGACGGTTCTAGTGCAAACCAAATCTTTTTTTTTTTTTTTTTTTTTTGAGCAAAGAATCAATTTGAAGATAGTTTAGTTTGTTTTACTGGAGAAAAGATAACAACGTAATTTGATTTGTTGGTTTTTATCTTTGTCGTTGTATGAAGTACTTAATTTGCTCTCATTTTGAAAATATAAGAACCTCTCAGTGCAGATGTCGAGTTAAAAATTTTTCTCTTTTTTCTTTTAGTACTACGATTTTTTCCCCCTTTAATTGTTCTTTATAATTTGTAAGGAGACTCCATTTAGGGATTTTTTTTTTTTTTTTGATTTAAAGATGGGAGATTCAAATCATACATCTTGTAATAACGTGAAGTATAAAATTATTGTTTGTTTATACTTGTAATAATAATCCTAATTAGTTTTTATGTAAAGCTTTAAAAAAAGAAGACTCGAATTGATATTTAGTCCAATTAAAAAAAAAAATTTGATATAAAGTTGGTCTTGATAAGAACTTGTCGTAATCAGTATCAACATTAAGTAATGCAACTTGCAAACTCTAAACTATAAAAAACTATGTGGACAACAAATAAAAGATAATGCATGTTTGAAGTTTGAACTATGTTTAATCAATATCAATAATTTATTTCTACCACCCATAATGCAGCATCACTTGCAAAATACTTTTTTTTTTTTTTTTTAATTTTCCAAATCATTAGAATATCAAAAATCTCTTAAAAATTCATTATAAACTCAATTTGTTTTTCCACCAATAAGAGAAAGGGAAACCCAATAGTTTTCTAAAATAATGCTAGTGCATGATCAATCCATCAACATCCATCTAAAGCCAATTTTACCCGGAATTAGGGTTTCTAACTATTAATTCAATTCAACGATCCACCTTATGCTTACAATGCAAATTGCTCATTTTATTTATTTATTTATTATTTATTTTTTCAGATTAGACAGGGTGTTTTTATTGGTTGAAGGTGTGAAAATTTCAGAAAATAATTTTGGACTAAGAGGGGATAACGATTGCAACAATTTTTTATTGTCCAATTTCTGTGGTGCACAAGTGATTACGATTTCATGTTTTATTGGATCAAATGACTAAGGACGTAATCAATACAATTTCTTTATTTCATTTCTATATACATATAGAGTGCAGGAGCGGAATTACTTTTAATGGGACACTAGATAAAAAGTTATAATAATTTTTTATTGAACAGAGACACGATTATGTATTTTAATCATTGAGCATAGCGCCGCTAATTATGGAGTCCTAACATTACTGAATTATCGTGATGAATCAATAGTCAAATGTTCGATTGTTGGGTGGTTCTCTTAGGAGCCTTAAATACGAATGCTTGTTTTCTGTCAACCTAGTACTCAATAGAAAGTGTCTTGTACCTCACCCTCATGTTTTTTTACCATTAACACATTCAGAGGTATTACTTGTCGAGGGGTATGGTCCACCTATAAGGCCTTTAACGAACATTTATGTCAACATCTGAAAAGTCCTTGGTAACGTACAGGAGGGTATACTAACACTGGTCGTCCCCCTAATTGAATTTTTTTATATAAAAAATATCATCGATTAGAGCATAATTGTAATTTTTCTTTTAAATTGGGACATAACTGAAATTTTATAAAAGAAATTAGGGTAAAAACTATGTTTCTAAAATGTGAGCGTCCTAATCATATGAAAGTGGCTCCATCACTATATATATATATATATAAATATATATATATATATATATAAATGTAAATGCTTTACTACTTAATGAATGCGTTTGATTCTCAATTAGATCTCTAAACGAGAAACTTCTTTTTTATTTTTATTTTTTCTTGTTGAGCTTGGACTAGTTTAAAACCTAAATTTGTCTGGTTTCTAAGAAAACGAGGCGTGCAAGAAAACATTGATTTAAAACTTATTAAATTATACTTGCCCGACATATATAGTTTAGAGATCAAAGTTATTAACATTTCCTATTACCCATCATCTTGACAAATAGTACGACTCTCTTTCTTATAAAGTAAAAAAGTACTCTAGAAGACCATTGACACCAGGGCGATAAGATTGGTAAGGGTGTCTTTTATTCTTTTCTTTTAGGATGCATTTATGGTTCAAAATTTTGTAATCCCAATCAAAGGTTCTTGGATCAACTGTCTAGACACACGGTGTGAGTGAACACTCGATTCATATCATTAATATTCGAGTAGAATTGAATCAGTAATTTTCATTTCATTCGTAAAACCTAGAGGTTTTTCAAAAATGAAAAAAATGAGAATACGATGATACCAGCTATCTGTTTTTTACTCTTCATGCAAAAATTACTGAGATCAGGACACTGTATCGTGTAAATGTACTCCAAAGAATTGAGGAATCTACAAAAGGATATGGATGATGAGAAGAATTTTCTTCTGTCTTTCTCCTATTTTTATTTTTCTTTTTAAAAAAATAGAAAAGAAAACTAAAAAAGCATACGTATTACTTTGAAAAGGATGATACAATGGAATCAGAAATAATGTTAAAATTAAAATTGGACATTGCGTCATGTCCTGAGAGAAGAATGCGATCTACAGCATTCCACGTCTACTGCTATCTGTTTGGGGCACAAGAAAACATTTTCCTATAACCAAATTGGTACGCCATCAAAACATTTTGAATACAATGTCCCTCGTAAATGCAATGTATATATACGTACATATATATATATATATATATATAAATAGCCCTTACTTCAATGCCAAGATTATACATTTAGCTTAGCTATGTACCTCCACATGTCTCTATGTGCCGTTCAGACACTGGCATATGTTGGCCTGGTGTCCCTAGCCTCATTCCCACCTTTTCAAGTAACTGGGATTTTGTTCGGAATTATTTATAAGATTTTGTCAGTTTTATATATGTATTTTAAAATTTATTATAAATTTATTCAGATATTACGTTTAGAAACACATATATAATAAAAAAAAGATTTAAATTCTATAAGAAAATTGAATATTAATTCTATCAAATTGAAAAATTGAACTTTAGGTCACTTGCATATTGGTTTTCGTGTATTCTAAGAATAACCTATTTGCTTGCATTCCTTTAATTTTCAACTAAGATAATTTATGCCCTTGATAAACTAACTCGAACATGGTACTTGTAATATATATATATATATATATATATGTGTGTGTGTAAATTGATATATAAATATATAAGAACTCTCATATACGGTATCATCGGACTGCCGGACGGGAGAGTTTTTCATATCTCTCTCTCTCTTTCTCTAATGGGTTATACTGTACTCTTTCCTGAGTTGTGCCGATCTCCTATACGGATTGTTCTACCAGACGACCGTTCTGCCGAATGAGAGAGTGTTCCTATATATATGTATTGGGAGACGCCAATTTGGTTCATGCAAGTACCTATTGTCAATAAACCTCGTTCCAAGTACAATGCAATCTAAGTTTTCAAGACTTAAGGAAAAAAAAAAGATAAAAATTTTAAACAAAAAACCCTGAAATTAAAAAAACAGAGAGGAGGAAAATTAAAATATAAAAGATTGCTATGCCCAAATCCACATTTGCTGAGTAGGTATTGCATTTGCATACATATATGTGTGTGTATGTGTAAGAATTTCACACTAATTATACAAATGGATGAAGAAATTAATGAAGTAAATATTTAAGTTTTCTATTTGGGGACCCACCACACATGGCTTGTTGATTGCTGATTCCCCTCCCACCAAAACCTCCCACTGTATTGGTCCCTCCCCAACTCTCAAGAGGTGGTGATTCACCAGATTTCAGGAATTTTAGTTAGGTCTCTAGTAAATTAACAATAGAAATTTACATTAAAAAATAGTAAATTTATAAGGAGAATATTTAGGTAAGATAAAGAGAATAAAATCCAATGAATATGTATAGTTTTGATAATAAGGTAAGAACAAAAAGATTTTTCCGCTTCCCTTTAAAAAAAAAAAGAAAAAAGAAAAAAGATTTATCCGCAGATGTAGTTATGAATTATGAGTAATCATTTTTTCGTCCAAGTCATTTTAAACAATTTGTTACACGAATATAATTTTTAACATATTAGAACTGTACTTTACTGATATTTCATAGAGAAAAAAGAAAAAGAAAAACGAACAAATAAAAATTAAATCAAACATCACTCGATCAAAGTTTCAAGCCAAAGTCCCATTTACACCCCTCTGTCGCTTCTTTTTCTTACTGACATTTTCCGCTCTCTTAACTCTTACTCATTGGGGTTTTTTTTTTTTTTTTTTTTTTTTGAAATAGAGATATACTTTACTCTCTACTCTTTTAATCTAAAATTCTAAATTCCGATATTAGTTTAGGGATCTAGCGTCTAAGTTAATTTTATAATTATGTGATGTCTTTATTTATATAAATAAACATGTGATGTCTATTTTTCTCAGCCTAAAAAAAAAAAAATCTAATGCCTTTTTTTAAACTAATTCATTATGTAAAATTTATAAAGGAATTATATTTTTAACCTCCCATATGTTTTATTGTTTTAATGGTTAAATAATTTTTCAACGATTTGATTCATTAATATTGATTTATTAATGAAAAAGATTCTACATTATGCATAATATATTTTTAACATAAACATTCGTAAATGAAACTATATAACGAAGAAAACAGTAAATACTTTACCGATACAATACTTATCATTAAGTTTGCCCAACTATCATAGGCCTTGCCGAACAAGAATTAAAAAAATAAAATAAAATAAAAAAGTAGCACCCTCTTATTTACCGCTCTCTCTCTCCTCTTGTCATGTCTTTATATTAAGCCTCTTTTCCTCCCCAGTACCTCTCTCTCTCTCTCTCTCTCTCTGCCTCTTCGAAACGGAACCCAATCTTTCTAGTCTTCTCTTGAAACAAAAAGAAAAAAGAAAAAAAAAAAAAAAAAAAAAAGGAACCCAAATCCAAAACGGAAATCGCAGGCATGGGATTACAAAGCCAGCTAAACGACGTGTCGTCGGAGTCGATCCCGATCCTCCTGGTGGTCCTCATCGCCAACTGCGTCAGCTACGTCCGCTCCGTCCTCCTGGGACTCCTCCCCCACCGATTCGGCCCGGAGCCCGTCGTCGTCGTCGACGACGGCCTCTTGGGCCCGGTCGGCTCGGGCCTCGCCGGCCTCATCGTCCTCGCCGACCAGCTCAACCGCAACCGCGCCTTCTCGTACCCCTACTCCTCCTCCTCCTCCGACGGCGGCGTTGGGAGCTCCGATTGCGTGGTCTGCATGTCCACCCTAAGCCCTGGGGACCAGGTCCGGAGGCTCTCGTGCCACCACGTGTTCCACAAGGACTGCTTCGACGGCTGGCTCGGCCACCTCAACTTCAACTGCCCCCTCTGCCGCTCGCCTCTCGTCTCCTCCGCCGCCGCCGCCGCCGACCAGAGCGTCACCCTCACGCGCCGCAGCGTCGGCTCTGACCTCGTCGGCTGGTTCTCTTTGCGGTGAAAAAGTGAAAATGGATGAATGGAAATTATGGAATGGAATTCTCTCGACATTTTTTTTTTTGCTGGTCCGAGAATTAGTAACGAGTCGGCGAGTCATCACGATGGGCGGTGATGGACGGTGCTGATCATGATGATCGAGGGATCGCCAAGCATGATTACGATGATTGCTGGTGATTTTTTTTTTTTTTTTTTTCAGATTTAGAATTTTCCTAGCGTTCTTTTTTTTTTTAATAGATTAGAAGGTTGACAGTTTTTTTTTTTTTTTTGGAAGAGCTCCTTGGGTTGGGTAGGACCTCTTTTTTGACTGCCGTAAATTTGTCTACCCCTTTTCTCTTTTTATTTTCGTGCGTAATAAGAAAGTTGGACCTCTTTGTATAAACGTGATTTTATAAAGATATTGTGGGCTTTTTTTTTTTTTTTTTTTTTCTTGATATGGTTTTTTTTAAGGGAAAATTTCATTCAATTTAGAATAAAAATTATAAATATATGCGATTGATTTTGTATTACAGAGATAAAACTCTCAATGAAAATCGATACTATCGGTATATTTGATAATGCACAAAGAGAAAAACGGATATCTGAGATTTGAAAAAGGGATAGTACCTCGACATACCACTATTAAGGCTCTTTTTGACAATTCCACTACAATCGATAGAAATTCTAGATCGCACAGACTTAGATCTGGTGTGTAATAAATAAATTCAGAAGGTGGGGAAATCACCATCGTTATTACAAACCATAACATAAAAGAAAATACTAAAGTATTAAAACTAAAAGGCGAAGATAAATATATCATTATTAAAATTAAAATCCTACAAAAAAAATTAAGAAATTCTTACTACCACAAATACAATCATTGGTAACAACTAGGCTACTACATTGGTCAAGAGCAAGTTAAACAAAGCCATTGAGAAGAAACTTGCCGCTTTAAGACCAAGTACCCAACAAGCTCTCGTTTTCTATACGTTATATTCATCCCAAAGCATCTTTGAATAATCACGTCGTAAATTTGGAGGCCAGCCTGAAGGCACTGTCAGACTCCGACCCCCAAAAAAGAGAGGGAAGACTGCAAAACTCTAGGACTGAGAGAAAAGTTTAGAGAGAGAAAGAAAGAGAATGAGAGTCTGTGAATTGATTTTCTATGCTATACTCCACTGCTGTCTTCTTGATATGGTTTTTGTTGTTGTAACATTTTTTTTTTTTTTGGAGCTAGAATTTTGATATGGTTTGATTACGCTTGCAAGTACACAACACCAAGAAGGGAAAAAATTTAGTGTAAAAATTCTAAAACAATTTTCGCGTTGAGAAATTAGCGCAAATAAGTCATTGTTAAATATATTTAAATTAAATAACATATCTCAAAAATATTTGAGATAAGCAGTAAATTTATGATAAATAATTTATTTATGAAAATTTTTAAAGTAATTTTATCATAAATAAATCACTTTTTAGAAATATATAATTTAAGAAATATGATATAACCGTAAATATTTTAATCACACTAATGTTTTTTCAGATAATTTTATTTTCGTCATTATTTACCTTATATATATATTATTTATTATCACTAAAACTTATTTATTATTTATTTTTATTATTAAAGATTTTTGGTCAATTTTCCCATTCCTTTTTGCTTTCTGGATATTTCTTTAAAAGAAATTTTAATTTTAGTAGGTAAATGAGTGAATGCCTAAATGAATGGTGAGAGATAGATGTGTTTGGTGGTGCAATTTATTATTATGATTATTATTCTTTTGGTCTTTAGTATTGATGTCCCTAAACTTATTATACTTTGACAACTTGCCCTCCAAACTTTTAATTTTGATAATTTGTCCCTTAAACTTACTAAATTATTGTAATGTACATTTTTTAGTTAATTTTACACTAAATAAAAGATTTGAAATTAGAATATTTGCATTAGGATTTGTATTATTTTTGGAAATTTTTAATTAAAAATGGGTTTTTTTGATCTTCACATGAACCGTACATGGATTTTTCATAATCAATTTAACACAAAATTAATTGATAGGGAGTACATTGCTACAATTTAACAAGTTTAGGGGTAAATTGTCAAAATTAGAAAATTGGGGGGTAAGTTGTCAAAAAGTGATAAATTTAAAGGGCATTAGTACTAAATACCCATTTAATTGATGATACAAAATTACAAACAACAACCGGCGTAGAGAGACTGAGAGAGGATGTTTTACTTTGGATCTTTTGAAGAAAGGTTGAATGAAATAAACGTCCAGCCACTGACTGACATGGCATCGCTGTCCAAGTTGGCAAGTAGTTTTTTTTAGAGCTATTTGAAAAGTCTCAATTTTACTCCCAAGTTATAGTTCAACGTCCAAAAAAAAAACAAAAAAACAAAAAAACAAAAAAAAAAAAAAAAGCCCAGAAAAGAAAAGATATAGTAGTAGCCCCAATACTTATCTTCACGTTTTCTTCAATGAAAATGATGCAAATCCATAAATTGACCAGCTATTAATTGAGTCATTTAAAAAAAATAATAATAAAGTGTAGTTATTAAGGCCTTCTTCTTCGTAGTATAGCTTTAAATAACAAATGGGATATTCTTTGCACATCAATTCAAGAAACCCGTTGTAGCTCGACTCCTAGTCAAGATGAGGTCTTGGGTTTCTTGATCGCTCTTTTTCAAGATTTGGACCGTTACGGTTGAGTGGAGGGTCGAGTTTGCAAGTAGATCCAATCACTGCAAGGTTAATCCGAACAGATCTGAGAAGAGAGAAGGTGAACAGCATATGATTTCTAATTAAGACGATAAGCATAAACTAGCCTTATCAATAAATGGAAAAAAAAAAAAAAAAAAAAAAAACTACTCTGATGCGACGATGGTGAACTCTCCTAATGCAAGCACCAACACTTTTCATGAAGTGTCATTGGCCCTTCCTCGATCGTGTGTAGTCAAACGACTTGACATCTCGGATTTTTTTATTTTTTTATTTTGCGTGGTTACATACTTTAGAGAAAATAATATGAGTAAATTACGAGATTGGCTCAACATTTGTCGTGCTTAGAACCAGTGGATTTTTGTTGAGTATCCAAACATATCATAATAATCATCATCATATACAACAAAGCCAAAATGGTATTAGCATAATTGCTATGAGTGTGAGACATGGATGAAAATTTTGGTACTTGGGACCCTCAAAAAAAATGTCTTCTTTTTTATCTCTCATTTTCAATCTTGGTTGTTAGTGCCGTTTGGACACTAAATTGCATGTTGCCCTGGCTTACGGACAATATTACCTCTGAATATATGGTTCCAATTGAATGCCAGCATTTGTTGCTTTTATTGATTGAAAGAAACCCTCAGAGTCTCCAAAAATTTAACCATATCATTTTCTATTAAAATGTAGTAAAGACATATGAAATTGTCAAGCAAGAAAAAAAGATACATGAAATTGTTGAAGGGATAAAAAAAAAAAAGGTTCCAAAAAAAAATCTAATCCAAATTTTTTTTAAAAAATACATATAAAAATTACTAAATCGCAGTGATTTTTCAATTTTCAAGTGCTTTGCAAGGAAATGAAAGTGGGGAGTTTTCTCTTCTTTTATTTTATTTTGGTAAATTTTCTCCTCTTTTGAAAACCAGGCCCAACAAGGGCTATTTAGTTACGGTTTCCAAGCCTCGCGCGAAAGAAACAAATTTGATTTCACCCATATATATAACCACGGACAAGTGAAAATTTACAATCACTTTGGCCAGTTGTTTCATATGTTTCAACAAAAATTTAAATTTTTGTAAGAGAAAAACTGGAAGCAAAATGTTTAAATTGTGTTTAAAACTATGAAACAACGAAACATTAAAATGACAGAGACAATATATAACTCTTTCTAGGGATGAATTTCTCTGTGAATGAAGGTGTTAATTTTGTTAAATTTGTATGGTAATGAGTAATCTCAAAGAACGGAGAAGTTTTTCCAAATGCCAAATGAACTATATTGTTAGTACTTGGCCTTATTTTTGTTTTCGTCACTATCAAAAAAATTAATTTTAAAAATCAAAACTCATAGAACATACAAAAAGTTTCGACCACCAAACACTGAAACAGAACTTTATGGTCCCATTCGTAATAACTATTTTCTCTCGAGAAGTATTTTACTCGAGAAGAAAGAAACTTTTTTCTTTGAACTCATTTTATAAAGTAAACAAGTAATGTGAGTGTGAGCTGGATGCTGAAATGTTTAACATCACATATTAATAATAATAGTTCCCACGATATAAAATTAGAGATTATGATATTCTGTTAATAATGGTATATATTCGACACTATTGGTGTTCCCAAATCTATTTCTTATACACAGTTTTATTTTTCATAAATAGTGAGTACATGTAAAATTGCTCCTTGTAATATATCCTTACTCTCTTTTCTAGAGCTTGATATCTTTATTAGTAACATACATTTTTTACTGTCATTAGAATCACATCAAAATTATATATATAAAAAATACCTGAAAAAATTTAATACGTATTGAATGACTAAAAACCAAAACCCTACTGACCCGCGAACATGTCTCTCACCTTGGACAAACTATAGACTGCATTAAATAGCAACATTTGTTTTTTTTTTTTTTTTTTGTTGCTGTCAGTAAGTAGGAGAATATACGAATCTACTGGTTCTTTATAATAAATGTACCAGTATTGGGTTTGCAAATGGCAAGCTTTACTACTTCCTGATAACTTTCATTGTCAGATACGTACAACTTTATTTTGGGTATGTGGGATAATATTAACTGGAAACAGATGTTACTATTTTGACAGCTAGATGATGAAGAGAGAAAGAAAGGCAGTGAGCTGTTGGGGTTTCGGAATTACAAGGACCAATTCTTAAGAGAAAGTAAAACGAAGAGGATCCACATTCCACGTATAAAAGAAGACGTATTTTCGTAAAATGACCATTTTTGATCTACTTTTTTAATATATGTCTATGAACTAACTTATTTATAAATTTGAATGAATTTTGAATTTTAATTATTTTTCTTTCCATAATTGCCTCTCCACAATCTGCGTTTGCATATGAATCCTCTTTATTTTATGCAAAAACAATCCTCCTTAATTTATGCAATTATTTTTAAATTTCAAAATTGATGTAGTCAATTATCCCATTATTTTTTTCCTTAATAAGGATGGACTTTTTTTTTTTTATAGTATCATTTTTCTAAATAAATGTTTTTCTTATTTTATTTCTTTCATTAGTTTTATTATTGTATTTCTATTTGTCAGATAGAAAGTAGCTCTATAGTTTAGGATTTTTTTCTATTTTCATACTTCTTTATGAATTTGTTTTTATTTTTTCAAAGTAATTTTGTATTTACGGGTAGTTATTTCGGATTTGCTTGTTTTGCGGTCCTTACTTTTTTTTCTTGTGCACTCACATTCTACTGAAAATATACATAATTCTATGAATATAATATGTATGGTGATACATAAATGGTCTATATGGTAATGACAATGTAATATTACATATGAATTTACTTTGCATGTTGTTCTAGTCTTTATAATATGATCCAACTATATCATATTGAGAATCCTGTCTATCAATTAATGAGATAAATCTTCATTGTTGTTTTTGTATGTCCTTAGGATTGATTGGATCGTTTCTCTTCAATGCATTCTAAATTAATTATACAAAGAAAATGACATGGACATTTTGCTAATGATCATTAACAAAAACAGATGAAAATATTCACATAGATACCAAAATCAAACTTTTATTAGAACCAATACACTAACCCTGACACAATCTCTAAAACTATGAGTACGTTATTACAAAAATCATAAAAAACAATCCAATTGAAACCCGAAAACACTTAATATTATACGACGTCGACAATAATAATCATATCACTATTATGAATCTGAAAAACTTAAACACCCATTCCGTGCTTACACTACTACAGAATACAGATTCCACGACGGTTAAAAACCGTCGTGGTAATACTTACACGACGGTTTTCTAACCGTCGTGGAATCCACAGTCGTGGTATACATTTGGATTCCACGACGGTTAAAAAACCGTCGTGGTAGCCCGGATTCCACGACGGTTCTTAAACGGTCGTGGAATCCAAGCTACCATGACGGTCTTTAGACCGTCGTGGTCCTGCCCTCCTGGCGGTTTACCACGACGGTCTTGTGACCGTCGTGATAGCTATGGATCTACCATGACGGTTTATTTGAAAAACCGTCGTGCTATAAAGATACCACGGCGGTTTTTTAGATAAACCGTCGTGGTATTTTGACAGTAAATGTTTTGGAATAAATATTTTTTCAACTATATAATCTCGGCCACACCTGTGTGTTATGCATAAACAATCAGCCCATACCAATTATCTTTTTGATCTTGTATTCAAATACACCATGCCATATAATAAATATTATCATGTGGAAATATATTTAACATATACATACAATTAACGGAATCATAACACACGTTCATGTTTTTCATGTATTTTTTTTTTGGATTTCTCAACACGTGTCCACTCGACATCCAAACGAAGCAAGTGTGAGGAATCATTGTCCAAATCATCAATCTCCTCCACCGGTGGCAAACCGTTCGTGATAGATGGAATGTCCGTGCAATCTTCAACATCTTCTTGGCCATCCCGGATTAATTTTGGCTTCATTGGCACAACTAATGATAACTCTAAATTGTCGGGATCGATTGTGTAAAAAACTTGTACTGCTTGCGATGCCATAATGAAAGGATCATTTTTGTATCCCATACGCCTAAAGTCCACCACCGTCACGCCGTCCTTATCAAGCTTAACAAAATTATTGTCAGCCCACTTGCATTTAAATAGTGCTATCCACAAGCCGCAATAATCAAGTTCCCAAATATCTTCAATGAACCTAAAGTAGTTCATGGAACCGTATACCGGGTTCTTGTCTTTTGCGGATGAAATATGCATAGACTCGGCACGAAGGCTCACACCACTATTTTGGACTGTATGCTTCTCATATCTTTCGCGAGTGTAAAAGGTGTAGCCATTGACAAAGTACGATGTATATCGTGTGACTATCGATGACAGTCCTCTAGAAAGCTTCATTAAGTCTTGGGAAACGGTAGGCTTCATATGCAAATGTCGACTTATCCACTCCCTGAATGTCCGGTTGTGCTGATCTTGAAGCCACTTCTCACATCTTGTTTTCCTTGGATTCACGACTCTTAATTCCGTCATGTGAACCTCAATAAACGGCTCCACTTCCTTAGCATTGTGCAAAACATACAGACAAGCTTTTTCCCATTCATCTTGCTTTACTGCTGAATGAACTACCACGGATAGTCCTTTCGACGTAAATAGCCCACTCGTTGGCAACCCTATTGGGTCCGCGTTGGACAAATACTTAGAGCAAAATTCAACTGACTCCTCGGCTATGTAGTTTTCCACTATACATCCCTCCGGCCTATTTCGGTTCTTCACATAACCCTTCAAAACCTTCATGTACCTCTCGAAAGGATACATCCACCTCAAATGGACCGGTACACATAGCTTAACTTCACGAACTAAGTGCACCGTTAGGTGGATCATTATATCAAAAAAGGCTGGTGGGAAAAACTTCTCAAGCATACACAAAGTCATCACCAATTCAGATTGTAGCGAATCTAGCATAAGTGGATCGATTACCTTAGAGCAAATTGAATTGAAGAATGAGCATAACTTCGTAATTGCATATCTCACATCTTTCGTTAAAACTCCCCGCAATGCGAGAGGTAATAATTGTTGCATCAAGATATGACAATCGTGTATTTTCATTCCAATAAGCCTCAAATCCTTCATGGACACCAACCTTTTGAAGTTAGAAGAGTACCCACTTGGCACTTTCACGGATGCAAGCCATTCACAAAGCTTTCTCTTCTCTTGTCTGGATAATGTGTGCTTTGCCGCAGGTAAGTATGTGCCATTCGATCTTTTCTCGGGGAGCAAATTTGGTCTAATATTCATCTCTTCCAGATCCAACCGTGCTTTTTCACCATCTTTAGTTTTATTTGGAATGTCAAGCAACGTGCCCACTATCGATTCACAAACGTTTTTCTCAATATGCATAACATCTAGGCAATGACGAACGTAAAGTGACTTCCAATATGGAAGTTCGTAAAAGATTGACTTCTTCTTCCAAGGTCCATCGACATCTGAAGCCTTACGTTTTCTCTTCCCCAAAACTACTTTCACATCTTTATCCATCTCAAAAACGGCTTCGCCAGACAAAATCCGAGGAGCGGGTCTTTCTTCGGTATTACCATCAAAAGCCTTTTTTTGTTTGCGGTATCGATGAGTCGTTGGCAAGAATCTCCTGTGACCAAGGTAAACGGTTTTCTTACCATTTTTCAACCGGATAGAGGTTGTTTCCTTCATACAAACTGGACATCCTATAGAACTCTTCATGGGATAATCAGATAAGTTGCCAAGTGCAGGAAAGTCATTAATTGACCATATCAACATTGCACGTAGATTGAACGTATCTTGACGGTAAGAATCTCTAACTTGTAAACCGTCTTCCCACAAGCTTTTTAGGTCATCAATTAATGGTGCCAAGTGCACGTCAATGTCATTCCCCAGTTGTTGAGGGCCTGAGATCAATAATGTCAACATCAAGAACTTCCGCTTCATGCACAACTCTGGAGGGAGATTGTAGTTGACAAGTATGACTGGCCAAGTACTATGCCGACTACTCATGTTACTATGTGGGTTCATTCCATCCGTCGACAAACCGAGACGTAAATTCCTTGGTTCTGCACTAAAAGCTGGATGATTGTAATCAAAGGTCTTCCATTGTGGTGCGTCGGCTGGATGCCTAAGTTTGCCATAATCAACACGTTTATCATGGTGCCAGGTCAAATTCTTAGCATGCTCGGCATTACGGAATAAACGACGTAAACGTGGAGCCAGTAGAATATACCATAACACCTTAACCGGCACTCATTTTCTACCATTTGATGGCATTCTGCCCTTCTTCCATCTTGATTCGTTACAAACCGGACATTCATCTAAATCTTCATATTCTTTCCGGTAAAGGACGCAATCATTTGGACAAGCATGTATCTTTTCATACTCCATTCCCAAAGTGCTCAAAGTCTTCTTCGCCTCGTACATACTAGGTGGCACTTTGTTATCCTCCGGTAGAACATCTTTTAGAAATTCTAAAAGAGTCATGAAACTAGAATTCGTCCATCCTCCCGACGCTTTCATATTCCATAATTTAACCAATGCCCCTAATTTCGTATATTTTGTACACCCGACGTACAAGGGCGTTTCAGCATCATTAATCATTTCCTCAAATAACCCCGGGTGGTGAACAAAGTTTTCTTCCAAATCATTGACCATATTGAACATATTATCACCAACGTCTTCCTCAACAATAGGCTCTTTACCTTTAGTACTCGTCGATGAATAATTAATATCGAAAAAATCTTCGCCATGTAAATACCATGTTTGGTAAGAACAAATAATCCCATAAGCACGCAAATGCCTTCTAACATTATCAATGGAATGAGATCTATGATTACCACAAATTTGACACGGACAAGGAATCTTATCATCTCGTATGTGAGCTTTGGCAAATGATAAAAAATCTTCAACACCATCTTCATATGCTTTAGACAATCTATCAAATCACATCCATTTTCTATCCATGATTTGCAAATCCTAAATCAAGAAATCAAAGCTTTCGAAGTCAAATTGTGCGTAATTTTAAATTACATACATTTAATTTTCATTTAGTTAATTAAACACTGCTACCGGCTCATTAAATAATTGAACCATTAACAAAAAAGGCGAATAAACATAAAAACTAAGAGCCGGGAAAAAATAACAATGTGATCATGACAAGTTCGTATATTAAACACTCGGCCCATTGCAGTCTTTAACGTATCAAATGTAATCCAAAAACAAACAAAATTAATATAAAATCATAAATAAAAAATACAGATGAAAACAACATAAAGCTAAGTTTGTGTGATCATGACTTACAAGAGGTATTGATATGATCGATATATAGAAGATGGTAGCGTCACACAGTGGTGTACCGATTGTTTTTGGAGCTTTCTAGAATGAATTTAGTTCACCACAGCTGCTGTATTGATGTGGAAATGTCAGGAGTAACAATCGGCCGGTAATGGGAAAACATATTGCGATTGTTCAACGACGGTTTATAAGAAAACCGTCGTGGAAGCACCGGGTTTCCACGACGGTCTTTGAAGACCGTCGTGGAAGCACGGAGCTTCCACGACGGTCTTTAAAGACCGTCGTGGAAGCTTCGGATTCCACGACGATTTTTGGAACTCCGTTCCGCTCCGTGTTTTTACCGTCGTGTATTTTCCGTCGTGTAATCCACATTTTGTAGTAGTGTTAAAATAAAAAAAAATAATTAAAAAAAAAAACAATTCTGCAAACCAAGTCAATATCGTATAATAAATTCAAGCAGCTCCAAGTACTGCTGATGAATCTCTAATGTTGTTGCTTGTAGTTTCTTAACAACGACCTGTGACATACAATAATGACTCAATCATTTTGATAAGAAAATAGAAAAGTTAAAGTTAAATTTGTAGCAACATTATATTATATACATACCCTATCATTGGGATCAAAGTCAATTATCTTCTAATCTATTGACTCAAAACCAATCAATAATTACAATCAAAAATTCGATTTGGAGTCCATAAACACTCAGTCAATATATCAATGACCTAACAAAAATTATCAATGGACCTAGTCTATTAATTTCTAAACGAAAATAATGACCAAAATATTTATAAAAAAAAAAAAAAAAAACCAAAACAAAAAAGTACCAACACCACATACATGTGGTCAATATAATAATGACATAAGGATAGATGGTGAAATTGCCCTTGAACACAAAAAAAAAATAAAAAATAAAAAATAAAAATCGGCTAGGAGTCCATAAACACTCAGACAATATAAAAATGACTCAAGCATTTATTTATTAATTAAATCACTTGATACAATATGTTTATGAGACGATCAAATCCCTAACAAAAATTATCAATGGACCTAGTCATCAAATTTCTAAACGAAAATAATGACTGAAACATTAAAAATAAATAAGTGGACAAAACTCACAAAGACATGGTTAATATGAAAATGACAGAATAATAGAATCATGAAATTTTCACTAAAAAAAAAAAAAAAACAAATAATGACATCCAAATGACCATGTAAACGTTATCAATATGAAAATGACCAAAACCTTACATACCTACTGATTCCCGTTAGCACGAGATGAAGAAGTATGGTTGGATATTGAAGTGAGATACCCATATTGCCTTGGTGTGGGGAACGCCGACCTCGACATTTTTGGGCGACTAGTGTGCTAGGTTTCTTACCCATTGTCGACGGCGGTTGATTCGATGGCGGCCGAAGAAGATGATGAAGAGAAACGATAGTAAGGTTTTTCGGTGGAAAGGGAAAGGGAAAAGGAGGGGGAAGAGTTTTTTGATTTTTAGGAGATATGGGTTGCTTTTTGTGTGTAATTGAAAATGTAAATCCCACTGATTTAGAAATTTCCAAATTTTGAACATCTTAATCGGTGCCTAGAAATTAGGAGCTAATTAGATTTTCATTTTCCCACCAATTTTGAGAACGGGGCAATTTTGTCTATATATACATAATCAATTATAGGTTATATTTATTATTGCAAATATGTTAATTCGTGGATATATTTTAAGAGTAGGTTTCCAATTCAGCAATATAAGTAAATAGTACAAAAAAGAAAGAAAGGAAGGAAAACACACATTCATTTGTTATTTTTTTTTGAGAAAGGGGATCGATGATGTCTTTACACCTCCATCTCAGTAGTCATTGATTGAGTTTACTGATTGCACCAATGGGATGATAAGAAACCTGACCCTAGATCTTCACAGCTAGTAGATCATAGGATTCAAGAGTAGACAGCATATGGTCTTTCTTGCCAAATGCTAGATTCTGTGTGTTACGAATCGAACTTGAGACTTGATAGAAGCGAAGGCTCTAAATAGACATTCCTTACCACCAAGCCACCGCCAATAATAGTAATAAATGTTTTTTTTTTTTTACCTTATTCCCTGTCCCATTTTTGTTGCGACATACATATTTAAAGGGGAAAAAAAATAGAATTATTATTTATTCTTAACATGTATTTTGATATCAATCTTAATCTCTAATATTGTTCTCGATACTTATTTTTGTTAGAGTTTGGTTTCTTTTGTGCGGCTATTGAATTTAGTATTTTTAATATTGATCCTAATCTCTAACATTGTTCTTAATACTTATTTTCAACTTATATTTTCTTTCTATCATGTAGAAATTTTGGTTGATTATGAATATTATAATAGAAATTGGAGCAAATATAAAAAAGACATCACTATAATGGAATTATCCGACCCCATCCTCGCCTCTTTTTAAGCAAGGATGGAGGCAGAGATGGGGATATTTTGAAGGATGAAGATGAGGAAGGGATGGAAGAGCATTCTCCGTCTCACCCTATTAACATCCAGCTTATATGTGGGTGGGTGTAAATACATATATACATATATATACACAGCACATATGTGTGTGTGTGTGTGTGTGTAGTGTGTGTTTGAACAAATTAAAGGAGAGAGAAGAAGAAGATAAGAAGTGGTCGAGAGATGATGACAGTTGACAGAAACATAGAGAGCACAAAAGGTTGAAATGCTGCGAAATGCATTTCACCTTGTGTGCTCTCTATCTTCTGTCAACAAAACTCACAAATTGCCCTTATTTTCTAACTTTAAATTACCTCTCTAAGTCATGTGTAGTACGTTCTCCACAGCAGTAATTTTATTTTGGTTGGCTCTTCTTTACGTTGAGGCCCTTCTTTATTATTTGCTGCTCAAGCGGAACCAAGCTGCGCCATTTGTATATATACTTCTATAAATATAATTTACACACAAACACGCACACACACACACATATATATGAATTACATATAGCTGCTCGAAAGAAGCTTTATATGAAACTCCACCCGAATATGAACACAATTTGTCGGCGGTCAGAGTAAGATATAGAACTTTCTTTTTGTCCCTTTTTTTTTTCTCTCTTTCTACATAGGGGTAATATTTAAGAAGAAGAAACTTGTACTGTGATTGTAGGTATAGTTTAATGGTATATTACATCTGACTCTACTTAAAGGTATAGAATTTGAATCTTCCCATCACTTAATTCAAAAAGAAACTTGTACTAATTGTTATAATTTGGAAAAAATCACATTTATAAAGAGAGTTTTAACTATTCCAATTTCGTTAGTCAATAAATTATTCAGCAGATATATACTACGTCATCGTGTTTATATAGTACTTTTGTCTTACAAACAATTCATACGTGTTTCGTTATAATCATCTATATCCAAATCAATTGACTTTTTTTATTTATTCCAATATTACTTTCCGACTAGGAATATTTACAGTATTTTGAAGAAAATTTGTATGGTGGTGTCGTTTTTTGCATGCGCGCGATTTGAAAGGAGCTCGCAGGCATATCACGCTTGCGACTTTTCACACACACACACACATATATATTATGGAAACATTTTAAAACTAACACGTTATTGTTTTGGTTTGACTTTTAAACGTGGTTAGTATTCTCGAAAACAAAATGTTGTTAACATAATTTGGTTGGTATGGGGAAACCATCTAAATGAAATGTATTTGAACATAATCATTTAAATCGTCATTCGAAATAGTATGTAGATGTTTTCAATGTGAACAAAATATTTTAGCAAAGCATTTAAATGTGTATTTGGATATATATTGAAAACAATTCAAACAAAGTTTACAAAACCTTAAAGTCAGTGGAAATTTTTTATAAGTATGGATGTGATTTTGTTCATTTTTTTCAATCTGAATACATAGAAAAAGAATCGTCTCAATTGGATTTGAAATGATAAAGATATAAATTTTGAATTTTAAATAAAAAAGCGAAAAAGTTTTTAATTAAAGAGAACCCAAATGATATTGTTGCATATATACTCAAATGGAACAAATTTAGGGAGGAGTAACATTTCATTTTTCTTTTTAAATGGCTAAATACACTATTTGACAATATTTGAATAACATTTGAGATATTTTATTCCTGAACGCCTATTTGAATGGCTTATCCAACTAAAATGTATGATTTTGAAACAAACAGAGTGAAAATCATCTCTTTGTTTGCAGGAACTATATATGGAATGCATTTCAAGAAATTAAAGAGGCGATCCATCACCTTGATGCTAATTCATGGATTCTAATATAATCGATAAAAATATAATTCTAAATTATCATAAATAATTGAATGAAACTTGACAAATATCTAATATTCAGAATTATCTATCAGTAAGGATTTTTTTTTAAACCTAATTAGAAAATTCTTCGGATTTAAAATTGAAGTTGAACCATTTTTTTTAATACTAAAAGGTCCCAAATTTAAAATACCAACTATATTAGTATGTGTTTAAAAATTACCACGTTAATTAATATTAAAAGTACACATACCCTTAGAAAAACAACAAATCATTATAACAATTCAAATGATATGGGAAAAAAAAAATTAAGATAAACGCTAGAGATCCTTTACTCTAATTTATCATGAACAAATTTGTTCTAACGCATTTTACTTGTCATGTATAAAGTAGAATACCAATATTAATTATGTGTTTGAATGTTCTATTATATTTGGTATTGTAATTAAATGAAATTATATATGTTTGGATGCTACATTTTTATATTTGAGTACATGTATTCTAATGAAATATACGTCTGGATGTCAATATTAGAATACATTTAAAAGCTTGTAAAAGTAAATGTGTATTTAAAAAGGAGTGTATTGGAATGTGTGTATTCAGATGATGAATAGTATTATATTGAGGTTTGTTCAAAAATCATATATTCAAATACAAAGCACTAGCTACTAAATAAATATTGTAATATATATATATATATATATATATATTATAAAATATACAAATTGAACGGGACATCTAAACGCACCATCACTTTTGTGTCCATTAAACATGTCACGGTCATCTAGGATGGGCTGAGCCTGTCCATATGAGAACTCTTCTGACCTAACTAGTCCAATCATCCTTTAGCAGTTATTCAATAGATTACTTCCCGTCACCCACTAGTACTCGTCGCTAAAATTCATTGGTTAATCTTAGGAAAGTCACCCAGTGAGTGGGATGATCTTCTCAAGCCTAGTCATTTAGAACATGGAAGTTATAGCAAATAGTAATTTGACAAAAATAATTGAAATAAATTATAGGTTTTTAAAATATTTATCATAAATAATAGATTTATCAGACATATAAAAAATTATCAATAAATGATTTATTTACGTCTCGTAAATGAGTCATTTATCTGGAAAATTTGATGTAATGAATCATGTACCTGGTAAATTTATTATTTACTACAAATGTTTTAAAAATCTATTATTTATTTTAATTATTTTCTGAAAACTGATATGTACTTCTTTCTCCCTATTTGATGCAAGCATTTGCCAATATTTGGATCATTCCATTTGAATGGTCCATCCAAATACGTGTTTGTTTGGCACAACTGGAAATGAAGCATCCAAATGTTATTAGATTTTTGTTCTTAAATGGTAAAAAGTCTCTCCCATCCAAAATTTACCACCACTCTGATATATCCTCAAACAGTATTTAGAAAAAAAAAATTTATGAAAACCATTTCAGATGGTCATTTTCCTATCTATCTCATTTCTTTTTAGATAGCTACTTCCAAATGCATATTTAAATATTTCTATTCAAATATTCTATTCGGAATTTTAATATCCAAAAGCCAGTATTCGGATGACAATTCAAATGTTTCTTTCAATTTTTTTCCGTACAAATATTTTTCATCTCAAATGTTTTCATTCACATGCTTTGTTCTTAATTTCCTTTTGGATTTTGGGAACTTCCTTCCTTCCCAAATTTAAAATTTGGACATTTCATTCCCCAACTTGTTAAACTGTTGCAATGAAGCATATTCAACTAATTCTGTTATCAAGTTTAGTAGGATTTGAGGGATTGAGTTGGGTAATTGAGAAAGTTGTGTTATGGTTTAAATTAGGTGTTTAGATTTTTCCATCCGACATGTTTTTCCGTTATTAATTTGGCACATCCATCAACAAAGATGGGACTAAATTGCAATAATTTAGTAAGATAGAGGAGTAAATTGTCAAAAACCAGAAGTTTGTGAGACAAGTTACCAAAGTCCATAAAGTTGAAGGTAAAATATGAAACTAGACAGATCTAGCATTGAAGCTCAATTGGTAATGGATAAGCAAGAGCACTACTATTTAGTAAAATTAAATGATGTCAATTCATGTCAAGACGAAAGTATCGATATCGTGAAAATATCGATGCTTAAATTTTATAAAAATACTGATATATTAGAAATTGACGTTAAATAAAAAGATTTATTTCAAAACACCTAATTTTTAAATAAAACTATAAAAGAACCAATAATTTACAAAATTACGGTGAATTCAAATGCCAAAGTGTTTTAGAAATATGAATGTTTAGAAGTAGTTATAGTACAATAAGTGATACCTATATTTTTAAGGATTAAGTAAAAGAATAATTCCATTTGTACCTATTAAATTTATAAATACCCCTATTTAATCATAATATACCTTTATTACAATTTTATCCTGTAACAAATGACAATAAAACTTATTTAAACCCACCTTTCGCACGTACCATCACAATAATTATAATTTGAAATACTATTTTTTTAAGGAAATAAAAAAGAGTATCATCGTCAACTATAGACAGAAAGGATCTAATCCAATAATCATAAACCTAACGCCGCATAATCAATTGAATAAGCATGGTCTTAAAATAGGACTATAAAATATCAATCCTTAAACGCATCATGTAAAGAAGATGGCCTAATTACATCATTTAATAATAAATAAGCTTGACTCGATCTAATTACAAAGGAAAAAAGAAAAATCTTAACCTATTAAAATGGTAACAACTACATCAACAGCAGAATTATAAGATCCAGTTAGGACTACACAATGAAGTTGAAGTTGATCAACTTACAGAAGGCTAACCTAATCATTTTGACGAAGTTAGCACTTTGTCAAAAAGAATCCAAAGAAGGCTGCCAACTAAGAGACTCAACTAAAATAAAGTTGTCCGTAGCAACAAAAAATAAAGTAATAATAATATCGAATAAAGTTGAATCAAATATTTGCTTTTGTTTTTGACAGTTAAAGCTTTCAATCAGATGATCAAGAAAAGTCCAAAAGCGTAAAGAAACAAGCGCAAAGGAATTTCTATGCTTTTTATGCCTTTTTTTTTTTTTTGGAGAGGAATTTCTATGCTGCCTAACCTTACTTGACACGGACTCACTGAGCGGCCTTGACCCGCCTCTGTCTCGTGACCCTATTATTATGAGATAAATCCGTCTCGTTCCATTTACATTCCTATTTACTTTATCAATCACCAATTATAAGTTATAACAGCTAATGACAACCAAGAGAAAAAACACATACAATACTAAGGAAAAAAAAAAAAAAAAACAAATAAAGTAATTTTTTTAATCTTTAATTCATTGACAAAGCGAAGTACAAGATAGGGTGTAAGTTATGCATGCCCGGCAGCATTTTACTTTCAAACAATCCTCATCCCACAAAATTCCACATCCAAAATTCCAACCCCTCAGCTTCTACCAAATTACAAAAACCACCTTGTAAATAAAACTTTCTACCACGTATGCATCTCTTACATCCCATGCTTCGTAAAGAAAAGAAAACAAAAAAAAAAAAAAAAAAAAAACAAAAACACACAAAGGGCAAACATGTAACAAAAAAAGGAACATAAGGTTAAACAAGGAATAAAAAGCAAATTAAGCACTAAGGTTAAGGTAAAAGTCGGACCGCTACCCTCAATTCCCCTGGCTATGCAACAATGCGCTCTCCCGATTCTGCCCCTGGCTACAGACGGGGGTGGCTAGAAACTCAGGAGAGCGCAATTGCAAAGCCTGTTTTGGTTTTTGGTTTTGGCTTGTTCTTTTGCCATCAACTTTCATCCATATTTACAAAACTACCATCCTCCGCCGTGCTCCCACCGCCGTCTCCGTCGTCTCCGCCGCTGTTACACCGGTACGCCGAGCATCTCCGGCGACCGGCGATCACGCTCACCATGTGTTTGTGAAAATGTCAATGAGAAGAGAGAAAAAGCTAAAAATCGGAGCTTAAAGAAGATTATTTTTGTAGGTGTCTAGTAGTACTGGATATAGCAAAGAAAGAAAAGAGTACTAGAAGCTAGAAAGAAGGGTGGGGGTGATTTGAGTTTAGGGCTAAGAGGGGACATGATGGGTCATATATAAAGGCAAAAATTGTTAGCTTTTTTGCTTCAACATTAGTGGGGTTTTTCTTTTTTTCTTTTTAATATAATTGTGTTTAATTATCCATTTAGGAGGTTTATTAATTTCTTTTTTCTCCTTAAAGTGAGGTTGAAAATTCTTGGTCCAAGCTGGGTGGTGTAAGTAAGGGCATGTTTGTGGGGAATGCCAAAAAAACTCCACTAACTCGGTTTCCAAGGCTCTTGGAATTTTCATATTTATTCCCATGGAGGAGAAGAAAAGGTGGAGTTGATGGGGTGGGTTAGTTTGTCTAGGCATGTGAACGTGGCCTTTGTTTATTTATACAGCATGCATATACAGCAAAAATGATAAGGCCGTGTTTGCCCTTCTTTTCTTTTTTTTTTTTTCCCCCACTTCTTTTTCTCACTCAGCTCAAGAGTCAAGACAAAAAAGGTTTTAATGGCCAACTTTTTAGTTTTATTACCTTATTATTGAGGGTTGGGAAAGAAAGAAAGAGATGGCAGTAGTAGTTGTGAAATGTGGGGTATTGCCATTTTGCCTAGAAGGTTGTGCATGGAGGGATTTGGAACTTTTTTTTTTTTTTTTTTTTTTTTTTTTTTTTTTTCACCCTCTTGCCTATGTGGTGTGTTGAAGGTGGAGTATGATTAAGCAATGAAAACAAAATTAAAAATCTGAGTTGCGGTTTTCAATGATGCATGCAATGATGAAAGGTCGTGAAGAAGAGAATGAAAGATTCATGTAAAAAGAAAGAAGGCAAATTGCGGGATTTGTTAGCACTGTAACTGATGTCAGTGGAAATTAAGGATAAAAATATTGCTTCAGTGGAAATATCGGTACTCCAGATTTAAAGAAATTTTGAAGGAAATTTTTATATTATTACTTTTGTATTACGAAAAGTATTAATGAAAGTTTTGGATATATGTTAGTCTTAAAGCTTGATTTTTGTTTGTGATACTTGTGGATGAGATACAGATTGAAAACACAAGTAAATAAAGTAGTTTTACCCTACTTTATACATAATCACATGAAATCTCAAAAAATCTCAATTAAGGAGAACAAAAAAAAAAAAAAAGGTCTTATTACGCTCAAATATGGATATCATGATTGCTAATCTATAAGTACAAGCATATTAAGTAATTAAAATCTATTATTTAGCTAATAAAAAACTGAAACCAAGTACATTGAGTATCCAATTTTACAATATTTTTGGAAGCTTTTCGATAGTTCCTGAATCTTGTGAAAAATATATATATAAATATATACTACAAATTGACCAAAATTTTTATCAATAAGGACTTTGGACGGTTACTGAAATTTTATCAGAAATTTTTTCACACTCGGAAAATATTTCCGGACCTTAGAAGTTTCAAAATCCCGGATGGAAATCTTAAAAAATATCAGAGACTTTTTTTCATGGTCCAAACATGGAATAAAGTGTGCACAATTTATAGAGCAACTCTATGCAATTCAATCTTATGTAAAAAATAAAAATAAAAATAAAAATAAAATCGATGGAATTGAATGAGATTGTCTCACATAGCAGTGCACCCAAAGACCACTAACATGAGACAACAATTGAATGGCATTTTTATTTATCATTAGAGAAAAGTTGGAATGACAGTTGATAATTATGTCCTAAGGATCCCAAGCAAGATAAGAACTTTTCAGCCAAAAAAAGAAAAAAGAAAATAAATAAATAAATAAATAAAGACTAACAACTAGCTTGGTCGTTATACCCTTATAGTTAAACAAAAGGTTAAGAGTAATTTGAATTTCTCATACATGAGGATTTTAACTAATTTGAAGTACTGTTAACTTCTTGTACTGCTTGTATTCGTTAGTAATTAGTGTTAGAACTTGCAGAGAAATATCATCGTAATAAGAAAAGAGAAAAGATACCCAAAGGATTTGTTAATTATTATAATATATATTAATGGCGGATTTAGATTCACTGATAAATCTTAGATATCTAGGGATAGGAATATTAGCCAATGAAAGTGTGGAAGTGTGTGTAGGGACATGTGAGAAAACGACATGAGAAAACAAGTTGTGCAATCACGCAGATTTTTTTGTATTATTTTAAATAAAAGGTACTATTTAAAAGACAATGTACCTCTTTAGTAGAGATTTTGTTTTTTCCCCTTTAATCAGCATAAAGAGAAAGAAATAAAAGTGGCATTTTTTAAGTAAATGTTTGGAACCAAATTATCATTATTTTCAAGATACAGTACTTGTTTGGCATGGATTTTGTTTTTGCTCAAGTTGCTAAAGAAAAAGAAATATAAGTTGTAACTTTGCTGTTTGGAACATAAATTTTGATAAAACCTGAAACTCTAACTTAAGTTTCAAAGTTTGTTTAGAATAGTTTTTTTATAAGCTTATTTCTAGATAAAGCTCTTTTGACGGATCACTCAAGCATTTTTAGAACTAGTCTTTAAACTTAAAAAACGAAAGATAACTTTTAAAAATTTTTGTCAAACTGACCCATAACTCGTAAGCTACCTCCGCAATTTTTCTAAAAGACAATAATTTTGGAACAAAAATTTTATTCCAAATGTTGATTCTTATAGAAGTTCCTTTCTCTTGAAAAAGATTACCGAAGTTCCTTAAATCACGTCAAGCATTGCCTCACATATGTTGTCAAATCTTAAACCTACATTCATTTAAAAATAATAATAATAATAATAATAATAATAAGATAAGAGTACTAGATTTTGTTAGAATTACCAGCATCAGAATTACCTGACTCGAGTTTTGCGTGGGTCCCTATATTAATAGATAATCTCAAACATAACTGATTAGATAGTCACAACATCTGCGATCTAATCTATATATACAGTCTAACCTAAATATTGTAACTAATTCATGCTTTTTGTCAAAATCATGCTTAGAATTTTACAAATAATAGCACGAGCCATTTTCCTCCTTGGGTCAGAGTTGTTAGAACACATGGCAGCAACCTTTTGGGTTTGATGGAGAAAGAAAAGCTTCAGCAAACAAACACACAAAACAAAACAAAACTCAGAGAGCAACAATTCACTTTAAACGTGGACATCTCCGTAACATGAACGTAACATGAAAAAAGCAAGCATTATGCAACAGAAGTCAGCGGTTCGATTCTCACTTTTCTATCTTTTGCTCTTCACTATTCACTCACTCCATTATTGCCATTCTTTTTCTCATTATTTAATTGGAACCTTTCACAATAGGAGCTTAATTATTTGGCACTAACAATATGAACTTTTTTTTTTTTTGTAACTGTGTAATTTTTTTTCCTTTTTTTATATTCACACAAATAAAAATACATATAATCGCACAAGACCTTAAATTGAAATAATCATATTAAACTCATAAATTGATCTCACTAAATTATAATTTCTTAATAATTATTAATTAAAAGAGAATTTGTGATATTTATAAATCATGAGAGGTTTTCACTCACCACCGATATGGGACTCGTAATCGTGGCTACTCTTCACTTTTTCTTTTCCTCTCCACTAGAAAGTTGGTGGACGGTCGCGATCATCTGGGCCGGCCTACGTTGTTCACATGTGTTTTGAATAAGCCTAGCAACCACAGCCCTAGGTTCTTGATCGGACGGTTTGCCTTGATCAGCAGGGCAATTTTTGATAGGTTGATTTGTTCGAAGTTGACCTACTATGTTGACGACGTGGCAGTCATGATAGGGCAACAACGAAAGGAATCCAACTGAGCACGAAGTGCCAAGAAATTCAATAGCTACAAGTCTACACGCATGGAGTTTGTTTCACTTTCTCGGTGGACCTTTTTGATCTAATTAATAAAAAAGGCATTGAATCGTAGCCGTCCAGTCAAAATGTTTGATCAACGTGATTCTTGCTTAGAGCCACACGATATGTTGACATCACGATTACGACATTTTTTTCGTCAAAATTAGCAGCTAGATGTTTTGTTTTACCTTGTAATTAAACAGCAACTTAAGTGGAAAATGAGTATACCCTATCAATTCTTAATTATTAGTATCCCTCGGCTGATATTATAAAACGTTAATTAAAATATTATAACTGTCATGGTTTTTTTGAAATATATGCATCAAGATATTTAATTCATATGTTACAATATTATTGAATTTGTATTTTAACAATTGAACGGAAGACTTAAAAAAAAAAAAAAAGAAATGATTGGTGAAATTTTTCCGGTTCATTTTTGGATAAAAGACAGATTAGATACTTTGTTTAATTATAGCCAATGAAAAGCAAGATTATCATTCATATTTAATAGAAGAAGGGGAAAAAAAAAAAAAACTCGAAACTGTTTACCTTAATTTTTTTTGTTTCAGGAAATCAATTATCAGCACAATTATACAAAACATTACTCACTATCTGGATCACACTCTCGAAAAGCAAAACACTAGACCAAAAAGGCAAAAAGTTTAGGGAAATAAAATTAAAAAAACAAAAGGGCACGTGTTGATAGTAGTTTATACGAATGTAAAATCACACCACCAACGTAAAGTGAAAATAAAAAAAGGGAAGGAAAAAAAAAAAAAGAAAAAATAATGATTGGATATTCGAAGGTTTGGTGAGGTGGTGAAGTCCCATAAAGCGCCATGTGAGAGGGTACGCTGTCAGGTGATTGGCGGACACGGAGCGGCGCGTGAGGCCTCGGTACGCTATCCCAGCCAGCACAATGTGGGACCCACCCAGATTCATCTCAAGCGCCTCATTTTAGCCGTTTCTCATCAGCCTGGCTGGCCGGCCTTGTACGGCGCTTCAGTCTTCACCCACCCCCAAAAAACAACCAAAAAAAAAAAAAAAAAAGAGAAAAAATTCACTCTATTCAAACTTGAAAAAAGTGAAAGAAAGAAAAACTAGTCAGAAAGGAAAAGTGCAAAAAAAAAAAAAAAAAGAAAAAAAGAAAAAAAGATGTGGGCGACAAATACAGCTGAGAGGATTTTGCACGCCTTCGACATTGGATCCCGTTTACGTTTTTAGGTATTTGCTAAAGTTTTGGCTTTAGCCCTTTTTATTCTTTTTATTTTAACCGTGGTGAAAAATAATGGGGATTAAAATAGAATATCAAGCCAAGTTAATAGTAAAGTTAGTGCATCTTCAATGTTTGTGTTAAATTAATGTATCAACAACTATTAATGAGTGACTGAGAGTTGATTTAGCACCAAAGATGCATTTCACTCTTCTTCTTTCAGTGTGTTCTCATATTTGATTCGATACTTAACTGTCTTAATGTAAAAAGATTATTGTGTTGTGTTACATTGGATTTATAATGATTTATATGTAATTGAATTCATTTTTTGAATATAATTGTGTCAAACCCTTTCTGTTTTATTGATAGATCATGATATTTATTTTATAAATAAAAGAGACAGGGAGGCGGAATTGTAATGATCCATCCTCTTTCAGTTTTGTTATTACTTTTTATGGCATACATATATCAAATGTGGACATCGGTTGATGTAAGACGTTTTTATAACTTTACTTGATCATTGCAATATGACTATTTGTAAATTGTTTAAAATAAAAAGTTTAGTTTTACAAGTTTCAAAACTTAACATGCCGAAAGTTATATATAACAGTTAGAAAAACATTAGTACAGTACAAAATGAACAACATATCAAATATGTAACTTTCATAATTCTTTTTTTTTTTTTTTTGTTCAATCAAGTATTATATTGACACTGGCATTAAAATTGAAAAAAAAAAAAAAAAAAAAAAAAAAAAAAAAAAACGTCTTCCATTTTGTCACTAAATTCTAAAGCATTTTTGCATCACGCAAAAGCATCTTAATGCAAAACCAAATTGACACACTAGTGCTAAATTTTGATATTTGAATGGAAAAATCACTTTCTAATGCCGTTTTCTATTTTGTGCCAAATATGCCAAATACTATGCATGATAGTAAATTTGTCATCAAATTTAACAAATACCAGTGGTTGGATAATGTATTAGCATTTTTATTTAATTGTTATAATATTGCTATTTTTAAAATATTTACAATCAATAGTTTATTTTTTACAAGTTCCAAATCTTAATAATTGTAAAAAGAATAAATCTATTGTTTTAACTAACATTAATACATTAGAATGCAAAATACAATTACTTATAAAATATCATTTGATACTTTGTATAGTGAACACTAGTATTGGTAATACATCTCAATTGAAGATAGTCTAATCGGGCTACATACTCTCTCCTTGGAGCGGAAATCTCTTGCGAGGGAAGCCGCACATAATTGGTTTGCATAGACTTTTTTAAAATACAAACTAATTATGAAACCATATGTCGAAACAAATTTTTCATGGCAAGGTTTTTTCTTTTTATTTTTTTATTTTTTAATGAAACTTTTGAGTGCTTTGTTTTTTTTATTTTACACTCTCTTTGTTAAGAAAGAAAGAAATTGGAGGGATAGAATATAAGGGGGGAAAAATCATGAAAGAATACTTTACCTTGTTAACATTATTGATTGAAAATAAAAACAAAAGAGGTAATTATCCTGTTCATTTAAAAAAATAACAAGTTTTCTCTCCATAGGTCACTCTACTATTGGATGGATTAAAAATGGTTGGACTCTAAGTTTCTTTTTCCTTCTCATTCTATAATTATATTTTCTTTTATCTCTTTTACCAAACAACCCACAATTCTATTTTCTCCTAAAAAAAAA
Organism: Ficus hirta; assembly: GCA_038430175.1. Classification (NCBI taxonomy): domain Eukaryota; kingdom Viridiplantae; phylum Streptophyta; class Magnoliopsida; order Rosales; family Moraceae; genus Ficus; species Ficus hirta. The sequence continues at coordinate 7,838,380 of CM076595.1, read as the reverse complement.
AAAAAAAATCCAATCCTATCCACTCCTCTTTTTCTTTCCCCTTTTTAGCTATAATTAAACACACACATATATATATATATATATATATATATGTAGTGTTGAAGGATTGTGAAGACTTGTTCGTATATTGGGCTGCAAATCCTTTCGAATTGTTCACAGACATTGTTTGACTTTGGGACAAAGTTCCTTTTTATCGTGCACCATCATTATAGAGAGTATTATTTTGTACATAAAGTACATGTCCCAGAACTTTCAAGGGAATTATTGTGGTGTGATCTCTCAAGATGATTATCTACTTAATTTAATTCAATTAAGGTTTTGTCAAATCTTCCAACAAACCAAAGAAGATTGCAATACCCTTTTTTTATTCGCCAATAAATCTTAACATCCGATATTATATTCATGATTACTATAATAATAAAATAGTCTATATTAACATATGTATATGTTTATGTATATGACGTATGGAATTTCAGTAACACTCGGCTATGAAAAGGTATTTAATGGTTTATGTTGGAAAAAAGGGTGAAAGTTTGTTCAGCGGCTTGAACTTGATGGTGTAGATTTTGACCATTAAATTAGAATGGACAACAAAACCTTTCAGGAGAGTTTCGGAGAGGGCCAGATCAGCCCACTGCATGACCCGATTATAACAATTTACAGTCTTTATGTAATTACGATGACTTAATTAATCATAAAGCTGCTGGAATAGCTCAGTTGGTTAGAGCGTGTGGCTGTTAACCACAAGGTCGGAGGTTCAAGCCCTCCTTCTAGCGCTCCCCTACCCCCTTTTTTTTTTTTTTTTTTTTTTTCTTTTTTAAAGAAAATTTGCGTCGCTGAGAAAGCAGGAAAATTAATCCTTCCATTTAATTATATTTAGAGTGAAATTAAAACCTTGATCTTTTTTTTAGCCTAATTTTATTCTCACAACCTTCCTATTCTCTTAATATTTTTCTGATTGACAAAGAAGTTTTTTTTTTTTTTTTGAATATATGTATTTGTTTTTTTTTTTTAATAAAAACTATATATATATAAGATGAAGTTAGAATATGTCTCTGCCTAATTCCGAGTCTTATTGTCTGCCCATAACTACCTTTTTTCTTTCTTTAGTTTAATTGATGTTTGTTTGTTGAAATGGATTGTTATGTTACAACATAATTTATTATCGAAAACTTGAATTTAATCCGTGTTATTATTTTATTAAACTATGTTATATTTTTATATTTTTATTTTAGCTTCTAGAGTACATGAATGGAATTCGTGAGTCTGATATACATTATCAAATGTTTACAGACTGGATTGGGACTATAACAAATTGGTAATGGAATGAGATTTTCTTAATTCGAAACTCAAGGATTTGACTAAAGATTAAGTCCTAATCCGCCCAATCTGATCCGTGAATACCCATACATTCTCATATCAAAGCATATATCACATTCCACAATTTTTAGAGTTCATTACTATTTTGAAAACCTCTGAAAGTTTGGTCTTCTCTCACTCCATGCAATCCATCATCGTCCGCATTAAAATGCTTATTTTACTTTCTCATTCAACGTATTTCCAGCACACAAATCATACCACAATCTTATAAGTTTAAACTTTCTTTAAAAGATTAAAACTTTTCTTAAAACTTTAAGTCCTTATGCATTATATTTACAAACCAAGTACCAATCAATATAAACCATCATCTTTTTGCTCAAACACATAAAATAACTACAAACTTTATTATCTTAAAAGGTTCCATATAGCCAAATCCATTTAAATCAAATTTAATAAAAATCTTATTTTTCAATCAAAGGAAGAGTTTTTATACCTATAGCCTCAAAAATGATTTAATTCCTCTTTGATCCTCCTTGAAACACCTGTGAAATCCTAGTGCTTGCACTAGAAGGAAAAATGGTCTTAAAACTTAGAAATTCCCAACTTTCTAAACAAATGGAAATAACACAAAAAAATTAGTTTTTACCTTGGTTGGAACTAGAACATTAAAGCTCCTTTGGAAATGACTTATTAGAAGAATTTAGGTGAGGATTTGGAAGGAAAAATTCAGTGTTTAGATGGCTAAGGACCACGGTTTTTGAAAGGAAAATATTTTGTGAAATTTTGCTTCTTGAAAAGATGAGTAAAATGAGCTTCTGATATTTGTGATCTAGCCTCTTTTCTGCTTTTATCTCTCTTGCAAACATAATTTCCCTTGCCTGAACTCCGTCCACAGCCTATAAATAGTTTAAGACTATTTAAATAGAGTTACCTTTTATTGTTTTGTTGACGTTGATCTCCTATGCATTTTCCCATTTTATATTTACCTACATATTTAGTCTTGTTCTATACTTACAAAAAATTTATGAACTAAGTTACAGGGTTCCACAATCTGATTTGAACTTAAGAGTAAAATTTCCTATTTTTACCTTTAGGTCACTCTAAGGTTTCTAGTCCATTTTCATCTATTTATTACTAAATTTAACCCAAGACAGGTTTAGGCAGTGTTAATCTTGAATGGAACCCTAAATTCAGCCTCTAGTTACCTCATTTTTTTTTATTTTTTTTTATTTTGGTCCCGTATGTAAAAATTTTTACACTTTCTTCCTTTTGTGTCATTATCATCCCAAATTCATTTCACTTGAGTCTTTTTAAGTCCAAAAATCACATTTTCTCAAACTTCTACAAAAAAATGTTCAAATAGAACATATTGCACACCAATCTTTGGATTATTGACACTCATAATACAGGAATCCTTCCTAATAAATTTCAAAGTTCAAAATAAAGCAGATTTCCCATATTTTGATCATGCTATACATACATTTTTTTGTTCATACCAACTCATACATAACTTACCATAGTTTCTCAGAGTTCACTACTTTATGTGAAATCCCTAAACTTTACTTTAAAAGTTTAAGTCTTTTATCATTCTTTTTAAGGGTCAAGAAACTCACTCAATCAGTAATCATCGATATAGAAAAGACATACTTTTCTTCCTACTGCAACATTTTACCAACACATAAATCCTTTCATAGTTTATAAAGGTTAAATCTTTTGCAACTTTCTTGAAAAGTTTTTATCTTTAAGCATACATATTTCAAACGAACGCCACACCAGTAAATCATCATCTTTAACATATATCACAATTACATTATAAACATATACATTCGTGATTCCAATAATCCACATAACCAAGTCCATTTTTCTTTAAATCAAAGGTAATGAAAATTTTGTATTTTCTAACCCAAGTTAAAATTTTTATACCTAGCTCTCCCAAAGCTTGTTTGCCTCATGATCCTCCTTGGAACATCCTCGGAAAACTTGCAATTTTACTAAAAGAAAATGATCTCAAAACTTAGGAGAAAATAACCTAACTTTCAAGAATAAAAATACGAATGGAAAATTCACAAAAACGAAACTTTTTATCTTGTTTGGAGACTAGAGCACTAGATCTTCATGAAATATGGTTTCTTGGAGTGTTTGGTTGAGGATTCGGAAGAGATCATTTGATGTTTGGACTATTAAGACCCACACACACATATATATTTTAAGAAAACGAAGAAGGAAATTTTTGCTTTTTGGAGAGAAGGAAGAAATGAATTTTTTGTGTTTTTTATGAACTAACCCTTGGCCTTTTATAGACAAGTCTCGGGAAGACTAAATTACAATAATTTTGAGGCTAAATTGCAATTATTTTTCCTTGCTTCTCCACAAAGAAATCAGGATTCCCCATAACCCTGCTGATAATATATATTCACACACACAGTCAAATCTCCACCTACAATCCTTATCCTCTTATTCGCCATTAGATCAAAAGTGCTTTTAATCTTAGCTTTTCATTAAGAGATATTTTTCTCGTTCCATTGTATTTCAAGACGGTATAAGTTATGTGAGGATTTGCAATGCAATATATAGACAGTGCAACATGGGTTCTATCATGTAAAATTGACACTATAATTTTAACTGTTCAGAAAAATCAATGCAATTAAAATTTTAGACTGTTGATAAACTTTTTTCGTGAATATAATTAATTACTTGTTCAATCAATTTTGTAACAGTTCTATATTTTATATATGGATAGTTGCAACATTTTTATTGAATCATTTCTATTGTTCAAAATTAAACTATGGCAATCATAAATTGTCTCTGAAAACTGATGATTTTTCTTTTATATTGTCATTACAAAAATTAAATAATGAACTTGACAAATTTATTGGAATTTTAAAATCAAGTTTTATTTGATCAAAAAATTTTTTAACTTTTTCCAAGATATCTACATTAATCGTATAGTGCTAAAATCACTCGATCAACTGAAATTATATATTTCTAGCCAAAAAAAAAAAAAGTGAAAATTATATAAATGACAAAAATGTATTGTTCATGAACTATATTTTTTAATAATTATAACTTAACATCAAAAGTACTTCAATTACAAAACAAAACAAAAAAAAAAAAACTCTATAACCTAACTTCAAAATTTACCCGATATAACAAGTAATGCAGTGTCATTTTCTACATGACTTGCACTAGATTAATATGATAGAGAAATATCTCCTAATGAAGGTCTAAGATCAAAACATATTTAATCCAATGACTAATAAGAAGATAATCATGGTAGGTAAAGACTTGACTGTGCATTAAAAAAAACAAAAAAAAAACTCTAAAAATGCGAGGTCGGTTTTTCTTAGGAGTGCAAAGGAAGAAAATAATTTCAAATTGACCCCAAAATGCCTTCGTCTATAAAAGGGAGGGGATTAGTTCATAAAATAATAAAAATCTCATTTTTCATTTCGTCCTTCATTTTTCCAAGAAGCCATTTCTCCCTTTCTTTTTCCTATCGAAAACCACGGTCCATAACCTTCCAAAACACAAAATTTCTTCAAAAATATTCATCTAAAATCATTCAAAGATCCATCTCCAAAGACGCCCAAGAGTTCTAGACACCAATCAACGTAAAGTTTAGATCTTCATTGATTTTTTTCGTAGTGGTTTTCTCCATGAAGTTTGGGTTTCCTTCGAAGTTTTAAGATTATTTTCCTTCTAGTTTAAGCACAGAATTATCAAGGGCTTTTCCAAGGAGAACCAAAGGAGGTTCAAGCTATTTGGAAAGCTGGGTATAAAAGGAAAATTTGGTTGATAATACAAATTTTTAAGAACTTTGATTTGAGAAAAACATAGACTTGGCTATATGGACTTTGAAATCATGAAAATATATGATTATTATGTGATGTTGTATGCAAAGTACAATGACTTTGTGTTGATTGGTGCTTGGTATGTAAATATAATGCCTAATGACCAAAACATTTTACAAAAAGTTTCAAGCTTTCCAAGAAAGTTTGAACTTTTTGGGTAATTTGGGAAAGAAGTTTTATTAATTCTGACGAACATTGTTTGTTGTCAAAAAAAAAAAAAAAACTTCAAAATTTTAGAAACTAGTAATGATCTAAGTTATAGTAAGTTAACGATGGCTTTGTGCGGAGCCAACTCCGCATAAGAGCATGAGTAGGCCACACTCCTACTCTCATGTGGAGCCGGCTCCGTACAGAGCCGGATATCTCTGCTCTAAAACCGATAAGCTTTAAAAGACCAATTATAATAAACTTGTTGACTAAATACTAATAAATGTTGCTTGGCCGAACGATGAATTGGCAGGACCCTCACGAAGTGGCTAGCCTTTACATGAGTGTTGCGAGAGAATTGTGATTGACATCGTCCTGTCGGGTCACAATGCACCATGTGGTTGTGAACCATTGTTGTTTAGTGTCACTATTGCTGAGCACCACAAGACACAAGGGTATGGGTCTCACACGTACATAATTACGCGGATCCCATAACCTTGTTTCTTGCCATGTCCGACATTAGTGTTACTATAAAGTTTTTTCAGTAGTTGCAGGACTATATAACTAAAATGGATTTTTTTTTTCCCCCTCTTTATGCACAGTTTCGTTATTATTTGATATCGTGAGATTTGTAGGAGCTTGATCAACATCTCAACACCGTTGCTCGTATGATTATGACTTTGTGTTATGTAAATCTCAGTTTTAAAGAACTGCAAAGCATTTTTGTAATTAGTTAACATAAAAAACTAATTAAATCGAAGTAGCTACAAAAACATTAATCCTATATAACCCAATCGGGTTATGACTCATCTTATGTGACACTTGTTGTATAGTGAGTCTCAGTTTTTTTATTCTTTTTTTTTTTAATCCTATTTTCCATAAGAATCCAAGTGGATCCACACAATAAATGCAGACCTTTTTTAAATTCTTTAAAAAATAAACTTCATCTATTACCTTTGCACTTTTTTCCTCTGTTTCATCTGTAGAAGAAGACGAGAATGGTTGGTGCCTTCATATCTTTTTCCTTTCTCAATGTTTATATGTATTTATTTACACTCTGGATCTTTTGAATGTTTTTTTCTATTTATCATCTTATTACACTCTTTCCACATTAGATGATTCCCATTAAATATCATGCTTTATTATGGATAAAAAACGACTTTTCTTTTCTTTTCTTTTTGATTTTATTTTTTAGTTAGGTTTTTTTTTTTATTTGGAGATTTTATTGAACTTATTTCCTTGTTGTTATTTTGTTTTTTTTTTTTTTTCAATTGTTTGTTGTTTTCAGCTTGTTGTTTTTCCAATTTTAGTGTATTTCAGAACTTCAAATTGGACTCATTTTTTCTCTTTATCTTCTCGTGACAGGGCATAATATTTTGATGAAGAAATTAGCAAACGTTCAACTGTTTTGAAGAGGAAATTGTATATTTACCAATTTTTTTGGGTGCAGACTTTTGATTTTTTTTTTTTTTTTTTTTTTTTGGGAGAAGAATGATGTAGTTGAACAATCGTATATACATTTATTGTGCTAATTGCATGAAGCATGTATTAAGGTTTTTTGGTCTTCAGATTGTATGTATATATTAAGGTTCACAGTTGGATGAAATCTTTATTTATATTACTCTATATTGCCAAGTTTATTAGCCAAATATATGTTTATTGTTATTTCATATTTTACTTATGTATGATTTATGGGTCTTTACCCAAAAAATAAAAAGATCATGCAAGCTAAGGCCCGTTTCGAGAGACATTTGGAGATGGTGTTTTGAAGGTTTAGTTAGAAATGTGTGTTTGGGGTGAAAACTTTTGAAAAAAATATATTATATAAAAAATAATACAAAAATTTGAAATATGTTAGAAAAAAAACATGCAAAATAACTCTTATTTTGTTCGTCTCGTCGACACAAGTATTTTGACATAAAAATTATTTCATTTCGATTTGAAACGAGAAAGTTATAAATATTTAAAGTAACATTTGATATAGAGTTAGAAATTTAAAATCCAGATAGCAAAGTTATATTTGGATATATTGTCCCAAACTAGGTATTGTTGATACAGGGAAAAAAAAAAAGTTTAAACTTTTTGAAAAAGAAAAGAACATTACCGTAAAAAAAATAAAAAATAAATATGAAAGTACAAAAATTAAGTTGAGCCACTAAAATATTGATATTAGGAAAAAGAATAAAAAAACTATATGACTCACTATAAAGTAAATACCATATGGGACGGGCCATAGCCCCATGGGGTTACATATGATTACTCTTACAAAAAGGCTTTGGGGCTCCGTAAATCTGAGTTCTTATGACACAACAGTGGGCCCAAAGAATGTAAGAGGCAGTCATACTATTCTGCTGTAAAAGCCCCCAACTCCGAAGCCCAATAACAATGCTCGAAAAGTTTGAAAAACAACACCTAAATTATATAAATTTAAAAACTATTATATTAATATGAAATAAAAATTTAACACTAAATTAATATAAATAAAATTAAATTAAAATTAATTAAAATATATATCATGTTAATTAAAAATAAAAATTTTTATATCATATTGATCAATAGATAAAAAAATAAATAAATTATTTGGATAATTTTCTCAAAAGGGATTAGAGCTAATTTTGTTCAGTTTGACAATAAGATACAATTTATACCTTCCAACAAAATAAAAATAAAAATAAAAGACTTAAAAAGACCATTTGATTAGTTCATACGAATTGGAGTTTTCGAGTTATTTTGATTGAAATTGAATTGAGTGTTAATATTGTGCATTTGGTTAGAAATAAATTATTTAAAATTAAAAAAGTGTAAAAACTAAAAAAATGTTCAAAAATAAAATATTAATATGGATCTAATTTCGTTCTCTTGAATTCTATTCTATTTTTAAAAAAAAATCGTCTCATTTCAACTTGAAATATCAAAATGTGAACTTTTTAAAATTAGAGTTTTTAATAGGTTAGAGTTTATTTAAATAGTAAAACTGAGTTTACTTTTAAAGAAAAAGACAAAAAACAATTGAAATTATTTGATTGGAGCGAAACAATCAAATATATGGTAAGAGCCCGTTTGGAACCTCCAATCTAGTTAGAGTTTTCCAAATATTTTTTGTCTTTTTCTTCAAAAGTAAACTCAATTTCATTATTCATATCTCCAAATCTTCCTTCTTTTTTTTTTCCTTTTTTTTTCATTTTTCATTAGCAGTAAGATTCAAAAATATTTAACTTGTTTCTGCTATTAAAAGAAAATAAATAGACAAAAAAACAAAAAATCGATAAATTAAATATTATATCGCTAACAAGGCAAAGACAAGGTAGATGCATATATGAGAGCAAAACAATATATTTTGACACCCAATTTATAATTAAAAAAAAACCTCTAATATTTCAAAAATAAGACCTAAAGATCATAATTCCTCTTTTCACCCTGAACTATTCCAACAGGTCATACAAAGATTTCTTTATTTACTTTAAAAAAAAATTGTTGAGGAATTTATTATTAGAGTGACAATCTTAAAAATTGAAATTAGTAAAATAACTGAAAAGATTGACTAAAAATCCGGTTATTATCGATAATTCCGAAGTCAATTTGTTAATAAAGATTTTTAGAAGATTGTTTAATAAAAAAATAAAGTGATTGATTTATTTTACTAATTGACTCTTATTTCTATCATTCCATTAGGTTTTGTTTATTTATTTTCTTCCCTATAATTTTTTTTTTCTTCCAGGATAAAACACGTTATAAAGGATTTTTTTACATATATATATATATATATATATATATTCCCTGCGAGAGATTTAAATTCTATAAAATATGCATAAACTGTCTGCACGTAAGAAGAGTTTTTCAACTGGACAATAATTATAAAAAAAAAAAAAGAGAGATAAAGATGTAGAAGATTTACCTCACTCCACGTAGAACAAAAAACAACGGATCAAAGCTAGGGAAAAGTCGGGAAGTGGAAGAAATAGCAGGAAATGACCGGTATGGGAGGTGTCGGTAAGAATAATATGCTAAACAAGCAAGCAAGCAGATTAACACTTACCGAACCCCCCACACCCATAACTTCATGCTAAGCAAACTCTTTTTCTCAACCGTCACTCTCACTTTCTTTCACACACCAAATTACGCATATGGATGCCTTGGTTTTGTAGAATTTGGGGTGAGCAAATGGATATGCACGGGAAAGGAAGAAATATTGAAGATGCCAGAAGTCTCCCCAAATTTACCCAAGATTTCTTCCTTTAGTGATAAGGATGAGATGACCCTAAGGCTTATATAATAAGCCAATAAATGAGATGGGACTTATTTACCCAAAAAACAAAATAAAAATAAAAATGAAAAAGGGTTTAAAAAGTCTTCGACGATCATAAATTATGTCATTATGAAATATTAAATGAGAGGAATTTCCTAGTGGGGGTAACTTTGGTTTAAAAAGTCTTCGGCGATCATAAATTATGTTATTATGAAATATTAAATGAGAGGAGTGTGAAATAGAAAAAGAAAAGTCTAGGGCCATAAAGTTTCGAAATTAGCAAAAGATGCTCTTTTCACGTGGGTGCGCATAAATACCAAGGAAAAAAGTTAGGGAAAGGTTGTTGAAGCATTTTCTTCTGAAAATGGAATCTCTATTATATCTGTTTTCCCCCCGAGTCATAATTAAATTTGTCGTTTTTTCTGAAGTGGGTATTAATAGAATCTTTACTGCATATGCAGAGATATATATATATATATATATATTCAACGAAAGATAAATTGTGTATGGTTGTCTTTTCAAAGAAAAAAATGTATATATAACATCTGATGACAAGCGAATAACCACAAGGGGTGGTGGCGCAGTTGGCTAGCGCGTAGGTCTCATAGCTTTCTTGTTGAGTTATCCTGAGGTCGAGAGTTCGAGCCTCTCTCACCCCATTTCTTCTTTTTTACGGGAAAAAGAATTAAAATGTTAGGACCAAAATGTTAATATATAATAACTTCAGTTTTTTTTAAAGACTAATTTTTAGTTTTTGAAACTTGGAATGAGGAATTGATTCTATACCTAAGTGGAGTCAAGTAGAGTATTATTATTAGACTATGAAATAGACATAAAATATTACAAATTAAAAAAAAAAAATTTTTAAAAAATGCATTAAAAGAGGATACACGAGACATAAAATAGATATGTTTCTACACCTTTCTCCTTATTTTATCCTTTTTTTTTTTTCGGAAAGAATTGTAAAACAAAAAAAAAAAGGTCAAATAACTTACTTTATTTGTAATAATACCTGACACAGATATGTTTACTAACAGTGCTTGAAAAAAAAAAAAAAAAAATTCACTGATTACAAGTTTTTCCATATGTTCAAAGGATTTCTTTTACAGCCCTTTTTGCTCTTTCCTTCTTCCTCACTTGCTTAAACTACTTGGAGAGCCTCTCTAGTTATGCTTGGAAAAGGCTAAGGCTTCATCTAAATTCACTATCTACAAAAGTGACTCTAGACCTTTTATTTAGAGATATATATAGATTCAAGCCAAGTAAATTTTCAGTAGTTCATAAGATGAGAATTATTTAGTTTCAACATCAAAGTT